>CM038677.1:465773260-467165962 GCA_021605205.1 Aegilops longissima | reverse complement strand
ATTTGGTGAACCGGGCATCTCGGACAAAGACAATAACAAGAAGAGATGGGAAGACCCTTCGCGGTCCTGCTCCCTTGCGTTGATCTGCTGAATCAAGAAGATCAAGTCCTCCCGGGCAAGGCGAACCTAGTGGTTTCTAGTTCAGTGCAACCTTTTCCTCAGAGCTATTTGACAATGGGCCCAATGAAGACTTCTTCCCCCCGAGGATAAGTCGATACTAGTTTCTGGTCTGCTTTGGAGAGTCGGGTTACCTTCGTGTTAGATGAACCAGCTCTCGGGAATCTATCAAGTTCAAGGCAACCGAGGATGTCATTCCTACCAAGAATCTCAAGAATTCATTCTCAGACGTGAAGAACGCCGAAATGATGCACTCAAGATAATGTCAAGACAATGGTGCCGAGGAAAATGATCAAATTCTCGACGACAACCAGCTCATCCTCGCTGCAAAAGAAGTGCAAGTTGACAAGATCATCGATGACATTGAAGCGCCAGTCCTCTCACACGCCAAAAGCTTCACATTTATCTAACTTTTGTGGGCACTATGCTTTTGTCTCTATCACAGAGCCCACTAAGGTAGATGAAGCATTTCGAGCCCGAGTGGATTCAGCCATGCAAGAAGAATTACATCATTCGAGCTCAACAATGTCTGGAACTGGTCAAACGCCCAGATCCTCGCAAGCATAATATCATTGGCACAAAGTGGATCTACCGCAACAAGCAAGATGAAAATGGCCTTGTGGTGAGGAATAAGGCACGACTTGTAGCTCAAGGCTACACACAGTTGAAGGAATTGATTTCGATGAAACTTTTGCACTGTTGCTAGACTTGAGGCTATTCAGATATTACTTGCTTATGCTAACCATCATACTATCACTTTATATCAAATGTATGTAAAAGTGCATTCCTCAATGGTAAGCTTGAGGAAGAAGTATATGTTGCTCAACCCCTGTGTTTTGAAGATCCAAAGAATCGACAAAGTCTTCAGACTCAACAAGGCCCTCTATGGTCTCAAACAGTTCTACCAGGCGTGGTATGATACATTGAAGGAATTCTTCGTGAAGAATGGCTTCACACCCGTTCACTCAACCCTACTCTCTTTACTAAATCATATGATGGTGAACTGTTTGTGTGCCAAATATATGTTGATGATATTATCTTTGGCTATACTGACCAACGTTATAGTGATGAATTTGCCTATATGGTGAGTGAAGAATATCAAATGTCTATGATGGGAGAGTTGAAATTCTTCTTAGGTCTTCAAATTCGTCAACAACACAATGACATATTCATATCTCAAGAGAAATACCTCAAAGATGTCCTGAAGAAATTCGGCATGCAAGATTGCGAAGGTGTCAAATTCCTATGCCCACAAATGGTCATCTATGCACTGATGAAAATGGTATTGACTTCGATCACAAGGTATACCGCTCCATGATTGGTTCTTTATTGTACTTATGTGCATCTAGGCCAGATATAATGCTTAGTGTTTGCATGTGTGCCCGATTTCAAGCTACACCAAGGAATCACACCATAAGGTCAGAAGCATATTCTTCGATATCTAGCTCACACACCAACACTAGGATTTTGATACCCCAAGGGCTCTATTTTGATCTCATTGGATATTCGACTCGACTATGCCGGTGATCGTGTGGACCGCAAGTCAACATCCGGTACTTGTCATTTCTGACGATCTTTGGTCCGTTGGTCCTCGAAGAAACAGAATCTGCGATCACCGCTCATCATCGGAAGCTGAATACATTGTTGTCGGCTCTTGTTGTGCTCAATCGCTGTGGATGAAGCAAACTCTCAAGGACTACGGTATCAACGTGAAGAATGTGCCTCTCATCGTGACAATGAGATTGCCCTCAAGATTGCTCACAACCCAGCTTCAAAGACTCAAGACAAAGCACATTCAAATTCGCCATCATTTTCTTCGTGATCATGTGTTGAAGGGCGACATCTCCATCGAGCATGTGAAGACTGAAGAACAACTAGCCGATATCTTCACAAAGCACTTGGATGAGAAGAGATTTAGCAAGTTGCGGTGTGAGCTAAATATCTTAGAATCTTCGAATGTTCTTCTAAAAGGACACACATCCTGACACTTATGCAAAGTTGATGACTTAGATGTGCAACAGAAACGTTTTTATTCAATCAATGAAGAATAACACTCTAAGTGTGAAGAAATTAACGAAGAATTTGATTCTCAGAACCCTACGACAATTGTACGTGGTGTCTGAAATCATCATTCTTATACGGTGGGTCACGCCACCACCAAAGTTGAAAATCTTCAATTTGAGTTTTCCTCGGTTTTTGAAATTCTTCGCTTTTTCAAATTCTTCAACTTTTCAAAATCTTCACTGCTTCCGCTGTTTTTCTTCATTAGCTATATATATATATATGGGTTTATGTCCTCTACAAGATTCACTTATGGCTATTTCTTCAAGTGGCTTTTTTCGCTAAGTGAATGTGATCGGACCCTTCCCTCTATGCTATACTCAACCCAATCTATTCACAAATTCTTCATGTGCATTCTATTTGAAACTCGCTCAAAATCTTCTTTGTGTCCTTGTCACCAAGAAATTGCGAATGGAACTTTTACTTATCTTATCCAAATTTTCGCTTTGCCGCTCAAACCGCTCCGCATTCCACGATAGACTTATCTATTCACCCACGATCTAACACAATCTCCACTTCTCAAGACGTGGGTGACACATGTCAGTTTAATGAGAAGGGTCAGGCACGCTCGTCCCAAATCTTCTGCGAACAGTTTTTCACCGTGGCTATATACCCCTCTCCCTTCCTCACTTCCTTTACTCCGCCGACCGCTCTCTCTCGCCGAGCTTCAAACCCTAGCGCGCCGCTTACTCCATCGTCAGCGGTGAGGAAAAGCTTCATCGCTCGACTCGTCAGCCGACGATCGCGCCGACCGCTGAAATCTTCACTCTGCCGCCAGAGTTGTCTTCCTCCGCCAAGTTAGGGCGTGGAAGATCTAACGTGACGAACTTCCCATCTGTTCTTCTCAGTTCGTCGTGTTCTTCACTTCGGGTAATTAAAAGTTACTTTTATTACTCGCTTTGATTCTCAAACCTTCCCGAAAATCTTCAAAGGTGTTTATTCTTCAAATCCTCACACATATGAACACCTCAAACAAAATATGCTCTTGATTCGCTTTCTAAGCAATGATTTTCTTCAAGATTCCTCAATTGTGTGGATCCTCGATCTATACAACTCGAACCTAAGACAAAGATCGCTTAGTGAAATTCTTCAAGGCTCATCCGTCAAATTCCTCAAACTAGTTCTTTTGAAAAACCTTCTCGAACGCATATGAACCCTCCAAATTCCTCGCAACTATACTCTGCTCACGGTACTCATGTCATTCTCGTGAATCACTAGGTTCTCATCAACTTAACTCATTTGCGCGTTCCTCGAAGAAAAGTTGCATACTTCTTCAGAGAATTCGTTTGTTCAAATTCCTCACCAAGAATATGGCGAAGGAAAGAAGCCACGTAAAGGAGGAAAGAGGCCCGAGGTCATGACTGTGTTTGAGATCCCCGAGGAAATATATGTTGATTATTGCACACTGATGAAGCCGAGTTCGCAAAGAAAACAAAAATCAGTGCAAGGTGCGATTCAAAGGATTGAAAGGAGATGGGCAAGGAATGGAGGAGTACAGATATGTAACTCCAAAGTACATGAAGAAATTCGCCTCAATCCTCCATGCCCAAGAGCTCCATTGGCACCGGTCAAGAAGTCGACCCCACCAACATCAAGCGTGGTGAGGACTTTCCCAAGAATGGGCCAAGCGCCAAGCCAAATTGGCAAGACAAGCCAACGAGGCAAGGAGGAAATTTAATGAGGACTCTACTATGCTGCCGCCATCGAGGCCTCTGTCAAGCCAAGAAAATCTATGGCAAAGAAGCCCGCACACAAGCCAAGTGCTTCACCAACAAGGCCCTCACGGCCAAGTTCTCACCGTGCCCTCACGGCCAATTCCTCATGTTGCTCCTGCTCCTCCCAAATCCTCGGCTCCTACAAAGTCCTCAAAGCAGCTCCTACAAAGTCCTCAAGAAGTTCCGACAAAGTCCTCGCACTGTGCATCCGCCACGTACAAAGGACTGCAGCATCTCCATTGCCTCCGTGTTTCAAAGAAGTTCCTCACCGCACCAAATTCTTCATCCGCCCAACTCGCTCAAGACTAAGGCCACAATGGACGAGGTCCTCGCCAAGTCCCAAGAAGAAACAGGTCGCTTCCAAGAGCCACCTAAAGATGATGAGGTCGATGATGATGAACTTATGGAAATCATCGAGACCGACAAGAAAGGGCCACTAGAGCCAAAGGCACACACTGTACATCGTTGTTGGATCCAAGAGCGATCCTAGACTACATTGATCTCTCGCACAAGGACCAAACACTCCTATGCTCGACTTCAAGTTGACACCGCCAAAGTCACATGTTGACTCAATTCATCCAAGAGGAGAAATGGAAATTTGATACGCCGAGAGATCAAAAATCGCAGATGTAAAGGAGAAACTATCGAAGAAAACGTTGTCAAGATGACAATCAAGAACTTATCAAGATGCAGTGACATCAAAGCCCTCATCGACAAATTTGACTCATATTATGCTGATTGGCAAGGAGCCAAAGTCGATTCACAACCGATGAAGAAGTTCACCAATGTTGCTGCCCCAACGCAACATGAAACTCCTCAGCCGGAGCCTCACTCAGATCGAAGAACATGCCAAGACCACCGATGAAGTTCAAAGGTCAAGACAATGCTAGTTCCAGGTGATGATCCCATTCCACCACCGAAGAAATTGCGTGGCATCCACTAGTGGTGCGCTCAAGAAATCGAACAAGTCAGGCAATCAGATCGCCATACCGAGGAAAATCAACCAGATTCCTCGGCTCCTCCTCGCGCCAACACCAACTCCAATTCTTCCATCGCCTCGATGTGAAGAAGACCAAGGCTGCAGAACGAGCTGCAAGTGAAGAAACGGAAAGCATCATTGCGCCAAATTTTAAATTGCGCAAGAAAATGAAGCCAATGACCATCTCCTTTGAAAATCCTATTAATGTTGTTCCAATTTCTCAATTCCATCAAAGGACCTTGTTCCTTTTGGTGAAGATTATGAGATCCCAAGCGGATCTCGATGAAGAAGATCATTCTGCTGTTTCGTCAGAGCAGATTGATGAAGAAATTGAAGTGGAAGCAATCCTTCAACCCCAATCATTTGCTCGCCTATGCCTCAGTTCACACCAAGAGGCCGGTGTTGAGGAAATTGAAGAAGATGTGGATATTGGAAGCACAACGCCAAGTGATGAACGATGACTTTGGGAAAGTCAAGATCCAAATTCTCCACTCTTCACCCCAATTCAACAGATTCCTCGGCCCCCGCTCCAACAGCTCAAATGGGCTCAAGAAACTCATCCCACTTCATCGTCCATGAAGAAATTCCAGCCACTAGCGCCGATGAACTCGCTGCCGCCGATCCTCGATCGCACCTATAGAGGAACAAGAAATTCTCACCAAGAACACGAGATTGTGATTCCAGAGGTCGTGATGCAACTCATCGACACTCCACCGCCAAAGCCAAAGAATCCTTCTAAACAAAGCAAAAGTTCAAGGTGAAGATTTCTTCATGAAAGCACGTATTCTTCACTAATTACAATCCATATGATTCGCGCAGATAAGGAAGAGGCGTTTCGGACTGCCACCAAGCCAATTTCTATTCCTCGGTGCTTTCAACAAAGACAAAGTCTTCGATCATGCACATATTCCTCATGTGGACATGGAGTCTCCGCCAGCTTCGAGCCACCCTCGGTGTTCTTCACGATGCAGACTTCAATTTCTGACCGACATCTCGTGATTGGAATGAAGAACTCATTCTTCAATTCTATGCAACGCTGCACATCACCGGAGACGCCAAGACGTGAACTCGTGGGTGTTAGATCGATGTCTCAAAATACTCACTACAAGGCACCAAGAATCGAATTGCTTCGTGCTCTACCACTCGCCTTCCACTTGATGGTGCTCGTTGTATCTACAACGAACCCGAGCTTTCAAATCACTATATGCAAGTGCCGATGAAGCCTTTGAAGCCGTGGCAGGCCCCAAGAACCAAATTCCTCGTCAAGGAATTATTGTATGTGCCTCGGATCGTCTATCGGATTCTCGACGAAGACAATGAGTCCTATCAAAGGCCATGACTCAAATGATGAAGAAGTCGTTGGCATCATGAAGAACATGCTTTTCAATATCATTCATGGCGCTCCGCCAACTTCCATGATTTCTTCATGAGGACTCGCAAACATTGCTATGTCACCATTTGAGCTGAAGCCTTATGCGCCTTTGGATAATGAGATTCATCAGACAAGGTCTTCACTCAATTACAAGGTCGATACTCAACCATCGCAGCTACTTGCCCCGATTGAAGTCCTCAAACGGACATTTACCTCGACTTATGACAAGGGCAAGGCAAGCTGTTAGATCGATGAAGGCACTCGTCCATTGGATGGACAGCGCAAAGCTGCATCCTACTCCACCAATGATGACTCGCCACACATGACTCGCCAAGAAATACCTCACCAAGCAAAGTCCTCAAGCCACAAAGACCTGTGGTGATGATCGATCGTGAGTTACTCCTCGCCTTCATCAAGGTTGATCGCAATCATAAATGGGTTAAGCGTCCGCTTGGTTCAATTCTTCACAACTTGACCTCTACACACAATGCAAAGGAAGAAAATCACTACTACCTCCATGAAACCTTCAAACGCACTGGCTGTTCTTTCTAATGTCTACACATGGAAGAACCGACGACAATGGGTCTCAAGGAAGAATTTGACTGGTCTGCACCTCCTCCAAGAAATACAAGAAGGTCAAAGTTCCTTCCTTGGTGGCTAGCCCTATTCTTCATCACGAGACACCGATGAAAATGAAGACTTGGACGACACTACGGCAGCCCTACTACGACAACCGACCCCTAACAACGCCGGGCGCCCTTCATCAACTTGAAATTCTTCAGGGGCGTTAGTCCTCAGTTTTGATCCTTTTGGTCATTCGATGACAAAGGGGGAGAAATTTGAGTTAGTATTCAAACGGGTCTATTATATGGGCATTTTTTGTTAAGTTACAACTCTCGTTCTTCTGAAACTTTTATTGGATCGAGTTGTAATCTTAAACCCGATGGTGCTCTGATACTTTTGATGCACTGTGCTCTAGCACTATGCTCTGATACTCTTGATGCGTTATTTTGCATGCTTGTTCCTCATTAATGTTATCGCACGCATGCTGAATTTCATCAAGCACCATATTTCATCATGCATTTCAAATTCTTCATATTATATGTCAAATGCATGTATGAATTACAAGATATAGGGGGAGATCTCCATGATTCAACTCTTCAAATGTGCACTGCCTCAAAAGCAAATTCTCACTATGCACATCTTCGTGGGGAGTTCTTCTATATCTTGCAATCAAATTCCTCAACATCAGATTTACACTTCATATGTTTATCCTCGTTGAAAACTTAACCTATATTGTCATCAATTACCAAAAGGGGAGATTGTAAGTGCATCTAGTGCCCTTAGTGATTTTGGTGTATTGAAGACTTATAGGTTAAGGGACTAATGTGTTTATGAGTGTACAGATCTATAAGTCTATGAAGAGTTTGATATTTACAAAGGAAAGTCGACCCCTAAAATGAAGTTCTTCGATCAAGACTTTGATATTCAAGACTTTGAAAGTGAAGAAATTGGTGTGACCTTGAAGACTTGGTATTCATTTGAGGAACATGAAGCGTGAAGACTTTTGTTTTTGTAGTTTCGTTTTCTCTTTCTTGAGTCATAGGAAACACCGTGATCGTTAAAGGGGTCGAGGAAATAATAAGGAAAAATTTCCATGTGATGCTCAACTCAAAATCCTGCACCTATCAATCCCTTCGAGTGAAGCCTTTGAAATCTCATACGATTCACCAATTTCTTGATGACATAGACGAAGTTCTTCATTCACGAGGAATTTGTTTCGACCGAGGAGTTAGGAATTCGCCAGGCGGATTGCCTACACAAGGAGGAACATGATAGCCCCGAGGAATTTGAGAGTCAAATTTCCGACCGTTCTTGTCAAGCGCCACCTGTCCCAAAATATCTTATCCACCTAACGGTCATATCATTGAAGGGCATTTATGTCTTATCATGTCGGGCTGCTCCCTAGGCTATAAATAGTCGCCCCTACAACCACTAGCTGGTTGGCTGCTCCGAGAGAAACTTGACACTTGTCATTTGAGAGCAACCCATCCTCCGAGGACTTTGAGCGAAAATCATCAAGTGAGGAAAACCCAAAACCAAACCCTACAAACCCAAAGTGATTGAGCATCATCAAGAGATTGATCTGCGTGGATCCGACGCTTGTTACCTTTGAAGGCTGTGCTTCTTCCAGACGGTTAGGCGCCATGGTCTAGAGCATCCAAGAGGAATTGTGGATCACCGAGTGACCAAGTCTGTGAAGGTTTGGAAGTCGCTCAAGACTTACCACGAGTGATTGGACGAGGTCATGTGACCTTAGTTCAAGGAGAATACGGTGAGGACTTGGTGTCCCGAGCTGCGTGCTCGCCGATCGGGTGTCCGGACTGTGTCCTCGAGTTTAAATACTTAGCCGCTCCAAACAGACGCATAACCGAGACAGCAGTTGGAACTGGTCTACCAAATCATTGTCTTCACCAACCTAATCGGTTCTATTTCCTCAACCCTTTCATTTCCTCATTACTGTGTTGAGTGTTCATTCATATCTGTTTTTGAAGACTTTGACTGAAGACTTTCTCAATTTCCTCAGTTCAATTTCTTCAGTCTGTTTGTCTTCATCTTATGCTATCCTGTGTTTACGCATTCTGTACTCTTTGTTTGTCTTCATTTCATCATGATGACCATGCCCACATTCTCTTATGCTTACTTCTGAGTACTTCTTCCGCTGCAAGTAGTTCTTCGCTAAGGAATTTCCTCACCGGCAAATTCCTCAGTGAAGAATTCATAGAAATCGCCTATTCACCCCCCCCCCTCTAGTCGATATAACGCACTTTCAAGAAGTAGCAAACTTAGGATCATATTTCATTCTTGCTATCATAGACTTTTCTTTCAGCTTACTCGTAATTTCTTAACATCATCTCTATCATTACAAGCAAGGATTTCCCTAGCTATCTCCCCATCCATAACATAACCATCAGGTATCTCAAGGTGGACGCATCGGAGCCAACAACAATAGAGGTCCCAATGTGAAGGACCGAAAGCGGCTGGATGACGCACCGCTAGAACTGGGAGCCACCAGACGCTGGCAGAATGCCCCTGGCTAACCGCGAAGGTATTTGTTTCAAATGATGTGCGGCCAGAGACCGCCCTCCCCATTCGCAATCCGCCACAGCCAGCGTGTCAGGAGGGCAATGTTCATGCGTTTGGAGGACATGATCTCGAGGCCGCCCTGCGCACACATGTCGTGTATAGGATGACTAGTTGTTCCTACTCACTCGACAGAGCTGGGCAAGGCGGGGGTGGTGCCCGGGGAGAGGAGTGGCGGCCAAAACTTCTGATGAAGTTTATATAAACTAATTCATGAAAGATGGTAACATATTTAGTCATGACCAACTTACAAGAAATGGCAAGCACAATATTTGGCATGCTCACTTTTTATTTGGTGACTGTTGTAGACATAACTAACACACAACAAACAAAGATATCCAACATACAACAATCAAAGATATACTGACATTACTACTATACATTATAATTAACTATGCAAGTAAAAACTAAATATGCCTAATTATCGTATTTTTGCCCATTTTTTACCCAGAACAAGTGTTACCTTAATGTTCTGATGATGTCTAGATATACATAGAAGAGCAGCAGCAACAACAACAACAACACAACAGCAGTTAACTACAGTTCATTGGCCGATAATTTGTAAAAATGCAATAATTTCCCTCCAACCCATAATATAAGATGATAATTCATCCAATATGTGAATATATTGGATGTTATAAGATATTATATAATGGGACAGAGGAAGTGTTGTACTTCATCATTGTGCAATTGTTGTTTAACTTCTAATATTAACTTGGTGCTTTTAGGTACATATGTCATTGGTAAAGATCCGCGCTTCAACCCTTTTTGCGTATGGGGCAATGTGATATTGATGAACCAGCATCAAGTGAGGAAGCTGATAAAGATTGTTAGTAAAATGCGTGAAAACATGGCAATTAAACTATTTGTTTACACTTTATCCAAGACAACAGCGAACTGCAGGATGGTAAGTAAGAACTCAACAGCCTTCTTTTTACTGCCCATAATGAGTTGTGTTAGATGACAACTTCTAAATCTTTTTCCTCTGTAGTGGTTCCCAAAACAGTTTATTCAACATTACCTCTCAAACTACATGATTGGTGGGCATGCAAAGGTTAAAGTATTTCTACCAGAACACGATGACTATCTAGACATATTAATGAAGATAGTGAAGGATGGGCGGTCGTCCATCACAAGGGGTTGGACTAGAGTCGTGCGCCCCTTCTGCATGGAGGAGGGCACAATATGGGCATTCCGCTTCACCTTTGCAGCAACCAGAATGTATTTCGCCTCTTTCTTTACCGTCTTTAATAGTACAAGTATACAACCATGGTTCATCATTCTTTATTTTATGGTTATGTAATTCTTGAACATATGTGCCTGTCAATCAAATAATGCATTGGTTGTTTGATACGTCTCCAACGTATCTATAATTTTTGCTTGTTCCAGGCTGTTATATTATCATTCTTGGATGTTTTATATTCATTTTATAGCAACTTTATGTCATTTTTTGGGACTAACCTATTGACATACTGCCCAGTGCAGTTGCTGTTTTTTGCTTGTTTTTTTACTTCCACAATATCAGTACCAAACGGAGTCCAAATGCAGCGAAACTTTTTTGGAGATTTTTTCTGGACCAGAAGACACCCAGTGGGCTAAGAAAGTACCATAGGGGAGGCCCGTGGTGAGCACAACCCACCAGGGCGCGTCCAGGGGGTTGTGCCCCCCACGGAGCCCCCCTGCACCGCCTCTTCACCCTATAAATTCCCAAATATTTCAGAAAACCTAGGGGAGTCGACGAAACACAATTCCAGCCGCCGCAAGTTCCAGAACCATGAGATCCAATCTAGACACCATCACGGAGGGGTTCATCATCCTCATTGGCGCCTCTCCGATGATGCGTGAGTAGTCCACCATAGACCTATGGGTACGTAGGCAGTAGCTAGATGGCTTCCTCTCTCTTTTGATTCTCAATACAATGGTCTCTTGGAGATCTATTTGATGTAACTCTTTTTTGTGGTGTGTTTGTTGTGATCCGATGAACTTTGAGTTTATGATCAGATCTATATCCATGAATATTATATGAATCTTCTTTGATCTCTTATATGCATGATTATTTATAGCCTCGTATTTCTTCTTCGAATCTTTGGTTTAGGCCAACTAGATCGATTTTTCTTGCCATGGAAAGAGGTTCTTTGTGATGGGTTCGATCGTGCAGTGTTCTTTCCCAGTGACAGAAGGGCAGCGAGACAGGCATGTATCATTGCTATTAAGGATAACAAGATGGGGCTATTCCTACATGAATAGATCTCGTCTACATCATGTCATCGTTCGTATTGCATTAGTCCGTTTCTCCATGAACTTAATACACTAGATGCCTGCTGGATAGCGGTTAATGTGTGGGGTAATAGTAGTAGATGCAGGCAGGAGTCGGTCTATTAATCTTGGACGTGATGCCTATATAATGATCATTGCCTTGGATATCATCATAATTATTCAATCTTCTATCAATTGCCCAACAGTAATTTGTTTACGTACCGTATGCTATTTCTCGAGAGAAGCCACTAGTGAAATCTACGACCCCGGGTCTATTCTTTATCATATTTGCTTTGAGATCTATTTTTATTCGCTTTTATTTTCAGATCTATTATTCCAAAAACCCAAAAATACCTTTCTGCACTTTTTTATTACTTATTTTATTTCGCGTTTATTCGAGAGCTATTTATCCAACCCACCACAAATTTATCTATCTTTTTATCATAGAGGGATTGACAACCCCTCTTACGCGTCGGGTTGCAAGTATTTGTTCTTTGTGTGCAGGTACCGTTTACATAGTGTTTCTTGGTTCTCCTATTGTATTGATACCTTGGTTTCACAACTAAGGGAAATACCTACCGTAGTTGTATTGCATCATCCCTTCCTCTTTGGGGAAATACCGACACAGTTTCAAGCGACATCAAAAGGAATATCTAGCGCCGTTGCTGGGGAGACATCATCAACATCTATTAGGTTCCCAATCACAAATATCATCTCCTTGCAATTTACATTATTTTCCCTTTGCCTCTCGTTTTCATCTCCCCCACTTCACACAAATTTGCCTTTTTATTCGTCTTCTTTTTTGTTCGCCTTTTTCTCGTTAGATCTCTTGTTTGCTTGTTTGATATCTTTGCTTGTGTTACCATGTGCCTTCCATTTGCTTGCATCTTCCCTTGCTAAAAATCTATTGATATGGATCCTCATCCACTTGCTAATATTTTTAAAAGATCCAATTATGATGAACCAATCTCTAGCGAGTTGAGTGCACTAGAATATCTTTATGAAGTTTTGCTTGAAATTCGTGAATCTGAAAATTGTGATGAAGTGCTAAAAGGAGAAATTTATGAAGTGATTCATGATAGTTCCTTGAATGAAAAACATGATTGCAATGGTGTCATTATAAATTCTATTAATGTCAACTGTGCTAATAATATGCAAAATCACAAGTTTGGGGATGCTAATTTCGCTATGTCCACTACTTATTGTAATGATCATTATTTGGGTGATTCTTCTTATGACCTTGAAACTTTATTTGAGCCTCCTGATGAATATTTTATTGATAATAATTTTTGCAATAGTATTGGAAGTGTGTTTGGAAGAGTGTCAACTCTAGGTAAAAATAATCCCACATATTTGGAGAGCGTTCAATCTTATTAAATTTTTGATGAAAGTGGGTTTGGAGAGGTCATGACTTTAGTTGATGTTTGATACGTCTCCAACGTATCTATAAATTTTGATTGTTCCATGCTATTATATTATCTGTTTTGGATGTTGTATATGCATTAATATGCTATTTTGTATTATTTTTGGGACTAACCTATTAACCTAGAGCCCAGTGCTAGTTTCTGCTTTTTCCATGTTTTTGAGTTTTACAAAAAAATAATATCAAACGGATTCCAAACGAGCTAAAAAATACGGTGTTTTTTTATGGACCAGAAGAGATCCACAGAGCATCGGAGTTGGGCCAGAAGAGTCCCGAGGCAACCACAAGCAGCCTAGGGGGCGCCCCCTAGCTTGTGGGCCCGTCGGGCACCCCCTGACTTGTTTCCGATGCCTAAAATTCCTATAAATATAGAAACCTCCGAAAAGAACCCTAGATCGGAAGCTTCGCAGCCGCAAGCCTCTGTAGCCACGAAAAACCAATCGGGAGCCCATTCCGGCACCCTACAGGAGGGGGAAACCATTACCGGTGGCCATATTCATCATCCCGACAGTCTCCATGACGAGGAGGGAGTAGTTCACCCTCGGGGCTGAGGGTATGTACCAACAGTTATGTGTTTGATCTCTCTCACTCCCTCTCGTGTTCTTGATTTAGCACGATCTTGATGTACCGCGAGCTTTATTATTATAGGTGGATCATATGGTGTTTCTCCCCCTCTACCTTCTTGTGATTAATTGAGTATTGCTCTTTGAGGTTTCGTTATGTTGGATTGAGTATTGGATTTGAGAACACTTGATGTATGTCTTGCGGTGGGATATCTGTGGTGACAATGGGATGTTTTATTGATTCACTTGATGTATGTTTTGGCACCCAACTCATAGATTCCCGAGGTGACATTTGGGTAATTTATGCATAGGGGTTGATGCACGTTTTCGTCCTACGTTCTCCGATAGAAACTTTGGAGTGATTCTTTGTTGCACGTTGAGGGATTGTTATATGATTCAGTTATGTTATCATTGTTGAGAGAATTTGCACCAGTGAAAGTATGAACTCTAGGCCTTGTTTTCAAACATTGCAATATTGTTTTTTCTCACTTTTGTTATTAGTTACTTTGCTGTTTTATATTTTCAGATTACAAAAATCTATATCTACCACCCATATTACACTTGTATCACTATCTCTTCGCCGAACTAGTGCACCTATACAATTTACCATTGTATTGGGTGTGTTGGGGACACAAGTGACTCTTTGTTATTTGGTTGCAGGGTTGTTTGAAAGAGACCATCTTCATCCTACGCCTCCCACGGATTGATAAACCTTAGGTCATCCACTTGAGGGAAAATTGATACTGTCCTACAAAACTCTGCGCTTGGAGGCCCAAATAGAGTCTACAAGAAGAAGGTTGCATAGTAGACATCAAGCTCTTTTCTGGCGTTGTTGCCGGGGAGGTTAGTGATTAAAGGTATATCTTTAGATATTGTAATTGAATCTTTTAGTTTCTTGTTTTATCACTAGTTTAGTCTATAAAAGAAAACTACAAAAAATGGAATTGAGATTGCCTCATGTGCTTCATCTTTTTAATGTCTTTCGTGAAAATGATGGAAATGAAAATTGTGCTCAAGTGTTAGAAGAAGAAGTCAATAAAATGGTTGACAGTAAGTCTTTGAATGGTAAACATGAGCGCAATGTTGTTAGTGTGCTTGCTATGAATACTCATGATACTAATGCCGATTGCACTAGTCATGATAAAGATGTTTCTCATAAGCATGTAAATTTTTGTGGAGTGAATAGAGTTTGTGAAGACATGCCTTATAGAGATGATAGATTAGTAAGAAGCATAAACGTGATGAAACCAATCGGTGGCTTAAGGTGATAGATAAATTTGCTACAAAATTATGCTCTCTTCATCCCATTACTTGTGAACTTTGCAATAGAGTTGGTCATCTTAATTTCGAATGCACACTTTTTCAGGATCGAATCGTGGCTAAAATGGCAATAACTTGACCACCCTTGAACTTTATAATGAACTTTGTTTATTTTTGGGGTGTGAAGAATTGTCACATAAAAATAGTTGGTTTGAAGCATTCATATTCACCGACCATGTTGAAACTACTCTTAAAGAAATATATATGTTTTGCATGGTAAATAGTAAGGAAAATGCTTATATCGCCAACTTTAAAAAGATGGGAAAACCAATGGACTATAACAGTACTAATGAAAGGGTAAAGATTTCCACTTTCCATCCTATTGTCTCTCGTGGTGAAACAAGTTACGAGAATGAGCTCCCTATGCAACCAATCTCATCAATAAGGAGCTCCAAAAGGTTGATTAAATTCACACATGATGTGGAGAAGAAAAAGAAAAGACGGAGAAGCAAAGGTAAAAAGGTATCCCTCCCAAATGATATTGCTCCTATTATTGTTATGCCTCATGAGAATGAATCAAAAATAAATGTGGAAGATGATATACTTGATGATGACGTCGATTCTCTGTATTATGGTACAATGTCCGAAGAAACTATTGAGGATGATTTTGTTATGCCTATTACTCATTATGATGATTATGATTGGGAAAATAATGATACTTCTTTATAATCTTGAGAATCTTTTTGGCACCAACTTAGAAAATTGTGATGATAGTAAGTGCTATACTATTGGTGTTATTCATACTATTAATGATGAGAGTGATTATGCTTATGATATGCAAAGCCACAAGCTTGGGGATGCTATGTTTGATGAGAATGACATGTTTGAGAATTTATTTGCTGCAATTAATGTTTGTCCCAAGCTTGGGGATGCTATGCTTGATGAAGATGATATTTTTAGTCCCCAAGTTTTGATGTGCAAATTTATTATGATGATAACATGTCTCCTATTTACGATTATTGCAATATTTATGAAAGTGGGTTTCGAAGGGTGTCAACTTTAGATAATAATTATCCCACTACTTTGGTGTGCGCTGAATCTTATTATGATGATAAAAGTGGATTTAGAGAGGTCATGACTTTATTTAGTAATGATCCCACTATCTTGGAAGAGGTTTGAATTGATTTTGATGGGAACAAAGTTGCTACTTATGATGATTATTGTGATGACACTTATGTTATAAAAAGTAGTGATGATTATATTTATAAAACTTGTCATAATTATGATTACCCTTTTTCTGAATATTACTCTTTTAATGTGGAAACAATTTATAGTATTCTAGTTTCTTATGATACTCCCACTATCTGAATGAGAAGAATTTGCTTATGTGGAGAGTAATAAAATTTACATGCTAGTGGACAGTGAAAAGAATGCTTTATGTGATAGTTATATTGTTGAATTCATTCATGATGCTACTGAAAATTATTATGAGAGAGGAACATATGCTTCTACATATTGCAATAATATCAAGTTTCCTCTCTATGTGTTTAAAGTTTTGAAGTTTTGCTTGTTTTGCCTTCCTATGCTAGTTGATTCTTACTACCATAAATTGTTTGCTCACAAAATCCCTATGCATAGGAAGTGGGTTAGACTTAAATATGCTAGTCATATGCTTCATGATCCTCCCATTATGTTTCAACTCTTATCTTTTATGTGAGCATCATTGACATCATCATGCCTAGCTAAAAAGGCATTAAAGAAAAGCACTTGTTGGGAGACAACCCAACATTTATACCTACTGTTTTTGCGTGTTCTCATTATTATTCTACTATAGTAATCATGTTTTATAGCTTTTGTTTCAATAAAGTGCCAAGTAAGACCTTTGGGATGATCTATGGTGATAGTTGATTTGATCTTGCTTGAAAACAGAAATTTTTGTGCTCATTGCTAGAATTTTAGAAATTCACAGAAGCGTGATTTTGATCTGATTTTTTTACACACGATTGATATACAAATTTCCTAGATTTTCCTTGTGTTTCAGAATTTTTGGAGTTACAGAAGTATACGAAGTTTCCATATTACTATAGACTATTTTGTTTTTTACAGATTCTGTTTTCATTGTGTCATTTGCTTATTTTGATGAATCTATGGGCAGTATTGGAGGGTATGAACCATGGAGAAGTTGGAATACAGTAGATATAACACCAATGAAATTAGAATGAGTTCATAACAATACCTAAGTGGTGATTTATTTTATTATACTAACGGATCTCATGAGTTTTCTGTTGTGAAGTTTTTAAGTTTTGGGTAAAGATTTGATGGACTATGGAATAAGGAGTAGCAAGAGCCTAAGCTTGGGGATGCCCAAGGCACCCCAAGGTAATATTCAAGGACAACCAAGAATCTAATCTTGGGGATGCCCCGAATGGCATCCCTTGTTTCGTCTTCAATACATCGGTAAATTTACTTGAGGCTATATTTTTATTCACCACATGATATGTATTTTGCTTGGAGCATCTTGTATGATATGAGTCTTTGATTTTTAGTTTGCCACAATAATCCTTGCTGAACACACCTTTTGAGAGGGACACACATTAATCGTGAATTTATTAGAATACCCTATGTGCTTCACTTTTATCTTTTGAGTCAGGTAGTTGCTCTAGTGCTTCACTTATATCTTTTTAGAGCACAACGGTGGTTTTATTTTGAAGAAATTGATGAACTCTCATGCTTCACTTATATTATGTTAAGAGTATTGAAACAGCATGGTAATCTGCTTAGGTTATGAATTTAGTCCTAATATGATGGGCATCCAAGAGGGATATAATAAAAACTTTCATATAAAGAGCATTGAATACTATGAGAAGTTTGATTCCTTACATCTGTTTTGAGATATAAAGATGGTGATATTAGAGTCAGGCTAGTGAGTAATTGTGGATTGGTAGAAATACTTGTGTTAAAGTTTGTGATTCCCGAAGCATGCACGTATGGTGAACTGTTATGTGATGAAGTCGGAGCATGATTTATTTTTTGATTGTCTTCCTTATGAGTGGCGGTCGGGGACGAGCGATGGTCTTTTCCTACCAATCCATCCCCCTAGGAGCATGCGTGTAGTACTTTGTTTTGATAGCTAATAATTTTTTGCAATAAGTATGTGAGTTCTTTATGACTAATGTTGAGTCCATGGATTATACGCACTCTCACCCTTCCACCATTGCTAGCCTCTCTAGTACTACACAACTTTTGCCGGTGCATTAAACCCACCATATACCCTTCCTCAAAACAGCCACCACACCTACCTATTATGGCATTTCCATAACCATTCCGAGATATATTGCCATGCAACTTCCACCATTTCGTTTATTATGACACATACCACCATTGTCATATTGCTTTGCATGATCATGTAGTTGGCATAGTATTTGTGGCTTGGCCACCGTTCATATTTTTATAAATTACACTCTTGATCATATCCCGGTACACCACTGGAGGCATTCATATAGAGTCATATCTTTGTTCTAGTATTGAGTTGTAAGTAAATAAAAGTGTGATGATCATCATTATTAGAGCATTGTCCCATGTGAGGAAAGGATGATGGAAGCTATGATTCCCTCACAAGTTGGGGTGAGACTCCGGACTTAAAAAATAAAATAAAAGGAGGCCAAAGAGCCCCCGAAAAAAGAGAAAATAAAAAATGAGGGAAAAAGAGAGAAGGGACAATGTTACTATCCTTTTACCACACTTGTGCTTCAAAGTAGCACCATGTTCTTCATGATAGAGAGTCCCCTATTTTGTCACTTCCATATACTAGTGGGAATTTTTCATTATATAACTTGGCTTGTATATTCCAATGACGGGCTTCCTCAAATTGCCCTAGGTCTTCGTGAGCAAGCAAGTTGGATGCACACCCACTTAGTTTTCATTTTGAGCTTTCATACACTTATAGCTCTAGTGCATCCGTTGCATGGCAATCCGTACTCACTTGTATCGATATCAATTGATGGGCATCTCCATAGCCCATTAATTTACCTAGTTGATGGGAGACTTTCTCCTTTTCGTCTTCTCCTCACAACCTCCACCATACTCTATTCCACCTATAGTGCTATATCCATGGCTCACGCTCATGTATTGCATGAAAGTTGAAAAAGCTTGAGAACATTAAAAGTATGAAACAATTGCTTGGCTTGTCATCGGGGTTGTGCATGATGAAATATTTTGTGTGATGAAGATAGAGCATAGCCAGACTATTGATTTTGTAGAGATAACTTTCTTTGGCCGTGGTATTTTGAGAAGACATGATTGCTTTATTAGTATGCTTGAAGTATTATTGTTTTTATGTCAATATTAAACTTTTGTTTTGAATCTTATGGATCTGAATATTCTTGCCACAATAAAGAAGATTACATGGATAAATATGTTAGGTAGCATTCCACATCAAAAATTCAGTTTTTATCATTTACCTACTCGGGGACGAGCAGGAATTAAGCTTGGGGATGCTTGATACGTCTCCAACGTATCTATAATTTTTTATTCTTCCATGCTATTATATTATCTGTTTTGGATGTTTTATATGCATTAGTATGCTGTTTTATATTATTTTGGGGACTAACCTATTAACCTAGAGCCTAGTGCCAGTTTCTGTTTTTTCCCCTGTTTTTGAGTTTTTACAGAAAAAGAATATCAAACGGAGTCCAAACGAGCTGAAAATTCACAGTGATTTTTTATGGACCAGAAGAAACCCACGGAGCATCGGAGTTGGGCCAGAAGAGTCCCGAGGCGACCACAAGCCCAGGGGCGCCCCCTTAGGGCGCGCCACCTGGCTTGTGGGCCCCTTGGGCATCCCCTGACTTGTTTCCGACGCCAAAAATTCCTATAAATATAGAAACCTCCAAAAAGAAACGTAGATCGTAAGTTCCGCCGCCGCAAGCCTCTGTAGCCATGAAAAACTAATCGGGAGCCTATTCCGGCACCCTGTCGGTGGGGGAAACCATCACCGGTGGCGATCTTCATCGTCCCGGCGGTCTCCATGACGAGGAGGGAGTAGGTCACCCTCAGGGATGAGGGTATGTACAAGTAGCTATGTGTTTGATCTCTCTCTCCCTCTCGTATTCTTTATTTGGCACAATCTTGATGTACCGCGAGCTTTATTATTATAGTTGGATCATATGGTGTTTCTCCCCCTCTACCTTCTTGTGATGAATTGAGTCTTGCCCTTTGAAGTTTCATTATGTTGGATTGAGTATTGGATTTGAGAACACTTGATGTATGTCTTGCGATGGGATATCTGTGGTGACAATGGGATCTTCTATTGATTCACTTGATGTATGTTTTGGCACTCAACTCGCGGATTCCCGAGGTGACATTGGGGTAATCTATGCATAGGGGTTGATGCATGTTTTCGTCCTACGTTCTCCGATAGAAACTTTGGAGTGATTCTTTGTTGCACGTTGAGGGATTGTTATATGATTCAATTATGTTATCATTGTTGAGAGAATTTGCACTAGTGAAAGTATGAACCCCATGCCTTGTTTTCAAGCATTGCAATACCGTTTTTGCTCACTTTTGTTATTAGTTACCTTGATGTTTTTATATTTTCAGATTACAAAAACCTATATCTACCATCCATATTACACTTGTATCACTATCTCTTCGTCGAACTAGTGCACCTATACAATTTACCATTGTATTGGGTGTGTTGGGGACACAAGAGACTCTTTGTTATTTGGTTGCAGGGTTGTTTGGGAGAGACCATCTTCATCCCATGCCTCTGCTACTTCTTGAGCTTGCGTTGGTTTTTCCCTTGAAGAGGAAAGGGTGATGCAGCAAAGTAAAGATAAGTATTTCCCTCAGTTAAAAACCAAGGTATCAAATCCAGTAGGAGATACTCGCAAGTCTCCAATCTATGCACTGATACATCTCCAATGTACCTATAATTTTTTATTGTTCCATGCTATTATATTATCGTTTTTTGATGTTTTATATGCATTAATATGCTATTTTATATGATTTTTGGGACTACATATTAACCTAGAGCCCAGTGCCAGTTCCTGTTTTTCCCTTGTTTTAGAGTTTCCCAGAAAAGAAATACCAAACGGAGTCCAAACGGAATGAAACTTTCGCGATGATTTTTCTTGGACTAGAAGACACCCAGGAGACTTGGAGTGCAAGTCAGAAGAGCCACGAGGTGGCCACAAGGGTGGAGGGCGCGCCCAGGGGGGTAAGGCACGCCCCCCGACCTTGTGGGCCCCTCGATGACCCCCTGACCTAGATCTTCCTCCTATATATTCTCAAATATCCCAAAAACTTCCAGGGGAGCCACGAAACCACTTTTCCACCACCGCAACCTTCTGTACCTGTGAGATCCCATCTAGGGGCCTTTTTTGGCGTCCTGCTGGAGGGGATTTGATCACGAGGGCTTCTACATCAACACCATTGCCTCTCCGATGAAGCGTGAGTAGTTTACCATAGACCTACCGGTCCATAGCTAGTAGCTAGATGGCTTCTTCTCTCTCTTTGATTCTCAATACAAAGTTCTCCCCAATGTTCTTGGAGATCTATTCGATGTAATACTCTTTTGCGGTGTGTTTGCCAAGATCCGATGAATTATGGATTTATGATCAGCTTATCTATGAATATTATTTGAATCTTCTCTAAATTCTTATATGCATGATTTGATATCTTTGCAAGTCTCTTCGAGCTATCGATTTGGTTTGGCCAACTAGATTGGTTTTTCTTGCAATGGGAGAAGTGCTTAGCTTTGGGTTCAATATTGCGATGCTCGATCCTAGTGACAGAAGGGGAACCGACACATATTGTATTGTTGCCATTGAGGATAAAAAGATGTTTTTTTATCATAATATGCTTGAGTTAATTCCTCTACATCATGTCATCTTGCTTAAGGCGTTACTCCGTTCTTTATGAACTTAATACTCTAGATGCATGCTGGATAGCGGTCGATCTGTGGAGTAATAGTAGTAGATGCAGAATCGTTTCGGTCTACTTGACACGGACGTGATGCCTATATTCATGATCATTGCCTTAGATATCATCATAACTTTGCGCTTTTCTATCAATTGCTCGGCAGTAATTTGTTCACCCACCGTAATAATTTCTATCTTGAGAGAAGCCTCTAGTGAAACCTATGGCCCCCGGGTCTATATTCCATCATATAAGTTTCCGATCTACATTTTTAGTTTCCTATTTACTTTCTTTGCTATCTTTAACTTTCCGTTCCATAAACCAAAAATACAAAAAATATTACTTTACTGTTTATCCATCTATATTAGATCTGATTTTGCAAATAACCGTGAAGGGATTGACAACCCCTTTATCGCGTTGGGTGCAAGTCGGTGGCTTGCGCGTTGTCTCCTACTGGATTGATACCTTGGTTCTCAAAAGCTGAGGTAAATACTTACTCTACTTTGTTGCATCACCCTTTCCTCTTCAAGGTAAAACCAACGCAAGCTCAAGAGGTAGCATGCACCTGCACAAACAATCAAACACTTGCACCCAATGCGATAAAGGGGTTGTCAATCCCTTCATGGTCACTTGCAAAAGTGAGATCTGATAGAGGTAGATATAAAAGATTACTAAAACGTAAAACAAAGTAAAAACAAATAAATTGCAGCAAGGTATTATTGGGTTTTTTGGTTTATAGATCTGAAAATATATGATGGAAAATAGACCCGGGGGCCATAGGTTTCACTAGAGGTTTCTCTCTTGAAGGAAAATAATACGGTGGGTGAACAAATTACTGTCGAGCAATTGATAGAAAAGCGCAAAGTTATGACGATATCCAAGGCAATGATTATGCATGTAGGCATCATGTCCGTGTCAAGTAGACCGACTCCTGCCTGCATCTACTACTCTCCACACATCAACCGCTATCCAGCATGCATCTAGAGTATTAAGTTTGTTGGTGCCATATATGCCTACCTTATGTTTTGGAGATTGTTGATAGAAACAGCTATGGACTAATGTGTTTGCTAGTGCACACAGAGAGAAAAGTCCATACACAACTGAAGCAAATGTTGTCTCCGGTGCTGAGTTCGAGGAACTTCACCGAAGCATATCTGCGCCGCACAGAAGAACGAGCTACATCTGATGAAGTGATAGAGTCGATAAGATTAATGCGAAGACCCCTCAAAAGATTTGCTGGTATAGCGAAGCTTTCTGTTTTACTAATGTCGTCCGAAGAAATTGACCGCAACAATTGAAGTCGAAGACAAAATGAAGACGTAGTATTCATTGAGTTTTTCTTCTTCAGTCTTTTGAGTCATAGGACCTCCGTACTATTAAGAGGGGTATAGGTTCTCATTGCTTAGATCAGTTGTGATGCTTAGCTACAACCTATGAAAGATGCGAGAGAAATCTCTTTGTGTTCCAAGTAAATACTTGCCAACAAGAGACTGTGATCTTCTTTGCTGCGAGAGATTTGCCTCAGGCCGAGGAGTCAGCATTTCTTGCTCTGCAAGAAATGTTACCGTAGTGCTCAAATTCGACCATTGTGCTCAAATTCGACCGTTACTGTGTCGTTCGGCCATTGGCTGAGTCCGATGTCCAATTTGGTCATATCCCATCTGGGAAGGCTGCGGCTATAAATAGCCACCCCACTCCGATGTTATCCATTGGCTGCTCCGCTTGAGATTTTCGAGAAGACTGATTTGAGCAACCCCTCTTTGAGCGATTTGAGTTTAAGATCCACTGAGAGAAAACCAAGAGTCCAAACTTAGACAATGGTTTAGCATCACAGCAGTTGATACGTCCATTTTACATCATGCTTTTATATCAATATTTATTGCATTATGGGCTGTTATTACACATTATGTCACAATACTTATGCCTATTCTCTCTTATTTTACAAGGTTTACATAAGGAGGAGAATGCGGCAGCTGGAATTCAATGGAAAAGGAGCAAATATTAGAGACCTATTCTGCACAACTCCAAAAGTCCTGAAACTCCACGGAAGTTATTTTTGGAAATAATAAAAAAATACCAAAGGGGGCCCACACCCTGGCCATGAGGGTGGGGGCGCGCCCTACCCCCAGATATGTCTCCATCGTATCTACTTTTCCAAACACTTTTGCCCTTGTTTTGGACTCTAACTTGGATGATTTGAATGGAACTAACCCGGACTGACGCTGTTTTCAGCAGACTTTCCATGGTGTTGTTTATGTGCGGAAACAAAAGTTCTCAGAATGACCTGAAACTCCATGGAACTTATTTTTGGAAAATATTAAAAATATTGGCGAAAGAATCAAGGCCAGGGGGCCCACCACCTGTCCACGAGGGTGGGGGGCGCGCCCCCCAGATGTCTACTACACAACCTTCTTCTTGTAGAAGTTGTTGGGCCTCCAAGTGCAGAGGTTTGTAGGACAGTAGCAAATTTCCCTCAAGTGGATGACCTAAGATTTATCAATCCGTGGGAGGCGTAGGTTGAAGATGATCTCTCTCAAACAACCCTACAACCAAATAACAAAGAGTCTCTTGTGTCCCCAACACACACACGATACAATGGTAAGTTGCATAGGTGCACTAGTTCGGTGAAGAGATGGTGATACAAGTGCAATATGGATGGTAGATATAGGTTTTTGTAATATGAAAATATGAAAACAACAAGGTAACTAATGATAAAAGTGAACGTAAACGGTATTGCAATGCTAGGAAACAAGGCCTAGGGTTCATACTTTCACTAGTGCAAGTTCTCTCAACAATAATAACATAACTGGATCATATAACTATCCCTCAACATGCAACAAAGAGTCACTCCAAAGTCACTAATAGCGGAGAACAAATGAAGAGATTATGGTAGGGTACGAAACCACCTCAAAGTTATCCTTTCTGATCGATCTATTCAAGAGTCCGTAGTAAAATAACATGAAGCTATTATTTCCGTTCGATCTATCATAGAGTTCATACTAGAATAACACCTTAAGACACAAATCAACCAAAACCCTAATGTCACCTAGATACTCCAATGTCACCTCAAGTATCCGTGGATATGATTATACAATATGGATCACACAATCTCAGATTCATCTATTCAACCAACACAAAGTACTTCAAAGAGTGCCCCAAAGTTTCTACCGGAGAGTCAAGACGAAAACATGTGCCAACCCCTATGCATAAGTTCACTGAACCCGCAAGTTGATCACCAAAACATACATCAAGTAGATCACGTGAATATCCCATTGTCACCACAGATAAGCACGGCAAGACATACATCAAGTGTTCTCAAATCCTTAAAGACTCAATCCGATAAGATAACTTCAAAGGGAAAACTCAATCCATTACAAGAGAGTAGATGGGGAGTGCTACCTCTTGACCACTGCGTTGGATTTCCCCGAAGAGGAGAGGATGATGCAGCAAAGTAGCGCAAGTATTTCCCTCAGTTTTTTAGAACCACGGTATCAATCCAGTAGGAGGCCATGCACAAGTCCCTCGTACCTGCACAAAACACTAGCTCCTCGCAACCAACGCGATTAGGGGTTGTCAATCCTTCACGGTCACTTACTTAGAGTGAGATCGATAGAGATAATAAATAATATTTTGGTATTTTTGATATAGAGATGCAAAGTGAAAAGTAAAAGGCAAAGTAAAAACAAAGCAAGTATTAAAGTGATGGAGATTGATATGATGAGAATAGACCGGGGCCATAGGTTTCACTAGTGGCTTCTCTCAAGAGCATAAGTATTCTACGGTGGGTGAACAAATTCTGTTGAGCAATTGATGAATTGAGCATAGTTATGAGTATATCTAGGTATGATCATGTATATAGGCATCACGTCCAAGACAAGTAGACCGAAGCGATTACGCATCTACTACTATTACTCCACTCATCGACCGCTATCCAACATGCATCTAGAGTATTAAGTTAAAAAGCAGAGTAACGCCTTAAGCAAGATGACATGATGTAGAGGGATAAATTCATGCAATATGATAAAACCCCATCTTGTTATCCTCAATGGCAACAATACAATCGTGCCTTGCAACCCTTTACATCCTTTGGTAAGGACACGCAAGATTGAACCCAAAGCTAAGCACTTCTCCCATTGCAAGAACTACCAATCTAGTTGGCCAAACCAAACGGATAATTCGAAGAGACTTGCAAAGATAACCAATCATACATAAAAGAATTCAGAGAAGATTCAAATATTATTCATAGATAAACTGGATCATAAACCCACAATTCATCGGCCTCAACAAACACACCGCAAAAAGAAGATTACATCGAATAGATCTCCACGAGAGAGGGGGAGAACATTGTATTGAGATCCAAAAAGAGAGAATAAGCCATCTAGCTACTAGCTATGGACCGAAGGTCTGAAGTAAACTACTCACACTTCATCGGAGGGCTATGGTGATGATGTAGAAGCCCTCCGTGGTGGATGCCCCCTCGTGAACTCGAACAGGCCCCAAGATGGGATCTCGTGGATACAAGAAGTTGCGGCGGTCGAATTAGGTTTTGGCTCCGTGTCGATCGTTTGAAGTGCGTGAGGTATATATAGGAGGAAGAATGCGTCGGTGGAGCAACAGGGGCCCATGAGGAAGGGGCGGCATACAGGGGCGTCCCCACCCTCATGACCGCCTCTTTAGTTCCTTGGAGTAGGGTCCAAGTCCCCTGGATCACGTTCGGTGAGAAAATCACGTTTCCGAAGGTTCCATTCCGTTTGGACTCCGTTTGATATTCCGTTTCTTCGAAACACTAAAATAGGCAAAAAACAACAATTCTGGGATGGGCCTCCGGTTAATAGGTTAGTCCCAAAAATAATATAAAAGTGGAAAATAAAGCCCAATATAGTCCAAAACAATAGATAAAGTAGCATGGAGCAATAAAAAATTATAGATATGTTGGAGATGTATCAGGGAGAAACATCATAAAATCCAACTATAATAGCAAAGCTCGCGATACATCAAGATTGTATCACCTCAAGAACGCGCGCGAGAGAGAGATCAAACACATAGCTACTGGTACAAAACCTCAGCCCTGAGGGTAACTACTCCCTCCTCATCATGGAGAGCGCCGGGATGATGAAGATGGCCACCGGTGAGGGATCGCCCCTCCGTGGTCTTGGAACAGGTCCCGATGGTTTTGGTGGCTACAGAGGCTTGCGGCGGCGGAACTCCCATCTATTGTGTTCCCCGATGTTTTTAGGGTATATGGATATATATATAGGCGAAAGAAGTCAGTCAGGGGAACCACGAGGGGCCCATGAGGGTGGGGGGCGCGCCTAGGGGGCAGGCACGCCTCCCTGCCTCGTGGCCACCTCGTTGCTTCCCTGCCGTGCACTCCAAGTCTCCCGGATTGCTTCCGTTCCAAAAATAACTCTCCCAAAGGTTTCATTCCGTTTGGACTCCGTTTGATATTCCTTTTCTTCAAACTTGAAACAAGGGAAAAAGCAAAAACCGCACTTTGGGCTCTGGGTTAATAGGTTAGTCCCAAAAATAATATAAAAGTGTAAAATAAAGCCCATAAACATCCAAAACAGATAATATAATAGCATGGAACAATAAAAAATTATAGATACGTTGGAGACGTATCAGCATCCCTGTGACGCCCGGATAATTAGACTACAGTAAAACTCTCCTGATGATGCCATGTCATCTATGTTACTGTTGCTAATTAAGTGGTAGTTCAAAAAAACATTGCAATTTCAAAAATGAATTAGCGACAAACACCCAAAGTTTTCAAAAGTCAAAACAAAAATGTACGGGGGTGTCAAATATTGCATAGGTAATTATGGTGAAGTAAACACATTTTTAGAAAATGCCTAAATACTTTAAAATGAAATAAAACAGAAAAGAAAAATAAAGAAAAGAAAGAAAGAAAGAAAGGAAAAGAACCCCCCCCCCCCGGGCCAGCCGACCCAACTGGCCGGCCCATTCGCCACCGCCCAAGCCCAAGCAAAGGCCCACCGACCCTCCTCTCCTTATCCCTCACCCGCAAACCCTAACTCCCCGCACCCACACCCCACTCTCCCCACCCCCCCTCTCCCGATCTGGATCGGGATCCAGAGGAGGCCGACGCCGCTCGACGCCGCCCCGCGCCCGGTGCTGTCCCGCCACACACCGGACCGCCCCGCCGCCCCGTCCACCCCTTCTCCCGGCCGGCCTCTGCTTCCTCCCGGCGCCGCCCCGCCATCGCCGCCTCGACCCCGACTCCGTCGCCCGAAGCGTCCCAGACGCTGCCGGACTTCCCCTTCTACGCACGTCGTCCCCGTCAACCTCCCCGAACTCCCCCGCGCCCATTGCCACGATCCCTACTTCCCCCGGTGAGGTTCCGGCCTCCTCCTCTCTCCCTCGCCCCGCAACCATCGCCGTGCCCACCGTTGCTCCGCTCGGCGCGACCACGCCTCGCGCTCGGCTCGCGCTCACGCGGTTGGGCGCGCCAGCGCGAGCGCCCGCGCCCGTCCGGTGTGCCCGCCGTCCCCGCGGTCACCGCGCCACGCCACCGCGCCGTCCTCGCGTCCACCACGGCCTCGGCGCGCCCTCGACCAGCGCGCGTTGACCTCCCGCGCCTTCTTCCCCAGCCACATCCACTCCGGCCTCCCACCCACATGCCCTTTCGCCTCCCTGCTGGTCCCGACCACGCTGCGGCCAGCGCCCGGGCGCGCTGGCGCTCGTGCCTCGTCCGGCCGTGCAGCTCGGCCACCACTCCCCTCTAGCCGCGACCCACTCGGCGCCGCCCTGCTGCTCTCTGCGGCGTCCCCTTGGTGACCGCCCGGCCTCCCCTCACGCCACAGTAGGCGGCGCTTCCTTCGAGTAAGCCCGCACCGCTACCGCCCGAACGCTATGGCCCCTCGGGGCCACAGACATGTGAGGCCCAGCCTAGAACGATTAAAAAAGGAGAAATAAAAATAATAATAATGAATATAAATTTAATTAATTAATTAACTTAATTAATCCTGATTAATTAACATAATTAATTAACTAACCTAACTAATATGTTATTTAAACTAATTAATTTAGTTAATTAGTTAACAGAGTATGACATGCGGGACCCACACGATAGTTGACCAGTCAATGCCTCTGTTGACTGCTGACGTCAGCGTGCACTGTTTTGGACAATGTTGATTAAATTAATTAAATAAATCCTAAAAATGATTAAATCTTTTAAAATTAATATAAAATAAACCGTAGCTCAGATGGAAAAACTTTGTACATGAAAGTTGCCCAGAACAACGAGACGATTCTGGATACGCAGCCCGCTCGTCCGCTACACACCCCTAACATATCAAACTCGCAACTTTTCCCCTCCGGTTCATCTGTCCGAAAACACGGAACACCGGGGATACTTGCCCGGATGTTTCCCCCCCTCGCCGGTATCACCTCATACCGCGTTAGAACACGTCTAGCTCTGCTTGTTGTCCTGTTATGCACTTGCTTGCTATGTATTTACTATTTCTCCCCCCTCTTCTCTCCGGTAGACCCGTGGCGATCTTGATGCCCCTGTGGTGCGACTCGTCACCGGCGACCCCTCCTTCTTGTCGAGCAACCGGACAAGCCCCCTTGATCACCGGATATCGCCTATTCTTCTCTATCTGCTTGCATTAGACTAGTGTAGCATGTTCTGCTTTTCGTTAATCCTATACTCTTGCATAGCTTGTCCTTGCTACTCTTGTTGTTACCTTTACCTGCTATCCTCTTGCTTAGTATAGGATGCTAGTGTTCCATCGGTGGCCCTACACTCTTGTCAAATCGCCATGCTATACTCTTTGGGCCGTGATCACTTGGGAGGTGATCACGGGCTTATACTATATACTTTACACTATTACATTACTGTGATGATTGTTTGGAGATGGGGAAATTTGAAGGGCGGTGGCTCCATCCCGGTAGAGGTGGGCTGGGTTCACGACGGCCCCATTGTTACTTTGTGGCGGAGCGGCAGGCAGGTTGAGACCACCTAGGAGAGAGGTGGGCTGGCCTGGTCGGCGTTCAGCGGATACTTAACACGCTTAACGAGATCTTGGTATTTGATCGAGTCGGCCATTTGGGTTATCGCACTAACCAACTCTGGGGGAACAGTTATGGGCACTCGGCGTCGTGGTTTTAGAAGCACTTCGTGGCGTCGGCGAGTGGCGGCGCGACCGGATT
This sequence comes from Aegilops longissima, assembly GCA_021605205.1. Taxonomy (NCBI): domain Eukaryota; kingdom Viridiplantae; phylum Streptophyta; class Magnoliopsida; order Poales; family Poaceae; genus Aegilops; species Aegilops longissima. The sequence continues at coordinate 467,135,979 of CM038677.1, read as the reverse complement.
GGACTGAACGCACTGCTAGGCTAGGTCGCTTCGGCCGCCCACGCAACATGCAGGTGTGCTAAGGCGATGGGCCCAGACCCCTGTGCGCTTAGGTTTAGATCGGCGTGCTGACCTCTCTGTTGTGCCTAGGTGGGGTTGCGACGTGTTGATCTTCCGCGGCCGGGCATGACCCAGAAAAGTGTGTCCGGCCAAATGGGACCAAGCGTGTTGGGTTATGTGGTGCACCCTGCAGGAAGTTAATCTATTGAATAGCCGTGATCTTGATAGCAGGATGACTTGGAGTTGTACCTTGACCTTATGACAACTAGAACTGGATACTTAATAAAACACACCCTTCCAAGTGTCAGATATAACCCGGTGATCGCTCTCTAACAGGGCAATGAAAAGGGGATCGCCGGGTAGGATTATGCTATGCGATGCTACTTGGAGGACTTCAGTCTACTCTCTTCTACATGCTGCAAGGCGGAGGCTGCCAGAAGCGTAGTCTTCAGCAGGATTAGTTATCCCCCTCTTATTCTGGCATTCTGCAGTTCAGTCCACTGATATGGCCCTTTACACATATACGCATGCATATGTAGTGTAGATCCTTGCTTGCGAGTACTTTGGATGAGTACTCACGGTTGCTTTTCTCCCTCTTTTCCCCATTTCCATTCTACCTGGTTGTCACAACCAGATGCTGGAGCCCAGGAGCCAGACGCCACCGTCGACGACGACTCCTACTACACCGGAGGTGCCTACTACTACGTGCAGCCAGCGATGACGACCGAGGAGTAGTTTAGGAGGTTCGGCGGGAGGCTGCGCCTCTTCGATCTGTATCCCGGTTTGTGCTAGCCATCTTATGGCAAGTTGTTTAACTTATATGCGTACTCAGATATTGTTGCTTCCGCTGACTTCGTCTATGATCGAGCACTTGTATTCGAGCCCTCGAGGCCCTGGCTTGTATTATGATACTTGTATGACTTATTTATGTTTTAGAGTTGTGTTGTGATATCTTCCGTGAGTCCACGATCTTGATCGTTACGCTTTGCGTGCATGATTAGTGTCGATTGAATCGAGAGCGTCACAAGTTGGTATCGAGCCATTGCTGTAGGAATCCCCTTCCACACTCCTTGGCCGAAGTCGAGTCTAGACATTGCAAAACTTCTACTAACATGGTTGCGTGCCTTACGGGCCCACGTCGCCAGTGGGTGGTACTAGGATCTTTTACTCCTCGACCTTTACTCTGGGATTCTGAACTCTCTTCTATTCGGGTTAAACGATTTTTACTAAAATCTAACTTAGGTTCTCGAAAATACTTTCTCCGGAGAGGCCCTTGATCTAGATGATCACCGCGCACGGAAGATTTCGGAGATACTCTTTGATATTCTCTTGAGACTTTGTGCCCATCACTTTTGCTATTCCCGACCATCGATAAATCCTTATGGATAACTACTTACACTTGCCATTCATACGATCATCCCCCATTGATCTTGTTATTACAAGATACCCCAAAGTTTTCTCTATTGTTCCGAGAATACTTTGTGCCTACTGCCTAGCAGTTCTTTGCCACATGAATACCCCTTCAAATAAATCCTCGCACTTGTCGAGTATCCGCTCATCCCCAGATGTTCATGTGTTCCACAAAAGTCTTCAAAATACTATTCGATCTTCCGAAAATCCTCTGGAGCCTTTGGCTCTTGAAATTCTTGCTTTCTTGCATTTTGGTTAATCCCATAAGTCTCGTAGTCTTATTGACATTCCTTGTCATTATCATTTTGAGTATGTTGACTCAATATGCTTGCGAGTACACGCAATCATCATTGATCCTTATAAATTACTTTTCCGGCTGAGCTGCCATTCTTTTAACTGGAATTGGTTCTCGACCAATCCAATTGTCGTTCATTGTACCCTAAGGCTATTCAACTTATCCATACCTAATCGAGCATTGCTTGATCCCTTGATTTAAATCATAATTCCTTTGCATTTGACAATTGAGTTAGTCAGTTGTTTCTATAATCTGATCTCCTTGCATTCTTCTTCCTCTAGTTGAGTACCGATGCTCACGTCAGATCCGTTGTGGACCACCAGATCCTTTGTTGGATTTTATCTGACAACGCCCTTCATATTCAATAACCTTGTGAGCCTTTCCTCTGATACATAATGCCTTTGGTAAATTGTATCCTCTGGTTTCTCAACCATGCTCTGCCTTTGAGCTTGAGTTAATTACTTCTAAAGATTCTGGTATATGTTTGTAAGATGCCCTGATGGGTTGAACCTATGCCTTCCTTACTATGTGTGAACTCGGAAGTTTTCACGGGTCATACTCTTCTGGTATTTCACCAGGTAAAACTTTCAACACTAATGCCATTATCAAAACAAGAAGTGAATGTAAGGTTATGCTTTGGAGAAGTGGGAGTCGACCTTGAACTTTGTGTTCATGCCCATGGTCCCGAGGTGGAACTTATCATGGAAGCTTCTCGTAGTAATAATAATCCCCTTGATATAACTTGTTCTCTTATCTATGGTTGATCTTTTGCGACCGTGGTTTCAACCATATTGTTCTTCTTTGATCCCATTTCTTGGACAAGTTTAAGTGCTTGCCTTCTGCAAATGATTTCACTTGTCCAACCTCTATCCCGCTCTACCCTTGAGTATACCCTCTGGTACCGCGAGAATATCATGGAACTACATAACTTCTTATGTGTTCTTCTGTTGGGGAACGTAGTAATTTCAAAAATTTCCTACGCACACGCAAGACCATGGTGATGGCATAGCAACGAGAGGGGAGAGTGTCTGTCCACGTACCCTCGTAGACCGAAAGCGGAAGCGTTATAACAACGCGGTTGATGTAGTCGTGCGTCTTCACGATCCGACCGATCCAAGTACCGAGCGTCACGGCACCTCCGTGTTCAGCACACGTTCAGCTCGATGGCGATCCCGGGCTCCGATCCAGCAAAGCGTCGGGGATGAGTTCCGTCAAGACGACGGTGTGGTGATGATGATGATGCTCCACCGACGAGGGCTTCGCCTAAGCTCATGACGATATGACTTCACCGGCGCGAGGCTTCGCCTAAGCTCATGACGATATGACCGAAGTGGAATATGGTGGAGGGGGCACCGACACGGCTAAGGGCGATCCGTAGATCAACTTGTGTGTCATGGGGTGCCCCCTGCCCCGTATATAAAGGAGCAAGGGAGGAGGTGGCGGCCTAGGAGGCGCACCAGGGGGAGTCCTACTCCCACCGGAGTAGGACTCCTCCTTTCCTAGTAGGAGTAGGAGAGAAGGAAGGGAAGGGAAGAAGGGTGCGGCCCCTCCCCTAGTCCAATTCGGACTAGGCCTTGAGGCGCGGCCTGCCCTAGGCAGCCCTCTCTCTTTCCCGCAGGGCCCAATAAGGCCAATACTTCTCCCGGCGAATTCCCGTAACTCTCGGTACTCGAAAAATACCGAATCATTGGAACCTTTCCGAACTCGAATATAGTCGTCCAATATATCGATCTTTACGTCTCGACCATTTCGAGACTCCTCGTCATGTCCCGATCTCATCCGGGACTCGAACTCCTTCGGTACATCAAAACTCATAAACTCATAATATAAGCATCGCCGAAACCTTAAGCGTGCGGACCCTACGGGTTCGAGAACTATGTAGACATGACCTAAAACTATTCTTGGTCAATAACCAATAGCGGAACCTGGATGCCCATATTGGCTCCTACATATTCTCTGAAGATCTTTATCGGTCAAACCGCATAACAACATCGTTGTTCCTTTTGTCATCGGTATGTTACTTGCCGAGATTCGATCGTCGGTATCCAATACCTAGTTCAATCTCGTTACGGCAAGTCTCTTTACTCGTTACGTAATGCATCATTCCATAACTAACTCATTAGCTACATTGCTTGCAAGGCTTATAGTGATGTGCATTACCGAGAGGGCCCAGAGATACCTCTCCAGACAATCGGAGTGACAAAACCTAATCTCAAATCGCCAACCCAACATGTACCTTTGGAGACACCTGTAGTACTCCTTTATAATCACCCGATTACGTTGTGACGTTTGGTAGCACCAAAGTGTTCCTCCGTAAGCAGGAGTTGCATAATCTCATAGTTACGGAACATGTATAAGTCATGAAGAAAGCAATAGCAGCATACTAAGCGATCAAGTGCTAGGCTAACAGAATGGGTCATGTCAATCACATCATTCTCCTAATGATGTGATCCGTTAATCAAATGACAACTCATGTCTATGGCTAGGAAACTTAATCATCTTTGATTCAACGAGCTAGTCAAGTAGAGGCACACTAGTGACACTATGTTTGTCTATGTATTCACACATGTATTATGTTTCGGTTAATACAATTCTAGCATGAATAATAAACTTTTATCATGAAATAAGGAAATAAATAATAACTTTATTATTGCCTCTAGGGCATATTTCCTTGAGTCTCCCACTTGCACTAGAGTCAATAATCTAGTTCACATCATCATGTGATTCAACACTAATATTCACATCGTATGTGATTAACACCCATAGTTCACATCGTCATGTGACCAACACCCAAAGGGTTTACTAGAGTCAATAATCTAGTTCACATCGCTATGTGATTAACACCCAAAGAGTACTAAGGGATGATCATGTTTTGCTCGTGAGAGAAGTTTAGTCAGCGGGTACATCACATTGAGCCGTATGTATTTTGCAAATATTCTATGTCTACAATGCTCGCACGGGCTACTCTAGCTAATTGCTCCCACTTACAATATGTATCCAGATTGAGACTTAGAGTCATCTGGATCAGTGTAAAAAGCTTGCATCGATGTAACTCTTTACGACGGGCTCTTTTATCACCTCCATAATCGAGAAATATTTCCTTAGTCTTCACTAAGGATGTTCTTGACCAATGTCCGATGATCTACTCCTAGATCACTATTGTACTCCTTGCCAAATTCAGAGCAAGGTATACAATAGGTGCAGTACATAGCAAAGCATACTTTATAGAACCTATGGTGAGGTATAGGAATGACTTTCATTCTCTTTTCTATTTTCTGCTTGTGGTGGGATTTGAGTCTTACTCAATTTCACACCTTTTGCAACACAGGCAAGAACTTTTCTTTGATTGTTTCATTTTGAACTTCTTCAAAATCTTGACAAGGTATGTACTTATTGAAAAACTTATCAAGCGTTTTGATCTATCTCAATAGATCTTGATGCTCAATTTGTACGCAGCTTCTCCGAGGTCCTTCTTTGAAAACTCCTTTCAAATACTCCTTTATGCTTTGCAGAATAATTCTACATTATTTCCGATCAACAATATGTCATTCACATATACTTATCGAAATGATGTAGTGCTCCCACTCACTTTCTTGTAAATACAGGCTTCTCCAAAAGTCTGTATAAAACCATATCTTTGATCACACTATCAAAGCGTTTATTCAACTCGAGATGCTTGCACCGGTCCATAGATGGATCATTTGGAGCTTGCACATTTTGTTAGCTCCTTTAGGATTGACAAAACCTTCGGTTGCATCATATACAACTCTTCTTTAATAAATCCATTAAAGAATGTAGTTTTGACATCCATTTGCCAGATTTCATAAAATGTGGCAATTGCTAACATGATTCGGACAGACTTAAGCATCGCTACTGATTGAGAAAATCTCATTGTAGTCAACACCTTGAACTTGTCGAAAACCTTTCTGCGACAAGTCGAGCTTTGTAGATAGTAATACTACTATCAGCATTTGTCTTCCTCTTGAAGATCCATTTATATAATATGGCTTGCCGATCATCGGGCAACTCCATCAAAGTCCACACTTTGTTCTCATACATGGATCCCATCTCAGATTTCATGGTCTCAAACCATTTCGCGGAATCTGGGCTCATCATCGCTTCCTCATAGTTTGTAGGTTCATCATGGTCTAGTAACATGACTTCCAGAATAGGATTACCGTACCACTCTGGTGCGGACTGTACTTTGGAAGACCTACGAGGTTTTGTAGTAACTTGATCTGAAGTTTCATGATCATCATCATTAGCTTCCTCACTAATTGGTGTAGGAATCACTTGAACTGATTTCTGTGATGAACTACTTTCCAATTAGGGAGAAGGTACAATTACCTTATCAAGTTCTACTTTCCTCCCACTCACTTCTTTCGAGAGAAAACTCCTTCTCTAGAAAGGATCCATCTTAGCAACGAATGTTTTGCCTTTAGACCTGTGATAGAAGGTGTACCCAACAGTTTCCTTTGGGTATTCTATGAAGACGCACTTCTCCGATTTGGGTTCAAGCTTATCGGTGAAAACTTTTCACATAAGCATCACAACTCAAACTTTAAGAAAGCGACAGCTTAGGTTTCTTTGTTAAACCATAATTCATACGGTGTCGCCTCAGCGGTTTAGATGTTGCCCTATTAAGCGTGAATGCAGCTGTCTCTAATGCATAACCCCAAAGCGATAGTGGTAAAGCGATAAGAGACATCATAGATCGCACTATATCCAATAAAGTGCGGTTACGACTTTCGGACACATCATTATGCTGTGGTGTTCCATATGGCGTGAGTTGCGAAACTATTTCACATTGTTTCAAATCAAGACCAAACTTGTAACTCAAATATTTATCTCCACGATCGGATCGCGAAACTTTATTTTCTTGTTACGATGATTTTCCACTTCACTCTGAAATTCTTTGAACTTTTCAATTATTTCAGACTTATGTTTCATCAAGTAGATATACCCATATCTGCTCAAATCATCTGTGAAGGTCAGAAAATAACAATACTTGCCACGAGCATCAACATTCATTGGATCGCATACATCGGTATGTATTATTTCCAATAAGTCAGTATCTCGTTCCATTGTTCCGAACAACGGAGTTTCAGTCATCTTGCCCAAAAGGCACGGTTCGCAAGTATCAAATGATTCATAATCAAGTGATTCCAAAAACCCATCAGCATGGAGTTTCTTCATGCGCTTTACGCTGATATGACCCAAACGGCAGTGCCACAAATAGGTTGCACTATCATTATTAACTTTGCATTTTTGGCATCAATATTATGAATATGTGTATCACTATGATCGAGATCCAATGAACCATTTTCATTGGGTGTGTAACCATATAAGGTTTTATTCATGTAAATAGAACAACAATTTATTCTCTTACTTAAATGAATAACCGTATTGCAATAAACATGATCAAATCATATTTATGCTCAACACCAAATAACACTTATTTAGGTTCCACACTAATCCCGAAAGTATAGGGAGTGTACGATGATGATCATATCAATCTTGGAACTACTTCCAACACTCATCGTCACTTCCCTTCAACTAGTCTCTGTTTATACGTAACTCCTGTTTGAGTTACTAATCTTAGCAACGAGCAGTATCAAATACTCGGGGCTACTATAAACACTAGTAAGGCACACATCAATAACCTGTATATCAAATATAACCTTGTTCACTTTGCCATCCTTCTTATCCACCAAATATTCAGGGTAGTTACGCTTCGGTGACCAGTTCCATTGCAGCAAAAGTACTCGGTCTCGGGCTTAGGTCTAGACTTGGGCTTCTTCACTCGAGCAGCTACTTGCTTGCCGTTCCTTTTGAAGTTCCCTTCTTCCCTTTGCCATTTTCCTTGAGACTAGTGGTCTTGTCAACCATCAACACTTGATGTTTTTCTTGATTTCTACCTTCGCCGATTTTAGCATCGCGAAGAGCTCGAGAATCTTTTTTTTTGTCATCCCTTGCATACTATAGTTCATCACGAAGTTCTACTAACTTAGTGATGGTGACTAGAGAATTCTGTCAATCACTATCTTATCTGGAAGATTAACTCCCACTTGATTCAAGCGATTGAAGTACTCAGACAATCTGAGCACATGCTCACTAGTTGAGCGATTCTCCTCCATCTTTTAGCTATAGAACTTGTTGGAGACTTCATATCTCTCAACTCGGGTATTTGCTTGAAATATTAACTTCAATTCCTGGAACATCTCATATGGTCCATGACGTTCAAAACGTCTTTGAAGTCCCGATTCTAAGCCGTTAAGCATGGTGCACTAAACTATCAAGTAGTCATCATATTGAGCTAGCCAAGCGTTCATAACGTCGCATCTGCTCCTGCAATAGGTCTGTCACCTAGCGGTGCATTAAGGACATAATTCTTCAGCAGCAATGAGGATAAACCTCGGATCACGGATCCAATCCGCATCATTGCTACTAATATCTTTCAATACAATTTTCTCTAGGAACACATATAAAAACATAGGGAAGCAACAACGCGAGCTATTGATCTACAACATAATTTGCAAAATACTACGGGACTAAGTTCATGATAAATTAAAGTTCAATTAATCATATTACTTAAGAACTCCCACTTAGATAGGCATCTCTCTAGTCATCTAAGTGATTACGTGATCCAAATCAACTAAACCATGTCCGATCATCATGTGAGATGGAGTAGTTTCAATGGTGAACATCACTATGTTGATCATATCTACTATATGATTCACGTTCGACCTTCGGTCTCCGTGTTCGAGGCCATATCTGTTATATGCTAGGCTCATCAAGTTTAACCTGAGTATTCGGCGTGCAACTGTTTTGCACCCGTTGTATTTGAGCGTAGAGCCTATCACACCCGATCATCACGTGGTGTCTCGGCACGAAGAACTTTCATAGCGGTGCATACTCGGGAGAACACTTCTTGATAATTTTAGTGAGAGATCATCTTATAATGCTACCGTCAATCAAAGCAAGATAAGATGCATAAAGGATAAACATCACATGCAATCAATATAAGTGATATGATATGGTCATCATCATCTTGTGCTTGTGATCTCCATCGCGAAGCACCGTCATGATCACCATCGTCACGGCGCGACACCTTGATCTCCATCGTAGCATCGTTGTCGTCTCGCCAACTATTGCTTCTCGACTATCGCTACTGCTTAGTGATAAAGTAAAGCAATTACATGGCTTTGCATTTCATACAATAAGCGACAACCATATGGCTCCTGCCGATTGCCGATAACTTCGGTTACAAAACATGATCATCTCATACAAAATATAGCATCACGTCTTGACCACATCACATCACAACATGCCCTGCAAAAACAAGTTAGGCGTCCTCTACTTTGTTGTTGCAAGTTTTACGTGGCTGCTACGGGCTGAGCAAGAACCGTTCTTACCTCGCATCAAAACCACAGCGATAGTTTGTCAAGTTGGTGCTGTTTTAACCTTCGCAAGGACGGGCGTAGCCACACTTTCAGTTCAACTAAAGTGAGAGAGCAGACACCCGCCGGTCACCTTTAAGCAGCGAGTGCTCGCGGCGGTGAAACCAGTCTCGCGTAAAATGCAGCGTAATGTCGGTCCGGGCGCTTCATCTCACAATACCGCCGAACCAAAGTATGACATGCTGGTAAGCGGTATGACTTATATCGCCCACAACTCACTTGTGTTCTACTCGTGCATATGACATCAACGCATAAAACCTGGCTCGGATGCCTTTGTTGGGGAGCGTAGTAATTTCAAAATTTCCTCGCACACGCAAGACCATGGTGATGGCATAGCAACGAGGAGAATGTCGTCCACGTACCCTCGTGAGACCGAAAGCGGGCGTTATAACAACGCGGTTGATGTAGTCGTGCGTCTTCACGATCCGACCGATCCAAGTACCGAGCGTCACGGCACCTCCGTGTTCAGCACACGTTCAGCTCGATGGCGATCCCGGGCTCCGATCCAGCAAAGCGTCGGGGATGAGTTCCGTCGAGACGACGGCGTGGTGGCGATGATGATGCTCCACCGACGCGGGGCTTCGCCTAAGCTCGCGACGATATGACTTCACCGGCGCAGGGCTTCGCCTAAGCTCATGACGATATGACCGAAGTGGAATATGGTGGAGGGGCACCGCTGCGGCTAAGGAGCGATCCGTAGATCAACTTGTGTGTCATGGGGTGCCCCCTGCCCCGTATATAAAGGAGCAAGGGAGGAGGTGACCGGCCTGGGAGGCGCACCAAGGGGGAGTCCTACTCCCATTCCTAGTAGGAGTAGGAGAGAAGGAAGGGAAGGGAAGAAGGGTGCGGCCTCCCCTAGTCCATTCGGACTAGGCCTTGAGGGCGCGTGGCCTGCCCTAGGCAGCCCTCTCTCTTTCTTGCGGGCCCAATAAGGCCCAATACTTCTCCCCGGCGAATTCCGTAACTCTCGGTACTCGAAAAATACCGAATCATTGGAACCTTTCCGAACTCGAATATAGTCGTCCAATATATCGATCTTTCGTCTCGACCATTTCGAGACTCCTCGTCATGTCCCGATCTCATCCGGGACTCCAAACTCCTTCGGTACATCAAAACTCATAAACTCATAATATAAGCATCGCCATCGAAACCTTAAGCGTGCGGACCCTACGGGTTCGAGAACTATGTAGACATGACCTAGAACTATTCTTGGTCAATAACCAATAGCGGAACCTGGATGCCCATATTGGCTCCTACATATTCTCTGAAGATCTTTATCGGTCAAACCGCATAACAACATCGTTGTTCCTTTTGTCATCGGTATGTTACTTGCCCGAGATTCGATCGTCGGTATCCAATACCTAGTTCAATCTCGTTACCGGCAAGTCTCTTTACTCGTTACGTAATGCATCATTCCATAACTAACTCATTAGCTACATTGCTTGCAAGGCTTATAGTGATGTGCATTACCGAGAGGCCGAGAGATACCTCTCCGACAATCGAGTGACAAAACCTAATCTCGAAATCGCCAACCCAACATGTACCTTTGGAGACACCTGTAGTACTCCTTTATAATCACCCGATTACGTTGTGGACGTTTGGTAGCACCAAAGTGTTCCTCCGTAAGCAGGAGTTGCATAATCTCATAGTTACAGGAACATGTATAAGTCATGAAGAAAGCAATAGCAACATACTAAGCGATCAAGTGCTAGGCTAACAGAATGGGTCATGTCAATCACATCATTCTCCTAATGATGTGATCCCGTTAATCAAATGACAACTCATGTCTATGGCTAGGAAACTTAACCATCTTTGATTCAACGAGCTAGTCAAGTAGAGGCACACTAGTGACACTATGTTTGTCTATGTATTCACACATGTATTATGTTTCCGGTTAATACAATTCTAGCATGAATAATAAACTTTTATCATGAAATAAGGAAATAAATAAGAACTTTATTATTGCCTCTAGGGCATATTTCCTTCATCTTCATCAACTGTTATTTCTCACCGATTCCAATTTTCCTGGGTTCTGGGTCGTCGTCAACCGAGAACGCTGATAAGTGAATCCATTCCGCACTTCGACTCAATAACTCTAAGTATTCTTCATTGTTTATGAGTTTATTAATCCTTCAAGTCATTGCTAGCCTGATCGGCTATATCATTATCATGCAACTTTTTAACTGTGCTACCTGGCCCCTCTTTCCAGAGCACAGATTTAGATGGTAAGCTAATCTTCGGTGATCTTCCTCGTCATATCAGTTCGCCTTGAACAATAATCTTGATTTCAAGTTTGTGTCCTACCCATGGTTCCAATAACCTTCCGCTACCTCATTCCTTTGACTTGATGTCGTTGCTGATTGATTACATCTTCATGAAATCTCTCGACAAATGTGTCGTGATCATCATCAACCTTATAAGCTCTTCCAGGATATCAATGGAGTTCATGATGATAAATACCATCCTTGCCCTTGATGATCTATGTTATCATCGACCACTTTATTGCCTTCCCACCAACACAGGCTTGTTCGTGTTTGGTGTTATACCTTGAGTTCCTTGCTATCCAGTAGTTGTTCTTCTTTACCTTGGAACATTAACATCTCTTTTGTCCTCAATGTTGTGAGAATTTCACCACCTCTGGAGAATTCTTGATACAAGTGATACTTATCACCATCACCATTCTTTTCCTGGTCACCGAGTTATTTCTAACCACCGACAAATGGACTGTGATGTGTAATTCCAAAACTTCTAGCAACCCTATTCCTTTGGAGTTAATGGTCGGCGGTTCATTCTTAGACTATTGATTATTGAATCACCATTCCGACTTTGGTTGTGCAACCCAGCCCATATTTTGGGTGCACCTTTCAACCAATGTTTAATTGTGTATGTTTCCCTCGAGCATACATCATTATACCATTTGATCTGACTAATGTTATCTCCTTGTTCACTTAATTGTGGAAACCCATCTTTTGGAAGTCTCGATGAATTGTCGCTGAGATCATCAGCTACCTCCTTATCCCTTCATTGGTTTAATGATGAGCTTTTGTTTCGGAACTCGCTTCCATAGTAAATTCCTCGAGGATCTTGCAATACCACCTCGTCAAATTGTGTTGCACCCCTTCCTTCTTAGGCATCCTGAGTCTGAGGTATCCTGACACCGATCAGATCTGAATCTCGGTCAGATATGATGGTTGGAACATATTTCCAAGAGTTATAACGTTGGTATTTATATGACCCGGTAAGGTGGTGTCATACCTAGCCCACATGGCCGGAGGCCCTATTGTTATAGTTCCCTTTTAGCAATGTTATCCATTCCTCCATGAGGACACTATAAGACTTATTCTATAAGTTGTTCCTGATGGATCCTTTGTGTTTCCAAAGTCTGATCTTCATCTGATGACCATGTCAATGCTATCTTGAAGCATGTCGGTTGTACTCTGATTTTCAACAAGAACGTTTGAAGCCCAATGCTAAATGTTTCCTGCTCAATTATCCAAACACCGTTGTATGGATAACGTCATGAAATTTCTCTCCCCTCACCTAGAGGATTTTCTACATAATATCCTGTCATGGATATCATGCTCCGCTTGTCCTTGGGAAGGATATACCCTTGAAAATGTGTTTAAACACATTTTCCCTTCCATTGTTTTGTTTAATCTGATAAACATAATTTCCTTTCCATTGTTTTGTTTAACCTTTCTGTGATCAATATGGCTAAGCAGAAATTTTCTCCTGCTTATGTAAACACCTCGGTGTACAATTCTGTCAGCAAGACCCTGTTACTATTGTTGATGACATTCTGGTAGACACCGATGGACGAGAACTTTGCCTATTGGTCCGCCTCGTTCAACGAGCAGGAAAATGGTTCTCTTCGTCCCTCGCCCTTGGTACCGACATTGTTGCCGACATAACTGACAGGCTATCCTCTGACATGCCGTGCTTACATGATTGTGCAAGACGTCACCGCCTTTCCTACTTTTAACCCACATGGTGGGCCCATAACCCACAGGTCCCAGGATCGAAACCTGACCCTCCTGTACCCCCCTTTTCCCAAAGTCAATACTCACGCTTGGCTTCGTGTGTAATTCATGAGCCACCTTCCTAGTGATCTGTTCCGGTATCAGATGCAATACTTAATCTTGATGCTTTGAACCCCTTTCACTCTGGTTCAGACTTCGAGCAGCTATCTATCCGCTTGGAACCTCTTATTGTACCTTCGTACCTTACTCTCGATGTATTTTATATGTTCAACTCGAGAGATAATCTTATACTCATTTATGGGTTAACCCAGATTGTTTCCCTCAAAAGCATTATGTCGTAGCTGAGCTGCCCCTTATACTTTCGTAAGTACGATGGAGTTCCCGAAGAAAGGACGACAACTTTATCATGATGCATTGGAATAAAGAATTGAAGACATCAACGAAAGGGATTAACTCCTTCGAGAAGATCCGTTAGAATACCATAACCAGAACTTCCCCCTTACTCCCCTCTTAAATCTCGGGACGAGATTTCTTGTAGTGGAGGAGAATTGTGGCCTTGGATAATTAGACTACGGTAAAACTCTCCGATGATGCCATGTCATCTATATTCTTGTTGCTAATTAAGTGGTAGTTCAAAAAACATTGCAATTTCAAAAATGAATTAGCGACAAACACCCAAAGTTTTCAAAAGTCAAAACAAAAATGTTCAGGGGTGCCAAATATTGCATAGGTAATTATGGTGAAGTAAACACATTTTTAGAAAATGCCTAAATACTTTAAAATGAAATAAAACAGAAAAGAAAAATAAAGAAAAGAAAGAAAGAAAGAAAGGAAAAGAACCCCCCGGGCCAGCCGACCCAACTGGCCGGCCCATTCGGCCACCGGCCCAACTGGGCAAAGGCCCAGCCGGCCACTCCCTCTCCATATCCCCTCACCCCGCAAACCCTAACCCCCTCCCCACTCCCACCCCACTCTCCCCACGACCCCCTCCTCTCTCCCGATCTGGATCGGGATCCAGAGGAGGCCGACGCCGTTCGACGCCGCCCCGCGCCCGGTGCTGTCCCGCCACACGCCGGACCACCCGCCGCCACCACGCCGCCCGTCCACCCCTCCTCCCTGGCGGCCTCTGCTTCCTCCCGGCGCCGCCCCGCCATCGCCGCCTCGACCCCGACTCCGTCGCCCGAAGCGTCCCGGACGCCGCCGGACTTCCCCTTCTACGCACGTCGTCCCCGTCAACCTCCCCAAACTCCCCCGCGCCCATTGCCACGATCCCTACTTCCCCCGGTGAGGTCCCGGCCTCCTCCTCTCTCCCTCGCCCCGCGACCATCGCCGTGCCCACCGTTGCTCCGCTCGGCGCGACCACGCCTCGCGCGCTCGCCCCACGCTCACAGCGGTTGGGCGCGCCCTGCGCCAGCGCCGACCGTCCGTGTGCCTTTCGTCCCGCGGTCACGCGCCATCGCCACCAGCGCCGTCCTCGCGGCCACCACGGCCTCGTCCGTGCCCGCTTCGACCAGCGGCCGCCTCGACCTCCCGCGCCTTCTTCCCCAGCCACATCCACTCCGGCCTCCCACCCCACATGCCCCCTTTCGCCTCCCTGCTGGTCCCGACCATCGCTGCGGCCAGCAGCGCCGGGCGCGCGCCTGGCGCTCATGCCTCATTCGGCCGTCTGGCTCGGCCACAGCCACTCCCCCTCTAGCCCGCGGCCCACTCCGGCGCCGCCCTGCTGCTCTCCCGCCGGCGTCCCCCTTCGGTGACCGCCCGGCCTCCCTGGCCTCGTCACGCCGGGCGAGCGCTCGCTCAGGTGCGCCCGCACCCGCTACCGCCCGAACCGCTATGGCCCCTCGGGGCCACAGACATGTGGGGCCCAGCCCTAGAACGATTAAAAAAAGGAGAAATAAAAATAATAATAATGAATATAAATTTAATTAATTAATTAACTTAATTAATCTTGATTAATTAACATAATTAATTAACTAACCTAACTAATATGTTATTTAAACTAATTAATTTAGTTAATTAGTTAAAAGAGTATGACATGTGGGACCCACACGATAGTTGACCAGTCAACGCCTCTATTGACTGCTGACGTCATGCTGATGTCAGCGTGCACTGTTTTGGATAATGTTGATTAAATTAATTAAATAAATCCTAAAAATGATTAAATCTTTTAAAATTAATATAAAATAAACCGTAGCTCAGATGGAAACACTTTGTACATGAAAGTTGCTCAGAACAACGAGACGATTCTGGATACGCAGCCCATTCGTCCGCCACACACCCCTAACATATCAAACTCGCAACTTTTCCCCTCCGGTTCATCTGTCCGAAAACACGGAACACCGGGGATACTTGCCCGGATGTTTCCCTCCTCACCGGTATCACCTCATACCGCGTTAGAACACGTCTAGCTCTGCTTGTTGTCCTGTTATGCACTTGCTTGCTATGTATTTACTATTTCTCCCCCCTCTTCTCTCCGGTAGACCCGTGGCGATCTTTGATGCCCCTGTGGTCGACTCGTCACCGGCGACCCTCCTTCTTGTCGAGCAACCAGGCAAGCCCCCTTTGATCACGGATATCGCCTATTCTTCTCTATCGCTTGCATTAGAGTAGTGTAGCATATTCTTGCTTTTCGTTAATCCTATACCGCTGCATAGCCTATCCTTGCTACTCTTGTTGTTACCTTTACCGCTATCCTCTGCTTAGTATAGGATGCTAGTGTTCCATCGTGGCCCTACACTCTTGTCCGTCGCCATGCTATACTCTTGGGCCGTGATCACTTGGAAGGTGGTCACGGGCATATACTATATACTTTACTTTGTTACATTACCTTTGATCTTGTTAGGAGATGGGGAAATTTGAAGGCGGTGGCTCCATCCCGGTAGAGGTGGGCTGGGTTCGGCACGGCCCCGATTTGTTACTTTGTGGCGGAGCGGCAGGCAGGTTGAGACCACCTAGGAGAGAGGTGGGCCTGGCCTGGCCGGGTTCATGGATACTTAACACGCTTAACGAGATCTTGGTATTTGATCTGAGTCGGCCATTTGGTCTATCGCACTAACCAACTCTGTGAGGAACTGTTATGGGCACTCGGCGTCGTGGTATCAGCCGGCACTTGCCGTGACGTCGTCGGGCCGACGGCGGCGCGCGCCGGATTGGACTGGAAGCGCCTGCTAGGCTAGGTTTGCTTCGGCCGCTTTGCAACATGCAGGTGTGCTAAGGGCGATGGGCCGGACCCTGTGCACTTAGGTTTAGACCGGCGTCTTGACCTCTCTGTTGTGCCTAGGTGGGGCTGCGACGTGTTGATCTTCCGTGGCCGGGCATGACCCAGAAAAGTGTGTCCGGCCAAATGGGATCAAGCGTGTTGGGTTATGTGGTGCACCCCTGCAGGGAAGTTAATCTATTCGAATAGCCATGATCTTGATATGAGGACGACTTGGAGTTGTACCTTGACCTTATGACAACTAGAACTGGATACTTAATAAAACACACCCTTCCAAGTGCGGATATAACCGGTGATCGCTCTCTAATAGGGCGATGAGGAGGGATCGCGGGTAGGATTATGCTATGCGATGCTACTTGGAGGACTTGAGTCTACTCTCTTCTACATCTTTGCAAGGCGGAGGCTGCCGAGCGTAGTCTTGACGGAAGTTATCCCCTCTTATTCTAGCATTCTGATTCGGTCCTCGATATGGCCCTTTACACATATACCCATGCATATGTAGTGTAGATCCTTGCTTGCGAGTACTTTGGATGAGTACTCACGGTTGCTTTTCTCCCTCTTTCCCCCATTTCCATTCTACCTGGTTGTCACAACCAGATGTTGGAGCCCAGGAGCCAGACGCCACCGTCGACGACGACTCCTACTACACCGGAGGTGCCTACTACTACGTGCAGCCCGCTGACGACGACCAGGAGTAGTTTAGGAGGTTCCCAGGCAGGAGGCCTGCGCCTCTTTCGATCTGTATCCTAGTTTGTGCTAGCCATCTTATGGCAACTTGTTTAACTTATGTCTGTACTCAGATATTGTTGCTTCCGCTGACTCATCTATGATCGAGCACTTGTATTCGAGCCCTCGAGGCCCCTAGCTTGTATTATGATGCTTGTATGACTTATTTATGTTTTAGAGTTGTGTTGTGATATCTTCCCGTGAGTCCCTGATCTTGATCGTACATGTTTGCGTGCATGATTAGTGTACGATTGAATCGGGGGCGTCACAGTCCCCAAGCTTAATTCCTGCTCGTCCTCGAGTAGGTAAATGATAAAAACAGAATTTTTGATGTGGAATGCTACCAAACATATTCTTCAATGTATTTCTCTTTATTGTGGCATGAATGTTCAGATCCGAAAGATTCAAGATAAAAGTTTAATATTGACATGAAAATAATAATACTTCAAGCATACTAACAAAGTAATCATGTCTTCTCAAAATAACATGGCCAAAGAAAGCTATCCCTACAAAATCATATAGTCTAGCTATGCTCTATCTTCATCACACAAAATATTTAAATCATGCACAACCCCGATGACAAGCCAAGCAATTGTTTCATACTTTTGATGTTCTCAAAGTTTTTCAATCTTCACGCAATACATGAGCGTGAGCCATGGACATAGCACTATAGGTGGAATAGAATGGTGGTTGTGGAGAAGACAAAAAGGATAAGATAGTCTCACATCAACTAGGTGTATCAACGGGCTATGGAGATGCCCATCAATAGATAGCAATGTGAGTGAGCAGGGATTGCCATGCAACGATGCACTAGAGCTATAAGTGTATGAAAACTCAACAAAAGAAACTAAGTGGGTGTGCATCCAACTTGCTTTCTCACGAAGACCTAGGGCATTTTGAGGAAGCCCATCATTGGAATATACAAGCCAAGTTCTATAATGAAAGATTCCCACTAGTATATGAAAGTGACCACATAGGAGACTCTCTATCATGAAGATCATGGTGCTACTTTGAAGCACAAGTGTGGTAAAAGGATAGTAGCATTGCCCCTTCTCTCTTTTTCTCTCATTTTTTTCTTTTTTTCTTTCTCTTTTTTTGTTTGGGCCTTCTTCTCTTTTTTATGGCCTCTTTTTTTTCGTCTGGAGTCTCATCCCGACTTGTGGGGGAATCATAGTCTCCATCATCCTTTCCTCACTTGGGACAATGCTCTAATAATGATGATCATCACACTTTTATTTACTTACAAGTCAAGAATTACAACTCAATACTTAGAACAAAATATGACTCTATATGAATGCCTCCGGCGGTGTACCGGGATGTGCAATGACTCATGAGTGACATGTATGAAAGAATTATGAACGGTGGCTTTGCCACAAATACATTGTCAACTACATGATCATGCAAAGCAATATGACAATGATGGAGCGTGTCATAATGAACGGAACGGTGGAAAGTTGCATGGCAATATATCTCAGAATGGCTATGGAAATGCCATGATAGGTAGGTATGGTGGCTGTTTTGAGGAAGGTATATGGTGGGTGTATGATACCGGCGAAAGGTGCGCGGTATTTGAGAGGCTAGCAATGGTGGAAGGATGAGAGTGCATATAATCCATGGACTCAACATTAGTCGTAAAGAACTCACATACTTATTGCAAAAATCTATTAATTATCGAAATAAGTACTACACGTATGCTCCTAGGGGGATAGATTGGTAGGAAAAGACCATTGCTCGTCCCCGACCGCCACTCATAAGGAGGACAATCAATAAATAAATCATGCTCCGACTTCATCACATAACGGTTCACCATACGCGCATGCTACGGGAATCACAAACTTTAACACAAGTATCTCTCAAATTCACAACTACTCAACTAGCATGACTCTAATATCACCATCTTCATATCTCAAAACAATCATAAAGAATCAAACTTCTCATAGTATTCAATGCACTCTATGTGATAGTTTTTATTATATCCCTCTTGGATGCCCATCATATTAGGACTGAATTCATAACCAAAGAAAACTACCATGCTGTTCTAAAGACTCTCAAAATAATATAAGTGACGCATGAGAGTTCATAAATTTCTTCAAAATAAATCCACCACCGTGCTCTAAAAGATATAAGTGAAGCACTAGAGCAAATGACAGACTACTTCAAAAGATATAAGTGAAGATCAATGAGTAGTTGTATAATTATGTAACTGTGTGAAGACTCTCTAACATTTAAGAATTTCAGATCATGGTATTTTATTCAAACAGCAAGCAAAATAAAATGACGCTCCAAGCAAAACACATATCATGTGGTGAATAAAAATATAGCTCCAAGTAAAGTTACCGATGAGATGAACGAAGACGAAAGAGGGGATGCCTTCTGGGGCATCCCCAAGCTTAGGCTCTTGGTTATCCTTGAATATTACCTTGGGGTGCCTTGGGAATCCCCAAGCTTAGGCTCTTGCCACTCCTTATTCCATATTCCATCGAATCTTTACCCAAAACTTGAAAACTTCACAACACAAAACTTAACAGAAAATCTCGTGAGCTCCGTTAGCGAAAAAAAACAAAACACCACTTCAAGGTACTGTAGTGAACTCATTATTTATTTATATTGGTGTTAAACCTACTGTATTCCAACTTCTCTATAGTTTATAAACTATTTTACTAGCCATAGAGTCATCAAAATAAACAAACAACACACGAAAAACAGAATCTGTCAAAAACAGAACAGTCTGTAGTAATCTGTAACTAACGCAAACTTATGGAACTCGGAAAAATCTACCAAAATAGGAATACCTAGATAATTTGTTTATTGATCTACTGCAATTGGAATCAGTATTTTATCACCTTCTGGTGATTTTTAAAAATTGTTTTCGTGAACAGAAAGTTTCTGGAATTTTCAGCAAGATCAAATAACTATCATCCAAGAAGATCCTATAGGTCTTACTTGGCACAAACACTAATTAAAACATAAAACCACATCTAACCATAGGCTAGATGGATTATTTATTCCTAAACAGAACCAAAAAGCAAGAGACTAAAATAAAATTGGGTTGCCTCCCAACAAGCGCTAACGTTTAACGCCCCTAGCAAGGCATGATGATTTCAATGATGCTCGCAAGATAAGAACTGAAACACAAAGAGAGCATATCAACTTATGGGAACAATAATCTACTAGCATAGGAAGGCAAAACAAGCATAACTTCAAAACTTTAAGCGCATAGAGAGGAAACTTGATATTATTGCAATTCCTACAAGCATATGTTCCTCCCTCATAATAATTTCAGTAGCATCATGAATTAATTCAACAATACAACCATCACATAAATCATTCTTTTCATGATCTACAAGCATAGAAATTTTACTCTCCACATAAGCAAAATTCTTCTCATTCGGAATAGTGGGAGTATCATAAGAACTCGAATACTATAAATTGTTTCCACATTAAAGGAGTAATGTTCAGAAAAGGGTAATCATAATCATGACAAGTTTTATAAATATAATCATCACTACTTTTTGTAGCATAAGTTTCATCACAATAATCATCATAAATAGGAGGCATGCTATCATCATAATAAATTTGCTCATCAAAACTTGGGGGACTAAAAATATCATCTCCATTAAATGTAGCATCCCCAAGCTTGGAACAAACATTAATTGCAGCAAATATATTCTCAAACATGTCATTCTCATCAAACATGGCATCCCCAAGCTTGGGCCTTTTCATATCATAAGCATAATCACTCTCATCATTAATAGTATGGATAGCACCAATATTATAGCAATTATCATCATCACAATGAGTAATAGGAGCAACATCATTTGGGAGAGATACCTTTCTACCTTTGCTTCTCTGTCTTTTCTTTTTCTTCTTCACATCATGTGTGGGTTCAATCCTCTTTTTGGAGCTCCTTATTAATGAGATTGGTTGAATAGAAGGCTCCTCCTCTTTACCTGATTCATCATAAGAAATAATAGGAGAATATTGGGAAGTCTCTTCCCTTTCGTTAGTATTCTCTTCATCTTCTATTTGTTTTCTTTTCTTTATGTAATTGGCAATATAAGGATTTTCAATGCAATTCACCGCACAATACATATAAATTTCTTCTAGATCAATATCGAGAAATTTCTCCTGGAATATGCTTATTAGTTTCTTTATGTAATTGGCAATATAAGGATTTTCAATGCAATTCACCGCACAATACATATAAATTTCTTCTGGAATATGCTTAGTTTGACGTTTCATTTCTTCATAACCCAAAAGCAAACTAAGTTCATTATGATGTGCAAGGGAAATCAAGTCATCACAATTTTTGGACACGATTCGATCATGAAACAATTTGCATTTGATATTTAAATGACCATGTTCATTGCAAAGTTCACAAGTATGGCTAAGATATTTTAAATTTTCAGCACTAACATTTAGCCTCTCTTGCAACCATTTAGTTTCTAAGTACTTGTGCCTCTTACAAAATCTATCTTCCCTTTTTGGTATGTATTTGCAAACTCTATGCACTCCACAAAAATCGACATGCTTATAAGAGATATTTTCATCATGACTAGTGCAATCATCATTAGTACCATAGATATTCAAGGAGTTCATACTAACAACATTGCAATCATGCTCATCATTCAAAGATTTAGTGCCAAACATTTTAATGCATTCTTCTTCTAACACTTTGGCACAATTTTCCTTTCCATCATACTCATGAAAGATATTAAAAAGATGAAGCGTATGAGACAAACTCAATTCCATTTTCTTGTAGTTTTGTTTTATAGACTAAACTAGTGACAAAACAAGAAACTAAAATATTCGATTGCAAGATCTAAAGATATACCTTCAAGCACTCACCTCCCCGGCAATGGCTCCAGAAAAGAGCTTGATGTCTACTACACAACCTTCTTCTTGTAGACGTTGTTGGGCCTCCAAGTGCAGAGGTTTGTAGGACAGTAGCAAATTTCCCTCAAGTGGATGACCTAAGGTTTATAAATCCATGGGAGGCGTAGGTTGAAGATGGTCTCTCTCAAACAACCCTGCAACCAAATAACAAAGAGTCTCTTGTGTCCCCAACACACCCAATACAATGGTAAGTTGTATATGTGCACTAGTTCGGCGAAGAGATGGTGATACAAGTGCAATATGGATGGTAGATATAGGTTTTTGTAATATGAAAATATGAAAACAGCAAGGTAACTAATGATAAAAGTGAACGTAAACGGTATTGCAATGCTAGGAAACAAGGCCTCGAGTTCATACTTTCACTAGTGCAAGTTCTCTCAACAATAATAACATAACTGGATCATATAACTATCCCTCAACATGCAACAAAGAGTCACTTCAAAGTCACTAATAGCGGAGAACAAATGAAGAGATTATGGTAGGGTACGAAACCACCTCAAAGTTATCCTTTCTGATCGATCTATTCAAGAGTCCGTAGTAAAATAACATGCAGCTATTCTTTCCGTTCGATCTATCATAGAGTTTATACTAGAATAATACCTTAAGACACAAATCAACCAAAACCCTAATGTCACCTAGATACTCCAATGTCACCTCAATTATCCGTGGGTATTGTCGGTGTCAAAACCGGCAGAGCTCGGGTAGGGGGTCCCGAACTGTGTGTCTAGGCGGATGGTAACAGGAGACAAGGGACACGATGTTTTTACCCAGGTTCGGGCCCTCTCGATGGAGGTAATACCCTACTCCTGCTTTATTAATATTGATGATATGGGTAGTACAAGAGTAGATCTACCACGAGATCGAGAGGCTAAACCCTAGAAGCTAGCCTATGGTATGATTGTTGTTAGTCCCACGGACTAAAACCCTTCGGTTTATATAGACACCGAATAGGGTTAGGGTTACAGAGTCGGTTACAATGGTAGGAAATCTACATATCCGTATCGCCAAGCTTGCCTTCCACGCCAAGGAAAGTCCCATCCGGACACGGGACGAAGTCTTCAATCTTGTATCTTCATAGTCTAGGAGTCCGGCCAACGGTGATAGTTTGGCTATCCGGACACCCCCTAATCCAGGACTCCCTCAGTAGCCCCTGAACCAGGCGTCAATGATGACGAGTCTGGCGCACATATTGTCTTCGGCATTGCAAGGCGGGTTCCTCTTCCGAATACTTCATAGAAGATTTTGAACACAAGGATAGTGTCCGGCTCTGCAAAACAAGTTCCACATACTACCGTAGAGAGAATAACCTTTGCACAGATCTGCTGACGTATTCCATGGCGTGACATCACACCACGGCCAAGCCTTTATACGAATCGTTTTTTACTGTTCCACCTTAGCGCGTTTAGCGAGGCAGTTTCCTTGGCACGTCTTATCAAAGCGGAGATCGTGCCCCCTTATTCCGGGATTCCCATCAATACGGACGTGGGTAACCCATCCGCGCCATTGATTACGGCGCTTGGGAGATAAGCGAGTTTTACCAGGTGGCGGGAACGCATAGCCGTCCGTCCATATAAGGGATAAGGATCCACCTTTTCACCTCGCCTTCTTCCTCCTTTGCTCATCCATTTCCTTTTCGAGCTACTGGCGCCCAAGTCCGCACACCCCACCTCAACCTTCTCCAACTATGTCGGAGCGGGAGGCAAGTGGATGGCCTCCTCCGTCACGGAGGGGCACATCAAAAAGCTGCGGAAGGCGGATACTTGTCCAGCGACATCACGCACCGGCTCCCCAGCGAGGCGGCTCATTCCAACCCCAGGCCCCATGAGAGGTCGTGTTTCTCACCACTTCCTCCATGGACTAGGTTTTCCACTTCACCCATTTGTCCAGGGGCTCATGTTCTACTACGGCCTGGACTTCCATGATCTGGCCCAATTTCATCCTCAACATCTCGGCGTTCATCGTGGTATGCGAAACCTTCCTGCATCCAGCCCCACTTCGCTTATGGCTGAAGATCTTCAATGTCAAGCGAAGGTAGTGGGCGGCCGCCAAGCGGAGTGCGGAGGTGCCATGGTTGGCAAGATGGCCAAAGTCCTATGGCTCGAGGCTCCTTTGTGGAGACCATAAAGGGGTGGCAATCGGGTGGTTCTACATCACCGAAGTCGCGACTCTCAATGGGCGGCGGCCCCGAATTCGATCTGGCTTCCCCGCGGCTCACATCATGGAAAGAGACGGGCTGTCGTGGGGTGATTCGGACGAGCTATCCGGACTCCAAACCTCGTCCAAACACTGGCGGACAAGAATCTCGAGCTTGTCAACGTTATCCAAGTGATGCTCATCCGCGGATTCTCCCATGCCAACAACGGGCCTTCAAATTGTGGGAGTTCGATCCGGCACAAGCACCCAACTCTGAAAAGGCTCTTGACACTACGTGCGAAGATGCCGGAAGGTCTTCATTCAAGGCGCCGAGGCTCCACATCCGCCACCGAAGATCGCGGATTCAGCTCGCAGCGTCAAGCCAGCGAGGTAAGTTATTTACCCTTTATGGGACTCTTTTTCATAGTTTGACTCTGTCACGGGATCTAAAACTCCCTAACCTTTGACAGATGGCTGAAGGCGTCCGGACAGATTAACTGTCCGGCCCCTTTGCCGAAGACCAGCGGACGCCCGATTGCCGGGCTGCTGGCTCGGCACCTCACGTGGTGCGGAGAAGAAGGCCAAGAAGAAGGCCACGGGAACTCGAAGGAGCTCCGGCGCCAGTCTTGTCGGACTCACCGCCCGACAACTCGAGGTGGAATCCTCCTCGAGGAAGAGGAGGAGGAAAAAACCTCTCCCAGTGAGAGAGAGAAAAAGGAAGGCCGCCCTGGCGGGGAGGCGGAGGGTCAAGAAAGGAAGGACCCTTCCTCCGGACTTCTCCACCAACGCCGACAATGACGAGGAGGAGCGGCCACCAAGGCCAAGCCTCTGGCGAGATCGTAAGTGTCCGGACTCGGAATAGTTCATGACTTTTTATTTGTCGCATAGTGTCTTCTAACGCCGAATATGACCATGTAGCCCGCCCAAGGACGCAGGCTTGCCGCTTCGTCGGCGGCTCCCTAGGCTCGTCGGATGTGAATAGTACTTCACTTCCGACCGCCTCCTCTCCTCGTGTCGCCGGCGACACTGCGGTGGAGTCCCAAGAGGGCCCAGCCAGGAGGAGGTGGTCTGGAGGCGCCGCAAGGCGACCTCCGGACTCGGCGAAGAGGCGAGACCCAGAGGGCTCTAAGTCTGGCCTGTGCGGACTCCGTCATCGGAACCTTTAGTGGTTCGAAGTCCGCAAGCGGCCCCTTCGAAGAAGGGTAAGACTATAGCGCGGTGACCTCCGTCCATCCGGAGGCACCGGATAGCTTCTGGAGGCGCTTAAAGGCGCCTCCATCGACGAGGAGCACCGCCTTTGTTATGAGTGTGGTGATCCGGAAGGTTCGATCCGCCAAGAGGGGCTGGTGAAGCACTGTACCAGCCTTCTAACAGGCTTTGAGGTAAGTTTAGAATATGTAAAATATTACCGCATAGACGGTAGCCCCGATGCTTAGTTCGGTGTTCGGAAAGAAAAGCCGGACTAAGGATCTAAAAAGATATATGTAGGAGTCTAACATAAGTATGTCAATATGTGAATGCAGGCTGCGCTGCTGACCTCTGCCGCATTGACTGCGAAGGTCAATGCATTGAAGAAGAGCCTCGAGCGGTCCGAGAACGAGCTCGGCCTTGCCAAGAAGCAGCTCGAGGACAGGGAAGGTAAGCAATACCTTATTAAAGAAATACCTTATAGAAAGGATTCAGTTGCAAAAAATGACAGGAATAACATGGGTATTGTAGGGCCACGAACGAGGTGGCGACCCTGGAGGAAGCGGTGTCCGCGGCCGAAAGCAAAGCGGCCGCGGAGCGCACCGAGCGAGAGAAGCAGGAGGAGCGGGTGGCGGAGGTGCGGCAAGAGCTCCAGGCTCTTGTGGAAAAACACGAGAGTTTGGAGCGTGACTCGAAGACTCGAGAGTTCGAGCTCGCCTCGGCTCTTGAGAGTGCCAAAGCCGCTAAGGCGAAGCCCAAAAAGCCCTCAAGAAATTGAATCATTAAAGAAGATAGCGGCGGGTAAGGCATTCTTTATGCAAAGCAAGCATGTGAAAGTGAATTACCTATTACTTACCTGGATTCGGAGCTCTCCAGGAGCATTCGCAGATCTGCCCCGTAGTGTGTCTGATGCTGTCGCGTTCTACCGCGCCAAGGAGGAGCTCGGCGGAGAAGGTGTTACGGTCTCGATATCTTTGAGGCGAGCGTCAGCGCCCTGAGCGACCAGCTGAAGCAGCTGGTCGAGCTCCAAGGTCGCCGAACAGGCCATGAAGGGCCTCATAGTTGGTGTGGCCATTGGAAGCCATGCACAGGAGCGACTTGGGCTAGTGCAGCGGCTGGTGGGCCTTTGTCCATGGATTGAAGTCATCAAGCGCTCCATCTGCATTGAAGGTGCCCGTCGGGCCTTGCCCGATGCTAAAGTGCCTTTGGGGCAAGCTGGATGCGGAGAAGCTTGTGACGGACGGGCCACCGAAGGGCAAGGAGCATCGCGAGCCGAAATGTACTATGAGGCGTCTGAAGGGTGCCCGCCGTATAGCGGATGAGTGCTCCAAAGATATATTTTTTAATAGACTCGCATTTGTTATCCATCGCTGAAAACTTGTTCATATCGCTAAGCAATGCTTGTTAATTTAAAATATTACCTTACATGCGGCCGTTTATCAAATTTGAGAGATGGCAAGTCGTTGGCTTCAGCCCCCATGCCACGAGTCTTTGGGGTGTTGGGATAAACTTGGCGCTCTTGTTCCCATTCTTGGGTCCGTGGGAGGCGCTCAACATAGCGAACAAGGCAACGGACTTATAGTGCTTGAACACTCTCACTTAGCCATAGAATTCTATAATTTTAAATTTCGGCAAAGCCCCTAGTATTCGGAAGACCGAGTTCGGGGCACTATCCACGCCTTGGCCGGACAATGCTGGTTCCTCACTCTAAGCGGCATAAGTCTTTAGGGACTCGAAGAAACCTCTCGAACAGCGACCGGCTCTCGCCTTATCATGACGGTCAGTTTTAGCTTTCTCCATTGAGGTGCTCAACCCAGCTCAACGAGGCACAATCGCGATGGTTCTCCCAGCGCTACCTTAGCCGATATAGCGGGCGTAAGGTACCAAAACATGGGAGCGGGCAAACCCAACTATTGACCCAAGACATGATTGAGCCGATGCATATAATGCTATAAGTTCGGGTGCCGCACTTGTGAAAGTGTTGGACTTGTCACACCATGTTTTGGGGTACATAAGCCCTCGGTGTATTGGCCGTACCAAATTATGCAGTTGCGCAATGTCATAAATGAACATATATAATGGGAAAGAATGCAATAATAGGCAAGAGCTATATATTGGTTATTAAAAAGAACGCAAATAAAAGCGAGCGATACAAATTGTGCGATAAGCAAGGTATGGGACTTTTGACATGTCCCCCTTCGAGGGTAAGTTTGCGGTGTGGTATGTAAAACAGGTATCTTGCTCGTAATAGAGACCACTGGACACTCGACGCAGATTACGCTTCCACGGCTGTTGCATCGTGTATTGGCGCGAATGCGGACATGGCTTCGGAGAACAGAGTCCTCAAAGTAAAAGGAAGAAAAAAGGAATGACACAAGCGGGGCCCCTAGTGCGGTCTAGCCGCGTGCAGGCGTGCGTGGTCGTGGCCCGTCCCCTATGCCCATGGTGCTTGAGGCGCAATTACATGCGGCGTAATCGCTTCACGAGTTCGCGAGGGCTGGGGTTGGGGCTGCATTACTCGCTTGTTCGGAGCGTGCGGCGGTCTTGCTGTAGGTTACTCGGGGCGGCAGCGGTGTCCGATTGTTTATTGGCGGATGGAGAATTGCCTTAAGAGGCTGTTCGCGCTTCGCCGCAAGAGGCGGCGTATGCTCCTCCGTTCGGAGGGGTGTTCGTGTTTCCATTGACCGTGATTACGCCTCGAGGCCTGGCATCTTGAGTTTGAGGTACGCGTAGTGCGGCACCGCATTGAATTTTATGAATGCGGTGCGTCCGGCGGTGCGTGATAGCCGCTGCGGAGCGGGACTATGTCGAAGATTAACTCCTCACTCCGGAAGTTATCCGGGATCCAAGACCACTTCAAAGTAACAGAGCACATGCGGTTGGCCTCTACACCTGGAATGGCGCTTTAAAGGTCGTCTTTGTGGGTTTGATCCTTGAGGGTCTATGCCCATTTTGCGCCTTGTATCCCGATAAAGCAGGTTCAGGCTGCTACCGCCGTCCATCGGGACTCTAGTGAGGTGAAATCCGTCGATGATTGGGTCAAGAACCAATGCGGCGAATCCGCCGTGGCGGATGCTAGTGGGGTGGTCCCTCGATCAAATGTGATCGGGCAGGAGGACCATGGGTTGAACTTGGGCGTGGCTCCATCGCATATCGTCCCTTAGTGCGCTTCGCTCCCTTTTGGGTATGTGGGTTGCGTATATCATGTTCACCGTCCGCACTTGTATGGGAAAGCCCTTACATCCTCTATTGTTCGGCGGCGAGGCTCTTCCTCGTCATCGCTATGCAGCCCCTTGTCGTTGTTTTCGGCGCTTAGCTTGCTGCTTGCTTGAACACCCAACAATCCCTGTTGGTGTGGTTGGCTGGTTTTTGGGGTGCCATGTATCCGCGCTGGCGATCGAGTATTCGGTCCAAGTTGGGCCGGGCCACAGGTATTTCTTTTGAATGGCTTCTTCCGCTGACCGGGTTTAGAGCCTCTGAATCCGGCATTTATTGTCGTATCTTGACATTATCACCGTTAATGCGGCGTTTATGCTTGTTGCGACGCGACCGCCATTGCTGTCCTTGGTATCCGAACTACCGTGGTGTTTGGCCAAGTTGTTGCTTGAGCTAGCCAGTTGTCCTCTCCGTGCAAAAGTGGGTCACGAGTGTGGTGAGGGCTGCCATGGATTCGGCATTTCTGTCCTAGGTGCGGGCTAGCCACTCGTTGCGGATGTTGTGTTTGAAGGCTGCTAGCACCTCGCATCCGGACGGTCGGCGATCTGATTTTTCTTTGTTAGGAACCGCGTCCGAATTGTCGGCGATTCTTACGGCTGCTGAATTATATGGCTAAGGTCATAGGCGTCTGGTGGTCGCACATATGTGCCCTGGAAGTTATCAAGGAATGCGGCTTCCAGGTCCTCCCAACAACCGATTGACTCTGCTGGCAAGCTGTTGAGCCAATGCCGAGCTGGTCCTTTAAGCTTGAGTGGGAGGTATTTGATGGCATGTAGATCATCACCGCGAGCCATGTGGATATGGAGGAGATAGTCCTCGATCCAGACCGCATGATTCGATGTTTACGGGTTTTAAGCCCTCGGGGATTTGATGATCCATTACTTCATCTGTGAAGGATAGTGGGTGTGCGACGCCTCTGTATTGGGCTATATCACGACGTAGCTCATATGAGCTTTGTCTACTGTGTTCGGCCCGGCCGGGTTTGCTGTATCCGGCGTGACGGTAATCATCCCGAGTCGTTGGGCGCCCACGCGATCTGTAGACCGATCTTGTATGCTTTGCCTTATCCTCCAATATATCTCTTAAGTCCGCGCGTTTTCCGTGCCTTGGTACTTTTGAGTGGCGTCGGGCGTGGCTTGAGCGGAGGGGCGAGAGGCTTCTTCGTCACGGCCACGGGGTGGCCAGTCTACCATGTCATGCGCTGGTGACGTGGGTGCTTCCTCCTCTGATCGAGGCAACGGCCTGTGTTTGGGGTAGCTTTTGGAGGGGCGTTCAAGTTTATACTCTTCGGCTGCAAGGACTTCAGTCCATCTGTCAGCTAGCAGGTCTTGGTCAGCTCTAAGTTGTTGCTGCTTTTTCTTGAGGCTGCTTGCCGTGGCCATGAGCCTTCGTTTAAAACACTCTTGTTCGACGGGGTCCTCTCGCACGACGAATTAAGTAAATCATCGAGGCTTGCCTCGTCTTGGAGGGCGCATAATTATCGTCCTCTACCTCTCTTTCGCCAGACCGTCGTGCAAACTTGCTTCTCCTCCTCCCGCGCGCTGAGTCCTGCTGGAGGGGTCGCGTCTTCAACCTTTGTCCGGGGTATTATTGTCTCCCGTGCCGGAATCACCGTTTTTACTGTGGCGGGATTTAGAGCAGTGCCGCTGACGTCGGCGCTTGGGTTGTTTCTTGGAGGGGTCATCCTCCGCCGTTCCATCGCCATTCCCATCTTTTGGGATGTCCACCATGTATATGTCATATGACGAGGTGGCCTTCCAGTGCCCCGTGGGCGCTAGCTCTTGATCGTCTCCGGCACCGTCGTCCATACCGTCGATGTCTTCGGAGTCGAAGTCGAGCATGTCGGTTAAATCATCGACAGTGGCTACAAAGTGGGTGGTGGGTGGGCGTTGAATTTCTTCGTCGTCCGAATCCCAACCTTTCGACCGTAGTTGGCCAGGGCTCCCCGACAAAGAGAGACTTTAATGAGTTCAGGATATCGCCAAAGGCGGGTGCTGAAAGATGTCATGGCGGTGAACTCCATAGCCGGCGCCCGATCGGATTCGATTAGCGGTAGCGGGAGGTTCGGAGTCCGGAAAGGAGTCCGGCACCTGGGAGTCACGAGCTTTGCAAAGGACAGGGATGGTGTTCGGCTCAATCGCCGTAGAGATTTCAGCCCCCGAGGCGGTGTCCAACCAACCGTCCTCGATCGGCGAAACCGGCTCCGGATTAAGGGTCGGAGCAGGCACTGGTGCGGCCTCCAGGGCACTGTTCGGCGGCAGAGCTAGATCGTACCCATCGAGACAGTGCGGCACGCTCGGCCGTGGCTCAAATCCGTCGAAGATCAAGTCTCCGCGGACATCGGCCGTATAGTTCAAGCTTCCAAATCTGACCTGATGGCCAGGGGCGTAGCTTTCGATCTGCTCCAGATGGCCTAGCGAATTGGCCCGCAGCGCAAAGCCGCCGAATACGAAGATCTGTCCGGGGAGAAAAGTCTCACCCTGGACTGCGTCGTTCTTGATGATTGAAGGAGCCATCGGGCCTATAGGTGGCGACCACGGAGGAACTCTCAATGAAAGCACCAATGTCGATTGTCAAAACCGGCGGATCTCGGGTAGGGGTCCCGAACTGTGCGTCTAGGCGGATGGTAACAGGAGACAAGGGACACGATGTTTTACCCAGGTTGGGCCCTCTCGATGGAGGTAATACCCTACTCCTCCTTTATTAATATTGATGATATGGGTAGTACAAGAGTAGATCTACCACGAGATCGAGAGGCTAAACCCTAGAAGCTAGCCTATGGTATGATTGTTGTTAGTCCCACGGACTAAAACCCTTCGGTTTATATAGACACCGAATAGGGTTAGGGTTACAGAGTCGGTTATAATGGTAGGAAATCTACATATCTGACGCCAAGCTTGCCTTCCACGCCAAGGAAAGTCCCATCCGGACACGGGACGAAGTCTTCAATCTTGTATCTTCATAGTCTAGGAGTCCGGCCAACGGTGATAGTTCGGCTATCCGGACACCCCCTAATCCAGGACTCCCTAAGGTATGATTATACGATATGCATCACACAATCTTAGATTCATCTATTCAACCAACACAAAGTACTTCAAAGAGTGCCCCAAAGTTTCTACCGGAGAGTCAAGACGAAAACGTGTGCCAACCCCTATGCATAAGTTCACTGAACCCGCAAGTTGATCACCAAAACATACATCAAGTAGATCACGTGAATATCCCATTGTCACCACAGATAAGCACGACAAGACATACATCAAGTGTTCTCAAATCCTTAAAGACTCAATCCGATAAGATAACTTCAAAGGGAAAACTCAATCCACTACAAGAGAGTAGAGGGGGAGAAACATCATAATATTCAACTATAATAGCAAAGCTTGCGATACATCAAGATCGTTTCACCTCAAGAACGCGTGCGAGAGAGAGAGAGAGAGAGAGAGAGAGAGAGAGAGAGAGAGATCAAACACATAGCTACCAGTACATACCCTCAGCCCCGGTGAAATACTCCTTCTTGTCATGGAGAGCGCGGAATGATGAAGATGGCCACGGTGAGGATCCCCCCCTCGGCAGGAGTGCGGAACAGGTCTGATTGGTTTTGGTGGCTCTGAGAGGCTTGCGGTGGAACTCCCGATCTATTGTGTTCCCCGATGTTTTTAGGGTATATATATATATATATATATATATATATATATATATATATATATATATATATATATATATATATATATATATATATATATATACATCTAACAGAATATTATTCTATTACCCTACTTGAACTGACGATTTCAGTCGGTTGTACTGATGATTTTCGAGCGGTTGAACTCATGCTTTCAGTTCTGTTTAACAAATCGTCTTCTTTAGTTCAAACATTTTATGTAATTTTTTTGTCGGAATGGGGCGTGTAATATATCGTTGGAAAGCTCTTGATAACTATATTTCAAGTATATTGAACGTTTTTGCATAATCATTATGGTTTAAGAGCAGTTTTGAAAAAAACCGTTTTTTTCAAAACCGAAAACGTGAATCGTATTTTGGACTCAATTTGCAAACGGTTTGTCGGAATTGAGCAAATAAGATAGCGTTGGAAAGCTTGTGAAAATCCGCATCTTCCATATATCTATTATTTTTTCTAATTCTATACGATCTAAAAGTAATTTGGAAAACGGTAAAATTCTGGGTGAAACGTATTTTTGCGATTTTTTACAAACAGTTTGTCGGATTGATGCAAATAATACGGCGTTGGAAAGCTATGGCAAATGCAACTTTTTTGTATTGAAATATTTTTCTAATTCCTTACCATGTAAAAACGAATTTGAATACGGTCAAATTTGATTTCGAACGCGATTTTTTAAAAGTTTGTCGAAATGAGGCAAATAATATATGGTTGGAAAGATATCGAAAATACAAAACTTAGTCATGTTGAACGTTTTCTCAAATTTGCAACCGTTGAAGAGTAATTTGGATTATGGTGAAACCCATCGTGTTGTTTTTCCGTCAGAAAAAACAGAGTACTTGTACTGATTTTTTGTGTGTGCTTGTACTGATGTATTATTTCACGAGTAATTTTGAATACGGTGAAGCCTGTCATATTTTTATTTTTCGTTCCGGAAACAAAGTACTTGAACTGATCTCCGTATGGATTTGTACTAAGCACGTTTTCACAGATTGAACTTTTACTTTGTTTTCTGGGTAAGGTTTTCCTCTTAAAGTTTCAATGGTTTACGGTAGCAGTGCCCCTGTACTTACATAGTTTATATCGTCGAACTAAATGATGTTTTATTCAAAAAGCAAATCTTTTGTTTGTTTCTTTTTTTGGAACTTAACATTTTTTCACAACGATGTTCTAAACTTCTCTCATTTTACGGCTTGTACTTTTACCATTTGAATTTCTATGGGGTTTCCTTTTTTGCTTGAACTTTTACAATTTGAATTTCTGGCATTTCTTTTATTCTGAACGGACCACTGTTTTTATCTCGTACTTATCAATATTTTTAATTCAAACCATTTTTCCTTTCATCATCTGACATTTATGTCTAGCTTTTGTCTAGTTTTGGGTTGCACCCGAGTCAAATGAATCACACCAAATACTGATAGAAAATCATACATTTTCCTCATGAAAACAAACTTCTAAACTTTCCTACAATAATTCTTTGAATTTGCACACACGGCTTAATTGAACTTTTCAACATTGGATCCCCTAATTATACATAACAGTCAGTTTATACGAACTAGTTCTGCTTGGACTGATGTCCGCGTTCCACTTGGACGGCTACCAGTCACCATGGTGGACGAGCTAGTGGCCAATCTGCGCCAAAGCCACGGGGATCTGTAGGTGCTTGTGCTTATTCTCAGCTGCGAATTCACACAAGGTGGAGGTGATTAGGGGAAGCATGGTTCATGGGTGACCTTCATCTTGCCGCCGGATACTGGCTGCTCGCGCTCGTGGATACCGTCAACCGGACGCGAGGCAGCACCACTCGTGGACTAAACTGAGTGTGTCACTGAAATAAGAACATCAGTTTATTGGAGGAATTCTCACTGAAATAAGATAAGGAAATGAAAGATATCTTAAAGTTTGCTATTATACAGACTATTAATTAGCTTTAGAGGACTCACGTCTAAGGCATTTAACACATATTTTTTGTATGTTATTCAAGACATTCATTTTTGTACTTTTCAAACAATCATACTTGAACTTTTCTCTAAAACAAAGAGGGCGTACTTTCTCAAAAGCTTCTAGTTGAAGTACAAGAAAAATGAATCGTGCCACTTCACTAGCATACACAAGCAAACAGTGTTGACCATCTCTCTTCTCTATAAGCAGCCATAACTGAAAGTTCGGAGAAAAAATAGATCAGCGGGAAAGGCAAAACCAAACATGGAGAGAAATCATCTTCAAACCTGTGCTTCTGAACCATTCGAGTAGCATAACCAAACTGAAATGAACAATGAGAAATACGCAAGCAAGCTGAACCATTCAACCACACTAAACATCATCCATCCATAGATTTCTACCACACCGTTTTGTACTGAAAGTGAGCATTTGTTTCCAGTTCTTACTACGCACATGGTCTCCAAAGTGCTCAAAGAGCTAGCTTGTCATGGCGTCAAGACGAACAAGTTTATTTCTTTTTTACCTGAAGCAAGAGAGTGAAGAAATAAAATTGCACTCAGAGTCAGCAATGACATGGACAGCTCACACAGGCATACTAAACTCTTGAACTTGCTCCACGGCAATCTTTGAACCTCCTACAAGGAAACAATATATATCGTACATCATTTTTTTTTTATATCTCGTTCAACCATGCACCAGAAAAAATTAAACACAACAAAATACCAGTTGTTTGGCTCCCAAACCTCATGCATATATATTTTTGAACTGATATTCTTTTTGTCATTGCACTGTTGTTGATATATAATCGGACCAAAATATCACGCTACCAAGTCTGCACCAGCAAATACGTTACGAGTTCAGTTTTTCTAGACCATAGTTCAAGGCAGCAAGTATGCAAGTTTAAACAATAAATGGACCAAAACTTGTTTGAATACAAAATGTGCATACATGTTGTATACACAACACTTTAGAATTATCCAAAACACAAGTTCAATATCAACACAACACACGTTCAGCTTCTGATTAATCTGGAAGCGAAGCGGAATGAACAGAAGACCACACCATGTAATTTGGACATATAGTATAGTATGAACTCTGAACATAACTTACTAGAACAGGGCTTAATTTTTTCAGCTAGTGGTCCACAAGCAATTTCAACTTTCGTCACTTTTGGCACTGAGGTAATAGAAGTGAAATATGTGACAAAGAACTGAACTAAAAAAAGACTTTTGGAGATGGAAGAAGACTCGCGATCGGGTGAACCTGTGACCCCTACTCCTGCGGACTGACGACTCTGGTGAAGTGGAGCTGATGGAGGCAGGGTTCATCTAGAATATAGGAACAACAACATCAAATTTTATCCAAATATTTTGGTTCTCGTAGGGGCAGTTTGAAGCACATAAGTAGCATGAGATTTGAATGAGCATCAGCAAAAAGAAATTGCAACATGAGCTCCCTTTGTGGTTCTTCATACATTTTGGACTGAAGGATAATTTAACATGATGGATCTTGAGCTGATGTACAGGTTGAACCTCTCTTGTGGTTCATATTTTGAAGATCCTTCAGTTCAGTTACCATCAACACGCAACACACATACAACCCAACACAGGAGATGGCCATGGAGCTTACCAACAGTGGGATACGGCGGTGGAGCTTGAGGGTAAAGGCGGGATTCTCAGGTGGAGCTCGGGGGTAGGGGGATGGCGGCCGGGGCCAAGATGGGAGCTGCGGTGTTCGCGCGGCTCCAGGACCGACGAGATCCGGCGCTCGACAGACGGGATCCAGCGACCCAACGATGAGGGGTCATGGCGGGGGTGGGAGCAGGTGGTCGAGGCAGTATCCGCACCTCCGGTGGCCAGTGGTCGGTGGAGGAAGGCAGGGCGGCCGGTGAAGGGAGGCGGGCGGCGCTAGGGTGGAGGGAGGACGGCGGCGCTGGTAGAGCGAGGAAGACGAAGCGGGCGGGGAGGGGAGGAAGGAATAAAACAAAACTATCTCTCCAACACACATCGAACTATTCGCACATTTCTCTATGGACTGAGGAAAGAATACATAGTGAAGTAACATTTACTAGTACTAGTCTTGAGAAAACAAGAGCTCAAATGCCAAGCAAGGAGTTTCTGTGTTAGGTTTGAACTGATGGCCTGCCTATAAGTAAACCAAGGATCTCATAATGCTGCCCTGGAAGATCAAAGCCAGTAAGTTACCAAGGATGAGGATTCGTTTTGGTGCTGTTATGGTACTGTTATGCAAACATTTCTTTATTTTAGAACTGGCAATAGAATTATGATTGTCTATTTGAGAATCAGATTCAAAACCGGCAATCTATATATTTGGAAACAGAGGCAACACAGCAAGAATGCTTGATTATGTAATTTTTTTGCAACGGAAGCTACCATTGGAACTCATGTACTGAAAATAAAATTAACAGTACAAGAAATAAATAATGAGAGTGTAGCTCTTGAAAATGCTGTGCTAATTCAATGCTAGGGTAGCAAAAAATAAAACATTACACAACATACTAATGGTAGTACAAAATGGTTCTTTTTTGCACATTTTTTCTGGGTTAAGTTCCTATGGCCAGTAGCTATGAAGGATGAACTCTCAGTAAAAGTAATTTTGTACTCCTCATGTAGAAATACCTGGACTTACTGTCGCATGTGTTCTTTGTTATCCAGAACACAACAACGTTTCTCTATGCTACTCTCTCTAATCTACTGAATGTCCATACAACATTTTGTTTTTTAGTAACACATTCATCAAAATATTATTGCATACGAGATGAGAGATGATATGAGAGAGCAATATTACTGCCTACAGAGAGAGGTTCTTTCTTCTTCCTCAGTCTGAATCAAGAGCAGCCCTAGTTCAATTCGAAATAACATGGCAGTTCGAACGCGGGGCATGAAAATCTTCACCGTCGGGAGATGGAGAGGAAAGATTTCAAGCAGGGCGTACCTCACAATGACTGGGAAGGAGGCGCTGGGACGTTGAACGGCCTCCGGTGGCGGTGTTGGACCGCTGGACGCATCCGTGTCGAACCACCCACTGGGACAACGCGGAAAGGTGGCGGGGAGAGTCGCTGAGGGTACTAGAAGGAGGCGGAGGGGCGACACCTGAACTAATACAGGAACATCTGGAAAGAATGAATTATTTTAGTCCTCGCACACCAAAGAGAAATCGAAAAAAGTTGAACCTTCCGAAGCATAACAACCTGCTGTGTGTTTGTCAAGAAAAAGTTGAACCTTCAGAAGCATAACTATGCTAGCTTATGCATCCTGAATTTCCAACGTGCAGCTTCGGTTATAGTAGAACCAATGTCAAGTAACAACCAAGGTTATTTCATCCCTTTAGATTCTTGGCATGTAATTCCCTATAGAATTGTCAGCTCCTTAAACTTGCCTTCTACATAGAAATCAACATCAATAGCTGAACTTCACAGGATGACATTTTCGAACTTAGCCGGGGAATAAGTTTCTCAAAAATCATGTTTGAACTAAATAAATATCAGAGTGTGAAGTAATGTAAAATCTATTTTGTTGAACTGCTACCGAAGCCCCTGCATATTGAACTACTATATAATATATAAACCTAATTGTTTTTCTATAACACACATGAAACTGTATTTGTGTTTACTTTATGAACTGATGATAAATTACATCATGAAAACTGTCATCTGGTTTGACCCTGCGTTGAGTTGTGAGGTTGGATTTTTTTGGCATGTCACCTGATGTGAAAACTGCAATTGGAAAGGCTGAACATCAAGTGATAATTATAGAAGGCTACCAAACAAATGAAAGTAGCATTTTTTAATATAAATAGCCACACTATTTTTTTGAAGACACACATTGAACCATTTCCGGGGTTCTTAATGAGCTGATGATAGAAAACATGTTGAACTGAAATTTGTGCTTCCAGAACTACCGAATGTTTTGGGTTCTTCTATGAACATTTATTGTTATCTTTTCTAAACTCCAAAGCACTATTACAATTACAATACACATATGTACTACAGCAAAGTGTGTATTTGTATTGTCCATAACAACTAATTTATGAAGGAAACAATTTTTGAACTTGGTTTGAGCTTCATTTCTCAGATTTTTGAACTCCTGCTGTAGGTATACTTGAACTTGCGTGACACGTTTTATTCAGTTGAAAAGCAGCTGATTTTTGAACTCCTGTGGCTAACATACCTGATTTATTTCAGTGAAGGGCTGCCACCATGTTGTCGACAAAACACAGCTTGATTTATTTCAATGAAGCAAAAGTTGGCCGGAGATTTGTTCCTTGCATCTAGACAAATTTATAAGTTATAACATGAGATATTCTATCATATGGAGAGCTTTTAGTTTACCTGGTGATGAAATACGAAATACGAAATTTATGGCAAGTATATTTGAACTGATGTATCCTTTTTCTAGTTACTGAATTGCTAACCACTCCAAATAAACTCTTAACTACTCATGGAAAGTATTTTTAACCGACCTTTTCCATGTTTTGTTTTGTGTGTGTCTTTTCCCAAATCTTTTCTGACCCTCTTCTCTGAACTTTTATATTTGTTTTTCATGAACTATTTAAGTTACCCTGGTTGAACTTCTAGCGTTTTCTTTCTTTTACTAATTTTGCTTTGTCCAATATCATCTCTGTCTCGTAGTTTCCCATCCATCTCACAGTGTTCGAACTTTTCGCAATTTGGATCCTGAACTATCTGTGAAAACACATGCTCCAGTACAATCTGAGATGCCACTCAAGCAAAACAATCACTACTATTCACATCTATTAACAACGGCTTGAGATGCTCATGTAGAGGCTAGTGCAAGCTACTAGTACTAGGCATCCAGCGTGGTTGGAACAAACAAGATGAACAAGTGATTTAACGGAGCAGCACTACATACACAGACATGAATAGGAACAACGCTATGTACCTGTAGACCGGCCACAACAGCAAGCGACACATGCGACTACGCCAAACTTAACCACGGTGAGGCGGCCACCACCAGCAGACCGTCGCCGAAGCCCTTATTGAATGGTCACATGCAACGAACACCTGCATTTTGTTTACTGAAACTCATGCTCCAAAATAATGAATGGAACAACTGCAGCATATCCATTCATCTATAGCAGCTTCTGTATGATATCAATAAGAACAAGGGAGAGAAAATCAACACGTACTCTTCTACTTTGATGGAGAGGGGCTATCTGAAGAACTTTCGACAAAATGCGAGATACTTGTAGCTGTTAATTTTACGAAAGAAATGGGTATTAGCACCATAAACCTCTGAATTTCTGAAAATGATTAATCTTCAGCTAACCGCTCAATGACAAGTGAACTTACAGGGGTAGGCACCATCTGGTTCAGCCGTTTGCCAACTTCACCATCTATTTATTGAGAATCGTCAACAAGATCGACTTTCATGTCCGCTCCATATGGGTATACTCCTGGACTTCAACTTGTGCTGAATTTTTATTTGAGATTTTACTTGAACTTGCTTTATTTTCTCCTGCTATTCGAAGCTACGGTAGAATTGATCAGATAGTACACGGAACTAAAAATACAGAGAAAACTAATTAGTTGGATGAAACATCTCTTTTCATTCATTTATGTTATACTGGATCGTACCCATTAGCAAAGTGCTCCGATGAAGTGAAACAAATGGCAAAAAGCTTCTTGTCATTTACAAGGTTCGATCTTTTAGCTTTCAAGAACCTTGACCAGTTTCAAACATGCGTTTCTAAGACCGCCACTAGTTCAGCTTAAGTCCACCTTGAGTACTTCTTGTTTGAGTTGATCTCTTGCAGGTCGACTAGTCCAGCGAGGAGAAGCAGTGGGAGGTGTGCCACAAAAAAGCCATGACCTGCTCCGAAAAGTAAGCTCAACAGTCACTATGATCATCCAATCCAATAGTACAACTGAATACTTGTAATGCTTCAATACACACAGAATGCACACACTTATGTTGGAGAGCCAACCTATTTAAGTTCAGAGAAATAAACGTATTTAAGCTTAAAGACCAAATGTGTTTAGGTTCAGAGAACAAAACAATCTTCAGTGTAATTTTCTGTGTACGCATAATCGTAGAAGCAATATAGTTGGACTGAATCTCTAAGAATTCTATAACTTCCGAAAAAAAGTGCAGGCGGAGGTTATGTTGCTGCTAGCTAGTAAAATCAATGGCAGAGGATGGACACAGGACAAGCACCATACCGGGATGGCGACGAGGAAGCTGCCGACCTAAACATCTCCTTTCCTTCTACTCCCTCCGTTCCGAATTACTTGTCTTGAATTTGTCTAAATATGGATGTATCTAGACTCATTTTAGTGCTAGATTCATCCGTATATAGATAAATTCAAGACACGTAATTCGGAACGGAGGGAGTATATACAAGGTCCTTGAACCTCGAACATGGGCGGGTTGTCTGCCGTGGCGGTGGGGTTGGCAGCTCTGCGTAGTCTGGAGCGAGCTTGGTGCAGGAGGAGGCGCTTCGCCATGGCTAGGAGAAGTCGGAGGAAGAAGAATGGGTGGCGTCACGATGGGGCAGGTGGAGGCGGGGTTGCAGCTGGGGATGGGGATGGGCGCGACCGGGGGCATGAAATGGTGGGGAGGCGGCGCTGCCGTGGGAGAAGGTGGGGCATGGGATGGCGGCGGAGCCGGGGAAGGTGGGGCACGGGTGGTGGCGGAGCCGGGAAGGTGGGGGCTGGGGCTGGCCGGAACCAGGGACAAGGTCGGGCATGAGACGACGGCCGGAGCAGGGAGAAGGTGAGGCTGGGAGGCGGTGGGGCGGGTCACCGGTGATGGCGATGGATGTGGCCACGAAGGCTGTTTTGGGAGGTTTTCGCGGCGATGGGAGGTTGGCGGCGGCGGTGGAAGCAGGGGGCGGTGCTCGATGGGAGCAGCGGGAGGCGAGCCGGTGGCGCGGTGGAAGCAGCGAGGAGGTGGGCGGGCGCGCGTGGTGGAAGGGGGCGGCGCTCCGGTGGGAGCAGCAGGGAGACGGACCGGTGGCGCGGTGGAAGAAGAGGGGCGGCTCCGATGGCGGGTAGAAGCATGGGGCGGAGTCGGCGTTGATTTGCCAGCGAGGAAGGATATGGCGGAGGTGGATCCGCCGGCGGCCAGTCACGGCGCCACGGGCTCCCTCGCTCCGGCTGACACCGTCGCTCGCTCGCCCACGACGGCTGCCTCCGGCGGAAGGAGGTGGGTAGGTTCAGGGTGGGCGGGGGACTTTCTACGGCATCGCTCCCTTACAGGCCGAGGGGTAGTAACAGAATAGTCCAGCCCTATATATATAGGCGAAAGAAGTCGGTCAGGGGAGCCACGAGGGGCCCATGAGGGCAGGGGGCACGCCCAGGGGGCAGACGCGCCTCCCTGCCTCGTGGCCACCTCGTTGCTTCCCTTACGTGCACTCCAAGTCTTCTGAATTGCTTCCGTTTCAAAAATAACTCTCCCGAAGGTTTCATTCCGTTTGGACTCCGTTTGATACTCCTTTTCTTCGAAACACTGAAACAAGGGAAAAACAGAAACTGCACTAGGCTCTGGGTTAATAGGTAGTCCCAAAAATA
Organism: Aegilops longissima; assembly: GCA_021605205.1. Classification (NCBI taxonomy): domain Eukaryota; kingdom Viridiplantae; phylum Streptophyta; class Magnoliopsida; order Poales; family Poaceae; genus Aegilops; species Aegilops longissima. The sequence goes on along the minus strand of CM038677.1, from coordinate 467,094,250 downwards.
ATATAAAAATGTAAAATAAAGCCCATAAACATCCAAAACAGATAATATAATAGCATGGAACAATCAAAAATTATATATACATTGGAGACGTATCACCCCCTGCCTCGTGGGCCCCCTGGAGCTCCACCGACCTCAACTCCAACTCCATATATTCGTGTTCGGGGATAAAAACATTAGAAAGAAAGATTCATCGCGTTTTACGATACGGGGCCGCCGCCAAGCCCTAAACTCTCTCAAGAGGGCTGATCTGGAGTCCGTTCGGGGCTCCGGAGAGGGGAATCCGTCGCTGTCGTCATCATCAACCATCCTCCATCACCAATTTCATGATGCTCACCGCCGTGCGTGAGTAATTCCATCGTAGGCTTGCTGGACGGTGATGGGTTGGATGAGATTTATCATGTAATCGAGTTAGTTTTGTTAGGGTTTGATCCTAGTATCCACTATGTTACGAGATTGATGTTGCTATGACTTTGCTATGCTTAATGCTTGTCACTAGGGCCCGAGTGCCATGATTTCAGATCTGAACCTATTATGTTTTCATTAATATATGTGAGTTCTTGATCCTATCTTGCAAGTCTATAGTCACCTACTATGTGTTATGATTCGGCAACCCCGAAGTGACAATAATCGGGACCACTCCCGGTGATGACCATAGTTTGAGGAGTTCGTGTATTCACTATTTGTTAATGCTTTGGTCTGGTACTCTATTAAAAGGAGGCCTTAATATCCCTTAGTTTCCATTAGGACCCCGCTGCCACGGGAGGGTCGGACAAAAGATGTCATGCAAGTTCTTTTCCATAAGCACGTATGACTATATTCGGAATACATGCCTACATTACATTGATGAATTGGAGCTAGTTCTGTGTCACCCTATGTTATGATTGTTACATGATGAACCGCATCTGGCATAATTCTCCATCACCGATCCAATGCCTATGAGCTTTTCACATATTGTTCTTCGCTTATTTACTTTTCCGTTGCTATTGTTACAATCACTACAAAACCCAAAAATATTACTTTTGCTATCGTTACCATTACTTCCATACTACTTTGCTGCAGATACTAAGTTATCCAGGTGTGGTTGAATTGACAACTCAACTGCTAATACTTGAGAATATTTTTTGGCTCCCCTTGTGTCGAATCAATAAATTTGGGTTGAATACCCGACCCTCGAAAACTGTTGCGATCCCCTATACTTGTGGGTTATCAAGACTATTTTCCGGCGCCGTTGCCGGGGAGCATAGCTCTATTCTTTGAGTCACTTGGGATTTATTTCTGCTGGTCACTATGAAGAACTTGAAAGACGCAAAAAACAACAATTTATCCCTCAACTACGAGGAGAGGTAAGGAACTGCCCTCTAGCTCTGCACTTGATTCACCTTCTGTTTTGAGTAAGCTTGCGACACCTAAACCTGCTTCTACTATTTATTCTGATATGTCGCATGTTATTGATGATGCCACTTCTGCTATGCATGATACTTATGATGAAACTACTTCTATGCTTGATACTACTGTGCCACTTGGTGAATTTCTTGATGAACAACTTGCTAGGGCTAAAGAGAATGAAATTATGGAAACTGATAATATTGATGGTAGTGATGATGAAGACTCTCCCCCTAATAAATATGAATTACCTGTCGTTCCTGAGGGTTATGTTATGGATGAAGAAGCTGCTAGAGCTATTTTAGCTTGGAATGATAGATATGATCTTAAGAAGTTATTAGCTAAATGGAAGCAGCAATCTCTTCATGCTGGAATGAAACCTGACCCTGTTTTTGCTACTTCACCTATCTGTGTTACTGATAAGGATTATGAATTCTCTGTTGATCCTGATATAATTACTTTGGTTGAGTCTGATCCTTTCTATGGCTATGAATCTGAAACTGTTGTGGCACATCTTACTAAATTAAATGATATAGCCACACTGTTCACCAATGATGAGCGAACTCGTTACTTTTATATCCTTAAAATATTTTCGTTCTCATTAAAGGGTGATGCTAAGATATGGTTTAATTTTCTTGATCCTGGTTGTGTGCGTAGTCCCCAGGATATGATTTATTACTTCGCTGCTAAATATTTCCCCGCTCATAAGAAACAAGCTGCTTTAAGGGATATATATATAATTTTATGCAAATTAAACAAGAGAGTCTCCCACAAGCTTGGGGGAGGCTTCTCCAATTACTTAATGCTTTGCCTGATCATCCTCTTAAGAAAAATGAAATACTTGATATCTTTTATAATGGACTAACCGATGCTTCCAGAGATTACCTGGACAGTTGTGCTGGTTCTGTTTTCAGGGAAAGAACACCGGATGAAGCTGAAATTCTATTGAGTAATATGTTGACAAATGAAAATAATTGGACACTTCCTGAGCCAACTCCTGAGCCTATTCCTAAGCCAACTCCGAAGAAAATAGGTGTTCTATTTATCAGTCCTGAAGATATGCAAGAGGCAAAGAAATCTATGAAAGAGAAAGGTATTAAAGCTGAAGATGTTAAGAATTTCTCTCCTATTGAAGAAATACATGGTCTTAATTTACTGCCTGTTGAAGAAATATATGATCTTAATCCCTCACCTATTGAAAAAACTCATGGTCTTGATAACCCGACACAGGTAGTAAAGGTAAATTCTCTCTATAGATATGATAAAGCTGAAATCCCTCCCAATAAGCTTGCTAGCCAATGTTTGGATGAGTTTGATAATTTTATGGTTAAGCAAGAAGATTTTAATGCTTATTTTGGTAGACAATTAAAACAAAATGCTTATATGATTGAACACTTGGGTGATTATATGTCTAGAGTTAAAGGTGAACTTAAACTCATTAGTAAACATGCTTCTATGGTTACCACTCAAGTAGAACAAGTACTTAAAGCTCAAAATGATTTGCTCAATGAATTGAATAATAAGAATAATGACTATGATGTTAGAGTGGCTACTAGAACTGGTAAAATGACTTAGGAACCTTTGTATCCTGAAGGCCATCCTAAGAGAATTGAGCAAGATTCTCAAAGAAATAATATAGATGCACCTAGTCCTTCTAAAAAGAAGAAAAAGAGATAGGACTTTGCATGCTTCTAGTGAACCTATTGCTGAACCACCTGAGAATCCAAATGATATTTCTATTTCTGATGCTAAAACACAATCTGGTAATGAACATGAACCTAATGAAAATGTTAATGATAATGTTCATGATGATGCTCAACCTAGCAATGATAATGATGTAGAAATTGAACTTGATGTTGATCTTGATAACCCACAATCAAAGAATCAACGTTATGATAAGAGAGACTTTGTTTCTAGGGAACACGATAAAGAAAGGGAACCATGGGTTCAGAAACCCATGCCTTTTCCTCCTAAACCATACAAGAAAAAGGATGATGAGGATTTCGAGCGCTTTGCTGAAATGATTAGACCTATATTTTTGCGTATGCGATTAACTGGTATGCTCAAAATGAATCCTTATGCTAAGTACATGAAAGAAATTGTTACTAATAAAAGAAAGATACCGGAAGCTGAAATTTCCACCATGCTTGCTAATTACACTTTTAAGGGTGGAATACCAAAGAAACTTGGAGATCCAGGAGTACCCACTATACCATGCTCCATTAAAAGAAACTATGTTAAAACTGCTTTATGTGATCTTGGAGCCGGTGTTAGTGTTATGCATCTCTCTTTATATCGTAGACTTTATTTGAATAAGTTGACACCTACTAAAAAATCTTTGCAAATGGTCGATAAATCAACTGCTATACATGTCGGTATTTGTGAGGATGTGCCTGTTGTGGTTGCAAACGTTACTATTTTAACGGACTTTGTTATTCTTGATATTCCCGAGGACGATAGTATGTCTATTATTCTTGGAAGACCCTTTTTGAATACTGCAGGGGCTGTTATTGATTGCAACAAAGGCAATGTCACTTTTCATGTTAATGGTAATGAGCATACGGTACACTTTCCGAGGAAACAACCTCAAGTCCACAATATCAATTCTATTGGAAAAATTCCATCAATTGTTTTTGGTGGTTTTGAATTTCCTCTCCCTACTGTCAAGAAGAAATATGATATTCTTATTATTGGGGATGTGCATATTGAAAGTGCAACTATCCCTAGGTGGTTTTGGTAATTCACAATAACATATAGCTCATTGAGCTAATACTATTCCAAGATGAATATTTCAGGAAAGCTCAATCATTGGCATGGCATGGATGATGAAAGTGGATCCCTCAAAATATTAAGGACAAAGGATTGGCTCAAGATCAAAAGATCAAGACTCTACATTTTACATTTTAGTGATCCAAGATCACATCGAGTCTATAGGAAAAGCCAATACTATCAAGAAGGGATGAGGTGTTGCTTAATGAGCCTCTTGCTTCATGTGCTTAGTGATATGCTCCAAAACCCTCCACTACTTTCTCACATCCACATATGACCTAAACCCAAAGTCAAACTCGGCCCTACCGATTCTTTCTATCCGGCGCCCCGAGTTCAAATGTCATAGCCACTGCCACAAACCCTAGGCAAATCGGTTTCACCGATAGGGATCTCGGTCTCACCGAGATGGGATTGTAATCTCTCTGTTTCCCTTTGTAACGTTTCGGTCTAACCGAAGTGAGCGATCGGTCCCACCGAGATTGCAATGTAAACTTTCTGTTTCCCTTTCGTAACTTTTCGGTCTCACCGAAAGAGCGAATCGGTCCCACCGAGTTTACCTGACCAACTCTCTGGTTAGCTAATTAGCAAAATCGGTCTCACCGAGTTTGTGTGATCGGTCTCACCGAGATTAAGTTATGCCCTAACCCTAATCAAATCGGTCCTACCGAGATGCATGTCAGTCCCACCGAAAATCCTAACGGTCACTAGGTTTACTAAATCGGTCCGACCGAGTTTGATGATTCGGTCCCACCGAGTTTGGTAAATTGTGTGTAACGGTTAGATTTTGTGTGGAGGCTATATATACCCCTCCACCTCCTCTTCATTCGTGGAGAGAGCCATCAAAACAAACCTACACTTCCAACTTACCAGTTCTGAGAGAGAACCACCTACTCATGTGTTGAGGCCAAGATATTCCATTCCAACCATATGAATCTTGATCTCTAGCCTTCCCCAAGTTGCTTTCCACTCAAATCTTCTTTCCACCAAATCAAAATCCTGTGAGAGAGAGTTGAGTGTTGGGGAGACTATCATTTGAAGCACAAGAGCAAGGAGTTCATCATCAACACACCATTTGTTACTTCTTGGAGAGTGGTGTCTCCTAGATTGGCTAGGTGTCACTTGGGAGCCTCCGACAAGATTGTGGAGTTGAACCAAGGAGTTTGTAAGGGCAAGGAGATCGCCTACTTCGTGAAGATCTACCGCTAGTGAGGTAAGTCCTTCGTGGGCGACGGCCATGGTGGGATAGACAAGGTTGCTTCTTCGTGGACCCTTCGTGGGTGGAGCCCTCCGTGGACTCGCGCAACCGTTACCCTACGTGGGTTGAAGTCTCCATCAACGTGGATGTACGATAACACCGCCTATCGGAACCACGACAAAAACATCCGTGTCTCCAATTGCGTTTGAATCCTCCAAACCCTTCCCTTTACATTCTTGCAAGTTGCATGCTTTATTTTCCGCTGCCAATATACTCTTTGAATGCTTGCTTGAATTGTGTGAAGATTGCTTGACTTGCTCAAAGATAGCTAAAATCTGCCAAAGTCTAAAATTGGGAAAAGGTTAGGTTTTTATTGGTCAAGTAGTCTAATCACCCCCCCCCCCTCTAGACATACTTCAAGGTCCTACACATATCCCCGTTGAGGTAACATAGTGTTATTCGAAATTTCTCCGGTTTCATGCGATTCGGAATGAGTTTGTTAACAAGACCTGATGAACCTTGTTAGTGGATTCCTTTTGATGAGTATGAGATGGATGAAGTTAGAAAGCACAAGCTTCTGTACCCTCTCTCTACTTTCTGTTATTTAGTTGAAATAAAGTAAAAATAGTTTTTTTTGTCTGTTTTCAGAACTATCTGTGCAATATAAAAATACCCAGAAAATAAAAGTTCTCCCAATGCCCTACCAATTTAATATGATTTTTTCTGGAATATTTGAGAATATCTGGCACTGAAAACACAGCAGGGGGAGCAAACACCTGGCCACGAGGGTCCAGGGCGCGCCCACCCCTACAGGGCGCGCCCCCTGCCTCGTGGGCCCTTGGTGGCTCCCCTCCACCTATTCCTGCACCCACACACTTCTTCTTCCTCCTAAAAAAATCACCATCCAGCTCAAACACGAGTTCTAGCTCATTTTGCTGCCATTTTTTTATCTCCTTGCTCAAAGCACCTCTCACAAAACTGCTTTGGGGGATTGTTCCTTGGTATGTGACTCCTCCAATGGTCCAATTAGTTTTTGTTCTAGTGCTTTATTCATTGCAAATTTGTGCTGCCTAGGTGACCATGTTCTTGAGCTTGCATGTCAAATTTATATGGTTCCAAGTAGTTCTAATGCATGATATAGGCTCCAGGCACTTGTAGGAGTAGTTGCTATGAATTTTGTTGAGCTTGGTTCACTTTTATTTTGAAGTTACTAAAAATTTCAGAAATTTTTCAGAGGAAGAAACATGCTTAGGAAAATGTACCAAGGTGGCCCTTCAAGGAAGCAAGGACCCAACCTCGCAATGCGCGATGCCGACGATGAACCACCAAGGGACGCTCCAGTGCGGGCTTGTGAATGGCCTTCCGAGGACTTCATGGATCGAGCAGGAATTAAGGAAGAATTTAACGCATATTTGCGTAACGCTGATCTTGTGAGCTTCGAGGCAGAAAAGTGCCGCCAGTACTACTATCTCACTAGTTCCTTTGTGAGGAGGTTTGAATTTTCATCTTCAGGCAATTCTCAAACTGTCTTGTTTGATCTTTATGAATATTCTTATACTATGGACTTAGAGGATTTTACCACTGCTTGCAAACTTCCACAATGGGGTAGTGCTAGTGAACCTCGCAAATCTAAAATTTGAGATTTTCTTGCTAGTATAACTGTGGGGGTATCTAGAGACATAGCACAAGCTACCATAGGGAGCATTCATTTTCCTGCTATACATTATTTTGATTCTCTTCATAGGTAGGTGCATAAATGGTAAAGACGAAGCATGTCACATGTGTGTCCCTGACCTCAGTATTCTTAGGAGTGCTGTGTTAGGAGATAAATCTTATAATTTGGGAGCCATTGTTGCACGTAGGTTGCATCATAATAGATTTAATGGATATTTCTTTGGTGGAATTTATGCAACCCGCTTAGCTGATTTTCTTGATGTAACCATACGTGATGATGATATTGAATTGCCTCCTACTTATATAGACTTTAATGCTATGGTTCACCATCAGTTTGTTGAGAGGAATGAAACACTGATACGTCTCCAACGTATCTATAATTTTTGATTGTTCCATGCTATTATATTACCCCTTTTGGATGTTTATGGGCTTTATTTTACACATTTATATCATTTTTGGGACTAACCTACTAACCCGAGGCCCAGCCCATATTGCTGTTTTTTGCCTATTTCAGTATTTCGAAGAAAAGGAATATCAAACAGAGTCCAAACGGAATGAAACCTTCGGGAGCGTGATTTTTGGAACAAACGTGATCCAGAGTACTTGGAGTGCAAGTCAAGAAGCAGCCGAGGCCTCCACGAGATAGGAGGGCGCCCCCTATAGGGCGCCCCTGTCTCGTGGGCCCTCGAGCGCCACCGACGCACTTCTTCCTCCTATATATACCCACGCACTGAAAACCTCCAGGGCCCCACGAAACACAATTTCCACACCAGAAACCTCAGATATCGCGAGATCTCATCTTGAGCCTTCACGCAGCACTCACGGGGGGGGAATCAACCACGGAGGGCCTCTACATCAACATCCTTGACCCTCCGATGAGTTGTGAGTAGTTTACCACAGACCTACGGGTCCATAGTTATTAGCTAGATGGCTGCTTCTCTCTTTTTGGATCTCAATACAATGTTCACCCCCTCTCTTGTGGAGATCTATTCGATGTAAACTCTTTTTGCAGTGTGTTTGTCGAGACCCGATGAATTGTGGGTTTATGATCAAGTTTATCTATGAATAATATTTGAATCTTCTCTGAATTCTTTTATGTATGATTAATTATCTTTGCAAGTCTCTTCGAATTATCAGTTTGGTTTGGCCTACTAGATTGGTCTTTCTTGCCATGGGAGAAGTGCTTAGCTTTGGGTTCAATCTTGCGGTGTCCTTACCCAAAGGATGAAAGGGTTGCAAGGCACGTATTGTATCGTTGCCATCGAGGATAACAAGATGGGGTTTATATCATATTGCATGAGTTTATCCTCTACATCATGTCATCTTGCTTAAAGCGTTACTCTGTTCTTATGAACTTAATACTCTAGATGCATTTGGATAGCGGTCGATGTGTGGAGTAATAGTAGTAGATGCAGCAGAGTCGGTCTACTTGTTATGGACGTGATGCCTATATACATGATCATGCCTAGATAATCTCATAACTATGTGATTTTCTATCAATTGCTCGTCAGTAATTTGTTCACCCACCGTAATACTTATGCTATCTTGAGAGAAGCCACTAGTGAAACCTATGGCCCCCGGGTCTATCTCTTATCATATTTGCTCCCAATCTACTTTTATTTGCATCTTTACTTTTTGCATCTATATTATAAAATACCAAAAATATATTTATCTTATCATACTATTTTTATTAGATCTCACTTTCGCAAGTGGCCGTGAAGGGATTGACAACCCTTTATTGCGTTGGTTGCGAGTTCTCGGTTGTTTGTGTAGGTGCGTGGGACTTTTGAGGAGCCTCCTACTGGATTGATACCTTGGTTCTCAAAACTGAGGGAAATACTTACGCTACACTTGCTGCATCACCCTCTTCTCTTCGAGGAAAACCAACGCAAGCTCAAGACATAGCAAGAAGGATTTATGGCGCCGTTGCCGGGGAGGTCTTTGCTCAAGTCAAGACATACCAAGTACCCATCACAAACCCATCTCCCTCGCATTTACATTATTTGCCATTTGCCTCTCGTTTTCCTCTCCCCCACTTCACCCTTGCCGTTTTATTCACCTTTCTTCCCAGTCTCCTCCTCTCCTTTCCATTTGCCGTGTGTTAGCTCATTTGCCTTGTCATTATGGCTAGTCTTATATCTTCTCCGTTGTCTCCCGAGAATGAAGTTCTAAATTTTAAACAAAGAGAGGGAGAAAATCTAAAAGACGGTTGGTATAGAATTTGCAATGCTCAAAATAGATCTACCAGGAAGCAATCTACCTCAGTTCTTCTCCGCAATTTTTATGCAGGTGCTAATCCTTGGTATAGATATATCCTCGATACCATTACCGGAGGGAATTTCTTGGGTAGCCATACTTTTGATTCTTATAATGCTATGATAGATTTATTTGGCTCTCCACCTCTTTTGGTTAATGGGACTATGTTAACTTTGGAGCATGTAATGCAAAGACTTGAAATTATTGAAAATAAAGTTGCTACCATTAAGTTAATTGAAGATCTAGATAGAAAGATCCACAATCAAATTACCCAATATGGATCTAAGGTAGGAGTAATTTTGAAAGATATTAAGGAGAAGGAACCCATAGTTAATGAGAAAATAAATCAAGATTCCTCTAGAATTGATAAACTTTAGGGTATCATTACCAACTTGGGAACCGCTTTTTCTTCCGTAAAAAATACTCCAAGCCCACCTACTAAAATTGCTAAGCTCATGTATGTTCCTAAGAATAAGGGTGAATCCTCTAGTAAGGAAACCGCGGATCTTAAATCTATAAGTATTCATCCCAATCTTTTTGCTATCATTAAGGAACCATTTGCTACAAATGAATTCTTCGATCTTTTGCCTAAAAATTTGATAATTATTAGAAAGAAATAAATTTATAAGGAAGGTAGATGCCTCGTTGAAAAATTACCTTATGAATCTATCATGCGTGCTACTTACGAGTTTAGTGCCAAAGATGGCACTCGTTAGATCTATCCTCGCTTTTATGCCTAGCTAGGGGCGTTAAACGATACCGCTAGTTGGGAGGCAACCCAGTTTTATTTTTAGTTTTTTTTGTTTTTGCTTCTGTTTAGGAATAAATAATCCATCTACCTTCTGTTTAGATGAGGTTTTATGTTTTAATTAGTGTTTGTGCCAAGTTAAACCTATAGGATCTTCTTGGATGATAGTTATTTGATCTTGCTGTAATTTCCAGAAACTTTTGGTTCACCAAAACAATTGTTAAAAATCAAAAAAACGTGATAAAATACTGATTACAATTGCTGCTGATCAATAAACAAATTTCCTATGTCTTCCTATTTTGGCTGAATTTTTTAAGTTCCAGAAGTTTGCGTTAGTTACAGATTACTACAGACTGTTCTGTTTTTGACAGATTCTGTTTTTCGTGTGTTGTTTGCTTATTTTGATGAATCTATGGACAATAAAATAGTTTATAATACATAGATAAGTTGGAATACAGTAGGTTTAACACCAAATTAAGTAAAGAATGAGTTCATTGCAGTAGCTTATGTGGTGTTTTTGTTTTCTTTCACTAAAGGAGCTTATAAGATTTCCTGTTGAGTTTTGTGTTGTGAAGTTTTCAAGTTTTGGGTAAAGCTTTTATGGACTATGGAATAAAAGGTGGCAAGAGCCTAAGATTGGGGATGCTTATGGCACCCCAAGATATTCAAGAATAGCCAAAAGCCTAAGCTTGGGGTTGCCCCGGGAAGGCATCCCCTCTTTCGTCTGTGTTCATTGGTAACTTTACTTGGAGCTATATTTTTATTCACCACATGATAAGTGTTTTGCTTGGATCGTCGTGTATTATATTAGTCTTTGCTTTTTAGTTTAACACAATCATCCTTGCTGTACACACCTTTTGGTAGAATCCTATTTGATTAGAATTTGCTAGAATACTCTATGTGCTTCACTTATATCTTTTGAGCTTGACAGTTTTTGCTCTAGTGCTTCACTTATATCTTTTAGAGCACGGTGGTATCTTAATTTTGAAGAAATTGATAGTATCTCACGCTTCACTTATATTATTTTGAGAGTCTTCTAGAACAGCATGGTATTTGCTATGGTCATAAAATTGGTCCTAGAATGGTAGGCATCCAAGTTGGGTATAATAAAAACTATCATAGGAAGTGAATTGGATGCTATGATCAATTTGATACTTGATAATTGTTTTGAGATATGGAGGTAGTGATATTAAAGTCATGCTAGTTGGGTGATTATGAATTTAAAGAATGCTTGTGTTGAAGTTAGCAAGTCCCGTAGCATGCACGTATGGTTAAAATTGTGTAACAAATTTGAAACATGAAGTGTACCTGGCTTGTGCATCCTTATGAGTGGCGGTCGGGGACGAGCGATGGTCTTTTCCTACCAATCTATCCCCTAGGAGCATGAGCGTAGTACTTGATTTTTGATGACTTCTAAATTTTTGCAATAAGTATATGAGTTCTTTTGACTAATGTTGAGTCCATGGATTATACGCACTTTTACCTTTCCGCCTTTGCTAGCCTCTTCGGTACCTTGCATTGCCCTTTCTCACCTTGAGATTTGGTGCAAACTTCGCCGGTGCATCCAAACCCCGTGATACGATACGCTCTGTCACACATAAACCTCCCTATATCTTCCTCAAAACAGCCACCATACCTACCTATTATGACATTTCCATAGCCATTCCGAGATATATTGCCATGCAACTTTCCATTGTTCCATTCATCATTATCATGACATACTTTACTTTTGTCATATTGCCATTGCATGATCATGTAGTTGACATCGTATTTGTGGCAAAGCCACCATGCATTATTTTTCATACATGTCACTCTTGATTCATTACACCATCCCGGTACACCGCCGGAGACATCCATATAGAGTCATATCTTGTTCTAGTTTCGAGTTGTAATCCTTATGTTGTAATCAATAGAAGTGTGATGATCATCATTATTAGAGCATTGCCCAATCAAAAAAATAAATAAATAAAGGCCAAAAAGAAGAAAAAAAGACAGGCCCAAAAAAAGAAAATAAATAAAAAGGGCAATGCTACTATCTCTTTTTCCACACTTGTGCTTCAAAGTAGCCCTTGTTCTTCATGTAGTGAGTCTCATATATTGTGCTTCAAAGTAGCACCATGTTTTTCATATAGCGAGTCTCATAAGTTGTCTTTTTCATACTAGTGGGAATTTTTCATTATAGAACTTGGCTTGTATATTCCTACGATGGGCTTCCTCAAATGCCCTAGGTCTTCGTGAGCAAGCAAGTTGGATGCACACCCACTAGTTTTCTTTTGTTGAGCATTCATTTTTAGCTCTAGTGCATCTGTTGCATGGCAATCCCTACTCCTCATGTTGACATCAATTGATGGGCATCTCCATAGCCCGTTGATTATCCTCGTCAATGTGAGACTTTCTCATTTTTGGTCTTCTTCACACAATCCCCATCATCATATTCTATTCCACCCATAGTGCTATATCCATGGCTCACGCTCATGTATTGCGTGAAAGTTGAAAAAGTTTTAGATTATTTAAGTATGAAACAATTGCTTGGCTTGTCATCGGGGGTATAGAAGTTGGGAGAATCTTTGTGTGACGAAAATGAAGCATAGCCTAACTATATGATTTTGTAGGGATGAACTTTCTTTTGCCATGTTATTTTGAGAAGACATGATTACTTTGATTAGTATGCTTGAAGTATTACTATTTCTTTTATCAATATGAACTTTTATTTTGTATTCATTTGGATCTGAACATTCATGCCACAATAAAGAAAGTTACATTATGAATTATGCTAGGTATGATTCCATATAAAAAATTCTCTTTTTTATCATTTACCTACTCGAGGACGAGCAGGAATTAAGCTTGGGGATGCTTGATACGTCTCCAACGTATCTATAATTTTTGATTGTTCCATGCTATTATATTACCCCTTTTGGATGTTTATGGGCTTTATTTTACACATTTATATCATTTTGGGACTAACCTACTAACGGAGGCCCAACCCATATTGCTGTTTTTTGCCTATTTCATATTTCAAGAAAAGGAATATCAAACGGAGTCCAAACGGAATGAAACCTTCGGGAGCGTGATTTTTGGAACAAACGTGATCCAGAGTACTTGGAGTGCAAGTCAAGAAGCAGCCGAGGCCTCCAGGAGATAGGAGGGCCCCCCCCCCCCAATAGGGTGCGCCACCTGTCTCGTGGGCCCCTCGGGCAGCCACCGACGTACTTCTTCCTCCAATATATACCTACGTACCCCGAAAACATCCAGGGGCACCAAGAAACACAATTTCCACCGCCAGAACCTTACAGATCCGCGAGATCTCATCTTGAGCCTTCACGGCACTCTGGAGGGGAATCAACCATGGAGGGCCTCTACATCAACATCCTTGCCCCTCCGATGAGTTGTGAGTAGTTTACCACAGACCTACGGGTCCATCGTTATTAGCTAGATGGCTTCTTCTCTCAATGTTCTCCCCCTCTCTTGTGGAGATCTATTCGATGTAAACTCTTTTTGCGGTGTGTTTGTCGAGATCCGATGAATTGTGGGTTTATGATCAAGTTTATCTTTGAATAATATTTGAATCTTCTCTGAATTCTTTTATGTATGATTAATTATCTTTGCAAGTCTCTTCGAATTATCAGTTTGGTTTGGCCTACTAGATTGGTCTTTCTTGCCATGGGAGAAGTGCTTAGCTTTGGGCTCAATCTTGCGGTGTCCTTACCCAGTGACAGAAAGGGTTGCAAGGCACGTATTGTATTGTTGCCATCGAGGATAACAAGATGGGGTTTATATCATATTGCATGAGTTTATCCCTCTACATCATGTCATCTTGCTTAAAGCGTTACTCTGTTCTTATGAACTTAATACTCTAGATGCATCTTTGGATAGCGGTCGATGTGTGGAGTAATAGTAGTAGATGCAGCAGAGTCGGTCTACTTGTTATGGACGTGATGCCTATATACATGATCATGCCTAGATAATCTCATAACTATGCGCTTTTCTATCAATTGCTCGTTAGTAATTTGTTCACCCACCGTAATACTTATGCTATCTTGAGAGAAGCCACTAGTGAAACCTATGGCCCCCGGGTCTATCTCTTATCATATTTGCTCCCAATCTACTTTTATTTGCATCTTTACTTTTTGCATCTATATTATAAAATACCAAAAAAATATTTATCTTATCATACTATCTTTATTAGATCTCACTTTCATGAAGTGGCCGTGAAGGGATTGACAACCCTTTATTGTGTTGGTTGCGAGTTCTCGCTTGTTTGTGTAGGTGCGTGGGACTTTTGAGGAGCCTCCTACTGGATTGATACCTTGGTTCTCAAAACTGAGGGAAATACTTGCGCTACACTTGCTGCATCACCGTCTCCTCTTCAAGGAAAACCAACGCAAGCTCAAGACGTAGCAACCACCTCTCCAGTACCGACTAATCTTTGACAAAGGCCACATGCTGTCAAGATTGTTCTCCTGCTCCTCATTGTCTTTGACCTTCAGGCAAAGGGGAGACATTTTATAACCAGGGAGGAGGCAAATGAGTACGAAAGGAGGACGAGGGCAGCTTGCCTCCAAGCTGCAGCCCACGATGCAATAGCCGCTGCATCTTAGTATGACCCCAACTACAACTTTGGATATCCGCCAGGCCATCCGTGGTAATAAACCAACTTAGGCCAAAATCCTAAGCTTGGGGGAGTACGTATTTCCCACCGACATTACATTTATGTTTACACACTCATTGCTAGATGTCGTTGCTCATACTTTTTCACTGTAATATCCATGCTAGTTTATTTTCTTTTTTATGCTTTCTTCTTGTGTGTTTGATAAACCTTACGAAAAACAAAAAAAAAATTAGTTGTAGCTTTTAGTTAGTTTACTTTTCTTGCTGTAGTAATAACTAAAAGAAAACCCAAAAAGATTTCCTGTTCTTTTTTGCTTGTTGGGAGCTTTCCCGTGTAAATAGTTTTATTTCTTTTCTTTTCTTTGGGGGTCGATAGGAGAAGACCATAATTAAATTGTTGAACTGGCTCTTATATGCATTATTGTTGATTTACCCAAGAGCCCATATTGCCTTGTCTTCTCCTGTTTATTGAATGCTTGCAGATTCCAGCTTAGTCCAATGCACGTGCACTCTTATTATTTTCACATCATTCGGTCACGCAAGTGAAAGGCAATTATGACGATATATGATGGACTGATTGAGATAAGAGAAGCTGGTATGAACTCGGCCTCTCTTGTTTTTGTAAATACGATTAGTTCATCGTTCCTGATTCAGCCTATTATGAATAAACATGTTTGCAATGACAATTAGAGATCATAGTTGCTCGTGCCATGCTTGATTAGCTATGAGTTATAATGGTTTACCTTGCGTGCCAACATGCTATTAAAATGGTTGTGATGTGGTATAGTGGGGTGGTATCCTCCTTTGAATGATTTAAGTGACTCGACTTGGCACATGTTCACACCTGTAGTTGAAACAAATCAACATAGCCTTCACGATATTTATGTTCATGGTGGATTATATCCTACCCATGCTTGTACTCAATGTTTATTAATTTTAATGCATGTTCATGACTGTTGTCGCTCTCTAGTTGGTCGCTTCCCAGTCTTTTTCTAGCCTTCACTTGTACTAAGCGGGAATACTGCTTGTGCATCCAATCCCTTAACCCCAAAGTTATTCCATATGAGTCCACTATACCTTCCTATATGCGGTATCTACCTGCCGTTCCAAGTAAATTTGTATGTGCCAAACTCTAAACCTTCAAATGAAATTCTGTTTAGTATGCTCAAATAGCTCATGTATCAACTAGGGTTGTCCTTATCTTCCATGCTAGGCAGGTTATTCTCAAGAGGAGTGGACTCCGCTCCTCACTCACGAGAAAATGGCTGGTCACCGGGATGCCCAGTCCCATGCTTTATGCAAACTAAATCAAAATATTTGCAAACAAAACTCCCCCGGGGCTGTTGCTAGTTGGAGGCACTCGTTGTTTCGAGCAAGCCATGGATTGATGTTGTTGGTGGAGGGGGAGTATAAACTTTACCATTCTGTTTGGGAGCCGCCTATAATGTGTGTAGCATGGAAGATATCGCCATCTCTTGGTTGTTATGTTGACAATGAAAGTATGCCGCTCAAAATATTATTTATCTCTACTTCAAAAACCGAGCTCTGGCACCTCTACAAATCCCTGCTTCCCTCTGCGAAGGGCCTATCTATTTACTTTTATGTTGAGTCATCACCCTCTTATTAAAAATCACCAGCTCGAGAGCACTGTTGTCATTTGCATCCATTACTATTAATTTATATTGGGTATGACTATGACTAGATCTCTTTTACCATGAATTACAATGTTTAGTCAGTCCTTGATCTTTAAAGGTGCTCTGCATTTGTGTTTTGCGGTCTCAGAAAGGGCTAGCGAGATACCATCCTATTATATCATATTATGATTGTTTTGAGAAAGTGTTGCCATCCGAGATTTATTATTATTGCTCGCTAGTTGATTATGCCATTGATATGAGTAAACATGAGACCTAAGAGTTATTGTGAATATGGTTAGTCATAATCTTTGCTGAAAACTTGAGTGCTGGCTTTACATATTTACAACAACAAGAGCAAACAGAGTTTGTAAAAGTTTTTCTTTATCACTTTCAGTTTGTCAACTGAATTGCTTGAGGACAAGCAAAGTTTTAAGCTTGGGGGAGTTGATACGTCTCCATTGGATCTACTTTTCCAAACACTTTTGCCCTTGTTTTGGACTCTAACTTGCATGATTTGAATGGAACTAACCCGGACTGACGCTGTTTTCAACAGACTTTCCATGGTGTTATTTATGTGCAGAAATAAAAGTTCTCGGAATGACCTGAAACTCCACGGAACTTATTTTTGGAAAATATTAAAAATATTGGCGAAAGAATCAAGGCCAGGGGGCCCACCACCTGTCCACGAGGGTGGGGGCGCGCCCCCTTGCCTCGTGGGCCCCCTGGAGCTCCACCGACCTCAACTCCAACTCCATATATTCGTGTTCGGGGAGAACAAAATCAGAAAGAAAGATTCATCGCGTTTTACGATACGGAGCCGCCGCCAAGCCCTAAACTCTCTCGGGAGGGCTGATCTGGAGTCCGTTCGGGGCTCCGGAGAGGGGAATCCGTCGCCGTCGTCATCATCAACCATCCTCCATCACCAATTTCATGATGCTCACCGCCGTGCGTGAGTAATTCCATCGTAGGCTTGCTGGACGGTGATGGGTTGGATGAGATTTATCATGTAATCGAGTTAGTTTTGTTAGGGTTTGATCCCTAGTATCACTATGTTCTGAGATTGATGTTGCTATGACTTTGCTATGCTTAATGCTTGTCACTAGGGCCCGAGTGCCATGATTTCAGATATGAACCTATTATGTTTTCATGAATATATGTGAGTTCTTGATCCTATCTTGCAAGTCTATAGTCACCTACTATGTGTTATGATCCGCAACCCAAGTGACAATAATCGGGACCACTCCCGGTGATGACCATAGTTTGAGGAGTTCATGTATTCACTATGTGTTAATGCTTTGGTCCGGTACTCTATTAAAAGGAGGCCTTAATATCCCTTAGTTTCCATTAGGACCCCGCTGCCACGGGAGGGTAGAACAAAAGATGTCATGCAAGTTCTTTTCCATAAGAACGTATGACTATATTCGGAATACATGCCTACATTACATTGATGAATTGGAGCTAGTTCTGTGTCACCCTATGTTATGATTGTTACATGATGAACCGCATCTGGCATAATTCTCCATCACCGATCCAACGCCTACGAGCTTTTCACATATTGTTCTTCGCTTATTTACTTTTCCGTTGCTATTGTTACAATCACTACAAAACCCAAAAAAATTACTTTTGCTGTCGTTACCGTTACTTCCATACTACTTTGCTACTAAATACTTTGCTGCAGATACTAAGTTATCCAGGTGTGGTTGAATTCACAACTCAACTGCTAATACTTGAGAATATTCTTTGGCTCCCCTTGTGTCGAATCAATAAATTTGGGTTGAATACTCTACCCACGAAAACTGTTGCGATCCCCTATACTTGTGGGTTATCACCCCCTGGGCGCGCACCCTGCCTCGTGGGCCCCCTGTTGGCCCTCCAGTGCCCATCTTCTGCTATATGAAGTCTTTCGTCTGAAGAAAAATCATAAGCAAGCTTTCGGGACGAGACTCCGCCGCCACGAGGCGGAACCAATCTAGGGCTCTGGCGGAGCTGTTCTGCCGGGGACACTTCCCTCCGGGAGGGGGAAATCATCACCACCATCATCACCAACGCTCCTCTCATCGAGAGAGGGCCAATCTCCATCAACATCTTCACCAGCACCATCTCCTCTCAAACCCTAGTTCATCTCTTGTATCCAATTCTTGTCTCTAAGTCTGGGATTGGTACCTGTAGGTTGCTAGTAGTGTTGATTACTCCTTGTAGTTCATGCTAGTTGGTTTATTTGGTGGAAGATCATATGTTCAGATCCTATATGCATATTAATACCCCTTTGATTATGAACATGAATATGCTTTGTGAGTAGTTACGTTTGTTCCTGAGGACATGGGAGAACTCTTGCTATTAGTAGTCATGTGAATTTGGTATTCGTTCGATATTTTGATGAGATTATGTTGTCTCTCCTCTAGTGGTGTTATGTGAACGTCGACTACATGACACTTCACCATTATTTGGGCCTAGAAGAAGGCATTGGGAAGTAATAAGTAGATGATGGGTTGCTAGTGTGACAGAAGCTTAAACACTAGTTTATTTGTTGCTTCGTAAGGGGCTGATTTGGATCCATATGTTTCATGCTATGGTTAGGTTTACCTTAATACTTCTTTTGTAGTTGCGAATGCTTGCAATAGGGGTTAATCATAAGTAGGATGCTTGTCCAAGTAAGGAAAGCACCCAAGCACCTGTCCACCCACATATCAAATTATCAAAGTACCGAACGCGAATAATATGAACGTGATGAAAACTAGCTTGACGATAATTCCCATGTGTCCTCGGGAGCGCTTTTCTCTATATAAGAAATTGTCCAGGCTTGTCCTTTGCTACAAAAAGGATTGGGCCACCTTGCTGCACTTTATTTACTTTTGCTACTTGTTGCTCGTTACAAATTATCTCATCACAAAAACTATCTATTACCTATAATTTCAGTGCTTGCAGAGAATACCTTGCGGAAAACCGCTTATCATTTCCTTCTGCTCCTCATTGGGTTCGACACTCTTACTTATCGAAAGGACTAGGATAGATCCTCTATACTTGTGGGTCATCAAGACTCTTTTCTGGCGCCGTTGCCGGGGAGTGAAGCGCCTTTGGTAGGTGGAATTTGGTAAGGAAAATTTTATAGTGTGCTGAAATTTACTGTCACTTGTTGCTATGGAAAGTAATCCTCTGAGGGGCTTGTTCGGGGTATATTCACCTCGACCAGTAGAGCAAAGAGTTGCTCCTCAACCTACTGAACCTACTGAAAATGAAAATGTCTACTTTGAAATTCCTTCGGGTATGGTAGAAAAACTGCTAGCTAATCCTTTTGCAGGAGATGGAACATTACATCCTGATGAGCACCTAATCTATGTGGATGAGGTTTGTGGATTATTTAAGCTTGCAGGTATGCCCGATGATGTTATCAAGAAGAAGGTCTTCCCTTTATATTTGAAGGGATATGCATTGACATGGTATAGGCTATGTGATGATATGGAATCATGGAACTACAAACGATTAAAATTGGAATTTCATCAGAAGTTTTATCCTATGCATCTTGTTCATCGTGATCGCAATTATATATATAATTTTTGGCCTCGCGAAGGAGAAAGCATCACTCAAGCTTGGGGGAGGCTTAAATCAATGTTATATTCATGCCCCAATCATGAGCTCTCAATAGAAATGATTATTCAAAAATTTTATGCTCGGCTTTCTAACAACAATCGCACCATGCTCGATACTTCTTGTGCTGGCTCTTTTATGATGATGACTATTGAATTCAAATGGGATTTATTGGAAAGAATTAAATGCAACTCTGAAGATTGGGATCTCGACGAAGGTAAGGAGTTAGATATGACACCTAAGTTTGATTGTGTTAAATCTTTTATGGATACTGATGTTTTCCGTAAATTTAGCACTAAATATGGACTTGACTCTGAGATAGTAGCTTCTTTCTGTGAATATTTTGCTACTCATGTTGATATCCCTAAGGATAAGTGGTTTAAATATCATCCTCCCATAGAAGTAAAAGTAGCTGCACCTATTAAAGTTGAAGAAAAGACTATCACTTATAATGATCCTATTGTTCCTACTTCGTATGATGAAAAACCACCTTTCCCTGTTAGAATAAAGGATCATGCTAAAGCTTCAACCGTGGTTCATAAAAGCAATATTAGAACTCATACACCTCGTGAGCAAGTTAAAGTTGAACCTAATATTGCTATTGTTAAAGATCTCTTGGCTGATAATATTGATGGGCATGTTATTTATTTCTGTGATGAGACCGCTAGAATTGCTAAACCTTGTGCTAAAGACAAACATAGACCTGTAGTAGGCATGCCTGTTATTTCTGTTAAGATAGGAGATCATTGTTATCATGGCTTGTGTGATATGGGTGCTAGTGCTAGTGCAATACCTATTGACTTATACAAAGAAATTATGCATGATATTGCACCCTCTGAGTTAGAAGATATTGATGTCACCATTAAGCTAGCCAATAGAGATACTATATCACCAATTTGAATTGTTAGGGATGTTGAAGTCTTGTGTGGGAAAACTAAATATCCTGCTGATTTTCTTGTTCTTGGTTCCCCACAAGATAGCTTTTGTCCCATTATATTTAGTAGACCCTTCTTAAACACTGTTAATGCTAAGATAGACTACGAAAAGGACGTTGTTACTACTGGTCTAGGTGATATGTCTCATGAGTTTAACTTTTCTAAATTTCGTAGACAACACCGTGAAGAGGAATTGCCTAGTAAATATGTAATTATTGGTCTTTCTTCTATTGCCGTGCCTCCCAGTGATCCTTTAGAACAATAATTGCTAGACCATGAAAATGATATGTTTATGAATGAAAGAAGGGAAATAGATGAAGTGTTCTTTAAACAGGAACCTATTCTGAAACCCAACTTGCCTATTGAAATCCTAGGGGATCCTCCTCCACCCAAGGGTGATCCCGTGTTTGAGCTTAAACAATTGCCTGATACTCTTAAATATGCTTATCTTGATAAAAAAGATATATCCTATTATTATTAGTGCTAACCTTTTAGAAAAGGAGGAAGAAAAATTATTGGAAACTCTGAAGAAGCACCGTGCTGCTATTGGATATACTCTTGATGATCTTAAGGGCATTAGTCCCACTCTATGTCAACACAAAATAAATTTGGAGAAAGATGCCAAACCAGTTATTGATCATCAACGGCGGCTGAATCCTAAAATGAAAGAAGTGGTAAAAAAGGAAATACTAAAGCTCCTTGAGGCAGATATAATTTATCCCGTTGCTGATAGCCAGTGGGTAAGTCCTGTCCATTGTGTCCCTAAGAAGGGAGGTATTACTGTCGTTCCTAATGATAAAGATGAATTGATTCCGCAAAGAATTATTACAGGTTATAGGATGGTAATTGATTTCCGCAAATTAAATAAAGCTACTAAAAAGATCATTACCCCTTACCTTTTATTGATCAAATACTAGAAAGATTATCCAAACATACACATTTTTGCTTTCTAGATGGTTATTCTGGTTTCTCTCAAATACCTGTGTCAGCTGATGATCAAGCTAAGACCACTTTTACTTGCCCTTTCGGTACTTTTGCTTATAGACGTATGCCTTTTGGTTTATGTAATGCACCTGCTACCTTTCAAAGATGCATGATGGCTATATTCTCCGACTTTTGTGAAAAGATTTGTGAGGTTTTCATGGACGATTTCTCCGTTTATGGATCCTCTTTTGATGATTGCTTAAGCAACCTTGATCGAGTTTTGCAGAGATGTGAAGAAACCAATCTTGTCTTGAACTGGGAAAAGTGCCACTTTATGGTTAATGAAGGTATTGTCTTGGGGCATAAAATCTCTGAAAGGGGCATTGAAGTTGATAAAGCTAAAGTTGATGCTATTGAAAAGATGCCATGTCCCAAGGACATCAAAGGTATAAGAAGTTTCCTTGGTCATGCCGGATTTTATAGGAGGTTCATTAAGGAATTCTCAAAAATTTCTCGGCCTCTGACTAATCTATTACAAAAATATATACCATTCGTCTTTGATGATGATTGTGTAGAAGCATTTGAAATACTTAAGAAAGCATTAATTTCTACACCTATTGTTCAGCCACCTGATTGGAATTTACCCTTTGAAATTATGTGTGATGCTAGTGATTATGCTGTAGGTGCTGTTCTAGGGCAAAGAGTTGATAAGAAATTAAATGTTATTCAATATGCTAGTAAAACTCTAGACAATGCTCAGAGAAATTATGCTACTACTAAAAAAGAATTCTTAGCAGTTGTATTTGCTTGTGATAAGTTTAGACCTTATATTGTTGATTCTAAAGTAACTATTCACACGGATCATGCTGCTATTAAATATCTTATGGAAAAGAAAGATGCTAAACCTAGACTTATTAGATGGGTTCTCTTGCTACAAGAATTTGATTTGCATATTATTAATAGAAAGGGAGCTGAGAACCCCGTTGCAGACAACTTGTCTAGGTTAGAAAATGTTCTTGATGACCCACTACCTATTGATGATAGCTTTCCTGATGAACAATTAAATTTCATAAATGCTTCTCATATTGCTCATTGGTATGCTAAATTTATACCACCTAGTTTCACATACCAGCAAAAGAAAAAGTTTTTCTATGATTTGAGACATTACTTCTGGGATGACCCACATCTTTATAAAGAAGGAGTAGATGGTGTTATTAGGCGTTGTGTACCTGAGCATGAACAGGAACAGATCCTACGCAAGTGTCACTCCGAGGCTTATGGAGGACACCACGCTGGAGATAGAACTGCACATAAGGTATTGCAATCCGGTTTTTATTGGCCCACTCTCTTCAGGGATGCCCGTAAGTTTGTATTATCTTGTGATGAATGTCAAAGAATTGGTAATATTAGTAGACGTCAAGAAATGCCTATGAAGTATTCACTTGTTATTGAACCATTTTGTCGGATGTGGGGTTCCGGCAAACCCTTAAGGTTCAAACACTGGGGTGCGCGCGAAGTCTTTCCCTCCTACCGATCTATGCTCTTGCTCGCTAAGATCTCGCAGACGAACTCGACAAACTCGCAACACAGAAAGACATGAGGTTTATACTGGTTCGGGCCACCGTTGTGGTGTAATACCCTACTCCAGTGTGGTGGTGGTGGATTGCCTCTTGAGCTGATGATGAACAGTACAAGTGAAGACCAGCCTCCTGAGGTTGAGGGGTTCTTGTGCTTGTGTGGTCGAGGATGATCTGAACCAGTTCGAGATCAGTTGCCTCCTACTGTGGTGGCTAGTCCTATTTATAGAGGCCCTGGTCCTCTTCCCAAATATCAAGCGAGAAGGGAGCCAACAATGGCGGGCGAATTTGAAGGGGGGCAGCTAGTACAAGCTATCCTGACAAAAGCGGTCTTCGACTGCGAAAGGATCTGGGGTGACACCGTCTTGGGCTCCACGATGACCTCCGCCTTGCCGTCCTCCTGGTCTTGGTCTTGTTG
Source organism: Aegilops longissima (assembly GCA_021605205.1). NCBI lineage: Eukaryota > Viridiplantae > Streptophyta > Magnoliopsida > Poales > Poaceae > Aegilops > Aegilops longissima. The sequence goes on along the minus strand of CM038677.1, from coordinate 467,070,544 downwards.
CACCAATATAGCAACCTTTGCCTGATGCCTTGATACTCTTCGCCTGCGCTGGCCTCCTTAGCACCAAAGAGGAAATAAGGACGATGCACGCGCTGGCGCCCGCCTGGTGCCGTTTGTCATGGCTCATGTCACGAGAGTCTCGTGAGGTTTGCCCCGCCTTGATATCTCCGCTCCTCATGAGCCTGCCTGGTTAGGCCACTCCAGAGGAGGTCTTGTGTCATCCGCCTCGCGAGGGTCTTGGGTGCCTTGTTGATGAAGACGGGCCGTACGACCTGCTGCTTAGCCACGCCAGGCCGCAGAGCAAGTCTGGGACCCCTGTTCCCGAACGCCGCAGAGCCCCTGTGCCCAAGGTGCGCTGGCTTGGCTTTGGCGGGCGGCCAAGGGTCAAGTTCGAGCACCATGGCCCCAAAAGCCTGCGGCCTCGGTTGACGCGTGGCGGTTGATTGGACGTGGGCGCCTCCGCTTCCCCACGCTACCTTTGAATCCGCCTGGCTACGCGGCCCCTGCGGCCTACACAGTTATTCCTCCGCCTCATGTGCCTTGCTTCCCCAATTCCCATGCTTCCTTGTGGCTCTGCTTCTCTTCTCCAATCTGACTTGCGCTCCGCCTGCTCCATCGCCATGGCGCCGAAACAAGCTGAGAAGGGGAAGAGACCTCTGTCTCTGCCAGCTACGCCTCTGTCCTTTGCGCCGATGCTCGGCCGGTCTTGGGTGCTCAACGACGAGGCCATGGACAAGGTGTGCCCGATGCTTGCTTCCAGCTTCAATGAGTGGGGGGAGACGGTGGCTTGGCCCGCGTCTCGCACTTGCACGGCTCAGACAGCCACCGAGGTCCCAATCTTCATAGATGCCCTCTGGGCTGGCCTGATTCCTCCCTTCTCCGCCTTCTTCAATGCGGTGCTTGAGCATTATCAGATCCACATGCTGCATCTCGACCTCGACCAGGACTCTTCTTGCTGTCTTCGCCTTCGTGTGCGGCCGTGGTGGGCATCGCTCCTTCGGTGGCCCTCCTCCGTCACTTCTTCTCATTGCATCTGACCGACCCTCAGCAATGCTCGGGGTGCGTGAGCTTCCAGGCCGTGGCTGCGACGGCGGGCGAGGGGATCGACTTCGAGCTTCCTCCATCCATGAGCGAATTCCGGATACGATGGGTGTTCGTCGATGCCGGTGTGCTCAGTCCTCTGCTTCAGGCTCCATCAGGGCCCGCTGTTCCTAACTCCGGCTGGAGCCATCAGCGGCTCACGAGCCCCGGCCTTGCCCACGTCTGGCTCAGGTTGAGGTTGCTGAAAGATCGCGACATAACTGCACCGATGGTGGTGAAGGAATTCGTCCAACGTCGGGTTGCTCCGCTTCAGCGCCATTCTCGCCCAATGTGGACCTTGCTCAGCAGCCTGGACCACATGAGATTTCAAGAGTCCGGGCTCCTGCTCGGGATGCGGCGAACAGTGCTCAAGGTCCCGACGGGTGTCTTTCTGCCGGCCAAACTGCCTGGGAAGAACTGTTTGCTGTACCGCTGCAAGAACAAGGATGAATTTGTGAAGAACATGCCTCTCTTTGATGAATGGGGGCCGCGGCCGAACGGCCTGGAGGGGCCTCGTGAGAACCATGTCGTCGTGGTTCCCTTCCTTGCCCCTGATGCTGAGCTCGCCCCAAGTGACGGTGCGGGTGGGCGAGCTCCGGCGGAGGCCGGTGGCTCGAGTGCTGAGGAGCACGTGCTGAGTGGTGATCCTGGGGCATCGTCCTCAGGAGCCTGCCACTCCCCTCTTGAGGTATCGGTTGCTGAGGAGATGCTGCATGCGACTCCTGAGGCCAAGGCTCCAGGAGCCTCGGGAGGTCGTGGCAAAATGGTGCCTGGCTGTTTGCCGTGACCGGGCACCCATGAAGATATTCTTCCAAGCTCTTCTTCGGCCCCGCTGCGCACCGGCCGTCACGTCCAGCGTTTTGGTCGTCTTTGTGTGGACTTCGTGGAGCTCCGCAAGAGGAAAGGATCTCCCAGCGGCAGCAACATCTTTGGGCCGTTGAAGCGGAGGAAGTACATCGCCGTTGACGTGTAAGTATCGTACCGCTGTGGCTCCTTGTGGGCTGTTTTTCGTCTCCTGACGTCAGTTCTTCAGGGCACCCTCCGTCGAGGTAGCTACGCCTCCTGAGAAATGACCTCCTTCTTCCTTAACTCTTCCGACGGCCTCGAGCGCTCCGAGTCCGCTGGTTGACCCTGGAGCAGGGTTGGTTGAAGGGCACTCCTGCCTTCCTGGCGCGCTGAACCTGCGGCCTCGTCGCTCCTCCCCCTTGGTCTGGCGTGGATCTTGGCAGGCGTGCCCAAGACCCCCCCGCTGGTCGTTGACGGCAACTTGTTGGCTTCGATCTTCGGCTCCTCTTCGAGCAGCGAGCCCCAGCCGGCTTGGGCTTCTCGCGAGGACGGGCTGGTGTCTGGTGTGGCGCCAGCCCCCAGCCCCCTGCCGAGGGGTGGCGCGCCGCTTGGCGCCCCGCCCGCAGCCCCCGAGGTGGAGGACGAAGAGGTCCGGGCATTCGAGCTTGAGCGCGGGTGGAGCGTGGTTCGCCATGAGCTCTTCCAGGAGGCGATGAACGCGATGAGCCGACTTGGTGAAGAGCTCGCGAGTGTCGATTCACGTCTTGAGGCTGAAGGTCTCCGGTTGGCGGAGGAGCGTCGCAAGCTGAATGTGGCCATCAACCTCGGCCGCTATCAGCGTGACCTTGAGAACGCGAAGGCCGAGGCGTCTCTCAAGGTTTCCCACGAAGCCCGCTCACGAGCCTTGGAAGAGGCTCGCGAGGCTGATCGCCGCCGCGAGGCTGCGGAGAAGCGCGCGTGGGAACTCCAGGCCTGGAGCGTGTCTCTTGAGCAGCAGGTGGAGGCGCGCAGGGCCGCTCTTGCGTCGCTGAGGGGGACGCCCACAGAGGAAGAGGAGGTCCGGGAGCGCGAGGAGGCGCTGGCCCTGGAGGCCATGGAGCGTAGCCGCGATCTCGAGCAACTGGAGATGAGAGAGCGTCAAGTTGCCCAAGCAGAAGACGCCATCGGGGCTCGCGAGGCTGGAGTTGAGGAGGAGGTGAACCGCCAGGTGGCCGAGGTTCGCACGTACCTGGAGGGCAGGTACGACCTGAAGCTGAAGCTCGCGTGCGTGGAGGATGAGGCAGGGGGCCGCCTCGTGCCCTGTGTTGGACGAGGCCGAGAGGCGCACGGAAGCCACGGCCGCCCGGTCACGGGCAAGCAGAGAACTTGGCCTCCGCCCGCGCCGAGCTTCGTTCCCTCTGGAGGCGGGTTGATGACGCAGAGGCCATCGCGAGGCAAAACACGGAGGAGGTGCTCCAAGATCGAACGCTGGAGCGCGAGCATGCCCCTATGCTTTAGGATCTCCGGAACAGGGCCAATATTGCCCTGGGCCATATTTGCGACGTGGAGGCGCCGACCCCTCACTCAAATGATTATGCCAGCCACCTGACCTTCTTCACCGAGGTGGTGACGCGCCTGGAGGCTTGATCTGCCAGAGCTCGCCAGCTTGTGGAGGAAAGGGGGCATGGCCTGCTTCAACGCGCTTTCTCCCGTGTCTTTTGCCACATCCTGAATGCCGACCCCAACTTTGACTTTGACGCCGCCATCGCCCCCGTACCCACGGCTGTCCGGGGCGACCTAGCGCGCTGGGTTGAGGACAATGTGGACGCGTTGGTCAGGGCCTTCGCTTCGGAGGATGACGCGGTGGTGGTCGTTGCAGACAAAGGCGACGTGGTCGACGATGGCGACGGGGGCGTCACCGATGGCGGCGATGATGCCGATGAAGACGACGACGACGCGAGTGACGCGTCTGCGGGTGACGCAGCGATCGACATTTCTGGCTGATCCCTTGTTCTCCTGTTATTTCTTCCTGCGCACAAACTCGGGCGTGGCCCTTGGAAACTTGTAAGAGCATTTTGAGAGGGGGAGCCCCTCATGTAAGCAAATTGTAGTTTTTACTTTCCCATGCGATGTGAGTTTGTGTCGTCGTGAACTTGTGAATCCTGATGCGAGTTTTCTGCCTTGGTTTACCTTAGTCAGCGCCAGCTTTGAGCTGGGCTGTGATGTGTCGAGTTCCTGAGAACCTTGCGGAGCTCGTCGCCCCATCGGAAGGGGCCCCACGAGAGGTGAGCACCAGTTGCAGTGTTAGCGGCGCATGCGTCTGCGCTGCAGCCACAGAGTCCCGCCTCGCGAGGAGCTCGTGATGGAAAGGCGACGGACATGAGTCCCAGACAAAATGAGATCCAGAAGGCAAGAAATTGCTCAAACGAGAAAAGGCTCCCCCCGCGCGCATCAATAAAACTCAGCTTCAACTCAAATCCAGATCCAGAAAGCAAAGCTATAGAAAGAGAGAGATCCAAAGCAAAAGGCCGCGTCCGGCACCTAGTCTAGTCTTCTGATCTTCAAGTCTTCTCACCAGCGCAGAGCTAAGTGCTTCCACTAGGCGTGGGAGGGAGCCACAGGGCCTGAGGCCGGCACCCCTGAGACTCCGGGGCGTGTACAACCCCAACTCATTATTACGTGAGAGTGTCACGGGCGGCGAGCTTCACAGGCACTGGGCCTTCTTCACAGGTACCGGCCTTGCTTCATATCGCCAGACGAGGGCCCCGCCTTGCACCACCCTCGACCTCCTCTGAGCCGACCGGTCACCAGGACGACACAGAGGAGGGAAAGAGGACGCTAGCGGTTCCCTCGGCGACCACAGGTCCTCTGCAGGGGGAAGGGTTATCGAGGCCTTCCCGGCAGAGGGCCTACCTCCGGGTGTCGTCAGGCGTCACACGCCGCGGGGAGGGACCTTGCTCCTGGCTCCCTCTCGGTGGCCTCCAGCATGTCTCCCTTGTTGGGACGGGTGCCGCCGTGCCTGGGTCGTTGATCGACACTGCAACCTGATTCATCTGTAGTCCATGGTTAGCATAAGACTGTTCCTGAGAGACTAGCGGTACCCTGTAGTTGCCATTGCCGGCGCGATCGTCGTGGTTCTCCATTGGTTCTTGGAAGGCTTCGGTTCCTAGCGCCCCCTCTCCCCAATCTTCTCCAATGAATGAGCCGAGGTCGTCCTCTGGTGCGTACCCTTGGTCCATCATGCGGGGCACGTAGGCTTCCGGGGCCGTCATACCGAACACCTCGTCGTGGTGCCCCACACTCCATGTTGCTCCGCCAATGATGGCATCCTGGGGATGACAATTCGGCATCCGGCTGGGACCATGGGGGGCGACGCTTGCACCCGTGCTTGTCGAGGGCGGCATGGGGGAGTTGGAGCCCCCTACGTCGCCGGCCATGCTGATGTTGATGAAGCCCCGAGGCGTAGTTGATGGCGCGCGGATGTGGTGAGGTTCACCGCACGGCCCTGCAGTGGCCTGGGGAGGAAGTCGATAGCAGAAGGGTGGTGCTCCCGATGCCGCTACGTCCAGTATCTCGGCAACACGCTCCAGCAGCATATCCTGGCCGCTCTCCATCAGCCTTCACTGCAGCAGCTCCCTTGCCACCGTGAGTGCCGCCTGCATGTTTGCTTGCTCCCGCCGTGAGTGCGGCGCCGTTGCTGCGGCATGACTCGCCGCTCTTGCTGCGGCTCGTACTTGCCGCGGGGTGAGGGTGGATGACGCCTGGTCGCGCTATCCGCACCAGGCGGAGTTTGACGGTGCCCGTGCCGCTTGGAGTGCGGGGTCGAGACCTTCATGGGCAAGCGGCGCTGCTCGGGTTGGCCAGGCTGCCCAGCGGTCGGAGCCGGCCCTTGAATCGCCAGACATCGTGGATGGGGAGCGTCGGAGAGCTGGTTGGCGGAGAAGAAGCTCCGGCGCACCCCTACCTGGCGCGCCAAATGTTGGATGTGGGTTTCCAGCAAACCCTTAAGGTTCGAACACTGGGGTGCGTGCGAAGTCTTTCCCTCCTACTGATCTACGCTCTTGCTCGCTAACATCTCGCGGACGAACTCGACGAACTCGCAACACAGAAAGACACGAGGTTTATACTGGTTCGGGCCACCGTTGTGGTGTAATACCCTACTCCAGTGTGGTGGTGGTGGTGGATTGCTGTCGGCGTTCTGGGAACGGGGGTCCCCAGACTTGCCTGCCTGCGGCCTGCGGCGTGGCTCAAAGGAGGCCCAGGACAGCCCATCTTCATCTACACAAGCTCAAGACCCTCGCGAGGGGCCAAGATTGCTGGGCGGACGACCAAGAGCTTCTCGTGCACGGCCTCGTCAGCTGGCTCATGAGGAGGCGGAGAGTTCAAGGCGGGTACCTCGCGAGGTGCCCGTGGACGCAAGCCATGACGACCAGGGACGCCGATCGGCGCCAGCCGCCAGCAGCAGGCCCCTCCTTTCCTCTTTGGTGCAAAGGGAGCAAGCGCAGCGAGAGCATCGAGCAAAGGCATCCGCTTTGGTGCAACAAGACCAAGACCAGCCCCAACGGCTGGAACGCATCATCGTGGAGCCCAAGCAAAGCGTCATCACCGAGCCTTTGGCGGCGAGGACCAACTTTAGTCAGGATAAGTGTACCCGCTGTTCCCCTTCAAAATGGCCAATTGTTGGTGCCCTTCCCGCTCAATATTTGGGAAGAGGCCCAGGACCTTCGACTATATAAGTAGAGCTAGCCACCATAGTAGGGGACACGATCGACGAAGGATCCGCCATTCGGAATCCAGAGAGAGAGATAGAGACCCGATCCTCAAGCTAGAGCGACGGGACACCACTTAGCAGTTCATTGCTCCCACCAAGAACAGACCCTCGCGAGGTTGTTCTTCCCTGTACTGTTCTTCATCAGCCCCAGAGGCAATCCACACACCACACACTGGAGTAGGGTATTACACCACGATGGTGGCCTGAACCAGTATAAATCTTGCGTCTCTTGTGCTATTCTTGTTAGTAGTTTAGGTTCCTGCGGTTCGGTGAGGTACGAGACGGTGGAGGGTTGGATCTCCGCGCGCACCCCAGAGTTCGAACCTTAAGGGTCTGCTCGAACCCAAAATCCGACATTTGGCGAGCCAGGTAGGGGTGCGCCGGAATCTTCCTTTCGTCGCCTCGTTCTTCCCTGACCACCACAACCATGTCTGACGCTCGTCGGGCTCGCGCCGAGCGCTAAGCCACCCTCGCCTCCCATGTCGCCCAGACGGCTCCCGTCGGCGGGCGTCCTCGTCGTTCCCCGTCACCTGCCATTAACGCCGCCACCGGCCCGGCGGGGAATGAGCAGCAAGCGCCGCCCCAAGACCCGCCCATGAGGCGGACGGCCGCACCGCCACGCCGCCGCTCACCCCGCTGGTTCTTCGTCACGCGCCCTTGCGCCTTGAAACCGGGCTGCACTCATCGCGCTAACGAGCTCTGCGCTACCGCCCGTCGACGACGTTTACGAAGAATGGCTCGACGCGTCGCCGAAGCTCGTCCGCGCTGCAGAGGCGACCCGCGCCGTCCGTCTCGCAGACCGCACCGCCCGCGCGAGCAATGAAGCTCTGGGCGCCTCAGCCGCCTCCTCCTCAAGACGGCGCCAGCACCAAGGCGCGGCCCCTGGCGGAACCCGTTCGCCAGCGCCCGCGGCAAGAGCAGACCTGCCAAGAAGTTCTCGCCCGCAAGAAGCTGCCCGAGCGCTCCTCGCTCCAGACGTCAAGACCCTGCGCTGCCTTTCCCATGGGCGCAGGAGGCCTGCAAGACCAAGCTCTCGCCGTCCGAGGCCCCGCTGCCACGGCGGGCTGCCGCCTTCACCACCGAAGGCGCAGCGTCGCGTAGCCGCCAAGTTCAAGCCAGACCTGCCTCCACGCCACGACGACACGGCTGACCCTACGGAGTTCCTCCAGTTTCACGAGCTGGGCATCGAGGCTGCCAACGGGATGAAAAGGTCATGGCGAACTGGTTTCCCATGGCGCCAAGGACGGAGCCCGCACTGCTCTGAATCGGCCCTGTGCACGATCTCTTCTGGCCGAGATGCGCACTCCGCTTCATCGCCAACTTCCAAGGTACTCGCGACCGGTCACCCGCCGTGAGCGACATGCGCCGAATCAAAGATCCATGGGAAACCCTGCAAAAGTACATCCAGCGCTTCAACAACGCACCTCAAGATCCCTGTGGTAACGGAGGAGGCCATCATCTCGCTTTCTCCGACGGCGGCGCGACGTCAAGATGAAGGAGGAGCTGGCGATGCACGACGATCATGCACCTCCTCGAGCTGTTCAACTTGGCGACCAAGTGCGCAGGCTGAGGAGGGCGCCTCCCTCCTCGAACTGCGCCGCGGATCCCAAAGAGAAGAAGTCCAATCCCAAGGACGTGAAGCGCAAGGGGCTGCGTGCTCGCAGCGAACCAGACACCAAGCGAGGCGTAGATCAGCCCGAGTCTTCCAAGGGCAGCGGCATGCGCGGTACCACGACCTCCACACCCACAACACCAATGAATGTCAAGAGCTCGGGCCAGGCGTCTGCAAGGAAGGGTCGGCAGACGCCCGAGCGCAGCGACCAGGGCTACGGCCGAGGAGGAGGAAGAAATGCAGGACGCCGGGAAGACCGCAGCCCGCGCCAAGGGTGGTGCGACCAACCTCGCGAGGACCGCTGGCAAGATCCACCTCGCGAGGGGGGCTGGAGGGATCAGCCTCGTGAGGATCGTCCGCAAGGGAACGCAGGCCTCCCTCCGCTGCCGCCACCGCCAAGGAGAATCGAAGACCGTCATCAGGACGAGGGGGCTGGGGGCTTCCAGGAAGCGCGTGCGATCGCCTGCATCCTGGGTGGAGCTCAAGCCCCATCCTCTCACCGCATCTTCAAGCAGTTCGCCCGTGAAGTGAATGCAGTCCTCCCCAAGCTCGAGTCCACGCGCCTCTCGGGTGGTCGGCGGCGCCATCACGCTCAGCTCGGCGGATCAGCTCAAGCGCGCAGCCACAGCCGGAGTTCTCCCAATGCTTTGCTCGCCAATCATCGAGAACGTGCTGGTCACCAAGACCTCATCGACGGCGGAGCGGGGCTCAACGCCCCGTCCGTGGAGACATTCAACAATCTTCAAGTGCCCTACGATCAGCTTCAGCCAACCAAGCCTTTCTCCGAGTCACCGACGGCTCCACGGTCCCGATCAGCAGGTTCGCCTTCCCGTCACCTTCGGGCCCGCGACAACTACCACACCGAGCTCATCAACTTCGACGTCGCCCACATTCGCATTGCCAGACAACGCCATCCTCGGTACCCAGCGTCGGCCAAGTTCATGGCCAGAACTCCACCATGGCTACAACATCCTCAAGATGCCGTGAAGCGGCGGGTCATCACGGTGCCCCGTGAAGAGAGAGATGCAGTGTGCTCCCTGGAGCGAGCTTTTCAGGCCACATCGTTGGAAGACCCAGACCACAGCAGCAGGACGCCTCCCAAGGCAGCACCCAAGAAGAAGAAGACATCGACCGCCCGGCTCATCAAGAGACAGCCCCTCGGGGCCCGTGACGGGCCAGGGGAGCCTCCTTCCATCGAGATAGGAAGCGCGCGCCCGCGCCTCCTCGTGCAGGGCTCGAGGGCTCTCCACGGAGGGCCGCCGACCTCGCCAAGGTCTCGAGGGAGGCGCTTGGGCACCACGTGGAGGCGTGCTTCGAAGCACGTTTCCCGCAAGCAGGAGCAAGACCAGGAGGACAGAATCCTCAAGAGTTCATCAGCAAGGCCATCCAGGAGCTACAGGAGTCAAGGATCATGAGGGGCAGCCGCCGCCTACCCGCTGTGGCTCCCCATCCAGGCGAGGATGGTGGGCTGCGCGTCTGCATCGACATACCAGGGCTCAACCGAGCCGCATCTCAAGAGCGCCTCTGGCCCTTGCGAGTGGGACGTTGCGAGGGTCCGCCCCACAGCTTCGTACGCATGCCTTATGGCTTGCCAAACGCGGCTGCTGCGCAACAGCGTCTCATGAGGACCATCCTGGAGGCTCAAGAGGTCAGGCACGCCGCAGCCCTGGCGGAGATGGAGATGGCCCATGAGGAGCCGGCGCAGCCCGAGCCTCCCGAGGCCCCGGGCCTGGGGCTCGTGGAGGATCGGCTCCCACAGCCCACCGAGTCTGCTACATCAACAACCCTCATCCCCAACATCACCAGTGACATCTTTAAGTTTTACTTCTACTGGGAGCGCCTTTTAGGGTCGATTATTCCTGTGCCGTGTGGGTCCGTCCCTGCGGCATGTATCCCTTTTATTTCATGCCTTTAGCTTATCATGTTGGGGGCACCCCTCGGGCTGCATCATCCCCAAGCCGCTCGGGCCAGTCCCAGCGACATGTATCCTTCATGCGTTTTCCTTAGGATTATGCTCTCGTTCCACCATGCTTGTTATTTGGTGCCTTCTCCGGTGGCGAAATCTTGCACGTTAAAGGGGGTGCACGAGCATCGCGACTCAGGGGCTCCTACCGCTCTCCGCCCTCACCCTTTGGTCTTGTCCATGGCATCGCGACCTGGCTTGCCGGCGACGGTAGAGACCAGCCCGAGAGCCGGACCCGAGGACGAGTTTCGCCATCCAATCCAGCTTTGCGCTAAAGGGGGTGCACGAGCATCGCGACTGTGGCTCTTACCGGCTCTCCGCCCTCACCCTCTGGTCTTGTCCATGGCATCGCGACTGGCTTGCCGGCGACGGTAGAGACCAGCCCGAGAGCCGGGACCCGAGGACGAGAGTTGCTGCGTCGACCCAGCTTGCGCGCTAAAGGGGGTGCACGAGCATCGCGACTCGGGGCTCCTACCGGCTCTCCGCCCTCACCCTCTGGTCTTGTCCATGGCATCGCGACTGGCTTGCCAACGACGGTAGAGACCAGCCCGAGAGCCGGACCCGAGGACGAGAGTTGCGCCATCTAACCTAGCTTTGCGCTTAAAGGGGTGCACGAGCATCGCGACTCGGGGCTCATACCGGCTCTCCGCCCTCACCCTCTGGTCTTGTCCATGACATCGCGACCGGCTTGCCAAAGAACGGCTGAGACCAGCCCGAGAGCCGGACCAAGACGAGAAACACGCATCCGCCAATTTTGCAGAACACACTCAAGACAAGGCTCAGAGCCAGCGCAACCCGCCTTGAGGTAGGGCCTCGTGAGTCCTGCTGGCTGGCTCACGGGTGCCCAGATACACCTCGCCTAGCCCTACCGTGCCAGCCACGTGTCGTGGTGGGGCAGACACGGGGCTCCTCCCGAGGGGAGCCCTCCCACGCTCCAATGGAAGCACCATGCTCCTTGCTGGCTGGCGACAACGCCGAGGAGCGGCTATGCCCGTGACGCATGTGGAAGCGCTATGCTCGCGGTCGGTGATAAACAATCGAGGTGGCCTCCGGGTCACATCAACCTCGGGGAGCCCAGAGCTCGATGTCTGGCCTCGCCTGCCGCAACGCCCCTCGGGGCGCGCGCCGCGAGGGCTGGGCACGGGCTGCGCTGAGTCACGCCTGACGCGACGCCACCTAGCCAGCCCCTCGGGCCTGGTTCGTCGACGCCACTCCTCGAGCGGAGCCAAGGTACGCATGCCATTTGAGCGTCAAGGGGACTCTCGAGCATCGCGAGTCGAGCCTAACTGGTCACGTAGCCCTCACCCCTTAGTTCCGAAGGCTAACGGCGGTTGGGGTATGCGCGGGCCGGGCTCGCAGACGAGAACGGTGGATCCGCCCATGCCTCACCTCCCTACTTGCTGTTAAATGCGCTAAGGGGACTCTGAGCATCGCGACTCAGAGCCTAACTTGTCACGTAGCCCTCACTCCTTGGTTCCGTCCTGGTTTTTGGTCGGGGCTAACGGCGGCTGAGGTATGCGCGGGGCCGGGCTCTGCCTGCGTAGAACATAAGCAAGTAGGAAGCAAAAATTTCAAGGAATTCAAAAGCAGATATTACAGTCCACACTGTTATCGCAGCACCAAACGCAGTTTCAACGCCTCCCGAGGCATGATACATGTGCAGGAATTAAAAGCAAGACAGAGCCGCAGCGGAGTCACTTGTCGGCGGTGGAGCAGCGGAGTGGGCTCGCCTCGTGAAGCAGCAGGCTGGCAGCGCCGCCCGGCTTGGTGTCAAGGCCTGAACTTCCCTAACAGAGCCTCCACGCGACCCTTCACAGCCTCGGCAGCGGCAGCTGCGTGCTCGCCTTCGCCCGGCTCCAAAGAGGCTGTCCATGTCGACGCTGGGATCGCAAGATAGATGTGGGTGAGGATCGCGTCGCTGCCGCGAAGACAAGACCAGCGCCTCGGCCTCGGTCGTGGGGCCAAGACCAAGGAGACATCTTCAAGAGCGCAGATCGTGAAGGAAGCAGCTTGGCGGGTCGTCCTCTGCGCCGCCGATGGGCTCTCCAGCCGCTGTCATAAAGCTCCCTCGGCAGACACGAGCCTTCACCTCCATATCCATGAAGGCCACGCGATCTTCAGAAGAACCCGCGCCTTGGCGCCCAGCTCGACCTTCCTCGCCTCCAGCTCCTCCTGCCTCCAGCGCTTAGGCGGTCATGGCGCTTCTTCAGCTTGGCCTCCCGGTCCTGATGGCGCCTCGCGAGCCTTCATGCCTTCCTCCTGCTCTGGCGGAGGCGGGCCTCTCGGCGAGCTGGTTCTCAGAGGCCCTTCACCGCCCTCCGGCGTCTCACGGCGACCTCGGATGCTGGCTGCCTCCCCAAGGCAGCATCGCAGCTACGCCTCGCGAACAGCCTGCTTCTCCTCGTCACAAGCCGTCGAAGCTTGGACCAGCGCCGCCCGAATCGAAGCGTCGGCGCGAATCTAGCCAGAGGCCAACTCCAAGCGCCCGGCCACCAAGCGAGGGTCGGCGCCCAGAAGATCTGCCGCGGTCGGTCCGGGTTCAGCAGAAGCGCGTCCAGACCGCGGGAGGAGTCAGAGAGACAGCAGTTGGCGGTGTAGGAGGAGTTGGCGGCGGCGTAACAACTACGCCCTGAGGCGGAACCAGCGGCGCCACGGCAACGGTGGAGGCAGCGCCCAGCAAGGCCACCTCGGGAGACGCCTGGGACAAGGGGGCTGAGCACGCCCCAGCGGGCTCAGCCAGGCCTCGCGAGGACGCCCGGGCAGGAGAGGCCTGGGCGTCGGGGTCATCTTCCTTTTCGGGCAAAGGCACCGCCACAGATGGGGCCTCAGGAGCCCCCTTCAGCTTCTTCGCCGCGGGCGCCAGCCTGGCCGAAGAGCATGGACATCAGATCTCGTCGACAGAACAGTAATCAAGACGGGAAGCATGCACTTACAAGTCGTCACTGGTGGACTCGAGCAGCCTCCGGCCATACTTGAAGCCTGAGAGCCGGCTGCAGGGATCAGCTTCAAGGGGACCAGGAGCGGGAGGCGATCCGCGGATCGCCGGGGCCGGGCGACCTGCTGGGACCAGCCCATCCGGTCCTTCTTCGGGATCGGGGCAGGCTTCGCCTCCCCGCTCATCCTCATCTTCGCTGCGTCACTCTCGGGGAGGCGGAGAACGCGGGCCTGCGCCGCAGGAGGGAGCCCTTGACTCGCCCGAGTCAACCCCCTGTCCTGGCTCCCTTTCCTCCACCTTCGCCGAGTCGGAAGAGGACACGCCCACCAGTCCTCCGGAGCCTCCGCGGGCACGAGCCCGCCCCCATTGAAGGCGGCACGACCCCACAACCTGCTCCCAATCCTCCCGAAGGAACAAGGCTGGGCGCCTCGTGTCTCGCCACATCGCCCCCAACCAAGGATCGGAGGATGTCACCAGATCCTCGCTGGCCGTGGCCACGGGCTCGGGTTAGGCCTCCACATCAAAACGAAATCTTGGCGAAGCGGAGCAGTTGGTGCTCCAGAACTCCTCAAGAACGACAAGACGGTCAGCCTCGCCGCCGCCGCATCGGCTGGCTTCAGATCTGCATCCATCCTCTCCAGACCAGCCACATGAGGATCCCGAAGCTTCGCTCGGGACCAGTCGTCAGAACTCTCGGCGGGCTCCGTGGGCAGGATCACCGAGGGTGGATCCGCCCGGCATCCACCAAGACCCACTTGCTCCTGAAGCCCTCAATCCGCTTCCCAGTGTTTGAATGGCAATGGCTCCGCCGGATGCGACGAAGCCTCGCGACGCCGGAGACGGGACCACGGGAGAATCGGAGGAAGAAGTAGTGGCGCAGCAAGGCCACCGAGGGCTTCACCCCAACATGGGCCTCACAATAGTAGGCGAAGATTGCCAGAAGAAGGACGGAGTTGGGATGAAGGTGCAGAGCGTGAATGTTGTAATGGCGAAGGACGGAGAAGAAGAACTCAGAGAAGGGAGGCGCCAGACCAGCAATAATGGCGCCCGCGAAGAACGGGTAGAAGGTACTCCCCCGACCCTCAGGGGCGGAGGAGCCGGCCTTGAACACCGCCGTTCCGCTGACGCCCTGCGCCTCCGCCAGCCGGCGCATCAGGGCAAGGCTCGCCGCTGACACATTCGGCGGGTCCAAGGCAGGAGAGTACCAGGCTCCGGCCGGGGTTTGACGAGGAGCCATGGCTGGCTAGGGCACGAAGGTGGAGTGGATCTGAAGGTCTTGGAAGCAGGGAGGAGAGGCGCAAGAAAGGGGATCTGAGCAGCAACTGGAGAAAGTAAAGGAGGCAAGGAAGATGCCGCTCTATTATCAACCCGCTGCTGCAGAGGCGCCACGCCCAATCAACCGCCACGCGGGCGCCCAAGGTCAAGAGCTGTTAGGGCCCACGACGCCGCACTTGCCCTTTCGCCTCGCCGCCAAGTTCGGTGCGCCGTGGGCCGGGGCTACTGTCGGCGTTCGGGAAAGGGGTCCCAGACTTGCTCGCTGCGGCCTGCGGCGTGGCTCAAAGGAGGCCCAGACAGCCCATCTTCATCTACACAAGCTCAAGACCTCGCGAGGGGCCAAGCCTCACGGGCGGACGACCAAGAGCTTCTCGAGCACGGCTCGCCAGGCTGGCTCATGAGGAGCCGGAGAGTTCAAGGCGGGTACCTCGCGAAGTGCCCGTGGACGCAAGCCATGACGACACAGGGGCGCGATCGGGCGCCCGGCCAGCATGGCGCCCTCCTTTCCTCTTTGGTGCAAAGGAGCAAGCACAAAGAGAGCATCAGCAAAGGCATCTGCTTCGTGCAACAAGACCAAGACCAGCCCCAACGGCTGGAACGCAGTCATCGTGGAGCCCAAGCAGGCTCATCACCAGAGCCTTTGGCAGGCGAGGACCAACTTTAGTCAGAATAAGTGTACCCGCTGTTCCCCTTCAAAATGGCCAATTGTTGGCGCCCTTCCCACTCAATATTTGGGAAGAGGCCCAGGGCCTTCGACTATATAAGTAGAGCTAGCCACCATAGTAGGGGACACGGTCGACGAAGGATCCGCCATTCGGAATCCAGAGAGAGAGATAGAGACCCGATCCTCAAGCTAGAGCAACGAGACACCACTTTGCAGTTCATACTCCCACCAAGAACAGACCCTCGCGAGGCTGTTCTTCCATGTACTGTTCTTCATCAGCCCCAGAGGCAATCCACACACCACACACTGGAGTAGGGTATTACACCATGATGGTGGCCTGAACCAGTATAAATCTTGCGTCTCTTGTGCTGTTCTTGTTAGTAGTTTAGGTCCCTGTGGTTCGGTGAGGTACGAGACGGTGGAGGGTTGGATCTCCGCGCGCACCCCAGAGTTCGAACCTTAAGGGTCTGCCGGAACCCGAAATCCGACAATTGCCTCTTGGGCTAATGATGAACAGTACAAGGGAAGAACAGCCTCCTGAGGTTGAGGGGTTCTTGTGCTTGTGTGGTCGAGGATGATCTGAACCAGTTCGAGATCAGTTGCCTCCTACTGTGGTGGCTAGCCCTGGTCCTCTTCCCAAATATCGAGCGGGAAGGGAGCCAACAACAACGGGCGAATTTGAAGGGGGACAGCTAGTACAAGCTATCCTGACAAAAGCGGTCTTCGCCTGCGAAAGGCTCTGGGGTGACGCCGTCTTGGGCTCCATGATGACCTCCGCCTTGTCGTCCTCCTGGTCTTGGTCTTGTTGCACCAATATAGCAACCTTTGCCTGATGCCTCGGTACTCTTCGCCTGCGCTGGCCTCCTTAGCACCAAAGAGGAAATAAGGACGCTGCGCACGCTGGTGCCCGCCTGGTGCCGTTCGGCATGGCTCACATCACAAGAGTCTCGTGAGGTTTTCCCCGCCTTGATATCTCCGCTCCTCGTGAGCCTGCTCTGCTAGGGCCACCTGAGGAGGTCTTGAGCCAATCCGCCCATGAGGGTTGGACCATCGCGAGGGTCTTGGGTGCCTTGTTGATGAAGATGGGCCATATGGCCTGCTGCTTAGCCACGCTGTGGGCCACAGGCAGGCAAGTCTGGGGACCCCCGTTCCCAGAACACCGACACATTTGATGTTTGGGGATTTGATTATATGGGACCTTTTCCTGCCTCTAATGCATATACACATATTTTAGTTGCTGTTGATTACGTTACTAAGTGGGTAGAAGCTATTCCAACTAGTAGTGCTAATCATAACACCTCTATTAAGATGCTTAAAGAAGTTATTTTTCCGAGTTTGGAGTCCCTAGATATTTAATGACTGATGGTGGTTCACACTTTATTCATGGTGCTTTTCGTAAAATGCTTGCCAAGTATTATGTTAATCATAGAATTGCATCTCCTTATCACCCACAGTCTAGTGGTCAAGTAGAATTGAGAAATAGAGAGCTCAAATTAATTTTTCAAAAGACGGTTAATAGATCTAGAAAGAATTGGTCCAAGAAACTTGATGATGCATTATGGGCCTATAGAACTGCATATAAAAATCCTATGTGTATGTCTCCGTATAAAATGGTTTATGGAAAAGCATGTCACTTACCTCTCGAACTAGAACATAAGGCTTATTGGGCTATTAAAGAGCTCAATTATGATTTCAAACTTGCCGGTGAGAAGAGGTTATTTGACATTAGCTCACTTGATGAATGGAGAACCCAAGCCTATGAGAATGCCAAGTTGTTTAAAGAAAAAGTTCAAAGATGGCATGACAAAAGGATACAAAAGCGTGAGTTTAATGTAGGTGATTATGTATTGCTATACAACTCTCGTTTAAGATTTTTTGCAGGAAAACTTCTCTCTAAATGGGAAGGTCCTTACGTTATCGAGGAGGTCTATCATTCCGGTGCCATAAAAATCAACAACTTCGAAGGAACAAATCCGAAGGTGGTGAACGGTCAAAGAATCAAACATTATATCTCAAGTAATCCTATAAATGTGGAAACCAATGTTATTGAAACCGTAACACCGGAGGAATACATAAGGGACACTTTCCGGAACGTTTCAGACTCCGAAAAGGAATAGGTATGTGGTACGGTAAGTAAACCGACTCCAAAACAGTTCTAAAGGCAATTTTTCTCCGTTTTGGAATATTTAGAAAAATAGAAAAAAAAAGAAGCAGTCCGGGAAGGACACGAGGCCTCCACGAGGGTGGAGGGAGCGCCCCCTGCCTCGTTGGCACCTCGTGCGCTCCTCGGACTCCGTTTTCTTGCATGTTACGTATTTTGGTCGGTAAAAATTCATTATATAATCTGCCGAAGGTTTTGACTCCTGTATCACACAAATATCCTCTGTTCTTGTTTCAAGCTGTTGCTGATGCAGATTAGAGCAAGATGTCTTCTCAAGAGTCAGTCGGGGAGAGCCGGGTGTCTCATCCGGCATCGAGACCAAGGACAAACAGCGATGCTGACCACTTTGGGCCAGCAATGAAGGAAGAGATGGAGGCTGATTTGAAGAGGATAGATGCCATGGAGGAGGATCAAGAAGTCACTTCTCGCTTCCGAGCTAGATTCACGATGGGGGAACTACAGAGCTCGGCTACTCCAAACTCGGTTATCCCTTCCAATGTTAGATTTCTTTCTTATGAAAATATGAAGAAGAGCGTCACTTGTTATCCCGCAGCTATGCAACACCCTTGGGTGCAAGGAGCTTTAGCCATTACAAGGAAGCTTCGTAAGGAGATAATGGATCTCAAGCAGCAACTCAATAAGCTCGAGGAAGAGAATCGTATCCCGAGGGGCATTATGGCCAAGAACATCACATCACCATCCCCGAAGAAGGAGACATGATCATATGGGTATGGGCACTCCCCTTGGCAACTGCCAAGCTTGGGGGAGGTGCCCCGGTATCGTATCACCATCACACTCCTATCTTTACCGTTTTTCTTAGTTTGATCCTATTAGTAATATCTTGATCTAGTAGAATAAAGTTTTTGGTATGATCTAGTTTTGAGTTTTGCTTTATGATCCCTCTATGTAATCGAGTCCATGAGCTATATAATAAAGATTAGTGTTGAGTCAAGGGCTTGATTATCTTGCTATGGTCTTGAGGGAATAAAAGAAAAGAGAAAGAATAAAAAGAAACAAAGAGATCATATTGATCTTATGGAGAGTAATGACTTCACATAGAAAGAGTATGATGATTAAAATATGTTGAGAGTTGACAAACATAGCTTTGGTCATCGTTGCAATTAATAGGGAGTAATAAAGAAATAGAGGTTTAACATATAAATATACTATCCTGAACATCTTTTATGATTGGGATTACTCATTAAAATATGATATGCTAAAGAGTTGATGTTGGACAAGGAAGACAACATAATGGGTTATGTTTTCTTATATCTGAGATAAAGTATATTGTCATGGATCATCCAACATGTTGAGCTTGCCTTTCCCCCTCATGCTAGCCAAATGCTTTGCACCATGTAGAGATACTACTTGTGCTTCCAAATACCCTTAAACCCAGTTTTGCCATGAGAGTCCACCATATCTACCTATGGATTGAGTAAGTTCCTTAATGTAAGTTGTCATCGGTGCAAGCAATAAAAATTGCTCTCTAAATATGTATGATTGATTGGTGTGGAGGAAATAAGCTTTATACGATCTTGTGATGTGGAAGAAATAAAAGCGACGGACTGCATAATAAAGGTCCATATCACAAGTGGCAATATAAAGTGACATTCTTTCAGATTAAGATTTTGTGCATCCAACCCCGAAAGCGCATGGCAACCTCTCGATTCCCTCTGCAAGGGCCTATCTTTTACTTTTATCTTCTACCTTACGCAAGAGTCATGGTGATCTTCACCTTTCCTTTTTACATTTTATCCTTTGGCAAGCACAGTGTGTTGGAAAGATCTGATATATATATATATATATATATATATATATATATATATATATATATATATATATATATATATATATATATATATATATATATATATATATATATATATATATATATATATATATATATAACTAATTGGATGTAAGTTAGCATGAACTATTATTGTTGACATTACCCTTGAGGTAAAAGGTTGGGAGGCGAAACTATAAGCCCCTATCTTTCTTGGTGTCTGACTAAAACTCCGTAACCACAAGTATTGCGTGAGTGTTAGCAATTGTGAAAGACTAAATGATAGTTGAGTATGTGGACTTGCTGAAAAGCTCTGACATAGACTCTTTCCGATGTTATGATAAATTGCAATTGCTTCAATGACTGAGATTATAGTTGGTTAGTTCTCAATAAAGTTTCTGATTCATACTTTACATTGTGAATAGATTATTACTTGAGCATAAGAAATCATATGACAATATCCATATATGTTGCTGTTATGAGAATAATCATGATGCCCTCATGTCCGTATTTTATTTTATCGACACCTCTAGCTCTTAACATGTGGACATATTTATCGTTATCGGCTTCCGCTTGGGGACAAGCGAGGTCTAAGCTTGGGGGAGTTGATACGTCCATTTTGCATCATGCTTTATATTGATATTTATTGCATTATGGGCTGTTATAACACATTATGTCACAATACTTATGCCTATTCTCTCTTATTTTACAAGGTTTACATAAGGAGGAGAGTGCGGCACTGGAATTCGGGCTCAAAAGGAGCAAATATTAGAGACCTATTCTCACAACTCCAAAAGTCCTGAAACTCCACGAAAGTTATTTTTGGAAATAATAAAAAATACTGAGCGGAAGAAATACCAGAGGGGGCCCACACCCTGGCCACGAGGGTGGCGGCGCGCCCTACCCCCTGGGCGCCCCCCTGCCTCGTGGGCCCCCTGTTATATGAAGTCTTTCGTCCGAAGAAAAATCATAAGCAAGCTTTCGGGACGAGACTCCGCCGCCACGAGGCGGAACCAATCTAGGGCTCTGGCGGAGCTGTTCTGTCGGGGACACTTCCCTCCGGGAGGGGAAAATCATCGCCATCATCATCACCAACGCTCCTCTCATCAAGAGAGGGCCAATCTCCATCAACATCTTCACCAGCACCATCTCCTCTCAAACCCTAGTTCATCTCTTGTATCCAATTATTGTCTCTAAGTCTGGGATTGGTACCTGTAGGTTGCTAGTAGTGTTGATTACTCCTTATAGTTGATGCTAGTTGGTTTGTTTGGTGGAAGATCATATATTCAGATCCTATATGCATATTAATACCCCTCTGATTATGAACATGAATATGCTTTGTGAGTAGTTACGTTTGTTCCTGAGGACATGGGAGAAGTCTTGCTATTAGTAGTCATGTGAATTTGGTATTCGTTTGATATTTTGATGAGATGTATGTTGTCTCTCCTCTAGTGGTGTTATGTGAACGTCGACTACATGACACTTCACCATTATTTGGGCCTAGAGGAAGGCATTGGGAAGTAATAAGTAGATGATGGGTTGCTAGAGTGACAGACGCTTAAACCCTAGTTTATGTGTTGCTTCGTAAGGGGCTGATTTGGATCCATATGTTTCATGCTATGGTTAGGTTTACCTTAATACTTCTTTTGTAGTTGCGGATGCTTGCAATAGGGGTTAATCATAAGTGGGATGCTTGTCCAAGTAAGGACAGCACCCAAGCACCGGTCCACCCACATATCAAATTATCAAAGTACCGAACGCGAATCATATGAACGTGATGAAAACTAGCTTGACGATAATTCCCATGTGTCCTCGGGAGCGCTTTTCTCTATATAAGAAATTGTCCAAGCTTGTCCTTTGCTACAAAAAGGATTGGGCCACCTTGCTGCACTTTATTTACTTTTGCTACTTGTTGCTCGTTACAAATTATCTCATCACAAAAACTATCTGTTACCTATAATTTCAGTGCTAGCAGAGAATACCTTGCTGAAAACCGCTTATCATTTCCTTCTGCTCCTCATTGGATTCGACACTCTTACTTATTGAGAGGACTATGATAGATCCCCTATACTTGTGGGTCATCAGCAGTTCTGAGTGAGAGTTCTTGTACCTGTTACTCTTGAGAGCTGCGCACTCTCTAGACAGATAGGTTTGGCTTCGAGTGTTGAAGAGATGTTGTCTTCACCGAGCCTGATCTTCAGCAACCAAGAGTGATTGTGGTTTGTGAAGGTTGATCGAAGGTTTGGAGATCACCGACAAGGATCTACCACGAGTGAAATCAACCTGAGTCTGATCAGCTCTGTGTTGAAGGAGAATAGGGTGAAGAGAGTTTATCTTCCGTGTTAAGTCACAGCCCCTCCAACCAGACGTAGCCCTTTGGCAAAAGGATGAACTGGTCTACCAAATCTCTTGTCGCCTTCGAGCACCACTGGTTATATCTTCTCTATTGCAATTCCTTCAGTAGTTTTCATTTGTGTTTAGTGCCATTAGATTCATTATCATTGTTCTGTTCTGTGTATTTCATCATGTGTTGTGATATAATTCCCTTTCTTTATCCTTGTCTTCTTTCCTTCATCATTAGTTTGTATCCTGTTATTTTGTGTAACTTTGTTATTGCATGTCCTTCGGTATTCATTATGTCTTGTCTCTTCTTGTTACATCTGTTTGCGTGTTGCATAACTCTCATCGTAGTTAGACCCATTATCCATCAAGCTCGCTCTGTTGTAAATGCTTTTCTGAATGAATATGCTTCTGACAAAGAACTCTGATTCAGTGCATTCCTATCAATAAATTTATTCTACTGCAGTGTTTGGAATAAGTTTCAAAGCTTTCGAAAGAAAATTTGAATCTTCCATTCACCCCCCTCTGGTCGATATACTCTCGGTCCTAACAATTGGTATCAAAGCAGGTTCTCCCTGTATCTATTTATTAAAGGTCCAACATCCTTGGAGTTTTGAGTATGTCGCTTGCAGGTAGATCCTCGCACTCTGAAAGGTTTCCCATCTTCGATGGAAATGACTATCTGTACTGGAAGGAACGAATAAGAATCAGAATTCAAGCCGTCAACTATGATCTGTGGGAGACTGTGGAATAAGGCTACACCATTCGGCAACAAAACAATCTGTCCGCCGATGATAAGGAAAATATGCAGTTGGATGCTCAAGCAAAAGATATCATATGTGGCAGTCTTTCAAAGGAGATTTTCCTTCAGTTTCACAGGCTCAACACTATGAAGCAAATGTGGGGTGCTCTTAACAGTGCTCATGTAGATCTTGTTGCCCGATCTGATCCTCACACCAAAATTCTTCAGACCATGTTCACTGGATTTAGAAGCCTGCGCAAGGAAAGTGTTATAGAACTCACTGATTGATTGACAAACATTGTTGAAGGACTACATCAACTAGGGGTAACTGATATCACCGATAAAGTGTAGTCAACAAGCTTCTGACTGCTCTTGACGAATCCTTTGATCTCATTGTGTCTGAAATCAAACAAAGACCTGCCTATGAAGAGCTTCACTATGTTGAGGTCACGACGTTGCTATCAATCCACGAAGAAAAGATGGAGCTGAAAAATGCAAATCAAGAATCTTCTTCGGAAAGTGATGGAGAAATTCTCTGACACTATGGAAATTTTGAAGGAGGATAAGAAGATGTCGAAAATCAACACACCATCACTCAAGAACTTGAAATGCTCACACAACGACTAAGTGATCTAAAGAGACACAATCTTTACCTCATCAATGATGTAGAATTCCATGCACCAGAATCATCAAGAAGACATCTGCCTCCAAAAGATGAAGTGCTTCAAATGCAAACTATACGGCCATGTCATTGTTGATTGCCATGGTTGGGAAGGAAAGCCTAGCAGCAAATGGAAATATCTTCACTGCAGTGGTTTTACTCGAATGGATCGTCATACCAAGCTCTCGAAGAAAATTATTACTTCATCTTCTTTGAAGAGACCAGTCACTGACATTAAAGCCAGAGCAATCATCGAATCAAATATGAAGAGGATGTCACGGCTGAATAGAGCATATGTAGACTAGACAGCAGAATCTGAAGAAGAAGCCACAGATACTGATTCCGATGATGAAGAGTTCTACAAAAAGATTGGGAGAAGTAATGCCTAAGTTGCTATTGAATCATCGAAGAAAGTCTCCAACTCAGACACTGATGATGATACTTCAAGTAATGAAGATTCGAGCGATGAGGAAGCAATCACCTTCTATCTCATGGAAAAATCTTCAAAGGATCAGGTATCTGCCAAACACCTAAATCCATGAATGAATACTCTCCTAAATACATATCTTATGCCAAGCTGGTCAAAATTGCTAAATGTCAACATAATGAACGTGAAATGCTTGAAAGAAATCTCAGAAGAAATGAAGGATTACTGCTCGAAGAGATGGAGAAGAGTCAAAAGTTGATTGAAGAGAAAGATGCTGTTTCATCAACTATTGATAATCTTACCGTTCGATATGATTCACTTGCAGTTGACTATGAGAGTTTATGAAATGAACTCCTTAGCAGGAATCAAGAACTCGTGTCACTGAGAGAGTCTCATAACGAACTGGCTTTAGAAAAAGCTTCTCCCTGCGCCGACCAATCTATTCAACTTCCTGATGGTTTTGTACCCCCATGCTTAACTTGCCTAGAACGTAGCAATGCAGAATGGTACCACGAACCCCTCTTCCCTGGATTTTGCTGCTCTTACTGGAAAAAAATTGCAGGTTAAGATGCTTACTTGAGACTGGAATGCTAAGGATCCTGAAAGGGCATCAAACCTTATCTGATGTGCTCAAGAAGTCCATTCTTCACAAAAATCCTCAGAAGGAAGGATTATATTTCGAAAGAAACTCAATGTGGTTGGTTCATACTGGACTCCCAAACAATATCCTCGTACAACTTGGATTCGAGCAAATAGTAAAACCCTTGAACCTGAAACTCTATCTGGTTATCTTTCGACCATTTATGTTGAAACTAATGAGTCAAATGACTCAAATTACAAATTCTTGAAGCAACAGAATGGTAAGGTTTTCGCTCGATATGTTGGAACTAACAGCAGGGCAGGCTCACTCAAGAAGCAAATTTGGGTGAAGAAAGATACCATTGAAAATCTATCTGTTACTGCTAATCTGAATGTGCAGGATAACCCTCAACGAGGAAATGGCTACCATTCACAGCCGTATCGATTGCCATCTTCGAATGATTATCACCTTCATCTGCCCAGAAGGAGTACATGCGCATATCTTCTAATTATTACACTCATGCATCTGGAAACAACTTCAATGCCTATTCTGTAACATCCCAAAATTCTAAATTTTGGAACGTTATAATAAATAGATAGATTTGTTTGTTTGTATGAATTGTTGTGTGATTGATTAGGTGAAATTTGAAACTTTTTGAAAGTTAAATGAGAGGGAATAAAAGGACTTTCCCAAACTTTCATTTTTGCTTTTCGATCTCCGTGAATTCAAATATTTTTCATCACAAAACCTCAAGAGAGGATAACATGACTTATTCTATTTAAATGAAAAGGGTGTTGAAAATATTTGAATTTCATTTGGAAATATTTTCTAATTCATAAACTTCATGCAACTCAGTGATTTTCACGAGCGAGGATAAAATGACTTCTTCAAAACATATGAAA
This sequence comes from Aegilops longissima, assembly GCA_021605205.1. Classification (NCBI taxonomy): domain Eukaryota; kingdom Viridiplantae; phylum Streptophyta; class Magnoliopsida; order Poales; family Poaceae; genus Aegilops; species Aegilops longissima. Next base: position 467,045,880 of record CM038677.1, on the reverse strand, counting down.
TATGAGTTGGGAGTTTCAAAGGATCAAATTCAAGTCCTTTTGGAATTATTTTTCAATTTGGAGTTATTTGATTTTATTCAAATTATTTTCTCCAAAATAAAATACATGGAAAATAGGGTAACATGATTCGCTACATCGTAAAATTGAGAGGAATAAATTTGAATTCATTTTGGTATTTTTAAAATGTTTTTATTGGATTTTATTAGAGCTGAAGCACTTTTGCTTTATTTGAATTTGTGTGTATTTTATTTGAAGCTAAAATAGTGTTCATGTTGTAGAAAATCTTTTTCTGAAAATTTTGATATATTATATGCCTATATAAAATTTTATTTATTTTTGTTTTGTTGTCTCTGTCAAAAAAAAATTGGCTGCTTCGCCGGGCCAAGGGCCAAGGCCCAAAGGTTGCCAAGCCAGCGGCCCGCCAAAGCCATCCACCGCACGCACCTAGGGAGCCAGGAGCCAAGGTTTTATTCTTTTACAAATCCTAGTAGGATTTGATCCTGCTTCGTTATTCCGCTTATTCCGATTTGTTTCTAGATCTTTTCCCTTTTGTTTCCTAATCCTAGTCTATTTCTTGTCCCCTACCCCAAGCAAAGCCCTCCTCCCCAATATAAATACCCAAGCACCCCCTCCAACACGCCAAACCAACACCTCTCCTCTCCTCTCCTCTCTCTCTCCGCAGCAGAAGAAGTAACACCACCGCGCCGCTTGCCACCGCCGCCGCCAAGTGCCGCCGCCGCCTCGACCTCTCCCGAGGTTTATATGATCTCTCTCCACCGCCCCGTGATCTCCTTTCCTCTAGGAGCAACTGCAACATCGGATCCGATCTTCTTCCCCAACTCCGACGACTACTCCGTGAGATCCACGAAATCCGTAATTCATTTTTTTTTCCGTAAAATAGCAATCTTAGAAAATTCATATCTTTTAGAGTTTTTAGTATTTTTGAGTGATTACAATTGCTATGTGTCACAAATTTGCTGAAGTTTCTATTAGTTCAATTTTATTTCACATTTGAGCAGTTTAAATTTGTGTTTAGATGAATTTTCTCAAATCACTAGATTTGAGCTATTTTGAGTTAGGAATATTATTTTGACCGATTCTTTTTGCTCCTGGTCTCTAGGACCTTTGTTTATCCAGTAGTATTTAGTATTCTATTTCTAGGTTAATTTAAATTAGGTTTTAGCAAAACAATACTGTTTTATTATTAGTTCTGTTTTAGCTTTTTCTTTATTGTTTTTATTAGTTTTAAATTATTTCTTTTTGTCACTTTTGACAAAATTAGTTGTGTTTCTGTTAGAAAACAGGAGAAAATTTATTTTCCTTAGTTTTGTATGAAACCTTCTATAGGTCATAGTTAGAGTTTTATAAAAGCTTTTTATTTGTTTCTTTTTGCAAATAAAATTTTATGAAAAAATACTTTCTGTTAACTTAGTTGTTTTACTTTTTATTTTCTGTTAAATTATTAGTTTAGTGTTTTAATTGTTGTTAAGTTTTTTTACTTAGGGCAAAACTATGTTAGATGCTTGTAGCAAAGTCATAGATTTTCGTTAGTAGTTTTTCTTTCTAGTTTTATTTGAAGCTTCTTTGGACTTTGTTGGAGTTTTATTATTGAGTTTTTTTGTCTTAATTGTTATTATGAGTGTTAAAATTGTTTGCTAGGATGTTTGCTTATATGAATGCTATGTTTGACAATATAGATTTTCAACGGAGTGACGATTAGTTCTACCAAGTCATTTTCTCGACAGCGTTGTTATCTTCATCAAGTATTACTGTGCAAGTTCACTTTGACCATGTTTTTCATACCTATGTGTTTTATTGCATCTAGTGTCATCTTCGCAACAATCCCTCCAAAGAGTGATATTGAATCCTTGTAGTTGAGTAGTATGCATGAGGTAGGAACCCATCACCCTGTTACCAAGCCCGGACGTTATTTATTTTAATGCTACGCTATAGTAGACGGGTTGGTATGAGTGCTCGGAGTGGTGTGAGAATGGAGGACCCACGCCAATGACGATAACTCCATGATGGAATCTGCAAGGACTGATCTTCAAGGCCTCAAGACTTCAAGACTCGAGACAAGAATTCAATACACACTCATTGGGTGAAGGACGGTTGACGGGCACCCCGAGAAACCAGTGGTTGGCCGGGATGCATGGAGAAGCGCCATGACATCTTGCTAAAAGCTTCACCTGACTCAAAGAGACGGAAGAATACTTCATGCCCGAAGCTTACTTGTGCAACCGCAAGTCACTATGGGCTCGCTTGGTTGACCTTAGTGGTGAATCTGGCTGGGACGGTGCTAGCAGATGTAGAACTACGGTAGGATTGGATGAGCACCGGACAAGGGTCGAGGAACTCTTCGAAGACCATGTTTCGTCATCTTGTTCTCAAACACCCAAGTGCGAGAACGTAAAAAGAGGGATCGAATCTTGCGGGTAAAGTGTACAAACCTCTGCAGAGGGTTAAAACCTAATCGATTAGCCGTGTCCCTGTTACGGACAATTTGAGCCTCGGACTTGGATCTATCTCGAACTCTCAACACCGGACTGATAACTTAATTGTGGGCAACTTATGATGAATTTGGGCTATGAGACATCGGTTGGCGGAACCATGTCATGATAGAAACTCCATAGTACAGACTCCTGATATTTCTTTGTTGTAGGGAAAAATAAAACCAACTTTTATGCAAACAAAACTCGATACAGAGCCACAAAGCCATACCGCATATAGTATAGTTTATCATCTGTTTTCTCTTATTGTGATCTTGCGGTACATTCAATGTAATTGATTTACACGGCTGCAACGTATCATGTTGCAGATATTTTCTTCGACGAGTAAGAGTTACGATACAGGGTTACGGTCTACACTCAACCTGCCGATGGCGTTGATGGGACTCCACACCCGATTAATTGTTTCCGCTGAAACTTATGAGGTATATATATCAGTTTTACGTTATTTATACATGTGATTGCACTTTGATATATACATTGATGTACTTGTGTGTGCCAAAGATACTGATCCGTGGATGGCACGGATACACGAGGCTTGACCATCTGAGGTCGGGTCGCCACAGATATGGTATCGAGCCAAAGTTGATCAGAGGACGTGACCCTAGAAATTGGGAAGCCCCTAGGACAGGATGTCTCAAAAAACTTTATTTTCCAAAAGACTCTTACTTCTCATCTTTTCAGATTTTATCAAATAGACACTCTCACCTCAAATAGTTAGAATATACCCTTTTCCTTTTGACCACATGAAGGATCAACTCAAGCCGCTCCAAGAAAGATATCGGACACCGATGACCCTTCAAAGTAACCAGATTTCACCATGCGTTGGAAGAATTGCAGCTGCAACAATTGAAGACTCAAGACTTGAAGAATTTGAAGAATCTGAAGAATTATTTGACCTTTAGAAGACCAAACCTGTTACACACTTACGTTAGATGCGCGATTTGTGAGCTGTCATTTGTTTGATCTTTTCCGACAGCCACAAAGTAAAACCCGTTTCTTGAAAAACTATTGTTTGTATTGTGTGTATATCCCTCCCCACCTCTCTCATATCTCATCCCAAAACTTTTAGACCCCATAGATGATGAATGAAGTTGGACCGGTATTCTCTGGACCGAAAACCCAGCCGGAGGCAGAGCTATGGATTCAGAACATGGAGAATCACTTCGGGAGCAATTTGATTCCAAGGAAGTATGAGGTTCAATACGCTCTTCAGTACTTTGAAGGAAGTGCTGCAACCTGGTGGAAAATGCATCAAGCCATACAAGGATTTAATGGAGCAAGAACTTGGGAGGAATTCAAGAAGACCCTGTTGAGATCACGCCTCATTCGGAAGCACCATGATACACCAAGAAATAAACCTTGTGCTCGCAAGATTTATGGAGAAATAGGACACACCTGTGGAGGAACACAAGGATGGATGCCCTCATTGTGAGGAGAAACACCCACCGAGGAATGCCCAACTAGTCGTGTGACTTGTTTCTTGTGTGAAGGAACCACCCACTACCCGACTCAAGGTCACATTTACTCCATGGTGCAACAAACTATTCAGAGCAGGAAGAAGGAATGAAAGAAGCCCTCCGAGAAGTTATGAAAGAACTCGTGATGAAGGAATGTGTTGAAGACCCGATGGAGAAGGCCTCAACAGATTTTTACTCCAATGCCTGCTATTCATGTGGAGAAGAAGGACATTTTTACAATATTGCACCAAGGAAAGAAAAGAGTATCCGGGATACTTCCCGATGTATAAGTGGAGTTTGATCCACGGGAATAGAACGCTTGATCGTAACGAAGAAACCTGTGAAGAGAAAACAAAGACACCCTCGAACAACCCAATTTCTGCAAAGAGGGACAAGAGTCATATTACCTGTTTTGAATGTAAGGACGCCGGGCATTATGCCAATCATTGTCTCGAAGGAAGCAAGGAACTCAAGGAGCAGTGCACTATCTCCAAGAAGCCCAAAGGCTTATCGAAAGTTATGTGTTTTCATTGCAAGGAAGCAGGACATTATGCTACTAAATGTCCCGACAAGATGAAAGCTGGAGTTGAGTAGTTGGAATTTTGATATTGGAAACAAGAGTAGTAGAAAACAATTTCATGTTTATGAGTACAATAAGTTGAGTTATGTAATGGGTGCTCAGAGTTTGTAATGGATTCATGAAATCAATAAAGTTAAGGTGACATGTTTTCATATGTTTAATTGTAGGAGTTGTTACTCGTGAACAAAGATTTTGACCATATTCGAGGATATGAGAAATATGGTCTATGGATGGATTTGTGAATTTCATTTTAGGGTGGTAGTACCGTGAAGAAGACTAGACTAATGGATAAGAAAACATATATTCCACGGACTGTAGTTCAAGGAAAAAAGTTGGAATTTTGCTTTTGATATGATGGTATGAAGAAACAGAGTACTACTGGATTTAAAGGAGGTGTAATTTGGAACAAGAGAGTTACTCCAAGGATGAGTTAAAGCTGCACTAGTGTTGAAGTGGGCCATAACCCATGTGCCCAGGATTTTGAAAAGGAACAGATGTAACCTTGATGAAGGAAGAAATTTGGAAGAATCGGTGATTCAATCAGCATACGCTTCGTAGGAGGTTACGCAAAACCCGAGAGTTGTGAAGAAACGATAGATGTTTTGTTCAGCTTGCAGAATCAATGGAATTATCCGAACTAAGTTCGTTGAGAAGAGAAATTCTGCAACACTTGCGAGAATGCCCGAGTGTTAGAAATGCGATATTCGCTAAACCTTATACAGGGTAATGATTTGGGTGCGGAATGGATTGATCACCATACCGACTTACTCGTATCATTCGCTCTTGCTATTTGGAATGGTAAATCTGAGAGACTTACCCATAGTAAAGTGGCGACGCTCGTTGAAGCCTTGCTTATGCCTTAGAATGGTATGATGATAAACCCATGTACATGGCAGTTGTTGCCAACCGTAGGTTATACGGTGAGGTTCAACCCAGACCTATTTCCTGCAGGACAAACCATAAATTGTTAACCACCATGAGATACCGATATTTGTTTAGAATTGGCGCCAGACCCGTCAGCTATGAAGACCAGTCTCGGAATAACCTTACCAAGAGTAAAGGACAAAAGAATCGAGGAAAAGGTTATGCCACTACTAGGAAGAGCCCAGAGAAGGAATTATCCTTAATATCTCGAGAAGATCGACATCGCCAAGAATGAGGATGGAGTATATAAGCATGGATGGGACCGTAACGATGTTTCTAAGGGTGGTAGCACCCCAGACCCCGGAGACGATCGATGGATTTTGAAGACCCCAAACCCTAACCTATTTCTTGCTAACCTCTCCGAATCTCGAGGACGAGATTCATTTTAAGGGTGGTAGATTTGTAACATCCCAAAATTCTAAATTTTGGAACGTTATAATAAATAGATAGATCTGTTTGTTTGTATGAATTGTTGTGTGATTGATTAGGTGAAATTTGAAACTTTTTGAAAGTTAAATGAGAGGGAATAAAAGGACTTTCCCAAACTTTCATTTTTGCTTTCTGATCTCCGTGAATTCAAATATTTTTCATCACAAAACCCTGGAGAGAGGATAACATGACTTATTCTATTTAAATGAAAAAGGGGTGTTGAAAATATTTGAATTTCATTTGGAAATATTTTCTAATTCATAAACTTCATGCAACTCAGTGATTTTCACGAGCGAGGATAAAATGACTTCTTCAAAACATATGAAATATGAGTTGGGAGTTTCAAAGGATCAAATTCAAGTCCTTTTGGAATTATTTTTCAATTTGGAGTTATTTGATTTTATTCAAATTATTTTCTCCAAAAATAAAATACATGGAAAATAGGGTAACATGATTCGCTACATCGAAAAATTGAGAGGAATAAATTTGAATTCATTTTGGTATTTTTAAAATGTTTTTATTGGATTTTATTAGAGCTGAAGCACTCTTTGCTTTATTTGAATTTGTGTGTATTTTATTTGAAGCTAAAATAGTGTTCATGTTGTAGAAAATCTTTTTCTGAAAATTTTGATATATTATATGCCTATATAAAATTTTATTTATTTTTGTTTTGTTGTCTCTGTCAAAAAAAAATTTGCTGCGCCCGCCGGGCCAAGGGCCAAGGCCCAAGGTTGCAAGCCGGCCGGCCGCCAAAGCCATCCACCGCACGCACCTAGGGAGCCAGGAGCCAAGGTTTTATTCTTTTACAAATCCTAGTAGGATTTGATCCCGTTCGTTATTCCATTTATTCCATTTGTTTCTAGATCTTTTCCTTTTGTTTCCTAATCCTAGTCTATTTCTTGTCCCTACCCCAAGCAAAGCCCTCCCTCCCTAATATAAATACCCAAGCACCCCCTCCAACACGCCAAACCAACACCTCTCCTCTCCTCTCCTCTCCTCTCCAGCAGCAGCAGCAGCAACACCACCGCCGCCGCTTGCCACCGCTACCGCCAAGTGCGCCGCCACGCCTCGACCTCTCCCGAGGTTTATATGATCTCTCTCCACCGCCCCGTGATCTCCTTTCCTCTAGGAGCAACTGCAACATCGGATCCGATCTTCTTCCCCAACTCCGACGACTACTCCGGTGAGATCCACGAAATCCCGTAATTCATTTTTTTTCTTCAGAAAATAGCAATCTTAGAAAATTCATATCTTTTAGAGTTTTTAGTATTTTTGAGTGATTCCAATTGCTATGTGTCACAAATTTGCTGAAGTTTCTATTAGTTCGATTTTATTTCACATTTGAGCAGTTTAAATTTATGTTTGTATGAATTTTCTCAAATCACTAGATTTGAGCTATTTTGAGATAGGAATATTATTTTTGACCGATTCTGTTTGCTCCTGGTCTCTAGGACCTTTGTTTATCCAGTAGTATTTAGTATTCTATTTCTAGGTTAATTTAAATTAGGTTTTTAGCAAAACAGTACTGTTTTATTATTAGTTCTGTTTTAGCTTTTTCTTTATTGTTTTTATTAGTTTTAAATTATTTCTTTTTGTCACTTTTGACAAAATTAGTTGTGTTTCTGTTAGAAAACAGGAGAAAATTTTATTTTCCTTAGTTTTGTATGAAACCTTCTATAGGTCATAGTTAGAGTTTTATAAAAGCTTTTTATTTGTTTCTTTTTGCAAATAAAATTTTATGAAAAAAATACTTTCTGTTAACTTAGTTGTTTTACTTTTTATTTTCTGTTAAATTATTAGTTTAGTGTTTTAATTGCTGTTAAGTTTTTTTTACTTAGGCAAAACTATGTTAGATGCTTGTAGCAAAGTCATAGATTTTCGTTAGTAGTTTTTCTTTCTAGTTTTATTTGAAGCTTCTTTGGACTTTGTTGGAGTTTTATTATTGAGTTTTTTTGTTTTAATTGTTATTATGAGTGTTAAAATTGTTTGCTAGGATGTTTGCTTATATGAATGCTATGTTTGACTATATAGATTTTCAACGGAGTGACGATTAGTTCTACCAAGTCATTTTCTGACAGCGTTGTTATCTTCATCAAGTATTACTGTGCAAGTTCACTTTGACCATGTTTTTCATACCTATGTGTTTTATTGCATCTAGTGTCATCTTCGCAACAATCCCTCCAAGAGTGATATTGAATCCTTGTAGTTGAGTAGTATGCATGAGGTAGGAACCCATCACCTGTTACCAAGCCCGGACGTTATTTATTTTAATGCTACGCTATAGTAGACGGGTTGGTATGAGTGCTCGGAGTGGTGTGAGAATGGAGGACCTACGCCAATGACGATAACTCCATGATGGAATCTGCAAGGACTGCATCTTCAAGGCCTCAAGACTTCAAGACTCGAGACAAGAATTCAATACACACTCATCGGGTGAAGGACGGTTGACGGCACCTGGAGAAACCAGTGGTTGGCCGGGATGCATGGAGAAGCGCCATGACATCTTGCGAAAAGCTTCACCTGCACTCAAAGAGACGGAAGAATACTTCATGCCCGAAGCTTACATGCAACCGCAAGTCACTATGGGCTCGCTTGGTTGACCTTAGTGGTGAATCTGGCTGGGACGGTGCTAGCAGATGTAGAACTACGGTAGGATTGGATGAGCATCGGACGGTGGTCGAGGAACTCTTCGAAGACCATGTTTGGTCATCTTGTTCTCAAACACCTCAAGTGCGAGAACGTAAAAGAGGGATCAATCTTGCGGGTAAAGTGTACAAACCTCTGCGCAGAGGGTTAAAACCTAATCGATTAGCCGTGTCCCCTGTTACGGACAATTTGAGCCTCGGACTTGGATCTATCTCGAACTCTCAACACCGGATGATAACTTAATTGTGGGCAACTTATGATGAATTTGGGCTATGAGACATCGGTTGGCGGAACCATGTCATGATAGAAACTCCATAGTACAGACTCCTGATATTTCTTTGTTGTAGGGAAAAATAAAACCAACTTTTATGCAAACAAAACTCAGATACAGAGCCACAAAGCCATACTGCATATAGTATAGTTTATCATCTGTTTTCTCTTATTGTGATCTTGCCGGTACATTCAATGTACTGACCTACACGGCTGCAACGTATCATGTTGCAGATATTTTCTTCGACGAGTAAGAGTTACGATACAGGGTTACGGTCTACACTCAACCTGCCGATGGCGTTGATGGGACTCCACACCCGATTAATTGTTTCCGTTGAAACTTATGAGGTATATATCAGTTTTACGTTATTTATACATGTGATTGCACTTTGATATATACATTGATGTACTGTGTGTGCCAGCATACTGATCCAGGGATGGCACGGATACACAGAGGCTTGACCATCTGAGGTCGGGTCGCTACATATTCATATGATTATCATCATAGTGCTCAGGTGTCACGTAGAACACGCCAAAGAAATATCCCAAGCCAGGCGAAGCAAATGAGATTATCACCTCCCACACTGATGTGGGTTGTGAAGAAGAACTAATCATCTCTTGCAGGAAACACTCTCATGGATATCACACTCTCATCTTATGCCCTAAGTGCAATCATTGTTGGTGCTCTTTTTTTTCTATTTTTATTCGTAGTGTTTTTGCTCTCTCTTTCACTTGTTCTATGTTTTCATTTCAATTCCTATTCTGTTTTTCTCTCTGTTTTTCGTGTCATAAACATGCACTTGATCTGAAGAAGATTTATTTCCGACATCCTTGGTCGCGAATTAAACCATCCTCATTTCCTTTATCTATTTTGGCGCTTGCCCTTCCTCAAACCCTTTGGCATTTTGTTTAGTTACCGAGAATTTTGCAGGAAACGGATGACACATGCCCATGATCTCTTCAGCGTGATCTCGTTCGTTGAATGTGGAACGTCTCGTTTTTTTGGTACGTAGATTTTGGAGTGGGCTGTTTGTCCTTCAGGCTATATCACTACTACAGGATGCTGCTAACACGACACTACGATGAGAGACCCTTTGACGAAACTATGTGTGATGCATTAATCACAAACGGGGATGTAAAAAACCCGTCAAAAAAGGTGCAAAACGTTTGTGATGAATGATACATCAAACACGGTTCAGATTTTAGTTGCGTGTGCGATCCAGGGCACACGGTTGACCCGTTCGAACTGTTTGCGATGAGGCAGAACAACAAAAATGGGCAGCCAGATCAATGTGTGTGTGATATATGACATACAATTCGCTCCGATGAACTGTTTGCTATTAGGCAGTGCAACGGAAACAGTTAGCCAGATCAAGGTGTGTGTGATATAGAGCATACAGTTCACTCGGACGAACTGTTTTCGATTAGCGAACACAACAGAAACGATTCAACTTAACAAGATGTATGTGATACGTGGCAAACAGCCGACTCAATGGCGAGCAACCACGTGGTCAACCTTCTGCCATCAATAATTTTGACCTTGTTTCTTGTCACATTGCAGATTACAATGCAATAAGTAATTGCAAATCTGTTCACACCTATCAAACTAATATGTGTTCACACTTAGCACCAGGCTATAAAAACTACCCACTCGAAAATTACTTCACAGTTCCTCTCCTCATCACCCACAAAACTGGTCTTTCCTATCAAGTCGTTCCGCCATGACCGGTAGGAGGAGTTTAGGGTGGACATATAACCAGGCAGCAAAGACCAAGGCCGCGGAAGCACTAGAGAGGTCCCGCCGCGAAGCCGCAGCCACATCAGAGATGTCCCGGCGCGCAGCGGAGCCCTCGAACGAGCTCTCACGGTCCCGCGAGGGCTCTCACAAGCGCATTCGCAACGTCAGCCATTACGACGAGCCAGCGTTCCTGAAGTCCTTCACCGGCGATGACGACATTCTCGCTGGCGTCACTACACAGCAGGAGCTGGTCGACGGCTTGATGAAGTTGCTCAAAATCAACGATGCCTTGATTGACAAGGCGGCCGGCCTCATCAAGCAACTCATGGGTGACAATGCCAAGCTCCTCAAGGCGCTCGCCGAGAAGGAGGAGGAGGCCACCGGCTAGAAGATGCTGCATGAGCAGAGCAGTGTGATGTCTACTATGCAACCTTATTCTTGTAGACACATTTTGGGCCTCCAAGCACAGAATTTTGTAGGACAGTGGCAATTTTCCCTCAAGTGGATGACCTAAGGTTTATTAGTCCGTGGGAGGCGTAGGATGAAGATGGTATCTCTCAAACAACCCTGCAATCAAATGCAAGAAATCTCTTGTGTCCCCAACACGCCCAATACAATGGCAATTTGTATAGGTGCACTAGTTCGGCGAAGAGATGGCGATAAAAGTGTAATATGGATGGTAGAAATATATTTTTATAATCTGAATAAATAGAAACAACAAGGTAGCAAATAGTAAACGGGCACAAAAACAGTATTGCAATGCTTGAAAATGAGGCCTAGGGTCCGTACTTTCACTAGTGCAATCTCTCAATAATGCTAATATAATTGGATCATATAACCACCCCTCAAAGTGCGATGAAGAATCACTCCAAAGTTCATATCTAGCGGAGAACATAAGAATAAATCGTTTGTAGGGTACGAAACCACCTCAAAGCTATTCTTTCCGTTTGATCTATTCAAGAGTTCGTACTAAAATAACACAAAGCTATTCTTTCCGTTCGATCTATCCTAGAGTTCGTACTAAAATAACACCAAAGAAAATTCATATTCATAATACTCAATCCAACACAAAGAACTTCAAAGAGTGCCCCAAGATTTCTACCGAGAAACAAAGACAAGAACGCATCAACCCCTATGCATAGATTACCCCAATGTCACCTCGAATCCATGATTTGTGTGCCAAAAAATATATCAAGTGAATCAATACGATACCCCATTGTCACCACGAGTATTCAATTGCAAGACATATATCAAGTGTTCTCAAATCCATAAAAGTATTCAATCCTATAACAACAAAATCTCAAAGGGAAAACTCAATTCATCACAACAAGATAGAGAGGGGAAAACACCATATGATCCGACTATATTAACAAAGCCCGCGATACATCAAGATCGTGACATCTCAAGAACACGAGAGAGAGAGAGAGAGAGAGAGAGAGAGAGAGAGAGAGATTAAACACATAACTACTGGTGCAAACCCTCAGCCCCGATGGTGGACTACTCCCTCCTCATCGTGGTGGCCGCCGGGATGATGAAGATGGCCATTGGTGATGATGCCCCCCTTCGGCAGGGTGCCGGAAAGGGTCTAGATTGGTTTTCGGTGGCTACAGAGCCTTGCGGCGGTGGAACTTCTGATCTAGGTTAACCCCAAAGGGTTTTGGAATATTTGGGAATTTATAGTGCAAAGAGGGGGTGCAGGAGGCCACCAAGGTGGGCACAACCCACCTGGGCGCGCCTGGGCCCCCAAGCGCGCCCTGGTGGGTTGTGCCCCCCTCGGGGCACCCCCAGTTGCTTCTTTGGGCCACTGTTGGTCTTCTGATCCATAAAAAAATCTCCGTGAAGTTTCGTTGCATTTGGACTTCGTTTGGTATTGATTTCCTGCGATTTAATAAACAAGCAAAAAACAACAACTCGCGCTGGGCACTGGGTCAATAGGTTAGTCCCAAAAAATGATATAAAGTTGCTATAAAATGACTGTAAAATATCCAAGAATGATAAAATAACAGCATGAATACTTCATAAATTAAAGATACGTTGGAGACGTATCAGCATCCCCAAGCTTAATTCCTACTCGTCCTCAAGTAGGTAAATGATAAAAGAAATAATTTATGAAGTGTGAATGCTAGCAAAGTGCACAAGTTTGATTAATGACAATTTCAATCACTTTTCCTAGCATCATAATAGCAATTCTTTCTTATAAAACTTCTCATGTTATAGTAGCAACCGATTCGCATGTTAAGGTTCAAACAATGAACTCTCTTGAAACTCAACAACCTATGTTCTTAGTCACCAAGCAATTGCAATTCAACTTAATCAACAAAGTTTAATTAAGAGCTCCACATACTCAACCATCATATAGTCTTCTATTATTGCTAACACTCACCGCATCACATGAGCAAAACATTTCAACCGGACACATAGAAAGATAGGGGCTTATTGTTTTGCCTCCCAACGTATTCACCTCAAGGATGATGTCAATAATAATAACGCATGCTACCCATATTCAACGGACATATGTGCCTAGATATTTCCTCACCACATGATGCTTGCCAAAGGAGAAAAATAATAAGGAATAGAGAGAAAAACTTTGACTCTTTGAATAAAAGTAAATACTGAAAATTAAAAGATAGGCCCTTCGCAGAGGGAAGCAGAGGTTTCCATGCACTTATTTGTTTGTATGCTCAACCCGTTAGTGCAAAAGAACGTCACGTTATATTGCCCCTTATGATAGCAACCTTTATTATGCAGTCCGTCGCTTTTATTGCTTTGCCATCACAAGAAGCAATTTTTATTGCCTTATTGCACCGATGACAACTTACTTGAAGGATCTTGTTCAATCCTTTGGTAGGTATGGTGGACTCTTGAAGATAAGATTTGGGTTTAAGGGTTTTTGGATGCACAAGTAGTATCTCTACTTGGTGCAGAATTTTTGGCTAGCAGAGATGGGGGGCAAGTACCACATGTTAAAGGATCTATGACAATATAACTTCTATGTGAATATGAACAAACATAAATCATTACGTTGTCTTCCTTGTCCAACGTCAACAATTTTGGCATATAATATTTTGATGGGGGCTCACAATCACAAAAGATTTTCAGGATAGTGTATTTTCATGTGAAAGTTCTCTTCCTTATACTAATTATTTGTGAATTGCTTGTATGACCAATATTGTGATTGTCAAGCCTCAAAATATTTCACTTGCTGAACCCAATGTGAAGCTACCACTAGGCATGATATAATTTCAACTTTCTGACATTCAATTTGTTTAATAATTTACTAATGGGATATAAGTGAAGCACAAGAGTAAATGACAAGCTACTCCAAAAAGATATAAGTGAAGATCAAGCGAGTAGTTAAGTAAATAGGTAGTTATTTGAGGACTCTCTCTTATTCAACAACTTTCAGATCTAAGTATTTTATTAAAACAGCAAGCAAAAACAAAATAAAATGACATTCTAAGAATAGCACAACTCATGTGGAGAAGCAAAAACTTAGGCTCAACCGATACTAACCGATAATTGTTGATGAAGAAAGGTGGGATGCCTACCGGGGCATCCCCAAGCTTAGATGCTTGAGACTTCTGGAAATATTATCTTGGGATGCCTTGCGCATCCCCAAGCTTGAGCTTTTGTGTCTCCTATATTCCTCTCATATCACGGTTTCCCTAAATCTTAAAAACTTCATCCACACAAAACTCAACAAGAACTCGTGAGATAAGTTAGTATAAACCAATGCAAAAACTTTATCATTCTCTACTGTAGCAAATCACTAAAATTATTATTCAACATTGCATACTAAATGCCTGTGCATATTTAACACTCCTATCCTCAAATAGATTCATTAAACAAGCAAGCATATGCAAACAATGCAAACATAACAGCAATCTGCCATAACAGTACAGTCTGTAAAGAATGCAAGAGTATTAATACTTATTCAACTCCAAACATTATGAAATTCTACCACACTGTAGAAAATTATCAGAGCTTATTATGCAAAAAGTTTCAACATTTTATCACATTCTGACTTTCCTCGGGAATTTTTGCAACAACGATAAACTTTCTGTTTTCAAACAACAACATGTATACTTGCAAGATAAGCATGGCAAAGGCTATCAAAGCCACTTTTATTGAAATAAAAGGTGCAAAACATTATTCTAAATAACAGCAAGAAAATTATTAACAAAATAAATTAACGCTCCAAGCAGAACACATATCATGTGACGAATGAAACATAGCTCCAAGTGAGGTTACCAATAATGTTGGAGACGAAAGAGGGGATGCCTTCCGGGGCATCCCCAAGCTTAATTGCTTGGATATTCCTTGAATATTATCTTGGGGTGCCTTGGGAATCCCCAAGCTTAGGTTCTTGCCACTCCTTATTCTCCTCATATCGATATCTCACCCAAAACTTGAAAACTTCAATCACACAAAACTTAACGGAACTTCGTGAGATAGGTTAGTATGATAAAGAGCAAACCTGTCATTTTGGTACTGTCAAAGACAAGATTAATAATTGTTTCTGTCGGCGTCCTGGGAACGGGGTCCCAGACTTGCTCGCTCATGCCCATGGCATGGCTCCACCAAGAGCCCTCAGACGCCCATCTTCACCAACAAACACTCAAGACCCTCGCGAGGCAGACGACGCAAGACCTCCTCAGGGGCGGCCTCACCAGGCTGGCTCGCGAGGGGCGGAGAGATCAAGGCAAGGGGCACCTTGCGAGGTTCCTGTGACGCAAGCCATGATGACCGGGGCCAGGCGAGCGCCAGCGGGCAGTGTCCACATTTCCTCTTTGGTGCTAAAGAGGCAAGCGCAATCGAGGAGTCCCGAGGCATCAAGCAAAGGTTTCCATATCGGTGCAACGAGACCAAGACCAGCAGGATGACAGGACGGAGGTCACCGTGGAGCCCAGGATGGCGTCACCACTAGAGCCTTTGGCAGGCGAAGACCACCTTTAGTCAGGATAACTTGTACTAGTTGTCTCCCTTCAAATTTGGCCGTTGTGGCATCCCTTCCTGCCAGCATTTGGGAAGAGGACCATGGCCTCTATAAATAGGGCTAGCCACCACAGTAGGGGGAGGCAACGGATCCGAGGACCATTCAGATCATCCTTATCCACACAAACTCACCAAGCACAAGAGCACCTCTCCTCAGGAGGCTGTTCTTCCCTTGTAACTGTTCATCCTCAGCCCAAGAGGCAATCCACCACACCACACTAGAGTAGGGTATTACACCACATGCAGCAGGTTAGTCAGAGGCTCGGCAATCTTGGAGAAGTTCTCACTTAATCGACGGCAATAGTCAAGCAGACCGAGAAAACTTCGACTTGCTTAACGCTCTTCGGAGGAGTCCAATCGAGAATAGCCTGAACTCGTTCAGGTTGACGGCCATACCATCCTTAGAGATGACATGCCCAAGATAGGTTACTTGGAAGCCGAATTCACATTTGGAGTACTTGGCATAAAGTTGATGCTCTCGTAGCTTTTCCAAAGACAAGACGAAGATGTTCAAGATGTTCTTCTTCATTCTTGGAAAATATCGATATCATCCAGATAAACCACGATTTAACTTGTCGAGGTAATCCATGAATATATAGTTCATCAAAGCGAGAGAAGGTGGCTGGAGCATTTGTTAAGCCGAAGACATGACGGTGTACTCAGATGAACCATAACGAGTCACTTAATGCGGTCTTTGGGATATCCTCTTCGCGAACACGGATCTGGTGGTAACCCAACCTCAAGTCGAAGTTTAGAGAACACCGATAAACCAGCCAGCTTGATCATACAGATCATTGATCCGAGGAAGAGGATACTTATTCTGAATCGTAGCTTGGTTTATAGGACGGTAGTCTTGGACCAATCGGTTTGTCCCATCCTTCTTCTTGACAAAGAGAGAAGGTGCTCCCCAAGGAGAGCAACTTGGGCGAATGAAACCACTTCGAAGAGATTTGTCGATTTCCTCCTTGAGCTCAAGGAGTTCATGCGGAGGCATCTTGTAGGGTCGTTTGGCTATAGGAGTGGTGCCTGGTTTCAAGTCAATGACGAATTCGACAGCTCTAGCAGGGGGAATCCCTGGAAGTTCTTCAGGAAAGACGTCCTGGAATTCACGCACGACAGGAATGTTTTCAATACCCTCGAGTGGTGCAGCGTTCAATGCATTCAATGCATAGAGCCTTGCCTCGCATTTTGCACCGATGAGCTTGGTAAGTGACTATTTCATCGAAGGGTGTAGCAGATGGACGGTCTTAGTGGCGCAAACTATAGAAGCAGATGCGCCTTTAACCAATTCATTCCCAGAATGAGGTCAATGCTACAAGACTTCAGTATGATGGGTGAGACAAGGAATTCCAGTCCTTCGATTTCAACGGGGACGTCGTTGCAAATCATGGTGGTTCGACATTGGCCCGCAGGGGTGTGTACTAATAGTGAAGCATTCATGTCTTCGCTTAATGCCATGCATGAATGCAAAATCTTCCGACATGAATGAATGCGATGCACCAGTATCAAATAGAACACATGCTGGTACTGAATTTACGAGGAGTGTACCCATCACGAGAGGTGTTGGTCTTGAGCTTCGCTCGATCAACGTGGTTGGCATGAACTCGACCATAAGGCTTGGTATTGTTGTTGGGGCTGGTTGCTTCCACGGCCGATCATTTGGAAGGGCCACTGATTCGGTTCTGGTTGCATTCTTTAGCACGGTGCCCTGGTTGACCACACCAAGCATGCACCATTATTGGGAGTGGGAACAGAGCTTGGGGTGGTGGAGCTGGAAGCTTTGGCTGCCTAGTTGGAGGAGTAGGCGACGAGGTGCAGCATAGCTCGCTTTGGGGCAGGTGCATTCGGCTGGTACATGCTGTTGGGAATCCATATCTTGCGCTCTCATGAGGACGGGTTCAAGATGAGCCCGTGTCACGGTTGCGCTGTTAGAGCTCGTATTCCTGCGCACCAGTTTCGACATTGATAGCTTTGTTCACCAAAGTGGCGAAATCAGCAAAGTCGCACTAGAAGTGCGAGCTTGATGTCGCTTGAAGGCCGCCACGGAACTTCTCTTGTCTGCGGCATCGCTTGCAATATCCTCTTCAAAGATAGCGAGACAAGTCCAGAACTCCCGCCGATAAGCTTCAACAGCCTTGTTGCCTTGGGTGAGGTTATGAACTCACGCTTCTTCCGGTCCATGACTCCTTGAGGGATGAAGCGGGCACGAAAGCAGCTTGGAAGTCTGGCCAGGTGATGATTGTTCCAGCTGGCTGAGTACGCCTGTGGCTGTCCCACCATTGAGCTGCGGGTCCCTTCAGGAAGAAGGAAGCAAAGGTGACATAGCTGGCAGGGGCTACATCAGCAGACTCCATCTCATAGGTGATGTCACGGAGCCAGTCATCAGCATCCAGGGGCTGGGTTGAGCTGCGGTACACACTTGGGTTGAGGCGCATGAAATCCTGCAGAGTTACTGTGTTTGGCTGCTGGTCCATATTGGGGCGAGGAAACTGAGCCATCATGTTCTCCATGAACTGGCGATTCATCTCAAGTTGTTGGATCATACCAGCCATGTACTCAAAGCGGTGGTGGAAGTTGCCACCACGACCACGCACCAGCTGGTCTAACCATCCCGCTAATATATAACAGGGTAGTTCAGCATTTGAGAAATTATGCAAAGGACAAGAATCATTCATGATGAAACATGCATAATGAAAGCAAGACGATAGATACTACATAGTAGTCGGCATATCTTACAAAAGGGATCATGCATAGAGTTCGCACACGTAGTTCAAGACATAGACTAAGACATCATAGGCGGCACGCAGGCTCATGGCGAATGCATCTAACACTAACAAGCAAGCCTACATCAGTCCCACGCGGTATCGCTGGAGGTAGCTGTAGCCTAAAGCTGGTAGTGCGGCAGCGGATAGTCCTCCACGCCGGTGACTGGGGCCGTGGATACTCGTGCGTAACCCGACGCCTAACCGCGAAGAGGACCAAGCGCGGAGAGTAGCCTCCCACCTCCGCCAACCGACACCCCGGGGCATCACGGTCTGGCTGGGTAGATCGCAGAACGCGCAGCTCTGGATCGGACAAAGGGTGCAACAGCGCCGAGCACGGTAAAGGTGCCGACGGGTGGTGTACAACTCGTGGCGAAGAGCTCGGTTAGCTCGATCCAGCCCATCGCGATGCGTAACAAAGTTACGATGGTAGAAGGCTCTCGGTGACAAATGGAGTAGGCAGCAGCAGTAGTAACCCTCCTCACCAACATCGATGCGATAGCAATGTGCTCAAGGGGAGGTGTCCAACTCCCGATACTCTCCACGAAGACGTGTCGAGCAGCATAAGCAGCATCGTGGACTGCCATATCGATAGTCACCCCAACACCATGTGCGGTGTGCAGACAAGAGTGGAGTCATACTCCAGAGTAGAGGTGGACGATGGCTCGGTATCGCTCCTGGTTAAAGTCATGGTACTCCTCAAAGACGGTGTACTCGGGGTGCCGCCGATAACCCGGATAGGTCATCATCTCTCGCTAGCACCAAGAGTGATCCCGAGGCACCAATGGTCGCCGTGGTGGCGCATTTACCTGCCTCGTGGGTTCCATCTGAAAACAAAGATGTTTCGAAGGAGTCAAATGACAGTGTGGAAATTGATCAAAATACAATTCCAAGGAATAACTATGGCTTTATCCAACTTTGGGGTGAATGTGGTCACGGATCCTAGTGTTAGTTAGTAAATTCGCTTAACCCGAGTAGAAGAGAGTTCAGAGTCCCAGAGTAAAGGTCGAGGAGTAAAAGATCCTAATACCACCCGATGGCGACGTGGGCCCGTAAGGCACACAGCCAAGTTAGTAAAAGTTTTGCAATGTCTAGACTCGACTTCGCCAAGGAGTGTGGAAGGGGATTCCACAGCAATCGGCGCGATACCAACTTGTGACGCCTCGATTCAATCATACACTAATCATACACGCAAATGTGTACGATCAAGATCGTGGACTCACGGAAGATATCACAACACAACTCTAAAAATAAAGTAAGTCATACAAGCATCATAATACAAGCCGGGGCCTCGAGGGCTCGAATACAAGTGCTCGATCATAGACGAGTCACGGAAGCAACAATATCTCGAGTACGCATATAAGTTAAACAAGTTTGCCTTAAGAAGGCTAGCACAAACGGGATACAGATCAAAGAGGCGCAGCCTCCCGCCGAGATCCTCCTAACTACTCCCCGGTCGCCGCCGGGCTGCACGTAGTAGTAGGCGCCCCGGTGTAGTAGTCGCCATCGACGGTGGCATCTAGCTCCCGGCTCCATCGTCTGTTGCAGCAATCGAGTAGAGATAGGGGGAAAAGGGGAAACAATGCAACCGTGAGTACTCATCCAAAGTACTCAAGCAAGGATTTACACTACATATGCATGGATATATGTGTAAAGGGCCATATCAAGGGGTGAATCGCAGAATGCCGAATAAGAGGGGATAGCTAGTCTTATCGAGGACTACGCTCGTCACCTTCGCCTTGCAACAGTAGAAGAGGGTAGGTTGAAGTCCTCCAAGTAACATCACATAGCAATAATTCTACCCGCGATCCCTCCTCGTAACCCCGAGAGAGAGCGACCACCGTTGTATCCGCACTTGGAAGGGTGTGTTTTATTAAGAATCCGGTTCTAGTTGTCATAAGGTCAAGGTACAACTCCAAGTCGCCCTGTTATCAAGATCACGGCTATTCAATAGATTAATCACTGCAGGGTGCACCACATAACCCAACACGCTTGATCCCATTTGGCCGGACACACTTTCCTGGCTCATGCCCGGCCACGGAAGATCAACACGTCGCAGCCCCACCTAGGCTCAACAGAGAGGTCAGCACGCCGGTCTAAACCTAGGCGCCCAGGGGTCTGGGCCCATCACCCTGAACACACCTGCACGTTGTGAGGGCGGCCGAAAGCAGACCTAGCCTAGTGGCGTTCCAGTCCAATTCGGCGCGCGCCGCTCAGTCGCTGACGTCACGAAGTGCTTCGGCTGATACCACGACGCCGAGTGCCCATATCTTTCCCACGAGTTGGTTAGTGCGATAGGCCCAGAGCCAACTCAGATCAAATACCAAGATCTCAAGCGTGTTAAGTATCCGCGAACGCGAACAGGCCAGCCCACCTCTCTCCTAGGCGGTCTCAACCTGCGCCTGCCGCCTCCGCCTCAAAGATCCACTCGAGGGTGCTCCACAAGCCGACCCGTCTTTAGTCACCACATGTATCATGTATAAGTATATAGTATATACCCGAGATCACCTCCCGAGTGATCTCGGCCCAATAGTATAGCACAGCAGACGGACAAGAATGTAGGGCCACAGATGGAATACTAGCATCCTATACTAAGCATGTAGGAATGCAGGTAAAGGTAACAACAGTAGTAACAAGGACAGGCTATGCATCAGGATAGGTATAATGTAGCAAGAATATGCTACACTACTCTAATGCAAGCAGATAGAGGAGAGTAGGCGATATCTCGTGATCAAGGGGGGGCTTGCCTGGTTGCTCTGGCAAGAGAGAGGGGTCACAACTCCGTGGTCGAACGGGGCAGCAGCAGGCGTCGGCCTCGTAGTCTACCGGAGAGAAGAGGGGAAGAAACAATGAATACTATGTAAACAGATGCATATCGATGCATGACAAGACAAGTAACGATGCTAGGCGTGTTCTAACGTGGTATGAGGTGGTACTGTTATGGGGAAACATCCGGAAAATATCCCTGTTTCGTGTTTTGAAGAGGAGCCTGAGGGGAAAGTTGCGAGTTCGATAGGTTAGGGGTGTGTGGCGGACGAACGGACTGCATATCCGGATTCGCCTCGCCGTTCGAGCAACTTTCATGTTGAAAATATTTTAACCGAAGTTACGGATTAAAAGATATGATTTTCTAAAGATTTTATTAATTTCCGGAATTTAATTAATTATTTAAATCCAACATTATCTAGAATAGTAAATGATGACGTCAACATGACGTATGTGTGATGTCAGCAGGCAACAGTGCGGTTGACCTGGGTCAAACTGACATGTGGGTCCCGTGGGACCCACCTGTCATACACTGTTAGGTTAATTAGGGTTTAGATTAATCTAATTACAGTTTAATTAAACTAACAGGTTAATTAGTTTAGTTAATTGATCAGGTTAATTAAACTCAATTAATTAAGTTAATTAATTAATTAATATTATTATTATTATTATTATTTTCTCTTTTTTCGTTCTAGGGCTGGGGCCCCTTTGTCAGTGGGCCAAAGGCCTTAGCGGGTCAACGGGCGCCACCGGTGCGGTTGAGGCAAGCACCGCGTGGGCCGAGCCCAACCGGGAAGGCGAGGCAAGGCGAGGCCACCGGGAGCGGCGGGCGGCGCTGGCGTGGGACAGCCGGTGGATCGACGCCAACAGTGGGGTGGACTCGGCGGTGCCGCATGGGGAAGCGAACGGCGACGGCGGCGGCCACCGCAGTGCAGCGGCTGGCCACAGGAGGGGCCGGCCGCGCCGAGGCGCGCCTTGAGGCCGGACGGCAAAAGCGGGCGGAGGCGCCGAGGGCGTGGCCGGGCAGCCGCAACCAACGGCGCCGAGTTGCGCACGACGCGGGAGCGCTGGGGAAGAGGGCGCGCCACGGGCGCGAGGGCTGACGTGAGCGCGACGAGCGCGGGAAAGGAGGAGACGGGGCGGGACGGTCCGCGCGGTTGGTGCCGCAGCGCCTGTGGCGCTGCCCTCCCGCATGAACGCGGGCCGGAGCACGCGAGGCGCGGCGACGGTCGCGGGGCGAGGGAGTGCGAGGAGAGGGGGTGGGAGCCCGGGGCCTCACCGGGGTTCGCAGGGTTCGAGGCAGCGGGCTCGGTGGAGGTCGGGAGGGCTGCTAGGAGGGGGACGGGACGGCGCCGACGAGGAGGAGGCAGGCTGGCGATGGAGCGCCCGCGAGGACGAGCGGCGGGCAGGCGGTGGTCTCCTCCCGATCCAGATCGGGGAGAGGGGATATTCGGGGGTGGGGCTGTCGGTGGGGAGTGGGGGAGGAGTGGATAAGGGAGAGGAGTGGGGGCTGACTGGCCGGCCTGGTTGGTTCGATGGCGGTGGGCCATGGTCGGCAGAGGGCTTCTCCTCCTTTTGTTTTTTTTGTTTGCTCTGTTTTCTTTTGTATTTTCTTTCTTTTATTTATTTTCTTTTCTGTTTTAATTCATTTAAACGTATTTAGGCATTCTATAAAAATGTGTTTACTCCACCATAATTACCGATGCAATATTTGGCAACCCCCGAACATTTTAGTTTTAATTTTTGAAAACTTTTATTGCTATCATAAATTTGAATTTGAATTTCGAAACAGTTTTGAATTAACCCGTGATTAACTACAGTGACGGAGGTGACGTGGCACCATCAACGTGAGATTACTGTAGCATGATTATCCGGGCGTTACAGCATATCCACAACTTCTCTTTCTGTCTGTTGCTGTCCTCTTGATAGTCTGAACCATGAGGCTCATGACCTTGAATTGTTGTGGCACATCAAATATGTGTAGCAAATTAATTGCATGCCCTCTGATCATGTTGTGGTCACCTGATTTGGGCAAAAAGAGTGTGCCTTAGGATCCAGTTGATCGTTGGTAGCCCTGACAGAAGAAAATGGACTGACCCAAGCTTGAAAGTCTCAAGAGCTTTGTCTGGGATCTCCTTGTACATCTATGACATAGAGTTGTGATCCATCTTTTTCTTGGCATAAACGTCCAAGTCATCTTCACTCTCCTTTGGGGAATTGATCGACTTGCCCATTCCTCAATAGTTGATTGGTATCTCGCTCCTTGGACATCCAAACTATCCGCCATCCGGATAGAAATGTCTTTGGAGTAGAACGCATAATGAGCTCATCATTCCAGTTTGTGAGCTTCGCCCAACAAAGTCTGCAACTCCACGCCAAGACCGAAGTTGTCATATACCCGGGATAATGTTCTTCATTCTCCGTATGTAGGTCCAATGACCCACCTCATATCACACACTATGGGCTTCTTGGCCAACAAGATTGTCTCATAGAAGTCCCGATGTTCCTTTGTGTGGAACCCGTAATCAACAAAGCAGTCCTTCTCCTAGTGGCATATGGATCGACTCTCCATAGCCTCAACCCTAAATCTCTCCCGATCTTCATGTTCTCAGCCATAGGATGAGCATCATTGTGGTCTGAATCTTGGGTTTGAGCTTCCTTAGGACTTGTCCTTCATCATCTTCCTCACCGCAACATCGTGCATCGGGCCTTGTTCTTTTCAAAGATTGGTATACTCCTGGTATTCCTCTTAGGTGCACTCTTGGGCTTGGAGACAGCTTTGGGTGCTACTTTGGGCTTTGATGTTGCAGCCCTTGACTTTATAGCATCACCCATCAGCTTTTGTACCTTGGGTGCTGGTGCAGAACCTCTTCTTCTTCCTCTTCTTCCATCATGGAAGGCTTTCCAATCACTCCGCCATGGTCTTCTTGACCCTTTCCTTCCTTTTCTTTCCTTCGCAGCAGGCTCTTTGGGTTGGGATTCCAAAGATGCTTGAGTGGAGACTCGGCTTTAGACATTGGTTGTCTTCCCGCAGCCTTTTGATCTTCATCCCGGCTTTACTGCAGCTTGAGCTATACTATTTCTTGAGCACTTTCTTCTTTGAAATGACCTCATCTTCTATTGCCACATAATCCTCATCCTCGATTCGAGGTTCTCTTCTTCCTTGTCCCGGTGGCAGCTTTGGGCAAATTGTCGGGAGTGCTTCGCTTCCCTCATCTCGAGCTGCTAGAGGGACTAGTGCCCTCACTCATCTCAGATCTGCTCCTCGACTTGTTCGCTGTCACTTTGGTCCGACATGTTGCACACATCGACTCGACCTCGTGAATAGTTATAGATGAGATAGAGTGGATGAGCATCACAAAATGCGAGATTTTTGCAAAAGAATGATTCAAAATACTTAGTTTTAGTTTTCCACGAAAGCATTTCGGATCAACCGATTTTCAAACTCGGTGATACCGAAGCAGTTTTGGAACCTAAACTAGTGAACTCGGTCAGACCGAGTCACAGTTCGGTGGCACCGAGACTGCTAGGGTTTCACAAAGTTCTAAAATTGGTCACACCGGTTTGCAATTCTCGGTCAGACCGAGAGTTACAAATGCAATGGCGTTAGCCGAATCGGTGGGACCGAGTTTTTCAACTCGGTGGGTCCGAAATGGTTTCGGCGGTAACCTAACCCTAAATTTTCAAATCGCATCTATTCTAAGGATTGTTTTGACTGGATAGAGGTGTTTCAATCGTGGCAAGAATCATAATGAACACAATGTGCTAGGAATCAGACGAGGATAGCACTGTGATCGAGTTCATACCCTAGTTCAGCGATGAACAAACTACGGCGGCAACAGCGGAGATGAAATCTGTTGACGGCGGCGGAGACCAGCGACAGGAGGCGGCTGGCGACGAAGTCGACGATCCGAAGACCTAGAAGGCAGAGCGAGCTATGCGCGTGGCGAAGAGGTTTGGAGAAAGTTTTCCAAAATTTTGCCGTGAGAATATATAGCCCGACAACGCCGGTGTGACCGAGTGGAACACTCGGTGGCACCGAGATGCATAACTGTTGACAGTTATAGCAACTCGGTGTGACCGAAAAGTTCAAATCGGTTGCACCGAGATGAAAACCTAGATCGACTTAGTGATCTCGGTATGACCGAAATGGAGGAATCTGTCAGACCGAAAAGCACAAAGAAGTTTTGGAAGTTTAAGTCTATGACGAATCGGGACTCGAGTGCTCCTCACACGAGTGGTTCGAATCTGACTTGATCAAATTTTGTGATGTAGCATGAATAGAGTTTGAGACGAGTAAAGCATAGATAGCTAGAGAAGGTTCTTAGGCATTCTTGTCCATCCACTTGGCCAAAGAAAAGAAACCAATCAATCAAAACAACAAGTGGATGTCCTCGAATGAGTAAAATATGCAACCAACATGCTCACACAATAAAATGACAAATGAAATATGTGACAAAGCATGCACAAACAATTCTAGCATCTATCAAACAATTGGCGATGACTAGGTCATCTATATATGAGTATATTGACTTAGGAGTCAAATGAGAGCATTTGATCATAGGTCATACTCATCGTTTAAGCTCAAGTGGGGTTACCACTTTTACATAAAGCATTTATGTGTTCACATCATTAGAGTTGCTTTGACTCAATTCTTAGAGTTAGGCTCCCCCTAGATGTGAGATCCCCCCTTAGAGGGATGAACTAACCTTGGGTTTTGTCTATGATGACTTCATGTAGGTCTTGAAGATGTGGATGCTCAATGTTGATGTAGATCTTTTGGAGCAATCCTTTGGAGTGAGTTGCACTTTCAATACCTACATGGGTTAGTCCCACAAGGAACAAACAAGAATATCCATAGACATAGAGTGATGCACACACAAAATGATGTCCATCAAAACATTAGGTTACCTTGTCCCTTGCCTTACCAACATGAGGGTTTGTGACTCCTTGAACTAGTGCAAGATATGGAAGATGATTGCACTTGTCCTTGCCAAAATGTTATGAGTGAAGAATATTGGCGGAGTCACCCTCAAGAACACTCTAGTTCTTCTTCTTCGGGATCCACATCATCTTGATGGGAATCCTTGGTGTTGTAGTTGTACTTGATGAAGTAGAACTTGACGTAGTCTTGGGAACCCACTTGACCAAGGCCTTAGGTGCTTCTTCATATGCATCAATCTCCTCTTGAAGCTTGTCCTTGCCTTTGTTCTTGTGGTCTTGTGGTGGAAGATCATCCTGTGCTTGTGTTCCCTTGAAGGAAGTAGGATCATACTTCTCTTGTTGTGGAACAAACTTCGTCTTGGGGTATTGATCTTCTTCCCACTCAACTCCATTAGCATTGAACTTTCGTTCAAAACCAACACCTTGATTCTTCCGGTGCCTTCCTTGCTTGCGTACAATTTCCTCGAATTGCTTACTCCCGGCAAGGCTCTTGTATACGCCTTTCTCTATAATTCCCTTCAATAAGTTGTTTTCTTGCTCAAGTGTAACTTGGCTAAGAGAATCATTAGTGGAATCAAGAGAACTACTAGAAGCAACAATATTGGATTTAGCATAGTTATTGTTACTACTAGAGGAAGAATCTTTCTTGTTCTTGTTACTAGACTTGACTTGAGGCATGTAAGTAGATAAGAGTAAACGCTTGGCAATGTAAGAAGAACTTTTCTTACGGAGATCATCATTGATTTCCTTTAGGAACTCATGCTCTTGCTCAAGATTGAGCTTTTCAAAGCGTAACTTCTCATGAGCCCTTAAAAGTTCTCGATGATCTTCGAAGATAGTTTCATGAGCTAACTTAAGAGTGTTTAGTTCTTTAGTTAGAAGCTCAATCTTCTCCTTATCATTGTCATTCGTTTCATCTTGATTAGCATGACTAATTGATGTTTCATCATAGTATTCATCACTAGAGTTGTCAACAAGTAAATCATCATCACCTAACAAGTCATCTTCGTCACTATTGAAATCAACATACTCGGGGTGTGTTACCTTAGGACCTTTGGCCATGAAGCATCTTCCAATTCCTTCATTTGGTGAGTCAAATATGTCGTAGGAGTTGGTTGACACAAGTGCTAGACCGGCAACACCTTCATCCTGAGTATATTCGGAGTCGGAGTGATAGCTTCTCTCGGAGTGATTGTCGGAGTCGGAGCCGGATACCCATTCACCAACATGAGCTTGATGTCTTCCTTTTGTGTAGCTCATTGATGACTTGTCCTTCCTTTCTGAATCCTTGCTTCCCCGTGAGGGTTTTCGTTCATAACGATCATATCTACTCCTTCTCTCTTGGTGGTGATTCTTCTCTTCTACTTCTTCTTTTGGAGAATCTTCTCTTCTTTTGTAGGGTGTCGTACACTCATTGAATAGTGTCCGGTCTCCCACAATTGTAGCAATTGCGCTCTCGACTAGAAGATCTTTTGTCATTGTAGGACCTTGACTTAGAGCTTCTTTCTTTGCTTCTACTCTTGTAGAATTTGTTGAATTTCTTCACCATTAAGCTCAATTCTTCATTGAAGGTTTGTTTCTCACTTGATGATGTGGGGCTACATGAGGCTTTGTAAGCACCACTTGACTTGTTGTGAAGTTCCTCCTTATCCTTGGTGACATCTCATGAGCAACAATTCTTCAATGACTTCCGCTGGCTTGAGATCTTTGTAATTTGGCATCATTTGGATCAATGTGCACACGGAATCATATTTTCCATCCAATGCTCTTAGGATCTTCTTGATGATGAATCTGTCAGTCATCTCTTCACTTCCTAAGCCGGCAATCTCATTTGTGATAAGAGCAAGCCTAGAGTACATTTCAGCGACACCTTCACCATCCTTCATTCTGAACTTGTCTAGGTGACTTTGGAGCAGATCCAACTTGGATTCCTTGACGGAGTCGGTACCTTCATGCATATCAATCAAAGTATCCCAAATTTCCTTTGCATTCTCAAGACGGCTGATTTTGTTGAATTCTTCGGGGCACAAGCCATTGAAGAGGATATCACAAGCTTGAGCATTGTATTGCAGCATCTTCAATTCTTCCGCGCTAGCTTCACGGTTCGGTTCTCTCCCATCAAAGAATTCACCTTGCAAGCCAATACACACAATATCCCAAACGGCGGGGTTATGTCCGAGAATATGCATTTTCATCCTATGCTTCCAACTAGCAAAATTAGTGCCATCAAAGTAAGGACCTCTACGGTGATAATCTCCCTCGCTAGATGACATACTCTCCTAGGTTGTGAAACCAAGGCTATGACCACCAAAAGCTATGGAAATCAAAGCAAATGGAAACCAACCCTCTGATACCACTTGTAGGACCTTGAAGTATGTCTAGAGGGGGGGTGATTAGACTACTTGACCAATTAAAAACTTAACCTTTTCCCAATTTTAGACTTTGGCAGATTTTAGCTATCTTTGCACAAGTCAAGCAATCTTCACACAATTCAAGCAAGCATGCAAAGAGTATATGAGCAGAGGAATTTAAAGCATGCAACTTGCAAGAATGTAAAGGGAAGGGTTTGGAGGATTCAAACGCAATTGGAGACACGGATGTTTTTGTCGTGGTTCCGATAGGTGGTGCTATCGTACATCCACGTTGATGGAGACTTCAATCCACGAAGGGTAACGATTGCGCGGGTCCACGGAGGGCTCCACCCACGAAGGGTCCACGAAGAAGCAACCTTGTCTATCCCACCATGGCTGTCGCCCATGTAGGACTTGCCTCACTAGCGGAAGATCTTCACGAAGTAGGCGATCTCCTTGCCCTTACAAACTCCTTGGTTCAACTCCACAATCTTGTCGGAGGCTCCCAAGTGACACCTAGCCAATCTAGGAGACACCACTCTTCAAGAAGTAACAAATGGTGTGTTGATGATGAACTCCTTGCTCTTGTGCTTCAAATGATAGTATCCCCAACACTCAACTCTCTCTCACAGGATTTGGATTTGGTGGAAAGAAGATTTGAGTGGAAAGCAACTTGGGAAGGCTAGAGATCAAGATTCATGTGGTAGGAATGGAATATCTTGGCCTCAACACATGAGTAGGTGGTTCTCTCTCGAGGCTGGTAAGTTGGAAGTGTAGGTTTGTTCTGATGGCTCTCTCCACGAATGAAGAGGAGGTGGAGGGGTATATATAGCCTCCACAGAAAATCTAACCGTTACACACAATTTACTAAACTCGGTGGGACCGAATCAACAAACTCGGTTGGACCGATTCAGTAAACCTAGTGACCGTTAGGGTTTTCGGTGGGACCGAAATGCAACTCGGTAGGACCGATATAGTTAGGGTTAGGGCATAACGTAATCTCGGTGAGACCGATTACACAAACTCGGTGAGACCGATTTTGGTAATTAGCTAACCAGAGAGTTGGTCAGGTAAACTCGGTGGGACCGATTCGCTCTTTTCGGTGAGACCGAAATGTTACAAAAGGGAAACAGAGAGTTTACATTGCAATCTCGGTGGGACCGATCGCTCACTTCGGTTAGACCGAAACGTTACGAAGGGAAATAGAGAGATTACAATCCCATCTCGGTGAGACCGAGATCCCTATCGGTGAAACCGATTTGCCTAGGGTTTGTGGTTGTGGCTATGACATCTGAACTCGGTGGCGCCGGATAGAAAGAATCGGTAGGACCGATTTTGACTTTAGGTTTAGGTCATATGTGGATGTGAGAAAGTAGTTGAGGGTTTTTGGAGCATATCACTAAGCACATGAAGTAAGAGGCTCATCAAGCAACACCTCATCCCTCCTTGATAGTATTGGCTTTTCCTATAGGCTCAATGTGATCTTGGATCACTAAAATGTAAAATGTAGAGTCTTGAGGTTTTGAGCTTGAGCCAATCCTTTGTCCTTAATATTTTGAGGGATCCACTTTCATCATCCATGACATGCCATTCATTGAGCTTTCCTGAAATGTTTGTCTTGGAATAGCATTAGCTCAGTGAGCTATATGTTGTTATGAATTACCAAAACCACCTAGGGATAGTTGCAGTTTCAATCTCCCCCTTTTTGGTAATTGATGACAACATATAGATCAAAGCTTCGACAAATGATAATAAGATTAAAAAGCATCGTCGCTTTGAGAAGTATGTGATAAGCAAGAGCTCCCCCTAAATTTGTGCATATTTTGAGATTTGCTTTGGACTGCAAATGCACAAGGAATTAGGCTCATGGGTTACTCTTCCATGTCACATACATCTTGGTGGAGCGCTCAAAATAATAAAGATTGAATACATGCACTCATCACCAAGCAAAGTGAATGATCATATAAGGATAAGTAAGATAATATCATCTAACAAGCATAAGTGTAGCTTATGATCAAACACATGATCATCAATTTCTCACAGATAATAGCATAGTATCTCAAGCAATCAAAAGCAAACAAAGTTCGACCAAGAAGACAAGAGAGAACAAAAGCAAACTCTCTCTCTCTCTCTCTCTCTCGAAGCCTATGATCTATGCATTTTTCCCCTTTGGCAACAAGTTACCAAAAGTTCCTAGAAAATGCATAGTACTATATCGTCTCTCGTGCTTGGTCTTGAGTTGGTGGGTAGAGATGGCTCCTTGGACGAAGACTTCAGCTTGATGTGGAAGGAGCTGAAGGAGTTGGTCTTTGGGGCTGGTTAGCTGGAGCTGTAGCTGGAGCAGATGAAGTGACTCGTGTGTGCATCGGCTCTGCAGCTGATCTCCGAGCTCGAGGCACTCGCAAATGCATCGAGAGTTGTCCCGCCCTTCCTCTCCTGCATGTCATCCTGTAGCTGCTCCACAACCGATCAATCTCGCCATCTTGTGACATCAAGATCATAGAACTTTTGTTCCATGATTCTTTCCAGGCTCTCCTGGTTTTGAGTTAGGGTGGCCAACCCTTTCTCAATCCTCAGAGTTGATGCTATCAAGTAACTAAGTTGGTCCTGCTTGCTCTTCAAAAAGTACTCAGATGCCTCCTCTTGTGTTGGCATCTTGGCAGCCTTCTCTTTCTTTGATTTCTCCTTCTTCTCTTGAGCTTGTACTGATGATGGTTCATTCTCATTCATCACAACTTGATTGTCCTTAAAGTCAGGATAGAGAACAAAGTGTTCCTTATCCAACAGATACTTTCTTGTGCCCATCTTTGAGTTAATCAACTCCTGAATTTGTGGGGCATATCCACAACTTCTCTTTTGGTCTGCTGCTGTCCTCTTGATAGTCTCAACCATGATATTGCACCTGCTGAGATAGAAGATATTGATGTTACCATTAAGCTTTCCAATAGATATACCATATCACCCATTGGAATTGTTAGAGATGTTGAAGTCTTGTGTGGGAAAAGTAAATATCCTGCTGATTTTCTTGTTCTTGGTTCCCCGCAAGATAGCTTTTGTCCCATTATTTTTGGTAGACCCTTCTTGAACACTGTTAACGCTAAGATAGACTGTGAAAAGGATGTTGTCACTATTGGTCTAGGTGATATGTCTCATGAGTTCAACTTTTCTAAATTTTGTAGACAACACCGTGAAGAGGAATTGCCTAGTAAAGATGAAATTATTGGTCTTGCTTCTATTGCCATGCCTCCTAGTGATCCTTTAGAACAATATTTGCTAGACCATGAAAATGATATGTTTATGAATGAAAGAAGGGAAATAGATGAAGTATTATTTAAATAGGAACCCATCCTGAAACACAACTTGCCTATTGAAATCCTAGGGGATCCTCCTCCACCCAAGGGTGATCCCGTGTTTGAGCTCAAACTGTTACCTGATACTCTTAAATATGCTTATCTTGATGAGAAAAAGATATACCATGTTATTATTAGTGCTAACCTTTCAGAGCATGAAGAAGAGATGTTATTGAAAACTCTGAAGAAGCACCGCGCTGCTATTGGATATTCTCTTGATGATCTTAAGGGCATTAGTCCCACTCTATGCCAGCACAAAATAAATATGGAGAAAGATGCCAAACCAGTTCGTGATCACCAACGACGGCTTAATCCTAAAATGAAAGAGATAGTAAGAAAGGAAATACTAAAGCTCCTTGAGGCAGGTATAATTTATCCCGTTGTTGATAGTCAGTGGGTAAGTCCTGTCCATTGTGTCCCTAAAAAGGGAGGTATTACCGTCGTTCCTAATGATAAAGATGAATTGATCCCGCAAATAATTATTACAGGTTATAGGATGGTAATTGATTTTTGCAAATTAAATAAGGCTACTAAAAAAGATCATTACCCCTTACCTTTTATCGATCAAATGCTAGAAAGATTATCCAAACATACACATTTTTTCTTTCTAGATGGTTATTCTGGTTTCTCTAAAATACCTGTGTCAGCCGATGATCAATCAAAGACCACTTTTACTTGCCCTTTCGGTACTTTTGCTTATAGGCGTATGCCTTTTGGTTTATGTAATGCACCTGCTACCTTTCAAAGATGCATGATGGCTATATTCTCTGACTTGTGAAAAGATTTGTGAGGTTTTCATGGATGATTTCTCCATTTATGGATCCTCTTTTGATGATTGCTTGAGCAACCTTGATCGAGTTTTGCAGAGATGTGAAGAAACTAATCTTGTCTTGAATTGGGAAAAGTGCCACTTTATGGTTAATGAAGGTATTGTCTTGGGGCATAAAATTTCTGAAAGAGGTATTGAAGTTGATAAAGCCAAGGTTGATGCTATTGAAAAGATGCCATGTCCCAAGGACATCAAAGGTATAAGAAGTTTCCTTGGTCATGCCAGTTTTTATAGGAGGTTCATTAAGGACTTATCAAAAATTTATCGGCCTCTGACTAATTTGTTACAAAAGATATATCATTTGTCTTTGATGATGATTGTGTAGAAGCATTTGAAATACTTAAGAAAGCATTGATCTCTGCACCTATTGTCCAGCCACCTGATTGGAATTTACCTTTTGAAACCATGTGTGATGCTAGTGATTATGTTGTAGGTGTTGTTCTAGGGCAAAGAATTGATAAGAAGTTAAATGTTATTCAATATGCTAGTAAAACTCTAGACAATGCTCAGAGAAATTATGCTACTACTGAAAAAGAATTCTTAGCAGTTGTATTTGCTTGTGATAAGTT
The DNA here is from genome assembly GCA_021605205.1 of Aegilops longissima. Classification (NCBI taxonomy): domain Eukaryota; kingdom Viridiplantae; phylum Streptophyta; class Magnoliopsida; order Poales; family Poaceae; genus Aegilops; species Aegilops longissima. The sequence continues at coordinate 467,012,760 of CM038677.1, read as the reverse complement.
CAGACCTTATATTGTTGATTCTAAAGTAACTATTCACACTGATCATGCTGCTATTAAATATCTTATGGAAAATAAAGATGCTAAACCTAGACTTATTAGATGGGTTCTCTTGTTACAAGAATTTGATTTGCATATTATTGATAGAAAGGAGCTGAGAACCCGCTGCTGCATAACTTGTCTAGGTTAGAAAATGTTCTTGATGACCCACTACCTGTTGATGATAGCTTTCCTGATGAACAACTAAATGTCATAAATGCTTCTCGGACTACTCCATGGTATGCTGATTATGCTAATTACATTGTTGCTAAATTTATACCACCTAGTTTCACGTACCAGCAAAAGAAAAAGTTTTTCTATGATTTGAGACATTACTTTTGGGATGACCCACATCTTTATAAAGAAGGAGTAGATGGTGTTATTAGACGTTGTGTACCTGAGCATGAACAGGAACATATCCTACGCAAGTGTCACTCCGAAGCTTATGGAGGACACCACGCTGGAGATAGAATTGCACATAAGGTATTGCAATCCGGTTTTTATTGGCCTACTCCCTTCAAGGACGCCCGTAAGTTTGTCTTATCTTGTGATGAATGTCAAAGAACTGGTAATATCAGTAGACGTCAAGAAATGCCTATGAACTATTCACTTGTTATTGAACCATTTGATGTTTGGGGCTTTGATTATATGGGACCTTTTCCTGCCTCTAATGGATACACACATATATTAGTTGCTGTTGATTACGTTACTAAGTGGGTAGAAGCTATTCCAACTAGTAGTGCTGATCATAACACATCTATTAAAATGCTTAAAGAAGTTATTTTTCTGAGGTTTGGAGTCCCTAGATATTTAATGACTGATGGTGGTTCACATTTTGTTCATGGTGCCTTTTGTAAAATGCTTGCTAAGTATGATGTTAATCATAGAATTGCATCTCCTTATCACCCACAGTCTAGTGGTCAGGTAGAATTGAGTAATAGAGAACTCAAACTAATTTTGCAAAATATTGTTAATAGATCCAGGAAGAATTGGTCCAAGAAACTTGATGACGCATTATGGGCCTATAGAACTGCATATAAAAATCCTATGGGTATGTCTCCCTATAAAATGGTTTATGGAAAAGCATGTCACTTACCTCTCGAACTAGAACATAAGGCTTATTGGGCTATTAAAGAACTCAATTATGATTTCAAACTTGCCGGTGAGAAGAGGTTATTTGACATTATGTCACTTGATGAATGGAGAACCCAAGCCTATGAAAATGCCAAGTTGTTTAAAGAAAAGGTTAAAAGATGGCATGACAAAAGGATACAAAAGCATGAGTTTAATGTAGGTGATTATGTATTTCTATACAACTCTCGTTTAAGATTTTTTGCAGGGAAACTTCTCTCTAAATGGGAAGGTCCTTACGTTATCGAGGAGGTCTATCGTTCCGGTGTCATAAAAATCAACAACTTCGAGGGCACAAATCCGAAGGTGGTGAACGGTCAAAGAATCAAACATTATATCTCAGATAATCCCATAAATGTTGAAACCAATGTCATTGAAACCGTAACCCCGGAGGAATACATAAGGGACACTTTCCGGAACGTTTCAGACTCCGAATATGAATAGGTATGTGGTACGATAAGTAAACCGACTCCAAACAGTTCTAATGGCAATTTTTCTCCGTTTTGTAATATTTAGAAAAATAGAAAAATAAGAAGCAGTCCGGGAAGGACATGAGGCCTCCACGAGGGTGGAGGGTGCGCCCTACCCCCCTGGGCGCGCCCCCTGCCTCGTGGGCACCTCGTGTGCTCTCCGGACTCCGTTTTCTTGCACGATATGTATTTTGGTCGGTAAAAATTCATTATATAATCTCCTGAAGGTTATGACTCCTGTATCACGCAAATATCCTCTGTTTTCGTTTCGAGCTGTTGCTGCTGCAGATTAGAGCAAGATGTCTTCTCAAGAGTCAGTCGGGGAGAGCCGGGTGTCTCATCCGGCACCGAGATGAAGGACAAACAACGACGCTGACCACTTCAGGCCAGCAACAAAGGAAGAGATGGAGGCTGATTTGAAGAGGATAGACGCCATGGAGGAGGATCAAGAAGTCACTTCTCGTTTCCGAGATGGATTCACAATGGGAGAAATACAGAGCTCGTCTATTCCAAACTTGGTTATCCCTCCAAATGTTAGATTTCTTTCTTATGAAAATATGAAGAAGAGTGTCACTTGTTCTCCCGCAGCTATGCAACACCCTTGGGTGCAAGGTGTTGGAAATATGCCCTAGAGGCAATAATAAAAGCATTATTATTATATTTCCTTGTTCATGATAATTGTCTTTTATTCATGCTATAACTGTATCATCCGGAAATCGTGATACACGTGTGAATACATAGACCACAAAACGTCCCTAGTGAGCCTCTAGTTAACTAGCTCGTTGGTCGATAAATAGTCATGGTTTCCTGACTATGGACATCAGATGTCATTGACAACGGGATCACGTCATTAGGAGAATGACGTGATGGACAAGACCCAATCCTAAGCATAGCACAAAGATCGTGTAGTTCGTTTTGCTAGAGCTTTTCCAATGTCAAGTATCTCTTCCTTAGATCGTGAGATCGTGTAACTCCGGATACCGTAGGAGTGCTTTGGTGTACCAAACGTCACAACGAATCGGGTGACTATAAAGGTGCACTCTGGTATCTCCAAAGTATTCATGGGTTGACACGGATCGAGACAGGATTTGTCACTCCGTATTATGGAGAGGTATCACTTGGGCCCACTCGGTAGTGCATCATCATAATGAGCTCAAAGTGACCAAGTGTGCGGTCACGGGATCATGCATTACGGATACGAGTAAAGTTACTTGCCGTAACGAGACCGAACGAGGTATTGGGATACCAACGATCGAGTCTCGGGCAAGTAACATACCGTCGACAAAGGAATAGTATACGGGTTGCTTGAATCCTCGACATCGTGGTTCATCCGATGACATCATCGAGGAGCATGTGGGAGCCAACATGGGTATCCAGATCCGCTGTTGTTTATTGACCGAGAGCGCCTCGGTCATGTTCAGATGTCTCCGAACCCGTAGGGTCTACACACTTAAGGTTCGGTGGCGCTAGGGTTATTAGGAAGACTTGTATGTGATTACGAATGTTGTTCGAGTCCCGGATGAGATCCCGGACGTCACGAGGAGTTCCGGAATGGTCCGGAGGTAAAGATTTATATATGGAAGTTGTCAAGCGGACAGGAAAAGTTTGGTCATATCGGTATTGTCTGGGGCCACGGAAAGGTTCCGGAGGACCACGGGAGGGGCCACCCCTCAAGGGGGCCACTTGGGCTGCGTGGGAGGCAGCCAGCCCCTGGTGGCTGGGCGCACCCTCCCTTGGGCCCATGCGCCTAGGGTTGAGGGGGGAACCCTAAGGGGCGCCTTGCTTGGGGGCAGCCCCCCTCCCTTGTCCGCCCCCCCCCTCTAGATGCATCTAGAGGGGCCGCCCCTCCTCCCTTCCCCTATAAATATAGGGGTGAGGGGAGGGCTGCAGACACAACTTGAAGGCGCAGCCCCTCCTGTGACGCCCCCGATTCAATCGTACACTAATCATGCACGCAAATGTGTACGATCAAGATCAGGGACTCACGGGAAGATATCACAACACAACTCTACAAATAAAAATAAGTCATACAAGCATCATAATACAAGCCGGGGGCCTCGAGGGCTCGAATACAAGTGCTCGATCATAGACGAAGTCAGCGGAAGCAACAATATCTGAGTACGAGACATAAGTTAAACAAGGTGCCATAAGATGGCTAGCACAAACCTGGGATCAGATCGAAGAGGAGCAGGCCTCCTGCCTCGGGATCCTCCTAGGTTACTCCTGGTCGCCGCGCGGGCTGCACGTAGTAGTAGGCGCCTCGAGTAGTAGTCGCCGAGGCGGTGGCGTGCTCGACTCGGCTCCAACGTGCGTTGCAGCAATCGAGTAGGGATAGGGAAAAGGGGAACAAGGCAACCGTGAGTACTCATCCAAAGTACTGCAAGCAAGGAGCTACACTACATATGCATGGATATATGTGTAAAGGCCATATCGATGGGGTGAAGCTGCAGAATGCCGTAATAAGAGGGGATAGCTAGTCTTAACGAAGACTACGCTTCTGGACACCGGTCTTGCAACAAACAGAAGAGGACAACGGAAGTCCTCCAAGTAACATCATATAGCAATAATCCTACCCGGCAATCCCCTGCTCATAACCCTGAGCGAGAGCGACCACCGGTTGTATCCGCACTTGGAAGGTGTGTTTTAACAAGTATCCGGTTCTAGTTGTCATAAGCTCAAGGTACAACTCCAAGTCGTCCTGTTATCAAGATCACGGCTATCCGAATAGATTAACTTCCTGCAGGGTGCACCATCTTACCCAAAGACGCTTGATCCCATTTGGCGGACACACTTTCCGGGGTCATGCCCGCCGCGTAAGATCAACACGCCGCAGCCCCACCTAGGCACAACAGAGAGGCCAGCACGCGGTCTAAACCTAAGCGCAGGGTCCGGGCCCATCGCCTCGAGCACACCTGACGTTGCGAGGGCGGCCGGAAGCAGACCTAGCCTAACAGCGTTCAGTCCAATCCGGCGCGCGCCTCGTCGCCGACGTCTGAAGTATTTCGCCGATACCACGACGGGATACCCATAACTACTCCGCGCCGTAGATGGTTAGTGCGATAAGCTCGTAGCCAACTCAGATCAAATACCAAGACCTCGTTAAGCGTGTTAAGTATCCGCGAACGCCGAACAGGCCAGCCCACCTCTCTCCTAGGCGGTCTCAACCTGCCTGCCGCTCCGCCACAAAGATCCACTCATGGGTGCTCCATCACCGACCCGACTTTAGTCTCACATGTATCATGTATAAGTATATAGTATATACCCGTGATCAACTCCCGAGTGATCACGGCCCGATAGTATAGCACGCAGACGGACAAGAATGTAGGGCCACAGATGAATGTACTAGCATCCTATACTAAGCATATAGGATTGCGGTAAGGTAACAATGAAGTAACAAGGACAAAGCTATGCAGCAAAGATAGGAGTATCCGAAAACAAGAATATGCTAAACTACTCTAATGCAAGCAAGTGTAGATAAGAGTAGGCGATATCCGTGATCAAGGGGGGGGCTTGCCTGGTTGCTCGGCAAGAGAGAGGGTCGTCAACACCGTAGTCGAGCCGGCGGCAGCAGCGTCGGTCTCGTAGTCTACCGGAGAGAAGAGGGGAAGAAACAATGAATACAAAGTAAACAGATGCATATCGATGCATGGCATGTCAAGAAGCGATGCTAGGCGTGCCCTAACGTGGTATGAGGGGGTCTTGGTTAGGGGAAAACATCAGGAAGTTTTCCGGTTCGGTTTTATGTCGACGAGATGACCGGAGGGGAAAGTTCCATGTTCAGCATGCTAGGAGCATGTGACAGATGAACGGACCACGATTCGGATTCGCTGGATTTTTCGAGCAACTTTCATATAGAAAACATTATCATCGGAGTTACGGTTTAAAAGATATGATTTTCTAAAGATTTAAATCATTTTCGATTTTAATTATATATTTAATTCCAACCTTATCCAAAACATTGTGTGTCGACGTAGGCATGACATCGAGTGATGTCGGCAGGTCAACTGGTCGGTTGACCAGTCAAACTGACATGGGGACCCACTGTCATAGACAAGTGGGTTAAGCAGAGTTTAAACTAACCTAAAATTAGTTAGGAAATCTCTGGGCCCATTGCCGTTGTCTAATTAGGTTTTAATTAATTAAATTAATTAATTAGCAGTTTATATATTTATTTTATTCGTTTATGACATGGGGCCCGCATGTTAGTGGCGATGAACGGCCACGCCAAGACGCTGACTTGGTCAACCAGTCAACGGGCCGTGGGGCCCACCGGCGATGGCTCAGGGTGGCCCTGTGCCAACCACGTAGGCGGCGGCCGGCGGCTCGACGCCGGCGACCCAAATATGCGGCGAAGGGCCCCGGGCCTCGCCGGAATTCGGCTCCGGGCAGCCGTTTGGGGCGCCGGACCCCGCGTTCGAAAGCCAGGACGGTGGCGCATCCTTCAGCAGTGGCGGCAGGGGCTGGGTTGGCCGGAGCGGCGCCGGCGACGAGGGGGGGCGGAGGCGAGGTTCGGGCGGCGACGGAACCGGCGTTGGGGTGCGCGTTTTGGCGAACCAAGAAGCTGGGCGAGGTGTGCGCGGCGGGCGGTTAACGGACGCGAGCCCGTGACCATTTGGTCACCGTGGCCACGCCGGCGATGAGAATAGCGGCGCGCGCGTCGGGTGGCGTGGAACGGCCGCCAAGCTTAACAGAGGAGGCAGGGAGGGCGATCCGCGCAGAGGCTCACCGAGGGCGTGGGGGTCGGGCAGAGCTCGGGAGGACCGTGGCGATCGACGGCGATGGCGCAGCGGCGTGAGTCGAAGAAGACGGACGATTGGTCGAGGTGGGTGCTCCGAGCTTGAGTGGATCCGCGTAGGGGCAGCAGGGACCACGACGGAGGCTGAGGACTTGCCGGGCGATTTAACGGACGACGATGGCCACAGCCACGGCGATCGACGGCGGCGCGGGGCGCCGGGCATCTCGAGCAGAGGCGAGGAAGGGACGAGAGGGGATTGTGGGCGCGCTAGGGTTTGGGAGTCGGGAGGGCGGCCGACGACCTAGTAGGCGCCGGGCGCGGCGGATGGCCGCACGTGGCTATCGCGGCCACGGGCGGCTGCCGGCGTGCCACCTCCCTCTGTGAACAGAGGAGGAAGGAGAGGACGAGTGGGGCTGGGCGGCCTGGTTGGTCTAAGGCTAATCGGCCTAGGCCAGTGGGGGGGGCCAGTGAGGAGGGGTTGGCTGGGGGGGAAGTGAATGGGCGGGGGGAGGGAAAAGGGCCGGGGTTTCCCCTCTCTTTATTTTGTTTTCTCTTTTATTATTTTTCCTTTTCTGTTTTAGTTCATTTAAAATGCCGAGCATTTTACAAAAATTAGTGCACCCCACCATAATTAGGTTAGCTATTTTAGACAACCCCGAACATTTTAGATTTTGTTTTGAAACTTTTATCGTTTGTTTTAGTTTTGATTTTTGTTTTAGAACGGGTTCGAATCAAAGAGAGGTTTGGCACAAGAATCGAGGTGATCACTGTTGCATAACCATCCGGCGTTACAAATCTCCTCCACTACAAGAAATCTCGTCCGAGATTTAGGAGGTAGAAGGAAAGAGTGCGGGATATTCATCTCGTAGGCGATCCTCGCGTTCCCTGTGTGGCTTTGCCGTCTTGAGTGATTCACCATTGGACTTTGAGGAACTTGATCGCCTTCGGCGTGTGCGGCGTTCAGCTTGGTCGAGAATACGGACGGATGCTCTTTATAGGAGAGGTCCTGCTGCAATTCGAGCACTTCATGGTCCATCGCTCGGATTGGGTCCTTGAAGCAGCGTCGGAGTTGGGACACGTGGAACACATCGTGAACACAGGAAAGGTTCGACGGAAGCTCCGCTTGATAGGCCACTTTTCCACGCCTTTCGAGAATAGTGAAAGGGCCAATATAGCGAGGAGCTAACTTGCCCTTGATCCCAAGCGGTGAGCACCCTTCATTGGTGTAACGCGAAGATAGGCCTTTTCGCCAAAGTTGATAGACCATGTCTTTGTGATGACGGTCATAATTACTCTTTTGACGCGATCGAGCAGCCTTGAGATTCTCGCGAATAATGCGGACTTGTTCTTGGCATGTTGGATAATATCCGGACCAAGAGTGGGCGTTCCCGATTTCGACCAGTTCGGAGGGTTCGCACTTTCGTCCATATAACACTTGAAGGGGCCATCTTGGACTAGCTTGATAGCTATTATTATAAGAGAACTCAGCATACGGAGAGATTCCTCCCATTTCTTGCGAAGGAAGCGACACAAGCTCGAAGCATGTCTTGAGAATTTGGTTGACACGTTCAACTTGCCCTTGAGCTGCGGATGAAGCGTAATCTTGAAGGATAGATGAGTTCCCATAGCTTCTTGAAAACTTGCCCGAATCTTGAAGTGAATAGAGCGCCACGGTCCAGGCGATAACCGGTGGAATGCCGTGAAGTGAAACAATTTCGGACATATAGAGCGTTGCAAGCTGGCTAGCGGTGATCGTTTCTTTGACCGCCGAAAATGTGCAACTTTAGAAAGCGGTCAATGGCGACAAGAATAGCATCATTACCTTTCTGCGATTTGGGAAATCCAAAGGTGAAGTCCATTTCAACATGGTCCCATTTCCATTCGGGAATAGAGATAGGTTGCAGAGTTCAAAGAGGCCTTTGATGTTCTGCTTTGATACGACGGCAAGCGTCACACTCGTAAACATAGCGAGCAATGTCACGCTTCATATTAGACCACGGAATCTCGGCGAATGTCTTGATACATCTTTGTACTGCCGGGATGGATACATAGAGGCGTATCATGAGCTTCTTTCATAACCTTCGAGTCATATTCAGGTTTTCCTTCTTACACGGCACCACTAGGCGGCCTTTGAAGTACAAGGCGCCATCATCGCAATAGTGAAAGATGAGGATTTCCTTTCTTGACATCTTGTTTAAGCTTGTAGACTTGAGTCAAATCCTGCATTGTCTTTATGGTGCCCACCAGATCGGGTTCAACAGCCAGGTATAGAGGGAACCACAGGGAACAACACGGAGATTCATCTTTCGGAACTCCGGAGGAGGGGGAGCGAGTGCACCCGGAGGAACAATATGGAGGTTCAGCTTTCTGAATTCTTCAACAAGTGGGGGCTGAACTTGGTGAACCTGAAGGTGGTTGCAGTAAGACTTGCGGCTCAAGGCATCAGCCATTACATTAGCCTTGCCTGGCGTATAGGAGATACCCAAATCAAAGTCTGCAACTGTCTCCATCCATCTCTGCTGACGGAGGTTCAGGTCTGGCTGAGTAAACAGATACTTCAGACTTTGGTGGTCGGTGAAGATCTATAGCGATTACCGAGAAGGTAATGTCGCCATTGCTTTAGTGCATGAATGACGGCAGCAAGTTCGAGGTCATGAACTGGGTAGTTCTCCTCGTGAGGGCGAACTGTCGAGAGGCATAAGCAACCACTTTGCGCTCTTGCATTAGGACACCGCCTAATCCTTGACGGAAGCGTCGCGATAAATGTGAAATCCTTCTTAGTATCGGGAGGAGCTAGCCTTGGGGCAGAAGTCAACTTGTCTTTGAGTGCCGGAAACTTTCCGACACTTATCATCCATTGGAATTTGGCGCCTTTATGCAACAGGTTAGTCGAGGCTGGCAATCTTGGAGAAGTTCTCACTTAATCGGCGGCAATAGTGGCGAGACCGAGAAAACTTCGACTTATAACGTTCTTGGAGGAGTCAATCGAGAATGGCCTGAACTCTTTCAGGGTTGACGGCAATACCATCCTTAGAAATGACATGCCCAAGATAGGTTACTTCGGGAAGCCAGAATTCACATTTGGAGAACTTGGCATAGAGTTGATGCCCTCGTAGCTTTTCCAGCACAAGACGAAGATGTTCAGCATGTTCTTCTTCATTCTTGGAATAGATCAGGATATCATCTAGATAAACCACGACGAACTTGTCGAGGTAATCCATGAATATATAGTTCATCAGGCGGGAGAAGGTAGCTGGAGCATTGGTTAAGCCGAAAGACATGACGGTGTACTCGTATGAACCATAACGAGTCACAAATGCGGTCTTGGGGATATCCTCCTCAGGAACACGGATCTGGTGGTAACCCAACCTCAAGTCGAATTTGGAGAACACTGACGAACCAGCCAGTTGATCATAAAGATCATTGATCCGAGGAAGAGGATACTTATTCTGAATGGTAGCTTGATTTATAGGACGGTAGTCTTGGACCAATCGGTTTGTCCCATCCTTCTTCTTGACAAAAAGAGAAGGTGCTCCCCAAGGAGAGCAACTTGGGCGAATGAAGCCACTTTGAAGAGATTTGTCGATTTCCTCCTTTAGTTCAAGGAGTTCATGCGGCGGCAGCTTGTAGGGTCGTTTGGCTATAGGAGTGGTGCCTGGTTTCAAGTCGATGACGAATTCGACAGCTCTAGCAGGGGGAATCCCTGGAAGTTCTTCAGGAAAAACGTCTTGGAAGTCTCGAACGACAGGAATGTTTTCAATACCCTCGAGTGGTGCGGCGTTCAATGCATTCAATGCATAGAGCCTTGCCTCGGCATTTTGCACCAGATGAGCTTGGTAAGTGACTATTTCATCTGAAGGGTGTAGCAGATGGACGGTCTTAGTGGCGCAAACGATTGACGCCGTATGCGCTTTCAACCAATTCATTCCCAGAATGAGGTCAATGCTACAAGACTTCAGCACGATGGGAGAGACAAGGAATTCCAGTCCTTCGATTTCAACGGGGACGTCGTTGCAAATCATGGAAGTCCGACATTGGCCCGCGGGGGTGTGTACTAATAGTGAAGCATTCATGTCTTCACTTTTAATGCCATGCATGAATGCAAAATCTTCAGACATGAATGAATGCGATGCCCTGTATCAAATAAGACACATCTTGGTACTGAATTTATGAGAAGTGTACCCATCACAAGAGCAGAGTTCGTCTTGAGCCTCGCTCAGATCAACGTGGTTGGCCCGAGCTTGCCCATAAGACTTGCCGGTGTTGTTGCGGTTCGGTGTTTCCACGGCCACCGCCTTTGGAAGGGCCGATTGGTTCGGTTACGTTGCATTCTCTAGCACGGTGCCACGGCTGTCCGCACCAAGCACAAGCCATTATTGGGAGTGGGAACAGGAGCTTGGGGTGGTGGAGCTGGAAGCTTGGCTGCTTAGTTGTAGGCGCACGAGGTGTAGCATAGTTCGCTTTGGAGCAGTGCATTCGGGTGGTACATGCTGTTGGGAATCCATATCTTGCGCTTCTGCGAGGACGGGCCCAAGATGAGCCCGTGTCGCAGTTCGCTGTTAGAACTCTGGTATTCCTGCAGACCAGTTTCGACATTGATAGCTTTGTTCACCAAGGTGGCGAAATCAGCAAAGTCGTGCACTAGAAGTGCGAGCTTGATGTCGACTTGAAGACCATCACGGAACTTCTCTGTCGGCGTGCATCGGTTGCAATATCCTCTTCAAAGATAGCGAGACAAGTCCAGAACTCTCACGATAAGCTTCAACAGATCTTGTTGCCTTGGGTGAGATTGCGAATTCACGCTTCTTCGGTCCATGACCCTTGAGGGATGAAGCGGGCACGGAAGGCAGCCTGGAAGTCCGCCAGTGATGAGTGTTCCAACCGGCAGAGTACGCCGGTGGCTGTCCCACCATTGAGCCTCGGGTCCCTTCAGAAGAAGGAAGCAAAAGTGACATAGTGGCGAGGGCTACATCAGCAGACTCCATCTCATAGGTGATGTCACGGAGCCGACCATCGAGATCTAGTGGCTAGGTTGAGCTGCGGTACACGCTGGGGTTCAGCGTATGAAATCCTGCAGAGTTGTTCCGTTTGGGTTTGGTTCATATTGGGGCGAGGAACTGAGCCATCATGTTCTCCATGAATGGCGATTCATCTCAAGCTGTTGGACCATACCGCCATGTACTCAAAGCGGTGGTGGGAAGTTGGCACCACGACCACGACTGCTGGCCTAACCATCCTGCTATTATATAACAGGGTAGTTCACATTTGAGAAATTAAGCAAGAGACAGAATCATTCATGATGAAACATGCATAATGAAAGCAAGATGATGGGAACTACATAGTAGTTGGCATATCTTACAAAAGGAATCATGCATAGAGTTCGATACATAGAGTCCATTACATAGACTACTACATCATAGGCGGCACACGTGCTCATGGCGAATGCATCAAACACTAACAAGCAAGCCTACATCAGTCCCACGCTGCATCTGCGGAGGTAGTCAGAGCCCGAGAGCTGGTAGTGCGGCAGCGGATAGTCCTCCACGTCGGTGACACAGGGGCCGCGGATACTCTCGTGCTGAATCCGGCGCCCGTGTGGCGTGAAAGGGCCAAGTGCGGGAGAGTAGCCTCCCACGTCCGCCAACCGACACCTGGGGCATCACGGTCTGGCTGGGTAGATCGCAGAACGCGGCAGCTCTCCGGATCGGACAAAGGGTGCATCAGCGTCGAGCACGGTAGAGGTGCCGACGGGTGATGTACAACTCGTGGCGAAGAGCTCGGTTAGCTCGATCCAGCCCATCGCATGCGTAACAAAGTTACGATGGTGGAAGGGCTCTCTGGTGACGATGGTGTAGGCAGCAGTAGTAACCCTCCTCACCAACATCGACGCGATGGCAATGTGCACGAAGGGGAGGTGTCCAACTCTCGATACTCGCACGAAGACGTGTCGAGCAGCATAAGCACATCATGGACTGCCATATCGATAGTCACTCCAACACCATGTGCGGTGTGCAAAAGACAAGAGTGGACTCGTACTCCCGAGAGTAGAGGTGGACGATGGCGCGGTATCGCTCCCGGTTATAGTCCTGGTACTCCTCATAGGCGGTGTACTGGGGTGCAGCGATAACCCAGATAGGTCATCATCTCGGCTAGCACCGCAGGTGATCCCGAGGCACCAATGGCCGTCGTGTGGCGCACGACCTGCCTCGTGGGTTCCATCTGAAAAACAAAGACGTTTCAAAGGAGTCAAATGACAGTGTGGAAATTGCTCAAATACAATTCCAAAAACAACTAAGGCTATATCCAACTTTGGGGTGGATGCGATCACGGGATCCTAGTGATAGTTAGTAAAATCGTTTAACCCGAGTAGAAGAGAGTTCAGAGTCCCAGAGTAAAGGTCGAGGAGTAAAGATCCTAGCACCACCCGATGGCGACGTGGGCCCGTAAGGCACACAACCAAGTTAGTAAAAGCTTTTGCAATGTCTAGACTCGACTTCGGCCAAGGAGTGTGGAAGGGGGATTCCTACAGGCAATGGCTCGATACCAACTTCAGACGCCCCCGATTCAATCATACACTAATCATGCACGCAAATGTGTACGATCAAGATCAGGACTCACGGAAGATATCACAACACAACTCTACAAATAAAATAAGTCATACAAGCATCATAATACAAGCCGGGGCCTCGAGGGCTCGAATACAAGTGCTCGATCATAGACGAAGTCGTGGAAGCAACAATATCTGAGTACGGACATAAGTTAAACAAGGTGCCATAAGATGGCTAGCACAAACCGGGATCTGATCGAAGAGGAGCGGGCCTCCCGCCTCGGGATCCTCCTAGGTTACTCCCGGTCGCCGTCGCCGGGCTGCACGTAGTAGTAGGCGCCTGCAGTAGTAGTCGCCGAGGCGGTGGCGTCGACTCAGGCTCCAACGTCTGGTTGCAGCAATCGAGTAGGGATAGGGGAAAAAGGGGGAACAAGGCAACCGTGAGTACTCATCCAAAGTACTCGCAAGCAAGGAGCTACACTACATATGCATGGATATATGTGTAAAGGCCATATCAAGGACTGAAGCTGCAGAATGCCAGAATAAGAGGGGGATAGCTAGTCTTAACGAAGACTACGCTTCTGGACACCGGTCTTGCAACAAACAGGAGAGGACAACGGAAGTCCTCCAAGTAACATCATATAGCAATAATCCTACCCGGCAATCCCCTGCTCATAACCCTGAGCGAGAGCGACCACCGGTTGTATCTGGCACTTGGAAGGGTGTGTTTTAACAAGTATCCGGTTCTAGTTGTCATAAGCTCAAGGTACAACTCCAAGTCGCCCTGTTATCAAGATCACGGCTATCCGAATAGATTAACTTCCTGCAGGGTGCACCATCTTACCCAAAGACGCTTGATCCCATTTGGCGGACACACTTTCGGGGTCATGCCCGCCGCAGAAGATCAACACGCCGCAGCCCCACCTAGGCTGTGAGAGAGGCCAAGACGCCGGTCTAAACCTAAGCGCCAGCAGTGCGGGCCCATCGCCCGAGCACACCAAGACGTTGCGTAGGTGGCCGAAGCAGACCTAGCCTAACAGCGCGCTCGATCCAATCCGGCGCGCGCGCCCGTCGTGACGTCTGAAGTATTTCGGTGATACCACGACGCGGGATACCCATAACTACTCCCGCGTAGATGGTTAGTGCGTATAAGCTCGTAGCCAACTCAGATCAAATACCAAGACCTCGTTAAGCGTGTTAAGTATCCGCGAACGCCGAGCAGGCCAGCCCACCTCTCTCCTAGGCGGTCTCAACCTGCCTGCCGCCTCCGCCACAAAGATCCACTCATGGGTGCTCCATCACCGACCCGACTTTAGTCTCACATGTATCATGTATAAGTATATAGTATATACCGTGATCAACTCCCGAGTGATCACGGCCCGATAGTATAGCACGCGCAGACGGACAAGAATGTAGGGCCACAGATGAATGTACTAGCATCCTATACTAAGCATATAGGATTGCGTAAGGTAACAATGTAGTAACAAGGACAAAGCTATGCAGAAGATAGGAGTATCCAAAACAAGAATATGCTAAACTACTCTAATGCAAGCGGTGTAGATAAGAGTAGGCGATATCTGGTGATCAAGGGGGCTTGCTGGTTGCTCTCGCAAGAGAGAGGGTCGTCAACACCGTAGTCGAACTGGCCGGCAGCAGCAGCGTCGGTCTCGTAGTCTACCGGAGAGAAGAGGGGGAAGAAACAATGAATACAAAGTAAACAGATGCATATCGATGCATGGCATGTCAAGAAGCGATGCTAGGCGTGCCCTAACGTGGTATGAGGGGGTTGGTTAGGGGAAAACATCAGGAAGTTTTCCTGCCCGGACTGTGTCGACGAGATGACCGGGGGAAAGTTCCATGTTCAGCATGCTAGGAGCATGTGACAGATGAACGGACCACGATTCGGATTCGCTGGATTTTTCTGAGCAACTTTCATATAGAAAACATTATCATCGGAGTTACGGTTTAAAAGATATGATTTTCTAAAGATTTAAATCATTTTTTGATTTTAATTATATATTTAATTCCAACCTTATCCAAAACAGTGTGTGCTGACGTAGGCATGACATCAGAGTGATGTCAGCAGGTCAACTGGTCGGTTGACCAGTCAAACCTGACATGGGGGACCCACCTGTCATAGACAGTGGGTTAAACAGAGTTTAAACTAACCTAAAATTAGTTAGGAAATCTACTGGGCCCACCTGTCAGTGTCTAATTAGGTTTTAATTAATTAACTTAATTAATTAGCAGTTTATATATTTATTTTTATTCGTTTATGACATGGGGCCCGCATGTTAGTGGCGAACGTTACGTCAAAGACGTTGATCGGGTCAACCCAGCCAGCGGGCCCGTGGGGCTCACCGGCGATGGCTCGGGTGGCCCCAGCCAACCACGAGGCGGCGGCGGCATGCTCGACGCCGGTGACCCAAATATGCGGCGAAGGGCCCGGGCCTCGCCGAATTCGCCCGGGCAGCCGTTTAGCGCCGGACCCGCGTTCAAAGCCGTGACGGTGGCGCATCCTTCAAAGCGATGGCGGCAGGGCTGGGTTGGCGGGCGGCGCCGGCGGCGATTTAGGGGGCGGAGGCGAGGTTCGGGCGGCGGCGGAACCAGCGTTGGGTGCGTTTTGGCTAACCAAGAAGCTGGCGAGGTGTGCGCGTTATGCGGTTAACGGACGCGAGCCCGTGACCATTTGTCACCGTGGCCACGCCGGCGACGAGGCTAAGCGGCGCGCGTTCGGGTGAGCGTGGAACGGCCGCTACAAGCGAAACGAGGAGGCAGGAGGGGCGATCCGCGCAGAGGCTCACCGAGGAGCGTGGGGCGCAGAGCTCGGGAGGACGGTGGCGAGATCGACGGCGATGGCGCAGCGGCCGTGGTCGAAGAAGACGGACGATTCGGCCGAGGTGGGTGCTCCGAGCTTGAGTGGATCCGCGAGGGGCAGCAGGGACCACGACGGAGCTGTAGGACTTGCCGGGCGATTTAACGGACGACGATGGCCACAGCCACGGCGATCGACGGCGACGGGCGCCGGGCATCTCAACAGAGGCGAGGAAGGGGACGAGAGGGGATTGTGGCGCTTAGGGTTCGGGAGTCGGGGAGGCGGCCGACGACCTAGTAGGCGCCGGGCGTGGCGGATGGCGGACACGTGGCTATCGCGACCACGGGCGGCTGCCGGCGTCCACCTCCCTCCGTGAACAGAGGAGGAAGGAGAGGACGATTGGGGCTGGGCGGCCTGGTTGGTCTAAGGCTAAGCGGGCCTAGGCCTGTGGGGGCGCCCGGTGAGGAGGGGGTGGGCTGGGGGAAGTGAATGGGCGAGGGGGAGGGAAAGGGCGAGGGGTTTCCCCCTCTCTTTATTTTGTTTTCTCTTTTATTATTTTTCCTTTTCTGTTTTTAGTTCATTTAAAATGCCGAGCATTTTACAAAATTAGTGCACCCCACCATAATTAGGTTAGCTATTTTAGACAACCCCCGAACATTTTAGATTTTGTTTTTGAAACTTTTTATCGTTTGTTTTAGTTTTGATTTTTGTTTTAGAACGGGTTCGAATCAAAGAGAGGTTTGGCACAGTAACCGAGGTGATCACTGTTGCATAACCATCCGGGCGTTACACCTCCCCAACACCTCTCCTCCTCCGCGTGCGCTTGGCGAAGCCCTGCCGGAGAACTGTCACTCCACCATCATCACGCCGTCATGCTGCTGCTGGAGCCATCTTCCTCAACCTCTCCTTCCCCCTTGCTGGATCAAGACGGAGGAGACGTTGCCGTACCGTACGTGTGTTGAACGCGGAGGTGTTGTCCGTTCAGCACTTGGTCATCGGTGATCCGAGTACGACTCCATCATCACCATCCCCTCGAAAGCTTCCGCACGCGATCTACAAGTGGTATGTAGATGCAAACTCACTCCCTTGACTCGTTTCTTAGATGAACTCATAGATGGATCTTGGTGAAACCGTAGGAAAAATTTTAATTTTCTGCAACGTTCCCCAACAGTGGTATCAGAGCTAGGTCTATGCGTAGTTCTCTATTGCACGAGTGGAACACAATTTAGTTGTGGGCGTGGATCTTGTCAACTTACTTGCCGCTACTAGTCTTATCTTGCTTCCGCGGTATTTTGGGATGAAGCGGCCCGGACCAACCTTACACGTACGCTTACGTGAGACCGGTTCCACCGACTAACATGCACTAGTTGCATAAGGTGGCTAGCGGGTGTCTGTCTCTCCCACTTTAGTTGGAGCGGATTCGATGAAAAGGGCCCTTATGAAGGGTAAATAGAAGTTGACAAAATCACGTTATGGTTATTCGTAGGTAAGAAAACGTTCTTGCTAGAACCCAATTGCAGCCACGTAAAAGATGCAACAACAATTAGAGGACGTCTAACTTGTTTTTGCAGCAATTGTCATGTGATGTGATATGGCCAAGTTGTGATGAATGATGAATGACATATTGTGATGTATGAGATCATGTTCTTGTAATAGGAATCACGACTTGCATGTCGATGAGTATGACAACCGGCAGGAGCCATAGGAGTTGTCTTTATTTTTGTATGACCTGCGTGTCATTGAAGAACGCCATGTAAATTACTTTACTTTATTGCTAAGGGCGTTAGCCATAGAAGTAGAAGTAGTCGTTGGCGTGACAACTTCATGGAGGCACAATGATGGAGATCATGATGATGGAGATCATGGTGTCATGCCGGTGACAAGATGATCATGGAGCCCCGAAGATGGAGATCAATGGAGCTATATGATATTGGCCATATCATGTCACTACTATATAATTGCATGTGATGTTTATTATGTTTATGCATCTTGTTTACTTAGAACGACGGTAGTAAATAAGATGATCCCTTACAACAATTTCAAGAAGTGTTCTCCCTAACTGTGCACCGTTGCTAAAGTTCGTCGCTTCTAAGCACCACGTGATGATCGGGTGTGATGGATTCTTACGTTCACATACAACGGGTGTAAGACAGATTTACACACGCAAAACACTTAGGGTTAACTTGACGAGCCTAGCATGTACAGACATGGCCTCGGAACACGGAGACCGATAGGTCGAACACGAGTCGTATGGAAGATACGATCAACATGAGAATGTTCACCGACGATGACTAGTCCGTCTCACGTGATGATCGGACACGGCCTAGTCGACTCGGATCGTGTAACACTTAGATGACTAGAGGGATGTCTAATCTGAGTGGGAGTTCATTGAAATAATTTGATTAGATGAACTTAATTGTCATGAACTTAGTCTAAAACTTTTGCATAATATGTCTTGTAGATCAAATGGCCAACGCTCATGTCAACTTGAACTTCAATGCGTTCCCAGAGAAAACCAAGCTGAAAGATGACGGCAGCAACTATACGGACTGGGTCCGGAACTTGAGGATCATCCTCATAGCTGCCAGGAAACAATATGTCCTAGAAGGACCGCTAGGTGACGCCCTCCGTCGAGAGAACCAAGACATTATGAATGCTTGGCAGTCTCGTCTTGATGATTACTCCCTCATTCGGTGCGGCATGCTTTGACTTAGAACCGGGGCTCCAAAAGCGTTTTGAGCATCCCGAGCATATGAGATGTTCGAGGAGCTGAAACTAGTTTTCCAAGCTCACGCCGGTCGAGAGATATGACATCTCCGACAAATTCTATAGTTGTAAGATGGAGGAAAATAGTTCGTCGGTGAGCACATACTCAAGATGTCCAGGTTGCACAACCGTATGACCCAGCTGAATATTAACCTCCCCGATGAGGCGGTCATTGACAGAATCCTTGATCGCTCCCACCAAGCTACAAGAGCTTTGTGATGAACTACAATATGCAGGGGATGGTAAAGACCATTCTGAAGTATTCTCTATGCTGAAGTCAGCAGAGGTTGAAATCAAGAAAGAACATCAAGTGTTGATGGTCAATAAGACCACTAAGTTCAAGAAGGGCAAGGGCAAGAAGAACTTCAAGAAGGACGGCAAGGAGGTTGCCGCGCCCGTAAGCAAGTTGCCGGAAGAAGTCAAAGAATGGACCCAAGCCCGAGACCGAGTGCTTTTATTGCAAGGGAAGGGTCACCGAAGCGGAACTGCCCCAAATACTTAGCGGATAAGAAGGCCGGCAACACCAAAGGTATATTTGATATACATGTAATTGATGTGTACCTTACCGATACTCGTAGTAACTCCCGGTATTTGATACGGTGCCGTTGCTCATATTTGTAACTCACAGCAGAGCTGCGGAATAAGCGGAGGCTGGCGAAGGACGAGGTGACGATCTTGGCGTCGGGAATGGTTCCAGAGTCGATGTGATCGCCGTCCGCACGCTACCTCTTCATTTACCTACGGATTAGTTTTGAACCTTAATAATTGTTATTTGGTGCCAAGTTTGAGCATGAACATTGTATCTGGATCTCGTTTGATACGAGATGGCTACTCATTTAAATCCGAGAATAATGGTTGTTCTATTTATATGAGAGACATGTTTTATGGTCATGCTCCGATGGTCAATGGTTTATTCTTAATGAATCTCGAGCGTAGTGTTACACATATTCATAGCGTGAGTACCAAAAGATGTAAAGTTGATAACGATAGTCCCACATACTTGTGGTATCGCCGCCTTGGTCACATTGGTGTCAAGCGCATGAAGAAGCTCCATGCTGATGGACTTTAGAGTCTCTCGATTATGAATCATTTGACACATGCGAACCGTGCCTCATGGGCAAAATGACCAAGTCTCCGTTCTCGGAACAATGGAGCGAGCAACCAACTTGTTGGAAATCATACATACCGATGTGTGCGGTCCAATGAGCGTTGAGGCTCATGGAGGATATCGTTATGTTCTCACTCTCACGGATGACTTGAGTAGATATGGGTATGTCTACTTGATGAAACACAAGTCCGAGACCTTTGAAAAGTTCAAGGAATTTCAGAATGAAGTAGAGAATCAACGTGACCGAAAGATAAAATTCTTACGATCGGATCGTGGAGGAGAATATTTAAGTCACGAATTTGGTACACACTTAAGAAAATGTGGAATTGTTTCACAACTCACGCCGCCTGGAACACCTCAGTAATAACGTGTATCCGAACGTCGAATCGCACTCTATTGGATATGGTGCGGTCTATGATGTCTCTTACCGATTTACCGCTATCATTTTGGGGATACGCTCTAGAGACAGCTACATTCACTTTAAATAGGGCACCGTCTAAATCCGTTGAGACGACATCGTATGAATTATGGTTTGGGAAGAAGCCTAAGTATCGTTTCTAAAAGTTTGGGGATGCGATGCTTATGTCAAGAAACTTCAACCTGAAAAGCTCGAACCCAAGTCGGAAAAATGCGTCTTCATAGGATACCCTAAAGAAACCATTGGGTATACCTTCTACTTAAGATCCGAGGGCAAGATCTTTGTTGCCAAAACGGATCCTTTTCGAAAAAGAGTTTCTCTCGAAAGAAGTAAGTGGGAGGAAAGTAGAACTCGATGAAGTACTACCTCTTGAACGGGTAGTAGTGCAGCTCAGAAAATGTTCTGTGATGTCTACACCAAGCAAGAGGAAAATAATGATGATCATCAAGGTACTTCGGATCAAGTTGCTCTTGAACTTCAGAGGTCCACAAGGACACGTTCCGCACTGCAGTGGTACGGCAACCCTGTCACGGAAATCATGTTGTTAGACAACGGTGAACCTTGAACTATGAAGAAGCGATGGCGGCCCAGATTCCAACAAATGGCTAGAAGCCATGAAACCGAGATAGAATCCATGTATGAAAACAAAGTATGGACTTTGACCGACTTGCCCGATGATCGGCGAGCGATAGAAAACAAATGGATCTTTAAGAAGAAGACGGACGCGGATGGTAATGTCACCATCTATAAAGCTCGACTTGTCGCTAAGGGTTATCGGCAAGTTCAAGGGATTGACTACGATGAGACTTTCTCTCCGTAGCGAAGCTTAAGTCCGTCCGAATCATGTTAGCAATTGCCGCATACTATGATTATGAGATATGGCGATGGACGTCAAAACAGCGTTCCTTAACGGTTATCTTAAGGAAGAGTTGTATATGATGCAGCCGGAAGGTTTTGTCGATCCTAAGAATGCTAACAAAGTATGCAAGCTCCATGATCCATTTATGGGCTGGTGCAAGCATCTCGGAGTTGGAACATTCGCTTTGATGAGATGATCAAAGCGTTTGGGTTTATCAGACTTATGGAGAAGCCTGCATTTACAAGAAAGTGAGTGGGAGCTCAGTAGCATTTCTCATATTATATGTAGATGACATACTTTTGATGGGAAATGATATAGAATTCTTGGACAGCATTAAGGCCTACTTGAATAAGTGTTTTTCAATGAAGGACCTTGGAGAAGCTGCTTATATATTAGGCATCAAGATCTATAGAGATAGATCGAGACGCCTCATAGGTCTTTCACAAAGCACATACCTTGATAAGATTTTGAAGAAGTTCAAAATGGATCAGTCCAAGAAGGGTTCTTGCTGTCTTGCGTAGGTGTGAGATTGAGCTCAGCTCAATGCCCGACCACGGCAAAAGATAAAGAAGAGATGAGTGTCATCCCTATGCTTCAGCCATAGGATCTATTATGTATGCCATGCTGTGTACTGACCTGGTATAAACCTTGCCGTAAGTTTGGTAGGAAGATACCAAAGTAATCCCGCAAGGAACACCGACAGCGGTCAAGAATATCCTAAAGTACCGAAAAGGACAAAGGACATGTTTTCGTTTATGGAGGTGACGAAGAGCTCGTCTTAAAGGGTTACGTCGACGCTTAGCTTCGACACGATCTGGATGACTCTAAGTCACAAACCGGATACGTGTATATGTTGAATGGTGGGGCGAAGCTGGTGCAGTGCTGCAAGCAGAGCGTCGTGGCGGGATCTACATGTGAAGCGGAGTACATGGCAGCCTCGGAGGCAGCGATGAAGCAATATGGGTGAAGGAGTTCATCACCGACCTAGAGTCATACCCAATGCGTCGGGGCCGATCAAACTCTTCGCGTGACAACTTTGGAGCTATTGCACTTGCCAAGGAGCCAGGTTTCACAAGAAGACCAGCACATCAAGCGCCGCTCAACTCCATCCGTGAAAATGTTCAAGATGGAGACATAGAAATTTGCAAAGTGCATACGGATCTGAATGTCGCAGATCCGCTGACTAAACCTCTTCCATGGGCAAAACATGATCAACACCGAACTCTATGGGTGTTCGATTCATCACAATGTAACTAGATTATTGACTCTAGTGCAAGTGGGAGACTGTTGGAAATATGCCCTAGAGGCAATAATAAAAGCATTATTATTATATTTCCTTGTTCATGATAATTGTCTTTTATTCATGCTATAATCAGTATCATCCGGAAATCGTGATACACGTGTGAATACATAGACCACAATACGTCCCTAGTGAGCCTCTAGTTAACTAGCTCGTTGGTTGACAGATAGTCATGGTTTCGACTATGGACATCGATGTCATTGATAACGGGATCACGCCATTAGGAGAATGACGTGATGGACAAGACCCAATCCTAAGCATAGCACAAAGATCGTAGTTCGTTTTGCTAGAGCTTTTCCAATGTCAAGTATCTCCTCCTTAGACCGTGAGATCGTGTAACTCCCGGATACCGTAGGAGTGCTTTGGTGTACCAAACGTCACAACGTAATCGGGTGACTATAAAGGTGCACTACGGTATCTCGAAAGTATCATTGGGTTGACACGGATCGAGACAGGTTTTGTCACTCCGTATTACGGAGAGGTATCACTGGGCCCACTCGGTAGTGCATCATCATAATGAGCTCAAAGTGACCAAGTGTCCGTCACGGGATCATGCATTACGGTACGAGTAAAGTGACTTGCGGTAACGAGACTGAACGAGGTATTGGGATACCAACGATCGAGTCTCGGCAAGTAACATACCGTCGACAAAGGGAATAGTATACGGGTTGCTTGAATCCTCGACATCGTGGTTCATCCGATGACATCATCGAGGAGCATGTGGGAGCCAACATGGGTATCCAGATCCCGCTGTTGGTTATTGACGAGAGCGTCTCGGTCATGTTCAGATGTCTCCGAACCCGTAGGGTCTACACACTTAAGGTTCGGTGACGCTAGGGTTATTAGGAAGACTTGTATGTGATTACCGAATGTTGTTCGAGTCCGGATGAGATCCCGGACGTCACGAGGAGTTCGGAATGGTCCGGAGGTAAAGATTTATATATGGGAAGTTGTTAAACGGACACCGAAAAGTTTTGGTCATATCAATATTGTACCGGGGCCACCGGAAAGGTTCCGGAGGACCACCGGGAGGGGCCACCCCTCAAGGGGGGCCACTTGGGCTGCGTGGGAGGCAGCCAGCCCCTGGTGGGCTGGGCGCACCCCCTTCCCTTGGGCCCATGTGCCTAGGGTTGAGGGGGGAACCCTAAGGGGCGCCTTGCTTGGGGGCAAGCCCCCTCCCTGGCCGCCGCCCCCTCTAGATGCATCTAGAGGGTCGCCCCTCCTCCCTTCCCTATAAATAGAGGGGTGAGGGAGGCTGCAGACACAACTTGAAGGCGCAGCCCTCCCTCCCCAACACCTCTCCTCCTCCGCGGCGCTTGGCGAAGCCCCTGGGAGAACTATCACTCCACCATCATCACGCCGTCGTGCTGCTGCTGGAGCTATCTTCCTCAACCTCTCCTTCCCCTTGCTGGATCAAGAGGAGGAGACGTTGCCTGCACTGCACGTGTGTTGAACGCGGAGGTGCTGTCCGTTCAGCACTTGGTCATCGGTGATCCGAGTACGACTCCATCATCACCATCCCCTCGAAAGCTTCCGCACGCGATCTACAAGTGGTATGTAGATGCAAACTCACTCCCTTGACTCGTTGCTTAGATGAACTCATAGATGGATCTTGGTGAAACCGTAGGAAAATTTTTAATTTTCTGCAACGTTCCCCAACACAAGGAGCTTTGGCCGTTACAGGAAAGCTTCGTAAGGAGATAATGGATCTCAAGCAGCAACTCAGTAAGCTCGAAGAAGAGAATCGTATCCTGAGGAGTATCATCACCAAGAATATCACACCATCACCTCCGAAGAAGGAAACATAATCACATGGGTATGGGCACTCCCCTTGGCAACTGCCAAGCTTGGGGGAGGTGCCCCGGTATCGTATCACCACCACACTCCTATATTTACCGTTTTTCTTAGTTCGATCCTATTAGTAGTATCTTGATCTAGTAGAATAAAATTTTGGTATGATCTTGTTTTGAGTTTTGCTTTGTGACCCCTTATGTAATCGAGTCCGTGAGCTATATAATAAAGATTAGTGTTGAGTCAAGGGCTTGATTGTCTTGCTATGATCTTGAGGGAATAAAAGAAAAGAAAAAGAATAAAAAGAAACAAAGAGATCTTATTGATCTTATGTATAGTAATGACTTCACATAGAAAGAGTATGATGATTAAAAATTGTTGAGAGTTGAAAAACATAGCTTTGGTCATCGTTGCAATTAGTAGGGAGTAATAAAGAAAGAGAGGTTTCACATATAAATATACTATCTTGGACATCTTTTATGATTGAGAGCACTCATTAAAATATGACATGCTAAGAGTTGACGTTGGACAAGGAAGACAACGTCATGGGTTATGTTTTCTTATATCTGAGATAAAGTATATTGTCATGGATCATCCAACATGTTGAGCTTGCCTTTCCCCCTCATGCTAGCCAAATTCTTTGCACCAAGTAGAGATACTACTTGTGCTTCCAAAAACCCTTAAACCCAGTTTTGCCATGAGAGTCCACCATATCTACCTATGGATTGAGTAAGATCCTTCAAGTAAGTTGTCATCGGTGCAAGCAATAAAAAAATTGCTCTCTAATTTTGTATGATTGATTGGTGTGGAGGAAATAAGCTTTATACAATCTTTTGATGTGGAAGATATAAAAGCGACGGACTGCATAATAAAGGTTCATATCACAAGTGGCAATATAAAGTGATGTTCTTTCGCATTAAGATTTTGTGCATCCAACCCTGAAAGCGCATGGAAACCTCTGCTTCCCTCTGCGAAGGGCCTATCTTTTATTATTATCTTCTACCTTATGCAACAGTCATGGTGATCTTCACCTTTCCTTTTTACATTTTATCCTTTGGCAAGCACATTGTGTTGGAAAGATCCTGATACATATATCTAATTGGATGTAAGTTAGCATGAGCTATTATTGTTGACATTACCCTTGAGGTAAAAGGTTGGGAGGCGAAACTATAAGCCCCTATCTTTCTCTGTGTCCGGTTAAAACTCCGTAACCACAAGTATTGCGTGAGTGTTAGCAATTGTGAAAGATTAAATGATAGTTGAGTATATGGACTTGCTAAAAAGCTCTGACATAGACTCTTTCTGATGTTGTGATAAATTGCAATTGCTTCAATGACTGAGATTATAGTTTGTTAGTTATCAATAAAGTTTCTGATTCATACTTTGCATTATGAATAGATTATTACTTGGGCATAAGAGATCATATGACATTATCCATATATGTTGCTGTTATGAGAATAATCATGATGCCCTCATGTCCATATTTTATTTTATCGACGCCTCTACCTCTAAACACGTGGACATATTTATCGTTATCGGCTTCCGCTTAAGAACAAGCGAGGTCTAAGCTTGGGGGAGTTGATACGTCCATTTTGCATCATGCTTTTATATCGATATTTATTGTATTATGGGTTGTTATTACACATTATGTCACAATACTTATGCCTATTCTCTCTTATTTTACAAGGTTTACATAAGGAGGAGAATGTTGGTGGTTGGATTTCAAATTTGGAAAAGAAGTAAATATTGGAGACCTATTCGCACAACCCAAAATTCTGAAACTCCATGAAAGTTATTTTGGAAATAATAAAAATACTAAGCGGAAGAAATACCAGAGGGGCCCACACACTGCCACGAGGGTGGGGGCGCCTACCACCTGGCGCTCCCCGCCTCGTGGGCCCCTCTGGCCCTCCGGTGCCCATCTTTCGCTATATGAAGTCTTTCGTCCAAGAAAAATCATAAGCAAGCTTTGGGACGAGACTCACGCCACGAGGCGGAACCTTGGCAGAACCAATCTAGGGCTCCGCAGAGCTGTTCTGCTGGGACACTTCCCGGAGGGGGAAATCATCGCCATCGTCGTCACCAATGCTCCTCTCATCGGAGAGGGCTAATCTCCATCAACATCTTCACCAGCACCATCTCCTCTCAAACCCTAGTTCATCTCTTGTATCCAATTCTTGTCTCCAAGTCCAGGATTGGTACCGTAGGTTGCTAGTAGTGTTGATTACTCCTTGTAGTTTATGCTAGTTGGTTTATTTGGTGGAAGATCATATGTTCAGATCCTATATGCATATTAATACCCCTCTGATTATGAACATGAATATGTTTTGTGAGTAGTTACGTTTGTTTCTGAGGACATGGGAGAAGTCTTTCTATTAGTAGTCATGTGAATTTGGTATTCGTTCGATATTTTGATGAGATGTATGTTGTCTATCCTCTAGTGGTGTTATGTGAACGTTGACTACATGACACTTCACCATTATTTGGGCCTAGAGGAAGGCATTGTGAAGTAATAAGTAGATGATGGGTTGCTAGAGTGACAGAAACACTAGTTTATGCGTTGCTTCGTAAGGGGCTGATTTGGATCCACATGTTTCATGCTATGGTTAGGTTTACCTTAATACTTCTTTTGTGGTTGCGGATGCTTGCAATAGGGGTTAATCATAAGTGGGATGCTTGTCCAAGTAAGGACAGCACCCAAGCACCGTCCCACCCACATATCAAATTATCAAAGTACCGAACGCGAATCATATGAACGTGATGAAAACTAGCTTGATGATAATTCCCATGTGTCCTCGGGAGCGCTTTCCTATATATAAGAGTTTGTCCAGGCTTGTCCTTTGCTACAAAAAGGATTGGGCCACCTTGCTACACTTTATTTACTTTTGTTACTTGTTGCTCGTTACAAATTATCTTATCACAAAACTATCTGTTACCTCTAATTTCAGTGCTTGCAGAGAATACCTTGCTGAAAACCGCTTATCATTTCCTTCTGCTCCTCGTTGGGTTCGACACTCTTACTTATCGAAAGGACTACAATAGATCCCCTATACTTGTGGGTCATCAGTATGATTGTCTGCTTATCATACACGTTCAATAATCATGAACTGTTTGTGATGGACCGCGCATCGTAAACGTAGCACCACAAAATACCGACTGTGGTAGTAATGCCAGCACGCACGAGTAGTAAGGATGGAGCGTTTGGGATATTAGATATATTCCAAACAGTTGTGTGAAGAATCGCGTTTGGGATAGGTGTGGGGATCGCATATGCTTTGTTCTAAAAAACGTATGCATTCCTACTCCTTATCCCCGACGGTTTTTAGGTCGTGTAGGAAGGATCCCCTATCGCCCACACTAACAAGGCGGCGGTTTAAAATGCCGTCACAGAAAGGGGTTAAAAATCTTTTGTATGGCAGTTCGTTGTACCACTG
Organism: Aegilops longissima; assembly: GCA_021605205.1. Taxonomy (NCBI): domain Eukaryota; kingdom Viridiplantae; phylum Streptophyta; class Magnoliopsida; order Poales; family Poaceae; genus Aegilops; species Aegilops longissima. The sequence continues at coordinate 466,985,350 of CM038677.1, read as the reverse complement.
TTGAGGAGAGAAAGCTTGAGATGAAGACCACTTTTGAGAAGTCCAAAAATTTGAGGTTTTGGCATGGACAACCGATTCTTGTATTTTTTTAATAAATGGATAAAAACACTCTTTGGACATCCAACGCGTTAGATTTTAAAATATGCGGTCGAATTGCTATTGATCCCATACATTTATCAAAGAAGGTCAGATCAGTAATGAACATTTTTTACATCATTCTTCATAGTTGAATGACCGGAACTAAAGCCGGCTAAATGAGCCGTGCTAGCTGAGACAATACGGTAGCACGCCAGCACGGCACGACCCAGGCTAAACAGGTCGTGTCGGCACGCGGCACGCAAGGGGCCATGCTTGGACTTGAAGGTTGGGCACGCAAGCCGGCACGACACGACATGTTTATTTATTTTACTTTTACTATCACATATGCCCGTGCGTTGCAACGATAAACATAATTGACGTGTTCACTGAAATATCCATCAGCACGGCCCAACAACATCTGGACTGTGCCGGACCATGACAGAGAGGCGCAGACTAAGGTCTAGCAGAAATTCATATTAATAATACGTTAAGAAGCTTGGTACACATACAATACTTTTGGTACTGCTTTTGTACGACGATTCTGATCTCAAAAAAGAATTCTATTAAATATGTACTAGGTCATCTCTGCATTCTGCATACGCTTGAAGATTAATAAAAAATTATGTCTATATGTGAGCGAAATGGCCCTAGTTCGTTACATACAACTCGGCGCTTTTATTTCTGTTGCATATAACTGTCGCACAGTGCGGAACATCACATATATACGTGCCCTCCCACGTCTCTGTGTATTAATTCCTTTTCATTATTGATTGCATGCCATGCCCTTGGTATTAATACCAATTCCATTGTGTTATTCTCTTCTTCATTTTTTCTCTGAATCTCTCATTCTTTTTTTATCTCTACTAATCACGTCATTTATTCTCTCCTTTCTTTATTACTCATATATGCCCACTGAAATTGGTCATTCATACTCCTCTTTTGTGGAGCTTACATTCATTCATACTCCTCTTGTCCATATAAGCCCTTGTAACATATTGCATATGTATAAAGATGATATAAAAGTTATATTGTGTGTTAGCATTTTCTAAAATACACCATAGCAATTAATTAGGTTAATTCAGTTTAGGTCCTGAACATAATTTAAAAGTGGTTAGCATGAACAAATAATAGCATGGTTGAAAACTACACATTATTTTGATCAAATTACATTATTTTAATCTGAGTTACAGTTGCAAAGCAATATCATAATCATGTTTAACATATTTTGTGTAAATAATAGAAGTCAGGGACCTAACTAGGCCTACTGCAGCTGAACAAGGAATACTAACTGGCTAGTGTCTCTGTTGGGCCAAAGCCCAACAGAGAAATGACACTTAATGTTGGACCACGGTTGCCTAGTGTGCCGCCGTGTCGGCTCATATAGCAGCTGTAATCACTAATTGAGAAGTACTCCTTGCAAAGATCACTCTCACCTTCCCAGGTTGTGACAAGTGGTACGCTGCATGTGCGCCACTTGTTATAACCTAGGAGTTTTTTCATAGATCCGTTTATTCAAAATGTTTTATCTCTTAAACCGTGCGTCCAAATCTTAAATCGTTTTCACCGTTGGATTCCTTGCGTTGAGATCTTCAAAACTAGATCATATGTTAATAGATTTTGACGAACTTTTTTTTTCATGAAAAGGCGGACGAAAAAACCAAACTGAGAGCACTTTTTCCCTTTCCGGAATCCGGTGTGCCTCTAACGAAAAAAAGAAAAAACACGTTTTTTTTTCATTTCCGAGAGCACGGCCATGCTTCTCGCGGAAGCAAAACCGTGACTCTCGCAGAAGAAAAAAGAAAGAGAAAACACATTTTTTCCGTTTCTGAGAGAGCCGTGCTCTCGTAGAAGAGAAAACCGTGCCTCTCACAAAAGAAAAAAGAAGAGCAAACCGTTTTTTTCGTTTCCGAGAGTCGTGCCTCTCGCGGAAATAAAATCATGCCTCTCACGCAAGAAAAAAGAGTGAAAATATGTTTTTTTTTTCGTTTTGGCAGAAGCAAAACCGTGCCTCTCACGGAAAAAATGTGTTTTTTCGCGCAATTTGTTCCCCGGTTGTTTTTGTCAAAAATGCTAAGAAAGACTGGTGGAAAATCGAAAAGTCAAGAAAATGAAAAAAAAACATCTAAAAACTTGAAAACGCGTGTGATTTAAAAAAATCAAAGAAAGCACCCAGAGCGCGACACATGGTAGCGGCTGAGAGCGCGACAGCCCACCCCATGTGATCGTTGGGAGCTTCCTGAAGGAGCGCTCCTCAAAGCAGCTTTTTTTTAGAAACACATGTAATTTTATTCATACTCGTAGCAATTACAGTTACACTGATTTGGACCTAAAATCTAAGAAAATACAAAGCAACTCTTGTGACTAAGAATTACAACGAAATCTCTTGAAAACACCTTCATCACAGAGTCAATTTCTGCTCGAAGAAATACTCTGAAGATTTCGATAAAGAGACTGCAATTTGACTGAAGCAACGATATTGTTACTCTTTCACCCGCGCGAACATTACCAATAACGATTTTTGAAAGCGCCTTGAGTCACCCATCCAAAGGGATGTGAAGCCTTGATCGATGAACGTACTTGGGCGGGGATGATCCCCTATAAGTGCAGGCTGTCGAATCACTATATCTTCATCATGTTGCCGATCAAAGATTTCACCTTCACAAAGAATCAGACCAACAAAAAAGGCTTGACACAACAATATGAACTCGTCATATCTGAATAATCAGATCTGCAAGGACAAAAAGCTCTTTAATCTCGTGGCACCGCCAAAAGAACAAGAGGAAATTTATTCTAACAAAACTATAATGATCACTAGACAGTGGCGAAGAACATAGATGTCTTGAAGATCCGAGATCCCCTCACCTCTTAGCGCCAAGATGACATCTGGAGGCGAGGGGGCCTAAATTTCTCAGATGATGGCAGCGGCACGAGAAACCCTAATGCCAGGCATGAGCTGTTGAGTCAAAAATTTAAGGCTCAAGGAGCTCGGCTGGAAGGTGCAGCACGTGAGCCGACACGACATTGTGCCCCCGCAGGCCGTGCTGTGCAGGCACGACGGCGTGCCGGGCCGACCCGTTTGGCCAGCTCCGGCACCCGCCCGGTGGGGTAAAGTCTATTTTAAACCCTGAACTCGTACGCGTCATCGTTTTTAAACCCCAACCTCCAATCCCGGAAATTGGCACCCTCAACTCTCTAATCCCGGTCGTTTGCGTCCTTAATGCACCTGAGAGGAGGATTTGGTGACATGGCACCGCGGGCCGCCGGGTTTTCGACTTAATTACCCCTCCCCTCTCCCAGCTCTCTCTTTCTCAGTGGGGAACGACGTTCTAGGGTTCGTGAGCGACAGAGAGAGGGTGTCGCCGCCCCCGCGAACAACCACGATGTCTTGCTCCTCCGGTGATTCATCGGCTTCTCGAGGCGGTGGGCTCTGAAGGAGACGCGCAGCAGCAGCAAGGTCTCCGGTGCCCTATCGGGAGCAGCCAATGGCTTACGAGCCGCCGGTGATTTGCGCTTGGTGCGGCAGTAAGGCGCCGCGGTGGGTATCCTGGAGTCCGGCGAACCCTGGTAGGAGATATTATTCCTGCATAGATTCTCTGGTATGCTTGATTCCTCACATGTCCTCTTTTTCTCTGTTTTTTTTTCTTGTGTCAAACTCTGAATTTTCTGTGTCATGAACTGAACAACATGGCTTCATTGACTGGCATGACACCCCCACGACTCCATTTCTCCGTCAATTGCTAGGAGACCTACGGGATAAAGTGTGGAGGCTGGAGGATGAGCTTGCTGGCCAGTCAAGGGAAGGAGAGGTTGCAGTTTTGAAAAAGGAATTGGAGAAGAAAAATGCTTTGGTAGCAGAAACTAGAGCTAGATGTGCTAGCAGAGATGAGATGCAGATGTACAAGTGTCTGTTTTATGGTTTATTTATGTTTGTTGTTGGTTTAGTTGCAAGTTTCCTCATGTCTAAGTAGAGTCAGAGGTTTGTGGTGATGTAGTTCAATGGTGTACTGGATATGGTGATGGCTGAAATGAATATGAAAGAGATATTTTGGGCTTTTGGCAACATATGGTGTGAATTAAAATTGTGAGTGTTACTGTGAATGGGCTTTTGGCAGTATATATATAGTGTTTTTGGCACCATGTGTGTATATATAATATATATATAATGGCATCCCAAGGTTTTCAAGTCGACGAGTCGTTATGGGTCAATGAGTACCAAAGGGTCAAAGACTAGTCGATGAGTACCAAATGGTCGATGACTAGTCGATGAGTACCAAATGGTCGATGACTAGTCGATGAGCACCAAATGGTCGATGACTAGTCGATGAGTACCAAATGGTCGATGACTAGTCGATGAGTACCAAATGGTCGATGACTAGTCGATGAGTACCAAATGGTCGATGACTAGTCGATGAGTACCAAATGGTCAATGACTAGTCGATGAGTACCAAATGGTCGATGACAGATCATATGGAATGGTTAAATGCAAATGGAATTGAGAGAATATTTACTCACACACATCATCATAAATTTTGACAGCATATATCTTGGTTGACAAGTAGTTCAAATGCCAACATTACATGGTTCAAAAGGAGTGACAGCATCACATGGTTCAAAAGCCATTGACAGTACTACATAGTTCAAAAGTGACATCCAAATCACAAGTTCATAAGCTGGAAAACAGTACTAAATATTGCATCCAAAGCACAATTACTGAAGATCTAATCCATAAGCTGGAAAACATCTTCAGAAATTGCCACTAGCATAAAAGTAGCTTCCCAAGCCTATTGTTGGTGGTCCTCTACCTGATCCTCTCCCAGATCCTCTCCCTGCTCCTCTGGCTGCTCCTCTGCCTGCTCCTCTCCCAGCAGTAGTGCTTCCACCATGATTAGAGCTAGTAGGCACTGTAGTTCTTGGAGCTTGAGATGCTGATGTGCCAGGTTGAGAGCTTGGTGTTGTAGTTCTAGGAGGTTGAAAGCTTGTTGCTGGAGCTCTAGTTCTTGGAGCTTTAAACCTAGTTGGAGCTGATGATTTTGATCCATCAGTTTGAGCTTGCTGCAAACAAAGGAGATGAATGATCAGAGCTAACTAATTATGTATTTGCATAGTTCAAAAGTAAGAAAAACATAGCAATGATCAGGTTAGTACCTTTGTTTCCCTTTGTTTTCTCCCTCTTTTTCCAAGAAATGATTTAGTTTTCTGGGTTCTATCTGCATTCTTCTTACAACCACTTTTATTGTGTCCCTTAAACCCACAAGATCCACAAGTGATTTGTATGCCATGCTTGCTCATTTTCTTTCCCTTTGGAGCTTCACCCTCTTCTCTTCTTTTGTCATTGTTCTTCTTCCTTGCTCCTGGCATGGCAATGTATCCAGGTGCAACTGGCCTAGGGCTTTGAGACACAGGCCAGTTTTCTTCTCCTAGAACAGGCTGGAGACAATGCTCATAAATCTTAGTGAATGTCTCAATCCAGTAGCACTTGTCTATGTAGTCATCTACCTTTCTACCACTCTTGTAAATAGCTGCAATAGCATGACAGCAAGGGAGGCCTGCCAGCTGAAAGTATCCACAAGTGCATACCCTCGTTTCAAGATTTACTGTGTACTTCTTCTTTCTCCCCTTCATGTGCTGCACCTCAAATCCCTCCCTGCCATTCCAGAGTATATCAATGTATTGTGACAATCTAATGCTCACGTTTAGCTTCTTGAAAACATTTGGGCAAAATTTTCCCTTCCATGTTACTGATTTGGCTCTCTGCTCTTGCACCCTAACAAGCATCTTCTTTCTTATCATCTCTTGCTGTGAAATAATTGAGTAGAACCTTGATTCTATGATGGCATTGTTAAATGACTCACAAAGATTATTGTCCACAGATTCACAGTTAGCTCTTGTAGGAAAAAATGCCCTAGCCCAATGAACTGGTTCTGTCCTCATGATATCCTTTGCACCATCAGGAGTTAGCTGAGCTAGCCTAGGGATGGCAATGGGTACCCATTACCCGCGTACCCGCCGGATAAAAACCCTATTAGGGCAAGGGTATGGGATAAAAAATTACCCATGGGTAAATAAATGAAAAAATATTAAACCCGTCGGGTAGAGTGGGTACGGGTATGGGATAGCATAACCCATACCCATGTACCCATACACCCACATAGAATCTGATAAGTGGTCCTTACTATTCATTTATCTAATCCAACTTCCCACAAAACAAGTCTATGTTTTACTAAAAAAACGTTTATGTGAAAAGAAAAAAGTCTATGTAACCCACGTACGCACATACATGTACATGTAGCCCATGTACGCATGTACTATATACGGAATGATAGAAGGAATTCCATATATCTCTTTTTCTCTGCATGATTAACGTGATTACGCTATGGTGAATAATGAAACGTGATCATGTCCCATATTCAGGGAGACGAAGCTTGATATCCTCCTCATCTCCTCGTCTCGTCGCCGCCGCCAACGCATCCAGCTGCTCACTGCTTCGCCGTCGCCAGCGCTACGAACCACTCGGGTGCCATGGACCTTGGGATGAAGACCAGAGCTTGCGCGAGGCCGGCGAAGGTGAGAAGGAGACGCAACTCACGTTCACGCGGACTGTGTCAGATGGCGGCGACCACCATGGCCAGGAGCATGGCACAAGATGGTGCCATCCGTCTCCGTCCGTCGGTTGTTCATGCCGCCAGCAGTCGTCAGATCTGGTGAGTCTCATTTTCGTGTATGACTTTATGAATATGAGCATTGATCTTCTAGTTTTTTTGTATATAGATGTCGTGATGCATTCATAGATGATACGTAGATGTATAGATGATGTGATGATATGATGCTTTTCCGTGCATATAAGCATTGATTTCTGTCTATACATCTGCTGTGATGAATACAATTATTTTCTTTATACATGATACGTAGATATGTTGTGATGCATATATCTGAACTTGATTTCAGTGCTCATGGTGCATATAGGCGTTGATTTCTGCCTATACATGATGTATATAGCTGCTACGATGAATATAGTTTTTTTATAATAAATGACACGTAGAGATGTTATGATGATATGTTGTCGTTTATGACTATTTCTTGCTCAAGTTGATGTATGCACACATGGGTATTTTTATCTGTGGGTACCTATTTACCCTGTCGGGTGATGGGTATGGGGAAAAATCAAACCCGTTGACGGGTATGGGTACGGGTGATGGGTGAGCTCAAGGGGGATGGGTAAGGGTATGGGATATGTCTACCCGTACCCAAACCCGGTGGGTGTCATCCCTAAGCTAGCCTTGCCTTGTTGTAGTTAAAATCTTCCTTGTTTGCAGCTTTAGCAATTGCCCAAAATCTCTTTTGGTACTCATGGTCCTTGTATTTCTTCCTCCAGTTGGCATAGATATGCCTGGCACACATTCTGTGCTCTACCTTGGGCAAATAGTCACTCATGTTGTTAATCAAGCCCTGTTAAAGTGATACATGACTTATTTAGTTTGCTAGACACTACATATTTAATTACTTCAGTAAGTAAAGCAAGTAAGATTTAGTTTAAAGTAAAGCAAGTAAGATTTCTATTAAAGTAAAGCAAGTAAGATTTCAAATAGGAACTACATATTTGCTAAATAAGATATCCATTTCAGTAAAGCAAGTAATGCAAGTAAAGCAAGTAAGTAAAGAATTACCTTCTGCTGATCAGAAATGAAAACCCAACCTGCTCCTTGGTCATTAATATCCAAGTCTTTGATTAACAGAGCAATAAACCACTTCTAGCTACCATTGGTTTTTTTTCTCCACCACAGCCCAAGCCACTGGGTACATCTGATTATTTGCATCCCTTGCAATTTGTCACGCCCAAGATGCGACCCTATCCTAAAGGAACTCGAAGGTCCCACCAAGGATAGAAGCGCATCTTGAAGACGCTTTTGCAAGGTGGATATAATTACATCAACATTACATAATAGATGGGGATACATCCAATACATACAAAGATACAAAGTCACATGAAAACATCAAGATACATGAGAACAACATCCGACTACGGATGAAACATAAATAGAAACTCAAACGACATCCACCCTGCTAGCCCAGGCTGCCGACCTGGAACCTATCCCCTGATCGAAGAAGAAGCAGAAGAAGAACTCCAAAACAAGTAAACATCGCTCTCGCCTCATGATCATCGCAAACTTGTACCTGCAACTGGTGGTGTAGTACTCTGTGAGCCACGAGGACTCAGCAATCCCATTACCATGGGTATCAAGACTAGCAAAGCTTAATGGGAAAGGAAGGGGTAAAGTGGGTTGCAGCAGCGGCTAAGCATATATGGTGGCTAACATACGCAAATGAGAGCGAGAAGAGAAACAAAGGAACGGTCGTCAACTAGTAATGATCAAGAAGTGATCCCGAACTCCTACTTACGCCGACATAACCCGAAACCGTGTTCTCCTCTCGATCAACCCGAAAAGAGACACTCACGATTACGCTTTACGGTTGGTGTATTTTAGAAGAGTTTACTTCAAGTTTACTACAACCAAACATTAACAAATTCCCATCGCCACATAACATGGCACGGCTTTCAAAAGTTTATACCCTGCAGGGGTGTCCCAACTTAGCCCATTATAAGCTCTCGCGATCAACGAAGGATATTCCTTCTCCCCGGGAAGACCCGATCATTCTCGGAATCCCGGCTACAAGACATTTCGACAGCAATAAAACAAGACCAGCAAAGCCACCCGATGCGCCGACAATCCCAATAGGAGCTGCACATATCTCGTTCTCAGGGCAACACCGGATAAGTCAAGCTACGAGTAAAACCAAGCCTCAAGTTGCCTCGAGGTGGCCCATGAGTTGCTCGTTCGAACCAGACTTAGAGAAGCACCGCCCGGGGGCCTAAAATAAAGATGACCCTTGGGTTGGCCGACCCAAGGGAAGGGTATAGGTGGTGGTGAGGCAAATGGTAAAACCAAGGTTGGACCTTGCTGGAGGAGTCTTATTCAAAGCGAACTGTCAAGGGGGTCCCATAAACCACCCAACCGCGTTAGGGACGCAAAATCCGGGAACATAATATCGATATGACGGAAACTAGGGCGGCAAGAGTGGAACAAAACACCAGGCATAAGGCCGAGCCTTCCACCCTTTACCAAGTATATAGATGCATTAATAATATAGGAGATATTGTGATATCCCAACATAAACATAATCCAACATGGAGCAATCTTCATCTTCACCTGCAACTAGCAACGCTATAAGAGGGGCTGAGCAAAAGCGGTAACATAGCCAAACAACGGTTTGCTAGGAAGGGTAACAAAGGTTAGAGGTTCATGCAATTTGGGAGGCTTGAGCAGCAAGTGGTAGGTGACGCAGCATAGCGATAGAACGAAGCAACTAGCATAGCAAAGATAGTAATGAGATCCAAGGTGACGGTCATCTTGCCTGAAATCCCGCAAGGAAGAAGAACGAGTCCATGAAGAAGATGAAGCCACGAAGTCGAACCAAGCGTAGACGAACGAATCCTCACGATCGCAACGAAACGGGAACTATCGAGAAGAAGCACACAACATGGTAAACACACCACACAAGAACAAGACATGATGCTCAACCAAGTATGATGCATGACAAGGCTACATGAAGCTACTCATGGCAAGAGATGATGCATACAAGAGCAACACATCAAGGCAAGTTTAAATGAGGCCGGAAACAACATAGAACAACTCCGGTAAGTCCTCATGCAAATTTCGAAATTGGTCCAGATCTGAATAACTTTATGTTCAAGTTGTTAAACAGCAAGTTAAGATGCACCACAATGATCTACACGAAATTCTAGTCAAGTTACATATAAAGTTCATTAGATTCGGAGCTACGGCCTAGAAGATATGAGCAAAACAAGTTAAACATGGCATTGATGCAAAATGCATTCAAACATCAAACAAACACCTCAAAACAAGGATGCAACATGATAATATGAAGCTACATGCAATTCTAAGCAAGTTTCATATAGAGCACACCCAAAACGGAGCAACGGTGCAACACATACACTCTATACAAGACATAGCAACAATCTGTCCAAAACAGCAAGTAGGCATCGTGCAAGCATCAAAACAATATACTACAGCATCCCAACGTGACAAAAAAAGGCATGGGCATGAAGTACATGTAAAGCATGACAAAACATGAACACTGAGCTACCTCCAGAAACCACTAGAACATGCTCAAAAGGACATGGCAAGATTGCAAATTATAACAGGTTCACAGACTTGGCAGAATTCATAGGACATAGCAGAAATAACATCAAGTTGCAATATTTAGAGCTATCAAACAACATGTTACAGGAAATAATCATGGCAAAGCAAGGCATGGCATGAATCTACTCATTGCATAGAACAAAAGTCCCTTACTAACCATAAGCCAAAAGGGATCAGAAAATACAATTGCAAGCATGTGAACATAGCAAAAACATAAACAGATTCAGACTGAAAAACTGGAGCATGGCATAAACAGACAACAAGTAGGCATGTTTACGAGCTCGTTGCACTCACTACGAGGCATTGAATGACAAACTAAGCATACACCCAGCAACTAGGCATGGCATAGAAGCTATACATGGCAAGAACAACAACATAGCATGCAAGGATCAACTACAAAAACCTTGGCAAAATTGCTAAACATGTTAACAATCTGCCAGGAACATTTTATAGCAAAAGTAGAGCTCGATTGAGTCAAGCTAGGGTTCTCCATAAATTCAAACAGAGACATGGATAGATAGAGCATAATCACATGTCCAAGACATCCTTACTGAACATACTCAAAAGAGGCAAGGATCTCACTGTAGCAACATGAATACATGGCATCACAATAACAGCAGAACAAGGGCTGAAATCAGCAACATCACGAAGCCTAGTTAGCATGCTTGTTCTAGTCACCACACAGATCAGAAAAATACATGGCATACACCCCTGTAAATATGGAATGGCATACTTCAAAACACATGTAGGGCTCAAGCTCATAGGATGCACACACATATGCAACAAAAATGACAAATCATCAAGTTATAACAGTTTCAGCAGATTAACATCATATAGCACACTTGCAACGATGATTAGGGCATCAAGATGGACTCAAATGAACATTATGCAATGGAATGAAATGAAGTACTCGTTGAGACGAACAATTTGACATATTACACGCACGAAACGGAGCAATATGCATCGAGTTATGGCATGATGAACATGAGCATATAATATGCAAATCTCAGGACTTAGTGAAAGAAAACAACCTCCGGGAGAAATTGGACGGGGACGAGCGGGACAGAGAGATCCAAGGCGGGACGACGCGTTTGGTTCGCCGGGTGGGTGGATCTCGTCCACCCCGAGTGGATTCGGCCGGAGATAGCTCCGGCGAGCTCCGACGATCGTGGGACGGCGAGGAGAGGTGGATCCGGGGGTGGGGCCTCGGATCCGGCGACGAGGAGGCGGGCGCGCCTCAAGCGAGGCCGAGGGCGGCGGCAGCAGCGCGCGAGGAGGCGGCGGCGGCGATGGCGCCGGCGGTGGGCGGGCATGAGGTGAGGACGGCGGGAGGTGGCGGCGGCTGGCTGGGGGAAGGCGCGTGGGCGGTGTGGCGGGCAGCGGCGGCGGCGGGCTGGGCAGTGGCGGCGGGCCGTCCGTGGGCCCGCAGCAGGGCCGTGGCGTGTGAGAGAGAGAGAGAGGCGGGCTGGCGCGCGTGGGCGCCGGTTGGCTGCGGCGGCGGGGAAGGTGACGTGGCGCGACGCCATTCGTCGGAGTGAGGTGGCGGCGACGGCTGGACATTGTCTGGCGCGGGGACGAAATGTCCGGTGGCGCGATGAGGAGGGAGACTAGGGTTTGTACCGCGATTTTCGGGAGGGGAGCACATATTTATAGGTAGAGGGAGCTAGGAGGCCCCAAATGGAGCACGGTTTTCACCCACACGATCGTGATCGAACGACCGAGAGCATAGAGGGGAGTTTGCTGGGTTTTGGGCCACTTTGAAAGGGGTGTTGGGCTGCAAACAAAAGAGGCTTTACGGTTACCCGGTTAATCGTTGGAGTATCAAACGACCTCCAAATGGCATGAAACTTGACAGGCGGTCTACCGGTGCTATACCAAGGCCGCTTGGCAAACCTCGGGCCATTCCGAGAATGTTTAACACCCGCACATGAAAAGAGGTAAAAGGGGCGGCGGGAACATAGGAGTGCGGATTGCAAAATGCATAACGGGAAAATGCTCGGATGCATGAGACGAACACGTATGCAAAATGAAATGCACATGATGACATGATAAAATGCAACACGCAAGCAAATGACATGGCAACGACGGTGAATAACTGGCGGACACCTGGCGCATCGAATCCGGGGCGTTACACAATTGCAGCCAACAATTACCTTGACAAGCTCCCTTGAAAAAGCAGCCATCTAGTCTTATGACTTTCCTGCACCCTGCTTTAAAACCTTTCTTCATAGCATCAAAACAGACATAAAACTGTTGAAAAATATTCTTCTGCAGCTCTGTGGGATCTAATGTAATGGCCATAGTAATGCCAGGGTTGCTCCTCAGCAGTTCTAGTTGGTAGTCAAACACTTTTGTGTACTCACTTTTCATACCACACATGAGTTTGTCAAGTACTATTTTCTTTGCTGCCTTGCATTTGGAAACTGACACATCAGCAAACATATCTTTGAGCACTGTGGCTTTAATGCTGTCAATTTTCCACATTGGATTTGCTAGGATAGTGTGTTCATATCTATTTGCAATCACCTTAGCACTAACAAGTTTGTTCTCCCTGTTCTGTGCACACTAGTGCTCATCTTCATAGGTAATTACCTGAAACCTAAAACATCTACTTGTCTTGGCACCATACGACATCCAGGGCAACCAGGCGAGTCACATTTTGCTCTCACCCTCTGCTCCTCAGATTTTACAAATGAAATGCTCCTCTTAGTAGCTAGCCCAAACCTCTTGAGTGCTTTAACTAATTGGTTCTTGCTTCTAAACACCATTCCCAAACTAAAATGTGGAATTTCTGTCTCTAGATTGAACCTAACATACTGGCTCTTCCTCCTAACCATCTGACCATCTCCATCTTCATCATAACTGTAATCCTCATCAGAGGACTCAAACTCTATGTCCTGTACAACTTCTTCCACATTAGCAACTAACTCTATGAGAACTGGACCTGTTGACTCCTTGGAGAACCAAATTTCTGAAGCTTTCATCTTCTTCTTGAATTTTCTTGCATGTTTTCTCAGCTCTACTACCTCAAATTCCTCTCCATTGTCATCAGTATGTGCCACATAATCAGGATCATCTGAATCTTCAGAATCTGAACCATGCTCTGCAGCTTCTGCAATCGGAGCTACATTTTGTCTAGCAACAACTGGCTGAGAGGGATTGATTATTTGAGAAACTTGGGACAGATCATCAACTCTGAAATTGTTCTTCACAGGGCTCTGTATCACTTCAGTAACAACACCACCCTCATTAGAAACTAAGATATGTTCCAATATGTACGCCCTCCTCATGCATTAACTTCTTGAACAATTGTCCAACATGATCTTCTTCTTCCGCAGTGATAACTACATCCGGTTCTTCCTCACTAGCCTTTGTTTACCATGTCATTCAGCTCATCTTCTTCAAAATCAGAGCCACTATCTTCTCCCTCTGGTTCATCTTGCTCACCATTGTACTCCACAAAAACATCAGCAACCCCTCCATCTGTTATGTACTCTGACATCTGCAGGCAACCTTCATCAGTGTATAGAAACACTAGTCCATTAACCATATCTCCCCCTGGCATAAGAAAATACAGCTTCATGCTCTCTTTAACTGTCAAATGGTCTCCTAAAAATCCTCTGAGCTCTAGCAGTGACAATTTATCCCTCTGTATCTCTGACAATGCAGTATCTCCCCCAACATAATCAAGAGATGGCCCAATACGGATGAACTCCCTCCATAGTGAAACCGACCATCGAGAACCTCTCTTTGGATCCATGAACCGACTAAAAAAACCTACAGAAACACATATATGCAATCAGGTTCACTTACATTCAGTAATCTACAGTACGACATTTAATTTCAGACAATATTCGACACCTTCAGTAATCACAGTTACAAAACTAACTAAAATACTACAAAAAAGATTAAACCTACAATCCATCTAAGGCAGCGGTCCATTAATATGTATTTGGCCCCAAATCCTTTCATTCAACAAGCCACAAAATCACCAAAAAAACCACACCTTCCGCCACTGTAGAACCCTAAACCTAACTACATGCAGGACGAAACGAAGACGGCCGATCAATCACAGATGATGAGGATGACTCACCTGTTCCTTTGCCGTCGGCGTGGCCGTCGGAGCTCGCTGCAATCATCTGCGTGCCGTCGCCATTGCCACCGCGGAGAGGAAGCTGGTGCGTCGGGGGGAGAGAAGGGGAAGGGGCGAGGGGGCGAAGTGAGCAAGGAGCGATGCGAGCTGGTCTGGCTCGACCATTTAGCGTTTCTAGCGACCGAGCGGGACCCACAATGATAGCTGACTCAGCGATCCCAGTCTTCCTCCGTTTGGATACGCCTGTAAGGACAAAAACGACTGGGATTAGAAAGTTGACGGTGCCGATTTCCGGGATTTAAAGGTTGGGGTTTAAAAACGACGACGCGTACGAGTTTAGGGTTTAAAACAGACTTTACCCCACCCGGTGTCATCGAACACGCGGGACATGTCCGGCTGTCCATTCGGTGATCCGGTTGCCTGAGGAAACCAGATAGCCCTCGAGGAAGTCCATCTTCCCCAATCGAAACAACCCGCTGTTTGGCCGAAGCAGACCGCCTACGCGTCAGATTCTGCAGGCTCCGGCGGCCCCCGCCACCTCCGGCGACATCTACGTGATCCTCTCGACCTCCTCCACATATCCCCTTTGCTTGGTTGGTCCGCCTCCAGCCCTCCACGTATATCGACGACACCACCAAACCCTACTTGCCGCCGCCCTCCTTAGTCGTTGACATCGCGGGAGTGGCGTTCTGCGGCGTCTCTTCTTCTCCATCTCCCTCAACCATCGCGTTCCTCAGCCGATCCAGAAGCGTCGCGAGCGCCGAATCCCGCGGCCATGGCGGAGAGGCTGGCACCCGAGAAGCGCCATGCCTTCGTCCACAATGGTAAGCCTCCCCGGTCTAACGCTCCACTTTCTTCTAGAGCGTTCCAGAGCCTGCCCTCACCTATGATTTCTCCCCTCCTCTCCCCCAATGGATTGCGCGGGGGCGCAGGGCAGAAGGTTTTCGAATGGGACCAGTCGCTGGAGGAGGTGAACATGTACATCGAGCTCCCCAAGAACGTGCCCACCAAGCTGATTCAGTGTGTGATCCAGGCCGGCCACGTTGAGGTCGGCATTCGCGGCCACCCGCCCTACCTCAACGTCCGTGATTTACTCTCTCTCTCTCTCTCTCTCTCTCTCTCTCTCTCTCTCTCTCTCTCTCTCTCAATTCGATTCCACTCGAGCTCGTGCCAAATATTGAGCTCTTTCTTGATTTGTGTTTGTATCTTTAAATTTGATATGTGGATTGTTTTGCAGCATGACCTTATGCACCCCGTGAAGACCGATTCGTCTTTCTGGACGATAGGTATGGCTCATTTCTCTCCCACCTGGAATTATTGGTCTCCCAGCTGCAGAGTTCTGGCGGATTTTAGGTATCTGTTTGGGTTAGTGCAGAACTAGAAAGCGCAATCAGCTCATCCAGTGCATTCTGCAGTGGCACATTTAGTGCAAAACTCGGCTATGAGTTTTTACTGGATTTAGCTCTTCTTCACTCTCCAGTGAATTATTTAATGGCATAAAACCTTTTTCTCTGGTCTATTTGCAAAACATCAATGTAGGAAAAGGAAAAACACACTACATTTATTCAGTGCACCATATGCTGCAGTAATTTTGTGGAGTGCCATTATTTTGTGGGCTAGTTTGCATATGGGTATGCTGTGCCTGTCATGGGTGAGAAGTCACACGTATGAGGTTTATCAAGCATTAGGGAGACATCTATATCAAGCATTACGTCGTTAGCGCCTTCTGCTGCTCTATATTTTAAATATGGATCATTGTGATTACAATGCAGAGGACGGTGAATTGCATATCACTCTGCAAAAAAGGGAAAAGGGGAAAACATGGGCATCTCCAATAAAAGGCCAAGGTAGCTTAGATCCATATGCTGCAGACCAGGAACAGAAACGGCTTATGCTGCAAAGGTTTCAAGAAGAGGTATAATCAATTTACTGTGCAGACATAGTTTCCCTTCTGTTTACTGTGCATTCCTTTTTCTGTGTAGTCAGTTCTGCCTCACTCGTGGATCCCTGTA
This sequence comes from Aegilops longissima, assembly GCA_021605205.1. Lineage (NCBI taxonomy): Eukaryota > Viridiplantae > Streptophyta > Magnoliopsida > Poales > Poaceae > Aegilops > Aegilops longissima. Next base: position 466,968,947 of record CM038677.1, on the reverse strand, counting down.
TGTCTAAATAGTTATTTTCTCAATTTTGCACATGCTTATTGCCTTACCAATAATATGTGATATGAAGCAGAGCATGATGTCAATTGGATTGGTACTGCAATGCACTAATGTCTCAAGTCAGATTACAGAAATGGTCGAAAGAACTCTGATTTTGGTCTTGCTCTGCTGTGTACAGTTGTACACTGAACATTGGTTCTCCGATCCTTCCTGGCAAATATAGCAATTGTAGGGTTTGGAAATTATCCAAATGAGCTGGCTATAGGATTACAGGCCTTGTTTGTATGGGAAACTATTGGTGGTTATCTAATAGTGATCTTGCTTATCATGCATCCATGTGTTTGTGTTATATTGCAAATAGGCAACCTCACACTATACATTGGCCTTGCACATGGTAGTATCAGCCATTTTGCCAAACACTTTAGAAACCGAACACCTATGATTTATTGTCCACTTGTCATGGTGAGAAAAACATAAGAGTTACTGAAAAAGTTATTGTCTTGTTTTAAGAAAGTGTAGCTGCTAGTTGAAACTACTAACACTCATGCAGGATTCTTTTTGCAAACTGGAGTTTTATGAGCCAGTACTATTCTAAAAAGAAAATATACTTGGTTAACAACCATATGACATGCTGGCGTAGCTTTATACCGGTGCTTTATCCACCATTAAATATAACTGCCCATTGGGTCAGTGCTATAAATCTTTTGCAACTTTGTCCATTAACAGTTTAAAAGTATATAGATTTACTACATAAGTAGTGCCAGATTACTTTGCAAAAATACTTCTGTAATCTGTATTATTATTATCATTTCGACCAGGATACTACAATAGAAATTCAGTCAAAGTCTTGCATGGGAAACTGAATAGGAAAAGACCAACTTACATTTGTGAATGGATGTTGTGTGTGTTTTGAGTTACCTATGGCATGTGAATTAACGTTGCCCTTCATATCTATGTTATGTGTATGCAGAATCCAGGGTTTGATTTTTCGCAGGCTCAGTTCAGTGGTACCTGCCCTGACCCAAGGACCTTCATGGGTGGAATTCACACTGATTGAAGAAGCTCAGCTCAAAAAATCTTGCTGGATCATTGATGCATCTTGTCAAATGCGACAACTGTACCTATCGCATATGTTAATTGTGAAAACAATGTGTTTTCGGATTATTCAGTGTTTACCCTGGAAATAATGGTGATGTATGATGTTGATCTTCTCGCCGATCATGCCAAGGTGAAACTTTGTTGCTGAACCTGCTCTATCCACTGAACCTAATAAGAGTCCCTCGATGGTGGGAACATTATGCATATGTGGTACTTCACAACACTTATTTTGGATAGGAGGGAGTATTATAGTTGTGAACATGCGGTGGATCGGAGGGAGTATTATAGTTGTGACCATGCGGTGGTTTTGAAGTTCAAATGCAGCGTGAGAATTGTATCTATGATGCGTCTGTCTTGCTTCTTGGTAAAACTTTCTCTATTAAAATAGCATTGATTTCATTGGATTGATTATGTCTTTGCTAGGATAAGGATCATCCATTTTTGTTTTATTGATCCAAGATCACATTGAGTCCATAGATATTGCTGCTACTATCAAAAGGGTATGAGAATGTTGTGATGAGATTCTTTCTCCATCTGCTTGCTTAAAGATCAAACTCCAGGGCCCTCAAAAGCATGCACAATTCCTCCACTATTTATCCAACTTCCATGCTTCGGAGCTGTTGAGCTCTTCCAGTTGGAACCGCCTAGAAATTCATCTAGTATAGCCGTTGCAAATCCTAGCCATCCGGGCCCAACACTTCCACTTGAAATTGCAACTCATCTACTCCCTCCATTCCAAAATAGATGACTCAACTTTGTACTAACTTTAGTACAAAGTTGAGTCATCTATTTTGGAACGGAGGGAGTAGCAAACCTGACCTTTTGTTCTCCCCTCAAAAAATTTGAACCCCTTCGCTCCAAATTTTCGGTGCAGTAAGAGAGTGTGCCACTTTTGCGGTGTTCACCTCAGAACCTCTGAATGGCTTCTGCTCGAACTGTCCAAGAAGTTTAGGTTCTCCCATAAAAAAATTTGAACCCCTTTGCTCCAAATTTTCAAAGCTGTAATAGAGAGTGTGCCACTTTTGCGGTGTTCACCTCAGAACCTCTGAATGGCTTCTGGTCGAACCGTCCAAGAAGTTTGAAAGCTGCCGCCTTTACCTTTTGTATAGGTCGAAGCCTCCGAGCTGTGTCAAAAAGTTTGTAGTTGTCAGATTTTTTATCCAGTCTATTTATACCCTCACCCATCCCACATGTTCACTCGAAGTAAACCCCACTCCCATCATATGTTCTGAGAGAGAACTCCTCCTTGTGCAGATTTCAAAGAGTTTCTAGACAGCAATCCAAGTCAATCCTTTGAGATCTAATACACTCTTGCTTTCCACACTCCTATTCTCCAATCCAAAAAGCCAAATGTTGATAGAGTTGAGTGTTGAGGATATTATCTTTTGAAGCACAAGAACAAGGCATTCATCCCTAAGTAGCCTCAGTCTTATTACTTTTGGAGGGTGTGTGTCTCCTAGATCGGCTAGGTGCTTGGAATTCTTGAAGCTTGTGAGAAACCAAGAGCTCGAGATTGCCTACTTTGTGAAGATCTACCGTTAGTGAGGGTAGTCTTCGTGGGCGTACGCCATGGTGGCATAGGTTGGTTGTTCCTTTGTGCACCCTTCGTGGATTTGTGTCTTTCGTGGATCATCCCTTAGTGGGATCTCACAATCGGGATCCTTGTGATCTTAGATCCTTTATGGATCAAAGCCTCCATCAACCTGGATGTGCACCCTTCGTGGATTTGTGTCTTTCGTGGATCATCCCTTAGTGGGATCTCACAATCGGGATCCTTGTGATCTTAGATCCTTTATGGATCAAAGCGTCCATCAACCTGGATGTACGATAACATCAACTATCTGAACCACAGGAAAAATCTTCCCCGAGTCAACCCGTGTTTGCATATCTCTAACCCTACTTTGTTACTTGCACTTGCATGTCATTATTTTCCACTGCATATAGTCTTGTAGACTGGCATGTGTAGGGCGCTTGATAGATTACTAGAAAAGCATAAAATTGCCATGGAAACTAAAATTTGGGAGAAGAGTTCATCTTTTGGCTTAGTAGTTTATTCACCCACCACCTCTAGACATACTTTATAGATCCTAGACCTACGAACTCAAAAGCATTTGATGATTTGCCGAGTTGGTAAAATGAATCCTTCCTTATCTTTCAAGTTGTTCACTTCAATGCAATGTTATAGGGGAACAATGGTTGGAATTTGACAATCTTTGTGTGCGGTGATGCTTTTATGCACTTGGGAGGTTTGGTGGTTAATAATGTATCTTTTCTCGACAGGTACGATGGGTGATTCACTGAGACCAATGATTTCGATAGCCGAGACTTCTCTCCTGACAATACATTTGTATTGCACTTTAGGAATTGGATTAGGCGAAGAAAGAAATGAAATTGGATCAATTCCATGTTACCCACGTTCCATGCCACCCTCGCTTCAAGGAAGAAAAGCACTTCAGTTTGCGAAATACAATGAAGAGAACATTGCTCTGGTGATGGCATGACAGGATATCACTCCTGATGCAGTCGCTAGGAAAGATCAAACCAATGAAAGTATTGAAAGCGCGTCAAGAAAAGTTTTGTCAACACATTAGGCATAAATCCAACCGTACGCCCAAATCTCTCACAAACGGATGGGGTACAATTCAAGAGATGTCCAACCACCGGGTAGGTTGTGGAGCAAGTGAGAAACTTGCCTCCTAGTGGTGTCACCATTGGCGGATATGTGAACGCTTGTCGTATATCTCAACATCGTCTTTGCATATAGCTTTCAGCATTACATCATTGCCCATTTGCGATTTATGATGGGATAACAAGAAAGGTACAAGCAAATGCCCAAGGCAAAGGTCAAAAGCATTTGGCCCCAACATTGTTGGAAAGAATTGGATGGTAATGAGAAGTAGAAAAGGAGTAATGAGGAGGCTCCTCCAGAAAATTGAGGTCATCGATCTCTTACTCTCCAGAATTGGATGATGGCGAGGAAGATGGTAGGGATGAAGGAGGCCTAGAAATACCACTTTGGCGTGTAGCATGGGGCTGACAGGCGGAAGAAATCGAAGGAGGTGGTCAAGAGACAAGAGAGGTGGAGGTTATGGAAGTCAAGATTGATGAGTGGATCAAGTCAAGGAATGAATTGACGTGGAGAGAGGAAACAAGAAAAGTTGGAGATGGAGGTGAGGAGGCTAGAAGAGAAGAAGGCGAGGTGGAAGGTTATGCACGAAAGTAAAAAAGCACAAGGAAGAGATTGAGGCGTGTATGCTTCAACTTAAGGAGAATCGGTTGATGCAAGAGTAGGTGGTTGAGGAGAACCTATGCTTCAACTTAAGGAGAATCGGTTGATGCAAGAGAAGGTGGTTGAGGAGAACCGGTCGATGATGTTTGATCCAAATACCATGGCTGCAAAATCAAGATTATTTTGGGAGATAATGCGAGTCAAAGCTCGTGCGTTTTAGGATGGCATGGTGCGACCAATACACAAGAGGAGTGGACTGTGCACACATGCGAGCTGGCGACATGTCATTTGTACATGTAGGTTGAATGTGTGCATGATGCTTCATTTGTTCCTGCATTTTATTAAGATATGACGACTTTGTGTTTACCCTTATCATTTTTGGTAGATTGTGAATATGGCGGCTCTGCTAGAGTTGCTCTTAAAAGTTCTTTTTTTTTTACAATGTAGATCGCTTCGCTCTTTGTACTGAAATTGCCCGTATTTTTTTAGTGCGCGTACTGCTGCAAGTAAAGGTTACTACTGCCCAAACAATATTATGCAAGGAAAGATGTAAAGATTCTTCTACAATTCCATATTTCGAATTTTTGTGGTGTGTGCAAGGCTTAGGCCTTCTTTGGTTCATAGAGTAGGAAAATCATAGGAATAGAAAAGTCATAGAAAATGAGATGACATGTATCTCAAATCCTAGGACTAGGAATAGGAAAGGAGATGCTCTTTGATTCATATTATAGGATTTTTTTTTCCATTGAGTCTGGGCTAATGTTTATTTTCCTATAAAATGTGGAGGATAGGAAGAATTCCTCCATAGGAATAGGATTCCATTCCTACAAATCAAAGGGCTCTAAAGGAATTTTTTTTATAGAAATCCTATCCTATGAAATTCCTACAAGATTCCTCTAAACCAAAAGAGGCCTTAGACTCTTGTGAGGAGAGAATCAAAGACTAGAGCGTGAACATTCCTTATGCAGTTGTTCAGGGAATGAAGTCGATAACTTTTTTTCTTTTTGAAACGAATGATGTCGATATTTTGCATCCCAGGCACGCTATACTTTTTGAGAAAATTAGCCAAGTTGCCTTTTTACTTCCATTGAGCAAATGAAACGAGACACTATTATGCTTGTTTTGGATTTCAATTAAGCAAATATTGTTTCCAAATCCATCGACATCTTTGTTCTATCTAAAAAAAAAACTGTTTGGTCCAGCAAGATTTATCTAACGACTATTGGATCTCTCACATCGACATCTCCAATGGCCTAACCCTTGACCACGTCCAACAGTTCGCCCATCTTTGAGAAAAGGTTGCTCAGATCACACTTGCTGAGGATATGGAGGATTCCATTATTTGAAAGTTCACCAAGGATGGTCTGTATTCTTCCTCCTCAGCTTATAAGGCGCAATTCGAGGGCCTTACTACGTCGGACATGGTCCATTCGGTGTGGAAGGTGTGGGCTCCTCCGAGGTGCAATTTCTTTGCTTGGCGTGCTCTTCAAAATGGGATTTGGACATTAGATTGCCTTCTTCGTCGTGGATGGCCTAAATGCGGTCTTTGCCCACTTTGCAAGCAAAGTCAGGAATCAATGGCCCACCTTTTGTTCCAATGTCGTTTCACCCTTTGCGTGTGGAATGATACCCTCCAGTGACTCGGCATGCATCACATCAATACCGCTGCTTGGATGACGAGGGGCTCGATGAAGGAATGGTAGACTGGAAACGTTCATATTCGTAGTGAATCCCCCAAGGCGCTTGCTTCACTGATGAGGCTCATCTCCTGGGAGATCTGGTCGAAGCGCAATGCTAGAATCTTCCGCAACATGGCCTCTCCTTCGGTGGTCCTTATTAACAAGATTAAAGAGGAATTGTCTCTTTGGGCTTTGGCGGGCGCCAAGCATTTGAGTATTGTAATGGCGCGAAAGTAGTTCTTTATTTTCTTGTCGCTTTGTGGCATTGTCTAAACCTTCTTCCTTAATCAATGAAATGGCAAATCTTTTGCCTTGTTTCAAAAAATATATATTATCTTTCTCCAAATAGAAATAATATTATCTTTCTCCAAAAAGAAAAGGCTCCTCTGCCTCCCGCCACCGCCACCGCCGGTCCGCCTCGTCTCCAGTGGCCTTAGGGTCATGGGGGCGTCATGGATCCCGGCCCTTGACCGTGGAAGGGTTCCGTTTTCAGATGTTTCTTCGAGTTTTGGTAGGGTTTGTGTCTTGCTCAGGAAGACGAGACGACGATGGCTTCCTAGAGATGGAATAACGTTCTGCCCGCCTAGCCCTCGTCCCGTTCTGCCCGCCTAGCCCTCGTCCCGTTTTGCCCGCCTAGCCTTCGTCCCGGTGGTGTGTCTAGCATCATCTATGGGCGTGTGCAGGTTTGTCTCTGACGAATTTGTCTTTGGTGGATTTGCTCGAATATGTGTTTTCAAGTTTGATCCTTCCGATTAAGTTGGATCCTTCCAATCTACGTTACTCTTCATCGCCAGCGGTTGCTGTTCTGGTGCGTCTTCATCGCCAACGGTTGATGTTCTGGTGCGCTGGTCCTATGGGAGTGGTAATGACAGCAGCGTAGCTTTGGCTCGCTTCAGTGCTTGTAATCGTCGCTAGGTGGTCTACAGATCTAGATGTGATTGTTATTATTTCTTTGAAGATGAATAGATCAAAATTTCCCACACAAAAAAACTGCTTCCAAGGGATCCTTTTCGTTTCTTAGAAAATCCCTTGTCCATCGTATATGTTTGGCAATCCTATTGCTAGCGTCCTTTATTTTCAGAAGGTGTTTACAATTTTAGAATGATCTCTGCAATGTCGCTTATTTGCTAAGCTGCAGACAGTTTAAAATAAAAGAGCCCTACTTGCAATTTATACAAAAGCAATGACAACTCAAAATAGCAATTATTTGTCCAGATAAAAATGCATGGCTGGCAAAACTTCCAAAAATTATCGGCAAATTTTGACAGCCCACATAATATGAATCTATGTGATCTTTGAGTTCTTCAAATGCCACAGTTTTGGCACCAAAAGAACTTTTCATAGTTCTTGTAACTAATGATATGACTACTAAAAGAACAGCAAGCTTTAACAGGCATACATTACACGATAAACAATGGGTCAAAAAGAGCATATGGATATTCATTTACAGATTTAATGCATCATCTCTGGACAGCAGACTACCATAAAAACAACATCGGAAACAAAAAGAGCAAATCATTCAGCAGGGAATGAGTCCACGCAATTTATTAGCAATATGTAACAAGTGGTCAATGTTTGTGGGTGGGTAATTCTGGAGAAGCTTGAGGTTTGCAGTGAAGTCGCCAGCCAAGAGCCGTCTTCGAACAAGAATTAGCATTGCACAGCAGATCCTTAACAAGGTGGCCTGCAACAAAACAAGACGAGTTAATCTATTGCCTCGGAAATGCATCACATGGGACGAAAATATAAATGGCAGTTCTCTAACCTGGGGCCCCTCTGGATCACCTAATAACGCATCCCACAGGTGGATGCAGTCACGGAACTTAAACTCCTGTGTCAATAGCAGGGTGATCCATCTGAACGCATAGAACTGTGGGTTAACCTGGAATTGATGGAGGAGTATCACAATGGAGGCTAAAGTATATGTAACAATATATTAATTCTGAGCAGGTAAAAATGAGTAGGTACATTAGATCCATACCTTGGTTACGACCTCTAAATGCCGCCAGAGCTCTTCATCATGCCTTTTCAGGAGCTGGGATAGTTTACTGATTGTGGAGCGTATACCAACAACACTGTTGTCAAGCTGCTTGCAAAAGTTATCTCGAAATCCACTTAGCACTTCAACAAAACAGAAAAAAGCATCTGACTCTGCTGAAGCCTGTTCATACAAAAGAAAAATGGAAAGTACACGGTCATCAAGCTTCCATGATGCATAATGCAATGCATTACGCATGGTACAAGGGCTAAAGCTATTTGATATTAGCAGCCATAAATCAATAAGATATTCGCTTTGGAAAATTCAGGAGCGGGGTGGCCTTGTGAAATATAGCCTCACAAAGAAGGAAATGCATAGTTGTACTATGTAGGCCATAAGAAAATCTTGTTCCTTGCAATGGGTCTACAAGACAACAGTTGGCAAATCTACGTCGGATTTTAGTTACTACAATAATACTTCCTCCGTCCGAAAATACTTGTCATCAAAATGGACAAAAAGAGATGTATCTAGAACTAAAATACATCTAGATACATCCCCTTTTATTAATTTTGATGACAAGTATTTCCGGACGGAGGGAGTACTTATTAACTAAAACATGGAGTCTAAGCTTATCATGTTAGCCAGACTGTAAAGGAGAGAATTCCAGAAGTTCATGGGTTAGGTTGAGCCTAATCTGTAAACTCCACAAGATACTCCACAAGATTCCAGTTGGCAAATCTATGTCGGATTTTAGTTACTACAATAATCCTTATTAACTAAAACATGGAGTCTAAGCTTATCATGTTAGCCAGACTGTAAAGGAGAGAATTCCAGAAGTTCATGGGTTAGGTTGAGCCTAATCTGTAAACTCCACAAGATACTCCTCTAGAAGCTTGCAGTACGATTTATATACTCGAAAATCTAATGATGCATTTTGACACATTCAAAATTATCGACCGCCAAACTGCATCAGAGATGATTCTTTCTTAGCTCTTATTTTTGTTGGAAGATAAAGATATATTGTGACTGTTTTCAATACATGGCACTTTTGAGTTCATGTTTCAGCAAAAAAATAAAATGCAAGGGTTAGGTCTAAATCCCCCTCATAACAAAGATGTGGGAGAAAAGTCTAAGAAAACAAACAACGAGAATGCATAATCAACTATGGGCAAGATGATAAAAGATGAATGCGCAAAGCTCCAAACATTTGGGAAGGATATCTTGGTTGAAAATACCAGCTGTTCAGGAAGCATATCATGACCAAAAGTGCCAAACATTGTGAAATGAAGTGAGTATATACGCATCACATCATTTACTATACGATTCAAAGATTCAAACTCCAATACTCGTTGCATCATCACGGGTGCATATTACATCAATACTAAGAAAAATGAAATTTAAGACAATTAATACTTTGAAGCTACAAGGAAAATCACACAATCTTTAGCATGGTCAGTTTGTTTCATCACCACAAAACTAAAAGAAGTTTTTTTTAAGCAAATGGGGACATTAAGAGAACTTACAGAATTACTTTGGTCTGGATCATTCTTGAAGACATAGTAGAGAGGTGCCAAAACTTCATTCATTCCTTGTACATATCTTATACCCGGGTTTAATTTTGCAAAGATGGTAAGTATTCGCTTCAGTGACTCCTGGAAAAAATACATCACATTTTAGATTTAGACTAAATAGAAGTACCAGAAACAAGCAAAAACTGGCATCATGTGAAGACAATAAATGCCTACCTGATTAGACAAGGCATCAGAAGAACCGCCATTGAAAAACTGCATCTCAGGATGAGTACGCTTAACATCTCTATCAATCTGCTCTACAGTTTCAGATTCCTGAAAGTATTTAGATAACATTTACATTTTAGTAGCTAAGACACTTACATATTTATCACAACATTAACTAACAAGCAGAATGCAAAGGGAGGTCTCTCACAAGCAAAGCAGTTGCAAGTTGCAAAACCAAATAAAATGAATTAATAGACACAGTGTACAGAGTATGGCAAACAGCCAGGAAGTACAGTAATTTTAAGTGCAGTTAAACATTACCTGGAAGTGTTGGTTCCAAACACTAGTTTTCCCAAGGCTTAGAGGATGTTCGTCCTGGACGATTTCCGCCCTTGGGAGAAATCCAGTTCCTTCAGAATTATGTTCCTTCCTTTTTGAAATAGTCATTTCCATTCTTCGGGTAACTTCTGACTGACCAGAACCAAAATATATTGTTGTGCAGGTTGGTTAAAAATGCGAAAAGGAACCACCACAACGTAGGTAAATTAAAGGCTAGGTTGGGCTTCTAGAATAAGCTGGGTAGGGGGCTGCTTATTTCCACAGCAAGTCATAAGCCCCAAAAGAACTGACCCTTAAGGAGCGTGCTTCATGCCCGTAACTGATTTGGATTTTTTTTCAATATATAGCTACCAACACCGGTGCTCTCCTAGCCCTCCTAGGGAAGGAAAGCATTGTTCCTTCTATTTAAACACATAGTAAGTGGTGAACAACTAAAGAACTCGTGCATCTGCAATGGTAAAGAACTAAAGAACTCATGCATCTGCGATCGTAAAGAACTTACAGCGCAATGTGCATTAAAAACTTACAGGGTTAACCAAAAGCTCGTCTTTGAAAGCACTGTACTGGGACCGCTTTTTTTCCAGTTCGTACGCCCACAGAGCATGATCCATTGGCAAGTACCCCAAGAGAAGCTGCTAACTATCAAAAAAGTCAAATAAATTTGTAACATATTAAAAAGGAAAAAAAATATCGACACCGCCAACAGACTAAAATGCATTCACAATATCCATTTTAGCTCAAACACTTGCCGTTTGTTCAACAGTTTCTTCTAATCTAAACCTATAACATAGCTATTCTCAAACCTCTACATAAAAATTAGAGCATGGTTCCAAATTATGATGTGCAATGAAATAAATTCATAAAAAACAGCAAAGAAATGCAAAACCGAAGGAAAAAACTCGAGACTCGTTTATTTGGCTTCTGGGGAGATCTCAACAAGCTTGAGAATTGTTTTCCCCCTACTTGAGAACTTGGCATGAGAAGTCTATTCATGAAACAATATTACTACTACCAGTCTAGAATATTTCAAAATCGTATTCTATTCGTGAATCAATTGTTCCAGGACTTATTCATGGAATATAAGTAAATTCCATGAGCGCTTCATGTACTACGCGAGTCCATGGTTAAGTAAGCATATATGTCTGTATTTCATTATAGATGATGCATAAGTTTGAAGACCAATCACATGGAGGCTATTTTTTTTCATATATCTAATGTGTGTCATGCCGTTCAAAAGATACTATCCTGATTTAGGTGAACCAACCATGGCAACCCCGTCCTAGACTAAATTGGGGCATCATGCCATATATGGAATCAACAATGATCATACGAGGTCATCAACAAGCATCAGGGCATAAAAATTAACTCTTGAACTTTCTTGCCAATGTCATATCACTAGCATGTGAATGAGAGAGCAAACACTCGGCCAGGCCCAAGCAAACTGCACGAACACATAGTGAAAAAGTTATACGAAGAAAATGGGAGAATTCCCAGACCTTCCAGACAACAGGCCGCAGGGCGGGGTCGTCAGGCACGCCCTGGCACGCGAGCCTCCGCAGCTCCGCCAGATCCACCACCTTCCTTTCCAGCTACACGCACCGAAACACAAACAGAGGAACGAACAAGTTACGAACCAAAGCTAAACAGCGAAGTCCCGTGACTCGACCGCGAGAGGCCAACACTCACCGCCGCTTTGAACTCGGCGACGAGGTGGGTCCGAGACGAGGTGGCCGCGCCCTCGTCGCCGCCGCCGCTGTCGGAGTCGGAGTCAGAGCTTGCACCGTCGCGCCGCGCGGGTTGACGAGGGGGCGGCGGGGTCGGATCGTGCTGCGGCTTGGGAGGGGGAGGTGGGGGAGGGGAGGGGGCGCGGGGAGGGGAGCGGTGGCGCGGGGTAGGGGCAGGGGCGGACCAGATCGGGCTGTTGAGCCAGTCCGGGACTGCCTTCTGCCTGGGTGTGGATGTCGGGTTTGGGTTGGCGCCGTCGGCCATGGCGGCTGCTGAGGCCGGGGGAGATGGTGCCTGTGGCGGCGATGGGTTTAGGAGTTGGGAATGGGGAGGAGTCCCCCGGATCGGAGGGGACGGCTGGGTTGGACTTGGACCGGTCGGTGCCTCGGTGTTCTTCTCTTCTCCAGCTTTCTTTTCCTCCTTTTCCTTTTTCCTTTTCTTTGGAGATGAGAAGAAAGCTGCTGCTTGGCTGACATTCAGTCACCTGATGTTTTTCCCTCAAACAAAAGTCACCTGAGTTTTAATGTTTTAGTGTCCACAAAGTTACATAATATTTAACCGGAATTTAGAGAAAATTTAGAGAGAACGTTACACTAAAAGAGTCCTCTTATAAACCATTAGCTTTATGAACTATTAGATCATCCATTTTTTTTTGCGCTCGTGGCTGTTAGATCTTCGCGCAGGGTTTGTACGTTAAAGCACCAAGTGCCGAATAAAACCTAGTTGCTGCTCCAAAAACAAATTCGGACGTCTCTAGTGATTTTGGGCAACTGAACTATGATGTAAAAAAAAGGCAAAGCCTCCTGAGGCGCAACCCTTTGCATCTCAACGGACACACTCGAGGTGACCATCCTGCTCATCCTGCTCCACACCGACAGGCCAAGCATATTGTCAAGGCTTGCTCGCATGGTAACTGAACCTGCAGTCCAACAAAATCGAGGGATAGGGACGCGTCTCCGGGCGACGCCAACGAAGCGTCGGCTGTGATTGGAGTCGACCCGCCGGTGATTGACGATGCATGGCGCACTTGCTGCAAGCCTGAAACCCATTTAATGAAAATCGATGTGCGAGCAACCAAAAATCGCAGGTTACTTAGGATTCTGATTCACTTCTTCCTTTACTTGATATTCGTGTATATAATCTCCACCATGTCGTCGCTCCTTCCACACCATTATCAATACTCGTCTAACTGATGATCTTTTATCGGTTAATTTTTTCAGGAACTATCAATTAAATTGTTTGTCGGTTCCCGGCCTGGTGGGCCTGACTATGACCCCCTAGGCTGGTTCTTTCCTGGGCCACTTTGGGTGGCCTATAGTTGATTAAATGGAGATACGAGATACTCGGAGTACAGTTCGACGATACCAAAGTCGTGGGGAGGGGGTCTCTGCATCCACCGACGTAACCAACCTAGTTGTGTAAACCCTAGGACCTCCACTGTGTATATAAGCTGGGGGTCAGGGTTGATGTAGATTAGATTGAATCCCTTGGTACCTGACATGTACTTTGTATACACTCAAACGCAAGCAGGATGCAGGGTATTATCTCCTCTGGAGAGTCTGAATCTGGATAAACCTCGTCTCCTGTTACCATCGTGTCAAGTCGCCTAGTTAGGATACCCTACCAAGGGATTTGTCGGATTTAGCTCCAATAGTGGTGACCCATGCAGGTCCTGGTAAGTGAACGTCACGGCTCGATGGCGGTTCGTATCAACGCTTAGACCAGCTCCAGCACGATCTTCCCGCCAGGTTGTATGTTCGTCTTCGGCGGCATCACCCTCATTGCCAACTCGATTGGCAACCTCGGCTAGGGTGAGGCTTTCACTCCAGGTCGGATCGTAAGATTCGGCAAGATGGATTATACCGCGGACTGTCGCGGAGAGCTAATCTTCTTGGACGTCCAGCCAGATCCTGGAACAGCAGACGTCGGTTCTACCAATCTCGATGTCAGATCAGATCTAGGAGTTACTGGAGAAGTCTATTTTTTTTTACGCACCCACCACTCATCTCGTCGTAAATGTTAAAGATCTCACTGACGTCTTTAAAGGAGCCTCCGAGGAGTCAGAAGACACAGAAGAAGAAGTCTGCGAGTTTGTGGAAAGCCGACCGCCAGCCACAGTGCCCTTGCGCAAGTGGCAAGCGACTTGACCTATGAGTGCTATATGGTGAACACGATAACACCGGTCCGAACAATGGCAATGACAACGACAACAGCAATACCAATGGCAATGACAATGACAACGGCAATGATAATGCTGGCGGTGTCGAGGACGACCCCCACTACAATTCCGAGAGAGAGCCAGCCACGTGATACACCGCATGACGAGGAACCGCGATCGTTAAGCGAGTTTTGTCCTTATGATGAGGATGTACTAAAAGAATCGCTGGGCAACCCCCAACATGATGAGGCTCATCTAAGGCTGCTCAAGTCGGCATGTAAGCTGGCCATGGACAACAATCAATTGCCCGGGAGAATCCAGGACCTTGATGATAGAATTTAGGACCTCAAAGATAGCTAGCAGTTGGTCCTCACATACGAGGAGAATCTAAAAGGTGATCGAGTGGAGGGCGGCCAAGAGAGCACTCGCCAGGCACGCCCAGGACCTGATAAAAGACATGGATGTCATTGCGGACCACAGTGCAGTTTCTAAATGCAGATGGGCAAAGAATCTACACCATAGTGCAGGAGGTCGGTCGCGCTGTCATGACGACCGGTGGACTGATGGCCTACAAGTGCACACGGTTTAGTTGTAGCCTTTTCAAAGTAAGAGTATTGATCCCACATGGAGCACATGAATTAGGTGTTGCCACTTGTAGTGAATTATGGATTTGTGTTTGCAAGTAATTGTAGACTCTAGACAAAGTGAGGGCGGAAATAAATGATTGTTCTGTTGAAGAGTGAACTGAAAGTAAATAACATAAAAAGTAGTAAAAACAGTAGCACAAGTAACAAGTGTAATTGACAGAGGAGTAAGGCATTCTCAGGGAGTTTGGAATTCCCATTGGTGTGTTTCTAACGTAACCTATGCATTAGCATCATATTGTCTGGATACTTGAGCCACTCTTGACGAGTATGTTGGGCGGAGCCGGGTACAGAACATGTTCTACTCTAGGCAGACTTCGTGCCACGCACGCCACTTGTTGGGAAACGTTGCATGAACAACAACAAAAATTCCACGCACACGCAAGATCTATCCATGAAGATGCATAACAACGATGGGGAGAGTGTGTCTACGTACCCTCGTAGACCGTAAGCGGAAGCGTTTGTTAACATGGTTGATGTAGTCGAACTTCTTCGCGGTCCAACCGATCGAGTATCGAACATACGTCACCTACGCGTTCAACACATGTTCAGCTCGGTGGCGTCCTCGCCTTCTTGATCCAGCAAGACTGCGAAGTAGTGGATGAGTTTCGGCAGCACGAGGCGTGGTGACGGTGGTGGTGATGCTATCTCCGCAGGGCTTCGCCTAAGCACTACGAAAATATGGTCGAGGGACTAAACTTTGGAGGGGGCGCGCACACGGCTAAGAGATTGTCGTGGTTAGCCGTGTGCGGCGCCCCCTCCCACATATATATAGGTGGGGGAGGAGGGAGCAGCTGTGATGCCCGGGTAGTTAAGCTACAGTAAACCTCTGTTAATGATGCCACGTCACGATGGTTACTGTTGCTAATCTCGTGTTAGTTCGAAATCGATTCAAATTTAAATTCAAAATCAAGTTAAACGGTAAATTCTTCAAACGTTAAAACTAAAATGTCCAAAATGGGACAAATAAATCCTAAGTCATAATGGTGGAGGAACCATGTTTTTGTAAAAAGATTAAAAGCACTAAAATAATTTAAACAGTAGCAAAACAACTATTTGAACGCCTTTGGTATTTTATAAAATACTAAACTATTTTATATCAGGGTAAAACTTTTTATAGCAGTGTATTGTTCTGAAACATTATTTTAGGGGCTATAGATATATTTTACTAAATTAAAATTAATGTGTAACTAAAATAAAACAGAAAAGAAAAGACCCCCCCCCCCCCGCTCCCATGGGCCTCGGCCCATCCCACCCAACCAGCCCGCTGCCCCAGCCGACGCCCCCACTCACTTATCCCCTGGTACCGAAACCCTAACCCCCCCTAACCGCACCACTTCCCCCACTCCCTCGTTCTCTCCTCCCCCTTCCCGATCCAGTTTGGATCGGGGAAACGATCCCCTCGCTCCTCTTCCCCCCGATCGGATCTAGGTCGGGGCAGCGGGCCCCGGATGCCATCGCCTCTCTCCTTCGCCCCCCTCCATCGAGCACAGGACCCCGCCTCCTCGACGCATCACCGGCGCCGCCCTGCCCGTCGCTCGCCTCGTCCTCACCCTCCTCCCCATTCCTGGACCGGAAAGGGCCCCCCACGTCGCCATCCGCCGCACCGTCGTCGGAAACGCATCTCCGCCCCCTCCATCGAGCATACCGTTGCACAACTACAGGGCCGGTGAGGACCGCCCCGACCGACCCCATCTTCCCTCCCTACGGTCACCGCGCTCGCGCTCATCCACGCGGCAACCGCCAGCAGCTCGTCGCGCCGCTTGAACGGCGCCATGCCCCTCGCCGACCGCACCTGCGTGCACCCGACCCTCCTCGCCTCGCTCCTGCGCCCATCGTGCACCCCCCCTCGTTACTCCTTTAGCTGCCACGAGCCCCCTTTAGCGCTGCTACTAATCGCCGAGCCCGCCTCCGCCACCGACCTCGCCGACCTCGCTTCGCCTCGCTTCGCCACAGACAAGACAAGACCAACCTCGCTCCCTGGCAAGCTACCAGGCCGACCATGCCCATGGCCACCCTCTCCGCTGACGCCTGCCTCGGCCGCTCTGTCGCCATGATCGGCGTCTCCTGGCCGGAGCCGTGGCGCCGGCGCCTGTTCTGGCCGGGTCAAGGGCTTCGCCGCTAACGGCGCCATGCAGCGCCCTAGCCCACGCGCCCATTCGCCAGCAAGCCCCCGCCTATGACACAGGGGCCCACCCGGGAACATTTTACAAAAAAATAATTAAAATAAATAATAAATAAATAAAAAATTTAATTAATTAATTAATTAAGTTAATTAATCCTATTTAATTAATCTAATTAACTAGTTAGTTCAATTAAACAGTAATTAGATTAGTTAAACCCTAATTAGACTAAGCACCAATGACTAACAGGACCCACGTCAGTTGACCATCAACACCTCTGTTGATGCGATGTCATCTTGACATCAAGATGCACTGTTCTGGATAATGTTGTATTAAATTAATTAAATAAATGCTAAAATTAATTAAATCTTTTAAAATTAATATAAAATAAACCGTAGCTCGGATGGAAAAACTTTGTATATGAAAGTTGCTCACAACGACGAGAAGCTTCCGGATACGTAGCCCGTTCGTCCGCTACACGTCCCTAGCATAGCAAACACGCAACTTTCCCCCTCCGGTTCATCTCACCGAAAACGCGAAACACCGAGGATACTTTCCCGGATGTTTCCCATTCGTCGGTATCACCTCCTGCCGCATTAGAGCACACCTAGCACCGCTCATTGTCATGTCTTGCATCGTCATGCTTATGTTTGCATTATATTTATTGTTTCTTCCCCCCTCTTCTCTTGTTAGACACCGAGACCGACGCCGCTGCTACCCAGTACGACTACGGTGTTGACGACCCCTCCTTCTTGCCAGAGAAACCAGGCAAGCCCCCCCCCCCCCCCCGATCACCAGATATCGCCTATTCTTCTCTATACTGCTTGCATTAGAGTAGTGTAGCTTGTTATGCTTTCGCTTATCCTATCACGATGCATAGCTTTGTACTTGCTACTATCGTTGTTACCTTTACGCAATCCTAAATGCTTAGTATAGGATGCTAGTATTCCATCAGTGGCCCTACATTCTTGTCCGTCTACCATGCTATACTATCGGGCCGTCATCACTCGGGAGGTGATCACGGGTATATACTATATACTTTATACATGATACATGTGGTGACTAAAGTCGGGTCGGCTCGTGGAGCACTTGCAGTGATTCACGGATTAAGTGAAAGGACCTTTGTCCCAACGGCCCTCTGTGTGGATCTTTGTGGCGGAGCGACAGGCAGGTTGAGACCGCCTAGGTGAGAGGTGGGCCTGGCCTGGTCGGTGTCGCGTTACATCATTAACACGCTTAACGAGATCTTGGTATTTGATCCGAGTCCGCCATTTGGTCTATACGCACTAACCAACCACGTGGGAAAGATATGGGCACTCGGCGTCGTGGTATCACCAAGCTTTGTGACGTCACGATCGAGCGGCGTGGCCGGATTGATGGAACGCTCGCTAGGCTAGGTCTGCTTTGGTCGCGTTAGCAGCGTCGTGTGTGCTAAGGCGATGGGCCCTGACCCTGCGGCGCTTAGGTTTAGACCGGCGTTGACCTCTCTGTTGGCCTAGGTGGGGCTGTGACGTGTTGATCTTCCGCGGCGGGCATGACCCGTAAAAGTGTGTCCGCCAAATGGGATTGAGCGTGTTGGGTTATGTGGTGCACCCCGCAGGAATTTTATCTATTGAATAGCCGTGATCTTGGTAATGTGACGACTTGGAGTTGTACCTTGACCTTTTGACAACTAGAACCGGATACTTAATAAAACACACCTTTCCAAATGCCAGATACAACCCGGTGATCGCTCTCTAACAGGGCGACGGGGAGGGGATCGTCGGGTAGGATTATGCTATGCGATGCTACTTGGTGAACTTACCATCTACTCTCTTCTACATGCTGCAAGATGGAGGTGGCCTGAAGCGTAGTCTTCGATAAGACTAGCTACCCCCCCCCTTATTCTGGCATTCTGCAGTTCAGTCCACCGATATTGCCTCTTTACACATATACCCATGCATATGTAGTGTAGCTCCTTGCTTGCGAGTACTTTGGATGAGTACTCATGGTTGCTTTTCTCCTCTTTTCCCCTTTTCCTTCTACCTGGTTGTCGCAACCAGATGTCGGAGCCCAGAGCGACGCCACCGTCGCAGCGACTCCTACTACATCGGAGGTGCCTACTACTACATGCAGCCACCGACGATGACCGGGAGTAGTTTAGGAGGATCAGGGCAGAGGCTGCGCCTCTTCGATCAGATCCCGCTTTGTGCTAGCCTTCTTAAGGCAAACTTGTTTAACTTAGGTGCGTACTCAGATATTGTTGCTTCCGCTGACTCGTCTATGATCGAGCACTTGTATTCGAGCCCTCGAGGCCCCTGGCTTGTATTATGATGCTTGTATGACTTATTTATGTTTTAGAGTTGTGTTGTGATATCTTCCCGTGACTCCCTGATCTTGATCGTACACGTTTGCGTGCATGATTAGTGTATGATTGAATCGGGGGCGTCACAAGTTGGTATCAGAGCCGACTACCTATAGGAATCCCCCTTCCAACTCCTTGGCCGAAGTTGAGTCTAGTCACTAAAAAAACTTTTACTAACATGGCTGTGTGCCTTACGGGCCCACGTCGCCATTGGGTGGTATTAGGATCTTTTATTCCTCGTCTATACTCTGGGATTCTGATCTCTCTTCTATTCGGGTTAATTAATTTTCTAAAAATTTAACTTTAGGTTCTCGAAAAGACTTTCTCCCTGAGAACCCCTTCCGTCCAGATGATCGCTGGCTGCACCAGAAGATTTCGAAGTTACTCTCCGATGTTCCCTCGAGACTTGGTGCCTGTTGCTTTTGCAATTCCATATCATCGATATACCCCTATGGATAACCACGTGCACTTGCCATTCATTCAATCATTCCCCGTTGATCTTGTTATTACAAGATACCCTGAAATTCTCTCTATTGTTTCGAGTATACTTTATGCCTACTGCCTTGCAGTTCCTTGCCACATAAATACCCCTACGGATAATCCCTCGCACTTGCCGGGTATCCGCTCATTCCTAGTTGTTCATGTGTTTCACAAAAGTCCTCGAAATACCATTCAATTTTTTGGAAATCCTTAGCAGCTTATTGCTCTTGAAATTATTGCTTGCTTGCATTATGGTTAATCCCATAAGTATAGTAATCTTATTGGCAGCCTTTGTCACTATCATTTTGAGTCCATTGAATCAAAATATTGCGAATGCTCGCAATCCTCAATCAGATCCTAGAATTCATCCTTTCGGCTCAGACGTCATTTTAAACATGAGCTGGATCTCGATCATTCAAATTGTTGTCAATTTTACCCCTAAGCTTACTCAACCTATCCATCCTTAATCGGAGCGTTTGATTCTGATCCTTTGATTTGGAAACCATAATTGCTTTACATGTGAGCTTTGAATTAGTCAGTTGCTTCTATAATCCAATGCCTTCGCATTGTTTCTTCCGCTGGTTGTGTGCCGATACTCACATCAGCTCTGTTATGGACCGGCAGATCCTTTAATGGATTTTATCCGACAGTGCCCTTCATATCCAGTAACCTTGAGAGTTTCTCCCCTGATACATAATGCCTTTGGTAAATTGTGTTTTCTGTCTTTGGCAAGTTATATCCTATGCTTTTGTCAACCATGCTCTGCTTCGAGCATGTGTTAATTGATCCTAAAGTTCATGGTATATGTTCTAAGATGCCCCGATGGGTTGAACCTATGCCTTTCTTAATCTGTGTGATCCTGAAAGATTTCACGTGTCATACTTATCTGGTATTGCACCAGGTAAAAAAATTCAACAACTAATGTCATTTTCGAAAAGCGAGAGGTGAATGGAAGGTTATACATTGAAGAAGTGGGAGTCGACCTTGAACTTGTGTTCATGCCCATGGACACGATGTAGATCCTAGCATGGAAGCTTCTTGTAATAATAACTATTTCCTTGATATAATATCCTTTGGTATCGGTGAATTGATCCTTTGCGATCGTGGTTCCGACCCTATGTTCTTCTTTGATCCCATTCCTCGGGCAAGATTAAGAAATTGTCTTATGTGGATCAATACACTTGTCCAACCTTTACTTTGATCTTTCGTCGAGTATTACACTCGATATCTCGAGATTATCACGAAACTGCATAACCTCTTATGAGTTCTCCATCAAGTACTACATTCTCATAGATTCCAATTCTTTTTCACGGGCTCTGAGTCATTAGTCACTCGAGAACACTGATAAGTGAATCGATTCCGCACGCCGATTCAATAACTCTAAGTAATCTTCATTGCCTATGAGTTTAATAATCTTTCAACTCATTCCTAGCCTGATCGGCTACATCATTATTGTGCCAATTTTAACTGTACTACCTGGTCCTTCCCGGAGCACAACTTTCGACGATGAGCTAGACTACGTCGATCTTCCTTGTCATATCATTTCGCCTTGAACATCAAGCTTGATTTCGAGTTCGTGTCGTACCCTTGGTTCCAGTAACTTTCGCTTCATCAGTCCTTTGACTTGATGTCGTCGTTGTTCGATTACATCTTCATGAAACCTCTCGACAAATGTGTCATGATCATCATCTACATTCAGAGATCTTACAGGATATCAATCAAATTCGTGATGAGAAATACCATCCTTGCCCTTTGATGATTGTGTTATCATCGACGACATTCTTGCCTTCCCCCAACACAAACTTGTTCATGTTTTGTGTTATACCTTGAGTTCCTTGATATCCAGCCTTTGTTCTTCTTTACCTTGGAGTATTACCATCTTTTATGTCAGGAATGTCATGAGACTTTCACCACCTCTTTAAGAATTCTTGATATAAGTGATACATCTTGCCATCTACATTCATCTCTTGGTCCCCGTGTTGTTTCTAACCAGAAAACCGACAATTGAACTATGATGTGCGAATTCAAAACTTCTAGCAACCCTATTGCTTGAAGTTAATGGTCGACATTTCATTCTTAGACCATTGGTTATCGGATCACCATTCTAACATTGATCCTGCTGCCTAAGCCCATATTTCGGGTGCACCTTTCAACCAGTGATTAATTGTGTATGTTTCCCTCGAGCATAGATCATTATATCATTTGATATGATAAATGTTATCTCCTTGTTCACATAATTGTGGAGATCCATCTTTTGGAAAACTCGATGAATTTTCGCTGAGACCATCAGCCACCTCCTCATCCTCTCCTTGATTTAATGAAGAACTCTTGTTTCAGATCTCGCTTCCATAGTTCAATTCCCAAGAATCTTACAATGTCATCTCGACAATTTGTGTTGCACCTTTCTTCCCAGGCATCCTGAGTCTGAGTTATCCTGACACCAATCAGATCTGAATCTCGGTCAGATATGATGGTTGGAACATATTTCCAAGAGTTATAACATTGGTCGTTATATGACCCAGTAAGGTGGTGTCATGCCTAGTACACCTGGCTGGAGGACCTATTGTTATAGTTTTCTTTTTACCAAGGTTACCCATTCTTCCATGGGGAAACTGTAAGACTTATTCTACAATCTGTTCCTGATGGATCCTTCGAGTATCCAAAGTCTGATTTTTACCCAGTGACCATGTAAATGCTATCTCGAAGCATGTCTGTGATACTCTGATTTTCAACAAGAACATTTGAAGCCCAATGCTAAATGTTTCTTGCTCAATTAGCCAAACACCGTTGTATGGGTAATGTCATGAAATTTCTCTCCCCTACCTAAGGAGTTTTCTACATAATATCTTGTCATGGATATCATGCTCTGCTTGTCCTTGGGAAGGATATACCCCTGAATTATGTGTTTAAATTTCCTTTCCATTGTTTTGTTTAACCTGATGATCACATTTTCCTTTCCATTGGTTTGTTTGACCTTTCTTGTGATCTATATAATCTAAGCAGTAATAATTCACTGCTATGTAAACACCTCGGTGTACAACTCGCCAGTGAGACCTGTTTCACCGTTGATGACATTTCAAGAATCACGATGGATGAGAACTTTGCTTCTTGGCCCGCCTCATTTCAACGAAAGCAGGAAAATGGTTCTCTTCGTCCCTCGCCCTTGGTACCGACGTTGTTGCCGACATAACTGACATGCTACTCTCTGACATGCCTTGCTATCATGACCGTGCAAGATGTCACCGCTCCTACTTTTAACCCACATGGTGGGCCCATAACCCACAGTTCCACAGGATCGAAACCTGACTCTCCTGTTCAACCCTGTTTCTAATGGTTATTCCTCACACTTGGCTTCGTATTTAATTCATGTGCCACCTTCCTAGAGTTCTATTCTGGTATCAGACGCGATACTTACTCCCGCTGCTCTGAACCCCTTTCTCACTCTGGTTCAGACTTCAAGCAACTATCTATCCGCTTGAAACCTCTTATTGTACCTTCGTACCTTACTCTCGATGTATTTTATATGTTTAACTCAAGAGATAATCTTATGCTCATTCATGGGTTAACCCCAGATTGTTTCCCTCCTAAGCATTCTGTCGTAGCTGAGCTGCCCCTTACCTATTCGTAAGTACGATGGAACCCCCGAAGAAAGCATGTCGACTTCATCTTGATGACTTGAAGCAGAAAAATGAAGACATCAATATAATGGATCGACCACTTCGAGAAGAGAAACCAAGACCGAGAAGATTCGTTAGGATTTCGTAACCAGACCTTTCCCCCGTTTTCCACCTCTTAAATCTCGGGACGAGATTTCTTGTAGTGGAGGAGAATTGTGACGCCCAGGTAGTTAAGCTACAGTAAACCTCTGTTAATGATGCCACGTCACGATGGTTACTGTTGCTAATCTCGTGTTAGTTCAAAATCGATTCAAATTTAAATTCAAAATCAAGTCAAACGGTAAATTTTTCAAACGTTAAAACTAAAATGTCCAAAATGGGACAAATAAATCCTAAGTCATAATGGTGGAGGAACCACATTTTTGTAAAAAGATTAAAAGCACTAAAATGATGTAAACATTAGCAAAACAACTATTTGAACGCCTTTGGTATTTTATAAAATACTAAACTATTTTATATCAGTGTAAAACTTTTTATAGTAGTGTATTGTTCTGAAACATTATTTTAGGGGCTATAGATATATTTTACTAAATTAAAATTAATGTGTAACTAAAATAAAACAGAAAAGAAAAGAACCCCCCCCGCTCCCCATGGGCCTTGGCCCATCCCACCCAACCAGCCCATTGCCCACCTGCGCCCCACTCCCTTATCCCCTGGTGCCGAAACCCTAACCCCCCCCCTAACCGCACCACTTCCCCCACTCCCTCGTTCTCTCCTCCCCCTTCCCGATCCAAACTGGATCGGGAAAACGATCCCCTCGCTCCTCTTCTCCCCCGATCGGATCTAGGTCGAGGCAGCGGGCCCCGGATGCCGTCACCTCTCTCCTTGCCACCCTCCATCGAGCACAGGACCCCGCCTCCTCGACGCATCACCGGCGCCGCCCCGCCCGTCGCTTGCCGTCGTCCTCACCCTCCTCCCCGTTCCTGGACCGGAATGGGGCCCCGACGTCGCCATCCGCCGCACTGTCGCCGGAAACGCATCTCCGCCCCCTCCATCGAGCATACCGTTGCACAACTACAGGGCCGGTGAGGACCTCCCCGTTCGACCCCATCTTCCCTCCCTACTGTCACCGCGCTCGCGCTCATCCACGCGGCAACCGCCCGCAGCTCGTCGCGCCGCTTGAAACGGCGCCCCCGGCCCCGTGCCGACCGCACCCTGTGAGTGCACCCGCGGCCCTCCTCGCCTCGCTCCTGCGCCCATCGGCGCACACCCCACCCCTCGCTGCTGCTTTAGCTGCCGTTGGAGCCCCCTTTTGCCGCTGCTACCAATTGCTCGAGCCTGCCTCCGCCAGCCGACCCCGCCCTGACCTTGCTCGCCTCGCCTGGCCACCGAGCGCATGCGCACCACCACCTCGCCTGGCAAGCGCGGCTACCAGGCGACCATGCTGCCACCCTCTCCGCTGACGCCTGCCTCCGGCCGCTCGGTCGCCATGATTGGCGTCTCCTCAGCCGGCCGTGGTGCACGGCGCCCTCTCTTGGCCGGGTCAAGGGCCCTCACTAACAGGCGCCCATAGCGCCCTGCGCCGGCGCCCATTCGTCAGAAGCCCCGTGCCTATGACATGTGGGGCCCACCTCGAACATTTTTTAAAATAATTAAAATAAATAATGAATAAATATAAATAAATAATTAAATTAATTAATTAAGTTAATTAATCCTATTTAAATTAATCTAATTAACTAGTTAGTTTAATTAAACAGTAATTAGATTAGTTAAACCTAATTAGACTAAATAATCGATGATTTGAACAGGACCCACACGTCAGTTGACCATCAACACCTTTGTTGATCACGACGTCATGTTGACATCATCTTGGCGACGCCAAGATGCAATCGCTCGATAATGTTGTATTAAATTAATTAAATAAATGCTAAAATTAATTTAAATCTTTTAAAATTAATATAAAATAAACTGTAGCTCGGATGGAAAACTTTGTATATGAAAGTTGCTCAGAACGATGAGACGCTTCCGGATTTGCAGCCCGTTCGTCCGCTACACATCCCTAGCATAGAAAACACGCAACTTTCCCCCTCCGTTCATCTGCCCGAAAACGCGAAACACTGGGGATACTTTCCCGGATGTTTCCCCTTCGTCGGTATCACCTCCTGCCGCGTTGGAGCACACCTAGCACCGCTCATTATCATGTCTTGCATCGTCATGCTTATGTTTGCATTATATTTATTGTTTCTTCCCCCCTCTTCTCTCGTTAGACACGGAGACCGACGCCGCTGCTACCCAGTACGACTACGGTGTTGACGACCCCTCCTTCTTGCCAAAGCAACCAGGCAAGCCCCCCCCCCCCCTTGATCATCTGATATTACCTATTCTTCTCTATACTGCTTGCATTAGAGTAGTGTAGCTCATTATCGCTTCCGCTTAGCCTATCCCGATGCATAGCATGTTCTTGCTACTATCTGTTGTTACCTTTACCGCAATCCTAAATGCTTAGTATAGGATGCTAGTATTCCATCGGTGGCCCTACATTCTTGTCCGTCCGCCATGCTATATTATCGGGCCGTGATCACTCTAAGGTGATCACGGGTATATAATATATACTTTATACATGATACATGTGGTGACTAAAGTCGGGTCGGCTCGTGGAGCACCCGAGTGATTCACTTGATTGGGGGCTGAAAGGACCTTTGTCCCAACGGCCCTCTGTGTGGATCTTTTTGGCGGAGCGACAGGCAGGTTGAGACCGCTTAGGTGAGAGGTGGGCCTGGCCTGGTTGGTGTCATGGTTACATCATTAACACGCCGAACGAGATCTTGGTATTTGATCTGAGTCTCGCCATTTGGTCTATATGCACTAACCAACTAGGTGGGAAAGACATGGGCACTCGGCGTCGTGGTATCAGCCGAAGCCTTCGTGACGTCAACGATCGAGCGCTGCGTCGGATTGGATGGAACGCTCGCTAGGCTAGGTCTGCTTCGGCCGCGTTCGCAATGTGAAGGTGTGCTAAGGCGATGGGTCCGCACTCGCGGCGCTTAGGTTTAGACGGCGTGTGACCTCTCTGCTGGCCTAGGTGGGGCTGCGACGTGTTGATCTTTCGCGGCGGGCATGACCCGTAAAAGTGTGTCCGCCAAATGGGATCGAGCGTGTTGGGTTATGTGGTGCACCCCTGCAGGGAAGTTTATCTATTCGAATAGCCGTGATCTTCGGTAACAGGACGACTTTGAGTTGTACCTTGACCTTTTGACAACTAGAACCGGATACTTAGTAAAACACACCTTTACAAGAGCCAGATACAACCCGGTGATCGCTCTCTAACAGGGCGACAAGGAGGGGATCGTCGGGTAGGATTATGTTATGCGATGCTACTTGGTGAACTTACCATCTACTCTCTTCTACATGCTGCAAGATGGAGGTGGCCTGAAGCGTAGTCTTCGATAAGACTAGCTACCCCCCTTATTCTGGCATTCTGCAGTTCAGTCCACCGATATTGCCTCTTTACACATATACCCATGCATATGTAGTGTAGCTCCTTGCTTGCTAGTACTTTGGATGATTACTCACGGTTGCTTTTCTCCCTATTTTCCCCTTTCCTTCTACCGGTTGTCGCAACCAGATGTCGGAGCCCAGAGCGACGCCACCGCCGACGATTTACTCCTACTACTAATCGGAGGTGCCTACTACTACGTGCAGCCCGCTGACGACGACTAGGAGTAGTTTAGGAGGATCCCAGGCAGGAGGCCTGCGCCTCTTTTGATCTGTATCCCAGTTTGTGCTAGGCTTCTTAAGGCAAACTTGTTTAACTTAGGTCTGTACTCAGATATTGTTGTTTCCGCTGACTCGTCTATGATCGGGCACTTGTATTCGAGCCCTCGAGGCCCCTCGCTTGTATTATGATGCTTGTATGACTTATTTATTTTTTAGAGTTGTGTTGTGATATCTACCCGTGAGTCCCTGATCTTGATCTTACACGTTTGCGTGCATGATTAGTGTACGATTGAATCGGGGGCGTCATAGCAGCCAAGGAGGCGCCCCAAGTAGGCCAAATCGTAGTTGGGGTCTCTCCCAAGCCGCGCCCCCCCCCCTTCCTTTTTAGGTGAGCGGGGAAAGGCAGGGGAGGGAGGCTCCCCCTTTCCTTTCTCCCATGAGAAGGGGAAGGCAGGAGGGGCTAGCCCTGCCCCTTTCCTTTCCTAGGGCTGACCGGCTAGGGAGAGGGGCGCACCAGCCCCTTGTGGGCTGGTCTATCCCCCCCTTGGCCCATTAGGCCCATACACCTACCTTGGGTGCCCCCGGACCATTCCAGAGCTCCTCGTCATGTCCGTTATCTCATCCCTGACTCCGAACAAAATTCGGTCACCAAATCCATATAACTCATATAACACTATATCGTCAAAAAACGTTAAGCGTGCGGACCCTACGGGTTCGAGAACTATGTAGACATGACCGAGACACCTCTCCGGTCAATAACCAATGGCGGAACATGGATTCCCATATTGGCTCCTACATATTCTATGAAGATCTTTATCGGTCGAACCTTATGACAGCATACGTAATTCCCTTTGTCCATCGGTGTGTTACTTGCCCGAGATTCGATCGTCGGTATTCATACCTAGTTCAATCTTGTTAACGGCAAGTCTCTTTACTCGTTCCGTAAACATCATCGTGCAACTAACTCTTTAGTCACTTTGCTTGCAAGGCTTCTTATGATGTGTATTACCGATAGGGCCCAAAGATACCTCTCCGATACTCGGATTGACAAATCCTAATCTTGATCTATGCCAACTCAACAAACACCTTCGGAGATACCTATAGAGAATCTTTATGATCACCCAGTTACGTTGTGACGTTTGATAGCACACTAGGTTTTCCTCCGGTACCCGGGAGTTGCATAATCTCATAGTCGAAGGAATAGGTATTTAACATTAAGAAAGCAATAACAATAAACTGAAAGATCAATATGCTAAGCTAACTGATGTGTCTTGTCCATCACATCATTCTCCTAATGATGTGATCCCGTTATCAAATGAAAACACATGTCTATGTTTAGGAAACCTTAACCATCTTTGATCAACGAGCTAGTCTAGTAGAGGCTTACTAGGGACACAATATTTGTTTATGTATTCACACATGTATTTAAGTTTCCGATCAATACAATTCTAGCATGAATAATAAACATTTATCATGAATAAGGAAATATAAAATAACAACTTTATTATTGTTTCTAGGGCATATTTCCTTCAGTCTCCCATTTGCACTAGAGTCAATAATCTAGATTACATTGTAATGAATCTAATGCCCATGGAGTCTTGGTGTTGATCATGTTTTGCTCGCGAAAGAGGCTTAGTCAACGGGTCTGCCACATTCAGATCTGTATGTATTTTGCAAATCTCTATTTTTCCATCCTTGACCTTTTCACAAATGGGGTTGAAGCATCTCTTGATGTGTTTTGTTCTCTCATGAAACCTGGATTCCTTCGCCAAGGCAATTGCTCCAGTGTTGTCACAAAAGATTTTCATTGGACCCGATGCACTGGGTATTACACCGAGATAGGATATGAACTCCTTCATCCAGACTCCTTCATGTGTTGCTTCCGAAGCAGCTATGTACTCCGCTTCACACGTAGATCCTGCCATGACGCTCTGCTTGGAACTGCACCAACTGACAGCTCCACCATTCAATATAAATACATATCCTGTTTGTGACTTAGAGTCATCTGGATCAGTGTCAAAGCTAGCATCGACGTAACCATATACGACGAGCTCTTCGTCACCTCCATAAACGAGAAATATATCCTTGGTCCTATTTAGGAACTTAGGATGTTCTTGACCGATGTCTAGTGATCCACTCCTGGATTACTTTGGTACCTCCCTGCCAAACTTATGGCAAGGCACACATCAGTTCTGGTACACAGCATAGCATACATGATAGAACCTATGGCTGAGGCATAGGGAATGACTTTCATTTTCTTTATATCTTCTGTAGTGGTCGGGCTTTGAGTCTGACTCAATTTCACACCTTGTAACACGGGCAAGAACCCTTTGTTGGAGATATGCCCTAGAGGCAATCATGTATGATGATATTTCCTATGTGTTTATGAATAAAGATAGTCCTTGGACATTATCAATGATGTGTATCAGCAAGTACGTGACTTGTTTGTGGGGCTATGCATTGTATGATGACTGTCCTAAAAGGTCCCTAGTCGAAAGGGCTGTGTGGACGCTGCTTGGCCGACTAGACTAGCATATGACACGGTCGATGGCTCGGTCTCACTAGCCATGGAGCATTGGATGCTAACCAGATAATATGGACTTGAAGAATTGGTCGGATCCGACATAGTCGGATCCGAGTCGAGATAAGGTCCGAGTCGGACAGACCCAACTATGAGACGCAGCGATATGCCATCTGTGAGTCTCTAGTACAACATACGCTCTATGTCCTAAGACCTGAGTGACGATGTACTCGAGATGGTGATAGACTTGCTTTGGGCCGACCAAACGCTACTCCGTGATCGGGTAGTTACAAAGGTAGGTTTCGGTTTGTCCATCCCATGTCTGCGAGACATCGTCGAGCAAGATGGGATTTGCCCTCCGATCGAGAGATATACTCTGGCCCCTCGTGTGATCTCGACCAGAATAGCATGGCCATGCGACAAGGATTATGAGATAATCCGGATAGTGGTCAGTATCACCGAACGAGAAAGAGGTCGGGCTAGCACAAGGATGACAGTCTCGCCTTTGAGCCCGGCAACATATATCGTGTGGCAAAAGGAATGGAAGTATGATGTACTGTGTTTGCCTAACCAGCTTCATCGCTCGCTTGGTGGTCGGCACGCCTTGCTAGAGGCCGCTACTAACTGTATAGGTCGGAGGTGATCCGAATCGTGACCAAGCCGACTTGAACCTAAAGGGTCGCGCGCTTAAGGGAAGGAACCCACGAGGTCGGGCCAGGACACCGGTCGGATGTGATCCGAATCGACTAGGAACGTGACCGAGTAGACTTTGGGCTTTAGGGTCCGTGGCGAGGCCCAAGTGTTGAGCCCGCCAAGGACGCCTATATAAAGTGGAGGTGCGGCACACTCGCGATAGGTTTTTGGCCGAGGGTGCGAGATCGCTGGCCTCGTGGAGGCGATCACTTGCCTCGGAGGTTGATCGCCTGCCTCGGGAGCCACCTCCACTCGCCCGATGTGTGATCGGACCTAGCAGTCCGCCGCACGGTGTTCCTCCCGCACGCGGATACCGTTAGAGGCGGTGCACTTGCGCCGCTCCGATTTAACTCGTGACGTGGGATCGGACGACCGCCGCCGAGGGAGATCGAACGAGGAGGAGACGATCCACGCGGACGCGCTGCCCCAACTCTTCTTCGCTGCACGGCTGCTGCTGTCTAGTGGTAACGAATCGTGATCCATCTCCGTAGCATGTTCCCGGATGTTCTCGCGTGTAGGAATTTTTAATTTGCGATCAACGCACTCTACCGTAGAACCCAACAAAGGGTACCGAGCCTCTGTTATAGGATTTGGATTCAGATCGTATGCATATTAGATATGTGGAGGCGGCAGATGAGATCTGTTGTCCTTGAAGAGATCGGCTATGTGCACGGTTGATGTGATCAATCGCACATGGGGATCGTTGAGGCTATGTTTTCAGAATCGATCGATGAGGTCGTGACACGATCTACCCCTACCGTTGGTCATCCGCCATCGGGTTAATAAAGTGAAACGAACCGAATCGGATTCGCGATGATCGATAAGATCGGTCGATCGTAGAATTGGCGTGATCGGAGTTCGATGGGACCGCCAGCGTAGCGCCGTGTATTCGTACCGCCACACAAACCGGTAGAATGCGATTCTATACTTTGTTTTGCAGGTTTGATGTGGATAGTATGGCTCATGTGTATGTGATGCATGTGTGTAATTTATACGTGGCTGCGTGTCATGTTTGTTAGCGGCGCAGAGCCAAAGTGTTGTCATTATAATGTATAACGACCTGCGTGTCGACTTGTGACTCTATGTAAAATTCATTACTAGTTGTAGTAGTTGGATTATAGAGATCAGGTTGGCGGCTTTACGCCCGGCGTGACAAACAAGATGGAGTTCAGAGATGGTCATCGGAGTTGGAGCCGACCGAAGAACGCCCAAGAAGGAGCCATACTATTTCACAATATGTGTTATATTTGTGATTGTTATGCTTCTTTGTTTCTATGCATGTTAAAATGATAGAATGATCCTCACGAATATCAAGCTTAATTGCCATCCCCGATGTTGCACCTTCGCACGCCAAGTACGCCTAGTAGTGGGCTCATAAAATTGGGTGTCTGCTGGGTGTCCTTGAACTCAAGGGTTCGTGGTCGGACATGGACATGCATCGCATCAAAGTTAACTTGACAAGGCTATCAAAACGGTTTTGGGCCTTGTGGCAAAGAAGGTTGGGAGCCGGGTATGAGATACCTTCCCGATCGGCTGTGAGTCGATAGAGATACGATTAGCAAGGAGTTGCTTACCGGATAGGTATGTTGGCTAGCAAAGTGATGCTAAAGCTCACTAGTCGCATGCGCTAGTCGGATCCTCGAATCACCGAGAGTTTGCGGAGGATGTCGACTTCATGGGAGTATTTCTGCTCGGGCTAGAATTACTCTACATAAACACATTGCTTAGTGATTGCATATTTTCGTTGTAGATCAAATGGCACCACCTGCTCAACCCAACTTTGCATTGAAATCAATTCGAAAAGGATAAACTGAATGGAACAAACTTTACCACCGGTATAGAAATCTGAGAATTGTTCTCAAGCACGATAAAAGGAACATGTTCTAGAGGATCCACTTCCAGAGGAACCTGCCGATAATGCTAGTGCCACAGCTAAAAATGCCTACGTAAACTCGTTGATGAATCAACGGAGATCACCGTCTCGATGTTTGGCTTGTATGGAGCCCGATTTGCAACAGATTTCAAAACGTTGAGGCTTACGATATGATCGAGAGTCTCAAGAGCATGTTTCGCATACGTGCTAGGACCGAAGGTTCAACGTCTGGCGATCCTTGATGGATTGCAAGCTGAAGGAAGGTGATCCATCGAGCCCACATGTGATCAAGATGATCGGATATGTGCAAGCTTTGGATCGTTTGGGCTTCCGCTCTTGGATGAGCTGGCATCGATGTTGTTCGGGTTCTCTTCCGCCCAGCTATGGGACGCTCATCTCGAACTATCATATGCATGGCATGGATAAGAAGCTCACCGAATTGCATGGGATGCTCTAGGTGGCGAGCGGGATATTAAGAAAGGCACGATCAAGTGTTGATGGTGCGTAAATCAGCTAAGTTCAAGAAGAGTTGGTCTAAGAAGAAGGCTAAGGCAAAGGGCACGAAGATGGTAACCTCCGCCGCTACCAAGTCTGGACCGGACTCAAAGACCGCTTTGTTTTCATTGCAAGGAGACCGGTCTTTGGAAGAGGAACTATAGCAAGTGGCTTGCGAGCATGGCAAGAAGGCCGGAAATGCTTCTTCGTGCAAAGGTACACTTGTTGCATATGTTATAGACATTTACCTTGCCGACATACCTAGTAGCTCTTGGGTATTTGATACCGGATCGGTTGTTCATATTTGCAACTCGATGCAGGGCTGGTAAGAACTAGGCGTGTGGCACAAGGGAGATTGACATCGTGGTCGGCAACAAAGCAAGAGTTGCTGCGTTGGAGGTCGGCTCGATGCAGCTCCACTTCCTTCCGGATTCATAATGGAATTGAATAATTGTTATTACATTCCTGCACTTAGTTGAACATTATTTCGCCTCATGTTTGATGAGTCAAGGTTATGAATTCAATTTAAAGGACAATGGTTGTTCGATATTTTTGAATGGTATGTTCCACGGCTATGCACCCATTGTTGATGGGCTATTTATATTGAATCTAGAACAGAACCGGTCTATAACGTAAATGTCAAGAGGCATAAGCCTAATGAGATAAATCCGACATACTTCGGCATTGCTGGCTTGGACACATTAGTGCGAACGCATCAAGAAGCTCCATGATGATGGGCTCCTAACCTCGTCCGACTTCGGTCGCTCGAGACATGTGAATCATGATTGCTCGGCAAGATGACTAAGTCTCCTTTCGCAAAGAGTTGCGAGAGGGCGCCCGAGCTATTGGAGCTTATACACGTGATGTGTGTGGTCCAATGAGCACAACCGCCAGAGGTGGCTATCAAGATTTCGTGACTTTTACCGACGACTTGAGTAGATATGGATATATCTATTTGATGAGGCACAAGTCGGAGACTTTTGAAAACTTCAAAGAGTTTGAACGAGGTTGAGAATCAGCTCGGCAAGACTATAAAGCTTCGCGATCTGATCGTGGAGGTGAGTACATGAGCCAGAGTTCGATGATCATCCAAAGGTCGAGGTATAGTACTCAGCTCACACCTCCTGCACGCCACGGAGAAATGGCGGTCGAACGGAGGAATAGGACCTTGTTGGACATGGTCCGTCTATGATGAGCAAATCGGATTTACCCTTGTCATTTTGGGGATACGCCTAGAAACCGCAGCTTTCACACTTAATAGGGTACCATCAAAATCTGTAGACAAGACACCGCATGAGATGTGGACCGAAGAGTCCTGCTTGTCTTTTCTAAAGATTTGGGGTTGTGAAGCATTTGTCAGCGATTTATGTCGCACAAGCTTACACCCAAGTCGATAAATGCATATTCGTGGATATCCGAGGGAAACCTTGGGATATAGCTTCTACAACCGGAAGAGAACAAAGTGTTTGTTGCTCGAACGGGTTTTCCTTGAGAAAGAGTTTCTCACGGGAGGCCGTGGGAGGACGGTTCGACTCAAGAAATTCGAGGACCACTGGGACGGCTCACCGGTGATGAGATCATACCGAGTCCGTCGTGGAACCCAGAGTGGAAGCGGCACCGAACCACGAAGGTCGGAGAGATTGCGCAGAGTGCGTGATGTATTGTTGCTAGAAAGCGACGAGTCGGCCACGATGCGCGAAGCGATGGTGAGCCCAGATTCGAGGCATGGCCGAGGCCATGAGATCCGAGTTAAAGTCCATGGATGAGAATCAAGTCAGGACTTGGTTGATCCGCCACCGGCGAATCGCCATTGGTTGCAAATGGGTCTTTAAGAAAAAACCGATGTGGATGGAAATGTTCAGATCTACAAAGCTCGGCTTGTCGCTAAAGGTTATGGACAAGTTCAAGGAATTGACTACGACGAGACTTACTCGCCGGTAGCGATGCTGAAATCGGTGAGGATCATACTAGCTATAGCTGCATATTTTGATTACTTAGATATGGCGATGGATGTCAAAACGGCTTTCCTTCACGGAAATTTAACCGAGGACGGTATATGATACAGCCCGAGGGTTTTGTCGATCCGACTAGCACTAGTAAGGTATGCAAGCTCAAGAGATCCATTTATGGGTTGAAGCAAGCATCTCGAGTTGGAACATCTGCTTTGATGAGGTCGCCACCGGTCTCGGTTTCATCAAAAGCTTAAGAGGATTCTTGTTTATACAAGAAGTTAAGGGAGCTCGATAGTGTTTTTAATCTTATATGTGGATGACATACTACTGATCGGAAATAATGTTTCGATGCTAAACTCGGTCAAGGAATCATTGAATGGCAAGT
Source organism: Aegilops longissima (assembly GCA_021605205.1). Lineage (NCBI taxonomy): Eukaryota > Viridiplantae > Streptophyta > Magnoliopsida > Poales > Poaceae > Aegilops > Aegilops longissima. Next base: position 466,934,164 of record CM038677.1, on the reverse strand, counting down.
TTTCGATGAAGGACCTTGGTGAGGCAGTCTATATTTTAGGCATTAAGATCTATAGAGATAGATCGAGGAGGCTGCTCGGCTTAAGCCGAGCACGACATAGATAAAGTGTTGAAGTGGTTCAACATGAGTGAGGCGAAGAAAGGGTTCTTGCCGCCTCACATGGTATAAGGCTAAGCGAGACTCGAGTCCTTCGACATCCGATGAGCGAAGCAGATGAGTAGGATTCCGTATGCCTCAAAGAATCGGATCCATCATGTATGCCATGATATGTACAAGGCCCGATGTTGCTTTTGCAATAAGCCTAACAAGTAGATACCAGGCCAACCTGTGAGAGTCACCGGCAGCAAGTAAAGACTATTTTGAAGTACCGAAAAGGACTAAAGAGATGTTCCTAGTTTATGGAGGTGAGGAAGAGCTCGTCGAAGGGGTTACGCCGATGCTAGTTTCCAAACCGACAGAGATGATTGTCGATCACATACCGGATTCGTACGCCCCGAATGGAGGAGCAGCAATCGATGAGTTCCAAGCAGGATACGGTGGCCGATTCTACCACGAAGTTTAATACATTGCGCTTGTGAAGTCGCAAAGGAAGGTGTTTGATCCGCATTTTCGGATGACCTTGGTATTTTCCCAGCCTCGGTGAAACCGTTGGACCTTTATTGTGATAATTCGTGCCATCGCACAAGCCAAGGAGCCGAGGAATCACCACAAGGTCGACACATAGACCGGAAATATCACCGATACGAAAGATCGTAAAGAATGGTGATGTAGAGTTATGCAAGATTCACACGGATGCAAATGTTGCAGATCCGCTGACTAAGCCGCTTCCACAACCCAAGCATGAGGGGCACGTTAGAGCTATGGGCATTCGATGTCTATTTGATTGACTCTAGTGCAAGTGGGAGATCTGTTGGAGATATGCCCTAGAGGCAATCATGTATGATGATATTTCCTATGTGTTTATGAATAAAGATAGTCCTTGGACATTATCAATGATGTGTATCGCAAGCACGTGACTTGTTTTTGGGACTATGCATTGTATGATGACTGTCCTAAAAGGTCCCTAGTCGAAAGGGCTGTGTGGACGCCAAGAGCCGACTAGACTAGCATATGACACGGTCGATGGCTCGGTCTCACTAGCCATGGAGCATTGGATGCTAACCGGATAATATGGACTTGGAAAGGTCTGGTCGGATTCGACATAGTCGGATCCGAAGTCGAGATAAGGTCCGAGTCGGACAGACCCAACTATGAGACGCAGCGATATGTCATCTGTGAGTCTCTAGTACAACATACGCTCTATGTCCTAAGACCTGAGTGACGCATGTACTCGAGATGGTGATAGACTTGCTTTGGGCCGACCAAACGCTACTCCGTGATCGGGTAGTTACAAAGGTAGGTTTCGGGTTTGTCCAATCCCATGTTGCGAGACATCGTCGAGCAAGATGGGATTTGCCCTCCGATCGAGAGATATACTCGCCCCTCGTGTGATCTCGACCAGAATAGCATGGCTATGCGACAAGGATTATGAGATAATCCGGATAGTGGTCAGTATCACCGAACGAGAAAGAGGTCGGGCTAGCACAAGGATGACAGCCTCGCTTTGAGCCCGACAACATATATCGTGTGGCAAAAGGAATGGAAGTATGATGTATGTGTTCGCTTAACCAGCTTCATCGCTCGCTGGTGGTCGGCACGCCTTGCTAGAGGTCACATTAACCGCATAGTTCGGAGGTGATCCGAATCGTGACCAAGCCGACTTGAACCTAAAGGGTCGCGCGCTTAAGGGAAGGAACCTACAAGGTCGGGTTCAGAGGACACCGGTCGGATGTGATCCGAATCGACTAGGAACGTGACCGAGTAGACTTTGGGCTTTAGGGTCCGTGGCGAGGCACAAGTGTTGAGGCCGCGACGGACGCCTATATAAAGTGGAGGTGCGCACACTCGCGATAGGTTTTTGGCCGAGGGTGCGAGATCGCTGGCCTCGTGGAGGCGATCACTTCGCCTCGGGAGGTTGATCGCCGCCTCGTGGAGCCACCTCCACTCGCCCGTGTGTGATCGGACCTAGCAGTCCGCCCGACGGTGTTCCTCCCGCACGCGCGGATACCGTTAGAGGCGGTGCACTTGCGCCGCTCCGGTGAACTCGTCACGACGGGATCGGACGACCGCCGCCGAGGGAGATCGAACGAGGAGGAGACGATCCACGCGACGCCGCTGCCCCAACTCTTCTTCGCTGCACGGCATCGCGCGCCTAGTGGTAACGAATCGTGATCCATCTCCGTAGCATGTTCCCGGATGTTCTGCGTGTAGGAATTTTTAATTTGCAGTCGACGCACCCTACCGTAGAACCCAACACCCTTTCTTTGACTGATCCATTTTGAACTTCTTCAAAACTTTATTAAGGTATGTGCTTTGTGAAAGTCCTGTTAAGAGTCTCGATCTGTCCCTATAGATCTTGATACCCAATATATAAGCAGCTTCACCGAGGTCTTTCATTGAAAAATCTTATTCAAGTATCCTTTTATGCTATCCAGAAATTCTATATCATTCTAGATCAACAATATGTCATCCACATATAATATCAGAAATGCTACAGAGCTCCCACTCACTTTCTTGTAAACACAGGCTTCACCATAAGTCTGTATAAAACCATATGCTTTGATCACCTCATGTAGCGACCCGACCTCAAACGATCAAGTCTATGTGCTTCAGTGTCATCCCTGGATCGGTAATGCTGACACACACAATACTCGAAGGATTTATAACAGAGTGGCAATCACACACTTATTACATCGAATATCTCAGAAGAGAACTTATTACAATAAATATGGCTTAAGGCCATCTAATACGATAACAGCGAAAGGGGAAGATAAAGTGAGTCCATCAACTCCAACGGCATAGCTGAGCTGCACGACAACGACCTAGCGAACCTTACTCCTTGTCTGAAAAGTCTGCAACATAATACGCTGTCACCAAACGGGTCAACACATGGAATATGCTCGCAATGTAACACAGTAGAGCAATGAACAGAATAAATGCTATCACTACATGCATATCTGGCTGGTGGAGGCTCTATGGTTATATGGTTTTTGCGAAAAGCAAAATTTTCCCTACATCAAAGAAATAAATTTTATTTGACTATCATGGTGGTTGGTACCCCCATCTCAATCCCAATTAAAGTAATCATTAACAACCCAACATATTAATTTAGAGTGATGAGATACGATAGGATAACCAAGTACTAGATACTCAAGATGTCCATAACCAGGGACACGACTAACCAAGATTAGATTGTACACTCTGCAGAGGTTTGCGCACTTCTCCCCACAAGACTCGATCTCCTCTGTTGGATTTCTCGCACTACATGGTGTTTGAGAAACGGATGACTGAAACACAGTCTTTCAGAAGCATTAACTCTAACCCTGGGTACACAGTACCAACCTACATCCCTCTACATCTGCTAGCCTACCACTGGAAGAGGTCATGCAACTTACTCAAACTATGCTAGAGCCCATAATAGCTTGTGGCTGCACACGGAAGTTTCTAGCATGAATAATCTCATGATCCCTTTGAGCCTGGGTGGCGGACCGTAGGATGATCACACAGATGCCCCGGGATCTCCTAGGACAACACTTGATTCCCCGGGTGCCCAAACAAGCAATCCACCCACATGTTTATTAAAGTAGCCACCTTAAGTTGAACCATTAATTAAAAACTCACATCTGTCATGGATACACTCAAACCCAATCCACGTCTACGAGCATAGCATGGAAGTATAAGCATAACGTAGAAGTAACTCCTGAGGGTTTGATAATAAAACAGGTAATAGGTTCTACCTCATCAACTACTTCCCAACCCACAAGTAAATCACATCCTAATCATGCAGTGTTTGAGGATGGAAACTAATGCATAAAAATTGGGTATGAAAAGAGTATGATCAATGTGTTACTTGCCTTGCTGACGATCCGCAAAACCTAGAGACTTGTAGTAGCACGCTTCGCACTCCGGAAATTCTATCGCAAACAAGCAATAGCATACATAAGCAATCAAGCAAAAATGCACGGGTAGAACTCGAATAAGAAGATCTAGCCAGAAAGTTCAACTTAAGAACTCCGGTTTGCAAAAAGAATCAAATCAAACGGAGCAACGAAACTCAAACTGTGAAAGAAACAAGACCCATTTACTAATCTGGACTAAAGTCAAATTTTACAGTATCAAAATCTTGTTCAAGTTGGTTAAGCAGAAAGAGGGCTTCGAGACGAAGATCTAGGTGCCTGAATCGCCTGATTCTGATAAACGAGCGAAAAGATAAACTAAAACGAAAATCGGATCAGAAATCGCGGTCGAAAATAATCGCAAAAAAACCCGAGAAAAAGAAGAACTGACGAACAGGCTAACGAACGATTGTTCACTGTCTGCGACTAACGGGCAAAACCGTTCGTCAAAATGAACGTATGGACGAACGTCCGCTAAATAAACTAAACCGAGAAAACCGACGAACCGATCTGAAAAAATGAACTAGGGTTTATAAAAAAACCGAACGGTTTTAAAAGAAAAACCGGCGGCGGCTACCTCGAGTCCGGCGGGATTCCGGCGAGGCGGCGGCGGGCTCGGCGAGGCGGCTCAGGCGGGCGGTAGCGGCGGCGGCTCGGGTCATGGCAGACGGTGGCGGGCGGGTGGCGGGCGGCGGCGGGCGGCGCGGCGTGGCGGCTTCGGGCTAGGGTTCGCGAGGGGCGCGGGGCGGCTGGGCTGTCGGGGTCCCGGGGTCGCGGCTTAAAAAGGTCGGCCCGAGGTGTCCTGGCCGGGTACGGCCCGGAGTCGGTTACACTTTTTTTTAAACAATCCGACGTGCAGAAAAAGAAAGAAAAGAAATACTAAACGGACTCCAAAAATCCTGAAATAAATTTTCCCTGTCCTCTAAAAATATGCCGGACAAGGTGAACATTTATTTGGACCTATAATGCAATTTTGAAAAAAACACATATTTTTCCTATGTAAATAAAATAGCAATAAAATCAAATATTTGATTTTAACATTTTCCTCCAATATTTCATTTATTTTGGAGAAGTCATATTATCTCCTATCATATATTTTAATATGATATATTTTAGGAGAGAAAAATAAATTAAAACCAACGTGATCCTTGTTTCAATATTTGATAAAATTTCAAATATGAAAAACGTGAAATCCCCAACTCTCTGCGTGAGGTTCAACTCCTTTTGTGTGAAAATATACTTCAAACTCTATATTATTATCCTTTATAAGCTCCAACCATCTCCTCTGCCTGAGGTTCAGCTCCTTCTGTGTGAAAATTTACTTCAAACTCTTATGATCCGTGTACACATCACAACGGTTTCCGATAAGGTAATGTCTCCAAGTCTTGAGCTCATGCACTACGACTGCTAACTCCAAATCATGGGTAGCATAATTCAACTCATGCGGTCAAAGCTGTCGGGATGCATACGAAACAGCTCTTCCGTCATGCATAAGTACACCTCCAAGTCCTGAGCGTGAAGCATTGAAATATACTTGGAAGTCCTTGCGTATATCTGGCAGAATCAGCACTGGGGCTGTAGTCAAACGTTTCTTCAACTCCTGAAAACTTGCCTCACATTCCTCCGTCCATTTGAATTTGGTATCCTTCTTCAACAATGCCGTCATTGGCTTCGCAATCTTGGAAAAATTTCTCAATGAATCTCCGATTGTATCCCGCGAGTCCAAGAAAATTGCGGATCTCGCTAACTGAGGTGGGTGCCAACCACTCGGTGACTGACTGAACCTTGGTGGGGTCTACTGCTATACCTTCTCCTGATATAATATGTCCAAGGAATCCAACTTCCTTCAACCAAAACTCACATTTGCTGAACTTGGCATACAACTGATGTTACCTGAGTTTCTCGAGGACTAAACGCAAATGCTCCTTGTGTTCCTCCTCATTCTTCGATTAGACCATTATATCATCAATGAACACCACCACAAATTTATCCAAGAATTCCATGAACACCTTATTCATCATACTCATGAAATAGGCAGGGGCGTTAGTCAGTCCAAATGACATGACCGCATACTCATATAACCCGTACCTTGTGGTGAATGCTGTTTTTGGTATATCCTTCTCTCGAATCTTCAGCTGGTGATATCCTAATCGCAGATCGATCTTCGAAAACACTGAGCTCCTTGTAGCTGGTCAAACAAATCATTGATCATCGGCAATGGGTACTTGTTCTTGATCGTCACGTCATTTAGTGCACGACAATCAACAACCATCCTTAAGGATCCATCCTTCTTCTCAACCAAAAGCACTGGGGCTCCCCATGGTGATGAACTTCGTCGGATGTAACCTTTCTCTAATAGCTCCTTAATCTGCTTCTTAATCTCCTCCAGATCATTTGCGGCCATTCGGTATGGTCTCTTCGATATCGGTCCAGTGCCTGGCAATAATTCTATTAAGAACTCAATGTCCCTATCTGGTGGCATGATGGGTAATTCCTATGGAAACACATCCGGGTAATCCTTTACTACAGGCACTTCCTCCTGAACAACTTCCGTGAGAGAATTTACTTGAGTCCTCCTTGGCGCATGCCTGGATACATACTTGATCCTTCTTCCCACCGGGGGGTGAGCAAAATTGACTTGCTGGCGCAATCGATGTTTCCTCCATACTTCGACATCCAGTCCATGCCTAATATCACATCCAATCCTTGTGACTCCAAAATTATTAGGTCTGACGGGAAAACATGGCTACCAATGGTTAAGGGTATCCGGTTGCACCATCGGCTGGCCATATACCCTGCTGCAGGTGAACCTACTAACAGGGGCGTCCTAAGGGCTTGGGTTGGCAACTTAAAATTATCCACAAATCCCCTTGATATGTATGAATGCGATGCACCAGTATCGAAAAGAACAAGAGCAGTAAAAGACTTAACCAAAAACTTACCGATAACTGCATCAGGATGCTCCTCAACCTCCTCCACGTTCACGTGGTTCACTTGTCCCCTATTGAAAGGGTTGGGCTTCTTCCCAACACTTCCATTACCATTGCCGTTCTTCAATTCCGGACAGTCATTGGCGTAGTGCCCATTCTTCCCGCACTTGAGACAAGTAATGTGACTTTGGTCCTTCTTGGAGGGTGTGGCTGGGTTAGAACGGTTCTGATTGCTGCCTGCTCCATTCCAGTTTCCATTCCTGGGGCCACTGCGACTATGGGAACTTCCTCCATTGTGAGTGTGGCCTCCATGATTATGGATAAGTCCTCCCGAGTTCGGGGTTAGACAAGGCTTCTGCTGAACTCCAGAATTGTACTTTCCTTGCCCATACTTCCTCTTGCAGCTCTCAATCTGCTGCTGCTTCCCTTCCATCATAAGAGCCTTGTCTACCAACTCCTGGTAGTTAGCAAATGTTGCCACCATCAACTGCATGCTCATCTCATCATTAAGCCCTCCCATAAACTTCTCCTGCTTTGCGGCATCTGTGGCCACATCATCAGGGGCATAATGGGATAGCTTGCTAAACTCATCCATGTACTGAGCTACAGTACGATTTCCCTGGCGTAAGTTGCGAAACTCACGCTTCTTCATGCTCATAGCTCTAGTTGGGACATGGGTTGTGCGGAATGCTTGCTGAAACTGGTCCCATGTAACATTGGCTATGGGGAAAGTGGCTGTGTAATTCTCCCACCATGAGGCTGCTGGTCCATCCAACTGATGTGCGGCGTAAACGCACCTTCTCTCGATGATGTGTAACCTGCAGTGGTCAACTCCTTCCAATCCTGCGAGCTACCATCCGCAATTATTGGCTCGGTACATCTTGGGCATGTTGTAACCTCGTAAAACGAGCTAAGTTGTCAACCGGAGGTTGTTGTTGTTGTTGTTGTTGTTGTTGTTGTTGTTGTTGTTGTTGTTGTTGTTGTTGTTGTTGTTGTTGTTGTTGTTGTTGTTGTTGTTGTTGTTGTTGTTGTTGTTGTTGTTGTTGTTGTTGTTGTTGCCTTGGTTCTAGACCAATATCTCGCATCAAGGCATTCTCGTCTTTGGATCAATTGGGTGATCTCCTGGGAAGACAAACCGTGTCACGCCCCGCGAGGCATCTGATGGGTTTAGAGGGGGGAGATTAGAATAGAAAAGAGGTCTAGTGAGGAAACACTACCCATATGCACATGAGACAAACACAATCATATCACTCAATCAATCAAGCAAAGGCATACAAACGGTCTAGAACTATTGTTAAAAGTGCTCGGACTACTACTATATACATGGGGGAATACTACTAATCATTTGGTGGTCATCTAGAATTTTTGATCGGTGGAAGACTCCATGATGTCCGCTCTAGCTTCGTCTTCAAAATCATCATCACTATCATCGGGGTCGGAGTGGGTGTTGTCGATGATGATGTAGTTATCCGGGCAAGTAGAATCATCGTCTTCTCCTCCTGGCGCGGGGTCTCCCATGAATACTCCGATCTTCTTTATCAGGTCATCGTTCTTCTCCAGTAGTGTCGCGATTTCCTTCTCATATCCATCGCGTGTAGACTTGAGTTCTTCCTCCAGCTCGGCGATCCTTGTCTTCGCCTTCTTCAAATCTATCATGTCTGCGCACATCTGATTCTCCTGGCGTCGAATGTGCTGGTTTAACTCCTGGATGAAAGCTGCAATGGACCTGTCCTTCTTGGTGCTGACTATCTCCCATTGCTCATCTCGGCGCCCACATATCTGGTAGATAGTATCCTTGAGATCCTTGTGGTAGACTTCACCGATGCGCCCCATGGCGATGTGAGCTGCCATGCTCTTGCCGAGACTCCAGGTTGGTGCATCAAAGGAAAACTCTATGGGATCTGTGAGTGGCATTAATGTCCTTCCTGGGACTTGAACTCGTATCATCCAGCGCTCCTCTTCTGGTAAAGTGGCGTTGTAGGTCCCGGTGAAGCTTGGTATTCCAATGTTCAGGTATCTAGTGACTTCCTTGAAGTGTCGTCCAATGGGGGTGTCTTCATCCGGTTGTGCAAACTTGTTCCTCGGGTCCGCCATCCTAAAGAGTAGAAAATGGAGAGGAGTCAGAAATGAGTAGAGAAAAGTGATCTATGGCTTTTCTTAGTGGTCGTGTCCTACATTCAGTGTGGGCTCTGATACCATCTTGTAGCGACCCGACCTCAAACGGTCAAGTCTCTGTGCTTCAGTGTCATCCCTGGATCGGTAATGCTGACACACACAGTACTCGAAGGATTTATAACAGAGTAGCAATCACACACTTATTACATCGAATATCTCAGAAGAGAACTTATTACAATAAATATGGCTTAAGGCCATCTAATACGATAACAACGGAAGGCTTGGAAGATAAAGTGAGTCCATCAACTCCAACGGCATAGCTAAGCTGCACGACAATGACCTAGCGAACCTTACTCCTCGTCTGAAAAGTCTGCAACATAATACGTTGCAGCCCGAAAACGGGTCAGCACATGGAATATGTTGGCAATGTAACACAGTAGAGCAATGAACAGAATAAATGCTATCACTACATGCATATCTAGCTGGTGGAGGCTCTATGGTCATATGGTTTTCGCGAAAAGCAAATTTTTCCCTACATCAAAGGAATAAATTTTATTTGACTATCATGGTGGTTGAAACATTGAGAATGGTACCCCAATCTCAATCCCAATTAAAGTAATCATTAACAACCCAACATATTAATTTAGAGTGATGAGATACAATAGGATAATCCAAGTACTAGATACTCAAGATGTCCATAACCGGGGACACGGCTAACCATGATTAGATTGTACACTCTGCAGAGGTTTGCGCACTTTTCCCCACGAGACTCGATCTTCTCTGTTGGATTTCTCGCACTACATGGTGTTTGAGAAATGGATGACCAAGACACGGTCTTTCAGAAGCATTAACTCTAACCCCGGGTAGACAGTACCAACCTACATCCCTCTACATCTGCTAGCCTACCACTGGAAGGGGTCATGCAACTTACTCAAACTATGCTAGAGCCCATAATAGCTTGTGTCTGCACACAGAAGTTTCTAGCATGAATAATCTCACGATCCCTTTGAGCCTGGGTGGCGGACCGTAGGATGATCACAAGGATGCCCCGGGATCTCCTAGGGCAACACCGGATTCCCCAGGTGCCCAAACAAGCAATCCACCCACATGTTTATTAAAGTAGCCACCTTAAGTTGAACCATTAATTAACAACTCACATCTGTCATGGATACACTCAAACCCAATCCACGTCTACGAGCATAGCATGGCAGTATAAGCATAACATAGAAGTAACTCCCGAGGGTTTGATAATAAAACAGGTAATAGGTTCTACCTCATCAACTACTTCCCAACCCACAAGTAAATCACATCCTAATAATGTAGTGTTTGAGGATTGGAACTAATGCATAAAAACTGGGTATGAAAAGAGTATGATCAATGTGTTACTTGCCTTGCTGACGATCCGCAAAACCTAGAGACTTGTAGTAGCACGCTTCGCACTCCGGAAATTCTATCGCAAACAAACAATAGCATACATAAGCAATCAAGCAAAAATGCACGGGTAGAACTCGAATAAGAAGATCTAGCCAGAAAGTTCAACTTAAGAACTCCGGTTTGCAAAAAGAATCAAATCAAACGGAGCAACAAAACTCAAACTGTGAAAGAAACAAGATCCATTTACTAATCTGTACTAAAGTCAAATTTTACATTATCGATATCTTGTTAAAGTTGGTTAAGTAGAAAGAGGGCTTCGAGACGAAGATCTAGGCGCTTGAATCGCCTGATTCTGATAAACGAGCGAAAAGATAAACTAAAACGAAAATCGATAAGAAATCGCGGTCGAAAATAATCGCGAAAAACCCAAGAAAAGAAAAATCGACAAACAAAGCTAACTAACTAACGTTCATTGCCTGCGATTAACGGCGTAAAACCGCTCGTTAAAACGAACGCGTCGGATTTAACGTCCGCTAAATAAACTAAACCGAGAAACCGATGAACCAATCTAAAAACGAACTAGGGTTTATTAAAAACCGAATAGTTTTAAAAGAAAACCGGCGGCGACTACCTCGAGTCCCGGGATTCGGCGAGGCGGTGGCGGGCTCGCGGGCGGCTCATGGGCGGTGGGCGGCGGCGGGCGTGGCGGCTCGGGCTAGGGTTTGCGAGGGGGCGGGCGGCTGGGCTGTCGGGTCCCGGTCGCAGCTTAAAAGGCCGCCCGAGGTGTCTGGCGCCGTGCACGCCCAGTCGGATTACGCTTTTTCTAAAACAATCCGATGTGCAGGAAAAGAAAGAAAAGAAATACTAAACGGACTCCAAAAATCCCGAAATAAATCTTCCCCTTCCTCTAAAAATATGCCAGACAAGGTGAACATTTATTTGGGCCTATATTGCAAATTTGGAAAAACGCATATTTTTCCTATGCAAACAAAATAGCAATAAAATCCGAATAAAATCAAATATTTGATTTTAACATTTTCCTCCAATATTTCATTTATTTTGGAGAAGTCGTATTATCTCCTCTCATATATTTTAATATGAAATATTTTTGGAGAGAAAAATAAATTAAAACCAACGTGATCCTTGTTTCAATATTTGATAAAATTTCAAATATGAAAAACCTGAAATCCCCAACTCTCTCCGAGGGTCCTTGAGTTGCTCAGAATTTCGAGGATCGCAAAACAAAAATGCAATAAATATGATATGCAAGAATGACCTATGTATAACATTCCAAATTGAAAATTTGGGATGTTACACCTCATCAAAGCATATATTCCAACTCCGAGATGCTTGCACCAGTCCATAGTTGGATCGCTGGAGCTTGCACACTTTGTTAGCACCTTTAGGATCGACAAAACCTTCTGGTTGCATCATATACAACTCTTCTTTCAGAAATCCATTAAGGAATGCAGTTTTGACGCCCATTTGCTAGATTTCATAATTATAAAATGCGGTAGTTGCTAACATGATTCGGACTGACTTAAGCATCACTACAGGTGAGAAGGTCTCGTCGTAGTCAACCCCTTGAACTTGTAGAAAATCTTTCGCGATAAGTCGAGCTTTGTAGATGGTGACATTACCATCAACGTTTGTCTTATTCTTGAAGATCCAATTATTCTTTGGCTAGCCGATCATCGGGCAAGTCCACCAAAGTTCACACTTTGTTCCCATACATGGATCCTGTCTCAGATTTCATGGACTCAAGCCATTTTTCAGAATCTAGGCTCATCATAGCTTCTTCATAGTTTGTAGGTTCGCCATGGTCTAATAACATGACTACCAGGACAGTATTACCGTACCACTCTGGTGCGGAACATGCTCTATTCGACCTATGAGGTCTAGTAGTAACTTGATCTAAAGTTTCATGATAATCATCGTTAGCTTCCTCTCTAGTTGGTGTAGGCATCACGGGAACAGATTTCTCTAATGTGCTACTTTCCAAATTGAGAGAAGGTACAATTACCTCATCAAGTTCTACTTTCCTCCCACTCATTTATTTCGAGAGAAACTCCTTCTCTAGAAAGGTTCCATTCTTGGAAACAAAGATCTTGCCTTCGGATCTGTGGTAGAAGGTGTGCCCAATTGTTTCCTTAGGGTATCCCGTGAAGACGCATTTCTTCGATTTGGGTTCGAGCTTATCAGGCTGAAGCCTTTTGACATAAGTGTCGCAACCTCAAACTTTAAGAAATGACAGCTTAGGTTTCTTGCCAAACCATAGTTCATACAGTGTCGTCTCAACGGATTTAGACGGTGCCCTATTTAATGTGAATGCAGATGTCTCTAATGCATAACCCCCAAACGATAGTGGTAAATCAGTAAGAGACGTCATAGAACGCACCATATCCAATAAAGTACAGTTACGACGTTCGGACACATCATTACGCTGTGGTGTTTCCAGGTGGCATGAGTTCTGAAACAATTCCACATTGTTTTAAATGAAGGCCAAACTCGTAACTCAGATATTCGCCTGTGCGATCAAATCATAGACACTTTATTTTCTTGTTACGATGATTCTCCAATTCACTCTGAAATTCTTTGAACTTTTCAAATGTTTCAGACTTGTGTTTCATCAAATAGATATACCCATATCTACTTAAATCATCTGTGAAGGTCAGAAAATAACGATACCCGCTGCGTGCCTCAACACTCATAGGACCACATACATCGGTATGTATTATTTCCAATAAGTCATTAGCTCGCTCCATTGTTCCGGAGAACGGAGTTTTAGTCATCTTGCCCGTGAGGCATGGTTCGCAAGTATCAAATGATTCATAATCAAGTGATTCCAAAAGTCCATCCGCGTGGAGTTTGTTCACGCGCTTTACACCAATATGACCTAAACGGCAGTGCCACAAATATGTCGCACTATCATTATCAACTTTGCAACTTTTGGCATCAATATTGTGAATATGTGTATCACTATGATCGAGATTCAACAAGAATAGATCGTTCATAAAGGGTGCATGAACATAAAAGATATTACTCATATAAATAGAACAACCATTATTCTCTGATTTAAATGAATAACCATCTCGCAATAAACACGATCCATGTATAATGTTCATGCTCAACGCTGGCACCAAATAACAATTATTCAGGTCTAAAACTAATCCTGAAGGTAGATGTATAGGTAGCGTGCCGACGGCGATCACATCGACCTTGGAACCATTCCCGACGTGCATCGTCACCTCGTCCTTAGCTAATCTTCATTTATTCCATAGCTCCTGTTTCGAGTTACAAATATGATCAACTGAACCAGTATCAAATACCCAGGTGCTACTACGAGCATTAGTAAGGTACACATCAATAACATGTATATCAAATATACCTTTGTTCACTTTGCCATCCTTCTTATCCGCCAAGTATTTGGGGCAGTTCCGCTTCTAGTGACCATTCCCTTTGTAGTAGAAGCACTCAGTTTCAGGCTTGGGTCCAACTTTGGGCTTCTTCCAGGTGGCAACTTGCTTGCCATTCTTCTTGAAGTTCCCTTTCTTTCCCTTGCCCTTTTTCTTGAAACTAGTGGTCTTGTTAACCATCAACACTTGGTGCTCCTTCTTGATTTCTACCTCCGCGGCCTTAAGCATTGCGAAGAGCTCAGGAATTGTTTTATTCATCCCTTGTATATTATAGTTCATCATGAAGCCTTTGTAGCTTGGTGGAAGTGATTGAAGAACTTTGTCAATAACACTATCAACTGGAATATCAACTCCCAACTGAGTCAAGTGGTTATGATACCCAGACATTTTGAGTATGTGTTCATTGAAAGAACTGTTCTCCTCCATCTTGCAGCTATAGAACTTGTTGGAGGCCTCATATCTCTCAACCTAGGCATTTTCTTGAAACATTAACTTCAACTCTTGGAACATATCATATGCTCCATGACGTTCAAAATGTCTTTGAAGTCCTGGTTCTAAGTCGTAAAGCATGGCACACTGAACTATTGACTAGTCATCAGACCGTGTTTGCCAGACGTTCACAACGTCTAGATTAGCGGCAGTGGGCTTGTCACCTAGCGGTGCATCAAGGACATAATTCTTCCGTGCAGCAATGAGGATAATCCTCAAGTTACGGACCCAGTCCATGTAGTTGCTACTATCATCTTTCAACTTAGCTTTCTCCAGGAACGCATTAAAATTCAGGGGAACGGTAGCTCGGGCCATTGACCTACAACATAGATATGCAAAACTATAAGACTAAGTTCATGATAATTTAAGTTCAATTAATCAAATTACCAATGAAATCCCACTTAAATAAACATCCCTAAAGTTTATCTAAAGTGATACATTATCCAAATCAACTAACCCATGTCCAACCATCAAGTGAGATGGGGTAGTCATTAATGGTGAACATCTCTATGTTGATCATGTCTACTATATGACTCATGTTCGACCTTACGGTCTCCAATGTTCCGAGACCATGTCTGTACATGCTAGGCTCATCAAGTGTAACCCAAGTATTCTACATGTGCAAAACTGTCTTACACCTGTTGTATGCGAACACTACAAAAAAAGACACATCCGTGACATTTTGGGCTGAACAAAACAATTTCCTGTCATGCTTATGACATTTCTACGATGATAATTGTGACAAAACCCGGTATAATCATAGATGTCGTGGGATCCTACATCTATGACAAAACATCATGAAAAAAGTGGGCTTTTCGTCCTGGGCGGGCCGGGGATGCAGCTGCATGACATTCTTTGGGCCGTCCATGACGGAAAAAATCATGGTAAAAGCGAGGTGGGGAAAATATCGTGGAGTTCCTGGTTACGGTTGGTGGTCAGGGCCGAGCGATGCACTATGGTTTGCGCATTTCTCTCGTGTACACGCGTGTGTGCGAGGCGTTGGCTAACTGAACCCGGAGCGATCGCACGTTACTGAACTTGAGCGATCGATCCCTTGGCTGTTAACTGAACCCGAGCGATTCATTCACTGCTGACTGAACCCAAGCAATTCCTTCGCTGCTTCTGCTAACTGAACCCGAGCGATCGATCACTGCTGCTGCCTACTGAAGCCGATCGAGCCCCCGTGCGATACGTAGCCAGCCGTTGTTGGGTTGCCTCTCGACAATCAGTGACCGTTGCTACCGTGCGTGCGGTACGTAGGACGAGTCGAGACGTGGTGAGTCGAGCCGGTTGGTTGGCTGTGGATGAAAAGTTTCTTGTGGGGGTTGGATGAATAGGACCCTGTGGTAGTAGGCCATTGCCATTGGATGAACAGGACCCTGTGGTAGTAGGCCATTGCCGCTGGATGAACAGGACCCCGAGGAGGCCGCTGCACCCCGGCCGGTTGGGGGTGGATGAACAGGACCTCGTGGAGGCTCTATGAACAGTAGCCGATGGAGGCTGGATGAACAGTAGTCGTGGATGAACAGTAGCCCGTGGAGGCTGTAGGAGGTCAACGGTGGATGAACAGTAGCCTGTGGAGGCTGGAGTGAGGCAGTAGACGGTGGATGAACAGGACCCCGTTTCGACCGTAGGCCCTCCAACACAAGTACTTTTCCTCCGTTTTGCGGTATGCCACACCCCTCCCGATCAACAGGACCCCGTTTTGACCGTAGGTACTCGAACACAAGTCTATTTCCTCTGTTTTGCGGTACGCCAGACCCCTCCCGATGAATAGGATCCTGTTTCGATCGTGGCCGGTCGAACAAAAGGCCGTTTCCTCCGTTCTGCGGTATGCCAGACCCCGTTTCGGCTGTTCCGTCCAAGCCGGTTAGCTCCTGTTGAATAGGACGCATTCTGACCCAGTCGGTTGCCTCCCGATGAGCAGGACGTTGTTTCTCCGTTCCGACCCAGCCGGTTCGCTGCCCGATGAACAGGACGCCGTTGCTGCCGTCCGTTGCCTCTCCATGTACACAAGCCCTGGCCGTCCGTATATATGCGCGAGTACGTGCTCGAGACCCCGCCTGTATGTACGTACGTGGCCGTAATTTTTGCCCCATGGCTGTACATACGTGTATAGGATTTAGACGGGACTGCGTGAACTGCTATGTTGGGTGCTCTACAACGACACTTGCCGCTACTTACTCGGCCATGGTTCATACTTGCAGAGAGACCGATCGACCAATATGTACGTACACGTTCGCGACCAGACAGACAACGCCACGTACGCTTTGACCAGATGGGTCCCAGCGGTCAGGGAGGATAAGGACACACTTCCTTGTGTGCGAAGATATAGCTGGTCGGTCCCATCTGTCAGGGGGAGTGTCGGTGTCAAAACCGGCGGATCTCGGGTAGGGGGTCCCGAACTGTGCGCCTAGGCGGATGGTAACAGGAGACAAGGGACACGATGTTTACCCAGGTTCGGGCCCTCTTGATGGAGGTAAAACCCACGCCCCGCTTGATTGATATTGATATTGTAGATGTTTACAAGAGTGGATCTACCACGAGATCAAGGAGGCTAAACCCTAGAAGCTAGCCTATGGTATGATTGTAAGGGTTGTTAGGATTGTAGTCCCACGGACTAATGCCATCCGGTTTATATAGACACCGGAGAGGGCTAGGGTTACATAGAGTCGGTTACAATGGTAGGAGATCTACATATCCAGACGCCAAGCTTGCCTTCCACGCCAAGGAAAGTCCCATCCGGACACGGGTGAAGTCTTCAATCTTGTATCTTCATAGTCTTGGAGTCCGGTCGATGATGATAGTCCGCCGATAATGGTAGTCCGCAATCCGGACACCCCTAATCCGGACTCCTCAAGAGCCCCGAACCAGGCTTCAATGACGATAAGTCCAAGATGCGTGTAGTCTTGGCGCTGCAAGGCGGGTTCTCCTTGTTCCACGCACCTGCTGAACAGTGTCCAGCTTCCTCATCAATGTTGCGCGCCTTGGCTTCCACGCCCAATAATGGCCTTTTTCCACGTGTAGTGCGAATGTGAAAAGCCGTGGTGTCTTTTATGTTTTACCCCTAGTTGTGCGAATAATCTGCCTATAAGGGAGGCAAGAATCCAGATCCAAATCACCATCTTCCTCTCGCAAATACTCATCGGAGCGCTTTCGACCAAGAATCCATTCCATCATGGACCCTCAACGCGCTCCTCTTCTCGCGCCCGCCCTTTGCCAGAGATTGGAGGAGATGCTCATTCCGCACAACAAGTCGGGTGAAGCTCCAAATGGGGGATATCTCCTCCGGTCTTCATGGTTCCGGTTCAAGCCGGGTTAGCCACCTACAAAGGTGGGAAGCAAGCGGAGGTTACCCCTAATCCCAACAAAGGGAGCGGTATGCTTCGTCCCCTATCCGATAAGGGGCTCGGATTTCTGTACATCCATTCCTCCGTGGGCCTCGAGTTCTACGGGCCCAGCTTCATCACCTTACGCCCGCCTCAATCCTGCATATTGCGGGTTACGTGGCTCTTGCGAGCTTTTTCGGGCGCCGAGCCCCACTTGCGCTGTGGAAGAGGTTGTTTTGCCTTGTACCCGCTCTCACGAGGGGTCCATATATCAAGTGGGCGGCGCCAAATATGGCGATTGCGGACCGGATATCCATCCGGAACCCCTAAGAAGGCGCTCAAGACCGGCCTTCGAATGGTTTATATAGAAGACGCCCGCTGCGGACCTGTTCGGATCGGCCTCCGGAGTTCAGCAATGCTCCTCTCAAGAAACGCTTTAGTTGGCGCCCGCGAGCCCCGATCGGAGGAAGACAAGAGCGCCCATTATCCGATGGGCCAATAAGGTTATCGCCCATGCCCAGCTGACCATGATTGGAGTCATGGCAACATGCATTACGCGGGGTGCAGCCACTACAATACAGGGCCACCCCATGTGGGATTTCAACGGGAGGACGATGCCACCCGCCATGGCCGCAAAGGGCGGAATCGGCCAAGATCCGTGACGATCTTGTCCGCCTGTATAAGGGGAGAAGGAGGATTTCTTGGACGAACCCGTTAAATGGGTTTTCCATGAACAATCCCGCCTTGGGTAGTTTAACACTCAGCGTGTCCGACCCATGCCTTTCAAACTTAAGTTTCTTACATTGTGTTCTTCTTTCGACGCAGAACCGCGCCGATATGGAGGGAATGCTGAGTCGGCTTGCAGCCCGAGGATCCAGAGAGATCCTGGATCCGCCTCCAAGAGGATCCGGACATAAAGGTGGAGCTAATCGACGGGTGTTCCACCAGCTCAGCATGGACAACGTTTTAGTCGCCATCACGGCAGACTATCCCGGACTATATCCGCTTCCTGTAATTGCGCCAAGCCCGATACCGCTATTCCTTCCTTGCTTATTTCGACCACCAGATATGATGGCGCTGTGCAGGAGGTGCCCCTAGGGCGAGAAGCCGAGCCCGCGGTGGCTGACCAATAAGGGCCAGTTCGGACCGGTAGGCGGAAGAGGAGCGCGGCGCGGACTGAAACGTCGCCGCAAAGGTGTAGCTCACAATTCATTACCTTTAGAGCAACGTTCCTAGGAAGCGTTTTGAGTGCTCATGACTTTTATAGGGAAAAAAGCGTCCACCGGACTGCGGGCGTGGAAGTTGTCAATCCAACCTCTACCTGCCGGGCTCCCGCACCCGGCCGAGGGGAGGCGAGTGCAAGGCGCGAGCCGGACGTTCCTCCGACGGAGGATGCCGAAGACTGTCCGCCACCAAGTCCGAGGTGGAGAGTGCCTCAATCACAGCGCCACGACAAGATTTCGTGACGCGTGCTTCTCCCCGAGGCGTTGAATGCCTTTAACACGGGGACGCGCACCTTCGTGCTGCTCAAGATAGTTTTACCAGAGCTACGGAGCAAAGTATGTAAAAGACATACGGGTAAGAGAATTTGATAGTTATATATGCCAGTAGCCCTCGAGACTTAAAGTAGTTATATTAACTGATTTAAGGATCATATGAAACGTAGGATCTTACCGAGAAGAATACCCGACTGTCTCAGAGTTGCAAGAGTGCAAGGCCCAACTTGAGGCCGATTTTTCGCGCAGGAGGAAACGCAAGGACCTCTCCTGGTAACACATTATTTTAGAAAGATAAGTAGCGTTTGGCCGCTATGCAAGTCTAAAAGCGACATTGCAGGTGCTGCCGGACAAGATCCGGACATGCAAGAACTTCTCTGCCAACTAAAGGTCGGCGAGAGGGTGCCGCATAAGGTGCAGATGAAAGGAACAAGCTCCAGGATGCCCATGCCCAGCTTGGAGAAGAGCTGAAAGGCGTTCGGGCGAGCTGTCGACAGTTCGTTAAGGAGAATCAACGGCTGCGCGCCGGCATATATAGTAGTGCTTGAGCGAACTCCTTTGAAAAGAAGAGTTCGGCGAGGAAGTCAATTTGATGTAATATATCTCGTAGGTATGCTCACAGGTCGCCTCATGGAGGAGATGCCCGTAATAACGGGTGATCAACTTCCGAATTGTTGCAACCGATCGAACGAGTTCGGCAGGCTATGAGCGGCGCCATCCAGCGTTATGGCCAGCCTTCTCCGCACCGAGGGTCTTGGGAGCTTATGGAGAAGCTGCAGGAGGCGGCAGCGCCCATGTATGGAAGATTTCGCCTGCCGCCAAGGTGCTGTGGAGGCACGGGCCATGGTAAAGACGCTGTACAAGAAGGCGGATCCCAACAACATGGTCAAGTCGGACTGTGGGGCCCGATGGGAAGGAGATCCTGTGAGTTTAGTATACGACCAAGTGGAGTTGGTCGTGAAATTTTCCCAACAGATAAATTAGACAACCCGTTAGACGGGATTGAGGAAGAATACAATCACCGATTTGACAATGTATTATAAAATGACATACAAAATGCCTTCTAGCCGGATTGTAGATCGCTTGTCTTTGCCGACCTTTTCGCTTCGACCTCGGGACCCTAGAGTCCGGAGTGTGTCCGAATACCTTCTCGGTTATGAAACAACCGGGGTATGCATGGAGACCAAAGCGAGGGGTCATCGGTGCTTTATCGCACAAGTGCCCAACTAGCTATGTTATATTACATGGTTAGTAAGAAACATCTTCCGTGGAGAATAGTTCCGTTAAGGGTTCCTTTCATTGGGGTGGCATGCCCTAAAGTGCATGTCGGACTGCTAAAAAGCAGAAAAACATCCGGGGCAGATAGATAAGTGGATAAAAAATCATCTTTTAAGTCACCGATCAATATTCCCTTAAGAACGCTTAGCTTTCGGCTTCACCCACCGAGGTACACATCCGCTGACCGGCAAGAATAATCGCAGAGGTGCTCCTTTACCTCCTAGCCGAACAATCGGGAACGAGGGGTAAGCACAGAGCCAGCAACCCAGCTTGGCCAAAACTTAAGTCATATCGATGCATATAATGGTGAATAAAAGGTACATGTGGAGGCTTGACATATGTGCCGGGCATGAAGCTCAGATAATTAAGCTTCCGTAAAGAAGCCCCTGTATAATGAGTGCGGTAGCACATCAATTGTGCGCGAACGTTGCGCGGGTAAAGCCCTTTAAGGCTTGGATGAATAGGTTTGAGAAGAAAAAGATAAACAAAAGGTAGCTGAAATAAATAAAATAAAAAATTTTGGACGGGGGAAGGGGACGAACTCTTAGTCCGGCGCTAGGCATAGAATCGTCGGAGGCGGGCTGCGTTCCATGGGTTCGGCTCGAGTCGGTTATCCGATGCATTTCGTAGACGGTACGCTCCGCCGGTCAAGACTTGATCAATGATGAAGGGGCCTTCCCATTTGGGCTTGAGCTTGTCCTTTTGCTTGTCCGGCAGGCGTAGAACCAGTTCGCCAACGTTGTAAGTCTTGGCCCGTACTTCTCTGCTTTGGTATCTTCGAGCCTGCTGTTGATAGAATGCGGAACGAGCCTTGGCGACGCCGCGCTCTTCCTCCAAAGGTGTCCAAGCTGTCCCGCCGATCCAACTCGGCTTTCTTTCTTCGCATACATGCGCACTTGAGGTGAGTCATGAATGATGTCGCAGGGCAAAACTGCTTTGCGCCATACACCATAAAAATGGTGTGAACCGTGGTACGGTTAGGCGTTGTCCGCAGCCCCAGTACGGAGTCGAGCTCCTCTACCCAAAGGCGTGTCGATTTCGTAAGGGACCGCACTAGTCCGGGTTTGATGCCGCCATTATTAGACCATTTGCTCGCTCCACTTGAGCGTTGGTTTGAGGATGATAGATGAAGCGTAATCGAGCTTGATGCCCATATTTTTGCACCATGATTTAACCTCATCGGCGGTGAAGTTCGTGCCATTATCGGTGATGATCTTTGTGGGGACACCATAACGGTGTAACGCCCGGATATAAAGTCTATCACTGGTCCGGACTCGCCGCTTTAAGCGGCTTGGCCTCTATCCATTTGGTGAATTTATCCACCATGACCAATAGGTACCTTTGCTTGTGGGTTCCCCTTTAAGTGGTCCAACCATGTCAAGCCCCTGCACATGAACGGCCGTGTAATTGGTATAGTTTTGAGGGCGGTGGGTGGCATATGGCTCGATTAGCAAAGAGTCGACAACCGACACATCTTTGGACTAAGTCCGGCATCCGCCGAGCCGTCGGCCAATAAAATCCTGACGGAATGCCTTTCCTACAAGGGCCCGAGCTGCGGCGTGGTGTCCGCCTAGTCCGCATGAATTTCAGCCAGGAGGTTTCGCCCTTCCTCTCGAGAGATACACCTTTGAAGGACTCGGTTGTGCTTTTCTTATAAAGTTCTCCTCATAGACCTTGTAGGCTTTTGATCACGGACAATGCAGCGGGCCTCATTTTGGTCTTCGGGGAGCTCCTGCCTAAGCAAGTAGGCGAGGAATGGTTCTGTCCACGGGGCAATTACTGCCATTATGTCGTGGGCGGAAGGTGTTATGTGATCGGCTGGATCGCCGGTTGGTGCGGCTTGTTTCGGATTGTTAGTTCCGGACTCCTCTTCCCATAGTACGGATGGCTTGAAGAGCCGTTCCAGGAAGATGTTAGGAGGGACAGCATCGTGTTTTGCGCCAATGCGTGCCAGTACGTCGGCCGCTTGGTTATTATCCCGGGTGACGTGATGGAATTCAAGTCCTTCGAACCGGGCTGACATTTTGAGGACAGCGTTGCGATATGCTGCCATTTTCGGATTTTTAGCGTCAAAGTCTCTGTTTATTTGAGATATTGCGAGGTTTGAGTCCCCGCGCACCTCTAGGCGTTGAATGCCCATGGAGATTGCCATCCGGAGACCGTGTAAAAGGGCCTCAGATTCGCCTGCGTTGTTAGAGTCCGTACATTATCTCAAGCACGATTGGACTGTGTCTCCGGTCGGGACGTCAATACGACGCCAGCCCCCATCCGCTAACATTTTAGAGCCGTCAAGTGCATAATCCAATTGGAGTATGCGCCGATTCTTTAGGGAGTTCGCCGTCCATTCAGCGACAAAGTCAACCAAAACTTGAGACTTTATAGCTCACGAGGTTTGTAAGATATATCAAATGGTAAGAGCTCAATGGCCCATTTTGCAATCTTGCCCGTCGCGTCGCAGCTTGTTTATAATGTCGTTAAGTGGTACTTCAGAGGCCATCGTTATCGAACACTCTTGAAAGTAGTGTCGAGCTTCCGGATGCCATGAACACCGCATACACTATCTTCCGATAGTGCGGTAACGGACTTTCGTGGGGTTAACATAAAGGATACGTAGTATACTGGTTTTGAAGAGGGAATTTATGCCCTTCGCTTCTCGCTCGACGACGAGTACCGCGCTTACAACTTGATGCGAGCTGCGATGTATAACAACATTGGTTCGCCCGGGTTGGCGCAGCCAGACCGGATTTGTTGCCAATATGGCCTTTATTTCTTCGAAGTTCGGCGGTGGCATCATCCGTCCACTCGAAGTGTTGATCTACCGAGGAGGCGATAGAGGGTAATGCCTTTTCTCCTAGACGGAGATAAAGCGGCTTAGAGCCGCCACGCATCCGGTCAATTTTGTATTTGCTTGAGGTCTTTTGGGATATCTAGCTGTGACAGAGCTCGGATCTTGGCTGTGTTTGCTTCAATTCCTCTACCGGATACGATGAAGCCCAGCAGCTTTCCGGTGATACGCCAAAACACATTTTTCCGGATTCAGCTTGATGTCATATGCTCGAGGTCTGTCGAATGTGAGCCTCAAGTCGCCTACTAGAGTTTCGACGTGTTTTATCCTGTCCATAACCAGGAGGAATCTGGCCCAGTAGTGATGTACTGTCTCGGCGGGCTCTTGCTGAATTAGAGTTAGATCGCATATGTCTGGGCGGGTGGGTGGAACTAAGTCCGGAACCCTACCCATCTCAAGGCTCGAAGGCCGAGAAGTTTCCAATTTTGGAAGCTTGGATTTCTGGACGTTGTCCAACAAGTCTGGTCCGATGCCTAACTTTAATTTCAGTGTTTGATCGAAGCCCGTCCCTCCGTGGGAATCCGGCATGGGGGGTTCGGGGATCCGGACATGACTAGTTTTCAATACAGGAGAAGCATCACCGCATCGTTCCTCTACCACCGCAACGCAGGGTGACCGGGAGAGTTAATTTCTCTCGATCGGGTTTAAGCCCAATCTGATCGAGTCAGAAGCGACTCCTGTGGCGGCAATACGATCCAAGAGCTCGCTTACTGACGAGAGCTCTATTGGACCCAACCGCTCGGCGAATTTCGAGTGACGTGAAGATTGCTTTTGACGACTTGAGAGGTCGTTGTCGAGCGATGGCCGGACAAAGCGGTCATAAGAAAACCACCTAGCGGATAGTTTGGCGGCGGCCAAGGCTCCTTTGGCGAAGATACCGTCCTTGAAGACGGAGGAGGCATCCTTCCTATCGTGACGGCACAGAGGAACTCTCAATGAAAGCACCAATGTCGGTGTCAAACCGCGGATCTCGGTAGGGGGTCCCGAATGCGTCTAGGCGGATGGTAACAGGAGACAAGGGACACGATGTTTACCTGTGTTGGGCCCTCTTGATGGAGGTAAAACCCACGTCCCGCTTGATTGATATTGATATTGTGGATGTTTACAAGAGTGGATCTACCACGAGATCAAGGAGGCTAATCCTAGAAGCTAGCCTATGGTATGATTGTAAGGGTTGTTGTGATTGTAGTCCTACGGACTAAAGCCATCCGGTTTATATAGACATCGGAGGGGGCTAGGGTTACATAGAGTCCGTTACAATGGTAGGAGATCTACATATCCGTATCGCCAAGCTTGCCTTCCACGCCAAGGAAAGTCCCATCCGGACACGGGGTGAAGTCTTCAATCTTCTATCTTCATAGTCTTGGAGTCCGGTCGATGATGATAGTCCGGCAAATGATAGTCCGGCCGATGACGGTTGTCCGGCTATCCGGACACCCCCTAATCCGGGACTCCCTCAACCGTGTCAAATGGCTGATGCACATGAAGAGTAGTTGAATTTACTAACATTGTTGACAAATGTAATATGTAATGGAAAAAAAAGGATGGCATGATATAATTCACATATAAGATGACTGGCTAGGCAGGATAGCATTGCAAAATTCACATATATGATGTCTGGCTAAACAAGATGGTGTTGCATAATTCACATATACGATAAAGAAACTAAACAGATGGTATTCACACAAAGGATGTCTAAGCTAAGCAGATGACATATTTGATGTATAAAGTAAGCAATGCAAGGCACCATATGCATGATATTACCAAAATTAGCATGCCAAGTTAGAGCAAAGACCTCAGGGGGTAAATAGGAGTGGTCTTCTCCTTCTGAATCCCCCTTAGAACAGTTATCTTCCTCTTGATCACAATCCATAATGGGTGGAGGGGGGATGCCTTTGCGTTCACCATGGAGCGACGTCTGCATGAAATTTTATTGCCACGCAAGGCTCGTCTCTTTTACTCTACATGTTCAATTCCATTGTGTACAATAATTGACATGCATAGGAATAAAACATGGTGAGATTATGTAAGGAGTGCATGTAGAAATCTAGAGTGATGGTAGAAACCTGTGGATAGACCCAAAACCAATGATAGCAGACAAATAATGGTTTCGGTTAAAAAATATAGATAATGGCTTCTTTACGGTTTGTTTCCCATCCAACATGAAACTCATAGTAGACACCAAAGATTAACCAGATAGTAGATAGATACTATTGATTGAGGCCCCGATATGTACCCCCAACCATTTAAAACTCAAGTTTGAGCATTAGTTTGGAGCTGACTCAGAGTCTAATCGGTGAACAGGACGATAAAGTAGCATGTAATATTAAGCGATGCATAACGTTAGCAGACACGAAAGAGTGCGACCTCTCTTGCAGACCCGTGTAGTCCTCGAGGTCATCTGCTCGGTTGATGATGCTAATACAGTTGCCGTGGCTGCCGGCGGCGGGGAAGAAGATCTAAGGCGGCGAAAGACAGTCTGGAGGCCGGATCCCTGCTGTGGTGGACCCTACTGTCGTTGGAGCAGCTGAGCTGGGGTGGACGACGGCGCAACATGAGCGGGACAAACCACACAAGGTTTTCTTTGATAACTATCTGTAAAAGAAGTAATTCTGTAAGGGCTCATTTGAATTGGAGGATTCTAACAACGCATGGATAGGAAATACATAGTAATAGGATAGGAATGCACGTGCAAAACAGAGAAGTTAAAAACACATGATTTCTGCCAACCTGGGTGTTTGGTTCACAAGAATTGGAAGATCACATGATGCAAAGAAGCATGGTGAAACTAAGTCAAACCACAAGAAAATGTATGGTTATAATGCTATTATGCTACTATCTCTTAGTCTTGTGCTTCATGAATAGGAATTTGAAAAGGAGGACAAGTGGATATTAAAATTCCTATGGTTTTTCTTTCAAGGAGACACTAAAGGAACAAATCCTACAGTTTTCCTTTGCTCTATTCCTTTGAACCAAATGCATGAATAGTAGTATCATAGGAAACTTTCCAATTCCTATGTTTTTCCTTCACTTTTTCTTTCAAGCACTGGCGATTCTAGTAGGTAGGCATGAGCAGGTAAAAGCCTACACTCAAAAAATGTTTTTGTGCCACTTATACTACTTTGGACTTAGGCCACTGCCCTACTAGCTCAACTTCTAGGCCCATCTACAAATGCACAGCTCAAACGCGTAGAGATAAATAATGATGGCGTTTAAGAGAGTTCATCACGGATATCTAAGTTGCCTGGTACCTCACTGCTTGTCATATGGTAGGAGAAATTAATCATGTTTCATGTTACTACGTGTGCTCAGTGGACAATACATATAACATGTAGAGTAAAAAAGCGATGCAACAAATGTACAACCTCTTTGGCGAAGCCATGTCGATCTCACCGTGATTGGGTTGGTCGATGAGGATGCTCCGACTGATTTAGCTGTCGGGGGAAGGGAAGAAGATCTTAGGCGCCGGAGATGGAGCCGGTACGCTCCGCTGTGATGGAGGGTTTCATTGTTGAGCAGCTCCGCTGAGTTGTCTGACAGCGAGGTCAAGGTGACAAGAGAGACAACGTTAACCTGAGTGGAATTCTAATAGCATCTCCAATAGATGACGTAAAATACATAACCACAAAGTGCTAGATTAAAATACATCAGCCGCTCATCTCCGAACTTAACTGTCGAAACTGAATTTAACTGTCGAAACTGAATTTAACCGTCGAAACCGAATTTTGCTATCGAAACTGAATTTTACTATCGAAACTGAATGCACTAGTAGCAAAAAAGCAGTAGCAGCAGCAGCAAGCCCAGAGCAGCAAAGCGTGCGAGAGCCGGGGCAGCTGGTCGTGAAGCAGCATCTCGGGTAGCAGTTCAGGGGCTCGAGCGAGAGCAGGATCTGCTGCTCGTGCAGCAGCAGCATGCGCAAGAGTAGAGCAGCAGGCAGGATGAGGCTACACGTCAGTCGACTGACTTTTTCATCTCTGGTCAGTCGATTTTCCAGCCATTGGATACGAAATCAAGGGCCTGCAGTTCATCTTCAACCTCCACCCCCTAAGTCGCCAGCCACCACCGGTCAAACCGATGGCCCCCGCCCGCCCCAAAACTACTCCTCACCGCCTGTCCACCGCCGCCCCGGCCATCCCTCTAGCCCTCCCCCCCCCACACGCCGAGCTTTTTCTCCAGCAATCACCACGCCACCGCCCCACCATCGCGCCCCCACCGCCGGCGACCACCGCCCCCACCCTGAACCCTAAGATAGATAGTGGGGTACCTCTCTGTGAGCCCCCCCCCCAAGCTGTTGGTTCTTACTTAACTCAAGTGAGTCCCCCCACCCCATGAAAATCGATCGACCCAAAAGTCGATTCAGTCGATCGAATCAGAAGCTAAATCGGAGTAGCAGCGCAAGCAAGAGCAAGAGCGAGAGCAGCAGTGCAAGCAAGAGAAAGAGCGAGAGCAGCAACAAGAGCAAGAGCAAGAGTAGACCAGGCAGGGGACCGAGAGCAAGAGCAGAGCAGCAGCTCCTACTGATGTGGACGTCGTCGCCACCGAGGGAGCGACGTCATGGAGGAAGTGGCCGACGACAACGCCGTGGATGGAGTCGCGCGCCATGTCGGCTCGGGACCAAGCACCGACAACACGTGAGATCGAATCAAGAAGAAAATGCGGCGATTAGTGTAGAACCTCTTTGGTGGCGCCGATTAGGCCTCAGCTTCATCCGAGGAATCGGTGATGATGCTGCTCTTCCGGTGGTGCAGGTGAAGACGGCGGTGTGGGAATGGAGGTGGCGCGAAAGACGAGGGGAACAATGGGGTAGCTCCTTGGAGGTGGAGGATGAGCTGGCTGAACCGGCAGGATGACGAGATCGACGACGGATCCTCATATGGTGCGGTGGATGAGGGACATTGAGGTGTTGCTATGGACGACGTCGTTGGGGAAGAGGCTCCGGCTGGGTGGCGGACAGAGGAGGGTGTGGGGCTTCACGGGTTTTCGCGGCCTTGGTGTACAAATGGGATGGGAGGGGGAACCATGGCTTAGGGACGCGCTTGTCCAAAATGTGGGGTAAGTTACAGAAGTACCCCCACCAATTTGAGCTAGGCGGTTCTTTCGGTTCAGGGGTATCACGGGCATTTCGCGTGTCGGGATTGCGTGGGAGGTGGGAGTTTTCACGCGCATTGTAATTTTGGGATAGCAAGGCGCGGGTTGAGATGGAGGGAGTTTTCAGAGCACAACAAGACAAAGATATATCTTAAATATTTCAGCGTAACAAGGCGTGGGTTGAAATTTCCGAACAAGCCTAACGTGTACTATACCGAATCAATTCGCACTTCCCTCAATGAAAAAAAAAGAAATCAATTAGCACCACACATGTGCTGGGCATGAAGCCCGTATAATTAAGCTTCTGGTAAAGAAGCCCCCAGGTATAATGAGTGCGGGTAGCACATCAATTCTTGTATGACGTTATGCAGTAAAGCCCTTTAAGGCTTGGATGAATAGGGTTGAGAAGAAAAAGATAAACAAAAGGCAGCTGAAATAATAATAAAAATTGGACGGGGGAAAGGGACGAACTCTTAGTCCGGCGCTAGGCATAGAATCGTCGGAGGCGGGCTACGTTCCATGGGTTCGGCTCGAGTCGGTTATCCGATGCATTTAAGAGACGGTACGCCCGCCGGTCGAGGACTTGATCGATGATGAAGGGCCTTCCCATTTGGGCTTGAGCTTGTCCTTTTTCTTGTCCGCAAAGCGAGAACCAGTTCGCCAACGTTGTAAGTCTTGGCCCGTACTTCTGCTTTGGTATCTTCGAGCTCGTTGTTGATAAAATGCGGAACGAGCCTTGGCGACGCCGCGCTCTTCCTCCAATGTGTCCAAGCTGTCCCGCCGATCCAACTCGGCTTCTTTTTCTTCGTACATGCGCGCACTCGAGGTGAGTCATGAATGATGTCATGGGCAAAACTGCTTCTGCGCCAGATACCATAAAAATGGTGTGAATCCGTAGTACGGTTAGGCGTTGTCCGCAGCCCCGTGAGCACGGAGTCGAGCTCCTCTACCCAAAGGCGTGTCGATTTCGTAAGGGACCGCACTAGTCCGGCTTTGATGCCGCCATTATTAGACCATTTGCTCGCTCCACTTGACCGTTGGTTTGAGGATGATAGGCTGAAGCGTAATCGAGCTTGATGCCCATATTTTTGCACCATGATTTAACCTCATCGGCGGTGAAGTTCGTGCCGTTATCAAGAATGATGTTGTGGGGACACCATAACGTGTACTACCCCGGATATGAAGTCTATCACTGGTCCGGACTCTACCGCTTTAAGCGGCTTGGCCTCTATCCATTTGGTGAATTTATCTACCATGACCAATAGGTACCTTTGCTTGTGGGTTCCCCCTTTAAGTGGTCCAACCATGTCAAGCCCCTGCACACGAACGGCCGTGTAATGGGTATAGTTTTGAGGGCGGTGGGTGGCATATGGCTCGATTAGCAAAGAGTTGACAACCGACGATCTTTGGACTAGGTCCTGTGCAGACTTTCGGGCCGTCGGCCAATAAAATCCTGCACGGAATGCCTTTCCTACAAGGGCCCGAGCTGCGGCGTGGTGTCCGCCTAGTCCGGCATGAATTTCAGCCAGGATGTTTCGCCCTTCCTCTTCGGAGATACACCTTTGAAAGCACCAATGTCGGTGTCAAAACCGGCGGATCTCGGGTAGGGGGTCCCGAACTGTGCGTCTAGGCGGATGGTAACAGGAGACAAGGGACACGATGTTTACCTGTGTTCGAGCCCTCTTGATGGAGGTAAAACCCACGCCCCGCTTGATTGATATTGATATTGTGGATGTTTACAAGAGTGGATCTACCACGAGATCAAGGAGGCTAAACCCTAGAAGCTAGCCTATGGTATGATTGTAAGGGTTGTTAGGATTGTAGTCCTACGGACTAAAGCCATCCGGTTTATATAGACACCGGAGAGGGCTAGGGTTACATAGAGTCGGTTACAATGGTAGGAGATCTACATATCCAGATCGCCAAGCTTGCCTTCCACGCCAAGGAAAGTCCCATCCGGACACGGGGTGAAGTCTTCAATCTTGTATCTTCATAGTCTTGGAGTCCGGTCGATGATGATAGTCCGACCGATGATAGTCCGGCCGATAATGGTAGTCCGGAAATCCGGACACCCCCTAATCCGGGACTCCCTCAGGGAGGAATCGTTTTTATTTTGCGAGTAATAAGAAGGCACTTCCTTGTGTTCAAATACGTAGCTGGTGGGTCCAGCTATCAGCCTCACCACCTAAAGTCCTCTTCCGATGGTTGTCCTTCGTTGACCACGTTGGCCACGCCGCGCCGAGAGCACCAAGGAGGTGGACGACGGTGAGGCCTAGGAAGGGAACGACGCGGAGCCGGGGAAGACGCAGTAGTGGATGCCCATGTGGAGGGGAGTACGTGGGTTGATAGCTTCGGCTGTGGTGTGAGGCTGCCGTCGCCGGAGAATAACAGGAGGTATGGGTGAGTATAGAGGGTTGGCATGGCCAGCGGTGGCAGCATAGCCGGACACGGGACGCAGGAGCAGGCGGCACGGTCGACGCTGGTTTGGGCGGCTGGAGCAAGAAGACCAGAGGTTGAAGAAGCACGACGGCCGTTGGATGGACATTGTACGGTCACTACAGCTAGAATCGTTTATATTGACTAAGTTGACAAAGCCCTTGGTACACGTCAACTTAGTAGGCCCGCAGGTCAGCCTTCGAAACGGTATGCCACAGATGTCAGGGGAAGGAATCATTTTTTGGCGGCTGAAGCAAGAATATCCGAGATTGAAGAAGAAGCACGACATCCGTTGGATGGACATCCAATGGCCACTGCTACTAGAACCGCGTGTTGACTATAAGTTGACAAAGCCTTGCGTCCGCGTCAACTTAGTAGGCCCACAAGTGTGTGGCAGAGAACATATAGCCCATTTGCGATTTGTAAGAATTTACTACAGCCATTTACAGTTTTTTAAAAGTGCAACCCATTTTCTAGCTAGGACAATGATTAATAATTTCAACCAACCGCTCAAAACAGAATTCAATAAAATTTCCCACATTTTGATGGGATCTGAAATATTTTTATCCTGAAATTTCTAGTCAGGTTAAATATAATTTCAAAATAAATTTGTATTACGTAAAAATCCGATGAAATATTGCGCGCGCAACAAGTAATGAAATTAAAATTTTCAAAATCCAAAAATAATATTTTTAAACTAATTATGTGTTTGGTGCATTTTTATAGTTACTGCCCACTTTTTATAATTACATCCCATTTATTATTTCTTAAAGCCCATTTTCTTGTTAAGCCTAATGCACCTATCCTAGGAAAGATTTGCAGCCCAGCGGGGCGGAGAATAACAAGTTGACCTGGGCTGGGTATTCCTCAAAAAAAAGTATAGCTGGGCTAGCCATTTTCAGCTTGAAAAAAAAAATCTGGGCTGGGCTAGCCCAGCTATACCTCAAGGCCTGGGGTAAACGGGCCACAGCCGGCCCAGTTGATACATCGCTCATCTGAACAACAACAAAAACATCGCTCAAGAAAAACTCTGCTCACACCTCAAAAACACAAAATACTGTTCGAGCTGCTAGGTCCCAGCTGTCGGCCGCTCCTTGTGAAATTCTCTCATTTATTGACTATATAGGTTGACAATGGTGTGGGACCGTGATATCAGGAAACTAGGTGGAAGCAAAAAAAATAGTTATATATAATAGGGAGACACTTGCGTACGTGCGGCTATGGCCCAGGTGGGTCCCCATTGTCATCCTCTTCAATTAAAGTCATCTCCTAGTTCCTCATGTTCGTTGACCATGTCGACAACGCGATATGGCGGCGCCACGGCAAGCGCAACAACTCGAAGGACGGCGGAGAGGGCCTCGCGGGTCCTACGGATGGTCTGATACAGCGCCCGCTGCTCATTTAGGAAGCCAGGATCATATGGCCACATGTCCGCGACTGCATTGTCATTCACTTGTTCGTCGGGGATTCGTCTTTCTGTGAGCTGGTGCTTGTTGAGGAGACAGAGGTTGCAGCACAGGTCCTCCTGCGCTGGTAGCTCTTCCTTCATTAGGGCGTCGAAGTGCAGCCGCACCTGCTCTATGGTGAACACGACTTGAACTGGCTTGGGCGGTGGCGCCGGCTCCTGGTCGGAAGCCATGTCCATCATCTGATTGTCGTCGCTCAGCTCGGCGAGCTCGCTGGCAAGCCAGCATGTCCGGCTGTTGGACCGGACCGCTGCCAAGCACGAGTCTGGCCGTCCTGGCCCACCCAGACCTCCTCCCTCTCCCGTGCGCGCTTTCCGCCTGAAACGGCCAGTGCCGCCCGTGCTGCTTCCCGGTGCAGGCGGTTGCTCCACCTTCAAACGACACAAGTGCCGTCCGTCCGTCCGTCTGCCGCCCATATTAATGATACGCGGTTGCCGAGGCGGCTACTCCGGTGCCACCCGTCCATCCCTCTGCCGCCCACCAATACTATATAAACGGCTGCGGTGGCGATAGCCGCAGTCATCCGCATCCATTCCCTTTCTCCTATCCACACCACTCCCACCATGGTTTCCTTGCACTCCAGCGCTCTTTGGGACGGGCGAACGATGGACCAAAAGGAAATGGCAGCCATTGCTGCCGACTGGCTGGCCGGTGGGCAGCCGGAGGACGACGACGTCCCAATGGAGAACGTGGTAGACGACGATCCGGTGCCAACCCCCTCCTCCGCACCATCCTCACCGGTGCATTGCACCATGACCATCGGCGAGGCCCGTGCCCAATACATGGACATGGTGAGGCAGAAGCATAAGGAGCACTTTCGGGAGGCGCAGGCCGACACCGCCTACAACCACCATCTCCTCCAGGAGCACCTATAGGCGGAGGAACAGATCGCCGCGGAGCAGGAGGCGCTGCTCGAGTCGTACCGCTCCGCCCGTGAGAGCCGCCTCACGCGCTGGTGGTACCGCATGCGGGTGGCGGAGGTTGCGGCCGCCTACAAAGAGGACGATGAAGCGGGCGAGGCGCTGTTTGGCGAGACCAGCGACGAGGTGGAGGACAATGTTGGCTCCGCCGAGGCCCTGCCCCGCTAGCACCGAGGCGGAGGACTTCATCGGCTTTGGCGAGGCCCTGCTCCGCTGAAGCCCCACCCCGCCAACAACGAGGCAGGGGGCATCACCGGCTCCATCGAGGCCCCGCCCCGCTGGCATCGAGGCAGAGGACTTCCCCAGCTTCGGCGAGGCCCTGCTCCACCGAGGCCCCGCCCCACCAATAACGAGGCAGATGACATCGCTGGCTCCGCCGAGGCCCCGCCCCGCTGGCACCGAGGCGGTGGACTTTGCCGGCTTCGGTGAGGCCCTGCTCCACCGAGCCCCCGCCCTACCAACAACGAGGCAGAGGACATCGTCGGCTCTGCTGAGGCCCCGCCCTACCGGCAACGAGGGGGGCATTTCCCCCGCTCCGCCGAGGCGCCGCCCCGCCAGCAACGCGATAGAGGACATCGCCGGCTCCGTCGAGGCCCCGCCCCACTGCCAACGAGGCCGGCCACAGAGAAAACGGGGAAGAGTAGAACACGGTAGGTCACCGCCGCTCGGGTCCAAGTAAGGCCACCGCTGCTACCCTCCGGTTGAAGCTAAGCCAGGCGGGTTGACCATTGACGGCCGATTAGCTTCTTGGCAACGACGTGGAGTCGGAGAGCTGTGTTGAAGAAGGATGTTGCTTCAGTTACTTAACTACATGTGCAGTTGGGTCACTGACACGTGGGCCCAACATGCATCTGGCCCATATGTCAATGACGCAACTGCACCTGCAGTTAAGTCACTAAAGCTCAGTCCGCTGGAGAAGAAGCTTCTGTTCGGCTCAGCCGGACATGGGTGGGTAGCTTCGGTTAATTAATTATACCTCCAACACACCCCTTTTTAGTTGAAGAATGTATGAAATGTAATGAAATCCGACATGTTTATATGAAATCCAGCCGTGTATGAATGAATTTAGTTCGATTAGTTAGAATTCTTGGGTCACTGACATTGGATGAACATGCAAAACAATACGTACTAGCACTATTCCCAGGGTGATCACCTCGTTTGCAGCAGTTTCACATGTACTCCCTCCGGTCCTTTTTAGCATGCATATAAGTTTTGTCTGAAGTCAAAGTATATCTATTTTGACCAATCTTATAGAAAAAAGTATCAACATTCACAATGTAAAATCAACTGACTTGAAAGAAAGCTAATATGTGAAGTAAAAAGGAACAGAGGGAGTACAAAGAGTTTGAGTAGCTTTTTAGCGTTCCTGTACATTGCAATCAAACACACATGCATGGCAATTCATAGAGAACATTCAAAACAATCGATGATTATGCATCTCAGCGATTCACATGCCAGAGCCAATATTTACTCCACAACTAAAGAATAAAGAAAAATCGATCGATGTTGTTGACAGCAAAGGGAGTCCGTTTTGAAAATATCAAATGCATGTCTTCTTGCTAACATCAGTGATCAAATTTTGACAAGGTTGTCCCATTCCAAAATGTCAAATGCGTGTTGTTTTGCGTACATCAATGAGGAAACTTTGACAAGGTTTTCCCATTCCAAGATATCAAATGCCTACAATTGTGGAATGGGTAGGGTTTGCCATCAGTTCAGACATTGACATGGCACCTCGTGCTAATAAACCAACTGTTCTTTTTGTGCAGTTCCACCAAAATCAACCAAATTCACGCGTAGCTTGTATGATTTCGCCTTTACATGTTACAACACCTTGAACATATCGGCACCTCCTTTCTTGTGGTGGAAATGAATGATCGAGAATATTTGATGTATTCATGAACATTTTGTGCAGTTTCCATTGAAATCAAGCTAAGCACCCCTGTTTGCATAAATACAAAAAAGTGATTAGTATAAAGCAAACTGTACTATGAATTGACAGTTTAAACAGGCAACCTACATGATCCATGCAGAGCACACATTTAGAAAAATGGAACTCGCCGGAAGGAATCCTAAAACAACATTGTATTGGCCATCACAGCAACAAAGATGGAGATCTGTGAGTCCTTCTGAGCTGAAGTTAGTTTGTTCTTGTGGGCAATAATGTAACCATCCTTCAACTGCTCCCTTATTAAGAAGAGAGGCCTGGCTTCTTCTTCCTGGTATAATCGGAACTGGCACTACATGTACTCCATATTCTTCTTCAGAGGAGGATGATCCTGTTGTGCAAAGACAAGAGGACAACTAAATGCTAGCATCCTTGTTTGCTCGAAAAAAAGGAAAGGAAATATTTAAAACAGCATAGATGAAGCGCTTCTCAAGGACAATACCACTTTGTCATGACAATATCTAATCAGTAGCACCAATAGAGATGACAAAGCTCAATCATATGGATGAAATCCGTGGGCGAGTACCAACCTTTGTCAGGAGGCTTATTGTGTAGAGCATACAGATCAAGCACTTCTCCAGAACCATCTGTTGTTATCTACTGTGGTTGCCATGCTTACTATATACTCCTCGATTAGTTTAATGTTTCCAACATCTTCTTGTGCAGTTCCACTAAAATATATGTTATCTTCAAAGAAGATCCCTATTTGCAGAAGTAGAGATAATTACATATTATATTAAGAGTGGCATCAAATCAGTGGCAAAACTATTGCTCGTTCCAGCCATAGCAATAAATTAAGATGCAAAACTATATCATTACTTGTGTCATCACAGCCCAAAGGCTTCATTACAGCACCAGGAGGTCATTTTTGTTTTTCTTCCGCTTATTCTTCCCCTTCATCACTTGGTTCAATAACAGACAAGCTTCGCCTTCAATGTAAGATATGGCATGCCAATTAGGGAGCACAAGTATAGCACTAAAAAACGACATTAATTTTCTAATGAAAGTGGCAAAATACAGGCCAATAGTTGTGAAATATCATTATCTTACCTCAATGGGATATTACGGTGCACATACAGATTGGAAGTCTTGTCTCCATTTGTGCAGTTCACTAAAATCAAGCAACATCACCGTATAAGTAGCACAACATATGAAAGCACACTGCACAATCATGTGAAAGAAGGCTAGTACTGACCTCTCATGATGTGGAATTCAAACAACTCACAAGAAGAAGATCTGAAACAAATTTGCCAACATAGATAGGAAGTCAGATCTCCTCTTGTGCAGTTCCACTAAGATCAAGCAATCAAGCAACGTTGTCGGTGTGACATTTTGGTTGAACTGCACAAAACACTCTTAAAACAAAAATGTTTTGTGCAGTGCAACAAAAGGTCACAATAGCAACAAGGTGAAAGATAACCCTGTTTACACGGAGGTGCAAAGGAACAACTAGTGGTCAATAACGGTGGATGACACAGAAGCCAACAAAAAGAAGCATATAACTAAATGGGAAAGAAAACAAGAAAGTAGCAGTGGCATTGATTCATATTAACAGAGAGATTATATTAACAATAAAATTCGTTAAACATGTAATTTTCTTTTAACTATGGCATTGCTTCAATTTTCTAGCGGCATTATTAGAGGGTGTTTGTTTACAGGGACTTTTTGGTGTATGGACTAAAAAAGTCCCTTTTAGTCCCATCTAAACCAAACATGAGGGACTTTTAGGGACTAAAAGTGGGTATTTGGGACTAAAGAAAGAAGACCCTGAGGAAGAGTCTTTTTGGGACTTTTTCCAACAGTTGCCCTGCCCCGCATCGCACCTTATCTCTATTAGTTCATTACTAGGGGTAACATGGTCTTTTAACATGTCATTTAATAACCTCTGGTCCATGTTAAGTCCCTGGAACCAAACAGGTAGGGACTAGGGACTTTTTAGTTGGGACTAAAAAAAGTACTAGGACTTTTTAACCAAACAGGGCCTTAGATTAACAACAACTAAAGAGTTGTACGGGATAGTGGATGCACCAGCACCAGCACCATGTGCATCTACCGATGTATAAAGGGGTGATGCATAGTCTGTTGCAACAGAGAACAAACAACCAAGGAGCATATTTGTGTTGGTCCCAGTTTTGTTATCTTTAGACACCTTTCCCTATGTGAGGGCAGCAAATCTAGTCCTGCTCAAACTCTACAGCCTTGTCCCCCAAAACAGAAAGATCAATTCGTTAAAGATGTGCGTACTGCGTTTGTCATTGTTTTCCTTTTTCAACCAACGTAGGTGCTGGATAGCCAGTCTGTACTACTTCCCCACATCCTTTCCTCTTTGAACCACGTCCTAGATTCATGCTATACAACTTTCCCCACTACTTTCCTGTTTGATCCAACACCTATATTCGAGTGCAGAAGTGGAAAAAGTCCACATGCAGCTAGAGCAATGCATGTGGAATAAGTAAATTATACCTTAAGGTTCTCGGGGTGTGGCTCAGTAGGCGACGGGAGGTCGATCTACCCACACTATGTACGACAGCGAGGAAGAAGGGGTCGGAGGCCCTCCCGCGCCGCCGCTGGGAAAGAGAATAACAACGTCGGTAGTGGATTCCCTCCCTAGCCGACGGCGACAACGTTAAGCCTCCTTCCCTTCTCGGCAGACGGATCCTGCCGGCTCTTTGACTAGCAGTGAGGGGAGAGAGAGAGGCCAACGAAGTCTTGTTTAGATCTGGAGAGGGTGAGAGAGTGTGAAGAGAGCAAACCCTAGAAAACAAGCGCCGACGCTGCAGCGTATATAGATGGAGTGGTTTTCTTTTTCTCTCCATAAAAATCATTTTAAATTGTGCATGAAACGGAACTCTTTAATTAACGTAGTGAAGAAAAATACTAGGGGCAATGCTAATACGTGAAGAAAGTTTAACGCTCGAAGGAGTCAACTCGCAATTAACATTGCACGCCTCCCGGTCGCGCTTACTAACGTTCACCTGTGGTACACGACCCCCCGAAGTGATCAGTAACTGAACCACACACGGTCAAAATATCGAAAAGGTGGGCTGCACCATCCTCCAATTTTAAATATTTTGGGCACTTGTATTCGGCCTAAGTCAGTGTGCCACCGTATGTACTAAGGGTTACAATGGGTGCTAAGAAACTAGGGCGTATTGAGAGTAATTGCCATGTCGTTTATTTGTAGGGTCACTTGCAAACTGTGAAACTCTATTCTCCTCTTATTTAGTGGATGAGGCAAATCTTTTACCCCCATTTCAAAAAAACAATAAATTCAATTTTAGTTATTTAGTTTGTACACCTTGCTCTCTTCCAGTAATTTTGGGCACTTGTATTCGACCTAAGTTAGTGTGCCACTGTATCTCTTACTACTCCCTCCGTCTAGGTGTAAGTCACGTTAGAAGGTGCAGCGGGACCAAGGTGCAAGCAGATTGGAGGAGAAGGTGAAACTTGATCGGTCCTTCTTCCAATCAAAGCCCTGATTTCTGTCTCTAAACACAACAATTAAGAGATGCCATTTTAGCTACCATGCAGGGCCACATATTAACTCGCATGCAGGCCGACTTTGATTCCTTGACTGATCAACGCGTAGTTGCACTCCATGCATTGGGTTTCCGGGGGGAGATAACAAGGCCGAGTAAGTAACAACTCTCGCTAGCAACGAGGCTAGGAGGGGATTGAGATGCGAAGTTAATGGACGACGCCTAAACATTTTGGGAATATCTAATTTTCGTAAGATGACTTAACACCTAGACGGAGGGAGTCCTACTCTTCAATCCAGGTTTGATGGAATATTCACCACCTCTTCTCTTCTTGTACGTACTCTATTTATCTCACTTCATGTGGCTTCCCACTCGCACGATATTCCTATTCTATGAACCTGTGTGAGCGCGCACGTGTGTGTGTGTGTGTGTGTTTTAACAGCGTGTGTGTGTTTGAGAGAGCGACACATCGACCTACTCCTACAGAGAGATTGTGTGTAGTGTACGATTTAGCCGTGAGAGTCAGTGCATCCTCTCGTTTCCCGACGTCCGGTCAGGACAGCTGCCACGCCCACCCCTGACCAGCCTGGCCCACCCAAAGCCCCTCCATCGCCCGCGCGCGCTTCCCACCCGAAACGGTCAGCGCTGCTCCAGAGAATCGGTGCCGCATTCATGCCTGGGCAGAGCAGACGCCACCTCTCACTGGCGCCTGCGTTGAAGGGAGAAGCGGATTCAAGAGTGATGGTTGCTTTGTCCGTCCAACTTACTGCTGGGTCTATGTGATTTGACGGCTCATTGGTCATTATTACTGAGGTGGTACGACTGCTGGATGTCCCACGTTTCGGCGAAAGGAGGTACTAGATTACAATTTTCTCCATTCTTACAGCGGAGGAGTGCGAAAGCCGTGAAAACACGCAAGCTCAGTGATTACATGGCCCACCTCACACTATCACCATATTTTCTGGACAGTGCGACACCTAACTCTTTACATAGTAGTATAGTAAGTACTGTAATTTCTTAGCGAGATAAATTTGTACAATGCCATGAAGCTTCCAGCTTTTGTTTCATGTATCTTGCGTCCAAGGTTGCCCCGTTGAAACATTTCATCAAATAAAAAGGAGACTAACATGCATGCTATTACATCTCAATGATTGACAGATCATAGCCAATATGTACTCCCTCCGTTCCAAAATAAGTGTCTCAACTTTATGCAAACTTTAGTAAAAGTTGTACTACTACTAAAGTTGACACTTATTTTGGAACAAAGACAACTAAAGAAAAAAACGATCCATGCAGTCCCTAGCCCTTGAACCCTAAACCCTAACCAGGCTTTAATTTGCTCTGGCGACGTTGAACCTTCCGAAGAAATGAAGTTTGCAACCCTTTGACCATCAGATCATTTTGTGCAGTTTCACTAAAATCGAGATGAGCATCCATGTGGCAAAGAAATTGAAAAAGTGTGATTAGAATAAGATTACTGGGACTAGTTGATGAGACATAAACTCATCACAAATACAGTAGAAGCCAGTAGAGGTATGTGGGGGGCAAAGAAGTAGAGAAATATCCACATGGAGCGATGTGGGCAGCTGGGGCAGTGGTCCAAGCCGGCTGTAAAGGAAGTTGTACCCTGAGGAATGTCGGGACGTAGCTCAACCTAGAGGAGGGCGGCGGGAGGCGGCAACTGCCCATGTCACGGCAGTGAGCAAGGGACGAAGGAAACCTCACCGGCTTTGTGAGAGAGAATGGCGGGGACCCCTGATCGGGACGTGCTGACAGTGGGTTTTCACCATCGGTGACGGCGACCGCATCTACACAAAGCATCCACCCCTTGCCCTGGCGCACGTGATCTGCTCGGATGTTAGAGATGTGACCACAGTAGTTTTGTGCGAGAGAGTGTGAAGAGAGCAACCCCAGCAAGCAACAGTGTAGGCTCGTCCTGGCTATGTATATAGTGGAGCGGTTTCTTTTTCTCTCCATATGAACCTATTTATATTGTGTACGTGCCACTAAAGAAAAAAAATTATTTATGAATGACGCGGCACCGTTCATGCGTGGTTCCCGACCCTCCATTATTTATAAGTGAGTAACTACTACTAGACACGCCAAATTATCACGTGGGCTGCATCATCGTACAGAAATGAGCTCCACCGTGTCACGTGTGTGGTTGGGTAAAACGCAAAAGACGCAAAGAGTGCTACTAGTACTATGTGTGTGGGTGCGTGCACCTCTTCCCTTCGAGCATGGTTATTTAAAGTATAGCCCACTACTCTACCACGCGGTTATTATTTGGGCAAAGAGTATAGGCAGTAATAATGACTAATAAGCTGTCAAATCATGAGGCCCACCTTTCTCTATGTTTGACCGAGGAAGCAGCCATCATTTCACTCCTCATTGAATATCCATCCGCTGCTACCTCTGCAAATAAATAAAAATCTACTTCTACCTCCGCAACATGGTTAATAATATAGCCATGTCAATCACGACGTAGAAATATCATTCACTGATACAATAGGGCTGGATCTAAGGCTGGTGATTTTTTTACTTTGTCTCTTTCTCTTTTTGTCTCATTTACTCATTTTACATAGGAGCACGTGTAGAGGATGGCTATTCCTTTCAATGGGACTTCTTCATGGGGCTTAAGACTAAGCAGCTCCGAATTATTCCCGCTGCCCACCACTCTGAATCGTGCCATCTATGATAGTACTCCCATTGCAACAATGAGGTCCACTAGGTCTAGCACGTCCTGTAAGAAGAGATTGTCACGCAAAACATACATCTTGTTGCCTTATTCCTCATACAGTACGTACCACTGGTACATACTACTAGTACCACTACTACTCGTTCTACTATAAACCTCGCGCTTGGCATCTCAGAAATATTAACCTTGTGCTTGGCTCTTCGCCTCTTCTGGAAGTCGAGCAATAATGGTACTGCAATATATATCGTTCTGGCTATCTGAGACTGAATGAATTGCTGCATGTCTACCACGTTGGCAAGGGTCGAGGGGCGAGGGGCAAAGGAGAGTGCGTACTAGTACGCCCGTTTTAATATGGACTACATACAGAGCAAAATGAGTGAATCTACACTCTAAAATACGTCTATATACATCAGTGTTTGGAGTATGTACTAGTAGTTCATATTGAAATCTACTAAAAAACATATATTTCAAACAATATGATAATCTCTCTAACCAAGGTAGGGACGAGGAGTAAACGGAGGGAGTAGTAAAATTCCCTCCTCGTCCCGCGAGCCACTGCGCGCGTGGGCGAGGGAGCGGACGTAAGGCGTAGTAAGCAAGCTTCTCCTCGTCCTGCGACTCTGTGAGCCACCTCGCCCATGGGCGGGGGAGACGGCGTAGTAAGCAAGCTTCTCCTCGTTGTGCGAGTTGACGGGACACATCAAAAGTAATACGTACATAGCATCTCCAGTGTATAGAGCCTTGCCTCTAAGGTAGGCCTCACATGGTTTGCCTCTTTTTTAACATAACGCATCAAGTCACAATTTGTTTGTTCACCCATGGTACACGATCCTCCATCAAGTGGACAACCAGTACACGTGTCAAATTACCACGTGGGCTGCCTTTTCGTACAGAAATGAGCTTCACCGTGTACCCACGCGGGTGTGGTTGGGAAAGAGACGGGAGTACGTGATACGTCTCCAACGTATCTATAATTTTTGATTGCTCCATGCTACTTTATCTACTGTTTTGGACTATTATGGGCTTTATTTTCTACTTTTATATTATTTTTGGGACTAACCTATTAACCGGAGGCCCAGCCCAGAATTGATGTTTCTTTGCCTATTTCGGTGTTTCGAAGAAACGGAATATCAAACGGAGTCCAAACGGAATGAAACCTTTGGGAACGTGATTTTCCAACCGAACGTGACCCAGGAGACTTGGACCCTACTCCAAGAAGTGCCAGAGGCGGTCACGAGGGTGGAGCCCCGTGGCGCGCCCCTACCTCGTGGGCCCCCT
Organism: Aegilops longissima; assembly: GCA_021605205.1. Classification (NCBI taxonomy): domain Eukaryota; kingdom Viridiplantae; phylum Streptophyta; class Magnoliopsida; order Poales; family Poaceae; genus Aegilops; species Aegilops longissima. Next base: position 466,891,584 of record CM038677.1, on the reverse strand, counting down.
GACGCTCCACCGACGTACTCCTTCCTCTTATATATACCTACGTATCCCCAAACGATCAGAAAAGGAGCCAAAAACCTAATTCCACCGCCGCAACGTCCTGTATCCATGAGATCCCATTTTGGGGCCTGTTCTGGAGCTCCGCCGGAGGGGGCATCCACCATGGAGGTTTTCTACATCAACACCATAGCCTCTCCGATGAAGTGTGAGTAGTTTACTTCAGACCTTCGGGTCCATAGCTAGTAGCTAGATGGCTTCTTCTCTCTTTTTGGATCTCAATACAATGTTCTCCCCCTCTCTTGTGGAGATCTATTCGATGTAATCTTCTTTTTGCGGTGTGTTTGTTGAGACCGACGAATTGTGGGTTTATGATCCAGCTTATCTATGAATAATATTTGATTCTTCTCTGAATTCTTTTATGTATGATTGAGTTATCTTTGCAAGCCTCTTCGAATTATCCGTTTGGTTTGGCCAACTAGATTGGTAGTTCTTGCAATGGGAGAAGTGCTTAGCTTTGGGTTCAATCTTGCGGTGTCCTTACCCAATGACAGAAAGGGTTGCAAGGCACGTATTGTATTGTTTCCATCGAGGATAACAAGATGGGGTATCTATGATATTGCATGAATTTATTCCTCTACATCATGTCATCTTACTTAAGGCGTTACTCTGTTTTTAACTTAATACTCTAGATGCATGCTGGATAGCGGTCGATGAGTGGAGTAATAGTAGTAGATGCAGAATCGTTTCGGTCTACTTGTCTCGGACGTGATGCCTATATACATGATCATACCTAGATAACCTCATAACTATGCTCAATTCTGTCAATTGCTCAACAGTAATTTGTTCACCCACCGTAGAAAATCTATGCTCTTGAGAGAAGCCACTAGTGAAACCTATGGCCCCCAGGTCCATTCTCATCATATCAATCTCTATCACTTTATTTACTTGCTTTGCTTTACTTTTCTTTTACTTATCACTTTGCATCTTTATACCAAAAATACCAAAAATATTATCTCTATCAGATCTCACTCTCGTAAGTGACCGTGAAGGGATTGACAACCCCTAATCGCGTTGGTTGCGAGTAGCTATCGTTTTGTGCAGGTACGAGGGACTTGTGCGTGGCCTCCTACTGGATTGATACCTTGCTTCTCAAAAACTGAGGGAAATACTTATGCTACTGTGCTGCATCATCCTCTCCTCTTCGGGGAAAACCAACGTAAGCTCAAGACGTAGCAAGAAGGATGTCTGGCGCCGTTGCTGGGGAGGCTCACGCAAGCAAGTCAACCATACAAAGTACCCATCACAATCCCTATCTCTCGCATTACATTATTTGCCATTTGCCTCTCGTTTTCCTCTCCCCCACTTCACCCTTGCCGTTTTATTCGCCCTCTCTTTCCCAATCTCCTCCTCTCTTTCTCGTTTGCCCTTTGCCTTTTGTTTGCTCGTGTGTTTGTTTGCTTGCTTGTTGCTATGTCTGAAATTGGGGAAATTATCGCCGATATGGGTGATAATAATATGGAAAATTCTGAAGCTCCTGCTGAAGAATCCCCTACCTATCACACAAAAAGATTTCGAATCGGTAGTGGTAATATTATTGGAAAAGGAGTTATTCAAGATTTCTTTACGTGTGCTAGTGCTTTACCCTCTATGGGTGGTTCTATTCTCCATAGAACTAGTAGTCTTGCGGACGCTATTGCCATGCTTATCGTTGAACTTGAAAGGCAATTTATTCATATGCACCCTTCTATACAAAGAATTTTCCTAGAATTTTCTAATATTGAACACTCCTCTGTTAAGCGTGACACTACTATCTTTTTGGCTTATGAATTCAGATTTATAATAAAAGAAGCCAAAGAAATCTTTGCGCATTATAGGGTGGACGCTGGCCGTCCTCCCATAGAATCTATCCTTTTTGATCAAGAAGAAATAATGCGTTTTCAATCTATCGACTATGTTGCTTTCAATGAAAATCTTAGAAAAAAAGTGCTTACCAATATTTTAATTGATAGAATCTCTGAGATTAATGATGATTTGGTTATTATAAATAATGAGCTAGGATTCTCTCTTGAGTATAGGCTCACAAAGTTCTGTCAAAAGAATGCCTATAATGATGAATTGGTTGTGCAATATGAAGGGCCGAAAGAGGAACCCATACCTCCTAAAATTGATCTTGGGGACTTTTGTCCTATTAAATTTAGCCCTTTTGATTACTTTTGCTTGCCTCAAAGAAAACTTGTTGCCGAACGAAGATAATATGAAATGAGTTTCACCGATCTATCTTATTACTACGGCACTACCTAGATCTATCATTGCTTTTATGCCTAGCTAGGGGCGTTAAACGATAGCGCTTGTTGGGAGGCAACCCAATTTTATTTTTAGTTTTTAGTTTTTGCTTCTGTTTAAGAATAAATAATCCATCTAGCCTCTGTTTATATGTGGTTTTATCTTTTAATTAGTGTTTGTGCCAAGTTAAATCTATTAGATCTTCTTGGGTGATAGTTATTTGATCTTGCTGTAATTTCCAGAAACTTTGCACTCAGTGCCCGAATTGTTAAAAATCACCAGAACGTGATAAAATATTGATTCCAATTGCTGCTGATCAATAAACAAAATTTCCAGGTCGTCTAATTTTGGTAGAAGTTTTTGGGTTCCAGAAGTTTGCGTTAGTAACAGATTACTACAGACTGTTCTGTTTTTGACAGATTCTGTTTTGCGTGTGTTGTTTGCTTATTTTGATGAATCTATGGCTAGTAAAATAGTTTATGATCCATAGAGAAGTTGGAATACAGTAGGTTTAACACCAATATAAATAAAGAATGAGTTCATTACAATACCTTAAAGTAGTCTTTTGTTTTCTTTCTCTAACGGAGCTCACGAGATTTCTATTGAGTTTTGTGTTGTGAAGTTTTCAAGTTTTGGGTGAATTCTTTTGATGGATTATGGAACAAGGAGTGGCAAGAGCCTAAGCTTGGGGATGCCCATAGCACCCCCAAGATAATCCAAGGACACCAAAAAGTCAAAGCTTGGGGATGCCCCGGAAGGCATCCCCTCTTTCGTCCACTTCCATCGGTAACTTACTTGGAGCTATATTTTTATTCACCACATGATATGTGTTTTGCTTGGAGCGTCTTGTATTATTTGCGTCTTTGCTTGTTAGTTTACCACAATCATCCTTGCTGTACACACCTTTTGAGAGAGCCATACATGAATTGGAATTTGTTAGAATACTCTATGTGCTTCACTTATAACTTTTGAGCTTGATAGTTTTGCTCATGGTGCTTCACTTATATCTTTTGAGCGTGATAATTTTTGCTCTAGTGCTTCACTTAGATTTTTTTAGAGCACGGTGGTGGATTTGTTTTAAAGAAATTTGATCTCTCATGCTTCACTTAGATTATTTTGAGAATCATTAATAGCATGGAAATTTGCTTAATGTTAATATACTTGGTATTCAAGATATGTGAAACTTTCTTTTGAGTGCGTTGAATACTAAGATAAGTTTGATGCTTGATAACTGTTTTGAGATATGAAGATGGTGATATTAGAGTCATGCTAGTTGATTAGTTGTGAATTTAAAGAATACTTGTGTTGAAGTTTGTGATTCCCGTAGCATGCACGTATGGTGAACTGTTATGTGATGAACTCAGAGCATGATTTATTTATTGATTGTCTTCCTTATGAGTGGCGGTCGGGGACGAGCAATGGTCTTTTCCTACCAATCTATCCCCCTAGGAGCATGCGCGTAATACTTTGCTTTGATAACTTCTAGATTTTTGCAATAAGTATATGAGTTCTTTATGACTAATGTTGAGTCCATGGATCATACGCACTTTTTCCCATCCTTCCACCATTGCTAGCCTCTCTAATACCGCGCACTTTTCACCGGTATCATACACCCACCATATACCTTCCTCAAAACAGCCACCATACCTACCTATCATGGCATTTCCATAGCCATTCCGAGATATATTGCCATGCAACTTTCCACCGTTCCGTTTATTATGACACGCTCTGTAACGCCCCGGATCCGATGCGCCAGGTGTTCGCCAGTTATTCGCCGTCGTTGCCATGTCATTTGCTTGCGTGTTGCACTTTGCCATGTCATCATCTGCATTTCATATCATGTCATCATGTGCATTTCATTTTGCATACGTGTTCGTCTCATGCATCCGAGCATTTTCCCCGTTGTCCGTTTTGCAATCCGGCACTCCTATGTCCCCCGGCGCCCCCTTTTGCCTCTTTTCGTGAGCGGGTGTTAAATGGTCTCGGAATGGACCGAGGTTTGTCAAGCGGCCTTGGTATAGCACCGGTAGACCGCCTGTCAAGTTTCGGATCATTTGGAGGTCGTTTGATACTCCAACGGTTAACCGGGTAACCGCAAAGGCCTCTTTTGTGTGCAGCCCAACACCCCTTTCAAACTGGCCCAAAAACCACCAAACTCCCCTCCATGCTCTCGGTCGTTCGATCACGATCGCGTGGCCGAAAACCGCACCTCATTTGGACTCTCCTTGCTCCCTCTACCTATATAAACACCTCCCCCTCCGAATTCGCGGATCAATCCCCCCCTAACCCTAGTTTTTCCTCTCATGCGCGCGGACGCGCCCTCCCGGCGCGCGGACACGCCCGCCGCCTCGTCTAACGGAGCGCGCCAGATGGCACCTTTCGCCTCCCGCCGCGCGCCTTCGGCGAGCCCGGATCGGCCCGCCTGCCCGCCCGCCGCCGCCGCCTCCTGCGGAGGACCGCGCCTCCCGCCTGGCTGCCCGCCTCCGGCCTGGCTCGCCCGAAGCCGCCGCCGCCTCGCCCGGCTGCCTCGCCCGCCGCCATCGCCTCCCAGCGCGCCCGCCGCCGCCGCTCGCCTCGCCGGCGTTCCCCGTCGCGCCGGCCCGAGCCTCGAGCCCCGCCGCCGCTTGCCTTGGCTGGCCGCCGCGCCTCCCGGCCGGAGACGAGCTCCGCGGTCGCTTCCCACCCCCCTGGCGCCAGATCCGGTGAGGGTCGGCGGATCCGGCTCCCTCGTGCTCCGGCGCCCCCCCCTCCGCCATCCCCACCATTTCCGGATCTCCCCGACGATCCTCGATTTCTGTGCGGTTGACTTCTCCCCCTCCAAATTCCCCTAAGTCCCGAATCTGCTAATATTTTCATGCATTTTCATCGCATCATAACTCTGCATCCGTAGCTCCGTTTCGTGCGTGTAATATGTCGAAATGTTCGTCTCGAAGAGTAAATCATTTCATCTCATTGTATCATTTTCATTTGAGCTCATCTTGATGCCCGAAATGCTGTTAGAAGAATGCTATGTGATGTTAGTTTCTGTTTCTTAACAGAACATGCACTTTTGTCATTTTTGCCATGATTAATGTGTGCATCCTATGGACTTGAGTCCTACAGGTGTTTTGTAATATGCCATGCCATATTTACAGGGGTGTATGCCATGTATTTTTGTGATCAATGTGGTGACTAGAACAAGCATGCAAACTAGGCTTCATGATGTTGCTGATTTCAGCCCCTGTTCTGCTGATATTTTTATGCCATGTTAACTTGATGCTACCGAGAGATCCATGCTTATTTTGAGATACTTCAGTAAGGATGTTTTGTTCTACATGTCTTTCTCTATCCATCCATGCCCTTGTTTGCAATTATGGAGTGCCATAGCTTGAGTCAATCGAGCTCTACTTTTGCTATAAAATGTTTCCTGGCAGATTGGTTACATGTTTTTCAATTTTGCCAAGGTTGTTGTAGTTGATCCTTGCATGCTATGATGTTGTTCTTGCCATGTATAGCTTCTATGCCATGTCTTCTTACTGTTGGTTGCCTTGCCATGCCATATATTGCTCTGTGGTGAGTGGTTCAAGCTCACCAACATGCCTACTTATTGTTGTTCCTGCCATGTATGAATCTGTAATATAACTTGCCATGTTTACATGGGTGCCATCATATTTTCTGATCCTTTTTGGCTCATGGTCAGTAAGGGACTTTTGTTCTATGCATTTAGTAGTATCATGCCATGCCTTTGTTTGCCATGATAAGTTCCTGTAACATGTTGTTTGATAGCTCTAAACATTGCAACCTGATGTTATTTTCTGCAATGTCTGAAACTGTTATTATTTGCATTCTTGCCATGTCATTTTGAGCATGTTCTAGTGATTTATGGAGGTAGCTCAGTGTTCATGTTTTGTAATGCTTTACCTGTACATCATGCCCATGCCTTTTGTTATTACGTTGAGATGCTGTAGCATGTTGTTTTGATGCTTGCAATATGCCTAGTTGTTGTTTTGGACAGCTTGTCCTTTAAACTTGTATAGGGTGTATGTGTTGCACCGTTGCTCCGTTTTGAGTGTGCTCGATATGAAAATTGCTTGATTTTGAATTTAGTTTCATATTATCATGTTGCATCCATGTTTTGAGGTGTTTGCTTGATGTTTGTATGCATTTTGCATCAATGCCATGTTTAACTTGTTTTGCTCATATCTTCTATGCCGTAGCTCCGAATCTAATGAACTTTATATGTAACTTGACTAGAATTTCGTGTAGATCGTCGTGGTGCATCTTAACATGCTGTTTAACAACTTGAACATAAGATTTATTCTGATCTGGACCAATTTCGAAATTTGCATATGAGGACTTACCGGAATTGTTATATGTTGTTCCCGGCCTCATTTAAACTTGCTTTGATGTGTTGCTCTTGTTTGCATCATCTCTTGCCATGAGTAGCTTCATGTAGTTTTGTCATGCATCATGCTTGTTGTGCATCATGTCTTGTCTATGTGTGGTGTGTTTACTATGTTGTGTGCTTCTTCTTGTTAGTTCCTGTTTGCTATGCGATCGTGAGGATTCGTTCGCTCACGCTTGGTTCGGCTTCATCCGTTCGTCTTCTTCATGGACTCGTTCTTCTTCCTAGCGGGATTTCAGGCAAGATGACCGCTACCCTGGATCTCACTACTATCATTGCTATGCTAGTTGCTTCGCTCTATCGCTATGCTGCGCTACCTATCACTTGCTGCTCAAGCCTCCCAAATTGCCATGAACCTCTAACTCGTTGTCACCCTTCCTAGCAAACCGTTGTTTGGCTATGTTACCGCTTTGCTCATCCCCTCTTATAGCGTTGTTAGTTGCAGGTGAAGATGAAGTTTGTTCCTTGTTGGAACATGGAGATGTTGTTCCTTGTTGGAACATGTTTACTTGTTGGGATATCACAATATATCTTATATTATTAATGCATCTATATACTTGGTAAAGGGTGGAAGGCTTGGCCTTATGCCTGGTGTTTTGTTCCACTCTTGTCGCCCTAGTTTCCGTCATATCGGTATTATGTTCCCGGATTTTGCGTCCCTAACGCGGTCGGGTGATTTATGGGACCCCCTTGACAGTTCGCTTTGAACAAGACTTTTCCAGCAAGGCCCAACATTGGTTTTACCATTTGCCTCACCTATGCCCTTTTTCCCTTGGGTTTCGGAGCCCGAGGGTCATCTTTATTTTAGCCCCCGGGCCGGTGCTCCTTCGAGTGTTGGTCCGAACCGAGCAATCTTGGGGCCACCACGGGCAACTCGAGGGTTGGTTTTACTCGTAGCTTGACTTATCCGGTGTGCCCCGAGACCGAGGTACGTGCGACTCCTATCAGGATTTGTCGGCACATCCGGCGGCTTTGCTGGTCTTGTTTTATTGTCTGTCGAAATGTCTTGTAGCCGGATTCCGAGATCGATCGGGTCTTCCGGGAGAAGGAATATCCTTCGTTGATCGCGAGAGCTTATCATGGGCTGTTGGGACACCCTGCAGGTATAAACTTTCGAGAGCCGTGCCCGCGGTTATGTGGCGATGGGAATTTGTTAATATCCGGTTGTAGTAAACTTAAAGCAAACTCTTCTAAAATACACCAACCGTAAAGTGCGAATCGTGAGTGTCTCTTTTCGGGTTGATCGAGAGGAGAACACGGTTTCTTGGGTTATGTCGACGTAAGTAGGAGTTCAGGATCACTTCTTGATCATTACTAGTTGACGACCGTGCCTTTGTTTCTCTTCTCGCCTCATTTGCGTATGTTAGCCACCATACATGCTTAGTCGCTGCTGCAACCTCACCACTTCATCCCTTCCTTTCCTACTTAAGCTTTGCTAGTCTTGATACCCATGGTAATGGGATTGCTGAGTCCTCGTGGCTCCTGATTACTACACCACCAGTTGCGGTACCGATTTGCGATGCTCTGACGCGAGAGCGATGCTTGCTTGTTTTGGAGTTCTTCTTCCGCTTCTTCTTCGATCGGGGATAGGTTCCGGTCGGCAGCCTGGCTAGGTGGTGGATGTCGCTCGAGTTTTGTTTATGTTTCATCCGTAGTCGGATGTTGATCTTGTATATGATGTTGATGTATTCTTGTGGCATTTGTGCCTTATGTATGTATCCCTATGTATTATGTAATGATATCCACCTTGCAAAAGCGTTTCAATATGCGGGTCTATCCTTGGTGGGACCGTCGAGTTCCTTTTGGATAGGGTCGCATATTGGGCGTGACAAGTTGGTATCAGAGCCTCGACCGACCCTAGGAGCCCCCTTGATTGATCGTGTAGTTTAGCCGTCGTTGAGTCTAGAAGAAAACTGTTTTCGGAGTCTAGTTATATCGGAGAGTAGGAATTCTTTTTACTCCTCAGCTCCTTCGTCGCTCTGGTCAGGAATCTTGACATAGGTGTTTTGAATTACTTCTCTTCCCCTTCAAATTTTTCTTTAGGATCACGCAGTTGGTTTTTCCGGTAGTTGTTCCTCAGCTCTTTTCATCCGGTGCATTTCTCGTCAAGTCAACTCGAGCCTCTTCATCTTTGAGTTCAATCCTCGGTTGTTTTCTTTCCCACCCGCCCTCCCTTCTTCTTCTCGGAACCGAAGTCCGTGATCGAGTATGCTTCCTACTCATGTGAAGTTTTTGCTCTCTCTTCTCAATGATTTCAACCGGTGTTTTCTCTTCAAGATAATCGTCAGTTTCCCCTTCCAAGTTGCCTTTGTTTTCCCGCCCTCCCACCCAATTATTCCCGGAGTTCGAGTTTCTTTTGACCGTCAATTCCATTCGTGTGGAGCCTCTTCAGTCTTCCCTCAATTATTTCAACCGGTGAATTCTCGTCTCGTTCGTCATTCTTCATCTCTTTTTTCTTTTCCGGCGGATTCAATTCAAGTTTTTTTCGAGTTGATCACATTCTTTTCCTTGGTTAAAGTGTTTTCCCTGCTTGTTCGCCTCTCGCCAGTTTATCATTCTGGAGTTCCGAAGACATCTCAAGAGATTCGTTTGTGTTACAATTAATTCGAGGTTGTCACCTCAGTCAAATATTTCAGTTCTTCCGGTGCATCATCTATCTGTTCAACATCCCTTTCCAACGGTGTTTTATTTTAGTGGGCCCTAACCCACAGGTCTTTCCCAGGATCTTACCTGACTCTTTTAATTCCCCGGAGTTATTCCCAAATTCTTTTCAAGTGTGACGTAAGAATGAATTTCATCAGTCAGATGCCTTCCCAAGATCGATTTCAAATCATTTCATTGTTGACTCAACCTCTTTGCTTTTCATTCTACCGGAGTACCTCAGTTATTTTGGTGGTGTTTCTCGTCGTCATTTGAAGAACGAAGAAGAGTTCCTTCTAAATCTTGTCCGTTCCCCCGGAGATTCATGGTTCTAGTTTCTTATTATCCTCTTCTAATTATTCCAATTGTCAGATATTCCTTTTCTTACCCATCCGGAGTATTTCAGGTGTTGCTTTCTCTCTCGATTATCTGGAGGTCATATTTTCGGAATATTTCTTCGTTCCAAGTTTTCAAATTCGTTCTCCAATTATTCTACATCCGTGCCCCTTCGTTCGTCTCAATATTCTTCCGGTGCTGCGTTCAAGCATTCATTAATCAGTTTGCGATCTCTTTGATCTCTTTTCTCTAAATTCCCTCAAATATCTTCGTGCTTTTCTAATTCTTTCCGGCGATCCGTTCTCTTCTCTTTGTTCATTTTCATTTTGATGGTGGTTCGTTGAAGATTACTTTTCGGGTCATTCGTTCTTTTCAATCCTACCGGTGGTTCATGAAGACCTTCTCAAGGTGGCGCTATGTCACTTCTCAATTCTTTTTCAAGAAGAATAAGTAGTATGCAAAATCCAGTGCTTGTCATCAATTTAATTTGATGAAGGATAAGCACACAATAAATCTTATTCTTATTTCATCAAAGTGTCTAATCCCTTCCTTCGGAGTTTGTTCTTGATGAATAAATTCTAGTTCCAAGTCTTTTCATCTTTTCTTTTCTGGAGTCAATTATTTCCTCGGCCATTTCGTCGGAACCTCCATCTAAATCACCGCAAGGTTTAATCTTATTCTTTCTTCCTTCATTCTATCTCACCATCATTTTGTTACCGGAGTTCTTCATGGTGGTTCTTCATGATTTAATTCATTCTTCAAGAGTTCATCTATGTTCTTTTGGAGGAGCTCAAGTATCTTTCTTCTTGCATATCAAAGTGCAATTAAATCTCCGTATTCTTTTGAAGTGGAGTTTTGCATTTCTTCGTTCTTCTCATCTATTTAATCTTTTCTGCTTGTGGTTGGCTATCACCTCATAATTTTGAGAGGTTATCCATAAGTCCACAACAATCTTATTCTTTTCGTTGGTGATTTTTTCAACAACTCCGTTCAATCCTTCCTTCTAAGTTCTTTTCATTCAATTTTTTCAATTCTTCCGGAGCCAATGCATTGTTCATGTCGTCAAGTGTCATTCCATCTTGTGAAGTTCATGTTCTAATCCTTCCATTTTCAGCCGGAGTGCTGCCTAAATCGTTTCAGTCTTATCCGTTTCTTTTTCTCATTCTAACCACTCCGTTTAGAACGAGTGCTTTCATAGTCTATCTGATTCTGTGAGCTTTCGATTCTCGTCATTCTCATCGTTCCTCTCTTCTTCTCGAGTGCTCTCGATTCTTTGCTTCTTCTCTTGAGTTCTTGTTTTCACCTCATCCCTTTTCCCTTCCGTCTCGCTCCTAAGATTTCGGGACGAGATCTCTTGTTAGTGGAGGAGTGTTGTAACGCCCCGGATCCGATGCGCCAGGTGTCCGCCAGTTATTCGCCGTCGTTGCCATGTCATTTGCTTGCGTGTTGCACTTTGCCATGTCATCATCTGCATTTCATATCATGTCATCATGTGCATTTCATTTTGCATACGTGTTCGTCTCATGCATCCGAGCATTTTCCCCGTTGTCCGTTTTGCAATCCGGCACTCCTATGTCCCCCGGCGCCCCCTTTTGCCTCTTTTCATGAGAGGGTGTTAAATGGTCTCGGAATGGACCGAGGTTTGTCAAGCGGCCTTGGTATAGCACCGGTAGACCGCCTGTCAAGTTTCAGATCATTTGGAGGTCGTTTGATACTCCAACGGTTAACCGGGTAACCGCAAAGGCCTCTTTTGTGTGCAGCCCAACACCCCTTTCAAACTGGCCCAAAAACCACCAAACTCCCCTCCATGCTCTCGGCCGTTCGATCACGATCGCGTGGCCGAAAACCGCACCTCATTTGGACTCTCCTAGCTCCCTCTACCTATATAAACACCTCCCCCTCCGAATTCGCGGATCAATCCCCCCCTAACCCTAGTTTTCTCCTCTGCGCACGGACGCGTCCGCCGGGCCGGACACGCCCGCCGCCGCCCCTCGTCTAACGGGAGGCGCGCCGCGTGGCATTTTCGCCGCCTCCGCCGCCCGCGGCCGGCGAGCCCGGATCGGGCCCGCCCGGCCCGTCGCCGCCCGTCGCCTCCCGCTGGAGGGGCCGCGCCCCCGCGCAGCTGCCCGCCTCCGCCCGCCGCTTCGCCGGAGTTTCGCCGCCGCCGCCTCGCCCGGCTGCCTCGCCCGCCGCCATCGCCGCCTCCCAGCGCGCCGGCGCCGCCCTCTACCTCGCCGGTGTTCCCCGTCGCGCCGGCCGCCCGAGCCCGAGCCCCGCGCCGCCGCTGCCTTGCGCCGCCGCCGCCGCCTCCCGACCGGAGACGAGCTCCACGGTCGCCCCACCCCGCCGGAGCAGATCCGGTGAGGGGCCGGCCGGATCCGGCTCCCTCGTGCTCCGGCGCCCCCCCCCTCCGGCCATCCCCACCATTTCCGGATCTCCCCGACGATCCTCGATTTCCGTGCGGTTGACTTCTCCCCCTCCAAATTCCCCTAAGTCCCGAATCTGCTAATATTTTCATGCATTTTCATCGCATCATAACTCTGCATCTGTAGCTCCGTTTCGTGCGTGTAATATGTCAAAATGTTCGTCTCGAAGAGTAGATCATTTCATATCATTTCATCATTTTCATTTGAGCTCATCTTGATGCCCGAAATGCTGTTAGAAGAGTGCTATGTGATGTTAGTTTCTGTTTCTTAACAGAACATGCACTTTTGTCATTTTTGCCATGATTGATGTGTGCATCCTATGGACTTGAGTCCTACAGGTGTTTTGTAATATGCCATGCCATATTTACAGGGGTGTATGCCATGTATTTTTGTGATCAATGTGGTGACTAGAACAAGCATGCAAACTAGGCTTCATGATGTTGCTGATTTCAGCCCCTGTTCTGCTGATATTTTTATGCCATGTTAACTTGATGCTACCGAGAGATCCATGCTTATTTTGAGATACTTCAGTAAGGATGTTTTGTTCTACATGTCTTGCTCTATCCATCCATGCCCTTGTTTGCAATTATGGAGTGCCATAGCTTGAGTCAATCGAGCTCTACTTTTGCTATAAAATGTTTCCTGGCAGATTGGTTACATGTTATTCAATTTTGCCAAGGTTGTTGTAGTTGATCCTTGCATGCTATGATGTTGTTCTTGCCATGTATAGCTTCTATGCCATGTCTTCTTACTGTTGGTTGCCTTGCCATGCCATGTATTTCTCTGTGGTGAGTGGTTCAAGCTCACCAACATGCCTACTTATTGTTGTTCCTGCCATGTATGAATCTGTAATATAACTTGCCATGTTTACATGGGTGCCATCATATTTTCTGATCCTTTTTGGCTCATGGTCAGTAAGAGACTTTTGTTCTATGCATTTAGTAGTATCATGTCATGCCTTTGTTTGCCATGATAAGTTCCTGTAACATGTTGTTTGATAGCTCTAAACATTGCAACCTGATGTTATTTTCTGCAAAGTCTGAAACTGTTATTATTTGCATTCTTGCCATGTCATTTTGAGCATGTTCTAGTGATTTATGGAGGTAGCTCAGTGTTCATGTTTTGTAATGCTTTACCTGTACATCATGCCCATGCCTTTTGTTATTACGTTGAGATGCTGTAGCATGTTGTTTTGATGCTTGCAATATGCCTAGTTGCTGTTTTGGACAGCTTGTCCTTTAAACTTGTATAGGGTGTATGTGTTGCACCGTTGCTCCGTTTTGAGTGTGCTCGATATGAAACTTGCTTGATTTTGCATTTAGTTTCATATTATCATGTTGCATCCATGTTTTGAGGTGTTTGCTTGATGTTTGTATGCATTTTGCATCAATGCCATGTTTAACTTGTTTTGCTCATCTCTTCTAGGCCGTAGCTCCGAATCTAATGAACTTTATATGTAACTTGACTAGAATTTCGTGTAGATCGTCGTGGTGCATCTTAACATGCTGTTTAACAACTTGAACATAAGGTTTATTCAGATCTGGACCAATTTCTAAATTTGCATATGAGGACTTACCGGAATTGTTATATGTTGTTCCCGGCCTCATTTAAACTTGCTTTGATGTGTTGCTCTTGTTTGCGTCATCTCTTGCCATGAGTAGCTTCATGTAGTTTTGTCATGCATCATGCTTGTTGTGCATCATGTCTTGTCTATGTGTGGTGTGTTTACTATGTTGTGTGCTTCTTCTTGTTAGTTCCTGTTTCGTTGCGATCGTGAGGATTCGTTCGTCTATGCTTGGTTCGGCTTCATCCGTTCGTCTTCTTCATGGACTCGTTCTTCTTCCTAGCGGGATTTCAGGCAAGATGACCGCTACCCTGGATCTCACTACTATCATTGCTATGCTAGTTGCTTCGCTCTATCGCTATGCTGCGCTACCTATCACTTGCTGCTCAAGCCTCCCAAATTGCCATGAACCTCTAACTCGTTGTCACCCTTCCTAGCAAACCGTTGTTTGGCTATGTTACCGCTTTGCTCAGCCCCTCTTATAGCGTTGTTAGTTGCAGGTGAAGATGAAGTTTGTTCCTTGTTGGAACATGGAGATGTTGTTCCTTGTTGGAACATGTTTACTTGTTGGGATATCACAATATATCTTATATTATTAATGCATCTATATACTTGGTAAAGGGTGGAAGGCTCGGCCTTATGCCTGGTGTTTTGTTCCACTCTTGCCGCCTAGTTTCCGCTATATCGGTATTATGTTCCCGGATTTTGCGTCCCTAACGCGGTCGGGTGATTTATGGGACCCCTTGACAGTTCGCTTTGAACAAGACTTTTCCAAAGAAGGCCCAACATTGGTTTTACCATTTGCCTCACCTATGCCCTTTTTCCCTTGGGTTTCGGAGCCCGAGGGTCATCTTTATTTTAGCCCCCGGCCGGTGCTCCTTCGAGTGTTGGTCCGAACCGAGCAACCTGCTTGGGGCCACCACGGGCAACTCGAGGGTTGGTTTTACTCGTAGCTTGACTTATCCGGTGTGCCTCGAGACCGAGGTACGTGCGACTCCTATCAGGATTAGTCGGCACATCCGGCGGCTTTGCTGGTCTTGTTTTATTGCTGTCGAAATGTCTTGTAGCCGGATTCGAGACCGATCGGGTCTTCCGGGAGAAGGAATATCCTTCGTTGATCGCGAGAGCTTATCATGGGCTGTTGGGACACCCCGCAGGTATAAACTTTCGAGAGCCGTGCTCGCGGTTATGTGGCAGATGGGAATTTGTTAATATCCGGTTGTAGTAAACTTAAAGCAAACTCTTCTAAAATACACCAACCGTATGCGCGAATCGTGAGTGTCTCTTTTCGGGTTGATCGAGAGGAGAACACGGTTTCTTGGGTTATGTCGACGTAAGTAGGAGTTCGTGATCACTTCTTGATCATTACTAGTTGACAACCGTTCCTTTGTTTCTCTTCTCGCTCTCATTTGCGTATGTTAGCCACCATACATTCTTAGTCGCTGCTGCAACCTCACCACTTCATCCCTTCCTTTCCTACTTAAGCTTTGCTAGTCTTGATACCCATGGTAATGGGATTGCTGAGTCCTCGTGGCTCACAGATTACTACACCACCAGTTGCAGGTACCGGTTTGCGATGCTCCTGACGCGAGAGCGATGCTTGCTTGTTTTGGAGTTCTTCTTCTGCTTCTTCTTCGATCAGGGGATAGGTTCCAGGTCGGCAGCCTGGGCTAGCAGGGTGGATGTCGTTCGAGTTTCTGTTTATGTTTCATCCATAGTCGGATGTTGATCTTGTATATGATGTTGATGTATTCTTGTGGCATTTGTGCCTTATGTATGTATCCCTATGTATTATGTAATGTTGATGTAATGATATCCACCTTGCAAAAGCGTTTCAATATGCGGGTCTATCCTTGGTGGGACCGTCGAGTTCCTTTTGGATAGGGTCGCATATTGGGCGTGACACGCTCCATCATTGTCATATTGCTTAGCATGATCATGTAGTTGACATTGTATTTGTGGCAAAGCCACCGTTCATAATTCTTTCATACATGTCACTCATGAATCATTGCATATCCCGGTACACCGCCAGAGGCATTCATATAGAGTCATATTTTGTTCTAAGTATCGAGTTGTAATTGTTGAGTTGTAAGAAAAATAAAAGTGTGATGATCATCATTATTAGAACATTGTCCCAAGTGAGGAAAGGATGATGGGGACTATGATTCCCACATAAGTCGGGATGAGACTCCGGACAACCAATAAAAAAAAGAGGCCAAAAAAAGAGAAAATGCCCAAATAAAAAAAATGAGAGAAAAAGAGAGAAGGGACAATGTTACTATCCTTTTTCCACACTTGTGCTTAAAAGTAGCACCTTGATCTTCATGATAGAGAGTCTCTCATTTTGTCACTTTCATATACTAGTGGGAATTTTTCATTATAGAACTTGGCTTGTATATTCCAATGATGGGCTTCCTCAAATGCCCTAGGTCTTCGTGAGAAAGCAAGTTGGCTTTCATAGACTTATAGCTCTAGTGCATCCGTTGCATGGCAATCCCTACTCACTCACATTGATATCTATTGATGGGCATCTCCATAGCCCATTGATACGCCTAGTTGATGTGAGACTATCTTCCCTCTTTTTGTCTTCTCCACAACCACCATTCTATTCCACATATAGTGCTATATCCATGGCTCACGCTCATGTATTACGTGAAGATTGAAAAAGTTTTGAAAATGTTAAAGTATGAAACAATTGCTTGGCTTGTCATCGGGGTTGTACATGATTTAAATACTTTGTGTGGGGAAGATGGAGCATAGCTGCACCATATGATTTTGTAGGGATAACTTTCTTTGGCCATGTTATTTTGAGAAGACATAATTGCTTAGTTAGTATGCTTGAAGTATTATTATTTTTTATGTCAATATGAACTTTTGTCTTGAATCTTTTGGATCTGAATATTCATACCATGATTAAGAAGATTTACATTGAAATTATGCCAAAGTATCACTCCGCATCAAAAATTCTCTTTTTATCATTTACCTACTCGAGGACGAGCAGGAATTCAGCTTGGGGATTGCTGATACGTCTCCAACGTATCTTTAATTTTGATTGCTCCATGCTACTTTATCTACTGTTCTGGACTATTATGGGCTTTATTTTCCACTTTCATATTATTTTTGGAACTAACCTATTAACCGGAGGCCCAGCCCAGAATTGCTGTTTTTTTGCCTATTTCAGTGTTTCGAAGAAACGGAATATCAAACGGATTCCAAACGGAATGAAACCTTCGGGAACGTGATTTTCCAACCGAACGTGATCCAGGAGACTTGGACCCTACTCCAAGAAGTGCCAGAGGCGGTCACGAGGGTGGAGGGCGCTACCGGTGCGGCCCCTACCTCGTGGGCCCCCGACGCTCCACCGACGCATTCTTCCTCCTATATATACCCACGATCCCCAAACGCCGTAACAGGAGCCAAAACCTAATTCCACCGCCACAACTTCTCAGATCCACGAGATCCCATCTTGGGGCCTGTTAGGAGTTCACGAGGGGGCATCCACCACGGAGGGCTTCTACATCAACACCATAGCCTCTCCGATGAAGTATGAGTAGTTTACTTCAGACCTTCGGGTCCATAGCTAGTAGCTAGATGGCTTCTTCTCTATTTTTGGATCTCAATACAATGTTCTCCCCCTCTCTCGTGGAGATCTATTCGATGTAATCTTCTTTTTGCGGCGTGTTTGTTGAGACCGATGAATTGTGGGTTTAAGATCCAGCTTATCTATGAATAATATTTGATTCTTCTCTGAATTCTTTTATGTATGATTGAGTTATCTTTGCAAGTCTCTTCGAATTATCCGCTTGGTTTGGCCAACTAGATTGGTAGTTCTTGCAATGGGAGAAGTGCTTAGCTTTGGGTTCAATCTTGTGGTGTCCTTACCAAAGGATGTAAAGGGTTGCAAGGCACATATTGTATTGTTGCCATCGAGGATAACAAGATGGGGTATCTATGATATTGCATGAATTTATTCCTCTACATCATGTCATCTTACTTAATGCGTTACTCTGCTTTTTAACTTAATACTCTAGATGCATGCCGGATAGCGGTCGATGAGTGGAGTAATAGTAGTAGATGCGTAATCGTTTGGTCTACTTGTCTCGGACGTGATGCCTATATACATGATCATACCTAGATAACCTCATAACTATGCTCAATTTCATCAATTGCTCAACAGTAATTTGTTCACCCACCGTAGAAAATCTATGCTCTTGAGAGAAGCCACTAGTGAAACCTATGCCCCCGGTCTATTCTCATCATATTAATCTCTATCACTTTATTTACTTGCTTTGCTTTACTTTGCTTTACTTATCACTTTGCATCTTTATACCAAAATACCAAAAATATTATCTCTATCGATCTCACTCGTAAGTGACCGTGAAGGGATTGACAACCCCTAATCGCTACTGGTTGCGCAGTAGCTATCGCTTTGTGCATGTACGAGGGACTTGTGCGTGGCCTCCCATCGGATTGATACCTTGGTTCTCAAAACCGAGGGAAATACTTACGCCATTGTGCTGCATCATCCTCTCCTCTTCGGGGAAAACCAACGCAAGCTCAAGACGTAGCAGTACGTACGTGCGCCGTGCGTGCACCTCTTCTCTTCGTGCACGCCCCCCACCTACATGGGTGTGTGTGTGAGAGAGATACAAACCTAGACAGATGGCGTGTGCGTTCGTGAGTGTGTTTTGTTGGGGGGTGTGATTTCATGAATGTATTTGTGGGAATATGTGTCGATGATATCTCAAACACAAATTTTACACATGCAATGTGTGTGAAATAGAGGCCTATCTATATCATATATAGAGGGGGTGATCCACGAGAAGAGAGGGAGGGGTCATAGATATTGATAGAGTCAAAGAGAGGATCAAGTGGGTGGGTGCGAGATCGATGAAGAGAGCCATCGAATTTGTGTGTGTGCAAGTCAAAGATATAGGGCGACTGACCTACCGGAACGTCAGAGGGCACACGACAAGTTTGTGTGTGGCAGGGAGACATGACTAGAGCACTCGATGTATTGGTGTGTTTGGGGGGGGAGGCTGAGACCTAACTAGAGAGGTAGATCAACTCGTATATGTGTTGAGAAGGAGAGAACCAGCTATGTCTTGAGGGAGATCGGTCGACATCCATACATAAGTGAAGGACGAGAAATAGGTTAGGACAGGGAGAGAGAGAGAGAGAGAGAGAGAGAGAGAGAGAGAGAGAGAGGTAGAGTGCTGGATGGGTGATGGAGGTGCTTCTCGAAGATAGTGGGAGAGGGGTAGAGTGCTGGACGAGTGATGGAGTTGCTTCTCGAAGATGGTGGAGAGAGAGAGAGAGAGAGAGAGAGAGAGGGAGAGGGAGAGGGAGAGGGGTAGAGTGCTGGATGGGTGATGGAGTTGCTTCTCGAAGATGGTGGAGTGAGAGAGAGAGGAGAGAGAGAGAGAGGAAGAGGAGTAGAGTGTTGGATGGGTGATGGAGTTGCTTCTCGAAGATGGTGGGAGAGGTGCTTCTCGAAGATGGTGGGAGAGGCCTACTAGACAAACTGATGGTAGAACTGCAATATTATCAATAAGAGAGGGGATGTGTTTCTATGTGTGCGTGTGCGTGATAGATGTATTGGGAGGCCTGCATGGATGATGAAGGGGGGCATGTGTTTGGTAAGCAGACCTAACTAGATCGGTAGATCAATTGTTGTGTGTCGAAGGAAGGGAGAGACATAACTAATGAGGTAGATCGATCGACGCGTGGGGAAAACGAGTTATAATGACCTAGCTAGCTATATGTATAGCGGGAGATCGGTCGATGTACATCCATTTGTTAGAGGCAAATAAGGCCTAGCGAGACGGATAGACAGAGAGAATGGAGTTAGGAGGTGGTGCGACAGGCCTACTAGCTAGATAGGGGGAGGAGTGTGCGATTGTGAGATCGATGAAAAGTGGGGCGGGAGTTTACACGTGTGTCGGACCGTATGAGAGACACGAGGCATGGGCACAGAAAGGAGGAGATGGAAGGTGCGTGTGTATATGGTAGGCAGACATCGCTGGAGCGGTTTATCGATCGGTGTGTGTCGGAAAGGAGTTGTGGAGACCGTGGGAGAACGACCTAAAGAAAAAAATGAATGTGCGCGATAGAATGTTGAGGGAGGGGAGTGCAATTAGGGCATGTGCATGCACGAGAGAAAGTTAGTGCTAGCTACAAAGGTTAGAGAATTGTGTGGGTGTAAGAGACGAACAAAGATCATAATTCGATATGAAAGTGGATTCATATATTTGAATAGGAGATCATAGTGTTATATACATATGCATGCATGAATATAGCGGTGATACGCGTGGTGTGGTTTTGGACATGTTATACCATAATGTGATAATGCGTGGTGTTTGCAACTCACAGCTAAATATCGAACAATCTGAACCGTACTATACATCAAACAATCTCACATTTTATTTGAATTTGTGATAATGTGTGGCGTTTGCAGCTCAAAACAAATATCGAACAATCTAAACCATACTATATATGGAACAATCTCACATTTTATTTGAATTTGTGGTAATGTGTGGCGTTTGCAACACACATCTAAATACTTGTAGGCGTAGGGGGCGGGGCACCATACCTTATGTGATAAACACATTATACATATGAGACATGGTTTAGATTATGAAGATCTAGCTAGAGCTTGAAATATACTGTGGTCTGAAATCAACATAAAGTGGATTCAAAAAATAGAGTTCGAGTTCATATAGTACACATAGTTCATATATAACTCGACAGTAATCATGTGGTGTGCTGTGAAGATAATACACAAACAATGGTTTAACTTGACAATAATGATGATTGTAGATCTTATTAAAATAGAGAAACAAATTCAAATGTTCTAACTTCACAACAATCATGATTATAGATATTATTCAAATAGAGAAACGAATTCAAATTTAGTTCATATTGAAGCGGTAGTATATACGTTTGGAATGCACTAAAACGTTCATTTGAGTAGCAGGTTGCATGCATTATACACGTAGCGAAATATTTTAATTGAACATAACATGAATTCAAAGTTTTAATGGCATTTGTAGTGCGAATTGATTTGGTACAGTAGACGGGACTAGACTCTCTTGTGTGGTGCTAATTGATTTCTTTTTGTTTTTTTCATTGAGGGAAGTGCGAATTGATTCGGTATAGTACACGTTAGGCTTGTTCGGAAATTTCAACCCGCGCCTTGTTACGCTGAAATATTTAAGATATATCTTTGTCTTGTTGTGCTCTGAAAACTCCCTCCATCTCAACCCGCGCCTTGCTATCCCAAAATTACAATGCGCGTGAAAACTCCCACCTCCCACGCAATCCCGACACGTGAAATGCCCGTGATACCCCTGAACCGAAAGAACCGCCTAGCTCAAATTGGTGGGGGTACTTCCGTAACTTACCCCACATTTGGACAAGCGCGTCCCTAAGCCATGGTTCCCCCTCCCATCCCATTTGTACACCAAGGCCGCGAAAACCCGTGAAGCCCCACACCCTCCTCTGTCCGCCACCCAGCCGGAGCCTCTTCCCCAACGACGTCGTCCATAGCAACACCTCGATGTCCCTCATCCACCGCACCAGATGAGGATCCGTCGTCGATCTCGTCATCCTGCCGGTTCAGCCAGCTCATCCTCCACCTCCAAGGAGCTACCCCATTGTTCCCCTCGTCTTTCGCGCCACCTCCATTCCCACACCGCCGTCTTCACCTGCACCACCGGAAGAGCAGCATCATCACCGATTCCTCGGATGAAGCTGAGGCCTAATCGGCGCCACCAAAGAGGTTCTACACTAATCGCCGCATTTTCTTCTTGATTCGATCTCACGTGTTGTCGGTGCTTGGTCCCGAGCCGACATGGCGCGCGACTCCATCCACGGCGTTGTCGTCGGCCACTTCCTCCATGACGTCGCTCCCTCGGTGGCGACGTCCACATCAGTAGGAGCTGCTGCTCTGCTCTTGCTCTCGGTCCCCTGCCTGGTCTACTCTTGCTCTTGCTCTTGTTGCTGCTCTCGCTCTTTCTCTTGCTTGCGCTGCTGCTCTCGCTCTTGCTCTTGCTTGCGCTGCTACTCGATTTAGCTTCTGATTCGGTGACGGTGAATCGACTTTTGGGTCACGATTTTCAGGGGTGGGGGTGGGACTCGCCAGAGTTAAGGAAGAACCAACAGCAGCTGGGAGGGGGCTCACAGAGAGGTACCCCACTATCTATCTTAGGGTTCAGGGTGGGGCGGTGGTCGCGGCGGTGGGGGGCGCGATGGTGGGGCGGTGGCGTGGTGATTGCTGGAGAAAAAGCTCGGCGTGTGGGGGGGAGGGCTAGAGGGATGGCCGGGGCGGCGGTGGACGGGCGGTGAGGAGTAGTTTTGGGGCGGGCGGGGGCCATCGGTTTGACCGGTGGTGGCTGGCGGCTTAGGGGGTGGAGGTTGAAGATGAACTGCAGGCCCTTGATTTCAGATCCAATGGCTGGAAAATCGATCGACGAGAGATGAAAAAGTCAGTCGACTGACGTGTAGCCTCATCCTGCATGCTGCTCTACTCTTGCGCATGCTGCTGCTGCACGAGCAGCAGATCCTGCTCTCGCTCGAGCCCCTGAACTGCTACCCGAGATGCTGCTTCACGACCAGCTGCCCCGGCTCTCGCACGCTTTGCTGCTCTGGGATTGCTGCTGCTGCTACTGCTTTTTTGCTACTAGTGCGTTCAGTTTCGATAGTAAAATTCAGTTTCGATAGCAAAATTCGGTTTCGACGGTTAAATTCAGTTTCGACAGTTAAGTTCGGAGATGAGCGGCTGATGTATTTTAAATCTAGCACTTTGTGGTTATGTATTTTACGTCATCTATTGGAGATGCTATTAGAATTCCACTCAGGTTAACGTTGTCTCTCTTGTCCTGCTTCAGCCTCGTCGTCGTACAACTTAGCGGAGCTGCTCCAACAATGAAACCCTCCATCACAGCGGAGCAGTACCCCGGGCTCCATCTCCAGACGCCTAAGATCTTCTTCCCCTCCCCCGACAGCTAAATCAGTCGGAGCATCCTCATCGACCAACCCAATCACGGTGAGATTGACATGGCTTCGCCAAAGAGGTTGTACATTTGTTGCATCGCTTTTTTACTCTACATGTTATATGTTTTGTCCACTGAGCACACGTAGTAACATGAAACATGATTAATTTCTCCTACCATATGACAAGCAGTGAGGTACCAGGCAACTTAGATATCCGTGATGAACTCTCTTAAACGCCATCATTATTTATCTCTACGCGTTTGAGCTGTGCATTTGTAGATGGGCCTAGAAGTTGAGCTAGTAGGGCAGTGGCCTAAGTCCAAAGTAGTATAAGTGGCACAAAAATATTTTTTGAGTGTAGGCTTTTACCTGCTCATGCCTACCTACTAGAATCGCCAGTGCTTGAAAGAAAAAGTGAAGGAAAAACATAGGAATTGGAAAGTTTCCTATGATACTACTATTCATGCATTTGGTTCAAAGGAATAGAGCAAAGGAAAACTGTAGGATTTGTTCCTTTAGTGTCTCCTTGAAAGAAAAACCATAGGAATTTTAATATCCACTTGTCCTCCTTTTCAAATTCCTATTCATGAAGCACAAGACTAAGAGATAGTAGCATAATAGCATTATAACCATACATTTTCTTGTGGTTTGACTTAGTCTCACCATGCTTCTTTGCATCATGTGATCTTCCAATTCTTGTGAACCAAACACCCAGGTTGGCAGAAATCATGTGTTTTTAACTTCTCTGTTTTGCACGTGCATTCCTATCCTATTACTATGTATTTCCTATCCATGCGTTGTTAGAATCCTCCAATTCAAACGAGCCCTTACAGAATTACTTCTTTTACAGATAGTTATCAAAGAAAACCTTGTGTGGTTTGTCCCGCTCATGTTGCGCCATCGTCCACCCCAGCTCAGGTGCTCCAACGACAGTAGGGTCCACCACAGCAGGGATCCGGCCTCCAGACTGTCTTTCGCCGCCTTAGATCTTCTTCCCCGCCGCCGGCAGCCACGGCAACTGTATTAGCATCATCAACCGAGCTGATGACCTCGAGGACTACACGGGTCTGCAAGAGAGGTCGCACTCTTTCGTGTCTGCTAACGTTATGCATCGCTTAATATTACATGCTACTTTATCGTCATGTTCACCGATTAGACTCTGAGTCAGCTCCAAACTAATGCTCAAACTTGAGTTTTAAATGGTTGGGGGTACATATCGGGGCCTCAATCAATAGTATCTATCTACTATCTGGTTAATCTTTGGTGTCTACTATGAGTTTCATGTTGGGTGGAAACAAACCGTAAAGAAGCCATTATCTATATTTTTTAACCAAAACCATTATTTGTCTGCTATCATTGGTTTTGGGTCTATCCACAGGTTTCTACCATCACTCTGGATTTCTACATGCACTCCTTACATAATCTCACCATGTTTTATTCCTATGCATGTCAGTTATTGTACACAATGGAACTGAACATGTAGAGCAAAAGAGACGAGCCTTGCGTGGCAATAAAATTTCATGCAGACGTCGCTCCATGGTGAACGCAAAGGCATCCCCCCTCTACCCATTACGGATTGTGATCAAGAGGAAGATAACTGTTCTAAGGGGGATTCAAAAGGAGAAGACCACTCCTATTTACCCCCTGAGGTCTTTGCTCTAACTTGGCATGCTAATTTTGGTAATATCATGCATATGGTGCCTTGCATTGCTTACTTTATACATCAAATATGTCATCTGCTTAGCTTAGACATCCTTTGTGTGAATGCCATCTGTTTAGTTTCTTTATCGTATATGTGAATTATGCAACACCATCTTGTTTAGCCAGACATCATATATGTGAATTTTTCAATGCTATCCTGCCTAGCCAGTCATCTTATATGTGAATTATATCATGCCATCCTTTTTTCCATTACATATTACATTTGTCAACAATGTTAGTAAATTCAACTACTCTTCATGTGCATCAGCCATTTGACACGGTTGAGGGAGTCCCGGATTAGGGGGTGTCCGGATAGCCGGACTACCGTCATCGGCCGGACTATCATTTGCCGGACTATCATCATCGACCGGACTCCAAGACTATGAAGATAGAAGATTGAAGACTTCACCCCGTGTCCGGATGGGACTTTCCTTGGCGTGGAAGGCAAGCTTGGCGATACGGATATGTAGATCTCCTACCATTGTAACCGACTCTATGTAACCCTAGCCCCCTCCGGTGTCTATATAAACCGGATGGCTTTAGTCCGTAGGACTACAATCACAACAACCCTTACAATCATACCATAGGCTAGCTTCTAGGGTTTAGCCTCCTTGATCTCGTGGTAGATCCACTCTTGTAAACATCCACAATATCAATATCAATCAAGCGGGGACGTAGGGTTTTACCTCCATCAAGAGGGCCCAAACCAGGTAAACATCGTGTCCCTTGTCTCCTGTTACCATCCGCTTAGACGCACGATTCGGGACCCCTACCCGAGATCCGCGGTTTTGACACCGACATTGGTGCTTTTTTGAGAGTTCCTCCGTGCCGCCACGATAGGAAGGATGCCTCCTCCCGCCTTCAAGGACGGTATCTTCGCCAAAGGAGCCTTGGCCGCCGGCCAAACTATCCGCTAGGTGGTTTTCTTATGACCGCTGTCCGCCATCGCTCGACAACGACCTCTCAAGTCGCCAAAAGCAATCTTCACGTCAGCTCGAATTCGCCGAGCGGTTGGGTCCAATAGAGCTCGTCGTCAGAACGAGCTCTTGGATCGACGCACTCAGGAGTCGCTATAGACTACGATCGATTGGGCTTAAACCCGATCCGAGAGAAATTAACTCTCCCGGTCACCCACCACGTTGCGTGGTAGAGGAACGATGCGGCGACGCTTCTCTCAGATTGCAAACTAGTCATGTCCGGATCCCCGAACCCCCCATGCCGGATTCCCGCGGAGGGACGGGCTTCGATCAAACACTGAACTTAAAGTCAGGCATCGGACCAGACTCGTTGGACAACGTCCAGAAATCCAAGCTTCCAAAATTGGAAACTTCTCGGCCTTCGAGCCTTGAGATGGGTAGGGTTCCGGACTTAGTTCCACCCACCCGCCCAGACATATGCGATCTAACTCTAATTCGGCAAGAGCCCGCCGAGACAGTACATCACTACTGGGCCAGATTCCTCCTGGTTATGGACAGGATAAAACACGTCGAAACTCTAGTAGACGACTTGAGGCTCACATTCGACAGCCTCAGAGCATATGACATCAAGCTGAATCCGGAAAAATGTGTTTTCGCGCATCGGTGGAAAGCTCTTGGGCTTCATCGTATCCGTAGAGGAATTGAAGCAAACCCAGCCAAGATCCGAGCTCACACAGCTAGATATCCCAAAAGACCTCAAGCAAATACAAAATTGACGGATGCGAGCGGCTCTAAGCCGCTTTATCTCCGTCTAGGAGAAAAGGCATTACCCTCTATCGCCTCCTCAGCAAGATCAACACTTCGAGTGGACGGATGCTGCCACCGCCGACTCAAGAAATAAAGGCCATATTGGCAACAATCCGGTCTGGCTGCGCCTAACCCGGGCGAACCAATGTTGTTATACATCGCAGCTACGCATCAAGTTGTAGCGCGGTACTGCGTCGTCGAACGAGAAATGAAGGGCATAAATTCCCTCTTCAAAACCAGTATACTACGATCCATCGTGTTAACCCCGCAAGTCCGTTACCCGCACTATCGTAAGATAGCGTCGCGGTGTTCATGGCATCCGGAAGCTCGACACTACTTTCAAGAGTGTTCGATAACGATGGCCTCTCAAGTACCACTTAACGACATTATAAACAACTGCGACGCGACGGGCAGGATTGCAAATGGGCCATTGAGCTCTTACAATTTGATATATCTTACAAACCTCGCGAGCTATGAAGTCTCAAGTTTTGGCTGACTTTGTCGCTGAATGGACCGGGTCGAACTCCCTAAAGAATACGGCGATACTCCAATTGGATTATGCACTTCGACGGCTCTAAAATGTTAGCCGGACTGGGGGCTGGCGTCGTATTGACGTCCCCGACCGGAGACACAGTCCAATACGTACTTCAGATAATGTACACGGACTCTAACAACGCAGCCGAATACGAGGCCCTCTTACACGGTTTCCGGATGGCAATCTCCATGGGCATTCAACGCCTAGAGGTGCGCGGGGACTCAAACCTCGCATTATCCCAAATAAACGGAGACTTTGACGCCAAAGATCCAAAAATGGCAGCATATTGCAACGCTGTCCTCAAAATGTCAGCCCGGTTCGAAGGACTTGAATTCCATCACGTCACCCGGGATAATAACCAAGCGGCCGACGTACTGGCACGCATTGGCGCAAAACGCGACACTGTCCCTCCTAACATCTTCCTGGAACGGCTCTTCAAGCCGTACTATGGGAAGAGGAGTCCGGAACTAACAATCCGGAACAAGCCGCACCAACCGGCGATCCAGCCGATCACATAACACCTTCCGCCCACGACATAATGGCGTAATTGCCCGTGGGGATGAACCATTCCTCGCCTACTAGCTTAGGCAGGAGCTTCCCAAGACCAAAATGAGGCCCGCTGCATTGTCCGCGATCAAAAGCCTACAAGGTCTATGAGGGAGAACTTTATAAGAAAAGCACAACCGAGTCCTTCAAAGGTGTATCTCCAAGAGGAAGGGCGAAACCTCCTGGCTGAAATTCATGCGGACTAGGCGGACACCACGCCGCAGCTCGGGCCCTTGTAGGAAAGGCATTCCGACAGGATTTTCTTGGCCGACGGCTCGGCGGATGCCCGTGACTTAGTCCAAAGATGCGTCGGTTGTCGGTTCTTTGCTAATCGAGCCATATGCCACCCACCGCCTCAAAACTATACCAATTACCTAGCCGTCGCGGTGCTGGGGCTTGACATGGTTGGACCACTTAAAGGGGAACCCACAAGCAAAGGTACCTATTGGTCATGGTGGATAAATTCACCAAATGGATAGAGGCCAAGCCGCTTAAAACGGCAGAGTCCGGACTAGTGATAGACTTTATATCCGGGTAGTACACCGTTATGGTGTCCCCACAAAGCATCATCACCGATAACGGCACGAACTTCACCGCCGATGAGGTTAAATCATGGTGCAAAAATATGGGCATCAAGCTCGATTACGCTTCGTCTATCATCCTCAAACCAACGCCAAGTGGAACGAGCAAATGGTCTAATAATGAGCGGCATCAAACCCGGACTAGTGCGGTCCTCACGAAATCGACACGCGACGGGTAGAGGAGCTCGACCAGACTGGGGCTGCGGACAACGCCTAACCGTACCACCGGATTCACACCATTTTTTATGGTGTACGGCGCAGAAGCAGTTTTGCCCTGCGACATCATTCATGACTCACCTCGAGTGCGCATGTACGAAGAAAGAGAAGCCGAGTTGGATCGGCAGGACAGCTTGGACACATTGGAGGAAGAGCGCGACGTCACCAAGGCTCGTTCCGCATTCTATCAACAGCAGGCTCGAAGATACCAAAGCAGAGAAGTACGGGCCAAGACTTACAACGTTGGCGAACTGGTTCTACGCCTGCCAGATAAGCAAAAGGACAAGCTCAAGCCCAAATGGGAAGGCCCCTTCATCATTGATCAAGTCTTGACCGGCGGAGCGCATCGTCACTGAAATGCATCGGATAACCGACTCGAGCCGAACCCATGGAACGCAGCCCGCCCCGAGCGATTCTATGCCTAGCGCCGACTAAGAGTTCGCCCCTTCCCCGCCCAAAAATTTTTCTTTTATTTATTTCAGCTGCCTTTTGTTTATCTTTTTCTTCTCAAACCTATTCATCCAAGCCTTAAAGGGCTTTACCAGCATAACGTTCACAAGACAATTGATGTGCTACCCGCACTCATTATACACGGGGCTTCTTTACCGAAGCTTAATTATATGGGCTTCATGCCCAGCACATGTGTCAAGCCTCCACATGTACCTTTTATTCACCATTATATGCATCGATATGACTTAAGTTTTGGCCAAGCTGGGTTGTTCGGCTCCGTGCTTACCCCTACGCTCCCGATTGTTCGGCTAGGAGGTAAAGGAGCACCTCTGCGATTGTTATCGCTGGTCAGCCGGATGTGTACCTCGACCGGGTGAAGCCGAAAGCTAGCGTTCTTAAGGGAATATTCGGTCGGTGACTTAAAAGATGATTTTTATCCACTTATTTATCTGCCCCAGATGTTTTTCGCTTTTTCGCAGCTCGGACATGCACTTTAGGGCATGCCACCCCAATGGAAAGGAACCCAGAACGGAACTATTCTCCCGGAAGATGTTTCTTACTAACCATGTAATATAACATAACTAGTTGGGCACTTGTGCGATAAAGCATCGATGACCCCTACGCCTGGTCTCCATGCATACCCGGTTGTTTCATAACCGAGAAGGTATTCGGACACACTCGGACTCTAGGGTCCCGAGGTCGAAGCTTAAAAGGTCGGCAAAGACAAACGATCTACAATCCGCTAGAAGGCATTTTGTATGTCATTTTATAATACATTGTCAAATCGACCGATTGTATTCTTCCTCAATCCCGCCTAACAGGTTGTCTAATTTACAGTCTGTTGGGAAAATTTTATGCCAACTCCACTTGGTCGTATACTAAACTCACAGGATCTCCTTCCCATCGGGCCCCACAGTCCGACTTCGCCATGTGATTGGGATCCGCCTTCTTGTACCGCGTCTTTACCATGGCCTGTGCCTCCACGGCACCTTGGCGGCAGGCGAAATCTTCCATAAATGGAAGCGCTGCCGCACTCCTGTAGCTTCTCCATAAGCTCCCCAAGACCCTCGGGTATGGAGAAGGCTGGCCATAACGCTGGATGACGCCGCTCATAGCCTGCGAACTCGCTCGATCGGTTGCAACAATTCGGAAGTTGATCACCCGTTGTTACGGGCATCTCCTCCGCAGGCGACTGTGAGCATACCTCTGGACATATATACATCAAATTGACTTCCTCGCCGAACTCTTCTTTTCAAAGGAGTTCGCTCAAGCACTTACTATATATGCCGCGACGAAGCCGCTGATTCTCCTTAACGGAGCCCGACAGCTCGCCCGAACGCCTTTCAGCTCTTCTCCAAGCTGGGCATGGGCATCCTGGAGCTTGTTCCTTTCATGCTGCACCTTATGCAGCACCCTCTCGCCGCCTTTAGTTGGCGCAGGTTCTTGCTGTCCGGATCTTGCCGGCAGCACACGCAACGTCGTTTTTAGACTTGCGCAAAGGCCAAACGCTACTTATCC
Organism: Aegilops longissima; assembly: GCA_021605205.1. Classification (NCBI taxonomy): domain Eukaryota; kingdom Viridiplantae; phylum Streptophyta; class Magnoliopsida; order Poales; family Poaceae; genus Aegilops; species Aegilops longissima. Next base: position 466,861,689 of record CM038677.1, on the reverse strand, counting down.
TTCTAAAATAATGCGTTACGGGAGAGGTCCTTGCGTTTCCTCTGCGCGCGAGATAGTGCGGCCTCAAGTTGGGCCTTGCACTCTTGCAGCTCCTAAGACAGTTGGGTATTCTTCTCGGTAAGATCCTCAGATTTCATATGATCCTTAAATCAGTTAATATAACTACTTTAAGTCTCGGGGCTCTTGGCATATACAACCGTTAAAATCTCTTACCCGTATGTCTTTTACATACCGCTCGTGGCTCGTAAAACTATCTTGAGCGGCACAAAGGTGCGCGTCCCCGTGTTAAAGGCATTCAACGCCTCGGGGAGAAGCACGCGTCACGAATACTGTTCGTGGCGCTGTGATTCAGAGGCACTCTCCACCTCGACTTGGTGGCGGACAGTCTTCGGCATCCTCTGTCGGAGGAACGTCCGGCTCGCGCCTTGCGCCGCCTCCCCTCCGACGGATCATGGGAGCCCGGTGGTAGAGGCTGGATTGACAACTTCCACGCCGCAGATCCTGCGGACGCTTTTTTCCCTATAAAAGTCATGAGCACTCAAACGCTTCCTAGGAACGTTGCTCTAAAAATAAGGAATTGTGAGCTACACCTTTGCGGCGACGTTTCATCCGCGCGCGCTCCTCTTCCGCCTACCGTCCGAATCGCCCTTGTTGGTCAGCCACCGCTGGCTCGGCTTCTCGCCCTAAGGCGCCTCCTGCCTGGCGCCATCATATCAAATGGTCGAAATAAGCAAGGAAGGAATAGCGGTATCGGGCTTCAGCCGCAATTACAGGAAGCCGGATATAGTCGGGATAGTCCGCCGTGATGGCGACTAAAACGTTATCCATGCTAAGCTGGTGGAACACCCCGTCGATTAGCTCCACCTTTATGTCCGGATCCTCTTCGGAGGCCGGATCCCGGGATCTCTCCGGATCCTCGGGCTGTGGAGCCGGACTTAGCATTCCCTCCACAGTCCGGCGCAGTTCCTGCGTCGAAAGAAGAACACAACATAAGAAACTTAGGTTTCGAAAGGCACGGGTCGGACACGCTGAGTGTTCACTTACCCAAGGCCGGGGATTGTTCATGGAAAACCCATTTAACGGGTTCGTCCGAAGGAAATCCTCCTTCTCCCCCTTGTACAGGCCGGACAAGATCGTCACCAGATCTTCGACCGAATCCAGCCCTTTGCGGCCATGACGGGTGGCGTCGTCCTCCCCGTTGAAATCCCACATGGGGTGGCCCCTGTATTGTAGTGGCTGCACCCCCCGCATAATGCATGTTGCCATGACCCCAATCATGGTCAACCCGGCATGGGCCAGTAACCTTATTCGGCCCGCCAAATAATGGACGCTCTTATCTTCCTCCAAACGGGGCTCATGGCGCCAACTAAGGCGTTTCTTCAGAGGAGCATTGCTGAACTCGAGGCCGATCCGAACAGGTCCGCAGCGGAGCGTCTTCTATATAAAACCATTCAAGGCCAGTCTTGAGCGCCTTCTTAGGGGTTCGGATGGATATCCGGTCCGGCAATGCGCCATATTTGGCGCCGCCCACTTGATATATGAACCCCTCAGAAGAGCGGGTACGAGGCAAAACAACCTCTTCCACAGCGCAAGTGGGGCTCGATGCCCGTGAAAAGCTCAAGAAGAGCTACGTAACCCGCAATATGCAGGATTGAGGCGGGCGTGAGGTGATGGAGCTGGAGTCCGTAGAACTCCGAGGAGCCCGCGGAGGAATGGATGTACAGAAATCCGACCCCTTATCGATAGGGGACGAAGCATACCCCCTCCCTTTGTTGGGATTTGGGGTAACCTCTGCTTGCTTCCCACCTTTGTAGGTGGCAAGCCCGGCTCGAACCGGAACCATGAAAGCCGGAGGGAGATATCCCCCCATTTGGAGCTTCACCAGCTCGTTGTGCGAGACAGAGCATCTCCTCCAATCTCCTGGCAAAGGGCTGGGAGCACGAGAAGAGGAGCAGCGTTGACGGTCCATGATGGAATGGATTCTTGGTCGAAAGCGCTCCGATGAGTATTTGCGAGAGGAAGATGGTGATTTGGATCTGGATTCTTGCCTCCCTTATAGGCAGATTATTCGCACAACTAGGGGGTAAAACATAAAAGACACCTGGCTTTTCACATTCGCACGACGCTGTGGAAGAAGGCCCTTATTGGGCGTGGAAGCCAAGACGCATAACATTGATGAGGAAGCTGGACACTGTTCGGCGGTACATGGAACTTAAAGGAGAACCCGCCTTGCAACGCCAAGACTACGCATCTTTGGACTTATCGTCATTGAAGCCTGGTTCGGGGCTCGAGGAGTCCCGGATTAGGGTGTCCGGATAGCCGGACTACCGTCATCGGCCGGACTATCATTTGCGGACTATCATCATCGACCGGACTCCAAGACTATGAAGATAGAAGATTGAAGACTTCACCCGTGTCCGGATGGGACTTTCCTTGGCGTGGAAGGCAAGCTTGGCGATCTGATATGTAGATCTCCTACCATTGTAACCGACTCTATGTAACCCTAACCCTCCGGTGTCTATATAAACCGGATGGCTTTAGTCCGTGGGACTACAATCACAACAACCCTTACAATCATACCATAGGCTAGCTTCTAGGGTTTAGCCTCCTTGATCTCGTGGTAGATCCACTCTTGTAAACATCCACAATATCAATATCAATCAAGCGGGACGTAGGGTTTTACCTCCATCAAGAGGGCCGAAACAGGTAAACATCGTGTCCCTTGTCTCTGTTACCATCCGCCTAGACGCACATTCGGGACCCCCGACCCGAGATCCGCCGGTTTTGACACCGACAACGGTGATGGAAAATTCTGGAGTGAAAACAAGGTCTTCAGAGCAGACTATGCTATCTGACGAAGCACATATCTCGCTAGTTACGGATAGCTCCTCAGAGGAGGATTCAGAGACAGATGACCAATCCTATCGCCTCGAGGTGTATGCTCTAACTTGGCAGGGTTATGTTGCTCATATCGTGCGTATGGTGTCTCGCATTGCTATGTCATTTGATTAGTTTAGACATGCTTTGTGTGAATGCCACCTGTTTAGTGTCTAATTACCATATATGTGAATTATGCAATGCCATCTTGTTGCAAGACATTATATATGTGAATTATGCAATGCTATCTTGTTGCAAGGCATTATATATGTGAATTATGCAATGCCATGCTGTTTAGCCGATCCTCATATATGTGAATTCTATCATGCTATCCTTTTTTGTATTACGTGTTCCATTTGTCGACAACGTTTGTATATTCAACTACTCTTCCTGTGCATCAGCCTTTTGAAGCGGCGATGGAAGTATCTGGAGTGAAAACAAGGTATTCAGAGCAGACAAGGCTACCTGTTGAAGCAGACATCTTGCTGGTTACGCTCCTCAGAGGAGGATTCAGAGACTGATGACCAGTCCTATTTCCCCCCTGAGGTCTATGCTCAAACTTGGCAGGGTTATATTACTCATGTCATGCATGTTGTCTTGCATTGCTTAGTTTTTACATCATATATGCAATTACCATATGCTTACTTGCTTAGTATATAAATCATATATCTGAGTTATATCGCGCCATCATGTTTACATAGACATCATCTACCTGAATTATGGCATGCCAACCCATTTAATAAAGACATCATATAGTTATATCATCTCATCTTGTTTAGTGTTTACAGTCATCATATTTTGAATTATGTCATTATATCCGTGAATTATATCATGCTATCGTGTTTCCATAGGCGGCATGTATGTGAATTATGGCATGCCGACCTATTTAATAAATACATTATATAGTTATATCATGTCATCTTGTTTACATAGTCATCCTATTTTGAACTATGTCTTTCCATCCTTTTTAGTTAGCCATCTATGTGAAATTGTGTCATGCAATCCTGTTTAGTTAACCATCATATATGTGAAACTGTGTCATGCTATCCTGTTTGGTTAGACAACATAAATGTGAATTATTTCATGCCCTCTTTTATTCCCCACTATCCATTGCACATGTCTATCATACAATGTCTGTACATACAATAACTTTTCTTGTTTATCAGCCATTTGAATTGGAGAGGGTGATGGCAGTATCTAAGGGAGTAACAACACGATCTTCAGAAAAGATAGTGTTACCAGTCAATGCAGATAGAACCACGGTTGTACTTGCCCAAGAACCAGCACCACCACACATGACCCAGATTCTCGCAGATTGCACCCCTACCCAGTTGGATAGAGAACCAGCTACACCCCTTCTAACCCCAACCCAGCAGATAGTAACCCAGTTCCAGTTGACATAGCACTGTCTCCACCACAGAGCACCCAAACATGAGCAGTTAGTAAGGGAACTATAGTGCCCAAAGCACAAGAACCACCACTCTGAATCCCAACTCAACGCTTAAAGCAGAAGAAGAATTGTTCTCAAGTCAGGTTCTGTAGCTATGGTTCATACTCCTTTGCTCTTGCATCACTGTATTTACTCATACCAACTATTTTCAAATTTGAAGGATGGAATTGAAACTCCAGTGGTGCAACAGGTATGTTTTAAACTTCTTTCTTTAACTGGTTTGCTGTTGTAACTTGCTCTATGTTGATTTCAGTTTCAATTGAATAAACAGTTATGTTCTCATGTCATGCACATTAAAAGTGTTGTTATTGCTCTGTAGTTTCCCACACTTATATTATGTCTATTCTGCTTTGTCTTGAACAAATATTATTTGAACTTTGTCTCTATCTTGATTTGGCAACAAAAACTAGAATGATATAGACCATACAGTGACCATGGTAGATAGATATATGTTTGTTTCATGCTGTTATCCTGTCCACTTTACTACTGAACTGATTTACCAAAATGAGTTTCATATACAACATGGTAAACCAGTGATGTGTCTGCTTGTTTCTCTTTTAGAATGCGGACAAAATATTGGAGAAGAGTACCCCGTTATGCAATGGTAAAGGAAGTACTGAGACATCCCTGTTGGTCTCCAAGAAAGATGATAAAGACTATCTTGACGACAGTGAGACAACCCAAAAGTCCTGTCTTGATGTAGTGTTCGAGTTACTGGCCACTACTGCTGGCACAAGCTCTTCGAACTCGCTGCCTGAATCAGTTCATCTTCTTGAGTCTCAACTTCAAGTTGAAAGACATCGATCAAATGTGCTGCAACAGGAAGCCGAAGGACCGAGGAAGTCCCTGCATAATTCAGATGCATACTTTCTGGTGCAATAGTGTTATTTGGAGGATTTAAGCGCCAAACAAGAGAAAGTTAATAAGCTTGCTAACCATCTTGCCAGCATTATGGGTACCCAGGATATTGTTTCTTGAGCTCTTCTGAAGTGGTTTCAGTTCTAGACTTGTTTTGCTGCGGCATTTATTTGCACTGGTCGCCAACTTTGACAACCAGTGTATGTGATATGCTGCTTTGTTCCCTATATTTGCAATGGTGGTGAACTTTGATGCCCAGTGGATGTAATATGTATAATAGCCGTGATAGCCTAGCGTAACTTGCTTGTTTATTTATTTCCTTGTTGTCTTGTTTATTTGTTTGCTTGTAGTCAGTGCAGTTCTTTTTCCGCGGTTTGCTAGTGGCCGCAATAACCTATTTTTTAAAACTAGGCCACAATAACCATGGGCTACATATTTACTATAGTGACCATGGGCCTCCTATGGGCCGTAGAAACAATGGGACTCCTACGGGCCATATAAACAATGGGCCTCCTTCGGGCCGTAGAAACAATGGGCCTTCTACGGGCCGTAGAAACAATGGGCCTTCTATGGGTCGTATGATCGATTGGCCAAACATGGGCCAATAACAGACCGCATTATGGGCCATAAACGGGCTAGAGTTGTAATCATCTGTTCATGGGCCGACCATAACGGGCTAATCGGCCATATTTGATGATGCTATGAAAACGGCCCAACGGATTAACGGGCCACAAACGGGCCGACTGTAACCACGGGCTAAATTTGGCCCACAAGCAAAAAGGGCCAGTAACGGGCCGTAAGTAACAGAATGCTGGAAATGAGTCCAAGAACAAATGGACCCTGAGAAGGCCGAAAATAATACGTTTGGAAACGACCCAATGGAATAATGGGCCGTTAATGGGTATAAAGCGGTACACTATTCATTACGGGCCAGTTTCACCACGGGTCGTTAATGGGCCAAGAGTTACAAAGGGCCTCATATGGGCCAAAAAACGTCATGGGCCATACATGGGCCAGAAGTTATAATGGGCTAGAATAATATTGGATGAGCCAGATGAAGCTGCTGGGCTTAATTCCGGTAGGCTGTAATGGGTCATGAGTTAGCGGGCCGTAAATGGGCTATATACGAACATGTCGTTAACAGGCTTTCCGTGGGTCGACCCACTACCTTTTGACCAAGTCAAACGGGCCGGCCTTTTCACCGGAATGGGCCTCTGTTGGGTCGTGCCATGTGTCGATGTATCATAGGCGCCTCCTGTCCAATGAGTGGATGACATCTGTCCCAATGGTGAGCCAACACGTGTTTCCTCCGGCCAATGAGAATTTTACACGTGTAAAATCCCCATTGATCCAGGCTATTAACGGGTTACCGGATCCAATCGGACCTGATAGCTTAACGGCGACCCGTTATGGTGGATGCCACGTGTCGGTTACCCTTGACAAAAGCACTACCATGACGCGCCATTTATCGTCGTGGAAGTGGACACTTCCATGATGATAATTTTGGTAATGTCATGGAACACTTCTATGACAGCACAGGTATGACTATCTTGATTCTGTCATAAAATCGTCATGGATGTACATGCATGACAGAAAACGTGAACTACTGTGACAAACACGTATCATCACGGAAGTGTATTATTTTGTAGTGGAACGTAGAGTATATTACACACGATCATCACGAGGTGCTCCAAAACGACGAACTTTGGCGACGGTGCATACTCGGGGAGAACACTTTCATCTTGAAATTTAGTGAAGGGATTATCTTATAATGTTGCCGCTGTTCTAAGCAAAATAAGATGCATAAAGGATAAACATCACATGCAATCAAATATGTGACATGATATGGCCATCATCATCTTGTGCTTTTGATGTCCATCTCCAAAGCATCGTCATGATCTCCATCTTCACTAGCTCAACACCTTGATCTCCATCGTTGCGTCGGGGTCGTCTCACCAACTATTGCTAAGACATAGCGATAAAGTAAAGCAATTACATGGCGCTTGTATTTCATACAACAAAGAGACAACATTAAGGCTCCTGCCGGTTGTCGATATTACAAAACATGACCATCTCATACATCAACATATATCACATCACATCTTGACCATATCACATCACCACATGCGCTGCAAAAACAAGTTAAATGTCCTCTACTTTGTTGTTGCAAGCTTTATGTAGCTGCTACGAGCTTCTAGCAAGAACCGTTCTTAACTATGCAAATACTACAACGGTGATTTATCAAGTTTGTTGGTTTAACCTTCTTCAAGGAACGACCGTAGTCAAATTCGATTCAACTAAAGTAGGAGAAACAGACTCCCGCCAGCCACCTTTTATGCAAAACAAGTTGCATGTCAGTCGGTGGAACCGGTCTCATGTGCGTGGACATGTAAGGTTGATCCGGGCTGCTTTATCCCACAATACCACCGAATCAAAATAACATGTTGCTGGTAAGCAGTATGACTATCACCACCCACAACTCTTTGTGTTCTACTCGTGCATATCATCTACGCATAGACCTGGCTCAGATGCCACTGTTGGGAAACGTTGCATGGAAAAAAAACCTACGCACATGCAAGATCTATCCATGGAGATGCATAGCAACGCTGGGAGTGTGTCACGCACCTTGTAGACCATAAGCGGAAGCGTTTGTTAACGTGGTTGATGTAGTCGAACTTCTTCGCGATCCAACCGATTGAGTACCGAATTTACGGCAATTCCGCGTTCAACACACGTTCAGCTTGGTGACGTCCTCGCCTTCTTGAACCAACAAGACGGCGAAGTAGTGGATGAGTTACGGAAACACGACGGTGTGGTGACGGTGGTGGTGATGCTATCACTACAGGGCCTCGCCTAAGCACTATGAAAATATGACCGAGGGACTAAACTATGGAGGGGGGCGCAACACACACTAAGAGATTGTCATGGTTATGTGTGGCGCCCCCCTCCCACATATATATATATATATAGGTGGGGGGAGGAGGGAGCAGCCAAGGAGGCACCCCAAGTAGGCCGAATCCTACTTGGGGTCTCTCCCAACCCGCGCCCCCTTTCCTTTTTAGGTGAGCGGGGAAAGGCAGGGGAGGGAGGCGCCCTCCCTTCCTTTCTCCCATGAGAAGGGGAAGGCAGGAGGGGCTAGGCCTCCCCACTTTCCTTCCCTAGGGCCGGCTGACTAGGGAGAGGGACGCACCAGCCCCATGTGGGCTGGTCTGTCCCCCCCTTGGCCCATTAGGCCCATACACCTACCGGGGGTGTCTGGAACACCTTCCGTTGACCCGATGACTACCCGGTGCACTCTGAAACTCTTCCGGTGTCCGAATATCATCGTCCTATATATCAATATTTACCTCTGGACCATTCTGGAGATCCTCGTCATCTCCGTGATCTTATTCGGGACTCCGAACAACATTCAGTCACCAAATCCATATAACTCATATAACACTATATCGTCAACGAACATTAAGCGTGCGGACCCTACGGGTTCGAGAACTATGTAGACATGACCGAGACACCTCTCCGGTCAATAACCAATAGCGGAACCTAGATGCCCATATTGGCTCCTACATATTCTATGAAGATCTTTATTGGTCGAACCTTATGACAACATACATAATTCCCTTTGTCCATCGGCATGTTACTTGCCCGAGATTCAATCGTTGGTATCTTCATACCTAGTTCAATCTTGTTACCGACAAGTATCTTTACTCGTTCCGTAATACATCATCTTGCAACTAACTCTTTGGTCACTTTGCTTGCAAGGCTTCTTATGATATGTATTACACATAGGGCCCAGAGATACCTCTCCGATACTCGGAGTGACAAATCCTAATCTCGATCTATGCCAACTTAATAAACACCTTCGGAGATACCTGTAGATCATCTTTATGATCACCCAGTTATGTTGTGAAGTTTGTTAGCACACAAGGTATTCCTCCGGTATCCAGGAGTTGCATAATCCCATAGTCGAAGGAATATGTATTTGACATTAAGAAAGCAATAGCAAGAAACTGAACAATCAATATGCTAAGCTAACAGATGGGTCTTGTCCATCACATCATTCTCCTAATGATGTTATCCCATTATCAAATGACAACACATGTCTATGGTTAGGAAACCTTAACCATGTTTGATCAACGAGCTAGTCTAGTAGAGACTTACTAGGGACACGGTATTTGTTTATGTATTCACACATGTATTTAAGTTTCCGATCAATAAAATTCTAGCATGAATAATAAACCTTTATCACGAATAAGGAAATATAAAATAACAACTTTATTATTGCCTATAGGGCATATTTCCTTCACCACTACCGTAGTCTTCCCCTGCAGGTTACAACTATGGTAATTAAGGGTTGCCTCGTGGACGCAGTCTCTCTAAGGGTTCTCCTTAATAAGCGAGGGGTGAAGGCTTTTACTGTAAGTCTGTAACCTCGAATTACCTTCACGTCATAACCTTTTCAACGATAGTGATACACTTCATGGCCTTACGGCGATAATGTAGAGTGGGGCCCCTTCACAACATTCACGAAGTTTATTAAACTAAGCATCAACAGAGAATCTCATATCCAATATAATGTTTTAGATCCTATACATACCAAGGTTCATCAATATCCCCAAGAACTAAGGGTTTTACTCGCACATGGAGACAACAAGCATCATGGAAACGATGATGAAAAACATGGACGAATCAGAAAAGTAACACACAAGGTGATCCACTAGGGTTCCTGATGTTACAATGAAATTGAGATGGAGATGGCGTGGATGATGATGTCAGTGGTGATTATGTCGGCATCCCCTTGCACATGGTGGTGAAGATGGCAATCTACTCCTTGTCAATCCCTCCTTTGGATGAATCTGGAGGCTAGGGTTCTGCCTTCTAGATGTGTTTCTGGTGCGTATGTTTGTCTGTTACCAAATCCGATTTCACAAGGTGGAAGTAGTGGACGAGGCGGCAACGTTGGCGCTTCATACGACCACGCATACGAGCAAGCGCGATCGTATGCTAGGCCGTCTTTTGCTCTGATGTGGAATTCTCCTTTACCCCTTTGCTTCATTCTTTTTATGATTGTCAATTATCACATTAAATAACATGATTCCACCATAACTTCCCGGGATTCCTTTCATAGAACTTCATTTACTCTGAAAGCCGTTTCCTAGGGAATACCGACAAAAATCAGTGCGTGAACGCGGTAAATTCCAGATAGTCTACCGTATATGCACAAAATAACTATCAAAATCATCACATATTTTGGACTCATCAACTCCCCCAAGCTTAAGTCTTTCTCGTCCCTGAGGAAATACCGTACTTTTAAAGAACGAGGTCAACTTGGGATTCATGAGGTGCGGATATTTATAGAGGTATCAGTCCATTACTGGTTATCAGAACAAGAGATAAAGAAAATTGTGACAAGTGATAGCACATCTCCGCCATTAGGATGATCATGATGGCTTGCACACATTATTACTTAGGGTGTGTTTGGTTGGGGAACCAACTATCATGGAATGTGGAACGGTCCCATTCCCGAGGAATGGGTTGGTTCCATTCCTGTGTTTGGTAGGAGCAAAAAAGTAGAACCCGTTGGTTCAGTTCAGGTGTTTGGTTGGAAGCACGGAATGAAAAATGGAATGACATCAAATTCAAAATTTCGGCAGCATTTCATTTGCATTTTCAAGAAAGACAAGATAACAATATATATTGACAATCTTGACAACATGTATTTTGGTACAAATTAGGAGAGTGCACATGTATTCGACCCACTGGTTTTAACAACATAAAGCAAGAATACTCAAAAAACAACCATGAGTCATCACAAGGGGAAGGATTAGCAACAGCATATCCATCTATCTTTCTCTCGGCTAGGAATATCCATGAGTAGCAGCATATACAAGGGGAAGGACTAGTGTTTGTATGTTCAGGACTCAGGAGAGGATGTTGTGATGCGCCTCTGCCGCCGCTGTCAGCCCGATGGAGGCCACCATCGCCGCCGTGCTAATCCTCGACAAGACCCACAGATCCAGATTGAGACAAGTTGATCCCGACCTAGCTTCCCATGTACTGCTACACAACAAGAGAGGGAATAAAGGAGTCAGCCGACAATAATGAAGGAAGGAATCGGCCGCTAGGAAGGAATTGGAGTGGAGCAGCTGAAATCGATGGAGGGAGAGAGACGGGGGAGGCGGCGCACCAGGGGAGAGGAGCGCTAGGGCTGCGGGAGTGCGAATGGGGTGACCGGTTCTGCGTCATCCGCCCGTTTTGGAGGTATCACCTTGTTCCACATCTGGGCTGAATATTCGGTCCACAGGAACGAGTGGGTGACCGTTCCAGTAACAACTGAACATGAGAACGAGGCCTCGGAATGGGTCTACCCATGACATTTCGGTCCATGATTGCAACCAAACACACCCTTAATTCTCTAGTGGACAAACCATAGCTCTATACCCTAATTCATATTTGTTTCAACTCGGCAGGTAGTAAGGAATTTTCCCCTCTTTTTAGAAAACTATCAATTTGATTGTTTTATCTCTTGTCATCAGAACATGTTTATATGCCCATCTCACACTTTAGTCTCATGTGACATGTAAGCTAAACATATTCGTCGCGAGAACTTCGAAAAGCATTTTTAGTTTGAGAGGGCTCTTATTTGCCCTGCTACTTGCAATTTTGAATTTATCAATTGAACCTCTAATGAATTAGCATATATAGTTATGTATCTCCCTTAAAAAATTATAACAAACATGTGGAAGACTTGTGATAATCACACTAGTGATTATGCCCTGCCACTTAATTAGATCATGACCATCATCACATACATTCTCACAAAGCCATAATGATACTACACATCAAGACACCCAAATACTCATGGGGAATAACCCCCCCCCCCCCCTCGTTCAAAGAGGAATTTGATAGTTCAACCTTACTGAAATAAAAATTGTGAGCTAATCTCGACTTGCAGAAAGTAAATGCATAAAGGTAAAGTTACAAAGTATGCTAGGATCTCCCCCAAGCTTACAATCAAGCCAGGGACATCCCAGTACCTAGTGTTTTATGCTCACTCCTAGGTATCTTTGCAACCGGTGGAGATGTTCTTGAAGTGTCCCTTGATCTCCTCAGTCACCGTCTGCTGCTTATCCACAACCCTGCTCAAGATCTCAAGTTGTGTAGTGTTTTGATTAAGAGTTTCACCCATGATACTTATCTTATGGAAGAGACCATCGACTCGTGCTTCCAGGTCTTTGCTTCTCATTAACCAATAAGAATCAATCCCCTCACCGATGGTATTTGCACAAGCTTTAGAGACTTGCTTAAGAGTCTTGATCTTTTCCTTTATCTCCCCTGGGGTTGGTGGCTCCTTTCCCCACTCCTTTTGAGGTGGCCCAAGAGGAAATAAGCCAATTGAATTGGTAAGGATTTGGAGGATACTCATCTGGAGTGGATTAATAACCCCCCTCTTGTTATGGCTCTTCCTCCTTACTCCCTAAAACCTTTTTCTTCTTGATTGTTTCCTCCTCGGGGCATGGTTCTTCCTTGAGACTCATCTTCCTCAAGTCCTCCCATCCAGTGGGAACTACCTCCTCCAAGTTAGGAAAAGTGATGATGCGAATGAAGGATGAGGAAGAGCCATTGCTCATGGTGGTGACCATGTTCTTCAACCTATAACTAGAAATCTTCGGTGGAGGTGATATGCAAAACTTGAGATTAGTTTGGTTTGTGGCCAAGGGACATGATCCTTAGTCTTTTATAATAGTATGGAACCCTACTAATCTCGAGATTAGGATTAGAGGGGAAGTTGGAAGGAAATCAAACAAAATCAGGAAAGAATTGCACATAACAGACCGGTCGATGACCTTCCGTGCGAGCGGGCGGGCTGATGGCTCGTGTTCGCGTCAGTATTTCCCCGAAGAGGAAGGGATGATGCAGCACATCTATGATACATATTTCCTTTAGTTATGAGACCAAGATTATTGAACAAGTAGGAGAACCAAGCAACACTATGTAAATGGTATCTGCACACAAAGAACAAATACTTGCAACCCGACGCATAAGAGGGGTTGTCAATCCCTCTCAGGTAAAAGATAGGGTAAAAGATAGATTGGTTTGTATGATTTTGGATAAATAGATCTCGCTATAAAAAAATAAAAAAAATAAAGAAAAAGAGCAGCAAGGTATTTTTGGGTTTTTGGAATAATAGATGTGAAAACAAAAGCAAATAAAAATAGATCTCAAGGCAAAGATGATAAAGAATAGACCCGGCGGCGTAGATTTCACTAGTGGCTTCTCTCGAGAAAAGTAGCATACAACGAGTAAACAAATTACTGTTGGGCAATTGATAGAACTTCAAATAATTATGATGATATCCAGGCAATGAGCATTATATAGGCATCACGTCCAAGATTTGTAGACCGATTCCTGCCTGCATCTACCGCTATCCAGCATGCATCTAGTGTATTAAGTTCATGGAGAAATGGAGTAATGCAATAAGAACGATGACATGATGTAGACAAGATCTATTCATGTAGGAATAGACCACATCTTGTTATCCTTAATAGAAACAATCAATACGTGTCTTGCTTCCCCTTTTGTCACTTGGAAAGAACACCGCACGACCGAACCCATCACAAAGCACCTCTTCCCATGGCAAGAAAAATCAATCTAGTTGGCCTAACTAAACCAAAGATTCGAAGAAGAAATACGAGGCTATAAGTAATCATGCATATACGAGATCAAAGGAACTCAAATAACTTTCGTGGATAAAATAGATCTGATCATAAATTCAAAGTTCATCCGATCCCAACAAACACACCGCAAAAAGAGTTACATCAAATAGATCTCCAAGAGACCATTGCATTGAGAATTGAAAGAGAGAGAGGAAGCCATCTAGCTACTAACTATGGACCCATAGGTCTACAATGAACTACTCACGCATCATCGGAGAGGCACCAATGAGGATGATGAACCCCTCTGTGACAGTGTCTAGATTGGATGTGGTGGTTCTGGAACTTGCGACGGCTGGAATTGTGTTTCATTGACTCCCCTGGGTTTTTTGGATTTTTGGGGTATTTATAGAGCAAAGAGCCGGTGCGGGAGGCGACCGAGGTGGGCACAACCCACCAGGGCGCGCCCAGGTGGGTTGTGCTCCCCTCAGAGCCCCCCTATGGTACTTCTTTGGCCCAACAGGTGTCTTCTGGTCTAGAAAAATTCTCCAAAAAGTTCCCTGTGTTTGGACTCTGTTTGGTACTGATATTCCGTGAAGTAAAAAACAAGCAAAAAACAACAACTGGCACTGGACACTATGTGAATAGGTTAGTCCCAAAAAATGATATAAAGTTGCTATAAAATGATTGTAAAACATACAATAATTATAATATAATAACATGGCACAAGCAAAAATTATAGATATGTTGGAGACGTGTCAGCATCCCCAAGCTTAATTCCTACTCGTCCTCGAGTAGGTAAATGATAAAAACAAATTTTTTGATGTGGAATGTTTCCTAACATGTTCATCACATATGGACTTTTATATGGTTCAAAGCAATAGTCTAGTTTTGACATGAAGATTTCAATACTCAAGCATATCAAGAAGCAACCATGTCTTTCAAAATATCAACACTAAAGCAAGTTATCCCTAGCCCATTATGCTGAATCATTGATCCATTCATGAAACAGACTCGCATATTAGCTACATCCAATGCTCAAGTACGATCATAGTGCCCCTTAGTTGGTGCTTTGTAAGAGAATATGGAGACTCAAATAAAAATGAAAATTGCATAAAGTAAATAGAATGGCCCTTCGCAGAGGGAAGTAGGGATTTGTAGAGGTGCGAAAGCTCAAAGCGAAAAATAGAGATAAAACATTTCGGGTGGCATGCTTTTCCTGACAACGAAAACGATCGAGTAGTTCCCAATACTTTCCATGCTAGATATATCATGGGCGGTTCCCAAACACAAAATAAATTGTATTCCTTTTTCCACCATACTTTCACATTCCACGGCTAGCCGTATCCACGGGTACCATCCATACCAACACTTTCCAAGGAATTTATTATTTGACAACATAAGTAAATTCATTTTTCATTTCGGGACTGGGCATCCCTAATACCTTTGTCGTACTCTTGTGCAATGACAAGTGAATAAACACTCATCTTGAGAATAACACATCTAGCATGGAAAAATATCAGCCACCCCCTACCGTTTCATGAGCGGTACGACCACACAAAAAGGAAAGTATGTTGAAAATTAGAGATGGCACATACAAATTTGCTTAGAACGGCCCAGGAATACCGCATATAGGTAGGTATGGTGGACTCATATGGCAAAACTGGATTTAAGGATTTTGGATGCACAAGTAGTATTCCTAGTTTGTACAAGTGAAGGCTAGCAAAAAGATTGAGAAGCATCCAACCAAGAAACAAAAAATCACATAAGCGAGCATTAAGCATAACTAACACTGAATAATGCACCACAAGTAGGATGTAATTTCATTGCATAAGTATTGACTTTCGTGCTTTCATAGGGAATCACAAACCTTAACACCAACTTTCTTACTAAATCACAATTACTCACCAACATGACTCACATATCACTATCATCATATCTCAAAACTATTACAAAGAATCAAGTTTATTTTGTCCAATGATCTTCATGAAAGTTTTTATTATATCCCTCTTGAATATCTATCACTTTGGGACTAGTTACATATATTGCAATTGCTTTTGGCAAGCCTAAACAAATTTAAGTGAAGAACATGAGCATAAAAATTTTCATCTCTCAGAATAATATAAGTGAAGCATGAGAGAATGTCTTCAAAGTTACTAACTCTCAAATAAATATAAGTGAAGCATGAGAGCATTTCTTTAGAAATATTAAAGCAGACCATGGTAAAAAAGATATAAGTGAAGCAATAGAGCAATTCCATAGCTCAAAATTTTAAGTGAAGCACATAGAGCAATTCTAAAAAATCATAGCATAATTTTGGCTCTCACAAATAGGTGTGTCCAGCAAGGATACTTGTGACAAACTAAAAAGCAAAACAAGCAAAGACTCAGATAATACTAGACGCTCCAAGCAAAACTCATGATATGTGACGAATAAAAATATAGCTCCAACTAAAATACCGATGGTCGTTATAAGAAAGAGGGGATGCCACTCGGGCATCCCCATGCTTAGTTGCTTGTTTCTCCTTGAATATTGCCTGGGGGTGCCATGGGGCATCCCCAAGCTTAGGCTCTTATTACTCCTTATTCCTTCATCCATTGTGATCTCACCCAAAACTTGGAAACATAAATCACACAAAACTCAACAAATACCTTCGTGAGATCCGTTAGTATAACAAAGCAAGTCACCACTCTAAGTATTGTTGAAAACCCATTCATATTTTATTTTTGCATTATATCTACTGTATTCCAACTTTGCTATGGCTTATACCCTCCCCCTAATAAAGTCCATAGTTTCATCAAAATAAGCACATAACGCAAAGGAAACAGAATATGTCAAAAACAGAACAGTCCCTAGCAATCTGAAAACTTCATATACTTCTGTAACTCCAAAAATTCTAAAAAATTAGGAAAACGTAGGCAATTTGTATATAAATCTTGTGTAAAAAATCATAATTTTATCGCACTTTTGTAATTTTAAACAATTCTGTCACTGGCGCACAAAGTTTCTGTTTTTCAACAAGATTAAATCAACTATCACCCAACATGATCCCAAAGGCTTTACTTGGCACATACACTAATTAAAACATGAAAACACAATCACAACAGTAGCATAATTGTGCAAACACTCAAGAACATAAAGAAAAAGGCAAAAAGACATTTTATTCATTGGGTTGTCTCCCAACAAGCGCCACCGTTTTACGCCCCTAGCTAGGCATAAAGCATAGATTCAAGTATTGTCATCTTTAGTTTTTGATCCATAGGATGCCCTCATGATTGATTCATATGGTGGCTTAATTCTTGTTCTAGGGAAGTGTTCCATTCCCTTTCTTAGTGGAAATTGAAATTTAATGTTGCCTTCTTTCATATTAATCACATCACCTATAGTGCGTAAAAACGGTTACCAAGTATAATTGGACAACATGAATTGCAATCAATATGAAGAACAATCAAATCTATGGGAACATAATTCCTACTTGCAAGAATAAGAACATCATTAATTCTTCCCATAGGCTTTTTAATAGTAGAATCCTCCAAGTGCAAATTAAGAGAACATTCTTCAATATCAGTAAGACCAAGCACATCACATAAAGATTTCGAAATTGTGGAAACACTAGCACCCAAATCACATAAAGCAAAACACTCATAATTTTTAATCTTTACTTTAATGATAGGTTCTGATTCATCATGTAATTTTCTAGGAATTGAGATCTCTAATTCCAACTTTTCTTCCAAAGCCTTCATCGTGGCATCTACGATATGTTTAGCAAAAGCTTTATTTTTTCCATAAGCATGGGGTGAATTAATCATGGATTGCAACAAAGAAATACAATCAATCAAAGAGCAATTATCATAATTAAAATCTTTGTAATCCAAAAGAGTGGGCACATCACTAGTTAAAGTTTTGACCTCTCCAAACCCACTTTTATCAATTTTTTCATCAAGATTTTCACCCTCCAAATTATCAGGATGCCTTCTAGCTAAAGTTGACTCTTCTTCTGACCATTTATCATCAATTTTTTATTTTACTAAACAAATAATAAATAGAAGAAACACCAATCACTTTAAGATCTTCATCATTTTTTTGAAAGCAATCACTAGAAAACGCTCTTTCTAAAAATTCTCTTTTAGCTCTAAGCATAGCTTTTCTTTTCTTACTTTCATCCATATAAACATATAATGCTTTAATTGATTCATCAACCTTGGGCACAAAAAATTTCAAATTGAGATTTTCTACATCATGAGAAATTCTATCAATGCTTCTAGACATATCATCATTCTTATTCAACTTTTCTTCTATCGCGAGATTGAAAACCTTTTGAGCATTGATAAATTCTTTAATATTACTCTCAAGATTAGAGGTGTTCCTATTATTATTATTATTATTATTATTATTATTATTATTATTATTATTATTATTATTATTATTATAAGAAGGATTACCATAGGAATTTCCGTAATTATTAGAGGAATTTCCAGGAAAAGGCCTAGGATTAAAATTACCTCTGTAAGCATTGTTATTAAAGTTGTTTCGCGAGACAAAATTCACATCTACGGGGTCACTATTTTGCTCAATCAAAGTAGACAAAGGCACATCATTAAGATCAATAGGGGCACTTTTATTAGCAACCAATTTCATAAGAGCATCATCTTTTTCACTCAAAGTACTAATTTCTTCAACCGAATTAACTTTTTTACTAGTAGGCGCTGTTTCGGTATGCCATTGTGAATAATTTGCCATAATATTATCAAGCAATTTAGTAGCTTCACCCAAAGTAATTTCCATAAAAGTACCACCAGCGATCAAGGTTGTCAGAATCGCGATTCTGTTATACGATTCTACGACTTTACGATCCAAACTAACACCTATGATTCTAAAATTTTAGTTCTTAGAATCTACGTTTCTAAGATTCTGATAGTGAAGATTCTACGATTTTAGATCCTACCATCGAAGCTCCGATCCGATTCAAAATCATGATTCTGACAACCTTGCCTAAGATGGAATTTAAAAGATTTCTAGAAACAAAGTTCAATCTCGCATAATTTTTTTGTATGATCATCCAAAGATTTAAACCACGAGTAGGGTAATTTCTTAGCATAAACTTCACTCTTTTGCAGGATTGCACAACATGTTCATGCTCAAGTTGCTTAAAATTCATGATTTGAGTTCTAAGGGAAATAATTTTCACCGGCAGAAAATACTTAGTAATAAAATCATCTTTGCACTTATCCCAAGAATCAATACTATTGCGAGGCAAAGAAGAAAACCAAAATTTTGCATGATCTCGCAAAGAAAACGGAAATAATTTCAACTTCACAATATCATTGTCCACATATTTTTTCTTTTGCATATCACACAATTCTAAGAACGTGTTTAGATGGGATGCGACATCTTCATTAGGAGTACCGGAAAATTGATCTTTCATAACAAGATTCAACAAGGCGGCATAAATATCACAGGATTCCGCACTAGTGGCGGGAGGAGCAATCGGAGTGCTAATAAAATCATTATTATTGGTATTGGAAAAATCACACAACTTTGTGTTTTCTTGAGTCATCGTGACTACGCAAACAAGATTGCACACAAAAACAGATTGATGAGAAAACGGCGAACAAAAAAAGAGGGCGAATAAAATGGCAAATTTTTGTGAAGTGGGGGAGATGAAAACGAGAGGCAAATGGAAAATAATGTAAATAGTAAGGAGATGAGATTTGTGATTAGGAACCCGATAGATGTTGGTGATGTCTCCCTGGCAACGGCGCCAGAAATCCTTTCTTGATGGCTCGTGTCCGCGTCAGTATTTCCCTGAAGAGGAAGGGATGATGAGCACAACTACGGTAGGTATTTCCCCCAGTTATGAAACCAAGGTTACCTAACCAGTAGGAGAACCAAGCAACACTATGTAGACGGTACCTGCATACAAAGAACAAATACTTGCAACCCGACGCGTAAGAGGGGTTGTCAATCCCTCTCGGGTAAAAGATAGATAGGTTTGTATGATTTTGCATAAATAGATCTCGCTATAAAACAAAATAAAATAAATAAAGAAAAAGTGCAGAAAGGTATTTTTGGGTTTTTGGAATAATAGATCTGAAAACAAAAGCAAATAAAAATAGATCTCAAGGCAAAGATGGTAAAGAATAGACCCCGGGGCCGTAGATTTCACTAGTGGCTTCTCTCGAGAAAAATAGCATACAGCGGTAAACAAATTACTATTGGGCAACTGATAGAACTTCAAATAATTATGATGATATCCAGGCAATGATCATTATATAGGCATCACGTCCAAGATTAGTAGACTGACTCCTGCCTGCATCTACTACTATCATTCCACACATCGACCGCTATCCAGCATGCATCTAATGTATTAAGTTCATGGAGAAATGGAGTAATGCAATAAGAACGACACTACTAGGGAAATGCCTATACACAGGAGCTTAGTAGCAGCGCCTTTTACAAGAAACCGCTGCTACTACTTTTCAGTAGCTTGGTACACGGGAAGCGCTGCTACTATGCACTTACCAGTAGCGGTGTGTTCATAAAACACGCTACTACTACAATTGGCAGACCATTGCCGATAGGCCAGGCATAGTAGTAGCGCTTGTATGAAGGAAGCACTACTGCTATTGAACATAGCAGTAGCGCTTTCTACATACAGGCGCTACTACTACGGGCTCCTTATCCACACTCCCGACCCTCGCTCGACCTCACTCTCCCCCTCACACACTCTCTCATGGCGCCTCCGGCGTCCTGCTGCCCCTCCTCACAGCGCCGCCGTCCCCCGCGCCGGTCTTCTCCCACCGATCGCCCTCACCCGTGCCGGCTCTCCTCCCCCACGCTGGCCTCCTCCGCGCCCGGCCGACCTCCGCGCCAAGAGCCCCCGCTCCGGCCGTCCTCCACCAAGAGGTACTCCTCCTCCCTCCACCTCCCTCTAGGTTAATTAACTTAGGTGAATTTAGTTCATTAGGTTAACTAACTGAACTAGCTAGGTTAATTTAGGTAAACTAACTAGGTTAGGTAACGAAGTGAACTAGCTAGGTTAATTAGGTTTACTAACTAGGTTAATAAGATGTTTTTTAGATGTTTGGTTAACTAATTTGGTTAACTAAGTAGATGTTAATTAGGTTCGGGTAGTAGTGGTACTGTTAATTTGATGTTTTTCGTTAGGGAAGTAGGTTAGGTAACTAAGTAGATGTTAATTAGGTTAGGTAACTAAGTAGATGTTAATTTAGGGCAGTAGTGTTTAGTTGAACTAGTATATTTTTATTTATAGTAAGTGCTTAGTTGAACTAGTTGAATTAATAGAACTAGTTTATTTTTAGTAAGAAAATTTAGGTATATGAGATTTGATGATCTAATTAAAATTTTACTATAGAACTAGTTTATTTTTAGTAAGAAAATTAATAGAACTAGTTTATTTTTTAAAGCAATTATTCCCGCATCGACGTCGACGATGCCTATTCCGCATCCTCGTCGTCGAAGGACACCTGCTTGATCAGAGGGGCCATGTCCGGGACTGGGCTCCGCCAGGCTGGTACTGGAAGGTGCTACCTTCCGGGGGCGCAGCTTGGTGAGGAGCCAACCTGTCATTGACCCGAACCTTCTTTGGTGGCGGTTGACGGCGTTCTGGGAACGGGGGTCAACAGACTTGCCTGCCTGTGGCCCGCATGGCTCTGCAAGTGGGCCCGTACGGCCAATCTTCACCAGCAAGCATTCCAGACCCTCGCGAGGGGCCAAGCCTTGCGAGGCGGACGCCACAAGACCTCCTCAGGAGCGGCCTCACCAGGTTGACTCGCGAGGGGCGGAGAGATGAAGGCAAGGCAAACCTCACGAGGTTCTCATGACGTGAGCCATGACGACCGAGACTAGGCGGGTGCCAGCGCGCACAGTGTCCTTGTTTCCTCTTTGACGCTAAGGGGGCAAGCGCAGGTGCGGAGTACCGAGGCGTCAAGCAAAGATTTCCATATCAGTGCAACGAGACCAAGACCAGCAGGATGGCAAGACGGAGGTCACCGTGGAGCCCAAGGCGGCCTCACCACCAGAGCCTTTGGCAGGCGAAGACTACTTTTGTCAGGATAGCT
Source organism: Aegilops longissima (assembly GCA_021605205.1). Taxonomy (NCBI): domain Eukaryota; kingdom Viridiplantae; phylum Streptophyta; class Magnoliopsida; order Poales; family Poaceae; genus Aegilops; species Aegilops longissima. The sequence continues at coordinate 466,839,772 of CM038677.1, read as the reverse complement.
TGTACTAGTTGTCCCCTTTCAAATTGGTTGTTGTTGGCCCCCTTCCCGCTCAATATTTGGGAAGAGGACCAGGGTCTCTATAAATAGGACTAGCCACCACAGTAGGAGGGGACGGGGCCAGAGGCATCTGATCTTGAGCCAATCCCGAGCTACACACTGAGCGCAAGAACACCTCAACCTCAGGAGGCTGTTCTTCCCCTTGTAACTGTTCATCCTCAGCCCAAGAGGCAATCCACCACCACCACCACACTGGAGTAGGGTATTACACCGCAACGGTGGCCCGAACCAGTATAAATCTCGTGTTCTTTGTGTTGCGAGTTCGTCGAGTTAGCCCTTGAGATCTTAGCCAAGCTAGGACGTGGGTCGGTAGGGGGAGAACTTCACGCGCACCCCGGAGTTCGAACCTTAAGGGTTTTGCCGGAACCCGAGATCCGACATTTGGCGCGCCAGGTAGGGGTGCGCCGGAGCCTCTTCCCCATCAGCTGGTCCACCGACGCTCCGCGGTTCCGATGTCCGGTGACCCGAGGGTTGACGCAGACCGCTGGGCAGCCTGGCCCGCCCGGACGGCGCCGCCTGCCTAGGAAGACCTCAACCCCGCGCTCCAGGCGGCACAAGCGCCACCTAATGCTGCTGGACGCGGGCGGCGCGGCCAGGTGTCGTCTGCCCTTACTCCACGACAAGCGCGAGCCGCTGTAAGGGCCGCAAGCCACGCCGCGGCAATGGCGCCACACACTCGGCAGGAGCAGGCGAACATGCGGGCCGCACTCACAGTGGCACGGGAGCTGCTGCGGTGCCGACTGATGGAGAGCGGTCGGGATGCGCTGCTGTAACGCGTCGCCGAGCTACTGGACGTAGCGGCCATTGGAGCGCCGCCCTTCTGCTATCAGCTCACGCCTCAGGCGGCGGCTGGGTCCCATGGCGGGCCTCGCCGCGCCCGTGTGCTCCCGAGCATGTCGACATTAACATGATCCACGGTGGAGGGCGCCCCGTCGCGCCCGCACCACCCCAGATGGGTGCGGGGACGAGCGTTGCCGCATACGGGCCCATCGGAGCACTGCCCTGCCATCCTCAAGACGGCGTGACAGGCCGGGCGACATGGAGTGTGGGGCACTTCGACGAGGTCTTCAGGGCAGCACCCTCGGAAGCCTACGTGCCCCGCATGATGGACCAAGAGTACACGCCGGAGGACGACCCTGGCTTGTTCCTCGGGCCAGGTTGGGAGGAGGAGACGTTAGGAGCTGAAGCCTTCCAGGAGCCGCCAGAGAGCCCCACCAACTGCACCGTCGACAACAGATACAGGGTACCACTGATTCCTCAGGGGAAGGCTTCCGCTAACCATGAGTCACAGGTGAACTAGGTCACAGCACCAGGCGATGGTTCCGGCGCGGCGGTGTCCGCCCCATCAGGAGAGGCTCACTGGGGGCTGCGCAGGAGGAGCCAGGAGCGAGGCCCCTCCTCGCGTCACGTGGAGCAAGGCGTTACCCGAAGGTAGGCCCTCTGCCGGGGAGGCGCCGGTGAGCCCTACCCCGACAGAGGACCCGTGGTCGCCGAGGGCGCCGCTGGCGTCCCCTTTGTCCCTTTGGTGGCGTCCTGGTTTTCGGTCGCCCCCAACGGTGGCCGAGGGAGGTGCAAGGCGGGGCCCTCGTCTGGCGATATGAAGTAACGCTCACGCCTGTGAAGATTGCCGCCCGTGACACTCCCACGTAATAATGAGTGGGGCTATACACGCCCCGGAGTCTCAGGAGTGCCGCCCTCGGGTCTCGGGGGCTCCCTTCCATGTCCTAGTGGCAGCACTTAGCTCCGCGCTGGTGAGAAGACTCGAAGACAAGAAGACTAGACTAGGTGCCGGACGCGGCCATTTGCTTTGGATCCCTTTTCTGTAGCCTTGCCTTCTGGATTTGGATTTAAGTCGAAGTTGAGTTTTCATGGATGCGCGCGGGGGGGTGCCTTTTCTCGTTCAAGCGATTTCTTGCTATCTGGTTCTTGCCTTATTCCGAAGCTCGCACTAGCTGCCTCCCCCTCGCGGGCCCCTCGCGAGCGGGGCTGGGCATGGCACATGCACCGCGCGCGCCGATCGTCACTTGATCCTCGCGAGGCCCTCTCGGGCGAGTCAGCAGACCCTTCAGGAGCTCCGCGGGAACTCGCGACCTCGCGATCCGGTTCGGGGCTTGCCTCGGCTAAGGTAAGCCGCAACAGCAAAACTTGCCACCAGACTCATGGACCCACAAAGGCGCACACTCAGTTTGGCATAGAAGAATAAAAACTGCAATTTGTTTACATGAGGGGCTCCCCCTCCCAAAATGCTCTTACAATCTTCAGGGGCCACGCCCGAGTTCTTGCATACAGGGTAAAACAGCAGAGGAACATGGAGTCAGCCGGATATGTCGCTCGTTGCGTCCCCCAGGTCATCTTCAGACGCGCCGCTGGCGTTGCTGTCACCGTCACTGGCGTTGCCTCCACCTTCGCCGGCCCCGACATCACCGTCGTCAACCACGTCACCTTCGTCTGTCGCGACTACCACAACGTCATCTTCAGAGGCGAAGGCCCTGACCAACGCATCCACGTTGTCCTCCACCCACCGTGCGAAGTCGCCCCGGATGACCGCGGGTACGGGGGCAATGGCGGCGTCGAAGTCGAAGTCGGCGAAGGTGTTCTGAAGATGGCTGAAGACGCGTGAGAACGCGCGCCCGAGCAGGCCTCGGCTCCTCTCTTCCATGAGCTGGCGGGCTCTATCGGATCGAGCTTCCAGGCACGTCACCACGTCGGAGAAGAAGCGAAGGTGGCTGGCATAGTCGTCCGTACGAGGATGAGGGGCATTCTCGTCGTAGATATAGCCCAGCGCGGTGTTGGCCCTGTTCCTGAGACTCTGAAGCATGGGGCGTGCTCGCGCTCCAATGCCCGCCGCTGAAGCACCTCCTCCCTGTTCTGCCACGCGATGGCCTCGGCATCGGCAACCCGCTTCTGAAGAGAGAGCAGCTTGGCGCGGGCGGAGGCCAGATCCGCCCGCGCCATAACCAGGGCGGATGCCGTGGCCTCCTGGCACCTCTCTACCTCAGCTAGCCTGGGCCTAAGGGCAGCGCCCTACCTGCAGCCTCCGTCTCCGCAAGCTGCAGTTTCAGGTCATGCCTACCCTCAAGACCCGCGCAAACCTCGGCCACCCAGTGATCGACCTCCTCCTGAGCCTTGGCCTCGCGTGCACCAATGGCATCTTCCGCTTGGGCAACTTGACGCTCCCTCGCCTCCAACCGCTCAAGCTCGAGGCTACACTCCATGGCTTCCAGTGCCAATGCCTCCTCGCTCCTCCGGATCTCTTCTTCTTCGGCGGGCGTCCCCCTCAGCGACGCAAGGGCGGCTTTGCGTGCCTCCACCTGCTGCTCTAGGGACGCACTCCAGGCCTCGAGCTCCCACGCGCGCTTCTCCGCAGCTTCACGATGGCGGTCAGCCTCGCGAGCCTCCTCTAAAGCTCGGGAGCAAGCCTCACGAGAGACCTCAAGAGACGCCTTGGCCTTCGTGTTGTCAAGATCGCGCTGATGGCGGCCAAGGTTGATAGCCACATTCAGCTTATGCCATTCTTCCGCCAGCCAAAGACACTCAGCCTTGAGGCACGCGTCGACGTCCGCGAGTTCACCGCCGAGCCGGTTCATCGTGCCCATCGCCTCCTGGAAGAGCTCATGGCGAACGACGCTCCATTCGTGCTCAAACTCAAGCGCACGACCCATCTCGTCCTCCACCACGGGGGCTGCAGGCGAGGCCTGAAGCGGCGCGCCCCCTCTCGGCAGGGGGCTGGGGGCTGGCGCTGCCCCAGCGCCAGCCAGGCCTCGCGGGGGGCCCGAACCAGACGGGGCCCGCTGCTTGAAGAGGGGTCGAAGACCGAAGCCAACCAGCCACCGTCCATGACCATAGAAGGAGTCCTGGGCATGCCCGCCAAGCTCCAAGCAAGGCCGCAAAGGAGGGGCGACGAGGCCGCGGGCTCAAGGCGCCATGGAGGCGAGCGCGCCACCCAAACCGACCCCGCACCAGGAGCGGCGTGCGGGCTCGGGGTGCTCAAGGCCATCGGGGGAGTCGAAGAGGGAGGAGACTGCTTCTCGGAAGACTCAGCGGTTGTGACGGAAGGGACCCTGAAGAACCAATGTCAGGAAGGAAGGCAACACTTAAGAAGCCACAAATATACAACATTTACTCGTCAATGGCGATGTACTTCCTCCGCTTCAACGGCCCGAAGATGCCACCCCTGCCGCTCAGGGACCTCTTCCTCTTCTAGAGCTCCTCGAAGTCCATGCAGAGCTGACCAAAGGGTTGGAGATGGTGGTCAGCACGAGGTGCAGCAGGAGAAGCGCTTAAAGGGACAGCCTCAGGGGCGCCGAGCTAAAGAGAATTGTTGGGCGCCACCTTGCGGTGACCTGCCGAGGTCTCAAGAGCTTCGGCCTCAGGAGACGCGCGTTGCGTCGCCCCCGCAACTGCCACCCCAGGACAAGAATCACGGGCTCCCGAGGACGACGCCTCGGGAGCCCAGGCGGCATCAGCACCTCGGTGCTGGGGTCACCGGCCCCGAATGGTGCTCGCCCCCCTGCTTCCACACTCGGGGTGAGCTCGGCACCCATAGCGAAGAGGGAAACCACGTTGATGGGGTTCCCGCGGGGCCCCACCAAGCCGTCTGGGCGCAGCCCCCACTCCTCAAAAGAAGGCATGTGCTCTGCGAATTCCTCCTTGTTCGAGTAGCGGTACAACAAGCAACTCTTCCCAGGCATGTCGTCTGGCAACGGAACGCCCACCAAGACCTCAAGCACCGTCTGCCGCGTCTCAAGAGGGAGCACGGACTCCTGAAGCCTCATATGGTCCTTGCTGTTGAGCAAGGCCCACATCGGTCGAGAATGGCGCTGGAGTGGAGTGACCCGGCGCTTGACGAACTCCTTCACCACCATAGGCACTGTCACACCAAGGTCTTTCAGCTTCTTCGGCCTGAGCCAGACGGGGACAAGACAAGGGCTCACGAGCTTCTCATGACCCCAGCTGGAGTTGGGAACGGCAGGCGACGACGGACGCGAGAGCAGGGGGCTGACCACCCCTACGTCCACATACACCCAGCACGTCTGAAATCTGCCCGCGGGCAGCGGGAGGTCAAAATCAATCCTCGAGTCGGCTGCCTCGGCCACGACATGGAAGTTCACGCACCCCAAGCTCTGCCGGGGATCCACCAGATGCAACGAGAAGAAGTGGCGGAGAAGGGCCACGGAAGGGGCAATGCCCACCATGGCCTCGCAAACGAAGGTGAAGACGGCAAGAAGAGTCACGGATTGGGGGTCGAGATGCAGCATGTGGATCTGGTAATGTTCAAGCACCGCATTGGAGAAGGCTGAGAAAGGAGGGACCAGGCCAGCCCAAAGAGCATCGATGAAGATTGGGACCTCGGTGGCATCTCGGTCAATGCGAGCACGAGACGCAGGCCAAGCCACCGTCTTTCCCCACTCATTGAAGCTGGAGGCGAGCATGGGACGCACCTTGCCCATGGCCTCATCGTTGAGCACCAGTGACCGGCCAACTACGGGCTCGGCGACCGGAGGTGCGCTAGCCAAAGGCAGAGGTTTCTTCCCCTTATCTGCTTGTTTCGGCGCCATGACGATAGAGAGGGCAGAGCTCAGGTCAGATTGGAAAGAGGAGCAGAGTCTCGGAGGAGCAGAGGAACCAGGGAAGTTTGGCGCGGGCGATGGAAGAATAATTGTGTAGGTTGTGGTGGTCGTGTAGCCAGGCGGATACCAAGGCTGCGTGGGAAGTGGAAATGCCCACGTACAATCAACCGCCACGCGTCGACCAAGGCCGCAGGCTATTGGGGCCTGCGGCGCTCTGCACTTGACATTTGGCTTCGCCTCGAAGCCAAGCCCGAGCGCGCCTTGGGCCCGGGGGCTACTGTCGGCGTTCTAGGAATGGGGGTCCCCAGACTTGCCTGCCTGCGGCCCACGGCGTGGCTCTGCAAGTGGGCCCATACGACCCATCTTCACCAACAAGGCAACAAGCATTCCAGACCCTCGCGAGGGGCCAAGCTGCGCGAGGCGGACGACACAAGACCTCCTCAGGAGCGGCCTCACCAGGTTGGCTCGCGAGGGGCGGAGAGATCAAGGCAAGGCAAACCTCGCGAGGTTCTCGTGACGTGAGCCATGACGACCGAGACCAGGCGGGTGCCAGCGTGCACAGTGTCCTTGTTTCCTCTTTGATGCTAAGGGGGCAAGCGCAGGCACGGAGTACCGAGGCGTCAAGCAAAGGTTTCCATATCAGTGCAACGAGACCAAGACCAGCAGGACGACAATACGGAGGTCACCGTGGAGCCCAAGGCGGCGTCACCACCAGAGCCTCTGGCAGGCGAAGACTACTTTTGTCAGGATAGCTTGTACTAGTTGTCCCCTTTCAAATTGGCCGTTGTTGGCTCCCTTCCCGCTCAATATTTGGGAAGAGGACCAGGGCCCCTATAAATAGGACTAGCCACCACAGTAGGAGGGGACGGGGCCAGAGGCATCTGATCTTGAGCCAATCCCCAGCTACACACTGAGCACAAGAACACCTCAACCTCAGGAGGCGGTTCTTCCCCTTGTAACTGTTCATCCTCAGCCCAAGAGGCAATCCACCACCACCAAACTGGAGTAGGATATTACACCGCAACGGTGGCCCGGACCAGTATAAATCTCGTGTTCTTTGTGTTGCGAGTTCGTCGAGTTAGCCCTTGAGATCTTAGCCAAGCTAGGACGTGGGTCGGTAGGGGGAGAACTTCACGCGCACCCCATAGTTCGAACCTTAAGAGTTTTGCCGGAACCCAAGATCTGACAACGGTCGTGTGCGCCAGTGAAGGTGCAGAGGCTTGAGGACCCCATGGAGGTGGTACGTCACCGTGTCAGTGAGGAGGACAAGCACGTCTGTCACTACATGGTTGCGTTGGAGGGCAGGTTCTTGAGGGATCTCACTGGAGCTATGATCATGTGATGGTTCCTTCTCTTTGGGTGTCCACGACCCGCACCGATACTCGTCGTTCGCTAGGGTTTTAGTTGTATTAGTGATGTTATATGTATGATACTATTCGAGATGTATTAGTGATAATATTCGACGATGTATGGACGCAAGAGATGATTTAGTTTTGCTTATTGAATGCATGCTAATTTGAATACTTATTTATTTTACGAGTTGGTTTTGCTTATTGAATGATCAAATTGGAGAACTACTCCTATTTTGAATGCTCAAATTGGAGAGCACTATGCAAGGCGTATGCATTCGATTAGTTGATAGCTTATAGGGTTTTGGTTTTTGCAGAAATGAAGGAGCCCCTCCATCATCCCCTCCGTCGTCCCCGTCACCCATAGGGTTTTTGTTTTTCCAGAAATCAAGGAGCCCCTCCATCATCCCCGCCGTCGTCCCCGTCACCCACCCCCTCCGACCTCGAGGTGAGACCAGCCAAATCTCCATGTCAATATGAGTCCTATAAGATATTTTGAAATGTTTTTGTTCATATTTTCAACCATTGAAATGCAATGACCATCAAGTTTGAATGCTCATATGATGTAGATATAAACATGTATATCTTGTGTTGCTCAAATAGGATATGTGCTTGCCCAAGTGGCCAGCCATGTTTGCAGGTCACACCTCCGAGTGGCCTATGTTTTGTCGGAGTGTTGATTAATTTCCGTTCCGGTAAATCTCAGGCGCTCGATATGTCCTTTTTTAGCAAAGGTCATGCCGGATTTTTCTGTGAATTTTGGCATGACTTGTGCTAGAATATGTAGGAAATATCGAGTGGCCTGGATTTTCTAGAAAAATAATTAAAGAACATTTCGGGTTGACTTTAAGTCTGTCGAGGCTCCATACATGACAGTCAACAAATGAGTGATGGAGAAAGTCTGCACCATATATGAGAGAAGAAGAATCTCGACTGTTGTCGTGGGGGTCGTTTTTCCTTCTTCTTCTTGTGCTAGACCTTTGTTATGCACTAGGGGAAGGAGGAATAACGACCATCACCGACGGTCGAAAAATCAGTGAGGGAGTGTATCCACCATATATGAGAGAGGACGAAGAATCCCGACTATTGTCGTGGGGTCGTTTCTCCTTCTTCTCCTTGTGCTAGACCTTTGTTATGCACTAGGGGAACGAGGAGTAATGACCATCACCGACGGTCGCAAATGTCAGAGAGGAATCAGTGAGGGAGAGTCTCCGCCATATATGAGAGGATGAAAAATCCCGACTGTTGTCGTGGGGGTTGCTTCTCCTTCATTCCCGTGTGCTAGACATTTTGGTGTAATGCAATCGGGGACGAAAGGAGGAGCGATCATCACCAACGGTCGAATGTATACACCACGTGAGCTGAGAGTTTTCAAGAAAAGACTCGGCAGACCGATAGTCAACCCATGATGAATAATAATGATCTAATTTAGTTTTTGTAGTACATATATTTAATTGTACAAGTTAATCTTTGAATTATGAACCTAGGAAATGTCGTCATCGGACGACGAAAGTCTCCCGGGGGAGTGCGACTGGTGCAACGATGACCGGGGTCTGTGCGACAGGCCTCACCTGGATGAAGGTCGGCGCTTCAGCATTAAGCTCCAGAAGACCTTCGATGTTGAAACGGTACGCAACGACGACAAGTGTTTTTTTTCGTAATTAAGCACAACTTCTACTACTTCAACGTTTAATTTTTGTCTTTTACAATTCGACTAGCTTATCCCATGACGTGCAAGACGCTATGTCTTTGAGAGGATGGATTTTGAAGATAATGGAAGTATGGAAACAAAGAAAATTTGCCTAAGGACCCATCATGGTATGGATTTTGATGTAAGTCTATACAATTCTGAGAGCGTATCCCATTTTGGTTGCCTGAATTGGGAAGCACTTTGCAAGATGTATGATTTTCATGAGGGCATGCTTGTCACCATGGATCTTGGTGATCCTGACATCGCCCAAGACAATATGACATTTGGGTCCTTGTTGATATGCTTCCAATTCTACCGCTATGTGAGTTTCTCAAATATAGTTATTAAGTAATTTATATTCTTTATTTCAAAATAGTTGACAGCTTATTTCCATTGATAGCTTATTTTCATTCTTCAAAGAATGTGCGGAAGATGTCAAACAAAACCTACTACACCAATGGCACAAAATTAACTTATCAGGAGAAAAATCATCTGATCTCATTTATTACTAATCTTGTGAATTACAATATCTATTATCAAACTCCTCCACATTATGGTCAATACGCGCCACAAGTGCACGTGTTGAACTACGGTAACATCCATGGAGATGTCATGGTAAGATTTTTTACTATTATGATATCCGTGCATCTTTTGCATAAATTCTTATAAAACTCAACTACATTGCTAACTACGAAGTCATTACTATGTTTTCCAACAGAAAATCCCAAAGGATTGTGTGCCTCATCTGATGTTTCAGAAAGGTCGCCTTGATGTTTTGAACTTACTGCCAGGTCATCCTACGAATCACTCATGTCCATACTATATTTCTAAAACCGATGAAGACATGACAATGAAAGATTGGAAAAAAATGTATGGTCAATCGTAGGGAGCTACTTGGAAGCAACATTGTGCAAAGGGCAAGAATTGGAGACAGGATAATCTCCATTCTCCATAATGGAGAGTCGGGGTCTATCTTGTTTTATGCTATTTTACCTTAGAGAGGGTATTTAGGTCCTAGCTAATACTCATGATCATGTGCTAAGGACAATTAAGTAGGATTGGTTAGATGGCTATGATGATGATGAGTATGACTTGTTATTATGATAATGAGTAGAAGTTATATGATCGATGATGATGAGTACGACTTGTTATTATGATAACATTGATGAGTTATTTATTATTATGATCGATGATGCATGATGCTAAGTTGTTATATGAGCATGATGAGTTATTATATGTATCAGTAGGTGAAATGAACATGGATTAGATTCAAGTGGAGGCAACATGTGGTGCACATCAAAAGTACTACTAATCCAAACTAGATCAAGTTTAGATTAGTATTACTTTCGACATGCACCACATGTTGCCTCCACTTGAATCTACTACACGTTCATTTCACCCACTGTTATATATAATAACTAATCATGGTCATAAAATCATATGATGAAAGTACTGTATATAAAACCACAACGAAAATAAGCTATATTTTAAAAATACAGGAAAAGTTAGCAGCAACGCTTTTCTAAAGAAACGATACTGCTACTTACTATTATCAATAGCGCTTTCCAAGAAAAGCGCTATTGCTAACTAGGTATAGCAGTAGCGCTGGCATTCCAACGCTACTGCTAACAGTTAGCTGTAGCGCCTTAGTGGTAACGCTTGTACAAGCGCTACTGCTAGCTACAAAACAAGCGCTACTACTAGGGTTTTCCTAGTAGTGATGATACGATGTAGACAAGATCTATTCATGTAGGAATAGACCCCATCTTGTTATCGTTAATAGCAACGATCAATACGTGTCTTGCTGCCCCTTCTCTCACTGGGAAAGAACACCGCACGACCGAACCCATCACAAAGCACCTTTTCCCATGGCAAGTAATATCAACCTAGTTTGCACAACTAAACCAAAGATTTGAAGAAGAAATATGAGGCTATAAGTAATCATGCATATAAGAGATCAAAGAAACTCAAATAACTTTCATGGATAAAATAGATCTGATCATAAACTCAAAGTTCATCCGATCCCAACAAACACACCGCAAAAAGAGTTACATCAAATAGATCTCCAAGAGAACATTGTATTGAGAATCAAAAGAGAGAGAGGAAGCCATCTAGCTACTAACTACGGACCCGTAGTCTACAATGAACTACTCACGCATCATCGGAGAGGCACCAATGAGGATGATGAAACCCTCCGTGATGGTGTCTAGATTGGATCTGGTGGTTTTGGAACTTGCCGCGGCTGGAATTATGTTTCATTGACTCCCATAGGGTTTTTGGATTTTCGGGGTATTTATAGAGCAAAGAGGCGGTGCGGGAGGCGAACGAGGTGGGCACAATCCACCAGGGTGCACCTAGGCCCCCAGGCGCGCCCAGGTTGGTTGTGCTCCCCTCGGAACCCCCTCTGGTACATTTTTGGCCCAATATGTGTCTTCTGGTCCAGAAAAATTCTCCAAAAAGTTTCGCTGCGTTTGGACTCCCTTTGGTACTGATATTCTATGAAGTAAAAAAGAAGCAAAAACAAAGATACGTCTCCAACGTATCTATAATTTTTTATTATTCCATGCTATTATATTATCAATCTTGGATGTTTTATATGCATTTATATGCTATTTTATATGAGTTTTGGGACTAACCTATTAACCTAGAGCCAAGTGCCAGTTTTTGTTTTTTTTTTCTTGTTTTTGAGTTTCACAGAAAAGGAATATCAAACGGAGTCCAATTGACCTGAAACTTTACGAAAAAAAATTATGGACCAAAAGAAGCCCACGGAGTACCGGAGATACACCAAAGGAGTCCCGAGGCCACCTCAAGGGTTGGGGCACCCCCTAGAGCGCGCCCCCCGACCTTGTGGGCCCCTCGTGGACTCCCCTGATTTGTTCTCGATGCCAACACCTCTTATATATCCCCAAACCTCCAGAACAGAACCTAGATCGGGAGTTCCACCGCCGCAAGCCTCTGTAGCCACATAAAACCAATCGGACCCTATTCCGGCACCCTGCCGGAGGGGGAAATCATCACCGGTGGCCATCTTCATCATCCCGGCGCTCTCCATGACGAGGAGGGAGTAGTTCACCCTCGGGGCTGAGGGTATGTACTAGTAGCTATGTGTTTGGTCTCTCTCTCTCTCGTGTTCTTGATTTGGCACGATCTTGATGTACCGTGAGCGTTGTTACTATAGTTGAATCATATGGTGTTTCTCCCCCTCTACCTTCTTGTAATGGATTGAGTTTTCCCTGTGAAATTATCTTATCGGATTGAATCTTTAAGGTTCTGAGAACACTTGATGTATGTCTTGCATGTGCTTATCTGTGGTGACAATGGGATATTCACGTGATCTACTTGATGTATGTTTTGGTGATCAACTTGCGGGTTCTGTGACCTTGTGAACTTGTGCATAGGGGTTGGCACACGTTCTCGTCTTGACTCTCCGGTAAAAACTTTGCAGCACTCTTTGAAGTTCTTTGTGTTGGTTTGAATAGATGAATCTGATATTGTGTGATGCATATCGTATAATCAAACCCGCGGACTTGTGGTGACATTGGAGTATCTAGGTGACATTAGGGTTTTGGTTGATGTGTATCTTAAGGTGATATTTTAGTATGAACTCTAGGGCTATTTGTGACACTTATAGGAATAGCCCAATAGACCGATCAGAAAGAATAACTTGGAGGTGGTTTCGTACCCTACAATAATCTCTTCATTTGTTCTCCGCTATTAGTGACTTTGGAGTGACTCTTTGTTGCATGTTGAGGGATTGTTATATGATGTAATTATGTTATCATTGTTGAGAGAACTTGCACTAGTGAAAGTATGAACCCTAGGCCTTGTTTCCAAGCATTGCAATACTGTTTTCGCTCACTTTTACCACTTGCTATCTTGCTGTTTTTATATTTTCAGATTACAAAAACCTATATCTACCATACATATTACACTTGTATCACCATCTCTTCGCCGAACTAGTGCACCTATACAATTTACCATTGTATTAGGTGTGTTGGGGACACAAGAGACTCTTTGTTATTTGGTTGCAGGGTTTTTTGAGAGAGACCATCTTAATCCTACGCCTCCCACGGATTGATAAACCTTAGTTCATCCACTTGAGGGAAATTTGCTACTGTCCTACAAAACTCTGCGTTTGGAGGCCCAACACGAGTCTACAAGAAGAAGGTTGCGTAGTAGACATCAACCTCTTTTCTGGCACCGTTGCCGGGGAGGTTAGTGCTTGAAGGTATATCTTTGGATCTTGCAATCGAATCTTTAAGTTTCTTGTTTTATGACTAGTTTAGTCTATAAATGAAAAATTAAAAAAATGGAATTGAGTTTGCCTCATATGCTTCATCTATTTAATATCTTTCGTGAAAATGATGGAAAGGAAAATTGTGCTCATGTGTTAGAAGAAGAAGTCTATAAAATGTTTGGCACTAAATCTTTGAATGATGAGCATGATTGCAATGTTGTTAGTGTGAATTCTTTGAATACCCATGATGCTAATGATATGCAAAGCCACAAGCTTGGGGATGCTATGTTTGATGAAGATGATATTTTTAGTCCCCCATGTTTTGATGAGCAAATTTATTATGATGATAGCACGCCTCCTATTTATGATGATTATGTTGATGAAAGTGGGTTTGGAAGAGTTTCAACTCTAGGTAATGATCCCACTATTTTGGAGGGTGTTGAATCTTATAATATTTATTAAAGTGGATTTGGAGAGGTCATGACTTTATTTAATGATGATTCCACTATTTCAGAAGAGGTTCCAATTGATTATGAGAACAAAGTTGCTATCTATGATGATTATTGTGATGACATGTATGCTATAAATAATAATAATAACCATGAAACTTATCATCATGATTTTAATTTTCAATTGGATTATGCCTCACATGATATTTTTGTTGAGTTTTCTCCCACTACTATTCATGAGAAGAAATTTGCTTATGTGGAGAGTAATAAAAATTCTATGCTTATGCATCATGAAAAGAATGCTTTATGTGATGGTTATATTGTTGAATTCATTCATGATGCTACTGAAAATTATTATGAGGGAGGAATATATGCTTGTAGGAGTTGCAATAATATCAAGTTTCCTCTCTATGTGTTGAAATTTTTGAAGTTGCACTTGTTTTGCCTTCCTATGCAAGTTGATTCTTGTTCCCATAAGTTGTTGTTCACAAAATCCCTATGCATAGGAAGTGGGTTAGGCTTAAATGTGCTTGTCATATGCTTCATGATGCTCCCATTATGTTTCAATTCTTATCTTTTATGTGAGCATCATTGAGATCATCATGCCTAGCTAGAAAGGCATTAAAAAAAGCGCTTGTTGGGAGACAACCCAACATTTATACCTACTGTTTTTGCATGTTCACATGATTAAGCTATAGTACCAAAGTGAATGATTTGTTTTTATCATACTAACCCATCTCATGAAGTTCTGTTAAGTTTTGTGTTGTGAAGTTTTTATGTTTTGAGTAAAGTTTCGATGGACTATGGAATAAGGAGTGGCAATATCCTAAGCTTGGGGATGCCCAAGGCACCCCAAGGTAATGTTCAAGGACAACCAAACGCCTAAGCTTGGGGATGCCCCGGATGGCATCCCCTCTTTCGTCTTCGTTCATCGGTAAATTTACTTGAGGCTATGTTTTTATTCACCACATGATATGTGTCTTTCTTGGAGCGTCATTTTCTTTTATTAGATTTGCTTGCTGTTTTTTAGAGTAATGTTTTTCATCTTTTAGTTCAATAAAAAAGTCAAGTGCAGCCTTTACCATGCTTATTTTGCAAGTCCATATGTTGCTGTTTTAAAAACAGAAAGTTTTGTATCATTGTTTGAATTCTTATGGGAAGTAAGAATGTGATGAAATCATGAAATTTTTACACGATGAGTAACAACAAATTATATACAGTGTGGTAATGTTTCAGAATTTTTGGAGTTAGGGAAGTATGATTCCTCTTGCATTCTTTACAGACTGTTCTGTTTAGACAGATAGTTGTTATGTTTGCATTGTTTTCATATGTTTGCTTGTTTAATGATTTTATTTGAGGATGGGCGTATTAAATATGCAAAGGCATTTAGTATTCAATATCAAATAATAATTTTAGTGATTTGCTACAGTAGAGAATGATAAGGTTTATATGTTGATTTATACTAACCTATCTCACGAGTTCTTGTTGAGTTTTGAGTGGATGAAGTTTTTAAGATTTAGGGAAACCATGATATAAAAGGAATTAAGGAGACACAAAACCTTGAGCTTGGGGATGCCCAAGGCATCCCAAGTTAATATTTCAAGAAGTCTCAAGCAGCTAAGCTTGGGGAAGCCCCGGTTGGCATCCCACCTTTCTTCTTCAACAACTATCGGTCAGTTTAGGTTGAGCCAAAGTTTTTGCTTCTTCACATGATATGTGCTATCCTTGCAAAAAAAATCTTGATGTTTGAATAAAGTACTTAAGATATGAAATTCATAAATGTTAGAGAGTCTTCACATAGTGACATAATTATTCGACCACTCATTGATCTTCACTTATATCTTTTGGAGTAGTTTGTCATTTACTCTAGTGCTTCACTTATATCTTTTTAGAGCATGACGGTGGTTTTATTTTGAAGAAATTATTGAACTCTCATGCTTCACTTATATTATTTTGAGAGTCTCTAAACAGCATGGTAATTTGCTTTGGTTATGAATTTAGTCCTAATATGATGGGCATCCAAGAGGGATATAATAAAAACTTTCATATAAAGTGCATTGAATACTATGAGAAGTTTGATTCCTTATGATTGTTTTGAGATATAAATATGGTGATATTAGAGTCATGCTAGAGAGTAATTGTGAATTTGAGAAATACTTGTGTTAAGATTTGTGAGTCCCGTTGCGTGCACGTATGGTGAACCGTTATGTAACGAAGTTGGAGCATGCGATATTTTTTGATTGTCTTCCATATGAGTGGCGGTCGGGGACGAGTGATGGTCTTTTCCTACCAATATATCCCCCTAGGATCATGCGTGTAGTACTATGTTTCGATGACTAATAGATTTTTGCAATAAGTATGTGAGTTCTTTATGACTAATGTTGAGTCCATGGATTATACACACTCTCACCCTTCCACCATTGCTAGCCTCTCTAGTGCCATGCAACTTTCGCCGGTACCATACACCCAACATATACCTTCCTCAAAACAGCCACCATACCTACCTATTATGGCATTTCCATAGCCATTCCAAGATATATTGCCATGTAACTTTCCACCATTCCGTTTTATTATGACACGCATCATCATTATCATATTGCTTTGCATGATCATGTAGTTGACATCATATTTGTGGCAAAGCCACCATTCATAATTCTTTCATACATGTCACTCTTGATTCATTGCACATCCCGGTACACCGTTGGAGGCATTCATATAGAGTCATATTTTGTTCTAAATATCGATTTGTAATTCTTGAGTTGTAAAGTAAATAAAAGTGTGATGATCTTCATTATTAGAGCATTGTCCCATGTGAGAGAAAAAAGAGGAAAGGACAAATAAAAAAAGAGAAGTAAAAAAAACAAAAAATAAGAGAAAAAGAGAGAAGAGGCAATGTTACTATCCTTTTACCACACTTGTGCTTCAAAGTAGCATCATGATATTCATGATAGAGAGTCTCCTATGTTGTCACTTTCATATACTAGTGGGAATATTTCATTATAGAACTTGGCTTGTATATTCCAACGATGGGCTTCCTAAAATTGCCCTAGGTCTTCATGAGCAAGAAAGTTGGATGCACACCCACTTAGTTTCTTTTTGATCTTTAATAAACTTATAGCTCTAGTGCATCCGTTGCATGGCAATACCTACTCACTCACATTGATATCTATTGATGGGCATCTCCATAGCCCGTTGATACGCCTATTTGATGTGAGACTATCTCCTTCTTTTTGTCTTCTCCACAACCACCATATTCTATTCCACCTATAGTGTTATATCCATGGCTCACGCTCATGTATTGTGTGAAAGTTGAAAAGGTTTGAGAACATCAAAAGTATGAAACAATTGTTTGGCTTGTCATCGGGGTTGTGCATGATTTGAATATTTTGTGTGATGAAGATGGAGCATAGCCAGACTATATGATTTCATAGGGATAAGCTTTCTTTGGCCATGTTATTTTGAGAAGACATAATTGCCTTGTTAGTATGCTTGAAATATTATTGTTTTCATGTCAATATTAAACTTTTTTTTGAAACTTATGGATCTAAGCATTCTTGCCACAATAAAGAAAATTACATTGATAAATATGTTAGGTAGCATTCCACATCAAAAATTCTATTTTTTTCATTAATCTCCTCGAGGACGAGCAGGAATTAAGCTTGGGGATGCTTGATACATCTCCAACGTATCAATAATTTTTTATTGTTCCATGCTATTATATTATCAATCTTGGATGTTTTATATGCATTTATATGCTATTTTATATGATTTTTGGGACTAACCTATTAACCTAGAGCCCAGTGTCAGTTTCTCTTTTTTCCTTGTTTTTGAGTTTCGCAGAAAAGGAATTTCAAACGGAGTCCAATGGAACTGAAACTTTACGACAATATTTTATGGACCAAAAGAAGCCCACAGAGTACCGGAGATACACCAGAAGAGTACCGAGGCCACCACAAGGGTGGGGGGAGCGCCCCCCCCCCCCCGACCTTATGGGCCCCTCGTGGACTCCCCTGACTTGTTCTCGACGCCAACACCTCTTATATATATCCCCAAACCTCCAGAACAGAACCTAGATCAGGAGTTCCGTCGCTGCAAGCCTCTGTAGCCACAAGAAACCAATCGGGACCCTGTTCCGGCACCCTGTCGGAGGGGAAAATCATCACAGGTGGCCATTTTCATCATCCCGGCGCTCTCCATGATGAGGAGGTAGTAGTTCACCCTCGGAGTTGAGGGCATGTACCAGTAGCTATGTGTTTGATCTCTCTCTCTCTCTCTCTCTCATGTTCTTGATTTGGCACGATATTGATGTACCGCGAGCTTTGTTACTATAGTTGAATCATATGGGGTTTCTCCCCCTCTACCTCCTTGTAACAGATTGAGTTTTCCCTTTGAAGTTATCTTATCGGATTGATTCTTTAAGGATTTGAGAACACTTGATGTATATCATGCATGTGCTTATCTGTGGTGATAATGGGATATTCACGTGATCTACTTGATGTATGTTTTGGTGATCAACTTGCGGGTTCTGTGACCTTGTGAACTTATGCATAGGGGTTGGCACACGTTTTTGTCTTGACTCTCCGGTAGAAACTTTGGGGCACTCTTTGAAGTTCTTTGTGTTGGTTTGAATAGATGAATCTGAGATTGTATGATGCATATCGTATAATCAAATCCGCGGATACTTGTGATGACATTGGAGTATCTAGATGACATTAGTGTTTTGGTTGATGTGTATCTTAAGGTGTTATTTTAGTACGAACTCTAGGGCTGTTTGTGACACTTATAGGAATAGCCCAATAGATCGATCTGAAAGAATAACTTTGAGGTGGTTTCCTACCCTACAATAATCTCTTCATTTGTTCTCCGCTATTAGTGACTTTCGAGTGACTCTTTGTTGCACGTTGAGGGATTGTTATATGATTTAATTATGTTATCATTGTTGAGAGAAGTTGCACTAGTGAAAGTATGAACCCTAGGCCTTGTTTCCAAGCATTGCAATACCGTTTTCGCTCACTTTTACCACTTGCTACCTTGCTGTTTTTATATTTTCAGATTACAAAAACCTATATCTACCATCCATATTACACTTGTATCACCATCTCTTCGCCGAACTAGTGCACCTATACAATTTACCATTGTATTGGGTGTGTTGGGGACACAACAGACTCTTTGTTATTTGGTTGCAGGGTTGTTTGAGAGAGACCATCTTCATCCTACGCCTCCCACGGATTGATAAACCTTAGGTCATCCACTTGAGGGAAATTTGCTACTGTCCTACAAAACTCTGCGCTTGGAGGCCCAACACGAGTCTACAAGAAGAAGGTTGCGTAGTAGACATCAAACAACAATTGACTTTGGGCACTATGCCAATAGGTTAGTCCAAAAAAATGATATAAAGTTGCTATAAAATGATTCTAAAACATCCAAGAATCATAATATAACAACATGGAACAAGCAAAAATTATAGATACGTTGGAGACGTATCAGAGATTGTCCTGTTTTTGATAGATTTTGTTTTCGGTGCATAGTTTGCTTGTTTTATAGTTTAGCTTATATTTGGTGAATATAAATAGTAGTAATGATAGGTTATAATATGCATTATGTGAGAACAACTATTAATATTGTCTTGACAGTACCAAAGTGAATGATTTGCTCTTTATCATACTAACCTATCTCATAAGTTCCGTTAAGTTTTGTGTGATTGAAGTTTTCAAGTTATGGGTGAGATATCGATATGAGGAGAATAAGGAGTGGAAAGACCCTAAGATTTTGGATAACCAAGCCACCCCAAGGTAATATTCAAGGGAAACCCAAGTGTCCATGCTTGGGAATGCCCAGAAGGCATCCCCTCTTTCGTCTTCAACATTATCGGTAACCTTACTTGGAGGCTTGGAGCTATATTTTTATTCGTCACGTGATATGTGTTTTACTTGGAGCGTCATTTATTTTGTTGAAATTTGCTTGCTCTTATTTAGAACAATGTTTTATCTTGTATTTCAATAAAAGTATCAAGTATAGCCTTTACCATGCCCAGTTTGCAAGTGTATGAGTTGTTGTTTCAAAACAGGAAGTTTTATATTATCATTTGAATTCTCCAGAAAAGTCATAATTTGATAAAATATTCAAATTTTGACACAGTAATCTATGATAAATTTTATTCAGTGTGGTAATTTTTTAGAATTTTGTATGTTAAATAAGTATGAATTTTCCTCCATCCTTTACAAACTATTCTGTTGAGACAGATTGCTGCTATGTTTGTATATGTTTGATTGTTTAATGATTCTATTAGCATGTAATGTTTTATTATAATTTTAGTAATTTCTTATAATAGAGAATGACAAGGTTTTGCATTGATTTATACTAACTTATCTCACGAGTTCTTGTTGAGTTTTGTGTGGATGAAGTTTTCAAGATTTAGGAGAAACTGTGACATGAGATGAATTAAGGAGACACAAGAGCTCAAGCTGGGGATGCACGAGGCTCCCCAAGCTAATTTTTCAAGAAGTCTCAAGCAACTAAGCTTGGGGATGCCCCGGTAGGCATCCCACCTTTCTTCATTGATAACCCACAAGTATAGGGGATCGCAACAGTTTTCGAGGGTATAGTATTCAACCCAAATTTATTGATTCGACACAAGGGGAGCCAAAGAATATTCTTGAGTATTAGCAGCTGAGTTTTCAATTCAACCACACCTGAAAGACTTAATATTTGCAGCAAAATATTTAGTAGAAAACTAGTATGGAAGTAATGGTAACAATGGCAAAAGTAACAGTAGCAGTTTTGTAGCAATCATAACAGTGCCAACGGAAAAGTAACTTATCAAAGACCGATACGAAACGAGCTCGTAGCCAATGGATCAATGATGGATAATTATGTCGGATGGCATTCATTATGCAACGGTTATAACATAGGGTGACACAGAACTAGCTCCAATTCATCAATATAATGTAGGCATGTATTCCATATATAGTCATACATGCTTATGGAAAAGAACTTGCATGACATCTTTTGTCCTACCCTCCCGTGGCAGCGGGGTCCTACTGGAAACTAAGGGATATTAATGCCTCCTTTTAAAAGAGAACCGGACCAAAGCATTAGCACTTAGTGAATACGTGAACTCCTCAAACTATGATCATCACCGGGAAGTGTCCCGACTATTGTCACTCTGGGGTTGCCGGATCATAACACATAGTAGGTGACTATAACTTGCAAGATAGGATCAAGAACACAAATATATTCATGAAAACATAATAGGTTCATATCTGAAATCATGGCACTCCGGCCCTAGTGACAAGCATTAGGCATAGCAAAGTCATAGCAACATCAATCTTAGAACGTAGTGGATACTAGGGATCAAACCCTAACAAAATTGACTCGATTACATGGTAAATCTCATCCAACCCATCATTACTCACACACGGCGGTGAGCATCATGAAATTGGTGATGGAGGATGGTTGATGATGATGATGGAGACGGATTCCCCTCTCCGGATCCCCGAACTGACTCCAGAGCGCCCTCCCGAGGAAGAACATGGCTTGGCGGCGGCTCCGTATCGTAAAACACGATGAATCCTTCTTCCTGATTTTTTCCTCCCCGAACATGAATATATGGAGTTGGAGTTGAGGTCGGTGGAGGTCCAGGGGGCCCACAAGGACATAGGGCGCGCCCCAGGGGGGTGGGCGTGCCCCCATCCTTGTGGCCAGGGTGTGGGCCCCCTTCGGTTGATTCTTTCGCTAATATTTTTTATTAATTCCAAAAATCATCTCCGTGAGGTTTCAGGTCATTCCGAGAACTTCTATTTCTGCACAAAAATAACACGACGGCAATTCTGCTGAAAACAGCGTCAATCCGGGTTAGTTCCATCCAAATCATGCAAGTTAGATTCCAAAACAAGGGAAAAAGAGTTTGGAAAAGTAGATACGATGGAGACGTGTCATTCATCAACGACTATTGGTTAGTTTTGGTTGAGCCTAAGTTTTTACTTGTTCACATGATATGTGCTATTCTTGTAGAGCCCTTTTATTTTTGTTTGCTGTTTGAATAAAATTCTTCGTTCCGAAAGTTTTAACTGAGAGAGAGAAAGATTCCTCACATATGTACTTAAATATTTGACTACTCATTGATCTTCACTTATATCTTTGGAGTAGTTTGTCATTTACTCTTGTTCTTCACTTATATCTTAAGAGTAAATTGTTGAAAGAATTGAATATCACAAACTTGAAATTATATGTGCTTCATATGCTTGTCCCGTGGGGAGTAATAACTTCACATATAGAAGTTTAATTGGTAAAATTTATTGAAAGTCAGCAAACACAACATTGGTCACTTGAACAATTCATGAAAGAATATTAAAGGAAGAGAAATTTCACATATGAATATACTATCTTGGACATCTTCTAGGATTGTGAGCCCTAATTAATTATTTTCAAGCTTGATCAAGTAGTTGACGTTGGACAAGGAAGACAACATAATGGGTTATGTTTGTTTATATTCACGTAGAAGTTATATTCTCGTGGATCCTCTAATATGTGGTGCTTACTTAGGATCTTTTGCTAGCCAAAAATTCATACTAAGTAGAGATACTACTCGTGCATCCAAAAACCATTAAACCCAGTTTCTTGTCATGAGAGTCCACCATATCTACCTATGGATTGAATAAGATCCTTCAAACACGTTGTCATCGGTGCAAAAAGCAATAAAAATTGCTCCTAAATATGTATGGTCTTTTATTTGAAGGGAAAATAAGCTTTGTACAAACTTGTGATGGTGAACAAATAAAAGCGACGGACGGCATAATAAAGGTTGCCATCACAAGGGGCAATATAAAGTGACATTCATTTCTATTAAGAGCTTGCACACCCGGAAATAAAAAGCGCATGACAACCTATGCTTCCCTCTGCGAAGGGCATATCTTTTACTTTTCTACATTTACTTTTATGCAAGAGTCGGTAATGTTCATCGCTATTCCGCTCTATTTATTCTCTAGTGGGAAAGCATCATGTGGTAGGGAATGATCCAGGCACATATATCTAGTTGAATATAGGTGATCATGAGTTATTATTGTTACATTATCCCTGAGATAAATAAGTTGGGAGGCGAAACATTAAGCCCCTATCTTCCTATGTGTTTGACTGAAATGGTTTATCCTAAAAATATGCTTTGAGTGTCAGCAATCATGGAAGACTAAATTATAGTTGAGTATGTGGAATTTGCTAAAACAAAGCTCTTACATAGAGCCTTCGTGAAAATAAGATGAATTGTAATTGTTTGATGACCGAGAACATAGTTTGTTGGTTTTCAAGAAAGTTTATGGTCTATACTTTAACATGTAATAGCTCTCTAATTGATCATGAGAAGTTTTATGAGATGAGCTACTGTTTATAATATATAATGATGCTAGATAAAGTGTTTGAAATTATCATTGATCAAACTTATGCACTACACTAGCATTCACACTTCATAAATTATTTCTTTTATCACTTACCTACTCGAGGACGAGCAAGAGTTAAGCTTGGGGATGCTGATACATCTCCAACGTATCTATAATTTATGAAGTATCCATGCCATGTTTACAATAGCTTTATATGGTTTGTGCACTTTTATATTATTTTTATGGACTAGCTTATTAATCGAGTGCCTAGTGCCAGTTCCTGTTTGTGTGCATGTTTTTTGTTTTGCATAAAAACATACCAAACGAAGTACAAATGCGATTAAATTTTCTGGAGATTTATTTTGGAATATATGTGATTTTTGGGAGAAAGAATCAACGCAAGACGATGCTTGAGGGCAACACAAGGCAACAGGGTGCGACCTACCCCCTAGTTGCGCCCCTTGCCTTGTGGGCACCTCGTAGGTTGGTTGAATCCCTTCTTCACCGCAAGAAAGATAATTTCTGGATAAAATTCCCCTCAAAATTTTAGCCCAATTGGAGTTACGGATCTT
Organism: Aegilops longissima; assembly: GCA_021605205.1. Classification (NCBI taxonomy): domain Eukaryota; kingdom Viridiplantae; phylum Streptophyta; class Magnoliopsida; order Poales; family Poaceae; genus Aegilops; species Aegilops longissima. Next base: position 466,816,474 of record CM038677.1, on the reverse strand, counting down.
CAGGACTATAAGAAACGGTTTTCGGCCACAAACAGGGTCGCGAAGCAGAGGAAAAACATAGAGAGAGATCCAATCTCGGAGAGGCTCCTGCCCTCCGGGAGCCAAGGCTGCCAAGGACCAGAAGAGAAACCCTCCTCCCATCAAGGGGAGAGGCCAAGCAATAAGAAGAAGGAGGGGGATCTCTCCCCCTCTCAACTGGTGGCGCTAGAGTGCCGCCGGGGGAACCATCGTGATGACGATATACACCAACAACTTCTCTGTCGTCAACACCAACTCTCTCCCCTCTATGCAGCGGTGTAACCTCTCTCTTCCCGTTGTAACATGTACTTAAACATGGTGCTTTATGCCACATATTATCCAATGATGTCTTTCCATCCTACGATGTTTGAGTAGATTCATTTTGTCCTATGGGTTGATTGATGATCGTGATTTATTTGAGTTGCATGTTTTATTTTGCTAATGTTCTATTGTGCCTTCTATTCCACGCACACATGGGGGATTCTCGTTGTAGGGTGTTGCAATACATTCAAGATTCGCTTACAGTGGGTTGCGAGAGTGACAGAAGCTTAAATCTGAGTAAGGGGGTTGTTGCGTGTGGGAGTAAAGGGGCCTTATTACTTAATGCTATGGTTGGGTTTACCTTAATGATTTCTAGTAGTTGCTGATGCTTGCTATAGGTCCAATCATAAGTTCATATGATCCAAGTACAGAAAGTATGTTAGCTCATGCCTCTCCCTCTAAAATTACAATAATGATTACAGATCTAGTTATCAATTGCCGAGGGACAAATCATTCTCTTGTGTTACAAAAATCTTTCTACTAAACAACTAACTTTTATTATCTTGCAAATTACTTCTAGTTTTATTCTCACTAAGTGCTTATAGTTTTATTCTTGCAAACCTATCCTATTACACCTACAAAGTAGTTTTATTCTTGTTCTAGGTAAAGTGAACGTTAAGTGTGCGTAGAGTTGTATTGGTGGTCGATAGAACTTGAGAGAATATTAATTCTACCTTTAGCTTGTCGTTTGGTTCGACACTCTTACTTATTGAGAAAGGCTACAATTGACCCCCTATACTTGTGGGTTATTGATACGTCTCCAACGTATCTATAATTTTTGATTGCTCCATGCTATATTATCTACTGTTTTGGACCATATTGGGCTTTATTTTCCACTTTTATATTACTTTTGGGACTAACCTATTAATCGGAGGCCCATCCCAGAATTGTTGTTTTTTGCCTATTTCAGTGTTTCGAAGATAGAGCATATTAGAGTCATGCTAGTTGAGTAGTTGTGAATTTGAGAAATACTTGTGTTAAAGTTTGTGATTCCCGTAGCATGCACGTATGGTGAACCGTTATGTGATGAAGTCGGAGCATGATTTGTTTATTTATTGTCTTCCTTATGAGTGGCGGTCGGGGACGAGCGATGGTCACCAATCTATACCTTAGGAGCATGCGCGTAATACTTTGCTTTGATAACTTGTAGATTTTTGCAATATGTATATGAGTTCTTTATGACTAATGTTGGGTCCATGGATTATACGCACTTTTCTCACCCTTCCACCATTGCTAGCCTTTCTAATACCGCGCACTTTTCGCCGGTATCATACACCCACCATATACCTTCCTCAAAACAGCCACCATACCTACCTATTATGGCATTCCCATAGCCACTACGAGATATATTGTCATGCAACTTTCCACCGTTCCTTTTATTATGGCACGCTCCATCATTGTCATATTGCTTAGCATGATCATGTAGTTGACATCGTATTTGTGGCAAAGCCACCATTCATAATTCTTTCATATATGTCACTCATGAATCATTGCATATCCCGGTACACCGCCGGCGGCATACACATAGAGTCATACTTTGTTCTAAGTATCGAGTTGTAATTGTTGAGTTGTAAGAAAAATAAAAGTGTGATGATCATCATTTTTAGAGCATTGTCCCAAGTGAGGAAAGGATGATGGAGACTATGATTCCCCCATAAGTCGGGATGAGACTCCAGACGAAAAATAAAGAAAGAGAAAAGAAAAAAGGCCATCAAAAAGAAAATGCCCAAATAAAAAAATGAGAGAAAAAGAGAGAAGGGACAATGTTACTATCCTTTTACCACACTTGTGCTTCAAAGTAGCACCATGATTTTCATAATAGAGAGTCTCTCGTTTCGTCACTTTCATATACTAGTGGGAATTTTTCATTACAGAACTTGGCTTGTATATTCCAATGATGGGCTTCCTAGAATTGCCCTAGGTCTTCGTGAGCAAGCGAGTTGGATGCACACCCACTTAGTTTCTTTTGTTGAGCTTTCATATACTTATAGCTCTAGTGCATCCGTTGCATGGCAATCCCTACTCACTCACATTGATATCCATTTATGGGCATCTCCATAGCCCGTTGATACGCCTAGTTAATGTGAGACTATCTTCTCCCTTTTTGTCTTCTCCACAACCACCATTCTATTCCACATATAGTGCTATATCCATGGGTCACGCCCATGTATTGCGTGAAGATTGAAAAAGTTTTGAGAATGTCAAAAGTATGAAACAATAGCTTGGCTTGTCATCGGGGTTGTGCATAATTTAAATACTCTCTGTGGTGAAGATAGAGCATAGCCAGACTATAAGATTTTGTACGGATAACTTTATTTGGCCATGTTATTTTGAGAAGACATAATTGCTTTGTTAGTATGCTTGAAGTATTATTATTTTTATGTCAATATTAAACCTTTGTCTTGAATCTTTCGAATTTGAATATTTATACCACAATTAAGAAGAGCTACATTGAAATTATGCCAAGTAGCACTCTGCATCAAAAATTCTCTTTTTATCATTTACCTACTCGAGGACGAGCAGGAATTAAGCTTGGGGATGCCTGATACGTCTCCAACGTATCTATAATTTTTGATTGCTCCATGATATATTATCTACTGATTTGGACCATATTGGGCTTTATTTTCCACTTTTATATTACTTTTGGGACTAACCTATTAACCGGAGGCCCAGCCCAGAATTGCTGTTTTTTTGCCTATTTCAGTGTTTCGAAGAAACGGAATATCAATCGGAGTCCAAATGGAATGAAACCTTGGGAACGTGATTTTCTCATCGATATGATCTAGGAGACTTGGACCCTCGGTCAAGAAAGGAGGAGGCGGACACGAGGGTGGGCGCCCCTAGGCGCCCCGCCTCGTGGGCCCCCAAGCTCCACCGATGTACTCCTTCCCCTATATATACCTCACGCACTTCAACAGATCGATCACGGAGCCAAAAACCTAATTCCACCCCCCAACTTTCTGTATCCATGAGATCCCATCTTGGGGTCTTTTCCGGAGCTCCGCCGGAAGGGGAATCCACCACGGAGGGCTTCTACATCATCCTCATAGCCTCTCCGATGAAGTGTGAGTAGTTTACTTCAGACCTTCGGGTCCATAGTTAGTAGCTAGATGGCTTCTTCTCTCTTTTTGGATCTCAATACAATGTTCTCCCCCTCTCTCGTGGAGATCTATTCGATGTAATCTTCTTTTTGCGGTGTGTTTGTTGAGACTGATGAATTGTGGGTTTATGATCAAGATTATCTATGAGCAATATTTGAATCTTCTCTGAATTCTTTTATGTATGATTGGTTATCTTTGCAAGTCTCTTCGAATTATCCGTTTGGTTTGGCCAACTAGATTCGTAGTTCTTGCAATGGAAGAAGTGCTTAGCTTTGGGTTCAATCTTGCGGTGTCCTTTCCCAGTGACAGTAGGGGCAGCAAGGCACGTATTGTATTGTTGCCATCGAGGATAACAAGATGTTTTTTTTATCATATTGCATGAATTTATCCCTCTACATCATGTCATCTTGCTTAAGGCGTTACTCTGTTTTCATTAACTTAATACTCTAGATGCATCTTTGGATAGCGGTCGATGAGTGGAGTAATAGTAGTAGATGCAGGAGGAGCGGTCTACTTGTCTCGGACGTGATGCCTATATACATGATCATACCTAGATACTCTCATAACTATGCTCAATTCTATCAATTGCTCAACAGTAATTCGTTCACCCACCGTAAAATACTTATGCTCTTGAGAGAAGCCACTAGTGAAATCTATGGCCCCCGGGTCTATTCTCATCATATTAATCTTCCTACGCTTTATTATTGCTTTGCTTTTTTTACTTTGCCTTTTATTTTACTTTGCATCTTTATACCAAAAATACCAAAAATATTATCTATCATCTCTATCAGATCTCACTTTGTAAGTAAATCATGTTGGTTGCGTTGAGCTATTTGTTTTGTGTAGGTACGAGGGACTTGCGCGTGGCCTCCTACTGGATTGATACCTTGGTTCTCAAAAACCGAGGGAAATACTTACGCTACTCTGCTGCATCATCCTCTCCTCTTCGGGGAAAACCAACGCAAGCTCAAGACGTAGCAGTTATAATTGTCCGCCACAGATTTGGAGGTTGACTTGTGGGTCTATTAAGTTGACGAGTATGCAAGGCTTTTTTTAACTTAGTAAAAAAGTGATTGTAGAAGCAATGACCATTGGATGTCAATCCAATGGTAGTCATGCTTCTTCAATATCTAATCTTCTTGCTTTAGCTGCCCAAACCAGCACCGGCGAGACTGCCTGCACTCGCCTCCCGTGGCCGACCGTGTTACCATGAAGGCCTCCTTCCCCAACCTACTCCCACTGCTGGCCAGGCCACCCCTCTACTCGCCCACACCTTTTGTTATTCTCCAGCGACGACAACCTCACCCCGCAACCGAACCAACTAACCCTTGCACCCCCTCCTCTTGGGGATCCACTGTTGCGCCTTCCCCGACCCTGGGTCATTCCCTTCCTAGCCCTCGTCGTCGTTCGCCGTCATGGTTCTCTCGGCGCGGCGTGGTCAACGAATGAAAACCATCGTAAGAGAATTGTATGTGGGGAGGCTGATAGCTGGGACCCACCAGCTACATGGTGGCATGCAAGCAAGTGTACCTCCTTATTACGCATAAAAAACGGATACCCAGACAGCTGGGACCCACCGGCTACATGGTCGCATGCAAGGAAGTGCCTCCTAATTACGAGCAAAAAAAGATTCCTCCCCCTGACGGCTACGACCCACCAGGTTGAAGCATATGTATTGTGTTATCTATCAGATTGCAAACATGCACGTACATACTGGCCTTTGTCCAACGATGAACCGTGATCTAGTAAAGGATGGGCACATGTCGTAGTAGGAAATTTTGCCCCGGATGTAACAGTTTAGGCAATCCTGTCTAATCATGTACATGTACATACAACCATGTTGCAAAAGATACAACCACGTAGGTACATACGGGCAGGGTATCAAACACGTACTCATGCATACAGCCAAGGCTCGTGTACATCTAGAGGCAACGTTAGAGAGGCAAAAGACCACTGCACTAAACAGTGGCGGTACGCAAGAACGGTGTCTTGTTCGTTGGCAACCAACCGACTGGATCGGAATGGACGAAACAACGTCCTGTTCATCGAGAGCCAACCGATTGGGTCGGAATGCGTCCTGTTCATCGGGAGCCAATGGGCTTGGATGGAATAGCCGGAACGAGGTCTTGTTCATCGACCCCCACCAACTGGGGGTGTGGCATACTGCAAAATAGACGAACGGAGTTTTGTTCGACCTCCTACAATTGAACGGGGCCCTATTCATTAGGAGGGGTGTGGCGCACCACAAAAAGGATGGAACGGAGTTTTGTTCAACCGCCTACGATCGAAATGGGGTATTGTTCATCGGAAGGGGTGTGACTACGACAAAATGGCCTCCACGGGCTACTGTTCATCTACTGCCTACAACCTCCACGGGGTCATGTCCATCCACCCCAACCGGCTGGGGTATGGTGTACCGCGACATGGCCTCATCGATCAATCAGGGTCCTATTCATCCAGCAGCAAACGCCTACACATAGCCAGAGGACTAGTCATCCAGCCCCCACCTGCTAGGGTGGGGCGTATGCACATGTGACAACAATGGGGACTGTTTATCCATAGCCAACCAACCATCTAGGTTAACACGTCTCGCTCAAGGGGTTGGATCAATGCAATCGGCTGCTGGTCTCGACTCGATCTACCTATCGCACGCGCGGCAACAACAAGGACTGTTAATCGAGAGGCAATCAACCGGCTAGGTCAAATCACATCTCGCACGGAGGCTTGATGCAATGCATCGATCAATCAGGCCAGCAAACTACGTACGGGCCCGAGTCTCGCCCACATCGATAGGTTCAGTAAGCGCCGCAAAGGGATAGCTCGCTCGAGTTCAGTATGTAGTGTGATGGATTGATCGCTCGGGTTCAGTGTAGTGCGAGGGATCGATCGCTTGGGTTTGGTGTATAGTGCGAGGTATCAGCCGATCGGGTTCAGTAAGTGAATGACTCGCTCAGGTTCATTTAGTGAAGGGTCCGCACATGCGCGCGTATGAGAGAAACGCGCAAACCACACTGCATCGCTCGGTCACTTCTACCATATTTTTTTAAGTCATGGATGGCCCAAAGAATGTCATGCAGGTGCGCCTCCGTCCCGCCCAAGACGAAAAACCCATTTTTTCATAATTTTTTGTCATAGAAGTAGGATGTGACGCACCGATTCAACCGTACACTAATCATACACGCAAATGTGTACAATCAAGATCACGGACTCACGGGAAGATACCATAACACAACTCTAGACACAAATTAAAGTCATACAAGCTTGATATTATAAGCCAGGGGCCTCGAGGGCTCGAATATAGAAGCTCGAATACAAATGAGTCAGCGGAAGCAACAATATCCGAGTACAGACATAAGTTAAACAATTTTGACTTAAGAAGGCTAGCACAAACATCAACGATGATAAAAAGGCAAGGCGTCCTACTTGGGAGCCTCTGATCTACTCCTGGTCGTTGGCGGTCTCCACATAGTAGTAGGCTCCGTCGAGATAGTAGTAGCCGTCGGTGGTGTCGTCTGGCTCCTGGGATCCGTCATCTGATCGCAATAGTCCGGTATAGGGGAAAAGAAGTAGCAAAGCAACCATGAGTACTCATCCGAAGTACTCGCAAGACTTACATCAGAACTATGCTAAGTATGCATCGATATCAAAGGAATGGGGCTATATCTTTGGACTGAACTACAGAAATGCTAGAATAGAGGGAAGGACCTAGCCTATCGAAGACTAGCATCTTCAACCATCTTGCAGCATCAGAAGAGATAAGAGTGACATATTATAATAGTAGTAAGTATGTCGTAACAACGCCTAGAGATCACTTCCTCGACTCCCTGCGAGCAAGCAATCCTGGAGCCATCATATCCATTACTCATGCCTCATTATCCAGTTCTAGTTGTATCGATCGAGATACAACTCCGAGCTTCCATTACCGTGGACATGGCTATTCGAATAGATCAATCTTCCTTGTAGGGGTGGAAAAACTTACCCAACATGCTCGATCAACTCCGTTCGGACACACCATCAGGTCATGACCGGCCTCGGCCGATCAACACACCGCAGTCCTACCTAGGCTCAGCAGAGAGGCCAACATGCTGGTCTACATCCTAAGCGCACAGGGGTCTTGTGTCCGTCGCCCTTTGCACTCCTGCACATTGTGTACGTGGCTGGTGTCAGTCCTGGGTACCTCCTTATACAAGGCAGGTGCTTACGCGAGTCACCCAGGCGCACGTCGCTCAATCGCTGACGTCCGAAGAGCTTTCGGCTGATACATACGACGCAGAGTGCCCATACTTATTCCTGCGTGGTGGTTAGTGCGAAAAGGACAGATGCCTACTCGGATCACATATCCAAACCGTCAGTGTCTTGGGAGCGCGCGGTAACGAGTAAAGGCTCACGATCATGTGACCCCGTCGCCCCGTCTTGTGGACTTACGACAAGGGCCTGGAATGCCTGTACGTGCCACGTAGAGATCTCGCAGGTACCCTCCAGGTGAACTCGGCTACACATCAACTCGTGGGTACCCTCATGGTCAACCCGACTCGCAAGAGACTGTCGGGAACTTAGGTCCATCTCTACCAGGGTGGTACCACCTGTCCCTGTAGTCCTGCAGTAATAGTAACTCTCGCGGGTACCCCTCGGGGCAGACCTGTCTTTAACATGGTTCTAGGGTAAAGTAAAAGTAACAATGTGTCCAAAACAGCAAGGGGGAAACCCCAGGAATCACCGTCGATGGATTCGCACTCGATGTAACCGTCAAGGTGGACTTGGAGGAATCACCCTCGATGGTCCACACTTGAGGGGTTGCACGACAGAGTCGTTATCAGGAGTGGTGAAGGAGGAATCATCCTTGAATACCACGACCAATTAACTACACCATAGAGTTAACATCGTAAGTGCTATACGAGGTATCACCCTCGGCACTCGATAGTAACTCTGCAGAGTCGAGCAACTAAGGGGAGTGTGATGTGATGTGTCAGGCTCTGGAAGTCGATCACATTGATTGAGTCATCGAACATAAAGTAGGGGCAACTGGGACAAGGTGAGGGGTCACTGGTGGATCACTAACCAACCTATACTAAGAAGTTTAGGATAAGCAGGTAAGGTAACAATTGCAGGTTTCAAAATTAGGCTATGCATCATAATATGATCATACAAAAGCAGTAGCAGTCCTAATGCAAGCATAAGAGAGAAGGGAAATGGGCGATATCAGAATGATCAAGGGGGTTTGCTTTCCTGGAAGCTCTGCTGCAAGGAAGAAGGGTCGTCAATGACGTAGTCGATCACAGGTGCAGCGTCAGTCTCAGGGTCTATCAGAGAAAAGAGGGGAACAAACAGTAAATATAAAGCAAGCACGTGCAACACTGAGCATGACAAGACAATATGCAGGGCTAGTGGTGTTCTAACGTAGTACTACACGTTGCAAACGAAGAGGGAACACATCCGGAGGGGTTTTCCCGATGTTTGGCATTTTCCGTACAGATGAAAGAAAGGGGACGGTTCCATGTTCATCATGCTAGAGGCATGTGACAGATGAACGAATTGCATATTCAGATTTGTTAAATTTTTCTGAGCAATTTTCATATATAAATTCTTTTCATCTGAGTTATGGATTATTTTATATGATTTTTCAGTTTTAAACAAATTCTAGAATTTTAAATTAATTCGAAATTAAAAGGAAAATTGCTAAATGCACACAAAAGTGTACACAGCAGTGGGCTTGTGAGGCTGATAGTGGGAGCAGGGGCCCAGTTGACTTAGCCAACAGCCCAATCAGAAGTCAACTGAGTTGACTATTGACTGGTCAAATGACAGGTGGGGCCCCACTATCATAGACAGAGGGACAATTAAATTACCTAATTTAGTTTACTAATTTAATTAGCTTAATTAGGCGGTGGGGCCAGTCTGTTAGTGGGTGTATTAACTAATAGTTCTAAATTAAGTTCAATCCTTATACTAGAGAGTTCTCGGGCCCACGTGTCAATGGGTCAGTGGGGTGGATTAGTGGCTAATTGCTGACCTGGCGTAGGGGGCCCACCGGTCGGTGACACGGGGCGGTGACGCGCCGACAGTGACCTATATACGCGGCGGCACAGCTCGGGGTTTGTCGTGGAATCAACACGTCAGATGTCCTAACGAAAGGACTTTGTCGTGAGGCCACGCATCTATGTGATAGCTTGAGAGGGGTTGAGCGGAATCGAGAGACGCAACACGCAAGACAAGGGTTTAGACAGCTTCGGGCCCCGGGAAACATCATCCGATAAAAACCCTACATGCTGTTTGAGGCTAGATCTCATTATCATCACGAGGGAGTCGCCGTAAACCGGCTCTCCTCTAATTGTGTCTAGCCCCATGATTGTTTCTTCTTGCTTGTAGCTTGTCCCTCTTTAGGGAGCCCTGCCCCTCCTTATATAAGTTGAAGGTGCGGGTTACATGTGGAGTCCTATTAGGATTAGGACAAATCTATCTCTAATACAAACCGGATACAAGTCCGGGTCTTGACTCCTTGTAAGGGAAATATCCTTCTTGCCTTTCCTCTTAAACCGGCCCACCATTAACATAAACCGGCCTTCTGGGCCTTGGGCCTTGTCATCTGTCTGACCCGCCCGTCGGGTCACCGTGATCAAAATAACCAGGCGGGTTGCTTGTAAACCGCCGGTCAAGAACTTCGCCAAGTGTCACGGGTCTTGAGATAAACCGCCAACTCGGCGGGTTACACTTCCGCCGGTTTATCTTTGGGGTATATCCCGACATTAGCCCCAGTTTGATTTGGATTTATCCATGTTAAACGACCACAGTACAACAAACACAAGAACAAATTTGACAGATTATGCTCCGGGTTAAGAATTCTTGTAAACCGGCATCTGATCATCCTTAAGTCCTTGTCATTTCCTCCTTCTAAAAAATCCGAGTCAATAGACCAGCTTCATAACCAATTTGCTTGCAGAAGATATTTCGTAAATAAAGAATCCATTTGAATCAGTCTTCAAATGCTATGATTTGAAAAAATATTGGTCTTCAAATATTCAACTGATATCAACCAGTTTGAAAATGTAGAACTTGCCGGTTTATCATTGCCAAAATCGCTGGTTTATAAATATTGATGGCACCGAGTCATAATTGTTACCGACACCGGGTTATAATTGTTGCGAACACCGTGTCAATCTGGTTTGCTCGTAGCCGAGCATTTGAAGATTTTCTCCTTATATCCATATTACCTTAGCCCCAAGTCTTGAGCAGAACAAAGTGATGGCTTAAGACTTGTTTCCATATAATTACGCCACTTTGAAGAGATCTCATCTCAGTCACTAGTAAAAACTGAATACTCCATATATGTAGCCCCCAAGTGCCGGGTCATTATGCAATAATGAGCAGGGACTTTATAAATATGATCATGTAAATTTGAACAATAACTTGTAGCCCCCAAAGGCCGGCTTAGTAAAATAATACTGAACCGGAACTTGATATATACTTGAATGTTTGACAGGAGCAATTGGCAGCCCCCAAGGGTCGGCTCATTATGATATGATGAGTCGGGTATTTAATAAGATGAGCAAAAAATGACTTTGCATTAGCCCCCAAGTATCATGGTGCATGCTCGCAGCGACATGAGACTTGCATATTTGATATAATCTCAACTTTGAATAATGTAGCCCCCAAGTGCCGGGCCGTAAGCCTGCAGCGACTCGGGACTATTCCTTCCATTGCAGAATAAATCATATTCAGCGACAAAATAATATCCATTGCGCTAAAGCGACTTTGGAAACCTCAATCATAATATTAATAACCATAATAAAAATCCAGCCATGTTGGCTATTCAAGATAATATAATCCGGTATGAAAACCTTATTCATCCAATATCATAATGAAAATTCAGCCAAGTTTGGCTATTTGAATAATGTAACCCAATCATTTATAAGCGCATGATTCCAATGGCGCAATCCAAATATATACTGGCGACTTATAGTCCAAAGCCAGGCCGGTTTAATAAACACCGGATAATTTCTCATCATATACTGGCAACTTATCGTCTTAAAGCCATGCCGGTTTAATAAACACTGGATAATTTATAATCATGCATTATTCAACCTGTTTCTGCATACAACAAGTTTAAAGTGTCCTGGCGGTTTACACGGATGAATCATAATGCCCAACATATAACCGGGTTTATAACCAAGGCTGCACTTAAGAATAATTAAATATGGAATATATCATACCTGTGACATTGAATCACATCATTGGTTACCAACTTTTTGTAGTAAGGATGAAAACCCCAATCTTGAGTACTGATAACTCCTTCCATATTGTGCCAGTTTATGATAAAACCATGCCGGGTTGTGATAAACACCGGATTAACCATATATAATACTGGTGACTTTGAGTGAAAGCGGACCGGGTTGATAGTCTCGGATTAAGATTTGAGCATGTTCCGTCAATTTGTAATTGTGATCGAACCAGTTTAATAATGTCGGTTTGTAAGCGCAACAAAAGAAATGTTTATAAAAATAAAACAGAATTCAAGCAAAGGCAAAGATAAAACCATTGCAAATGAGGATTTGAGCCGATCAAGATGCATTACCATGGTCGGACACGACCAAGCTCCCAAAAAGGCGTAGCTATGGTTCGAGTCAGCCAGGTCCCCAAATGATGCTTTGGCATTCGCCGATCAAGAGGTGTAGCGATGGTTGGGTTCGACCAAAGCCCCAAGTGATCTTTGTGGCACTAGGCGATCAAGAGGCGTGACTATGGTTCGAGACTTGACCAAGTCCCCAAGTGATCTTGTGGCATTGAGCCGACCAAGAGGTGTGACTATGGTTGGATCGACCAAAGCCCCAAGTGATGTTGTGGCATTGAGCCGATCAAGAGGTGTAGCTATGGTTCGGATCGACCAAGCCCCAAGTGATCGATAATATGATAAGCCAATAAGGCATGATACCCATGTTTGAACCGCGCATCATGGCAGCAGGTCCTCTTTGGCACCCTTTAACTTTTGCAAGAGATAAATCCTTCTTGAACGGATGTTAAACCGGATATTGAGAGCTTCAAAGCTTTGTGGGAGACATCTTTCCCTTGAACCGGATTTTAAACCGGAATCTTCATGTTCAGCCGGAAATTTTCTGACAGCCTTTAAACTCGAACTTGCGAGAAGTTAATTCCTTTTTGAACCGGAAATTCTTAAATCGGATTTGAGAGCTTCAGAGCTTTATGAGAGAACAAATTTCCCTTGAACCGGATTGTAAACCGGATTTTGAGAGCTTAAGTGAGACTGACTTCCCTTTAGCCGGATTTTAAACCAGGTTCCTTTCTGATGACCCAGAACTTCTTCATTGAGCCGGGATTTTGTAACTGTTATATACTTTCTAAGCCGGAAATTTTCTGACAGCCCTTAAATTTTCATCAATATAACAGTAGCCTCCGGGACCGGGTTATCTTTCCCTCCATTGTCCTGGGTTTTTTAACTTTGCTGAAACGTCATTGTAGCCCCCGAGTCTTAAAGGTGACTCGAGGAGTTGGCTTGAGATTCTCCATGTTTGACCGTGATATAAATCGGCATAACTTGTATATCATTGATGTTGATAGCACGATGTGAATCCACAGAAGGTTGAGGTGACTGCGGCGGGTTGTAAATGATCCCGTATGAGCCGTGTCAGCAACTCGGCCAATGGTTCCTTCCAACTAGTGATTTGAAGTTAACCAAACTGTAGTGGCGGCGACTTGTGCTTTGCCCATTGAACCACCAGGTGAGGCGGCGGTTGATAGTATATGATAATTTTCCTCCATTTTGTTGAAAGAAAACCGGGCTACCCAAGCTGTGACTTGCTCATACTCAATAAACAGCTCATACAGACATGTGCGGCCCGGTAAGTTGATGTAGACCAGACCGCGAGAGACGGACGACAAAGACGACCGCAGCATCAGAGGCGGCTCGGATAGTTGAGCCAGCCGTGGCATTGTAAGCCGGCGCGGACGGGCGAGTCAATCACAGACGCGATAAGCCGTGCGGACGGCCAGTCAATCGCAGGCGCGATCGTAGCGAGTTAGATATAGATCGAACTGCACGGGCGGCGGCTTGCGCACTCCCGTCCAACAGCAAACAATGAATTATTGTCCTGCATATTTTAAAAATATATAGACAAAGTAATTGTTCTTTTTACAAAAACAATATTTGCTGATAAAATATACTTAGATGGATATTACCTGGAATTTTTTGTCGGATGACATTTGCGCAAACCAAATTTAGATAACCGGGTCCACCGGATAACCTGATGTGTCCATGCAAACCGGACTCCGGGTTAACAATTTAGTGTGTGTCCACCAGGGATCGAGTGCGTTGCGAGCACTGGTATAACTTCTGCATGCCCGCCTTTCTGCTTTGTCTCTATGATCTTTCTTCGGACGGACTATGCCTTCACTTAAAGATGCTCAAGGCAGAAGAGGACCAGGGCGCGAGTGCTGGCGGCGATGAAGCGGTGACCCGGCAAAGAGCGACGGGGACTTTACGCGGCCATATGCTGACAGCCGTTTTAAACAGGCGGCTCGGCGAGGGCTCATGCAGTTCGGGGCCTCTGATCCCTGCCGGTTTGCGAGAGGGGCGCCGGCGACTTAGCAAGGCGGAGGTGACATGTGGCGAACCTCGGCGTAGGAACAAACCGACCCCGAGGCCAGGCAAGCCCGGTTCGGAACGGCTTGAGGGCGGGTCATAACACTTGGTGGCGACTCTCGGCGGAGCAAGGCCGTGGCCATGATGGCCGAATGATGGGTGCGGACGGCCCGGGGCGGGTCAAGGCACGAGTTCATGCTAACAGAGGCGACAGCTCAGTGCGAGGCCGCGACAGAGGCGTCTGAATCGAGGCCGGGGTATATTGGCAATGACGGTTTGACGAAGGAGTACCGCGGAAGGCGGGAACCCGGCGGATCAAGACCGCAGCCACGCACGGCAGACAACTGCCGGTTCACGGAGACGCACGCGAGGCAGCGAAATTAGGCGCTTCGAAACAACTGCCGCTTCACGGAGAAGGCTAGGTCGCACAGCAGCCGGCTTGGCCCACGGGCGATTTTGTACTCACAGGCGGAGATCGCAGCGGTGACTCGGATCGAAGGCCCACGGGCGTGCAGACGCGGACGCGGAGAAGCGTCGTGGGCGCGGACGACGCGGCAGCGTGGCCGGGATGCAGGACGCCAGACGGGCAAGGCCGTCGGCGAAGGCGCCCGGTCGCCGGAGGCGGGCGGTGGGACGCAGTGGCGGGAGGCCGAAGCCAGCCAAGCAGGCGCGGCGAGCGGAACCGACAGGCAGCCCGAACGCGCAGAGTGGACGCCGGCTTATGGGCGGAGGCGGCACGGTGCGACGAGGAGGGGAGCGCGAGTGACACGGCGCGTTTGGTGGAAGGCAGCAACGAGACGAGGGCCGTGCGCCCCAGAGTAGCACCAGAGGGGTCAGCCGCCGACAGGCGGGCGCTGGACTACCGGGGAACCGACGCCGCGGAGAAGCGCGGTAGGCGAGGCACGGCCAGGGGCGGACCCAGGACAAAAATGACCCGGGGTCCCATGTCTATTATATATACGTGGATATCAGGTCCTAATATAGACGAAAGTAACACAATAACAATATAATATACCTAGAATATGATATTACCGTAAATATGGTTACCAAAGGTCCAAAATAAAGAGTTCACTTGAAATACTAGTTGATTGTGGGAAATTGAACAATAAAAGAGAGTCAAAGTGTCCAAATTATGAATAAAGTATAACCGAAGACGAGAAAATGCAACACTAGATCTTGATCGTCTACAAATCAAAAGAAACAAAACCACTTAACAACATATTAATTACATTTGTGTAATTTGTAAAGTTTTTTTTACGATAAGCGTAATATGTAAGTTAAAATAATTACCTTTCTAAAATGGGTTCATATTTACTTTCATGGCCTCAAGGCGGTCAATTACTGCATCATTAGTAAACTTACCTCACAGTTTGCCGGTTCTTCCAGCCGTCCTAGTCTCCTAGAGTATTGTAATATTGACATATTGTTCTCCACTAACCACCACAATAGCCAATACGATCAAAACTTATAGTCTTATCAAGTAGCCCTAATTTCCTAGGGTTAGAGAAACAAAGCAAGAATTAGAACAAAATTCTGCAAATTGCAGTAGAGGTAGACACACAATATGCTGGGGTCTGATGCATCATACCTATTCTTTCTTTTTTCACTGGTTGAGCGAATTGGGGCGATCTGCCGATAGGCGGCGACCGCACGGAGGGCGTACTTGCACGAAGCGAAACGGCGAGTAGACGAACAACGGAACAGGCGAGGAGATAGGTGAAGGCACGTACGTATATTGATGAATTGATCCATTATTGATCGATCGATATATGTACTGGGCCTTCCGCTGGGCGTCACCCGCTACTAGCAGGCTGGGCCGTCTGGGGCCTAGTTGGCTAACTGTGGCCTTTTGGTCTGTAGGGGTGTCCCATCAGGAAATTTAGGGGTGTCCCAGTTTTCATGGGCTCTGTATGTATAAGGTAAAATAGTTTTTTACCCGGTGTCATGGGCTACCTGCTGGGCCAACGTGGGCCCGCCCCTGGGCACGGCTACGGCCGGTGGCCGAGACGGAGGCGCTCGAGCCATGCAGAGGGCGGCTCGGCATATGGCAGAGCCAGAGGTGTAATGAGCGCGGGGCGAGAACCGGCTCAGGGTGCGGCTGTTCCAGGCGCGAGCAGTGACCTCCATGGCACGCAGCAGAGGAGTCAACGCCCACCATTGTATCCATTCCGAGTCATGGTTGCTTTTGAAGATTTCATTGCATGTTGTAGCACTGCTTGAGGCAGAAAGCGGGTCGACAGCAGGGTGAAGGCGTCTTGGGCGCTCGAGGAGTCGTAGACCACGGAGGACGCAAGAGCCGGTCGGCGCGCCGGGGATGACGAGCATGCGGGAGGTGGAGACCACGGGCCGACAGGATGGCTTGGTGACCCACAGCGTGGAGACTTGGCAATAGAGGCTTAGAACCATACAACAGAGATGAGCAGAGAAGGCTCCAGTGGCGAAGCAGCTTGAGGCGAACAGACGAAACCCCGGCGGCCGTGGTGAATCCGGGTCGTGCCCGTTGACTGTTCCCGTTTCCAAGCCAACTCATACTAACCCTTGGCAGTTGTTGCATTGGAAAACTACTTGTCCACTTCGTTGACTTGGTCCTGGCTGATCGGTGTTGCATATTCAAATCAAAATATAAGCCGCTGGGTATGTGTTTGAATCTGTAGACAAAATTCCTGCTGCTTCCATGATAGAAAACGATCGGATGGATCGCCTGTGACTGCTGCTATTTGACTCGTGCATCTGTAATAGAGACCCACTAGATCGGTTTGTCGATGACGAAAAACAAAACTGTCAGCGTTGGCGAACCTCCCGCCTCCCGGCTGCTGACCCAGTATTTGCATCATTGGATCCTCCAGCAAGCAGCAGAAATCGTTCAAAGCATCTTGCAATTGCATCGCTTGCACCATGGTGTAGAGCAGCTTGGCACGTCCACGGCTGAGTAGGCCGCTCGGCGGAGACAACTCCCGATGGCTTCGAAACCACAGCGGGTCAAAGAAGTGGCGGCTCAACGCGCAGCAGGGGCGACTCAGTACTGCCGCGGCGGCTCAGAGGGCCGCGGGGACCGAGCCAGCGGATTGGCATAGTGCAACGGAGCGCGGCGAGGTAGTGGCAGTGGTCCGCAGTGAAGGAGGGCCGTCGATTCGGCGAAGGCCATGGCGAACATTGTAGAGTAGTAAGAAGCAGCACAAGACGAACCGGTCAGCGAGGCAGCACCGGTGAGGACAGGTCATAGAACCGGCGCTAAGTTGGAAACAAAGGCAGAGCGATGCTCGTCCGGGTCGTGGCGGTTCTCAGCGAATCCGAACCCGGGTCTCCCTCGTGGCACTTGTTGTTGTATTCTCAGAAAGATTTTATGATCTTCGAATCCGGGTCTCCTTTGTCATGGAGATACTTTTTTCTTTCAACATGCGTGAGATAACATACCTTCATACATTAGTACGGCGGGTCGCCGTTGTTGCTGATGAAGATCAGACCAAATAAAATCTAGATCTGGATGATCGCAGATTTCTTAATTTCTGAGTAATCCCTTCAAGAACACATCACCATCGTGCGCAGGCCTCATAGTGGGCGCCAACTGTCGTGGGATTAACACGTCAGATGTCCTAACGGAAGGACTTTGTCGTGAGGCCACGCATCTATGTGATAACGAGAGAGGGTTGGCGGAATCGAGAGGCATAACACGCAAGACAAGGGTTTAGACGACTTGGGCCCCAGAAACATCATCCGGTAAAAACCCTACATGCTGTTTGAGGCTAGATCTCATTATCATCACGAGGGAGTCGCCGTAAACCAGCTCTCCTCTAATTGTGTCTAGCCCTAAGATTGTTTCTTCTTGCTTGTAGCTTGTCCCTCTTTAGGGAGCCATGCCCCTCCTTATATAAGTTGAAGGGGCGGGTTACATGTGGAGTCCTATTAGGATTAGGACAAATATATCTCTAATACAAACCGGATACAAGTCCGGGTCTTGACTCCTTGTAAGGGAAATATCCTTCTTGCCTTTCCTCATAAACCGGCCCACCATTAACATAAACCGGCCTTCTGGGCCTTGGGCCTTGTCATCCGTCTGACCCGCCCGTCGGGTCACCAGTGAGTCAAAATAACCAGGCGGGTTGCTTGTAAACCGCCAGGTCAGTAACTCGCCAAGTGTCAACGGGGTCTTCAGATAAACCGCCAAGTCCGGCCGGGTTACACTTCCGGCCGGTTTACGCCGCGGGGTATATCCCCGACAAGGTTCGTCTGAAAAATGCTATGGAGCTCGGACGGAGGCTCGGCCAGAGGCGCAGCCGGGCGCATTCGAAGCCTGGCAGAGAACCACGCCGTGTGGCGACAGCATCGCGTGCGAGGGTGGCTGGAGTAGTCCGCAACGGCGTTGGCCAGCGGCGGCCGAAGCACGGGAAGGACGGCGAGGTGGCTAGAGCATGCGGGTGAGCATAGGGAGCAGCGCGGCGGCTTCCTACAGGTTCCTAGAGCACGATAGCATGCCTAGGCACGATGTCGGACCACCGCAACGATGACGTCCTCAAGCACGACGGTGGCGAGGTTCGGCAACGGGGGGGACGGAGCTAGGGGCGCCCACGGAAAACAGGAACAATCCTCCGGCGAGTGGTTGATGTGACAATTGTCGCAAACCATAGTGACTAGTTGCAAGTTTGTGTCTGGTTGGTGCAGCCTTAGGAGATCCATGCTGCTTGACATCATGCATGCTTCGGGCTACAGGGCTTCACTGATGACATCCGGATCTGCGGGTGGGAAGCAGAGGTCTGGCATGTCTGCCCAGGCTTTGCTCCCGTTGTCGAGCTTACGGTCTAGGCGTTGATAGAGCGCTTGCCGATATGTAGCCCCCAAGTTTAACTGTCCGAACAGGTAAGAGCGGCCTAGTCCAGGTGACAATGTCGTCGAGATCGGAGAAGTACTCCATGTTACGTGCAGAATTGGTGGCAAGCACAATCGGAGGTCGTTTGCCGGTGTTGATGGTGAAGGTGACGTTGCCTACATAGATTCTGCATGCGGGGTGGGCTAGTGGGTTCAAGTTGACCCAGCCCACCCCGTTAGCAGTGAATGTGAAGGAGCCAAAAGTTAAGCACTGTCCCGGTGAGAGGCCGTCGGCAGGTAAAGAAGATCCATTTCGAGACTGGTCTCCAGTCGGCGCCGCCCGTGCCTGGCACGCCAACTGGCGGTGTGAAATACCGTCAGATCCCTTGGTTGGGGTTCAAGGGTGACTGGAAGTCTGGGATCGGAGATCACACAAGGGTTTTACCCAGGTCCGGGCCTCCGTAGCGTAACCCTACATCCCGCTTGTTTTATTTATTCACTAGATCATTGATGGCGCGCGTTGCTGCGCCTATCTATTTTGGCTCTTGGTTGTTAGGAATGTAAAGTAATTTATATACATTTGTTTTAAAGTATTATGCTTTCTTGTAGCTTGTGTTTTTTTTTCATTTCTCACTAACCATACCATATGCTGCACCCATCCATTTGTCCAACAAATTTTTAGTCATTACCGTGCACTGAAGTTAAATTTAGGATGAGCTAATATATGGTCGCACTTGCACATTATTTTACATCATTTTGTAGAGAAGGAATGTGACATTAGGAA
Organism: Aegilops longissima; assembly: GCA_021605205.1. Taxonomy (NCBI): domain Eukaryota; kingdom Viridiplantae; phylum Streptophyta; class Magnoliopsida; order Poales; family Poaceae; genus Aegilops; species Aegilops longissima. The sequence continues at coordinate 466,796,856 of CM038677.1, read as the reverse complement.
AGAACTGGGTTAGCTCTTGAGTCTTATATTGTCTTAAAGTTGCTTTGAACTTGGTCCTCCGGTGTATATTTTTTTGATTAGGACAGTTCATGGTAAAGATAACATTATTTGTGGCATACATCCATACTTACAGAAAATAAAAGATCTAGAAGAATTTTGTCCATCAAGTCAACTGAAAGTGGAAAGTGTGAACTCAGCTGCTCAATCTGCTAGTCAAATAAATTAATCATCCTATGGATCAAACTAAGATGGCCTTCCTAACCTAAACTGGTCAATTTCATAAAGCTATGTGACGCTCTTCAAAGTTTCAGTTTGGACGATGCAGCCCCTGATTCTTTTGGTTGGCCATGGTCCGCAATGGCTGTGAAACACTTTCTTCATGGGAGCTGATTTCATCTGGAGATGTTTTGGGCCATCCTGACCTGCAAAAGATTTGCTTGATTAGCCATCTAGTATGGCTTTGGACATCGGATCGAAGAGCAAGACATGGAATCCAGAACTCCAAGGTTGCATGCTTCACTTCTCTACAAGGAGATGATATAGTTGATCACATCATGGTGCAATGTGTCTCAATACACGAAACATGGACTGAATGTTTCACGAGACTACATATTAACATCCTTAGGCCATCTCAAACTGACAGCCTTGAAGCTTGGTGAATCAATGCGAGGACTGTATTCATTGGAAGAGACAGTGTCTACCTTGTCATCCAAGTAAATTGGCACCTTTGGAAAAAAAATTTAAACACCAAGGTCTTTTTGCACCTCAACCAACAATGATAAAGGAAAGCTCTAGTGGACTTAATTTAGATGAGTTGATGTTCAGGAAAAGCGCAAAAGCGAATGAACTTAGTACTTTGTGAGGGGTGAATAATTTGTATCTAGGAGTAGGAGTAGAGCTGAGTGATTTAGCTCATATTGTTGTCCACGACAATTTCTGAGCTTCTTATTATTTTGATGTTGCACTCTACAAAACTATGGTACGCCTTGACACAATCTAAAAAAGGATACCTTCCTAATCTAACATCAACACATACAGAGAAGAATGTGTAGCTGATAACAGGGTGCATATTTGGTTTTCATAAATAATGCAACAGTAGTTCCCATTTATCACCAGAGGTGACATCATGATTATTTTTAAAATTTTGCTAAATTTGTCTTCCATTCTTTCAAAACATCTCCACAGTAAATTTATATATGTATGGCACTGACCATCTAACTCACTCAAAATTAGAAAAGGTTAAAAAAATCATGCTAGCTATGGGCTCGCCATTTATCACTGATTTTTGTGTGGCCATGAGGCTCCATCTTGCCTTAGGAATACTACAAGGATACATTGACTTATCCCATCAAGAATATATTAACTAAATTCAATCAAATTGACATGCTGCAAAAATTGAAGAGTTGAGGAATTCACCATGGGGAGTGGAAGAAAATGAGAAAGTTGTACATGAGTAGTCATCTTACCTTAATGAAGAAAAACACAATTGCTTTAAGGGGGGTGAACGGAGCTTCCTAGGAACGTACACTCAACGCAACAAGAGGCTTAGGAAAATCAGTTGGCGGGATGGAGCAACCCACACATGACGTGCGTTGGCTGATCCCACAGAGAAAAACCGGTTGCAGACCGATCAGCACGGTAGGAAGCATATATAGTCATACCATTGGGCAGCGAAAAGGATTGGCACATTACCCGACTTGAACGCACCTTGATTGCCTTTCACCATCATCTCTCCATAGCTCATTCCGGCAAGTTGACATCTGAGAGTCGTATGCCGCCCCTTACGGAGTAGCAATCCTCATGGCTCCGATCATGCAAGAAGAAAAGGAATTTCGGACAAGAACAATAGCATAAGTACACTCATGAATACATGAAAAGGAATCACAAAATAAATAAATGAAAACGAGCATACATGGACGGACTTGCTCCAAGCTCCTGTCTGTCTTGCGTTTCCTACATCCAACATGAGATAGCTAGTGGTTATTTAGAGAATAAATTTGGTTCAAATACTAAAAAATTGGAGATTGATCATGGTAATTCCAAAGAGAATGAGCAGATAACCTCATGCCGAGCTAGATAGACTTTTCGAAACCAGTTATTTATAGTTGGAGATCGATCATGCTAAATTCAGGGAGATTGAGAGATAACCATCATGCCCAGCTAGATGGATGAATCAAAATCAGTTATTTATAGTTGGAGATTGATCATGCTAAATTCAGGGAGACTGAGCAGATAACCATCATGCCAAGCTAGATGGATGAATCAGAATCGGTTATTTATAGCCAACTACTAACACTGTGCTGAGAATATACCGATACATGTATATGATGTTATTAAATCAACTGTGAAGGGCCATTCTCGTGTATATCGTATTTTTGTTATTGTAGCACCGAAGAGCAAGATGGTTGACTTGGTTCTTTCGATCAGTCTTGCTCAACCCCTGTGTCATGTCTTATTATCAAACAAAGCAAAGATTATATCATGAGGCGGTGAAGTTTAGTTGTGACCAGCGATGATTAACATGGACTGGATATTCACGAGGGATAATATCGTACTGCACATTACCATCATTGGATTTTCATCAAACAACTTTAGTGCAAAGTCCAAATACACATCTCCTCGTCATTGTGCACGGCAAGCTGCATGTGGCGGGGCACAATACCTTCTTGTTCTTGTTGTCCCTGGAACCGTTGCCGGCCAGCTCCAGGACCCAAATCAATGAGGAAGAACAAACAAGATTAGCACAAATATTCAGGCATTTGATACTAATCGACGATGTGTGTAACATCCCAATTTTCAATTTGGATGTTATGCATTAGATCATCATATGCATCCATGATTTGTGCATTTGGAATTTGGTTTATTTGGACATTTTGATCCTAGAAGCCTTAAGCAACTCAAGGACCAATTGAGAGAGTTGGAGGTTTTCATAACATTCCATATTTGTATTTTCAAAATTGGTAATTTGGATCAAAGTGATTTTTGTTTGAAATTATTTTTCCAATTATTTCAAAATAAATAAATAATGAGGGAAGATAATATGACTTCTTCAAAACAGCGAGGAAATAATGGAAATTTAATTTTGAACAAAATATATTTTATTTGAGTTTTTATTCGGTTAAATTAGGGAAAATATGCATTTTTAAAAATTGCATTTAGTCTAGAATTTTTTTCACATTGTCCTAAATATTAGGAGAGGACGGTGAAATTATTTCTGGAATTTTTAGGATTTTTATTTTGTTTTATTTGGAATTTTTCTTCGCGGCGAAATTATTTTTACTTAAAAAAGAAAAAAGTTTCGGACGAATGGGCGAAGGCCCAGCCAGCCCAAACAGCGTCGCCGCCTTCCCGAGGCGTGCCGAGGCGGACTCATGGGAGTCCGCGCCGCCACCGCAGCGTGGCCCTCCTCAAGTCGGAGCCCCCTGACCCCCTCTTTAAAAGCCAAGGCCCTGCCGTCCCCGCCCCGCAGCCGCCATCGCCGTAGCGCCTTTGCCGGAGTTCGTCGTCGCTGCCACCGGTTTATTTTGTGAATCGGCATAAACCGCTAAACCGCCCCGGTTTTTTTTTCTAGTTTCGATTTCTCGTTTTAGATTGGTTTATTTATTAGGTTAAGTTAATTAGTGAGTGTTCACCTGTTTGGTTCTGTTAACGAACAAATTTGTTCGGTAGTTTCTGTTAGCGAACGTTCATTCGTTAGATTTTTCTTTTTTGTTTTATTTTTGGCCAGGGACCTATCCGTGAATAGTTTTCTTACAGATTAGTCCCTGATCTTTAAACCCTCGCAACTGTTTGCTCGTTTATCCAAATCCAATGAAACTAATGCCAATTTCTTCGTTACGATCTCCTCTGTTCAGATAATCAACTTGAACATGTTTTTGAAAATTTAAAATTTGGTTTCAAGCAGATTTGAATTTGACCTTCTTTTGTTCGTAGTTTGTGTTTTGTAGCTCCGATTTGATTGATTCTTTTTGCAAATCGAAGCTCTTCACTTGAACTTTCTGTTTAGATCTTTTTATTTTGGTTTTACCTCTGCATCTTATGCTTGAGTGCTTATGTATGCTATTGTTTGTTTATGTTAGAGTTTCCGGAGTGCGAGGCTTGCTACTACGAATCTCTAGGGTTTTCCGATCGTCAGCAAGGCAAGTAACACTTTGATCATATCCCTTTATTACCCAGTTTTTATGCATTAGTTTCAACCCTCAAACATTGCATGAGTAGGATTTGTGAACATGATTATTTGGGAAGTAGTTGATGAGGTAGGAACCTATTGCCTTTTTATCAACCCTGGGATTATACGTTATGCTTATACTACTTTGCTATGCTCGTAGACGTGGCTTGGTATGAGTGATTCATGCAAGATGTGAGAGATATTAACTAAGGGAAACTTAAGGTGGCTACTTTAATACACATCTGGGTGGATTGGTTGCGGGCACCTGGAGCAATCCAGTGATGTCCTAGAATATCCCGGAGTACCCGTGTGATCATCCTATGGTTAGCCACCCAGGCTCAAAGGGATCATAAGATTATTCATGCTGGAAACTTCCGTGTGCAACCACAAGCCATTATGGGCTCTAGCATAGTTGAGTAAGTTGTGTGACCTCTTTCAGTGGTAGGCTAGCAGATGTAGGGGAAAGTAGGTGGTAATGTCTACCCAGAGTAAAGAGTTAATGCTTCAGAAAGGCAGTGTCTCGATCATCCGTTTCTCAAACATCATGTAGTGCGAGAAATTCAACGGAGGAGATCGAGTCTTGTGGGGAAAAGTGCGCAAACCTCTGCAGAGTGTATAAACTAATCATGATTAGTCGTGTCCCCGGTTATGGACATCTTGAGTATCTGGTACTTGAATTATTGGTTTGATCTCATCACTTTACTTAATAAATTATTACTTTGGGATTGAGTTGGAGGAACCTTCTCATTTGTAGTTAAATAAAATATATTTCTTTGTTGTAGGAACAAATTGGCTTTATGCAAATGTTAAACTTAGAGCCTCCACCAGCCATATATGCATGTAGTGATCGTTGTTATTGCATCATTATTTCTCTATAGTGTTATCTTGCCAGCATATTCCATGTGCTGACCTACACGGCTGCAACGTATCATGTTGCAGAATTTTCAAATCAAGAGTAAGGTGCGCTAGGTCGTTTTCATGCACTCAGTTTTGTTGTGGAGTTGGATGGACCCATTTATATTCGATGCTTACGCAATTATCTTATTTAGATGGCCTTCAGCCCTGTTATTGTAATAAGTACTCTTTTTGAGACACTCGATGTAATAAGTGTGTGATTGAACTCTGTTATAAATCCTCAAGTACTGTGTGTGTCAGCAATACCGATCCAGGGATGACACTTAAGCACAGAGACTTGACCATCAGAGGTCGGGTCGCTACAAGATGGTATCAGAGCCAGGTTGACTGTAGGACGTGACCACTAGGAAAAGCCACAGGGTACTCTTCTCTACTCATTTCTAACTCTCCTCCATTTCTACTCTATAGATGGCGGACCCAAGGAACAGGTTCACACAACCGGATGACGACACCCCTTTCGGACGACACTTGAAGGAAGTCACTAGGTACCTGAACATCGGCATACCAAGCTTCACCGAAACCTTCACCGCCACTTTACCAGAAGAGGAGCACTGGACGATTCAAGTTCGTGTTCCAGGAAGGACTTTTGCACCAATTACCGAGTCCATCGAGTTTTCCTTTGATGCAGCAACCTGGAGTTTAGGAAAGAGCATGGCCGCCCACATCGCCATTGGACACATAGGCGAGGTGTACAACAAGGAGCTTAAGGACACCATCTGTCAGATATGTGGACGCCGAGATGAGCAATGGGAGATGATTTGCACCAGGAAGGATAAATCTATTGCGGCCTACATACAGGAGTTGAATAAGCACATTCGTCGTTATGAGAACCAGGTGTGCACCAAGATGATAGACACGAAGAAGGTGATGACCCGGAACATGGAGCTAGAAGAGGAACTCAAGGCTACACGTGATGGATATGAAGAGGAAATTGATGTACTACTGGAGAAGAATGAAGACCTGAAGAAGAAGCTAGGAATATTCGTGGGTGATCCCGAACCTGAGGAGGACATCTGTTCCGAAGATTACATCGTAATAGATGACATAGACTCCGACTCCGACTGCGATAATGAACACAATGATGATTATGAAGACAAAGCTGGAGCAGATATTATGGAGTCTTCCACCGATCAAAATTTTTAATCGACCACCCTATTGCCATTAGAAGTTCTTCCATATATATAGAAATAGTCCGCGGGATTTTGTAACGGTGGTTTAGATTGATTGTATGCTTCTTGTTTGATATTGAGTGGTGTGGAATGAATATGTTTGTCTCATGTGCATATGGGTAGTGATTCCTCTTTAGACCCTATTCTATTCTGTTCTCACCCCTTTAAACATGCCTCCGAGACGTGACCCCGGATTCGTTTTCCTGCCGGAGCTCACTCAGGTGATCCAAACGCAGAATGCCTTGATGAAGTTGCTAGTCCAGAACCAAGGCAACAACAACAACAACAACAACAACAACCCACCACCACCACCCCAAGTTGACAACTTAGCCCGTTTTCTAAGGTTGAATCCGCCGGTGTTCTCTAGTAGCACCGAGCCGATTGTTGCTGATGACTGGCTCCGCAAGATTGGAAGGGAGCTGACCACCACAAGTTGCACAGATGCTGAGAAGGTGCACTTTGCCGCACATCAACTGGATGGACCAGCAGCCTCATGGTGGGAGAACTACACAGTCACTTTCCTCGTGGCCAATGTCACTTGGGATCAATTTCAGCAAGCTTTCCGCGCTGCACATGTCCCAGCTAGACCTATGAGTATGAAGAAGCGTGAGTTCCGCAACTTACGCCAAGGGAATCGTAACGTGGCGCAGTACGTGGATGTGTTCAGCAAGTTAGCACGCTACGCCCCAGATGATGTGGCCACAGATGCCATGAAGCAGGAGAAGTTTCTTGAGGGACTGAATGATGAGCTTAGTATGCAGCTGATGGTGGCAACATTCACCAACTATCAGGAGCTGGTAGACAGGGCCCTCATGATTGAAGGCAAGCAACAGCAGATAGAGAGCCGCAAACGGAAGTATGGATAGGGTAAGTACAACTTTGGAGCTCAGCAAAAGCCTTGCTATACCCCGTACTCGGGAGGACACACTCATACCCATGGAGGACATTCTCATCCTGGAGGAAGTAGACACAACCACAGTGGCCCTAAGAATGGAAATGGGAATGGAAGTAGCAACAGTCAGAACCGTCCCAACCCCGCTACACCCGCTAAGAAGGATCTGAGTCACATTACTTGTTTCAAATGCGGGAAGAATGGACACTACGCCACCGAGTGTCCTGAAGCAAAGAATGGTAATGGCAATGGAAGCTCAGGAAAGAAGCCAAACCCCTTTACCAGAGGTCAGGTGAACCACATCAACATGGAGGAAGTGGAAGAGCAGCCTGACGCAGTTATTGGTAAGTTTTTTGATTAAGTCATTTACCGCCTTTATTCTTTTTGACACTGGTGCATCGCATTCATACATATCAAGGGGATTTGTGGATAAGTTTGGGTTGGAAACCTTAGCCCTTAGGTCACCCCTGTTAGTGAGCTCACCAGGAGCGGAATATGTGGCTAGCCGATGGTGTTGTCAGTTACCATTGACCATAGGTAAACATGTTTTCCCCTCGGACCTCATTATTTTGGAATCACAAGGATTGGATATAATACTAGGCATGGATTGGCTGTCGAAGTATGGAGGAGACATCGATTGTGCTAGTAAGTCAATTCTTCTCACCACCCCAGAAGGGAAATGGATCAAGTATGTGTCCAGGCATGCTCCAAGGAGAACCCAAGTAAATTCACTCTCGGGGGTTGTTCAGGAGGAAGTGCCAGTTGTGGAGGATTTTCCTGATGTATTCCCGGAGGAGTTACCATACATGCCACCAGATCAAGACATAGAGTTTTTGATCGAACTATTGCCAGGCACCAGACCAATATCAAAGAGACCATATCGGATGCCCGCAAATGATCTGGAGGAAATTAAGAAGCATATTAAGGAGTTATTGGAGAAAGGTTATATTCGACCAAGTTCATCACTATGGGGAGGCCCACTGCTCTTAGTTGAGAAGAATGATGGGTCTTTGAGAATGGTTGTTGATTATCGTGCATTGAACGAGGTAACGATCAAGAATAAATACCCACTACCGATGATCAATGATTTGTTTGACCAACTACATGGAGCTAAAGTATTCTCCAAGATCGATCTACGATCAGGATATCACCAGCTGAAGATCCGAGAACAGGATATACCCAAGACAACATTTACCACAAGGTATGGGCTATATGAGTACACATTCATGTCATTTGGTTTGACTAATGCCCCTGCCTACTTTATGAGCATGATGAACAAGGTGTTCATGGAGTTCTTGGATAAGTTTGTTGTGGTGTTCATTGATGATATATTGGTGTACTCAAAGAATGAAGAAGAACACAAGTAACATTTGCGCTTAGTTCTCGAGAAGCTCGGGGAACATCAGTTATATGCCAAGTTCAGCAAATGTGAGTTTGGTTGAAGGAAGTTGGATTTCTCGGGCATGTTATATCTGGAGAAGGTATAGCAGTAGACCCTTCCAAGGTTAAATCTGACACCGATTGGTTGGCACCCACCTCTGTTGGAGAGATACACAGTTTTCTTGGACTCGCGGGATATTATCGGAGATTCATTGAGAAATTTCCCAAGATTGCGAAGCCCATGATGGAGTTATTGAAGAAGGACACTAAGTTCAAATGGACCGAGGAATGTTAAGCCAGTTTTCAGGAGTTGAAGAAACGATTAGTTACAGCTGATACGTCTCCAACGTATCTATAATTTTTGATTTTTCCATGCTATTATATTATCTGTTTTGGATGTTTAATGGGCTTTAATATGCTCTTTTATATTATTTCTGGGACTAACCTATTAACCGACGACCCAGTGCCAGTTTCTGTTTTTTTTTTGCCTATTTCACTGTTTTACAGAAAATGAATACCAAACGGAATCCAAACGGAATGAAACCTTCGCGATGATCTTTCTTGGAACAAACACAATCCAGAAGACTTGGAGTTGAAGTCTGGAACTTCGTGAGGCGGCCACGAGGCAAGAGGGCGCGCCCAGGGGGGTAGGCGCGCCCCCACCCTCGTGGGCCCCACGGAGCTCCACCGACGTACTTCTTTCGCCTATATATATATACTCTAATACCCTAAAAACATCAAGGAGAGTCACGAAACCACTTTTCGACCGCTGCAACCTTCTATACCCGTGAGATCCCATCTCGGGGCCTTTTTCGGTGATCTGCCAGAGGGGGAATCAATCACGGAGGGCTTCTACATCAACACCATAGCCTCTCCCATGATGTGTGAGTAGTTTACCACAGACCTCCGGGTCCATAATTATTACCTAGATGGCTTCTTCTCTCTCTTTGGTTCTCAATACAAAGTTCTCCTCGATGTTCTTGGAGATCTATTCGATGTAATACTCTTTTGCAGTGTGCTTGCCGAGATCTGATGAATTGTGGTTTATGATCAAGTTTATCTATGAATAATATTTGGTTCTTCTCTGAATTCTTATATGCATGATTTGTTACCTTCGCAAGTCTCTTCGAGTTATTGGTTTAGTTTGGCCTACTAGATTGATCTTTCTTGCAATGGGAGAAGTGTGTAGCTTTGGGTTCAATCTTGCGGTGTCCTTTCCCAGTGACAGTATGGGCAGCAAGGCACGTATTGTACTGTTCCCATCGAGGATAAAAAGATGGGGTTTATATCATATTGCTTTAGTTTATCCATCTACATCATGTCATCTTGCTTAATGCATTACTCTGTTCTTATGAACTTAATTCTCTAGATGCATGCTGGATAGCGGCCGATGTGTGGAGTAATAGTAGTAGATGCAGAATCGTTTCGATCTACTTAACACGGACGTGATGCCTATATTCATGATCATGCCTAGATATTCTCACTATGCGCTCTTCTATCAATTGCTCGACAGTAATTCGTTCACCCACCGTAATATATGCTATCTTGATAGAAGCCACTAGCGAAACCTATGGCCCCCGAGTCTCTTTCTTATTATATTGCATCTGTTTTATTTACATCACATCTTGTTTACTATTTTGCAATCTATACTTTCCAATCTATACAACAAAAATACCAAAAATATTTATCTTATTATCTTTATCATATCTCACTTTTGTGAGTGACCGTGAAGGGATTGACAACCCCTTTATCGCGTTGGTTGCGAGGTTCTTGATTGTTTGTGCAAGTACTAGGTGACTTGCGTGTTATCTCCTACTGGATTGACACCTTGGTTCTCAAAAACTGAGGGAAATACTTACGCTACTTTGCTGCATCACCCTTTCCTCTTCAAGGGAAAACCAACGCATGCTCAAGAGGTAGCAACAAGGATTTCTGGCGCCGTTGCCGGGGAGATCTACGTTCAAGTCAAGACAATACCAAGTACCCATCAGAAACTCTCCTCCCTCGCATTACATTATTTGCCATTCGCCTCTCGTTTTCCTCTCCCCCACTTCTAAAACGATTTTCCAAAACCTTTGCCTTTTCTTTGCCTCTTTCCTGTCTGCTTCTTTTCGCTTGCTTCTTGTGTGCTTGTGTGTTGGATTTTTTGTCACAATGGCTCAAGATAATACTAAATTGTGTGATTTTTCCAATACCAACAACAATGATTTCATTAGCACTCCGATTGCTCCTATCACCTATGGTGAATCTTGTGAAATTAATGCCGCTTTGTTGAATCTTGTCATGAAAGATCAATTTTCTGGCCTTCCTAGTGAAGATGCCGCTACCCATCTAAACAACTTTGTTGATTTGTGTGATATGCAAAATAAGAAAGATGTGGATAATGATATTGTTAAATTGAAGGTATTTTCGTTTTCACTTAGAGATCGTGCTAAAACTTGGTTCTCTTATTTGCCTAAAAATAGTATTGATTCATGGAATAAGTGCAAAGACGATTTCATCTCTAACTATTTTCCTCCCGCTAATATCATTTCTCTTAGGAACGATATTATGAATTTTAAGCAACTTGATCATTAGCATGTTGCACAAGCTTGGGAGATGATGAAATTAATGATACATAATTGCCCTACACATGGTTTGAATTTATGGATGATTATACAAAAAAAATTATGCCGGATTGAATTTTTCTTCTGGAAATCTTTTATATTTGGCCGCGGGACGCACTTTTATGGAAATCACTTTAGGAGAAGCTACTAAACTCCTAGATAATATTATGGTTAATTATTCTCAATGACACACCGAAAGATCCACTAGTAAAAAGGTTCATGCAATTGAAGAGATTAATGTTTTGAGTGGAAAGATGGATGAACTTATGAAATTATTTGCGAATAAGAGTGTTTCTTCTGATCCTAATGATATTCCTTTGTCCACTTTGATTGATAATAATGATGAATCTATGAATGTGAATTTTGTTGGTAGGAACAATTTTGGTAACAAAGCGTATAGAGGAAACTTTAATTCCAGGTCGTTCCCTAGTAATTCCTCTAATAATTATGGTAATTCATACAACAACTCTTATGGAAATTTTAATAAGATGCCCTCTAATTTTGAGACTAGTGTTAAAGAATTTATGAGTTCGCAAAAGAATTTCAATGCTTTGATTGAAGAAAAATTGCTTAAGATTGATGAGTTGGCTAGGAACGTGGATAGAATTTCTCTTGATGTTGATTCTTTGAAACTTAGATCTATTCCACCTAAGCATGATATCAATGAGTCTCTCAAAGCCATGAGAACTTCCATTGATGAGTGCAAAGAAAAAACCGCTAAGATGCGTGCTAAAAAATATTGCTTTGTGAAAGCGTGTTCTTCTAGTTTCAACAATAATAATGATGAAGATCTAAAAGTGATTGATGTGGCTCCTATTAAATCTTTGTTTTCCAATATGAATCTTGATAAAGATGGGACTGGAGATGACTCAACTTTAGTTAAAAGGCGTCCCAATGATTCAGAGCTTTTAGATCTTGATGCTAAAATTAATAAAAGTGGAATTGAAGAGGTCAAAACTTTACATAGCAATGAACCCAATATTTTGGATTTCAAGGAATTTAATTATGATAATTGCTCTTTGATAGATTGTATTTCCTTGTTGCAATCCGTGTTAATTTCTCCTCATGCTTATAATCAAAATAAAGCTTTTACTAAACATATCGTTGATGCTTTAATGCAGTCTTATTAAGAAAAGCTTGAACTAGAAGTTTCTATTCCTAGAAAACTTCATGATGAGTGGGAATCTACTATTAAAATTGAGATTAAAGATTATGAATGTTGTGCTTTGTGTGATTTGGGTGCTAGTGTTTCCGCGATTCCAAAAACATTGTGTGATGTGGTAGGATTCTGTGAATTTGATGATTGTTCTTTAAATTTGCACCTTGCGGATTCCACTATTATTAAACCTATGGGAAGAATTAATTATGTTCTTATTGTTGCTAATAGGAATTATGTGCCAGTAGATTTCATTGTTCTTGATACATATTGCAATCCTACATGTCCTATTATTCTTGGTAGACCTTTCCTTAGAACGATTGGTGCAATTATTGACATGAAAGAAGGAAAATTAGATTCCAATTTCCGTTAAGGAAACGCATGGAACACTTTCCTAGAAAGAAAATTAAATTGCCTTATGAATCAATTATGAGAGCCACTTATGGATTGCAAACCAAATATGACAATACCTAGATCTATTCTTGTTTTTATGCCTAGCTAGGGGCGTTAAACGATGGCGCTTGTTGGAAGGCAACCCAATTTTATTTTTGTTTCTTGCTTTTTGTTCCTGTGTTTAGTAATAAATAATTCATCTAGCCTCTTGTTAGATGTGGTTTTATGTTTTAATTAGTGTTTGTGCCAAGTAAAACCTACAGGATCTTCTTGGGTGATAATTATTTGATCTTGCTGAAAAAAGACAGAAACTTTCTGCTCACGAAAATAATTGTTAAAAATCACCAGAGAGTGATAAAATACTTATTCCAATTGCAGTAGATCAATAAACAAATTATCTGAGTCGTCCTGTTTTTTCAGAATTTTTGGAGTTATAGAAGTATGTGTATGAATCGGATTGCTACAGACTGTTCTATTTTGACAGATTCTATTTTCGTCTGTTGTTTGCTTATTTTAATGAATCTATGGGTAGTATCGGGGGGTATGAACCATAGAGAAGTTGGAATACAGTAGGTTTAACACCAATATAAATAAAGAATGAGTTCACTACAGTACCTTAAAGTGGTGGTTTGTTTTCTTATACTAACGGAGCTCATGAGATTTTCTGTTAAGTTTTGTGTCGTGAAGTTTTCAAGCTTTTGGGTAAAGGTTTGATGGATTTTGGAATAAGGAGTGTCAAGAGCCTAAGCTTGGGGATGCCCAAGGCACCCCAAGGTAAAATTCAAGGACAACCAAAAGCCTAAGCTTGGGGATGCCCCGGAAGGCATCCCTGTCTTCGTCTATCGGTAACTTTACTTGAGGCTATACTTTTATTCACCACATGATATGTGTTTTGCTTGGAGCGTCCTGTATGATTTGAGTCTTTGCTTTTTTTTTGGAAATATGCCCTAGAGGCAATAATAAAAGGATTATTATTATATTTTCTTGTTCATGATAATTGTCTTTTATTCATGCTATAATTGTATTATCCGGAAATCGTAATACACGTGTGAATACATAGACCACAATATGTCCCTAGTGAGCCTCTAGTTGACTAGCTCGTTGATCAATAGATAGTCATGGTTTCTGACTATGGACATTGGATGTCGTTGATAACTGGATCACATCATTAGGAGAATGATGTGATGGACAAGACAATCCTAAGCATAGCACAAGATCGTGTAGTTCGTTCGCTAGAGCTTTTCCAATGTCAAGTATCTCTTCCTTAGACCATGAGATCGTGTAACTCCCGGATACCGTAGGAGTGCTTTGGGTATACCAAGCGTCACAACGTATGGCTGGGTGACTATAAAGGTACACTACGGTATCTCCGAAAGTGTCATTGGGTTGACACGGATCGAGGCTGGATTTGTCACTCCGTATAACGGAGAGGTATCACTGGGCCCACTCGGTAGTGCATCATCATAATGAGCTCAAAGTGACCAAGTGTCCGTCACGGGATCATGCATTACGATGCGAGTAAAGTGACTTGCGTAACGAGACTGAACGAGGTATTGGGATACCGACAATCGAGTCTCGGGCAAGTAACATATCTTGTCGACAAAGGGAATAGTATACGGGTTGCTTGAATCCTCGACATCGTGGTTCATCCGATGAGATCATCGAGAGTATGTGGAAGCCAACATGGGTATCCAGATCCGCTGTTGGTTATTGACCGGAGAGCCGTCTCGGTCATGTCTACATGTCTCCCGAACCCGTAGGGTCTACACACTTAAGGGTCTGTGACGCTAGGGTTATTAGGAAGACTTGTATGTGATTACCGAATGTTGTTTGGAGTCCCGGATGAGATCCTGGACGTCACGAGGAGTTCCGGAATAGTCCGGAGGTAAAGATTTATATATGGGAAGTCATCATACGGTCACCGGAAAGGTTCGGGGCATATCGGTATTGTACAGGGGCACCGGAGGGGTTCCGGGGTCCACCGGGAGGGCCACCTCTCTGGAGGGCCTTATGGGCTGTATGAGGAAGGATCCAGCCCAAAGTGGGCTGGGCGCCACTCCCCTAGGGCCCATGCGCCTAGGGTTGGGGAAACTCCCGAGGGGGGCCCTGCTTGGGGGCAAGCCCCTCCCTTGGCCGCCCCCCTCTAGATCCCATCTAGAGGGGCCTTCTCCCTTACCCTATAAATAGAGGGGCAAGGGAGGGCTGCAACACACTTGAAGGCGCAGCCCTCCCTCCCAACACCTCTCCTCCTCCGCGTGTGCTTGGCGAAGCCTCTTGGAGGCTGTCACTCCATCATCATCACGCCGTCGTGCTGCTGCTGGAGCCATCTTCCTCAACCTCTCCTTCCCCCTTGCTGGATCAAGAAGGAGGAGACGTCATCCGCTCCGTACATGTGTTGAACGCGGAGGTGCCGTCCGTTCGGCGCTAGTATCTCCTGTGATAGGATCACGGCGAGAACGACTACTTCAACCCTGTTCTTTTGAACGCTTCCGCTCGCGATCTACAAAGTGGTATGTAGATGCAATCTCTCTCCCATGACTCGTTGCTTAGATGAACTCATAGATGGATCTTGGTGAAACCGTAGGAAAAATTTTAATTTTCTGCAACGTTCCCCAACAGTGGCATCATGAGCTAGGTCTATGCGTAGTTCTCTATTGCATGAGTAGAACACAATTTTGTTGTGGGCGTAGATCTTGTCAACTTGCTTGCCGCTACTAGTCTTATCTTGCTTCAGCGGTATTGTGGGATGAAGCGGCCAGGACCAACCTTACATGTACGCTTACGTGAGACCGGTTCCACCGACTGACATGCACTAGTTGCATAAGGTGGCTGGCGGGTGTCTGTCTCTCCCACTTTAGTTGGAGCAGATTCGATGAAAAGGGTCCTTATGAAGGGTAAATAGAAGTTGACAAATCACGTTGTGGCTTTCACGTAGGTAAGAAAATGTTCTTGCTAGAACCCTATTGCAGCCACGTAAAACTTGCAACAACAATTAGAGGACGTCTAACTTGTTTTTGCAGCAAGTGTTTTGTGATATGATATGGCCAAAGTTGTGATGAATGATGAATGATATATGTGATGTATGAGATCATGTTCTTGTAATAGGAATCACGACTTGCATGTCGATGAGTATGACAACCGGCAGGAGCCATAGGAGTTGTCTTTATTTTTGTATGACCTGTGTGTCATTGAAGAACGCCATGTAAATTACTTTACTTTATTGCTAAACGCGTTAGCCATAGAAGTAGAAGTAGTCGTTGGCGTGACAACTTCATGAAGACACGATGATGGAGATCATGATGATGGAGATCATGGTGTCATGCGGTGACAGGATGATCATGGAGCCCCAAGATGGAGATCAAAGGAGCTATATGATATTGGCCATATCATGTCACTACTTTATATAATTGCATGTGATGTTTATTATGTTTATGCATCTTGTTTACTTAGAACGACGGTAGTAAATAAGATGATCCTTAGAATAATTTCAAGAAAGTGTTCCCCTAGCGTGCACCGTTGCTAAAGTTCATCGTTTCAAGCACCACGTGATGATCGGGTGTGATAGATCCTTACGTTCACATACAGCGGGTGTAAGACAGTTTTACACATGCAAAACACTTAGGGTTAACTTGACGAGCCTAGCATGTACAGACATGGCCTCGGAACACAAGAGACCGAAAGGTCGAACATGAGTCGTATGGAAGATACGATCAACATGGAGATGTTCACCGACGATGACTAGTCCGTCTCACGTGATGATCGGACACGGCCTAGTCGACTCGGATCATGTAACACTTAGATGACTAGAGGGATGTCAAATCTGAGTGGGAGTTCATTAAATAATTTGATTAAGATGAACTTAATTATCATGAACTTAGTCTAAAGTCTTTGCAAAATATGTCTTGTAGATCAAATGGCCAACGCTCATGTCAACATGAACTTCAACGTTCTAGAGAAAACCAAGCTGAAAGATGATGGCAGCAACTATTCGGACTGGGTCCGAACACGAGATCATCCTCATAGCAGCCAAGAAACAATATGTCCTAGAAGCACCGCTAGGTGATGCACCCATCGCAGAACCAAGACATTATGAATGCTTGGCAGTCTCGTCTTGATGATTACTCCCTCGTTCGATGTGGCATGCTTTACAGCTTAGAACCGGGCTCCAAAAGCGTTTTGAGCAACACGGAGCATATGAGATGTTTGAGGAGCTGAAAATGGTTTTCCAAGCTCATACCCGGTCGAGAGATATGAAGTCTCCGACAAGTTCTATAGTTGTAAGATGGAGGAAAACAGTTACGTCGGTGAGCACATACTCAAAATGTCAGGTTGCACAACCGCTTTGTCCCAATTGGACATAAACCTCCGAGACAAGGCGGTCATTGACAGAATCCTTGATCACTCCCACCAAGCTACAAGAGCTTTGTGATGAACTACAATATGCAGGGGATGGTGAAGACCATTCCGAAGTATTCTCAATCTGAAGTCAGTGAGAGGTTGAAATCAAGAAAGAACATCAAGTGTTGATGGTCAATAAAACCACTAAGTTCAAAAGGGCAAGGGTAAGAAGAACTTCAAGAAGGACGGCAAAGATGTTGCCACGCCCGGTAAGCAAGTTGCGGGAAGAAGTCAAAGAATGGACCCAAGCCCGAGACGAGTGCTTTTATTGCAAAGGGAAGGGCCTTTGAAGCGGAACTGCCCCAAATACTTAGCGGACAAGAAGGCCGGCAACACTAAAGGTATATTTGATATACATGTAATTGATGTGTACCTTACCGATTACTCGTAGTAACTCCCGGTATTTGATACGGTGCCGTTGCTCATATTTGTAACTCACAGCAGGAGCTGCGGAATAAGCGGAGGCTGGCGAAGGGCGAGGTGACGATCTTGGCGTCGGGAATGGTTCCAAGGTCGATGTGATCGCCGTCACGCACGCTGCCTCTACATTTACCTACGGGATTAGTTTTAAACCTCAATAATTGTTATTTGGTGCCAAGTTTGAGCATGAACATTGTATCAGGATCTTGTTTAATGCGAGATGGCTACTCATTTAAATCCGAGAATAATGGTTGTTCTATTTATATGAGAGATATGTTTTATGGTCATGCTCCGATGGTCAATGGTTTATTCTTAATGAATCTCGGCGTAATATTACACATATTCATAGTGTGAATACCAAAAGATGTAAAGTTGATAACGATAGTCCCACATACTTGTGTAATCGCCGCCTTTGGTCACATTGGTGTCAAGCGCATGAAGAAGCTCCATTCGATGGACTTTAGAGTCTCTCGATTATGAATCATTTGACACATGCGAACCATGCCTCATGGGCAAAATGACCAAGACTCCGTTCTCCGGAACAATGGAGCGAGCAACCAACTTATTGGAAATCATACATACCGATGTAATGCGGTCCAATGAGCGTTGAGGCTCACGGAGGATATCGTTATGTTCTCACTCTCACTGATGACTTGAGTAGATATGGGTATGTCTACTTGATGAAACACAAGTCCGAGACCTTTGAAAAGTTCAAGGAATTTTAGAATGAGGTAGAGAATCAACGTGACCGAAAAATAAAATTCTTACAATCGGATCGTGGATGAGAATATTTAAGTCACGAATTTGGTACACACTTAAGGAAATGTGGAATCGTTTCACAACTCACGCCGCCTGGAACACCTCAGCGTAACGGTGTGTCCGAACGTCGAATCGCACTCTATTGGATATGGTGCGATCTATGATGTCTCTTACTGATTTACCGCTATCATTTTGGGGATACGCTCTAGAGACAGCTACATTTACTTTAAATAGGGCACCGTCTAAATCCGTTGAGACGACACCGTATGAATTATGGTTTGGGAAGAAACCTAAGCTGTCGTTTCTAAAAGTTTGGGGATGCGATGCTTATGTCAAGAAACTTCAACCTGAAAAGCTCGAACCCAAGTCGGAAAAATGCGTCTTCATAGGATACCCTAAGGAAACCATTGGGTATACCTTCTACCTTAGATCCGAAGGCAAGATCTTTGTTGCCAAGAACGGATCCTTTCTGGAAAAAGAGTTTCTCTCGAAATGAGTAAGTGGGAGGAAAGTAGAACTCGATGAAGTACTACCTGTTGTAAATATGCCCTAGAGGCAATAATAAAAGTGTTACTATTATATTTCTTTGTTCATGATGATTGTCTTTTATTCATGCTATAACTGTATTATCCGGAAATCGTGATACACGTGTGAATACATAGACCATAACATGTCCCTAGTGAGCCTCTAGTTGACTAGCTCGTTGGTCAACAGATAGTCATGGTTTCCTGACTATGGACATTGGATGTCATTGACAACGGGATCACATCATTAGGAGAATGATGTGATGGACAAGACCCAATCCTAAGCATAGCACAAGATCGTAGTTCGTTTTGCTAGAGCTTTTCCAATGTCAAGTATCTCTTCCTTAGACCATGAGATCGTTTAACTCCGGATACCGTAAGAGTGCTTTGGGTGTACCAAAGCGTCACAACGTAATCGGGTGACTATAAAGGTGCACTACTGGTATCTCCGAAAGTGTATGTTGGGTTGACACGGATCGAGATGGGATTTGTCACTCCGTATGACGGAGAGGTATCTCTGGGCCCACTCGGTAATGCATCATCATAATGAGCTCAAAGTGACTAAGTGGTTAGTCATGGGATCATGCATTACTGATGCGAGTAAAGTGACTTGCCGTAACGAGACCTGAACAAGGTATTGGGATACCGACGATCGAGTCTCGGGCAAGTAACGCACCGATTGACAAAGGGAATTGTATACGGGTTTGATTGAATCCTCGACATCGTGGTTCATCCGATGAGATCATCAAGGAGTATGTGGGAGCCAACATGGGTATCCAGATCCGCTGTTGGTTATTGACCGGAGAGGCATCTCGTTCATGTTCGCATATCTCCGAACCCGTAGGGTCTACACATAAGGTTCGGTGGCGCTAGGGTTGTAGAGATATTAGTATGCAGTAACCGAAAGTTGTTCGAGTCCGGATGAGATCCCGGACGTCACGAGGAGTTCGGAATGGTCCGGAGGTAAAGATTTATATATAGGAAGTCCAGTTTGACAACCGGGAAAGTTTTGGGGTCACGGTATTGTCACGGGACCACCGAAAGGGTCCCGGGGTCCATCGGTGGGGCCACCTATCCGGAGGGCCCCATGGGCTAAAGTGGCGTGGGAACCAGCCTGGTGGGCTGGTGCGCCCCACCCAAGGCCCAAGGCGCCTAGGGTTGGGGACCGTTGCCCCCAGGGGCATGCCCCGGGTTGAAACCCTAGGGGCCGTTGCCCTCGAGGGGCATGCGCCCCTGGTTGAAACCCTAAGGGCCGTTGCCGGGCCGCCGCCCCCATCTAGATGGGATCTCCAGGGGCATCGCCCCTAGCCCCTATATATAGTGGAGGGAGGAAGGCGCAAGCCCCGCATCTTGGCACCTCCTTCCCCTTGCTACACCTCCTCCTCCCGTAGACGCTTGGCGAAGCCCTGCCGGATCCCTGCTGCATCCACCACCACGCCGTCGTGCTGCTGGATCTTCATCAACTTCTCCTTCCCCCTTGCTGGATCAAGAAGGAGGAGACGTCACGCTGACCGTACGTGTGTTGAACGCGGAGGTGCCGTCCGTTCGGCGCTAGGATCTCCGGTGATTGGATCACGCCGTGTACAACTACCTCAACCCCGTTCTTTTGAACGCTTCCGCTCGCGATCTACAAAGTGGTATGTAGATGCATCTCCCATGACTCGTTGCTTAGATGAACTCATAGATGGATCTTGGTGAAACCGTAGGAAAAATTTTAATTTTCTGCAACGTTCCCCAACAGTGGCATCATGAGCTAGGTCTATGCGTAGTTCTCTTTGCACGAGTAGAACACAATTTAGTTGTGGGCGTGGATCTTGTCAACTTACTTGCCGCTACTAATCTTATCTTGCTTCCGCGGTATTGTGGGATGAAGCGGCCCGGACCAACCTTACACGTACGCTTACGTGAGACCGGTTCCACCGACTAACATGCACTAGTTGCATAAGGTGGCTGGCGGGTGTCTGTCTCTCCTACTTTAGTTGGAGCGGATTCGATGAAAAGGGTCCTTATGAAGGGTAAATAGAAGTTGACAAATCACGTTGTGGTTATTCGTAGGTAAGAAAACGTTCTTGCTAGAACCCAATTGCAGCCACGTAAAAGATGCAACAACAATTAGAGGACGTCTAACTTGTTTTTGCAGCAATTGACATGTGATGTGATATGGCCAAGTTGTGATGAATGATGAATGACATATTGTGATGTATGAGATCATGTTCTTGTAATAGGAATCACGACTTGCATGTCGATGAGTATGACAACCGGCAGGAGCCATAGGAGTTGTCTTTATTTTTATGACCTGCGTGTCATTCAAGAACGCCATGTAATTTACTTTACTTTATTGCTAACGCGTTAGCCATAGAAGTAGAAGTAGTCGTTGGCGTGACAACTTCATGGAGGCACAATGATGGAGATCATGATGATGGAGATCATGGTGTCATGCGGTGACAAGATGATCATGGAGCCCCAAGATGGAGATCAATGGAGTTTTATGATATTGGCCATATCATGTCACTACTATATAATTGCATGTGATGTTTATTATGTTTATACATCTTGTTTACTTAGAACGACGGTAGTAAATAAGATGATCCTTACAACAATTTCAAGAAGTGTTCTCCCTAACGTGCACCGTTGCTAAAGTTCGTCGCTTCTAAGCACCACGTGATGATCGGTGTGATGGATTCTTACGTTCACATACAACGGTGTAAGACAGATTTACACACGCAAAACACTTAGGGTTAACTTGACGAGCCTAGCATGTACAGACATGGCCTCGAACACGGAGACCGAAAGGTCGAACACGAGTCATATAGAAGATACGATCAACATGAGAATGTTCACCGACGATGACTAGTCCGTCTCACGTGATGATCGGACACGGCCTAGTCGACTCGGATCGTGTATCACTTAGATGACTAGAGGATGTCTAATCTGAGTGGGAGTTCATTGTAATAATTTGATTAGATGAACTTAATTATCATGAACTTAGTCTAAAACTTTTGAATGATATGTCTTGTAGATCAAATGGCCAACGCTCATGTCAACTTGAACTTCAACGCGTTCCTAGAAAACCAAGCTGAAAGATGACGGCAGAACTATACGGACTGGGTCCGAACTTGAGGATCATCCTCATAGCTGCCAGAAACAATATGTCCTAGAAGGACCGCTAGGTGACGCTCCGTCCCGAGAACCAAGACATTATGAATGCTTGGCAGTCTCGTCTTGATGATTACTCCCTCGTTCAAGGCGGCATGCTTTACAGCTTAGAACCGGGCTCCAAAAGCGTTTTGAGCATCACGGAGCATATGAGATGTTCGAGGAGCTGAAACTTGTTTTCAAGCTCACGCCCGGTCGAGAGATATGACATCTCCGACAAGTTCTATAGTTGTAAGATGGAGGAAAATAGTTCGTCGGTGAGCACATTCTCAAGATGTCCGGGTTGCACAATCGTATGACCCAACTGAATATTAACCTCCCCGATGAGGCGGTCATTGACAGAATCCTCCGATCGCTTCCACCAAGCTACAAGAGCTTTGTGATGAACTACAATATGCAGGGGATGGTAAAGACCATTCTGAAGTATTCTCTATGTGAAGTCAGCCGAGGTTGAAATCAAGAAAGAACATCAAGTGTTGATGGTCAATAAGACCACTAAGTTTAAGAAGGGCAAGGGCAAGAAGAACTTCAAGAAGGACGGCAAGGAGGTTGCGCGCCCGTAAGCAAGTTGCCGGAAGAAGTCAAAGAATGGACCCAAGCACGAGACCGAGTGCTTTTATTGCAAGGGAAGGGTCTTTGGAAGCGGAACTGCCCCAAATACTTAGCGGACAAGAAGGCCGGCAACACCAAAGGTATATTTGATATACATGTAATTGATGTGTACCTTACCAAGACTCGTAGTAACTCCCGGTATTTGATACCGGTGCCGTTGCTCATATTTGTAACTCACAGCAGGAGCTGCGGAATAAGCGGAGATCTGGCGAAGGACGAGGTGACGATCGCGCGTCGGGAATGGTTCCAGTCGATGTGATCGCCGTCGCACGCTACCTCTTCATTTACCCACGGGATTAGTTATAAACCTTAATAATTGTTATTTGGTGCCAAGTTTGAGCATGAATATTGTATCTGGATCTCGTTTAATGCGAGATGGCTACTCATTTAAATCCGAGAATAATGGTTGTTCTATTTATATGAGAGATATGTTTTATGGTCATGCTCCGATGGTCAATGGTTTATTCTTAATGAATCTCGAGCCTAGTATTACACATGTTCATAGCGTGAATACCAAAAGATGTAAAGTTGATAACGATAGTCCCACATACTTGTGGCATCGCCGCCTTGGTCACATTGGTGTCAACGCATGAAGAAGCTCCATGCTTGATGGACTTTTGGAGTCTCTTGATTATGAATCATTTGACACATGCGAACCATGCCTCATGGGCAAGATGACCAAGACTCCATTCTCGGAACAATGGAGCGAGCAACCAACTTGTTGGAAATCATACATACCGATGTGTGCGGTCCAATGAGCGTTGAGGCTCATGGAGGATATCGTTATGTTCTCACTCTCACAGATGACTTGAGTAGATATGGGTATGTCTACTTGATGAAACACAAGTCCGAGACCTTTGAAAAGTTCAAGGAATTTCAGAATGAAGTAGAGAATCAACGTGACCGAAAGATAAAATTCTTACGATCGGATCGTGGAGGAGAATATTTAAGTCACGAATTTGGTACACACTTAAGAAAATGTGGAATCGTTTCACAACTAACGCCGCTACCGAACACCTCAACAGAACGGTGTGTCCGAACGTCGAATCGCACTCTATTGGATATGGTGCGGTCTATGATGTCTCTTACTGATTTACCGCTATCATTTTGGGGATACGCTCTAGAGACAGCTACATTCACTTTAAATAGGGCACCGTCTAAGTCCGTTGAGACGACACCGTATGAATTATGGTTTGGGAAGAAACCTAAGGTGTCGTTTCTAAAAATTTGGGGATGCGATGCTTATGTCAAGAAACTTCAACCTGAAAAGCTCGAACCCAAGTCGGAAAAATCGTCTTCATAGGATACCCTAAGGAAACCGTAGGGTATACCTTCTACTTAAGATCCGAGGGCAAGATCTTTGTTGCCAAGAACGGATCCTTTCGGAAAAGAGTTTCTCTCGAAAGAAGTAAGTGGGAGGAAAGTAGAACTCGATGAAGTACTACCTCTTGAACAGGATAGTAGTGCAGCTCGGGAAAATGTTCTGTGATGCCTACACCAACGAAGAGGAAATTCATGATGATGATCAAGGTACTTCGGATCAAGTTGCTCTTGAACTTCAGAGGTCCACTAGGACACGTTCCGCACTGTGAGTGGTACGGCAACCCTGTCTTGGAAATCATGTTGTTAGACAACAATGAACCTTGAACTATGAAGAAGCGATGGCGGGCCCAGATTCCAACAAATGGCTAGAAGCCATGAAGTCCGAGATAGAATCCATGTATGAAAACAAAGTGTGGACTTTGGTGACTTGCCCGATGATCGGCGAGCGATAGAAAACAAATGGATCTTTAAGAGGAAGACGGACGCGGATGGTAATGTCACCATCTATAAAGCTCGACTTGTCGCTAAGGGTTATCGGCAAGTTCAAGGGATTGACTACGATGAGACTTTCTCTCCGTAGCGAAGCTTAAGTCCGTCCAATCATGTTAGCAATTGCCGCATACTATGATTATGAGATATGGCAGATGGACGTCAAAACAGCGTTCCTTAACGGATATCTTAAGGAAGAGCTTTATATGATGCAGCCGAAGGGTTTTGTCGATCCTAAGAACGCTAACAAAGTATGCAAGCTCCAACGATCCATTTATGGGCTGGTGCAAGCATCTCGGAGTTGGAACATTCGCTTTGATGAGATGATCAAAGCGTTTAGTTTATGCGACTTATGGAGAAGCCTGCGTTTACAAGAAAGTGAGTGGGAGCTCAGAGCATTTCTCATATTATATGTAGATGACATACTTGATGGGAAATGATATAGAATTCTTGGACAGCATTAAGGCCTACTTGAATAAGTGTTTTCAATGAAGGACCTTGGAGAAGCTGCTTATATATTAGGCATCAAGATCTATAGAGATAGATCAAGACGCCTCATAGGTCTTTCACAAAGCACATACCTTGATAAGATTTTGAAGAAGTTCAAAATGGATCAGTCCAAGAAGGGTTCTTGCTCAGATTGCAAGGTGTGAGATTGAGCTCAGCTCAATGCCCACCACGGCAAAAGATAAAGAAGAGATGAGTGTCATCCCTATGCCTCAGCCATAGGATCTATTATGTATGCCATCTGTGTACTGACCTGATGTAAACCTTGCCGTAAGTTTGGTAGGAAGGTACCAAAGTAATCCCGCAAGGAACACCGGACAGCGGTCAAGAATATCCTGAAGTACCGAAAAGGACAAAGGACATGTTTCGTTTATGGAGGTGACGAAGAGCTCGTCAGAACGGGTTACGCCGACGCTAGCTTCGACACAGATCCGATGACTCTAAGTCACAAACCGGATACGTGTATATGTTGAATGGTGGAGCGAGAAGCTGGTGTAGCTGCAAGCGAGCGCCGTGGCGGGATCTACATGTGAAGCGGAGTACATGGCAGCCTCGGAGGCAGCGATGAAGCAATTTGGGTGAAGGAGTTCATCACCGACCTAGGAGTCATACCCAATGCGTCGGGGCCGATCAAACTCTTCTCGTGACAACACCGGAGCTATTGCACTTGCCAAGGAGCCCAGGTTTCACAAGAAGACCGAGCACATCAAGCGTCGCTTCAACTCCATCCGTGAAAACGTTCAAGATGGAGACATAGAAATTTGCAAAGTACATACGGATCTGAATGTCGCAGATCCGCTGACTAAACCTCTCTCATGAGCAAAACATGATCAACACAAGAACTCTATGGGTGTTCGATTCATCACAATGTAACTAGATTATTGACTTTAGTGCAAGTGGGAGACTGTTGGAAATATGCCCTAGAGGCAATAATAAAAGTGTTATTATTATATTTCTTTGTTCATGATGATTGTCTTTTATTCATGCTATAACTGTATTATCCGGAAATCGTGATACACGTGTGAATACATAGACCATAACATGTCCCTAGTGAGCCTCTAGTTGACTAGCTCGTTGGTCAACAGATAGTCATGGTTTTCGACTATGGACATTGGATGTCATTGATAACGGGATCACATCATTAGGAGAATGATGTGATGGACAAGACCCAATCCTAAGCATAGCACAAGATCGTAGTTCATTTTGCTAGAGCTTTTCCAATGTCAAGTATCTCTTCCTTAGACCATGAGATCGTTTAACTCCGGATACCGTAAGAGTGCTTTGGTGTACCAAACGTCACAACGAATCGGGTGACTATAAAGGTGCACTACGGTATCTCCGAAAGTGTCATTGGGTTGACACGGATCGAGGATGGGATTTGTCACTCCGTATGACGGAGAGGTATCTCTGGGCCCACTCGGTAATGCATCATCATAATGAGCTCAAAGTGACTAAGTGGTTAGTCACGGATCATGCATTACTGGCACGAGTAAAGTGACTTGCGGTAACGAGACCTGAACAAGGTATTGGGATACCGACGATCGAGTCTCGGGCAAGTAACGCACCGATTGACAAAGGGAATTGTATACGGGTTTGATTGAATCCTCGACATCGTGGTTCATCCGATGAGATCATCGAGGAGTATGTGGGAGCCAACATGGGTATCCAGATCCCGCTGTTGGTTATTGACCGAGAGGCATCTCGTTCATGTTCGCAGATATCTCCCGAACCCGTAGGGTCTACACACTTAAGGTTCGGTGGCGCTAGGGTTGTAGAGATATTAGTATGCAGTAACCGAAAGTTGTTGAGTCCGGATGAGATCCCAGACGTCACGAGGAGTTCGGAATGGTCCGGAGGTAAAGATTTATATATAGGAAGTCCAGCTTGCCACCGGAAAGTTTTGGGGTCACGGTATTGTCTGGGACCACCGAAAGGGTCCGAGGGTCCACCGGTGGGGCCACCTATCCCGGAGGGCCCCATGGGCTAAAGTGGCGTGGGAACCAGCCTGGTGGGCTGGTGCGCCCACCCAAGGGCCCAAGGCGCCTAGGGTTGGGGACCGTTGCCCCGAGGGGCATGCGCCCCCGGTTGGAAACCCTAGGGGCCGTTGCCTCGAGGGGCATGCGCCTCTGGTTGAAACCCTAGGGGCCGTTGCCCCGAGGGGCATGCCCCCTGGTTGAAACCCTAAGGGGCCGTTGCCCGGGGCCGCCGCCCCCATCTAGATGGAATCTCCAGGGGCATGCGCCCCTAGCCCCTATATATAGTGGAGGGAGGAAGGCAGCAAGCCCCGCATCTTGGCACTTCCCTTCCCCTTGCTACACCTCCTCCTCCCGCAGACGCTTGGCGAAGCCTGCCGGATCCTGCTGCATCCACCACCACGCCGTCGTCTTCTTTGGATCTTCATCAACCTCTCCTTCCCCTTGCTGGATCAAGAAGGAGGAGACGCCACGCTGACCGCACGTGTGTTGAACGCGGAGGTGCCGTCCGCTCGGCGCTAGGATCTCCGGTGATTGGATCACGACGTGTACAACTACCTCAACCCCGTTCTTTTGAACGCTTCGCCGCGATCTACAAAGTGGTATGTAGATGCATCTCCATGACTCGTTGCTTAGATGAACTCATAGATGGATCTTGGTGAAACCGTAGGAAAAATTTTAATTTTCTGCAACGTTCCCCAACACTACCTCTTGAACCGGAAAGTAGTACAGCTCAGGAAAATGTTCCTGTGGTGCCTACACCGACTGGAGAGGAAATTAATGATGATGATCAAGGTACTTCGGATCAAGTTGCTCTTTGAACTCAGAGGTCCACTAGGACACGTTCCGCACCAGAGTGGTACGGCAACCCTGTCCTGGAAATCATGTTGTTAGACAACGGTGAACCTTCGAACTATGAAGAAGCGATGGCGGGCCCAGATTCCAACAAATGGCTTGAAGCCATGCAATCCGAGATAGGATCCATGTATGAAAACAAAGTATGGACTTTGACAGACTTGCCCGATGATCGGCGAGCGATAGAAAACAAATGGATCTTTAAGAAGAAGACGGACGCGGATGGTAATGTTACCATCTATAAAGCTCGACTTGTCGCTAAGGGTTATCGACAAGTTCAAGGGATTGACTACGATGAGACTTTCTCTCCCGTAGCGAAGCTTAAGTCCGTCCGAATCATGTTAGCAATTGCCGCACACTATGATTATGAGATATGGCAGATGGACGTCAAAACGGCATTCCTTAACGGTTGTCTTAAGGAAGAGCTGTATATGATGCAGCCGGAAGGTTTTGTCGATCCTAAGAATGCTAACAAGGTATGCAAGCTCCAATGATCCATTTATGGGCTGGTGCAAGCATCTCGAGTTGGAACATTCGCTTTGATGAGATGATCAAAGCGTTTGGGTTTATGCGACTTATGGAGAAGCCTGCGTTTACAAGAAAGTGAGTGGGAGCTCAGAGCATTTCTCATATTATATGTAGATGACATACTTTTGATGGGAAATGATATAGAACTCTTGGACATCATTAAGGCCTACTTGAATAATTTTTTTCAATGAAGGACCTTGGAGAAGCTGCTTATATATTAGGCATCAAGATCTATAGAGATAGATCAAGGCGCCTCATAGGTCTTTCACAAAGCACATACCTTGATAAGATTTTGAAGAAGTTCAAATGGATCAGTCCAAGAAAGGGTTCTTGCCTGTACTACAAGGTGTGAGATTGAGCTCGGCTCGATGCCGACCACGGCAAAAGATAAAGAAGAGATGAGCGTCATCCCTATGCCTCGCCATAGGTTCTATTATGTATGCCATGTTGTGTACGGACCTGATGTAAACCTTGCTGTAAGTTTGGTAGGAAGGTACCAAAGTAATCCCGCAAGGAACACCGGACATGGTCAAGAATATCCTGAAGTACCGAAAAGGACAAAGGACATGTTTCTCGTTTATGGAGGTGACGAAGAGCTCGTCGTAAAGGGTTACGCCGATGCTAGCTTTGACACGATCTAGATGACTCTAAGTCACAAACCGGATACGTGTACATGTTGAATGGTGGAGCGAGAAGCTGGTGCATTTGCAAGCGAGCGTCATGGCGGGATCTACATGTGAAGCGGAGTACATGGCAGCCTCGGAGGCAGCGCATGAAGCAATTTGGGTGAAGGAGTTCATCACCGACCTAGGAGTCATACCCAATGCGTCGGGGCCGATCAAACTCTTCTCGTGACAACACCGAGCTATTGCACTTGCCAAGGAGCCCAGGTTCCACAAGAAGACCAGGCACATCAAGTTGCCGCTTCAACTCCATCCGTGAAAATGTTCAAGATGGAGACATAGAAATTTGCAAAGTGCATACGGATCTGAATGTCGCAGATCCGCTGACTAAACCTCTTCCATGAGCAAAACATGATCAACACCGAACTCTATGGGTGTTAGGTTCATCACAATGTAACTAGATTATTGACTCTAGTGCAAGTGGGAGACTGTTGGAAATATGCCCTAGAGGCAATAATAAAAGGATTATTATTATATTTCCTTGTTCATGATAATTGTCTTTTATTCATGCTATAATTGTATTATCCGGAAATCGTAATACACGTGTGAATACATAGACCACAATATGTCCCTAGTGAGCCTCTAGTTGACTAGCTCGTTGATCAATAGATAGTCATGGTTTCCTGACTATGGACATTGGATGTCGTTGATAACGGGATCACATCATTAGGAGAATGATGTGATGGACAAGACCCAATCCTAAGCATAGCACAAGATCGTAGTTCGTTTTGCTAGAGCTTTTCCAATGTCAAGTATCTCTTCCTTAGACCATGAGATCGTGTAACTCCGGATACCGTAGGAGTGCTTTGTGTATACCAAACGTCACAACGTAATCGGGTGACTATAAAGGTACACTACGGTATCTCCGAAAGTGTCTCATTGGGTTGACACGGATCGAGATGGATTTGTCACTCCGTATAACGGAGAGGTATCCTTGGCCCACTCGGTAGTGCATCATCATAATGAGCTCAAAGTGACCAAGTGTCCGTCACGGATCATGCATTACTGATACGAGTAAAGTGACTTGCCGGTAACGAGACTGAACGAGGTATTGGGATACCGACGATCGAGTCTCGGGCAAGTAACATACCGTTTGTCAAAGTGAATAGTATACGGGGTTGCTTGAATCCTCGACATCGTGGTTCATCCGATGAGATCATAGAGGAGTATGTGGGAGCCAACATGGGTATCCAGATCCCGCTGTTGGTTATTGACCGGAGAGCCGTCTCGGTCATGTCTACATGTCTCCCGAACCCGTAGGGTCTACACACTTAAGGTTCGGTGACGCTAGGGTTATTAGGAAGACTTGTATGTGATTACCGAATGTTGTTCGGAGTCCCGGATGAGATCCCGGACGTCACGAGGAGTTCCGGAATAGTCCGGAGGTAAAGATATATATATGGGAAGTCATCATACGGTCACCGGAAAGGTTCGGGGGCATATCGGTATTGTACCGGGGCCACCGGAGGGGTTCCGGGTCCACCGGAGGGCCCACCTCTCCGGAGGGCCTTATGGGCTGTATGAGGAAGGATCCAGCCCAAAGTGGGCTGGGCGCCACTCCCCTAGGGCCCATGCGCCTAGGGTTGGGGAAACCCCGAGGGGCGCCCTTGCTTGGGGGCAAGCCCTCCCTTGGCCGCCCCCTCTAGATCCCATCTAGAGGGGGCCCCCTTCTTCCTTGACCTATAAATAGAGGGGCAAGGGAGGGCTGCGACACACTTGAAGGCGCAGCCCTCCCTCCCCAACACTCTCCTCCTCCTCGCGTGTGCTTGGCGGAAGCCTGGGAGGGCTGTCACTCCATCATCATCACGCCGTCGTCTTTGCTGCTGGAGCCATCTTCCTCAACCTCTCCTTCCCTACTGGATCAAGAAGGAGGAGACGCCATCCGCTCCGCACGTGTGTTGAACGCGGAGGTGCCGTCCGTTCGGCGCTAGGATCTCCGGTGATAGGATCACGGCGAGAACGACTACTTCAACCCTGTTCTTTTGAACGCTTCCGCTCGCGATCTACAAAGTGGTATGTAGATGCAATCTCTCTCCCATGACTCGTTGCTTAGATGAACTCATAGATGGATCTTGGTGAAACTGTAGGAAAAATTTTAATTTTCTGCAACGTTCCCCAACACTTTTTAGTTTACAACAATCATCCTTTCTGTACACACCTTTTGGGAGAGACACACATGAATCAGAATTTATTCGAATACTCTATGTGCTTCACTTATATCTTTTGAGCTAGATAATTTTGCTCTAGTGCTTCGCTTATATATTTTTAGAGCACGGTGGTGATTTTATTTTATAGAAATTGTTGATCTCTCATCCTTCACTTATATTATTTTGAGAGTCTTTTAGAATAGCATGGTAATTTGGTTTGGTTATAAAATTAGTCATAATATGATGGGCATTCAAGATGGGTATAATAAAAACTTTCATATAGAGTGTATTGAATACTATGAGAAGTTTGATACTGGATGATTGTTTTGAGATATGAAGATGGTGATATTAGAGTCATGCTAGTTGAGTATTTGTGAATTTGAGAAATACTTGTGTTGAGGTTTGCAAGTCCCATAGCATTCACGTATGGTAACCCTTGTGTAACAAATTTGAAGCATGAGGTGTTTCTTTGATTGTCATCCTTGAGTGGCTGTCAGGGACGAGCGATGGTCTTTCCCTACCAATCTATCCCCCTAAAAGCATGTGTATAGTGCTTGGTTTTGATGACTTGTAGATTTTTGCAATAAGTATGTGAGTTCTTTATGACTAATGTTGAGTCCATGAATTATACGCACTCTCACCCTTCCACCATTGCTAGCCTCTCTAGTACCGCACAACTTTCGCCGGTACCATAAACCCACCATTTACCTTCCTCAAAATAGCCACCATACCTATCTATTATGGCATTTTCATAGCCATTCCGAGATATATTGCCATGCAACTTTCCACTGTTCAGTTTGTTATGACACGTTTCATCATTGTTATATTGCCTTGCATGATCATGTAGTTGACATCGTATTTGTGGCAATGCCACCATTCATCTTTTCCCTAATAATAATATTTACCTACTAATAAAGCGGTTATCTCTTCTGGTCGTCCGTCATTAAAACTACCCTTTAAGTTGCTAAAAATTACCCACCAATGCTATCCATAAGTGGGAAAACGATTCGTTTTTTATTTCTTAACTCGCCACCGATAGAGCTTGGTTCATCTAAAGAAACCCCCTTAGACAACACAAGCAAACAAACCAGCCTATTGGTCTAGGCGTTTCTCCACCTTCTAGGAGACCTGGGTTTGAAACCCGGTCATCCCCATTTTTGTAGCTTTTTTTCACGAATTTCAGTTGACGTAGTATAGAGCTATTTCGCCAGGTGTCGCTTAACAGATGGTCTACAAGATACAATACGGCCAAAATATTCTCTTTTAACTTTCTTTTTTGCAGATTCAAGTATTTTTTAAATATTTATATCTTTCAAACCCCAACACCAAATTTAGCATGCTAGATATGAAAATCGCCTAGAAAATTTTGTAGATTCTAAATGTAATGTTATCTTCCATGTTAATTATTTTTAAAATTATTTTTATGTTGCACCCTTTATTAGTACTTTCCTTTTTTATTAAAGACACGAATGTTTCTTACTCTTTTTTTATACGTCGCTTATTATCAGATTTTCATCCATCATTTGTTCGTCCATTTGCACATAAAATAAAAAATAAAATAAAATATGTTCACAATTTTAAAAACTGTAGTTTGGTATATTCAACCCGCGTTCCCTTAGAAAAAGCATCCCGCACGATCCCCTTCGTCCTCCCCACGCACCAGCGGGTGCGCCGCCAGCGGCGCCGCCGCCTTCCTCGCGGAGTCCGCGGCCAAATTCCACACAGGAGCAGCGATCTCCGTATCTCCAACTCCTCCCTCTCCCTCGATCTTCGACCTCCCCGGCAGCCTTCCTCTCGTCCCAAGTCCAGGAGACGCATGGGACGACAGCGATGGCGAGGCGTCTCGCGCTACCCGACGCACCAAGGCCAGATCGCGGCTTTCTGGGCGGATTCAAGGCATCCGCAGCAGGGAGAGAAGAAGGGGGCGACCTAGGAAGGAGCTCACCGGAGCCGGGCGACGGCAGATGGGCACAGAGACGGAGGGATTTGGCGCGGCGACGCAAACTCCTTGTAGGTGGGGATTGGCCTCCATGGCTAGCAGGGAGAGCTCCAAGGGCATGGCGAGGCGCTGCTCATGCCGCTGCTTTCCTTGATGGCCCCTCCCCGCAACTGCAGCGTGATGCGTAGCCGGCAGCGTCACCAGCGTGTTCGCGGTCGAGATGGACGCAGGCACACGAGGTTCAACATATCACCATGTAGCAAAAGCTAGCCCCCTGCAGCTCAGGACCGAGCAGTTTCCGTCCCTGCTGTATTTCTTTACGTTGCAATCGCTGACCATGAGTAGTAGGCCATCGTCGACCTCCTCCGCGCTTGCGTCGCTACTCCGTGTGAAGCCTTGTGAAGTCGTGAGTATCCCTCGATTAGTATAATCTTTGTTGCCTGAATTTGCTAAGTCATGGATCTAAGCATTGTTGTTTTTTTTAGAAAAGGAGGATGGCCCCCGGCCTCTGCATCTGGAAGATGCATACGGCCACTTTATTGATTATTCTCGAGGACCTTACAAAGTGTTACAACAATAAGCTTGAATCCACCATCTAGGCAACATATGCCGCTACTCCTATCCATATGATGAAGAGGTGCTAGCTGGGCCACTACCCAGACCACTCACCTAATCCTATCATCGAAGCGGAATCCCACCTAGCCACATACCGGTCCGGGGCATAAACCGATCCGACGAACTCACAGGTGTTGTCTCCACCATCTTTCACTGGTCCATCTCCAAGCAGATTGAGGTGCCAACCTTGGCAGGCTCCTCCGCCATCAACGCCACCATGACGCCAAAAGACGACCACCACCTACGCTAGAACAACTCCCAAGTAAACAAGAAAACAAGGAAAGCCCAAAAGATACAAGGGGCACTCTGAACTTACAACACATCGGAGAGCTAGTTACAAGAGGTACTAAGAAAGGGCACTACTAGCATAAACCGATGACCGCAACCCTTAGGCGCCAAAGACACAGGAGGAATGCTGCTGGGACAAACACCAAGCCGGCCACACCATCACACGCCAAGAATGTCTGAAGGCTCCAGGAAAGCCGCCGAGCAACAACAGAGAGGCGGACAGCGGGACAGCGAGAGGCACTGCACTTGCTGCCGGCCAAAAACCCCACCTTCAGCAACCCTACGCCCGAAACCACACTCCCTGCATAACGCCCATGGAGGAACGACACACGGCGCCGCCGCTGCCCAATCCTGCCGGATTTTGGGTTTTCACCCGGGAGAGGGAACGGAGGTGGGGAGAAGGAGACCACGACATCGCCTCCAAGAAAGAAACGTCGCCCAAGGCCGACGTCGATGCCGGGCCGAACCAGCCGGCCAGGGGTTTCCCCCGGTCCCGATCTGCAACACCAGCCCCAAACTCCACCGGATCCAGCGACCAGTCGCGGGAAACCAAGCGCAGAGGGGGAGGGAGCGAATTGGGGGCGGCAAACCTCCAGATCTGGCGAGGAAGAGGAGGCCTCCACGCTGTAGCCACCGGCCGCCGACGCCCCACCGCCCCCGCAGTCGAAGACGCCGGCCAGAGCCCTCCGCGAGCGCCGTTCAGGGCAAGAACGGCGACGCCACGCCGGCAGGGGCCGCCGCCCCTGGGATCCAGATCCTCCGCTGCAGGAACGACGAAGGCCTCGCCGCCACCGTCACTAGCGGCCGCGCGGGCTTGCCCGGCGACCACCTCAGGTGGCGACGAGGAGGGAGAGGAGGGGTGGGGGAGGCGGCGCTCGGGAACCCTAGCCGCCGCCCGAGTCGCCCGATGAGGCGACGCGGGGGCGATAGTAAGCATCATGGTCGTCTGTCGGAGAAGAGAGTATGTAAAAAGTACAAGAAAAAGCAAGTCGTTGTGGCTGGGTTGTTCAGTTATGCGCGTGGCTGGGTTGTTCTGCAAAAGGATTCCGGCAACGTCACTAGCGTTCGACCTGCTCGATGAGCCCCGAACTCCTTGATCAATCTATATGCTCCTGAAAGACTCGCTTGGCTACCAGATATATTGCAACATGGCTTTCTCTGTTCAATTGTTGTGGTTGTCTTTGTCTTCCTTCTAATGGAGGTGTCCTCACCTGAACTCCAAGGAAACCAATTTACTGGGTGTGATGGAGACCAATACATCAAGTAGGCAAGATAAAACTATGAAACAATATGTTTCTGCTTTGATTTCTTCTGATTTGTTCACTTCACACGCTTTTTAATAGTTCCATGAAAAATGTTTACTGAAATCTTTGTAAGTCTGGACCAATGAATTGCTTTTGTTGGAAATCTTATGATCAATCTCATCTTATTAGTAACTCCGTTTCAAAACAAATGTATTGGTAGTTTTTATCTCTATGCTTTTGCCTTCTGTACATACTGAATTGCAAACAGCTCAATATAGTATTAGTAAATCATTTTATATTGTCAGTTATGCTTCTCTTCATATATAGTACTATCCAAAGGACATCTGGTTGAGTTTTAACAAAAATCTTCAGATTTGTATGATGAGACCATCTTCAGAAAAGAAGATTTGTGTTGACGACTGACAAGGACAGCCACTATGATAGCTACTATTCGAAGCCCATGTGTCAGTATGCAGTCATGCAGGCCACAAAGGTAATGATGTTATATTTGATTACTAATAAATCCCAGCAAGTAAAATAATGATGTTGGCATCATGTCTCTAGGCTAATGTAATCAGTTTCTTCGCACAATTGCTCATGGTCTAATTGACTGGTCAGAACAAATGTACAAGGCACTGCAGGTGGAGACTCCAAAACATTGATGTTTGTTCAAATTTGCCCAAGGAAACTCTCTGCTCGCTGAACTTTGCAAGCAGAGTGAGAGGTGAATTTCTGCAATTTATTGTCTAGATAGAAGGGAGATGGGAGGTTGAGGCAAAACTGATGAGCAGCAGCAGCGCTTCCTTGATTGCATGTATGACCTACAGGAGAACGGTGAAGTGCACGGAGATTGGAGGTGAGTTGCCATGGGTTTTGTTTCACATATTTCACTTTAGTCAATGGTCGATCATGAACTGTTATGCAATACTCGGCTAGACGTAACTATGAGAGGACTTGGGGTACAACCATCTTAATCGGATGCTCGATTGCCTTGGCTGCCCTCTCACCACTCTCTCTCTCTCTCTATGGAGTTAGTTAACAATATGCTGCTGCTTTCTCTTGCCTTTGCTGTTGCTATGCTCTTTCTTACTTGTGGTACTGGCTAAGGTTTGTTTATCTGTTGCCACATTTTAGTCAATCATGCATGCATGCAGGCCGGCATGGTGCCAGGATTATTTTTTCTGGATAACTAATTGTAGTACATTTGTAGGTTTATTTTACAAGGAAAAAAAGAGAGCAATGCTGTCTAAGTTGTTGTCGTTGGTGAGTTGAGAGTTTTTATATCCTAGCAATATTTGTACCAAGTTTTGAAAATTAACTTCCATCAAGTCGTCGTGCCGGACATGAACTCCACTTGAATCCTCCTCCTTTGCAACATAAAAAAGCATTGAACCCTTCTATGGAAGCCACATCTGAATTGCAAATTCCAGTACTCGAAATTATCTCACCGGAAGGATCCAATCTTGTCGTTCTACTAACTTCGCTGGAATGCTGACCACCCACGCTTCACCTGAGGTACGCTGTTGTATATTCTGCACCACCGGGATCACATGCCAAGATAAAGCGACATGTCTGTTATGCTTATAATCTTTTTGAAATTAAAATTTGAAAAGAGCATGAGTTTTGATAGGATTTGGTAATATCCTTCAATTGCTTATTGTAACCTGTGCCTTCTGGTAGATTGATGTAGATAGAATCATACTGCTAATTTCCTGTAATTTCGTCATCTCAAAGATGTTCTGTCTGTTTGGTTGGCTATTGTCATGACCATCGAAAACCACCTCTCTTTGCTATTCGTACGGTTAAATTCAGTTCAAGAGACCCCGAGGAAGTAATGTGTTATACGCCTGACACATGATTGAGAATTAACTTCCCTGAAGATCTGGTTAACCTCAAATCTCTTTTCGAAATATTAATGGGCTGTTGTTTCTGGAAAATTTCATCAACGCTCCAGAAGAATGTATGATGTACCTTTACTTTGGAGTATTAGTATGCAAATTCCAGAACTGGAATATTAGTCTGCAAACTCCAGAAAGTTTCTGTGGTCCTCATACATACATCATGAAGTTGGTAACTGTTGTGGCATTTACATTCAGATTCGACAGGAATAGAAACTGAACCTATTAAATAGTTTTATGTTAAGCTAGATGGGTTATAACTCTTTTTGCCTTCACTTCCAAATCATTGTTTGAACAATCTGAGTATGAGATGTTTAATGTCTATTTTTTATTGTGTTGCAGAAAATGAACCACAACGATTGAATGAACGACTATTGAGGATTTTGATAACTAGCCTTTAAAAAATACATTCGGAATCGAGTGTTTCCAATTCAGATAAACTGATAGATGGTGACGAAGATCCATCACCAACTATCTCAACATCATCTCCGGTTTCTGAAGTTCTGAAATGATTGGTTCAGAACAAGATAGACACATAAACCTCCGTCACTTACCATTTCAACATTATCTCTGTTTTCTGAATTGATGAATGAAGGAAAAGTTTCATTAGATGATGATAAACGACCAAACAAACCTAAACAGATTACGGTTGATGAAACATATGACTATCTCCCACAAGGTAGTTTTGACTTGTAAGTTATTATAATGTGTACTTTTGTATCTACCATCTTCAATGCCCCGCCATTGATTAATTATTATTTGTGTATGTACCGGTTAATCCATATTTACACATGATGTATTAAATAATAATTTTTTAAATTGTTTGACTTTTTGCAGATTATGCATTGACCAACCATGATGTATGTGATCATTTAATAATATAATCATCTTTGGAAGATTAATTACTTGTGAAGATAGATGAAATATCTGTCAAACAACATCAATTGTTGTGTCTGCTAGATGAAGGGAGGCTAATTGATGATCTAAGTATCCTTCCCTAGAAGGAAATTTTTTCAGATTTCTAAGATCAGTTAGTAATTTATTTATTTAAATCTGTATTGGTAATCAACGTATAAAAGACCAAATACATGTACAGAATAATAATAGAGTATATTTTGGGATCATTTTCCAAGTTTTGAACTCAAGCCCCGGAGAATCTTACACTCAATCAATCTATCATTTTTATCATCAACAACATTTGTGCTGCCACCTAGTTCCTTATGCCAGCCAGCCCTTGTTTATGGCAACCAGCGTTTGCTCAGTGTTAACAGGGTGAGGTGGTGTGTTGAACTAGAGGGGTTTACTGCTGGGGTCATGTGCCATCCTTATTAGGCTAGGGGTTTGTGATATCCCGTTGCAACGCACGGGCATTGTCCTAGTAATTTTTCATACATGTCACTCTTGATTCATTGCACATCTCGGTACACTACCGGAGGCACTTATATAGAGTCATATTTTGTTCTAGTGTTGAGTTATAAATAAATAGAAATGTGATGATCATCATTATTAGAGCATTGTTCCAAGTGAGGAAAAAAAAAGAGAAAGGCCAAAAAAATAGATGGCCCAAAAAAAGAGAGAAGGGGCAATGTTACTATCCTTTTTTCACACTTGTGCTTCAAAATAGCACCATGATCTTCATGATAGAGAGTCTC
The DNA here is from genome assembly GCA_021605205.1 of Aegilops longissima. Taxonomy (NCBI): domain Eukaryota; kingdom Viridiplantae; phylum Streptophyta; class Magnoliopsida; order Poales; family Poaceae; genus Aegilops; species Aegilops longissima. Next base: position 466,758,167 of record CM038677.1, on the reverse strand, counting down.
TTATTTTGTTACTTTCATATACTAGTGAGAATTTTCATTATAGAACTTGGCTTGTATATTCCAACAATGGGCTTCCTCAAATGCCCTAGGTTTTCGTGAGCAAGCAAGTTGGATGCACATCCATTTAGTTTCTTTTGCTGAGCTTTCATACATTTATAGCTCTAGTGCATCCGTTGCATGACAATTCCTACTCACTCACATTGATATCTATTGATGGGATCTCCATAGCCCATTAATACGCCTAGTTGATGTGAGACCATCTTCCTCTTTTTTGTCTTCTCCACAACCACCATTTTATTCCACCTATAGTGCTATGTCCATGGCTCACGCTCATGTATTGCGTGAAAGTTGAAAAAGTTTGAGAATACTAAAGTATGAAACAATTTCTTGGCTTGTCATCGGGGTTGTGCATGATTTGAGCATTTTGTGTGACGAAAATGGAGCATAGCCAAACTATATGATTTTGTTGGGATGAACTTTTTTTGGCTATGTTATTTTGAGAAGACATGATTACTTTATTAGTATGCTTGAAGTATTATTATTTTTATGTCAATATTAAACTTTTGTCTTGAATCTTTTGGATCTGAACATTCAGGCCACAGTAAAGAAAATTACATTGAAAATTATGTTAGGTAGCATTCTACATCAAAAATTCTGCTTTTATCATTTACCTACTCGAGGATGAGCAGGAATTAAGCTTGGGGATGCTTGATATGTCTTCAACGTATCTATAATTTTTTATTGTTCCATGCTATTATATTATCTGTTTTGGATGTTTAATGGGCTTTAATATGCTCTTTTATATTATTTTTGGGACTAACCTATTAACCGAAGGCCCAGTGCCAGTTTCTGTTTTTTTGCCTATTTCAGTGTTTTGCAGAAAAGGAATACCAAACGAAATGAAACCTTCACGATGATCTTTCTTGGAAAAAATGCAATCCAGAAGACTTGGAGTTGAAGTCTAGAACTCCGTGAGGCGGCCACGAGGCAGGAGGGCGCGCCTAGGGGGTAGGCATGCCCCCACCCTCGTGGGCCCCGTGGAGCTCCATCGACGTACTTCTTTCGCCTATATATACTCTTATATCCTAAAAATATCAGGGAGAGTCACGAAACCACTTTTCCACCGCCGCAACCTTCTGTACATGTGAGATCCCATCTTGGGGCCTTTTTCGGCGATCTGCCGGAGGGGGAATCGATCACGGAGGGCTCTACATCAACATCATAGCCTCTCCGATGATGTGTGAGTAGTTTACCACAGACCTTTATTAGTTAGATGGCTTCTTCTCTCTCTTTGGTTCTCAATACAGAGTTCTCCTCGATGTTCTTGGAGATATATTCGATGTAATACTCTTTTGTGGTGTGTTTGCCGAGATCCGATGAATTGTGGATCAAGTTTATCTATGAATAATATTTGGTTCTTCTCTGAATTCTTATATGCATGATTTGTTATCTTCGCAAGTCTCTTTGAATTATCAGTTTAGTTTGGCCTACTAGATTGATCTTTCTTGCAATGGGAGAAGTGTGTAGCTTTGGGTTCAACCTTGCGGTGTCCTTTTCCAATGACAGTAGGGGCAGCAAGACACGAATTGTATTATTGTCATCGAGGATAAAAAGATGGGGTTTATATCATATTGCTTGAGTTTATCCCTCTACATCATGTCATTTTGCTTAATGCGTTACTCTGTTCTTATAAACTTAATACTCTAGATGCATGTTGGATAGTGGTCGATATGTGGAGTAATAGTAGTAGATGCAGAATCGTTTCGATCTACTTGACACGGACGTGATGCCTATATTCATGATCATGCCTAGATATTCTCATAACTATGCGTTCTTCTATTAATTGCTCGGCAGTAATTCGTTCACCCACTCTAATATATGCTATCTTGAGAGAAGCCACTAGTGAAACCTGTGGCCTCCGGGTCTCTTTCTTATTATATTGCATCTCTTTTATTTACATCACATATTGTTTATTATTTTGCAATCTTTACTTTCCAATCTATACAAACAAAATACCAAAAATATTGATATTATTATCTTTATCAGATCTCACTTTTGCGAGCGACCATGATGGGATTGACTACCCCTTTATCGCGTTGGTTGCAAGGTTCTTGATTATTTGTGTAGGTACTAGGTGACTTGCGTCTTATCTCCTACTAGATTGATACCTTGGTTCTCAAAAACTGAGGGAAATACTTACGCTAATTTGCTACATCACCCTTTCCTCTTCAAGGGAAAACCAACGCATGCTCAAGAGGTAGCAATAGCCCCAGTGCTAATTCTTTTGAATATACGCAAGGATTTCCAAGTTTATTGTGACGCTTCACGCCAAGGACTTGAGGCGTACTTATGCAAGATGGAAGAGTTGTATCATATGCCTCACGACAGCTTCGACCTCATGAGTTAAATTATGCCAAGCATGATTTGGAGCTAGCAGCCGTAGTGCATGCGCTCAAGACCTGGAGACATTTTCTCAGAGGAACGTTGTGATGTATACACGAATCATAAGAGTTTGAAGTACATTTTCACGCAGAAGGAGTTGAACCTCGGGCAGAGGAGATGGTTGGAGCTCATAAAGGATTATGATATGAAACTATATTATCATCCAGGAAAGGCCAATGTTGTAGCAGACGCATTGAGCCGCAAAAGTTATGTTAATACTCTCGTAACCGGAGGATTACCTCAGGAGTTAGCCGACGATCTCAGAGAACTTCGCTTGGAGATAGTTCCGAGAGGTTTTGTTGCAGCGTTGGAAGTTCAGTCCACGTTGTTGGGAAAGATCCAAGAAGCTCAAAAGATAGATAAGGAGATTCCGGAGATAAAGGGGAAGATGAGTAAAGGGAAGGCCAAAGGTTTTTGTGAGGATGAACACGAAACTTTATGGTTTGAGGATTGTATTCATGTGCCCATTGACCCAGAGATCAGGAATTTAATTCTTCAGGAGTCTCATGATCCGCCATACCCGATTCACCCAAGAAACACCAAGATGTATTTGGATTTGAAGGAACGTTTCTGGTGGATAGGTATGAAGAAGGATATTGCCGAGTATGTAGCGGTATGTGATGTATGTTAGAGAGTGAAGGCAGAGCATCAGAAGCCAGCAGGATTACTTCAGCCTTTGCCGATACCCGAATGGGAGTGGGATAAGCTGGGCATGGATTTCATCACCGGATTACCCATGACATGATCACGCTATGACTCCATTTGGGTAGTAGTTGATCGCGTGACCAAAGTGGCTCACTTTATCCCAGTGAAAACCACTTATACAAGCGCGAAGTTGGCCAAGATATATATGACCAGGATCGTATGTCCGCATGGAGTTCCGAGGACCATCGTATCAGATAGAGGAACACAGTTTACCTCAAAGTTTTGGAATCAGTTGCACCAGACTTTGGGTACCAGGCTAGAGTTCAGTACGATCTTTCATCCGCAGACAGATGGACAGACCGAGAGAGTCAACTAGATTTTGGAGGACATGTTGAGAGCCTATGCGCTAGATTATGGACCTAGTTGGGATGATAATTTACCTTACATAGAGTTCTCATATAACAACAGCTACCAAGCTAGTTTGAAGATGGCCCCATTCGAAGCTTTGTATGGAAGGAGGTGCAGGACACCATTGATGCGGGATGAAGTTGGTGATCGACAGTTGTTCGGACCAGATTTGATCAGAGAGTCTGAAGAAAAGGTCAAGTTGATTCATGATAGACTCAAAGTAGCTCAGTCCAGGTAGAAGAGTTATGCCGATACTAAATGCAAGGAGGTAACCTATGAAATCGGAGACTGAGCATATCTTCGTGCATCGCCACTCTGAGGAGTTAAACGATTTGGAGTCAAAGGAAAGTTAGCACCATGATTTGTAGGACCATACCGAGTTTTGGAACGTATGGGTGAGGTTGCCTACAAGTTGGAGTTACCTGAAGGTTTGTCAGGAGTTCATGATGTGTTCCACGTTTCCCAGTTGAAGAAGTGTCATGCAGAGATGGCCGATATTCCCCTGAGAGATGCAGTGCCCCTAGAAGCAATTCAGTTGGAGAGTGGCCTAACCTATGAGGAGAAACCCGTCAATATTCTCGAGTTTGTCGATCGAGTTACACGCAACAAGGTCATCAAGTTTTGCAAAGTTCAATGGAGCCACCATACCGAGAAGGAAGCCACCTGGGAGCGAGAAGAAGACCTCCGAAAAGACCACCCACACCTTTTTGCTAGCCAACCCGAATCTCGAGGGCGAGATTCATCTTAAGGGGGGTAGGTTTGTAACATCCCAATTCTCAATTCAGATGTTATGCATTAGATCATCATATGCATCCATGATTTGTGCATTTTGAATTTGGTTTATTTGGACATTTTGATCCTAGAAGCCTTAAGAAACTCAAGGACCAATTGAGAGAGTTGGAGGTTTTCATAAAATTCAATTTTTGAATTTTCAAAATTGGTAATTTGGATCAAAGTGATTTTTGTTCGAAATTATTTTTCCAATTATTTAAAAATAAATAAAATAATGAGGGAAGATAATATGACTTCTTCAAAAAAGTGAGGAAATAATGGAAATTTAATTTTGAATAAAAATATATTTATTTGATATTTATTTGAATTTTTATTCGGTTAAATTAGGGAAAAATATGCATTTTAAAAATTGCATTTAGTCCAGAGAAATGTTCACATTGTCCTAAATATTAGGAGAGGACGGCAACAATTATTTCTGGAATTTTTAGGATTTTTATTTCGTTTTATGTGGAATTTTTCTTCGCTGCAAAATTATTTTATTTTAAAAAAAGAGAAAAAAAGTTTTCGGACCGAACTGGGCCGAAGGCCCAGCCAGCCCAAACCGCGCCGCCGCCTTCCCCGAGCCGTGCCCGAGGCGGACTTGCTAGAGTCCGGCGCCGCCACACGCCCCGCGTCGCCCCTCCTCCAAGTCGGAGCTCCCTGGCCCCCTCTTTAAAAATTGAGGCCCCGCCGTCCCCGCCCCGCCCCGTAGTCGCCGTCGCCGCGCCGCCCTCGCAGTAGTTCGTCGCCGATGCCGCCGGTTTATTTCGTTAACCGGTATAAACCGCTAAACCGCCCCATTTTTTTTTCTAGTTTCAACTTCTCGTTTTAGATTGGTTTATTTATTAGGTTAAGTTAATTAGTCAGCGTTCACCCATTTGGTTCTGTTAACGAACGAATTCGTTCGTTAGTTTCTGTTAGCGAACGTTCGTTCATTAGATTTTTCTTTTTTGTTCTATTTTCGGCCAGGGACCTATCCACGAATAGTTTTCTTACAGATTAGTCCCTGATCTTTAAACCCTCGCAATTTGGTTTCAAGCAGATTTGAATTTGACCTTCTTTTGTTCGTAGTTTATGTTTTGTAGCTCCGATTCGATTGATTCTTTTTGCATATCGAAGCTCTTCACTTGAACTTTCTATTTAGATCCTTTTATTTTGGTTTCACCTATGCATCTTATGCTTATGTGCTTATGTATGCTATTGTTTGTTTACGATAGATTTTCCGGAGTGCGAGGCTTGCTACTACGAATCTCTAGGGTTTTTTGATCGTTAGCAAGGCAAGTAACACTTTGATCATATCCCCTTATTACCCAGTTTTTATGCATTAGTTTCAACCCTCAAACATTGCATGAGTAGGATTTGTGAACATGATTATTTGGGAAGTAGTTGATGAGGTAGGAACCTATTACCTTTTTATCAACCCTGGGATTATACGTTATGCTTATACTACTTTGCTATGCTCATAGACGTGGTTTGGTTTGAGTCATTCATGCAAGATGTGAGAGATATTAAATAAGATAAACTTAAGGTGGCTACTTTAATACACATCTGGGTGGATTGGTTGCGGGCACCTGGAGCAATCCAGTGATGTCTTAGGATATCCCGGAGTACCCTTGTGATTATCCTATGGTTTGCCACCCAGGCTTAAAGGGATCATAAGATTATTCATGCTGGAAACTTCCGTGTGCAGCCACAAGCCATTATGGGATCTGGCATAGTTGAGTATGTCGTGTGACCTATTTCAGTGGTAGGCTAGCAGATGTAGGGGAAAGTAGGTGGTATTGTCTACAGAGAGTAAAGAGTTAATGCTTCGGAAAGACTATGTCTTGATCATCCGTTTCTCAACCACATGTAGTGCAAGAAATTCAACGGAGGAGATCGAGTCTTGTGGGGAAAAGTGTGCAAACCTCTGCAGAGTGTACAAACTAATCATGATTAGTCGTGTCCCCGGTTATGGACATCTTGAGTATCTGGTACTTGAATTATTGGTTTGATCTCATCACTTTACTTAAGAAATTGTTGGGTTATAATTATTACTTTGGGATTGAGTTGGAGGAACCTTCTCATTTAATGACATAAACTTGGTAGTTAAATAAAATTTATTCCTTTGTTGTAGGGGAAAATTGGCTTTATGCAAATGTTAAACTTAGAGCCTCCACCAGCCATATATGCATGTAGTGATAGTTGTTACTGCATCATTATTTCTCTATAGTGTTATCTTGCCAGCATATTCCATGTGCTGACCTACACGGCTGCAAGGTATCATGTTGCAGAATTTTCAAACAAAGAGTAAGGTGCGCTAGGTCGTTGTCATGCACTCAGTTTTGCCATGGAGTTGGATGGACTCATTTATCTTCGATGCTTCTGCAGTTATCTTATTTAGATGGCCTTCAGCCATGTTATTGTAATAAGTACACTTTTTGAGACACTCGATGTAATAAGTGTGTGATTGAACTCTGTTATAAATCCTCGAGTACTGTGTGTGTTAGCAATACCGATCCAAGGATGACACTTAAGCACAGAGACTTGACCTTCTGAGGTCGGGTCGCTACAATGTGGTCAAAAAACAGATCTAAGAATAGCCCAAGTAATCAGAAACCATGAAGAAACCAGATCGAAGAATGGAGGACCAAAAGAACAAAATGATGAGATCCAAGAGAAGCACACCTCAACAGCGAGGTACTAGAAGATGGCAGCGAGGTAGACAGGGGCGCCGACGCCAACGAGCTCGTCGTACTTGCCTGCCTTGAGGAATCTGACGTTCCTGCCGACGGGAACTGCAGCCCGGCCTTGGAACTCCTCTACTTCACCTTCTTGGCTGTGCCGGTGCTGATTGCCTTCCCACGACCGACCATCTTAGCAACCGAGGAGGAGGAGAACAAAGAGATCCGCTACTGGAAGACGAAATGTTGTTAGCCGCTGCTACCTCTTGAGCACTGCGTTGGTTTTCCCTTGAAGAGGAAAGGGTGATGCAGTAAAGTAGCGTAAGTATTTCCCTCAGTTTTTGAGAACCAAGGTATCAATCCAGTAGGAGGTCACGCTCAAGTCCTTTGCATCTACACAAACAAATAAGAACCTCGCAACCAACGCGATAAAGGGGTTGTCAATCCCTTCACGGTCACTTACGAGAGTGAGATCTCATAGAGATGATAAGATAATATTTTTGGTATTTTTATGATAAGGAGTAAAGGTAAAGAAAGCAAGTAAACAGTAATGGAAATAAGGGAGATTAATATGATGGAAAATAGACCCCGGGGCCATAGGTTTCACTAGTGGCTTCTCTCAAGATAGCATAAGTGAAGGAAATATGCCCTAGAGGCAATAATAAAGTTATTATTTATTTCCTTATATCATGATAAATGTTTATTATTCATGCTAGAATTGTATCAACCGGAAACATGATACATGTGTGAATACATAGACAAACATATAGTCACTAGTATGCCTCTACTTGACTAGCTCATTAATCAAACATGGTTATGTTTCCTAACCATAGACATGTGTTGTTATTTGATTAATGGGATCACATCATTAGGAGAATGATGTGATTGACATGACCCATTCCGTTAGCCTAGCACTTGATCGCTTAGTACATTGCTATTGCTTTCTTCATGACTTATACATGTTCCTCGTAACTATGAGATTATGCAACTCCGCTTATCGGAGGAACACTTTGGTGCTACCAAACGTCACAACGAATCGGGTGATTATAAAGGAGTACTACAGGTGTCTCCAAAGGTACATGTTGGGTTGGCGATTTGAGATTAGGTTTTGTCAATCCGATTGTCGGAGAGGTATCTCTGGGCCCTCTCGGTAATGCACATCACTATAAGCCTTGCAAGCAATGTAGCTAATGAGTTAGTTACGAATGATGCATTACGAATGAGTAAAGAGACTTGCCAAGAACTAGATTGAACTAGGTATTGGATACCGACGATCAAATCTCGGGCAAGTAACATACCGATGACAAAGGGAACAACGTATGTTGTTATGCGGTTTGACCGATAAAGATCTTCAGAGAATATGTAGGAGCCAATATGAGCATCCAGGTTCCGCTATTGGTTATTGACCGAGAATAGTTCTAGGTCATGTCTACATAGTTCTCGAACCCGTAGGGTCCGCACGCTAAGGTTTCGATGATGCTTATATTATGAGTTTATGAGTTTTGATGTACCGAAGGAGTTCGAGTCCCGGATGAGATCAGGGACATGACTAGGAGTCTCGAAATGGTCGAGACGTAAAGATCGATATATTGGACGACTATATTCGGACTTGGAAAGGTTCCGAGTGATTCGGTATTTTTCGAGTAATCGAGAGTTACGGAATTCGCCGGGAGAAGTATTGGGCCTTATTGGGCCATACGGGAAAGAGAGAGGGCTGCCTAGGGCAGGCCGCGCGCCCCCCCAAGGCCTAGTCCGAATTGGACTAGGGGGAGGGGCTGCGCCCCCTCCTTCCTTCCCTTCTCCTTTCCCCTTCCTTCTCTCCTACTCCTACTAGGAAAGGAGGAGTCCCACTCCGGTGGGAGTAGGACTCCCCCTGGCGCGCCTCCTCCTCTTGGCCGCCCCCTCCTCCTTGCTCCTTTATATACGGGGCAGGGGGCACCCCATGACACACAAGTTGATCTACGGATCGTTCCTTAGCCGCAGCGGTGCCCCTCCACCATATTCCACCTCGGTCATATCGTCATGAGTTTAGGAGAAGCCCCACGCCGGTAGAGCATCATCATCGCCACCACGCCGTCAGGTCGACGGAACTCATCCCGACACTTTGCTGGATCGGAGTCCGGGATCGCCATCGAGCTGAACGTGTGCTGAACTCGGAGGTGCCGTGCGTTCGGTACTTGGATCGGTCGGATCGTGAAGACGCACGACTACATCAACCGCGTTGTCATAACGCTTCCGCCACGCTCACGAGGGTACGTGGACATACACTCTCCCTCTCGTTGCTATGCCATCACCATGATCTTGCGTGTGCGTAGGAATTTTTTGAAATTACTACGTTCCCCAACAAAGGGCATCCGAGCCAGGTTTTATGCGTTGATGTCATATGCACGAGTAGAACACAAGTGAGTTGTGGGCGATATAAGTCATACCGCTTACCAGCATGTCATACTTTGGTTCAGCGGTATTGTGAGATGAAGCGGCCGGACCGACATTACGCCAGACGCTTACGCGAGACTGGTTTCACCGCTCGAGCACTCGTTGCTTAAAGGTGACCGCGGTGTCTGCTCTCTCACTTTAGTTGAACCGGTGTGGCTACGCCCGGTCCTTGCGAAGGTTAAAACAGCACCAACTTGACAAACTATCGCTGTGGTTTTGATGCGAGGTAAGATCGGTTCTTGCTCAGCCCGTAGCAGCCACGTAAAACTTGCAACAACAAAGTAGAGGACGCCTAACTTGTTTTTGCAGGCATGTTGTGATGTGATATGGTCAAGACGTGATGCTATATTTTGTATAAGATGATCATGTTTTGTAACCGGGTTATCGCAATCGGCAGGAACCATATGGTTGTCGCTTATTGTATGAAATGCAAAGCTATGTAATTGCTTTACTTTATCACTAAGCGGTAGCGATAGTCGAGAAGCAATAGTTGGCTAGACGACAATGATGCTATGATGGAGATCAAGGTGTCGCTACCGGTGACGATGGTGATCACGACGGTGCTTCGAGATGGAGATCACAAGCACAAGATGATGATGGCCATATCATATCACTTATATTGATTGCATGTGATGTTTATCCTTTATGCATCTTATCTTGCTTTGATTGACGGTAGCATTTTAAGATGATCTCTCACTAAAATTATCAAGAAGTGTTCTCCCGAGTATGCACCGCTGCGAAAGTTCTTCGTCTTTGAGACACCACGTGATGATCGGTGTGATAGGCTCTACGCTCAAATACAACGGGTCCAAAACAGTTGCGCACGCGAATACTCAGGTTAAACTTGACGAGCCTAGCATATAAAAGATATGGCCTCGAACACGGAGACCGAAGGTCGAGCGTGAATCATATAGTAGATATGATCAACATATTGATGTTCACTGCTGAAACTACTCCATCTCACGTGACGATCGGACATGGTGTAGTTAATATGGATCACGAATCACTTAGAAGATTAGAGGATGTCTATCTAAGTGGGAGTTCTAAAGTAATATGATTAATTGAACTTAAATTTATCATGAACTTAGTACCGATAGTATTTTTGCTTGTCTATGTTTACTGTAGATAGATGGCTCGGCTGTTGTTCCGTTGAATTTTAATGCGTTCCTTGAGAAAGCAAAGTTGAAAGATGATGGTAGCAATTACACGGATCGGGTCCGTAACTCGAGGATTATCCTCATTGCTGCACGAAAAATTACGCCCCGAAGCACCGCTGGTGCGTGCTCGCTGCCGATGTAACCGACGACGTTAAGAACGTCTCGCGAGCAAAGCCGATGACTACTCGATAGTTCAGTGTGCCATGCTTTACGGCTTAGAACCGGGCCTTCAACGACGCTTTGAACGTCATGGAGCATATGAGATGTTCCAGAGTTGAAGTTAATATTTCAAGCAAATGCCCGGATTGAGAGATATGAAGTTCCAATAAGTTCTATAGCTGCAAGATGGAGGAGAATAGTTCACAAGTGAACACATACTCAAAATGTCGGGTATAATAATCACTTGATTCAACGGGAGTTAATCTTCCGATGATAGTGTAATTGATGTAATTCTTCAATCACGCCACCAAGCTACAAGAGCTTCGTGATGAACTATAATATGCAAGGGATGGACAAGACTATTCCCGAGCTCTTCGCAATGCTAAAAGCAGCGGAGGTAGAAATCAAAAGGAGCATCAAGTGTTGATGGCCAACAAGACCACCAGTTTCAAGAAAAGGGCAAAGGGAAGAAGAAGGGAGTTTCAAGAAGAACAATAAACAAGTTGTCTGCTCAAGAGAAGAAACCCAAGTCTGGACCTAAGCCCGAGATCGAGTGCTTCTACCGCAAGCGATCGACATCGGAAGCGGAACTGCCCCAAGTATTTGGCGGATAAGAAGGATGGCAAAGTGAACAAAGGTATATGTGATATACATGTTATTGATGTGTACCTTACTAATGCTCACAGAGTACTGGTATTTGATATCGGTTCTGTTGCTAATATTTGCAACTCAAACAGAACTACGGATTGCGAAGATTGGCTAAGGACGAGGTGACGATGCGCGTGGGAAATGGTTCCAAAGTCGATGTGATCGCGGTCGGCACGCTACCTCTACATCTACCATCGGGATTAGTTTTAGACCTAAATAATTGTTATTTGGTGCCGCGTTAAGCATGAACATTATATCTGGATCTTGTTTGATGCGAGACGGTTATTCATTTAAGTCGAGAATAATGGTTGTTCTATTTATATGAATAATATCTTTTATGGTCATGCACCCTTGAAGAGTGGTCTATTTTATTGAATCTCGATAGTAGTAATACACATATTCATAGTGTTGAAACCAAAAGATACAGAGTTGATAATGATAGTGCAACTTATTTGTGGTAATCGCCGTTTGGGTCATATCGAGTAAAACGCATGAAGAAACTCCATACCGATGGGCTTTTGGAATCACTTGATTATGAATCACTTGGTACTTTGCGTAACCGTGCCTCATGGGCAAGATGACTAAAACGCCGTTCTCCGGAACTATGGAGCGAGCAACTGATTTGTTGGAAATCATACATACCGATGTTTGTGGTCCAATGAATGTTGAGGCACGCGGCGGTATCGTTATTTTCTCACCTTCACAGATGATTTGAGCAGATATGGGTATATCTACTTAATGAAACACAAATCTGAAACATTTGAAAAGTTCAAAGAATTTCAGAGTGAAGTGGAAAATCATCGTAACAAGAAAATAAAATTTCTACGATCTGATCGTGGAGGAGAATATTTGAGTTACGAGTTTGGTTTACATTTGAAACAATGCGGAATAGTTTCGCAACTCACGCCACCCGGAACACCACAACGAAATGGTGTGTCCGAACGTCGTAATCGTACTTTACTAGATATGGTGCGATCTATGATGTCTCTTTACTGATTTACCGCTATCGTTTTGGGGTTATGCTTTAGAGACGGCCGCATTCACGTTAAATAGGGCACCATCAAAATCCGTTGAGACGACACCTCATGAACTGTGGTTTGGCAAGAAACCAAAGTTGTCGTTTCTTAAAGTTTGGGGCTGCGATGCTTATGTGAAGAAACTTCAACCAGATAAGCTCGAACCCAAATCGAAGAAATGTGTCTTCATAGGATACCCAAAGGAGACTGTTGGGTACACCTTCTATCACAGATCTGAAGGCAAGATTTTCGTTGCTAAATTCGGATCCTTTCTAGAAAAAGAGTTTCTCTCGAAAGAAGTGAGTGGGAGGAAAGTAGAACTTGATGAGATAATCAGATCTGCTCCCTTATTGTAAAGTAGTTCATCACAAGAACCGGTTCTGTGACAACTACACCAATTAGTGAGGAAACTAATGATATTGATCATGAAACTTCAGATCAAGTTTCTCTTGAACTTCAGAGGTCAACCAGAGTAAGATCCGCACTAGAGTGGTACGGTAATCCTATTCGAAGTCATGTTACTTGACAATGGCGAACCTACGAACTATGAGGAAGCGATGATGAGCCCAGATTCGCAAAATGGCTAGAAGCCATGAAATCTGAGATGGGATCCATGTATGAGAACAAAGTATGGACTTTGGTTGACTTGCCCGATGATCGGCAAGCCATTGAGAATAAATGGATTTTAAGAAGAAGACCGACGCCGATGGTAATATAACTGTCTATAAAGCTCGACTTGTTGCGTAAAGGTTTTCGACAAGTTCAAGGGGTTGACTACGATGAGACTTTCTCACCAGAAGCGATGCTTAAGTCCGTCCGAATCATGTTAGCAATTGCTGCATTTTAAGATTATGAAATTTGGCAAATGGATGTCAAAACTGCATTCTTGAATGGATTTCTAGAAGAAGAGTTGTATATGATGCAACCAGAAGGTTTTGTTGATCCAAAAGGGCTAACAAAGTGTGCAAGCTCCAGCGATCAATTTATGGTCAGTGCAAGCCTCTCGAGTTGGAATAAACGCTTTGATAGTGTGATCAAAGCATATGGTTTTATACAGACTTTTGGAGAAGCCTGTATTTACAAGAAAGTGAGTGGGAGCTCTGTAGCATTTCTAATATTATATGTGGACGACATATTATTGATTGGAAATGATATAGAATTTCTGGATAGCATAAAAGGATACTTGAATAAAAGTTTTTCAATGAAAGACCTCGGTGAAGCTGCTTACATATTGGGCATCAAGATCTATAGAGATAGATCAAGACGCTTGATTGGACTTTCACAAAGCACATACCTTGATAAAGTTTTGAAAAGTTCAAAATGGATCGAGCAAAGAAAGGCTTTTTACCAGATTATAAGGTGTGAAATTGAGTCGACTCAATGCCCACCACAAGCAGAAGATAGAGAGAAAATGAAAGATGTTCCTATGCTTCAGCCATAGGCTCTATCATGTATGCAATGCTGTGTACCAGACTGATGTATGCTTAACAATAAGCTTGGCAGGAAGGTACCAAAGTAATCCAGAGTGGATCATCGGACAGCGGTCAAGAACATCCTGAAATACCGAAAAGGACTAAGGATATGTTTTCGATATGGAGGTGACAAAGAGCCAGTCGTAAATGGTTACGCCGATGCAAGCTTTGACATCGATCCGGACGATTCTAAATCGCAAACCGGATACGTGTTTTTATTAAACGGTGGAGCTGTCGGTTGGTGCAGTTCTAAACAAAGCGCCGTGGCGGGATCTACATGTGAAGCGGAGTACATAGCTGCTTCGAAGCAGCAAATGAAAGAGTCTGGATGAAAGAGTTCATTTTCGATCTAGGTGTCATACCTAGTGCATCGGGACCAATGAAGATCTTCTGTGACAATACTGGTGCAATTGCCTTGGCAAAGGAATCCAGATTTCACAAGAGGACCAAGCATATCAAGCGACACTTCAATTCCATCCGGGACCAAGTCCAGGTGGGAGACATAGAGATTTGCAAGGTACATACGGATCTGAATGTTGCAGACCCGTTGACTAAGCCTCTTCCACGAGCAAAACATGATCAGCACCAAGACTCCATGGGTGTTAGAATCATTACTGTGTAATCTAAATTATTGACTCTAGTGCAAGTGGGAGACTAAAAGAAATATGCCCTAGAGGCAATAATAAAGTTATTATTTATTTCCTTATATCATGATAAATGTTTATTATTCATGCTAGAATTGTATCAACCGGAATCATGATACATGTGTGAATACATAGACAAACATATAGTCACTAGTATGCCTCTACTTGACTAGCTCATTAATCAAAGATGGTTATGTTTCCTAACCATAGACATGTGTTGTTATTTGATTAATGGGATCACATCATTAGGAGAATGATGTGATTGACATGACCCATTCCGTTAGCCTAGCACTTGATCGTTTAGTACATTGCTATTGCTTTCTTCATGACTTATACATATTCCTGTAACTATGAGATTATGCAACTCCTGTTTACGGAGGAACACTTTGGTGCTACCAAACGTCACAACGAATCGGGTGATTATAAAGGAGTACTACAGGTGTCTCCAAAGGTACATGTTGGGTTGGCGATTTCGAGATTAGGTTTTGTCACTCCGATTGTCGGAGAGGTATCTCTGGCCCTCTCGGTAATGCACATCACTATAAGCCTTGCAAGCAATGTAGCTAATGAGTTAGTTACGAATGATGCATTACGAACGAGTAAAGAGACTTGCCAAGAACGAGATTGAACTAGGTATTGATACCGACGATCAAATCTCGGGCAAGTAACATACCGATGACAAAGGGAACAACGTATGTTGTTATGCGGTTTGACTGATAAAGATCTTCGTAGAATATGTAGGAGTCAATATGAGCATCCAGGTTCCGCTATTGGTTATTGACCGAGAATAGTTCTAGGTCATGTCTACATAGTTCTCGAACCCGTAGGGTCCGCACGCTTAATATTTCGATGACAGTTATATTATGAGTTTATGAGTTTTGATGTACCGAAGGAGTTCGGAGTCCCGGATAAGATCAGGGACATGACGAGGAGTCTCGAAATGGTCGAGACGTAAAGATCGATATATTGGACGACTATATTCGGACTTGGAAAGGTTCCGAGTGATTCGGTATTTTTCGAGTACCGAGAGTTACGGAATTCGCCGGAGAAGTATTGGGCCTTATTGGGCCATACGGGAAAGAGAGAGGGCTGCCTAGGGCAGGCGCGCGCTTCTCAAGGCCTAGTCCGAATTGGACTAGGGGAGGGGCTGCGCCTCCTTCCTTCCTTCTCCTTTCCCTTCCTTCTCTCCTACTCCTACTAGGAAAGGAGGAGTCCTACTCCGGTGGGAGTAGGACTCCCCCCTTGGGCGCGCCTCCTCCTCTTGGCCGGCCCCCTCCTCCTTGCTCCTTTATATACGGGGGCAGGGGGGCACCCCATGACACACAAGTTGATCTACGTGATCGTTCCTTAGCCGTGTGCGGTGCCCCCCTCCACCATATTCCACCTCGGTCATATCGTCATGAGTTTAGGCGAAGCCCACGCCGTAGAGCATCATCATCGCTACCACGCCGTCAGGTTGACGGAACTCATCCCCGACACTTTGCTGGATCGGAGTCCGGGGATCGTCATCGAGCTGAACGTGTGCTGAACTCGGAGGTGCCGTACGTTCGGTACTTGGATCGGTCGGATCGTGAAGACGTACGACTACATCAACCGCGTTGTCATAACGCTTCCGCTTACGTTCTACGAGGGTACGTGGACATACACTCTCCCCTCTCGTTGCTATGCCATCACCATGATCTTGCGTGTGCGTAGGAAATTTTTTGAAATTACTACGTTCCCCAACAATAAGTATTACGGTGGGTGAACAAATTACTGTCGAGCAATTGATAGAATTGAGCATAGTTATGATAATATCTAGGTATGATCATGTACATAGGCATCACGTCCGTGACAAGTAGACCGAAACGATTCTGCATCTACTACTATTACTCCACACATCGACCGCTATCCAGCATGCATCTAGAGTATTAACTTCATAAGAACGGAGTAACGCTTTAAGCAAGATGACATGATGTAGAGGGATAAACTCATGCAATATGATATAAATACCAACTTTTTATCCTCGGTGGCAACAATACAATACGTGCCTTGCTGCCCCTGCTGTCACTGGGAAAGGACACCGCAAGATTGAACCCAAAGCTAAGCACCTCTCCCATTGCAAGAAAGATCAATCTAGTAGGCCAAACCAAACTGATAATTCGAAGAGACTTGGAAAGATAACCAATCATACATAAAAGAATTCAGAGAAGATTCAAATATTGTTCATAGATAATCTTGATCATAAACCCACAATTCATCAGATCTCGACAAAGACACCGCAAAAGAAGATTACATCGAATAGATCTCCAAGAGAATCGAGGAGAACTTTGTAGTGAGATCCAAAGAGAGAGAGGAAGCCATCTAGCTAATAACTATGGACCCGAAGGTCCGAGGTAAACTAATCACACATCATCGGAGAGGCTATGGTGTTGATGTAGAAGCCCTCCGTGATCAATGCCCCTCCGGCAGACTTGGGAAAAGGCCCCAAGATGGTATCTCACGGTACGAAGGTTGCGGCGGTGGAATTAGGTTTTCGTGGTCGCTTCTGATGGTTTGGGGGTACGTAGGTATATATAGGAGGAGGAAGTAGGTCGGTGGAGCCACGAGGGGCCCACGAGGGTGGAGGGCGCGCCTGGGAGGGGGGGGGGGGTAGGCACGCCCCCTACCTCGTGGCTTCCTCGTCTGTTGCCCACTCCAAGTCCTCTGGATCACGTTTGTTTCGAACATCACGTTCCCGAAGGTTTCATTCCGTTTGGACTCCGTTTGATATTCTTTTTCTGCGAGACACTGAAATAGGCAAAAAAACAGTATTTCGGCTGGGCCTTTGGTTAATAGGTTAGTCCCAAAAATAATATAAAAGTATATAAATAAGCCCATTAAACATCCAAAACAGAATATATAATAGCATGTAACAATAAAAAATTATAGATACGTTGGAGACGTATCAAGCATCCCCAAGCTTAATTCCTACTCGTCCTCGAGTAGGTAAATGATAAAACTGAATTTTTGATGTGGAATGCTTCTTAGCATAATTCTCAATGTAAATCTTTTCATTGTGGCATGAATATTTAGATCCGAGAGATTCAAGATAAAAGTTTAATGTTGACATAAAAACAATAATACTTCAAACACGCTAACCAAGCAATTATGTCTTATCAAAATAACATAGCCAAATAAAGCTTATCCCTACAAAATCATATAGTTAGGCTATGTTTTAATATTGTCACACAAACTTTCTCATCATGCATAACCCCGATGACAAGCCGAGCAATTGGTTCATACTTTTTAACGCGCTTCAGCCTTTTCAACTCTTACGCAATACATGAGCGCAAGCCATGGATATTGCACTATGGGTGGAGTAAAGTATAATGATGGGGGTTATGAGAGAAGACAAAAAAAGGTAGAAAGTCTCACTTTGACGCGGCTAATAAATAGGCTATGGAGATGCCCATCGATTGATGTCAATGAGAGGAGTAGGGATTGCCATGCAACGGATGCACTAGAGCTATAAATATATGAAAGCTCAACAAAAGAAACTAAGTGGGTGCGCATCCAACTTGCTTGCTCATGAAGACCTAGGGCATTTTGAGGAAGCCCATCACTGGAATATACAAGCCAAGTTCTATCATGAAAAATTCCCACTAGTATATGAAAGTGACAACATAGGAGACTCTCTATCATGAAGATCACAGTGCTACTTTGAAGCACAAGTGTGGAAAAAGGATAGTAGCATTGTTCCTTCTCTCTTTTTCTCTCATTTTTTTCTTTTGGGCCTTATTTTTTCTTCTTCTTTTTTTGGCCTCTTTTTTTATTTATTTAGTCCGAAATCTCATCCCGACTTGTGGGGAAATCATAGTCTCCATCATCCATTCCTCACATGGGACAATGCTTTAATAATGATGATCATCACACTTTTATTATTTACAACTCAACAATTACAACTCAATACTTAGACAAAATATGACTCTATGTGAATGCCTCCAGCGGTGTACCGGGATATGCGATGAATCAAGAGTGACATGTATGAAAAAATTATGAATAGTGGCTTTGCCACAAAATACGATGTCAACTACATGATCATGCAAAGCAATATGACAATGATGAAGCGTGTCATAATAAACGGAACGGTGGAAAGTTGCATCGCAATATATTTCGGAATGGCTATGGAAATGCCATGATAGGTAGGTATGGTGGCTGTTTTGAGGAAGACATAAGGAGGCTTATGTGCGATAGAGTGTATCATATCACGGGGTTTGGATGCACCGGCGAAGTTCGCACCAACTCTCAAGGTGAGAAAGGGCAATGCGCGGTACCGTAGAGGCTAGAAAATTGTGGAAGGTCGAGAGTGCGTATAATTCATGGACTCACATTAGTCATAAAGAACTCATATACTTATTGCAAAAGTTTATTAGCCCTCTAAGCAAAGTACTACTACGCTGTAGCGACCCGATCTGAATGGATCAAGTCTCTGTGCTCAGGTGTCATCCCTGGATCAGTAATGCTGACACCACACAGTACTTTGAAGGATTTATAACAGAGTAGCAATCACACACTTATTACATCGTTGCCCAAAAGAGGACTTATTACAATAAATATGGCTTAAGGCCATCTAATAACGATAACAGCGGAAGACTTGGAAGATAAGTGAGTCCATCAACTCCAAATGGCATCATCGAGTATAGAACCACGACCTAAAGCACCTTACTCGTCGTCTGAAAAGTCTGCAACATGAAAGTTGCAGCCCGAAAACGGGTCAGCACATGGAATATGCTGGCAATGTAACACATAGAGAAATAATGAATGATAAGCCTGTACTACATGCATATGTGGCTGGTGGAAAAGCTCTACGGTTACAGTTTTGCATAAAGCCAGTTTTTCCCTACTGCAAAGGAATAAATTTGTTTAACTATCATGGTGGTTGTTAAACATTGAGAATGGTTGACAGCATCCTCAATCCCAATTAAAAGTACTCATTAAAAACCCAACAATATTAATTAGAGTAACATGTTGAGATTCACATGATATTCAAGTACTAGATACTCAAGATGTCCATAACCGGGGACACGGCTAATCATGATTAGTTTATACACTCGCAGAGGTTTATGACTTTTCCCCACAAGACTCGATCGCCTCCGTTTGGTTTCTCGCACTACATGGTGTTTGAGAGACGGATGACCGAGACATAGTCTTTCAGAAGCGTTTGCACCTTACGATGGGTAGACCGTACCACCTACAACCCCTACATCAGCTAGTCTACCACTGTAAGAGTTCACACGACTTAATCAACTATGCTAGAGCCCATAATAGCTTGTGGCTGCACACGAAAGTTACTAGCATGAATGATCTTATGATCCCTTTGAGCCTGGGTGGCGGTCCGAAGAAAAACAGGCAAGTCTCGATAGAAACCAGTGCCTCAATCCACCCGGATGTGTGTTAAGTTGCCACCTTAAATAAACCATTAATTTAACAATCTCACATCTGTCATGGAATACACTCACCCAATCCACGCCTACTAGCATAGCATAGCATAATAAGCAAACGAGAAGTAACTCCCAAGGTTTCATAAGTAAAACAGGTAATAGGTACTACCTCAATCTACTTCCCATCCCACAATTTATTTTAGATCCTAATCATGCAAGTGTTCGAGGATTGATCTAATGCATAAAAACTGGGTATGAGAAAGTATGATCAAAGTGTTACTTGCCTTGTCGATGATCCATGAAACCTAGAGATTCAAGTAACAAGCGGCGCACTCCTGTGATCTATCGCAGACAAACAACAAGCATACAATAAGTACTCATCTAATGCACCGTAAATCTCGAATAAAAGATCTAACCGAAAGTTCAACTTAAGAACCCCGGTGCGGCGCCGGCGCTAGCGATGGCCTTGGCCTCCGGGCCGGCCGGTTGGCTTGCGGCTTGGGCCTTTGGCCCAAGGCGCTCATGGCTCTTTTTTTAAAATCGGTTTCACAAGAGAAAAATAATACAGAGAAAAAAATCTAAACGAACTCCAAAATTAATAAAGTAAACTTTCCCCGACTCCTAAAAATGAGTCGAACAAAATGAACATTTACTCGGGGCCTAAAATGCAATTTTTTTTAAAACACGCATTTTTCCCTAAGGCAAATAAACTCCGAGAAAAATCCAAAATTTGATTTATTTATTAAATCTTCATTTTTCCTAAATTTTGGGAAAGTCATATTATTCCCTCTCTTATTTTTGATATTGGAAAAATATTTGAAGATAAAATAAATAAATCCAATGATCCTCTTTTGATAGTTTTGAGAGAACTCAAATACGAAAATTTCGAAATCTACAACTCTCTCCGAGGGTCCTTGAGTTGCGTGAAATTTCTAGGATCAAAAAATGCAAGAAAATATGTTATACATGATGATCTAATGTATAACTTTCCAAATTGAAAATTTGGGATGTTACAAACCTACCCCCCTTAAGATGAATCTCGCCCTCGAGATTCGGGTTGGCTAGAAAATAGGTGAGGGTGGTCCTTGAGCAAATCTTCTTCTCTTTCCCTGTGGCTTCATCCTCGGTGTGGTGGCTCCAATGAACCTTGCAAAACTTGATAACCTTGCTGCGAGTAACTCTGCTGGCATATTCGAGAATCTCGATTGGTTTCTCCTCATATGTTAAATCATCCTTCAACCGAATTGCTTCAAGTGGCATTGTATCTCTTAGCGGTACTTCCGCCATCTCGGCGTGACATTTCTTTAGCTGAGAAACATGGAACACATCATGAACTCCCGACAGTCCCTCCGCAATTCCAGCTTATAAGCAACTTCTCCCATGCGTCGCAAGATCCTATACGGTCCAACTAAACGTGGTGCTAACTTTCCTTTAACTCCAAATCGCTTAACTCCTCAAGTGGGGATACTCTAAGATAAACTCGTCTCCAACTTCATATTCTATTGCTTTATGCTTTGAATCCGCATAGCTTTTCTCATTCAGGATGGGCTACCTTGAGCCTATCGCGAATCAACTTAACCTTCGCTCGCACTCCTTAACCAAATCTGGTCCAAACAACCGACGGTCTCCACTTCGTCCCATGATAACGGTGTCCTGCACCTCCTTCCATACAAAGCCTCGAAGGTGCCATCTTCAAGCTGGTTTGGTAATCTGTTGTTATAAGAAAACTCTGCATACGGCAAGTTATCATCCCAACTAGATCCATAATCTAGTGCACAAGCTCTCAAAGATATCCTCCAAAATCTGATTGACTCTCTCGGTGCATCCATCGGTCTCGTGGGTGGAAAGCTGATCAATTCCAGCCTGGTTCCCAATGTTTCGTGTAACCGATTCCAAAACTTTGAGGTAAATTGGGTTCCTCTATCTGATACGATACTCCTCGGAACTCCGTGCAAACACACAATTCTGGTCATGTATATCTTTGCCAACTTAGCGCTGCTATAGGTAGTCTTGACTGGAATGAAATGAGCTACCTTCGTCAAGCGGTCGACTATAACCCAAATCGAGTCATAGCCTGAACGAGTCTTTGGCAAACCTGTGATGAAATCCATGCCTAGTTTATCCCACTTCCATTCGGGTATCGGCAATGGTTGCAACAATCCTGCTGGCTTCTCATGTTCTGCCTTCACTCTTTGACATACATCACAAACTGCTACATACTCTGCAATATCCTTCTTCATTCCGTCCACCGAATGTTTCCTTCAAATCTAAATACATCTTGGTATTTCCGGTGAATCGAATAGGGTGAATCATGTGCCTCTTGCGTAATCAACTTCCCGATCTCCGGTCATTTGGCACATAAACACGGTCCTCAAACCATAGGGTATCGTGCTCATCCTCACGAAATCCCTTAGCTTTTCCTTCGCTCATTTTCTCCTTTATAGAGGCAACTTCCTTATCCGCCTTTTGAGCTTCTCGATTTTGTCCATCAACGAGACTGAATCTCCAATGCTGCTACATAGCCTCTCGAACTATTTCCAAACATAGCTCTCGAAGGTCTTCGCTAACTCCTTGGGTATTCCTCCCACCGTTAGTGTATTGACGTGGCTCTTATGGCTCAATGCGCCTGCTACAACGTTAGCCTTCCCGGGTGATAATGCAATCTCATATCATAATCCTTAAAAGCTCCAACCATCTCCTCCGTCTCGAGATTTAATTCCTTCTACGTGAAGATGTACTTCAAACTCTTGTGATCCGTGTACACCTCACAATGATTTCCAATGAGAAAATGTCTCCATGTCTTCAATGCATGCACAACGGCTGCTAACTCCAAATCATGTGTGGCATAATTCAACTCATGAGGCTTAAGCTGTCGTGAAGCATACGAAACAACTCTTCCTTCCTGCATAAGCACTCCTCCAAGTCCTCGACGTGAAGCGTCGCAATACACCTCATAATCCTTGGTCTGATCTGGCAAAATTAACACTGGTGAGGTAACCAATCTTTTCTTCAACTCCTGAAAACTTGCCTCACAATCCTCAGTCCATATGAACTTGGTATCCTTTTTCAGCAATTCCGTCATAGGCTTTGCAATCCTTGAGAAATTCTCAATGAATCTTCGTAGTATCCTCGCGAGTCCAAGGAAACTCCGGATCTCTCCAACTATCGTTGGTGCTTCCCATTTGGTTACGGTCTCAACCTTCGTGGGGTCAACTGCTATCCCTTCTCCGGATATAACATGTCCAAGAAATCCAACTTCCTTTAGTTAAAACTCACATTTGCTGAACTTGGCATATAATCGATGTTCCTCGTTTCTCCAAAACCAATCGCAAATGTTCCTATCTTCTTCATTCTTCGAGAAAACCAAAATATCATCAATGAACACCACGATTTAACTTATCCAAAAACTCCATAAACACTTTGTTCATCAGGTTCATGAAATAGGCATGCGTTAGTCATCCAATGACATAACGGTATATTCATACAGTCCATATCTCGTGGTAAATGCTGTCTTAGGTATGTCCCGCTCCCGAATCTTCAATCGATGGTACCCGATCGCAAATCGATCTTGGAAAACACTTTAGCTCCTTGCAAAAGATCAAACAGATCATTTATCATAGGTAGTGGGTACTTGTTCTTGATCGTTACTTGATTTAAACCACGATAGTCTACAACCATCCTTAATGATCAGTCCTTCTTCTCTACTAAAAGTACGGGTGATCCCCAAGGCGAAGAACTTGGGCGATATAACCTTTATCCATTAGCTCCTTAATCGCTTCTTGATTTCCGCCAAATCCTATGCGGGCATCCCGTATGGTCGCTCGATATTGGGCCTGCACTGCAAAAGCTCTATCAAAACTCAATGTCTCTATCCGTGGCATTCCCCGCAACTCTTCCGAAATACATGGAAATCCCTTACCATCGGTACTTCTTCCGCACAACCCCGATAAGGAATTTACTTGTGCTCTCCTCGGCTCATGCCGTGATACATACTTGATTCTCCTCCTTCGGGTGGTAAGCAAAATCGACTTAGTGGCGCAATCTATGTTCCTCCATACTTGATAACCAATCCATGCCTAATATCACATCCAATCCTTGGGATACCGTAACTATTAGGTCCGAGGGAAAACATAGTGTCCAATCCTTAATGGCGTCGATCACACCATATACTAGCCATGTATTCTGCTCCGGTGAGGTTACTAGCATGGGTGACCTAAGGGCTTGGGTTGGTAATTTTACTTATCCACAAATCCCTTGATATGTATGAATGTGATGCACCAAGATCGAAAAGAACTAGTGCAGTAAATGACTTAACCAAAAACTTACCGACATCGTGCATCGGGCTGATCTTCAACCTCCTCCACGGTAACGTGGTTCACTTGTCCTTTATTGAAAGGGTTTGGCTTCTTTCCGAGCTTCCATTTCCACCTTGGCCTTCGGACATTCATTTGCATAATGTCCGCTCTTGGAACACTTGTAACAGGTGACATGACTCAAGTCTTTCTTGGTTGGGGTTGATGATGGTGTGGTCCGGTTCGCCGCTGCTTCCTCCATTCCCATTTCCATTTTGTGGCCATTATGGTTGTGCGAACTACCTCCTCCATGGGTATGCTGAAACCGAACTCCCCTGCTTAGGGGTATAACGGGCTTCATTGGCTCCAGAGTTATACTTCCCTGCCCATACTTCCTCTTGCGGTTCTCAATTTGCTGCTGCTTTCCTTCAATTATGAGGGCATGGTCTACCAACTCTGGTAGTTATTGAAACTTGCTACCATCAACTGCATGCTTAATTCATCATTCAGTCCTTCGAAACTTCTCCCGCTTAGCTGCATCCGTAGTAACGCTATCCGGGGCATAACGTGCTAACTTACTAAAATCATCCACATACTAGCCAACAGTCCTTCCTCCTTGGCGAAGTTGCGAAACTCACGCTTCTTCATGGCCATAGCTCCTGCCGAGACATGGGCAGGCGGAAAGCTTGTTGAAACTGATCCCATGTGCAGTGTCTACAGGTAAGTGGCTGTAAAATTCTCCCACCATGCTGCCAAGGGTCCTTCAAGCTGGTGTGCAGCAAACTTCACCTTTATCCATCTGACATCCTGCAGTGGTCAACTCCTCCCTACCTTACGGAGCCAATCATCTGCTACTATCGGCTCGGTGCTACTGGAAAACACCGGCCGGTTCAGCCTTAAGAAACGTGTCAAGTGATCTGCAGGTGGTGGTGGCGGTGGGTTGTTGTTGTTGCCTTGGTTCTGTACCAATGTTTGGATCAAAGTGTTCTGCTGCTGGATCAACTGGGTGATCTCTGGCGGGAAAACAAACCCGGGGTCGCGTCTCGGAGGCATCTGATGGGTTTAGAAAAGATGAGAAATTAAGAAGTAGAGTGAGGTCTAAGGAGAAACACTACCCAAATGTATATGAGCAAATGCACACAAAATCACTTCATTCAATTCAAACAAAGGGCTTACAACGATCTAATTATCGCAAAAGTGCATGTACTATGATGTTACATGGAGGTAATACTACTAATGTGTGGGGGTCATCTACTAATTTAATCCGGTGGAAGACTCCATGATGTCTGCTCCAGCTTCGTCTTCAAAGTCGGGTTCACTTGGATCCGAATCGGTGTCGTCGATGATGATGTAGTTGCTCGGACAGCCGATGTACTTGTCTTCATTCTTGAGCGCCAATTTCTTCTTGAGTTCTTCAATCTCATACTTAAGATCGTTATTGTGTCTTGCTACAGCTACGATCTCGCCCATGTAGTCCTTACGTAGACTTTAGCTCTTCTTCAAGTTCGATGATCCTTCCTTCGCATCCTTCAATTCGATCATATCATTGCACATCCGGTTCTCCGGCGCCGAATGTGCTGGTTTAACTCCTGGATGAAAGCTGCAATGGATCTATCCTTCTTGGTGCCGACTATCTCCCATTGTTCATCTCGGCGTCCGCAAATCTGATAGATGGTGTCCTTGAGGTCTTCTTGGTAAACTTCTCCAATGCGTCCCATGGTGATATGAGCTGCCATGCTCTTTCCTGCACTCCAGGTTGGTGCAATCGAAAACACTATCTATAGGCTTGGTGATTGGGGCGAATGTCCTTCCCGGAACGTGAGCTTGAACCTTCCAGCTTCTTCTTGAGCAGAGTGGCGTTGAAAGTCCGGTGAAACTTGGTAGTCCAATGTTCGTGTACTTGGTGACTTCCTTCAAGTGAAATCTAAAAGGTGTGCCTTCATCCGGTTGGGCGATTTGATCTTCGCGTCCTTCATCCTAAAGAGTAGAAAAGATGAGGAGTTAGAAAATGGGAAGAGAGTAGTGATCTATGGTTTTAACTTAGTGGTCGTGTCCTACGGTCGGCGTGTGCTCGACACTATCTCAGAGCGACCCGATCCGAATGGATCAAGTCTCGTGCTCGTGTGTCATCCTTGGATCAAGAATGCCGACACCACACAAGATTTTGAAGGATTTATAACAGAGTAGCAATCACACACTTATTACATCGCTGCCCAAAAGAGGACTTATTACAATAAATATGGCTTAAGGCCATCTAATAACGATAACAGCGGAAGACTTGGAAGATAAGTGAGTCCATCAACTCCAGCCGCATCATCGAGTATAGAACCACGACCTAAAGCACCTTACTGTCGTTCGAAAAGTCTCGCAACATGAAAGTTGCAGCCAAAAACGGGTCAAGACATGGAATATGCTGGCAATGTAACACATAGATAAATAATGAATGATAAGCCTGTACTACATGCATATGTGGCTGGTGGAAAAGCTCTCTACGGTTACAGTTTTGCATAAAGCCAGTTTTTCCCTCATCGCAAAGGAATAAATTTGTTTAACTATCATGGTGGTTGTTAAACATTGAGAATGGTTGACAAGATCCTCAATCCCAATTAAAAGTACTCATTAAAAACCCAACAATATTAATTAGAGTAACATGTTGAGATTCACATGATATTCAAGTACTAGATACTCAAGATGTCCATAACCGGAGACACGGCTAATCATGATTAGTTTATACACTCTGCAGAGGTTTATGACTTTTCCCCACAAGACTTGATCGCCTCCGCTTGGTTTCTCGCACTACATGGTGTTTGAGAGACGGATGACCGAGACATAGTCTTTCGAAGCGTTGCACCTTACGATGGGTAGACCGTACCACCTACAACCCCTACATCAGCTAGTCTACCACCGTAAGAGTTCACACGACTTAATCAACTATGCTAGAGCCCATAATAGCTTGTGGCTGCACACGAAAGTTACTAGCATGAATGATCTTATGATCCCTTTGAGCCTGGGTGGCGGTCCAAGAAAAACAGTAAGTCCTGATAGAAACCAGTGCCTCAATCCACCCGGATGTGTGTTTAAGTTGCCACCTTAAATAAACCATTAATTTAACAATCTCACATCTGTCATGGAATACACTCACCCAATCCACGCCTACTAGCATAGCATAGCATAATAAGCAAACGAGAAGTAACTCCCAAGGTTTCATAAGTAAAACAGGTAATAGGTACTACCTCAATCTACTTCCCATCCCACAATTTATTTTAGATCCTAATCATGCAAGTGTTCGAGGATTGATCTAATGCATAAAAACTGGGTATGAGAAAGTATGATCAAAGTGTTACTTGCCTTGCGATGATCCATGAAACCTAGAGATTCAAGTAACAAGCGGCGACCGGGTGATCTATCGCAGACAAACAACAAGCATACAATAAGTACTCATCTAATGCACGGTAAATCTCGAATAAAAGATCTAACCAGAAAGTTCAACTTAAGAACCCCTGTGTGCGGCGCAGCTAGCGATGGCCTTGGCCTCTGGCCGGCCGCCGGGTTGGCTTAGCGGCTTGGGCCTTTGGCCCAAGGCGCCCCGTGTCTTTTTTTAAAATCGGTTTCAGCTTGAGAGAAAATACAGAGAAAAAAAAATCTAAACGAACTTCAAAATTAATAAAGTAAACTTTCCCCGACTCCTAAAAATGAGTCGAACAAAATGAACTTTTACTCGGGGCCTAAAATGCAATTTTTTTTAAAACACGCATTTTTCCCTAAGGCAAATAAACTCCGAGAAAAATCCAAAATTTGATTTATTTATTAAATCTTCATTTTTCCTAAATTTTGGGAAAGTCATATTATTCCCTCTCTTATTTTTGATATTGGAAAAATATTTGAAGATAAAATAAATAAATCCAATGATCCTCTTTTGATAGTTTTGAGAGAACTCAAATACGAAAATTTCGAAATCTACAACTCTCTCCGAGGGTCCTTGAGTTGCGTGAAATTTCTAGGATCAACAAAATGCAAGAAAATATGTTATGCATGATGATCTAATGTATAACATTCCAAATTGAAAATTTGGGATGTTACATACGCATGCCCCTAGAGGGATATATTGGTAGGAAAAGACCATCGCTCGTCCCCGACCGCCACTCATAAGGAAAGCAATAAAAGAACACCTATGTGTCAAAATTGTCACACAACTTTTACCATACGTGCATGCTATGGGACTTGCCAACTTTAACACAAGTATTTTTTTCAACTTCACAATTACTCAACTAGCATACTCTTATATTACCACCTTTATATCTCAAAACACTTATCAAGTATCTAACTTCTCATAATATTCAATGAACTCAATATGGAAGACTAATTTCACAATTAAAGCAAATTGCCATGCTGTTTAAGACTCTCAAAATAATATAAGTGAAGCATGAGAGATCAATCATTTCTATAAAATACAACCACCGCCGTGCTCTAAAATATATAAGTGAAGGACTAGAGCAAAAACTGTATAGCTCAAAAGATATAGGTGAAGCACATAGAGTATTCTAACAAATTCCGAATCATGTGTCTCTCTCTCAAAAGGTGTGTACAGCAAGGATGATTGTGGCAAACTAACAAACAAAGACTCAAATCATACAAGACGCTCCAAGCAAAACACATATCATGTGGTGAATAAAAATATAGCTCCAAGTAAATTACCGATGGGTGAGGACGAAAGAGGGGATGCCTTCCGGGGCATCCCCAAGCTTTGGCTTTTTGGTGTCCTTGGATTTACCTTGGGGTCCCTTGTGCATCCCTAATATTAGGCTCTTGCCACTCCTTGTTCCATAATCCATCAAATCTTTTACCCAAAACTTGAAAACTTCACAGCACAAAACTTAACACAAAATCTCGTGAGCTCCGTTAGCGAAAGAAAAGAACACCACTTAAAGGTACTGTATTGAACTCATTCTTTATTTATATTGGTGTTAAAACTAATGTATTCCAACTTCTATATGGTTTATTAACTATTTTACTAGTCATAGATTCATCAAAATAAGCAAACAACGCACGAAAAACAGAATATGTCAAAAACAGAACAGTCTGTAGTAATCTGTAACTAACGCAAACTTCTAGAACTCAGAAAAATCTACCAAAATAGGAAGACCTATATAGTTTGTTTATTGATATGCTTAAATTGGAATCAATATTTTATCACGTTCTGGTGATTTTTAACAATTCTTTCCGTGAACAGAAAGTTTCTGGAATTTTCAGCAAGATCAAATAACTATCATCCAAGAAGATCCTATAGGTTTAACTTGGCACAAACACTAATTAAAACACAAAAACAAATCTAACCAGAGGCTAGATCAAATATTTATCCCTAAACAGAACCAAAAAGCAAAAAAGTAAAAAATTAAAATTGGGTTGCCTCGAAACAAGCGCTATCGTTTAACGCCCCTAGCTAGGCAAAAAAGTAAGGATAGATGTAGGTATTGCCATCTTTGGTAGGCAATCCATAAGTGGATCTCATAATAGATTCATATGGTAATTTAATTTTCTTTCTAGGGAAGTGTTCCATGCCTTTCCTTAATGGAAATTGGAATCTAATATTTCCTTCCTTGATATCAATAATTGCACCGGTCGTTCTAAGGAAAGGTCTACCAAGAATAATAGGACATGAAGGATTGCAATCTATATCAAGAACAATGAAATCTATGGGCACATAATTCCTATTTACAAAAATAAGAACATCATTAATTCTTCCCATAGGTTTCTTGATAGTGGAATCCGCAAGATGCAAGTTTAAAGAGCAATCATCAAATTCACGGAAACCTAACAAATCACATAAAGTTTTTGGGATCGTGGAAACACTAGCACCCAAATCACACAAAGCATAACATTCATGATCTTTAATTTTAATTTTAATTGTAGGTTCCCATTCATCATAAAGTTTCCTAGGGATAGAAACTTCCAACTCAAGTTTTTCTTCATAAAATTGCATCAAAGCATCAACGATATGTTTAGTAAAAGTTTTATTTTGACTATAAGCATGCGGAGAATTTAGCACGGATTGCAACAAGGAAATACAATCTATCAAAGAGCAATTATCATAATTAAATTCCTTGAAATCCAAAATAGTGGGTTCATTTCTATCTAAAGTTTTAACCTCTTCAATCCCACTTTTACTAATTTTTGCATCAAGATCTAAAAACTCCGAATTTTTGGGATGACTTTTAACTAAAGTTGACTCATCTCCAGTCCCATCATTATCAATATTCATATTGCAAAAAAAAGATTTAATAGGGGACACATCAATAACTTTTAGATCTTCATCTTTATTCTCATAAAAACTAGAAGAACACGCTTTCACAAAGCAATCTTTCTTAGCACACATCCTAGCGGTTCTTTATTTGCACTCATCAATGGAAATTCTCATGGCTTTGAGAGACTCGTTTATATCATGCTTAGGTGGAATAGATCTAAGTTTCAAAGAATCAACATCAAGAGAAAGTCTATCCACGTTCCTAGCCAATTCATCAATCTTAGGCAATTTTTCTTCAAGCAAAGCATTG
This sequence comes from Aegilops longissima, assembly GCA_021605205.1. Lineage (NCBI taxonomy): Eukaryota > Viridiplantae > Streptophyta > Magnoliopsida > Poales > Poaceae > Aegilops > Aegilops longissima. Next base: position 466,727,461 of record CM038677.1, on the reverse strand, counting down.
AATTCTTTTGAGAAATCATAAATTCTTTAACACTAGTCTCAAAATCAGAGGGAATCTTACTAAAATTTCCATAAGAGTTGTTGTAGGAATTACCATAATTATTAGAGGAGTTACTAGGATACGGCCTAGGATTAAAGTTTCCTCTATAAGCGTTGTTACCGAAATTATTCCTACCAACAAAATTCACATCCATAGATTCATTATTATTATCAATCAAAGTAGAAAAAGGCATATCATTAGGATCAGAAGCAACACTCTTATTAGCAAACAATTTCATAAGTTCATCCATCTTTCTATTCAAAACATTAATTTCTTCTATCGCATGCACCTTTTTACTAGTAGATCTTGCAGTGTGCCATTGAGAATAATTAACCATAATATTATCTAGGAGTTTAGTAGCTTCTCCTAAAGTGATTTCCATAAAAGTACCTCCAGTGGCTGAATCTAAAAGATTTCTAGAAGCAAAATTCAATCCCGCATAGAAATTTTGTATAATCATCCATAAATTCAAACCATGAGTAGGGCAATTATGTATCATTAATTTCATCCTCTCCCAAGCTTGTGCAACATGTTCATGATCAAGTTGCTTAAAATTCATAATATCGTTTCTAAGAGAGATGATTTTAGCGGGAGGAAAATACTTAGAGATAAAAGCATCTTTGCACTTATTCCAAGAATCAATACTATTTTTAGGCAAAGACAAAAACCAGGTTTGAGCACAATCTCTAAGAGAAAACGGAAATAGATTCAATTTAACAATATCATTGTCCACATCTTTCTTCTTTTGCATATCACACAAATCAACAAAGCTATTTAGATGGGTAGCGGCATCTTCACTAGGAAGGCCGGCGAATTGATCTTTCATGAGAAGATTCAACAAAGCAGCATTAATTTCACAAGATTCAGCTTCAGTAAGAGGAGCAATCGGAGTGCTAAGGAAATCATTGTTGTTGGTATTGGCAAAGTCACACAATTTAGTATTATCTTGAGCCATCGTGACAAGCAAGCAATCCAACACACGAGCGAACAAGAAGCAAGCGAAAAAAAGAGGGCGAACGGGAAAGAGAGGGCGAATAAAACGACAAGGGCGAAGTGGGAAGAGGAAAATGAGAGGCAAATGGCAAATAATGTAATGCGAGGGATAAGAGTTTATGATGGGTACTTGGTATGTCTTGACTGTCTTGGCGCACACCTCCCCGGCAACGGCGCCAGAAATCCTTCTTGCTACCTCTTGAGCACTGCGTTGGTTTTCCCTTGAAGAGAAAAGGGTGATGCAGTAAAGTAGCGTAAGTATTTCCCTCAGTTTTTTATAACCAAGGTATCAATCCAGTAGGAGGTCATGCTCAAGTCCCTTGCACCTACACAAACAAATAAGAACCTCGCAACCAACGCGATAAAGGGGTTGTCAATCCCTTCACGGTCACTTACGAGAGTGAGATCTCATAGAGATGATAAGATAATATTTTTGGTATTTTTATGATAAGGAGTAAAAGTAAAGAAAGCAAGTAAACAGTAATGGAAATAACAGGAGATTAATATGATGGAAAATAGACCCGGGGGCCATAGGTTTCACTAGTGGCTTCTCTCAAGATAGCATAAGTATTACGGTGGGTGAACAAATTACTGTCGAGCAATTGATAGAATTGAGCATAGTTATGAGAATATCTAGGTATGATCATGTATATAGGCATCACGTCCGCGACAAGTAGACCGAAACAATTCTACATCTACTACTATTACTCCACTCATCGACCGCTATCCAGCATGCATCTAGAGTATTAAGTTCATAAGAACGGAGTAATGCTTTAAGCAAGATGACATGATGTAGAGGGATAAACTCATGCAATATGATATAAACCCCATCTTTTTATCCTCGATGGCAACAATACAATACGTGCCTTGCTGCCCTAACATCCATTGGGAAAGGACACCGCAAGATTGATCCCAAAGCTAAGCACCTCTCCCATTGCAAGAAAATCAATCTAGTAGGCCAAACCAAATTGATAATTCGAAGAGACTTGCAAAGATAACCAATCATACATAAAAGAATTCAGAGAAGATTCAAATATTGTTCATAGATAATCTTGATCATAAACCCACAATTCATCGGATCTCGACAAAGACACCGCAAAAGAAGATTACATCGAATAGATCTCCAAGAGAATCAAGGAGAACTTTGTATTGAGATCCAAAGAGAGAGAGGAAGCCATCTAGCTAATAACTATGGACCCGAATGTCTGAGGTAAACTACTCACACATCATCGGAGAGGCTATGGTGTTGATGTAGAAGCCCTCCGTGACCAATGCCCCCTCCGGCAGACGCCGAAAAGGCCCCAAGATGGGATCTCACGGATATGAAGGTTGCGGCGGTGGAATTAGGTTTTCGTGGTCGCTCGATGGTTTGGGGTACGAGGTATATATAGGAGGAAGAAGTAGGTCGGTGGAGCCACGAGGGGCCCACGCGGGTGGAGGGCGCACCTGGGGGGGGGCGCCCCCTACCTCGTGGCTTCCTCGTCTGTTGCTTGACGTCCACTCCAAGTCCTCTGGATCATGTTTGTTCCAAAAATCACGTTCCCGAAGGTTTCATTCCGTTTGGACTCCGTTTGATATCTTTTTCCGCGAAACACTGAAATAGGCAAAAAAACAGCATTTTGGGCTGGGCCTCCTGTTAATAGGTTAGTCCCAAAAATAATATAAAAGTGTATAAATAAGCACATTAAACATCCAAACAGAATATATAATAGCATGTAACAATAAAAAATTATAGATACGTTGGAGACGTATCAGCCGCTGCACACCATCCCGTCACTACTGGAAGACAGAATGATGTACGCCGCCACACACCACCTCGCCGCTCGGCGAAGCGTTGTGCGAACCCATTGCGGTCGCCATGGGATCCGTCGCTCCAGCATCGATCGCCACACAGGTCGGACGCCGATGAAAGAGCCGGCCGCCATGCAAAAGGGTGCGCAGCGTGTGACCTAGAAACGATCGATGGCTTCACAATATAAGGAGGCTAATACATGAGTTCGTACGTGAGTCCGTTTCAGCCCATAAGCCCAATTTAACCCGAGACGGCCAAAAAAGCGACCAGAGCAGTGGCCCAGAATGGTTCGTGGTTGCTAATAGCGAACGAAGGCTGATTAAGCATGATTCATAGCTAATCTAACGACCGAAAATGCTTTGAATTGACGATCAGACGGCTGTGAATGCTGATGACCTGAGAGGGCTGGAAAAGTGCACAGTTTTAATGTATCTAAATGGTGGAGGGATACCTCATGCAAGGGGTTACAATAGTGTATGATCTTGCTACCGAGAGTTTTCTATATGAGATTAGATGGGAATGAGGGCTCCCTGACCTCCCCTTATATAGAAGGTGGAGGTGTAGGGTTTTACAGAGAGGTAGATGCTATCTTCTCCGCCATCGCCCTTGCCTTGATGGATAAGAAGGTCTTCGGCACCCTCCTTAGGGCTTCCCTTTCGCCTTGGGCTTGGTGGGCCCCTGGCTAGTTGAGAGGCCGGGCTCCTATAGATGAGCCACCCTCAGTGTATGGCATCATCAGTAGCCTTTATGCTTGTACTCATCAACCTCCAACGACATTGTAGAGCACTCGGGCTCAGGAACCCTGACCACCATATCAATTGCTTAGGCATTGCCATCATCCACCATCTCCTCCTAGTCGTTGTCCTCCAAAACGATGGTGGTCGGTGCCACTGTGATGCCCACCTTGTTAGCAGGAACTGCGACATACATGTACTTGGCCCATATAGCTCTCTGACCTAGATCGACCGACTCCTCGCCCACAACAGTATGTCCACTTACAACGTGCCTTCGACTCGGTCCGTTAAAAGCGTCTTTATCTCTGTCTCCACCGCCTATGAGAGCACAACTTGTGCCCTTTGATCATGTCATCCACATTCTTGAACCGACAACACACGTCCATAGACTTCACAAACTTCATGTGGTCACCGTGTGAGCACCCAAGGATCAGTGTCGTCCATCCAGGACCGATGCGGAAATTGGTCATGGTGGTGGAGCGGTAGCGAGACATAGAGTGAAACGTGGAAGAGGGAATGGTAGGAGGGAGGGAGGAGAGAGAGAGAGAGAGAGAGAGAGAGAGAGAGAGAGAGAAAGAGATGGGTAAAAGATGTAGTGAAGTGTGGTGGTAGATAAATAGGGGCTTTTGAAATTCTGGTGGTGGTGAGAGAGAGGGTTAGTAGTGAATGCGGTGGATGGGCTAGGAATATATGTTGGTCTGTTCATCCATTGACCCTGTTTTTGTGTACTACATTTTGACATCTATTGATCTTGTTCAATGCAGTGCTCTCCTGAGAAGCTCATCCTCAACAATGTTGCTTTGGTCAACTCTTCCAAGGGCAAGGATGAAAGGATCGATATGGTTGACTAGAGGGGGGGAGGTGAATAGGCAACTACCAATTTTTAGCTTTTGTTTACAACTTAGGTATAGCAACAAATAGGTAGTCTAGATGTGCAACTAGGTGAGAAACCTATATGAGGCTAACAACAACTACAACAACTGCAAGCAAAGGATACAACACAAGTAAAGCATGCACAAAGTAAAGGTAAGAGATAACCGCAAGTGGAGCCGGTGAAGATGAGGATGTGTTACCGAAGTTCCTTCCCTTTGAGGGGAAGTACGTCTCCGTTGGAGCGCTGTGGAGGCACAATGCTCCCCAAGAATCCACTAGGGCCACCATATTCTCCTCACGCCCTCACACAATGCGAGATGTCGTGATTCCACTAGTGGTGCCCTGAAAGGCGGCGACCGAACCTTTACAAACAAGGTTGGGGCAATCTCCACAACTTGATTGGAGGCTCCCAACAACACCATGGAGCTTCACCACAATGTAATGTGGCTCCGAGGTGACCTCAACCGTCTAGGGTGCTCAAACACCCAAGAGTAACAAGATCTGCAAGGGATTAGTGGGGGAATCTAATTTCACTTGGTGGAAGTGTAGATCGGGGCCTTCTCAACCAATCCCTAGAAAATCAACAAGTTTGATTGGGTAGGGAGAGAGATCAGGAGAAAATGAGCTTTGAGCAACAATGGAGTTTGGGGGAGGAAGAGGTGAGTCTTCTTGGGAAGAAGACCCCCTTTTATAGTGGGGGACAAATCCAACCGTTGTGCACCTCTCAGCCCGTAACCAAGCGGTACTACCGCTCTAGGAGCGGTACTACTGCTCCTTATAGGATGCACATCAGATACGAAGAACAGGGGAGAAAACAGAGGACCGGGCGGTGCTAGCCGTGATGCGGCTTGAACTACGTCGGTATTTCTCCAAAGAGGAAGGGATGATGCAGCATAGCGATGGTAGGTATTTCCCTCAGCGATGAGACCAAGGTTATCGAATCAGTAGGAGAACCACACAACACTACGTAAACGGTACCTGCACACAAAGAACAAATACTTGCAACCCGACGTGTTAAAGGGGTTGTCATTGCCTTTCGGCTAACGGTGCCAGAAATTGTTGAGTTGACGGGAGAAAAATATGATAGATTGGATAAATAGATCTTGAATAAACGCAAAATAAAATAAAGTGCAACATGGTATTTTTGGGTTTTTGGAAATATAGATCTGAAAATAAAAGCAAATAAAAATAGATCTCGAAAGCAAATATGATAAAGAAGAGACCCGGGGGTCGTAAATTTCACTAGTGGCTTCTCTCGAGAAAAATAGCATACGGTGGGTGAACAAATTACTGTTGGGCAATTGATAGAACTTCAAATAATCATCACGATATCCAGGCAATGATCATTATATAGGCATCACGTCCAAGATTAGCAGAGCGACTCCTACCTGCTTCTACTACTATTACTCCACACATCGACTGCTATCCAGCATGCATCTAGTGTATCAAGTTCATGGAGAAATGGAGTAATGCAATAAGAACGACAACATGATGTAGACAAGATCTATTCATGTAGGAATTAGACCCCATCTTGTTATCCTTAATAGCAATGATACATATGTGTCGTTTCCCCTTCTGTCATTTGGATTGAGTACCGTAAGATTGAACCCATCACAAAGCACCTCTTCCCATGGCAAGAAAAATCAATCTAGTCGGCCTAACTAAACCAAAGATTCGAAGAAAAAATACGAGGCTATAAGTAATCATGCATATAAGAGAACAAAAGACTCAAATAACTTTCATGGATAAAACATAGATCTGATCATAAACTCAAAGTTCACCGGATCCCAACAAACACACCACAAAAAGAGTTACATAAAATAGATCTCCAAGATACAATTGTATTGAGAATCAAAAGAGAGAGAGGAAGCCATCTAGCTACTAACTACGGACCTATAGGTCTACAATGAACTACTCACGCATCATCGGAGAGGCACCAATGAGGATGATGGACCCCTTCGTAATGGTGTCTAGATTGGATCTGTGGTTTCTGGAACTTGCGGCGGCTGGAATTGATTTTCGTCGACTCCCCTAGGGTTCCTGGAATATTGGGGCATTTATAGAGAAAAGAGGCGGTGCAGGATTCCATCGAGGTGGGCACAACCCAGCAAGGTGCGCCTGGGCCCCCAGGCGCGCCCAAGTGGGTTGTGCCTCCCTCGGGCACCCCTCTGGTACTTCTTTGGCCCATCCTGTGTCTTCTGGCCTAGAAAAATTCTCCAAAATGTTTTGCTGCGTTTGGACTCCGTTTGGTATTGATTTTTTGAGAAGTAAAAAACAAGCAAAAAACATTAACTGGCACTGGGCACTATATCAATAGGTTAGTCCCAAAAAATGATATAAAGTTGCTTCCAAGAATGATAATATAACAGACGTAAGAATCAAAAATTATAGATACATTGGATACGTATCAAGCCGCGACAGTTGGGGTGGTACTACCGCCAATAGGTGGTACTACCACTGCTACTACCGCCTGTTTTCCAGGGGCAAATAGGTAGCACGGTAGAGACCCCGAGGTACTACCGTAAAACCCAACACGAAAATTCAAGGCCCCAACCACGAGTGGTAGTACGAGCAGATCTAGCAGCGGTACTACCGCTTGGAGCTCTCCTCCCCTTCTTCGGCACAAATGAAAGACAACTCCAAGAAAGCAGAAAGTGATTATAGGTGCAATATGAGTGTGTACATGTTGATTCCACCCAAACCTTTCTGACGCGGACCCCCTCTTGATCGTACGGTTTTCCCTACGACTCAAGTCCACCAGAAAAGAAACGCGGGAAAGAAAACCGTCTTCAATCTAAAACTCCAAGGGACACGAATCGTCTTGTGCCATATGCTTGATAGTCTGAAATGCTCAATGGACACGATTAGTCAGCAAACACATTGTCATCAATCACCAAAACCACTTAGGGAGAAATATGCCCTAACAATCTCCCCCCTTTTGGTGGATTCCTGACAACGCGGGATTTGCACAAAGGATATAGCAAACAGAGGTGTGCAACCCCACAATCTACAAAATATAGACATGCTCCCCCTAGATGTGTTACTATTTTAGATATTCTTTTGGAATGCAAAATATGCACATATAGGATCCACACTCCCCCTATATTTTATAGACCAAGCCATACTTGCATAAACATAGTAAGAAGAAAGCAGACAAGTGATATCATGTGAGCATATGAATAATTGCATAGGCAAAAGATACATCTCACAGGCAATTGATAACATAAAGTACTTGATGTAGGACCTTGAGAAGAGGTGTCTAGAGGGGGGTGATTAGACACTAAGTATCAAAGTTGCAGTTTTTAACTTCTTTAGGTTTAAGTGGAGTTTAGGCACAAGTTTAACGTTCACAATACATAACAAGCAAGCATGCAAAAAGTATATGAGCAGCGGAAAGTAAAGCATGCAACTTGCAAGAATGTAAAGGGAAGGGTTTTGGAGGATTCAAACGCAATTGGAGACACTGATGTTTTTGTCGTGGTTCTGATAGGTGGTGCTATCGTACATCCACGTTGATGGAGACTTCAACCCACGAAGGGTAACGGTTGCGCGAGTCCACGGAGGGCTCCACCCACGAAGGGTCCACGAAGAAGCAACCTTGTCTATCCCACCATGGCCGTCGCCCACGAAGGACTTGCCTCACTAGCGGTACATCTTCACGAAGTAGGCGATCTCCTTGCCCTTACAAACTCCTTGGTTCAACTCCACAATCTTGTCGGAGGCTCCCAAGTGACACCTAGCCAATCTAGGAGACACCACTCTCCAAGAAGTAACAAATGGTGTGTTGATGATGAACTCCTTGCTCTTGTGCTTCAAATGATAGTCTCCCCAACACTCAACTCTCTCTCATAGGATTTGGATCTGGTGGAAAGAAGATTTGAGTGGAAAGCAACTTGGGGAAGGCTAGAGATCAAGATTCATATGGTAGGAATGGAATATCTTGGCCTCAACACATGAGTAGGTAGTCTCTCTCGAGGCTGGTAAGTTGGAAGTGTAGGTTTGTTCGATGGCTCTCCACGAATGAAGAGGAGGTGGAGGGGTATATATAGCCTCCACACAAAATCTAACCATTACACACAATTTACCAAACTCGGTAGGACCGAATCAACAAACTCGATCGGACCGATTCAGTAAACCTAGTGACCGTTAGGTTTTTCGGTGGGACCGACATGCAACTCGGTAGGACCGATATGGTTAGGGTTAGGGCATAACGTAATCTCGGTGAGACTGATTACACAAACTTGGTGAGACCAATTTTGGTAATAAGCTAACCAGAGAGTTGGTCAGGCAAACTCGGTGGGACCGATTACTCAAACTCGGTGGGACCGATTTTGGTAATAAGTTAACCAGAGAGTTTGCATTGTAATCTCGGTAGTACTGATTGCTCAAACTCGGTGAGACCGATTTTGGTAATGGACATACACAGACAGATTACAATCCCATCTCGGTGAGACCGAGATCCCTATCGGTGAGACCGATTTGCCTAGGGTTTGTGGCAGTGGCTATGACATCTGAACTCGGTGGCGCCAGATAGAAAGAATCGGTGGGGCAGAGTTTGACTTTAGGTTTAGGTCATATGTGTGGAAGTGAGAAAGTAGTTGAGGGTTTTGGAGCATATCACTAAGCACTGTGGAGCAAGAAACTCATTAAGCAACACCTCATCCCTTCTTGATAGTATTGGCTTTTCCTATAGACTCAATGTGATCTTGGATCACTAAAATATAAAATGAAGAGTCTTGAGCTTGAAGCTTGAGCCAATCCTTTGTCCTTAGCGTCTTGAAGGAGTTCCCACATCCTTTAGTCCATGCCACTCCATTGTTGAACTTATCTGAAACATACTAGATAAAAGTGTTAGTCCAACAAGAGATATGTTGACATTAATTACCAAAACCACCTAGGGAGCATTTGTGATTTCACTTGACATAAATAGACAAAGATAGGATAGCTCATATGTCTCACACCATATGGTATCAAACACATGGGACAAACACAAACCAAAGCAAACGAAAGAGATCAAGCGAGGAAAGCAACATCAAATGAGAGAAACACACTCGACTCACGACACACTGCAAATCCCTACATTCTCCCCCCCCCCTTCGGCGTTGAGACACCAAAATGGTAGGGAGGACAACTAAGATTGACGGTGGTAGCAACACTCCAGGACATCACCAATCATGCTCCTCCTCCTCGTCAGACTCCTCTGCAGTAGGTGAAAGGCCTCTAGTGCCATCATCAGAATCGGTCCACGGGCAGTGCACATGGACCCAAGCCTCCTCATCAGTGATCCTCTCCTCAGAGCCATCTGAAACGGTGAGACCAACCTGCCTCATAATGGCCTTGTCACGACAACGGACCTTCTTTGCAGGTACATGTGCCTTATACTGTCCCTTGGCCTGAAGGCAAAACAACATCTTCATCTTCTGCTTGAGCTTCTTATCCCAAGAGGGCTCCTCAGACGGCTCATAGTCTGGTTCGTCATCATCATCATCAGACCTCACTATGTCATGCTCTGGGGGAGAAGGAGTTGTCGTTCCCCACTTCTCCTTCTGCCTCAGCTGAATAACATCATGAGACACTAGGTCTCCAGTGAGAAGCTCCTCATCAGGAAACGTAGACACCCATGTCTCCTCAATGAGCTGCATCAGGTAGGGGCCATAAATGATGCACTTGCGCTCCAAGGTCGCACAACGAAGTTCTGACCACATGCCATGAGAGACATCCAATACTTGCTGAGAGCCTTGCTGCTTCTGGCAGAAGGGAAGGAGGTCCACCAGATAGGAATGCACCATATCCTGGTTGCCAACACGAGGGAACATAGTGTTCCTGAAGATCCTATGCATGATATCCAGAAAGGTCCAAAGCTCATAGGAGACATGCCCAGTCTCAGACACCTTCCTGGTAGAGAAGGGCCACAAAGCCTCCTTGTGAGTAGCAGTGGCCTCCCGGTGAGGGCAAAAACCAATTGGGGTTTGGGCGCCCTTGTCCTCATACGACAAATTTTCCATGAAGCTCTCCATGAAGCAGACAGAAGCCGACCATTGGTCATCCAGGTGAGAGTCATGTCCTCATCATGCCCAAATTGCATAGTGGCATAGAATTGTGCCACGAGACCCGCATCAAAATCCTTGTTGAAAGAAATGATCCTCTTGATATCTAGCTCCTCGCATCTCTGAAGTGCGGCTCCAAAGTAAGGCAAGTCCCTCTCCATGTGAGTGAGATCAACAGACTTGAATTTCACAAACAGATTCTTCTTTCCCTTCAACACATCATGGAAGATAGACTGCTGAAACTTGTTCCAAAACATGCGATGGACCAGAGAAGGATCCCGAGGCTCCCGGTACAGATTGCGCTTACGAACCGTACCAAACTCCAGAGCAGACATCTGATGAGCCCCCTTGGGCCCCTGTTCCTGGACGTAGTCACTTTGACTCTCTGTCTTGGCTGCTAACCGGAGCCACTCACAGGCACTGAGCCATTCTCTGGCACTGAAACATCGGCAGAACGGTAGCGCTTGGAGCCATCGGTACGCGCGGGGTTCTTGCAATGAGCCTGATGCCCGGAGCTACTACCACCTGGAACACACACACACACAATAACACGAAAGAGGCAAATTGCATAAGCCAAAGGAAAAGCAAAACACAAGAATGAAGGTGAAACGGTAAAAATCAGAAGTTGGCAGCTCGAAGCGGTAGTACCGCACCTCCTAGCGGTAGTACCGCCTACGGGTGGTAGTTCCACTTGAGACGGATGTCGAAGGGCTGAGCACTTCTGCAGAGAGATCTGGTAGTACTTGATGTGCCAAATTCAAAATTTTGTGGTTAAACCTTCAGTCTACCTACTCTAGCAGTCTTCTACGCACTACTCATGCCCCGATTTTGCCAAAAATCAACGAATGCAATGGATATTGCCTTAAAACCTAGATCGAAAAGCTAGAACCAAAGAGGAGAAGAACGGGGGCAGTACCAGCATCCATGGCAGGAGGAGAGGGTGGGGAACGATCCCACCGGATGGAAACCCAAAAGACGGTGGCCCGGCGGCGGCCCTCCGCTGCCTGTTCGTCACCTGAGAGAGAGAGAGAGAGAGAGAGAGAGAGAGAGAGAGAGAGAGAGAGAGAGAGAGAGACGAGGGAGTGAGTGAATGGGTATGGGGGAGAGAAACTTCCTCCTGCCCCAATTCATAACCCCTCGTTCAAACTCACAGCACGACAGTACCGTGGAGTCGGGCGGTAGGACTATTAGTAAGCGGTAGTACCGCCTTGGCTCAGCGGTAGTACCACGTGTGCGAAAACAGGCAGGAGCAAGAAGGAGAAAGGTTGGCTTATGCAAACTATAAGACCAAGAAAAACACGAGAGGGACAAGATGATGCACAACTACAATGGGAAGAGACACCTCAAGCACAAAAGCAAAGGAAAAAGACACACACAAGAAGTGTATCAAACACACACAAAGACCTCAAGACCAACAACAACTGTTGATGACGAGGAGAGGGCGATGGCCGAAGCGACCTATGTTTGAGTCAATCGGTATGGCACCGCGAAGATTTTAACCTTGGGCCAGTGACCAAAACTCATCTTTGAAGCACAAGTACCATAAAAAATGGCTAATGTGAAAGACTTGATCGATTTATGCAGAATGGGGGGAGGGAGAGTTCATTGAGAGAACAACACTCCCCCTATGTCCATGCCTACATCTAGAGCAAGATATAATGATGAGTGTGGTGGGGTATGCCTAGACTTAAGCCACATTGCTCAAATTAATGATATTTATCTCATGCCTTAACTCGCGAAATCTTGCTTCATCTAGAGGCTTGGTGAAAATATCCGCTAGTTGCTCTTGAGTGTTGATGTAGATGATATCAATATCTCCATGCTTGATGTGATCTCGAATGAAATGATGACGAATCTCAATATGCTTCGTCTTGCTATGTTGCACCTGATTGTGGGAAATCTTGATAGCACTTTCATTGTCACATAGAAGAGGCACTTTGTCACAAGTGACACTGTAATCCTTTAAAGTTTGCCTCATCCATAGCAATTGTGCACAACAACTTGCGGCGGCCACATACTATTACTCCGCCTTGGTGGAAGTGAGGGACACACAATTTTGCTTCTTCGAAGACCAACTCACCAAAGAGCGCCCTAGGAATTGGCACCCTCCGAAAGTTGACTTCCTCTCCACACAATCTCCCGCCCAATCCGAGTCTAAATAGCCCATGAGATTAATGCTTGCTCCTTTGGGGTACCATAGGCCAAAGTTTGGGGTATGAGCCAAATAACGAAAGATTTGCTTGACTGCCGCATAGTGGCTTTCCTTAGGTGCGGCTTGAAACCGTGCACAAATTCCCACACTCAACATGATATCCGATCTAGATGCACAAAGGTAAAGCAAGGATCCAATCATGGAGCGATATACCTTTTGATCCACTGCTTTACCATTGGGATCACTATCAAGCTTGCATTTGGTGGGCATGGGAAACTTGACGGGCTTGACATCTTCTAGCTTGAATCTCTTGAGCATGTCTTGGGTATACTTGGCTTGGTTAATGAATGTTCCTTCTCTTCTTTGCTTGACTTTGAGCCTAAGAAAGAACTTCAACTCTCCCATCATAGACATCTCAAACTTCTCCGTCATTAGTGCGGCAAACTCATCATTAAAAGACTTGTTAGGAGAACCAAGCATAATATCATCAACATATAGTTGGCATATGAACAAATCCCCTTTAACCCTCTTAGTAAAAAGAGTGGGATCAATTTTCCCAATTTCAAAACCACGATCTTGCAACAACTCGGTAAGGTGCTCATACCATGCACGCGGGGCTTGTTTAAGGCCATAGAGTGCCTTCTTGAGTTTGTATACATCATTGGGGAGCTTGGGATCCTCGAATCCCGAAGGTTTTTTGACATATACCAACTCATTCAAAGGACCATTAAGAAATGCACTTTTCACATCCATTTGTTACAACTTAAAACCATGATGAGATGCATATGCAAGCAACATGCGAATAGATTCAAGACGGGCAACAGGGGCAAAGGTTTCACCTTAGTCGATAACCTCGACTTGGGAGTAGCCTTGTGCCACCAATCTTGCCTTGTTTCGAACAACCACCCCGTTCGCATCTTGTTTGTTCTTGAAGATCCATTTGGTATCGATGACATTGTGTTCCTCCATTGGCCTTGGCACTAGTTCCCACACTTGGCTGTGCTCGAAGTTGTTGAGTTCATCATGCATGGCTTCAAGCCAATCCTCATCATCGAGCGCCTCATGTACCCTTTGGGGTTCAATACATGAAACAAACGCATGATGCTCACAAAAGTTTGACAATTGTTTACGAGTAGTTACCCCTTTTATCAAGCTTCCAAGCACATTCTCCATGACATGTTCTTGACGCTCGAGCTTGGAGCCACCTTGGCGGCACGACGCTCCAAGAGTTCCTCAATAGGCATTTGAGGATCATCATTTTCTTCATCTTGAGCACGGTCTTGAGCTTGCCCTTGATCTTGAGCTTGCTCGATATCATGAACTTGATCTTGGGCATCACTTGGTGCAACACCATCATCATGAGGTTGACCTTGCCCTTGATCTTGTTCACTTGGTTGAGGGTCTTCACTTTGTTCTTCGGAAGCGTGTGGGTCTTGGGGTGTCACGAACGTGGTCCCCTTTGAGAAGACTTTGCAAGATCTCATATTGACATGGGCTAGTCGGCGATGCCAAAGCCAACCCACATCAACTTTAGCCATTAGGCAAGTCGCGGTCTTAGCGGGTTGCTCCGAAAAGTTGACCACATAGAGACCGTTCTCGACATGCCCAACAAAGGCTACTTTAGGAGTCTTGCTCCACAAAAGTGAAAGAAATATGCTCTAGAGGCAATAATAAAGTTGTTATTTATATTTCCTTATATCATGATAAATGTTTATTATTCATGCTGGAATTGTATTAACCGAAAACTTAGTACATGTGTGAATACATAGACAAACAGGGTGTCACTAGTATGCCTCTACTTGACTAGCTCGTTGAATCAAAGATGGTTAAGTTTCCTAGCCATATACATGAGTTGTCATTTGATTAACGGGATCACATCATTAGAGAATGATGTGATTGACCTGACCCATTCCGTTAGCTTAGCACTTGATCGTTTAGTATGTTGTTATTGCTTTCTTCATGACTTATACATGTTCCTATGACTATGAGATTATGCAACTCCCGAATACCGGAGGAACACTTTGTGTGCTACCAAACGTCACAACATAACTGGGTGATTATAAAGGTGCTCTACAGGTGTCTCCGATGGTGTTTGTTGAGTTGGCATAGATCGAGATTAGGATTTGTCACTCCGATTGTCGAAGAGGTATCTCTGGGCCCTCTCGGTAATGCACATCACTATAAGCCTTGCAAGAAATGTGACTAATGAGTTAGTTGCGGGATGATGCATTACGGAACGAGTAAAGAGACTTGCCGGTAACGAGATTGAACTAGGTATTGAGATACCGACGACCGAATCTCGGGCAAGTAACATACCGATGACAAAAGGTACACGTATGTTGTTATGCGGGTTGACCGATAAATTTTTTCGAAGAATATGTGGGAGCCAATATGAACATTCAGGTTCCGCTATTGGTTATTGACATGAGATGAGTCTCGGTCATGTCTACATAATTCTCGAACCCGTAGGTTCTGCACGCTTAATGTTTGGTGACGATCGGTATTATGAGTTTATGTGTTTTGATGAACCGAAGGTAGTTCGGAGTCCCGGATATGATCACGAACATGATGAGGAGTCTCGAAATGATCGAGACATGAAGATTGATATATTGGATGACTATGTTTGGACATCGGAAAGGTTTCGAGAGAGTTCGGGCATATACTGAGTACTGGGGGGGTTACTGAACCCCCGGGAGTCAATGGGCCTTAATGGGCCATAGTGGAAAGGAGGAGGAGGCGGCCAAGGTGGCCCCCCCAAGCCCAATCTGAATTGGGAGGGGGCCCGACCCCCCTTTCCTTCTCTCCTTCTCCCCCTTCCTTCCCTCTCCTACTCCAACTTGGGAAGGGGGAATCCTACTCCCACCGGGAGTAGGACTCCCCCCTTGGGCACGCCTAGGAGGCCGGCCCTCTCCCCCTCCTCCACTCCTTTATATACGGGGAGGGGAGGGGGCACCCCATAGACACACAAGTTGATCATTGATCTCTTAGCCGTGTGCGGTGCCTCCCTCCACCATAATCCACCTCGGTCATATCCTTGGACTGTTTAGGCGAACCCTTGCGTCGGTAGCTTCATCATCACCGTCATCACGCCGTCGTGCTGACGAAGCTCTCCCTCGACACTCTGCTGGATCGTGAGTTCGTGGGACGTCACCGAGCCGAACGTGTGCAGATCGTGGAGGTGCCGTACTTTCGGTACTAGGATCGGTCGATCGTGAAGACGTACGACTACATCAAACGCGTTGTCATAACGTTTCCACTTACGGTCTACGATGGTACATAGACAACACTCTCCCCTGCCTTGGTTTGATTTGTTAGGTGGTGGTGTACTTTATATGTATCTTTACCTTTCGTATCATTTTTTTAAATGTGTTCATAGGAGGCAACATGGTGTTTATCGTGATTTGGTTGTGATCCTTATCTGTCTGTTATCAGGATGTGCGTAGGAAAATTTTGAAATTACCACGTTCCCCAACAAAAAGGGCCACGGTATCAACATCAAAAAATGTTGCAAAGCCCATAAGTGCAAGTTGACGAACGAAAGTAAATTGTATGCAAGGGACTCAACAAGCATGACCTTCTCAATAGATAAATCTTGAGAGATGATCACCTTGTCAAGTCCCAATACCTTAAAGGTTGAAGCATCACCGAATTGGCCATGGGTGGGCATAGATGGAATTGGATGCACATCCACCACCAAGTCCTTGCTCCCGGTCATATGACTTGTTGCTCCACTATCGAGCAACCATGACACCCCAAAGGAAGCAAACTCCTACAAGAGATCAATGCTTGGATTTAGGTACCCATTTTTAAATGGGTCCTTTGATGTTAGTAACTAGGGTCTTAGGAAACCAAATAGACCATTCAATGTGCTCATAAGAAGAACCAGTAAATTTGGCATAAAAACGCCCATCACTAGCACGTCATAAAACATAAGAGGGGTTAAAGTCACCGGCTTTGTTGGTAGGGGCGGTTTTGCCCTTCTTGGCATTACCACCCAAATCCTTGGTCTTCTTCTTCTTCTTCTTCTTTTCTTCTTCTTCTTCCTCCGTAACCATATACCCTTATAAAATCTAACAAATATGGACAAATTACCTCTACACTTTTGTCGTGAGTTTGTCAACTTAAAATTTATGACTATGTGCTACTATTTATGACTATACGTTGATGTTTTGATGTGTCGCTGTTTACAAGAAAGTATTAATTTTTATAGAATGTGTTGTTGTTTTAGATGGGTTGTTGTTTATAAGTATGTACTTGTGTTATTATGTGTTGTTGTTTATAACATATGATTGTTTGTTGTTGTTTAGAATTATGTGATGCTCAAATCAATGATATTCAAACATGGGTATTTTTACCCGCATGTACCCATTTACCCTGTCGGGTGACGGGTATGGAAAAAATTGTATCCACTAGCGGGTATGGATATAGTGATGGGTAAGCTCAAACGGGACGGGTAAGGATATGGGATGGCTCCACCCGTACTCAAATCCTGCGTGTGCCGTCCCATTGCTTGCCGCGTATGACTATGGTAACCTCATCACTATGATTATCTTGAGTGTCTATGACTATGTTCGCATAAGGCTGAGTGTTTGGCCACATGTCTTGCCAAACAACACATTATGTTTACATACCACAGGCTTCTAACTAAACATTATTCTTTTATCAAATATATCCAACTAAGCATTGCGTGTGTTTCTAAGGAGAATTGAAAAACATGTGTTTTTTTACCTGTACTAGTAAATACGCACGTGCAACACACGCTAATATTTAGGCAATATATTAATTGCAGGCAGATATAAGGTATGCTATTATTTGCATGTTAATTTTATGATGCAATATTTGGTATGATATTAATTGCACGTTAAACACTCGTCATTGGAGCAGTCTAGGTTGTTGGATTGACTTAGTTTGATGGTCGAGATTAGTTGGATTTGTCTCTTCGGCTCTTTTTATATTGGTATAGATATAAATATAGATTCATTCGGCTAGGCTAAATCAGGCCACAGATACGAAATCCCATTCATGAAACGGATTGTAAACTGATCATGCAACACAGGTTGTAGCACTCAGTATACTCGGCCGATTCGCATCTGAGCGAAGCTTTTGCGTCCGACAGATATCCAGAGAGCCCCAACGTGATCCCATCCCGCTCACCATCCACGGAACGCTACGACGGCTGCTCCTCTCGTTCCCTCGTGCGCCAAATCAGATTCCAAAATCAAAATTCACTTCGAAAAGCTACGCTACTTTTCTTGTCTCGGCGTCGCCGCCGCCACGGTTGTTGCTGGGGATGGCTGAGGCGAAGGGGGCGGCTGCGCCGCTGCTGGCGCGGGAGGATGCGAGACGGCGTGGAGGCGGGGGAGGAGCAACCTGGGCGCAGACGCTGGGCAACGTGGTGGTGTCCATTGTGGGCACGGGGGTGCTCGGCCTGCCCTACGCCTTCCGAGCCGCCGGCTGGGTCGCCGGATGCCTCGGCGTCAGCGCCGCCGGATTCGCCACGCTCTACTGCATGCTCCTCCTCGTCAGTACCGTACACTACCTACCTGGCATTAACACTACCGGATGCCATCCAAATACTACTTCTACCTTTCTACGGCCACATCCTGCACTGCATTCAGCTTAAGCAGATTGGGACTTGCTGTCCATGCAAAATTGCATGGTGTCCTTATTTACATTTCGATTGAAGATTAATCGTAGCCTTACTACCATGTTGTTGTGATCAGTCATACGCTAGAAGTACTATATTAGCGACAGTGTTCTAGTATTTGGTCACTCGGGATAAATTTTTTGCGTCTTCGTGTTTAGGGACACTATTGATTTTTCAGCTGGGGATATCCTGTGTCCACTGCCCAACTTTAAAGTAAAGAGGCTTGCCACTTTCAGTATTTTCGTTTTCACTTCCCATCAGAAAATGGTCCCATATTGTCTCCAGTATAACAGGAACGGAGGTAACCAGCGTCAGTCAGGATTTTGCACAAATAATAAGAAATAAAACCAAAGGAATCATGTACCGAAAAAGGCTTTCGCCCCGCTTTATATATAAAGCCACGACCAGAAGTACAAATCCGGGTACAACACGCAACCCCCCACACACCACACACACCCAAGGCAAGATACAAGAGTGCCGATGCACCGCAACACTACCCAATCGACCACCAAGCACACTACCAAACACTTGGGGCCGACGAGGACCTTCCGAGACCTAGCCACCGAGAAGAAGTGAAGCGGGACAATGGCGAAGCATGGACTCCAAGGCGGTGCCTTCAAGAAGGGCACGACACCGAAAGCCGCCACCGCCCGATCTCGGAGATCAAGTTTTCACCCGAAGCAACAAGGAGAGAAGAGAACATCACGACGGAGCCTTCATGAAGGAAACGACGCCCGCGGCGCCGCCACCGTCGGCCGGAGAAGACCGGGCAAGTTATGTACTCCGGTGTTAACCCTCTACCAAACCACCATGCTTCACCAAACATCACCAACCATGCCACCCACGTGGCCATGGCTGCCCGACCGCACCCAAGACGCGCTCCGCCCATTTAACACGCGTCTCCCGCCGCCAAGGCCGCCGCCCAGCATCCTAGCAGCTCCGTGAACACCCAAAGGCCTTGGCTTTGGCCTGACTGGCAGCCCCCGCCTATGAAGATGCCAGCAACCGCTTTGCCTCGAACATCGCCAGAGCCCCAACAAAGAGCACATAGCCGAGGAAAGGGGGAGGAGGAGCGGACGCATCCGGACCGGTGCACCCCTGCACCGGCGACGAGTGGCCATCGGGGCCTCCCATCCCTCCTGAGAACTCCCCACCGGACACACCCCCGTGTCGCCTCACCATGGCGCCCGCCGCAGCTCGACGCGAGGCCACCAACGGCAGCCTGCCCAACCATCGACAAGAAGCGCGAAGCCGGCCCGCACCCGCAGCCAAGAGCACTCACCGGGAGAGCCATCCCGCCGCCGCCGCCGCTCGTTCGGGCCGGAACAGGGAGCCACAGCTGAGGACGGCCAGCGTGCACCACCAAGCGCGCGCCGCCGCGAAGCCCGACCACCGCGCTGCACGCAGCAGCGAAGCACCAGCGCCGCCGGCGAGGCATGCGCGCGTCGCCGCGCCCGCCGGACCGCCAGATCTGGCCGAGCCTGACCTGCCGCCACCGCAGCCACGAGCGCGAGCCGCCCCATGCAGCCCACGCGCCGCCACCAAGCCCTCGCTACCCGCCGCCAGGCCCGCCGCCTCGCCTCGCGCCCCGCACCCAGCGGCAAGCACCGCGTCCGCCGCCGCCCGCCGACGGCAGATCCAAGTGGGCTTTGCCCGGCAGCGTGGTCCGGCGGCGGCGAGGGAGGGAAGGGGCGAGAGGAGGCCCGAAGCCGGCGGCTAGGGTTTCCCCCCCGGTCGCCACACGGGAGCGACGCGGGGAGGGGAGGGAGGGGGGGGGGGTAGCTACTGATTCAGTAAAGCTTTTCAAATGAATCATGTAGTCCGAAGCACTCCAGGAATAGTGTCAGAATGGAAGCCTTATTCATGGTCATGACCAGCCTTATGGCATTAAGCCGTTAGCCTGTTCGTGTTAGCAGAAGTGTTTCTGTAAACGTGGTAGTTTCTCCTCTCATATTCTAGTTAAATTGAATGGTCATACTTTCTGAACTGTGTTACTGTTCGTTGCTTCTTCAGTGTGTTGAATTTGTTGAACAGGACTTTGCCTGTTAATTCGTGTTCATACTTCACACTGATCAGCACACTGATGGTATAATAAAAATGAATCGTGTATGTACTGTGCCGCATCTATGATTTTTACAATGTTATGAACTTCTGTTCCGATAGCAACAACTTTTTAGCTGCTTAATTTACTTGTTTCGATTTCTATTCTGAAGGTGGATTGTAAAGATAAATTGCAAGAGGAAGAAACTGATGAACCAAAGAATTATACATATGGAGATTTTGGTGAGAAGTGCTTTGGGACTATAGGTCGGTGCTTGACGGAAATTCTCATTCGTATCTCACAAGCGGGTGGTTCTGTAGCTTACCTAGTATTCATTGGTGAAAATCTGCATTCCGTGTTTAGCCAGTTGATGTCACCAGCTGGCTTCATCTTTGCCGTCCTCTTGCCTGTGCAAATCGCGTTGTCCTTCATTCTTTCACTATCCTCTCTTTCACCATTCAGTATATTTGCTGATGTGTGCAATGTCCTAGCGGTGGCAATGGTTATCAGAAAAGATCTTCAACTAATTGATCATCCTTTTGCAACTAGAAGTGCTTTTAATGGAGTTTTGGCGATACCTTTCGCTTTTTTTTTTGACGAAAAGGCAGGGCCACTGCTTTTCATTGCGAGTAGGAGAAATAAACAGTTACAAAAGAAAGATTAGAGAAGGGGGGAGTGAGTTTAGAGATACAACAGAAATACATCAGTCTGGCTCTAGGGGTCGCTCTACAAGAGCCATTGCACGCTTTCGTCCAGCATCTACCCAGTCCTTCGCTTCTAGTTGAATCTTCTGGAACACTTGTGGGGCGGCAAGAACTATTTCTGAAGGTTCTATCATTTCTTTCTTTCCAGAGGTTCCACCATACCAGTGCCAAAATTGATCTCCAAGATTTCGCTTTTTCCTTTCCCATGGAAGAATTTGTACGATGCCACCAGCTTACAAGGGAATCATCATCGGTTGCTGCCCAATTAGAGCTCATATTCAGCTTGCAGAGTGTCATGTGCCATACTTCCTTCGCATAAGGACAAGAAGCAAGTAGGTGGGTGAGGGAGTCCTGGATTAGGGGGTGTCCGGATAGCCGGACTACCATCATCAGCCGAACTATCATCTGCCGGACTATCATCATCGGCCAGACTCCAAGACTATGAAGATACAAGATTGAAGACTTCTCCCCGTGTCCGGATGGGACTTTCCTTGGCGTGAAAGGCAAGCTTGGCGATACGGATATGTAGATCTCCTACCATTGTAACCGACTCTATGTAACCCTAGCCCTCTCCGGTGTCTATATAAACCGGATGGCTTTAGTCCGTAGGACTACGATCACAACAACCCTTACAATCATACCATAGGCTAGCTTCTAGGGTTTAGCCTCCTTGATCTCGTGGTAGATCCACTCTTGTAAACATCCACAATATCAATATCAATCAAGCAGGACGTAGGGTTTTACCTCCATCAAGAGGGCCCGAACCTGGGTAAACATCGTGTCCCTTGTCTCCTGTTACCATCCGCATAGACGCACAGTTCGGGACCCCCTACCCGAGATCCGCCGGTTTTGACACTGACAGTGGGCAGCAGTTTCTGGTTCTTGTAGGCAAAGCACACACTGCGGGTTATGGGGCCATCCTCGCTTAGCAAGGTTGTCCGCCGTTAGACATCGATCTTGCGCAGCTAGCCAAACGAAAAACTGGCATTTGGGCGGGGCATCCGAGCTCCAGGCGAGCTTCGCAAATGGTGGTTTAATGTTGGCAGTGAGAGTGGCAGCATAGGCCGAGCTGGAGGAGAACTGACCATTGCTAGTCCAGCGCCAGGTAAGTGAATCGCCATGAGCTTGAGTGAGCTGGATCGACTGCAGGTCATTCCAAAGGGTCGTGAATTGGGTGATGGCCTGTTGAGTTAGGTTTCCCTTGAAATGTCTCATCCACTTTCCATCAGCAAGGGCACATCTGATGGAGATTGTTTTGATCGTGCAATGGTTGAAAAGCTCGGGGAACCGTCTGGAGAAACTTTCCCTTTGATGCCAAGGGTCAATCCAGAATTTTGTGTTGGCACCGTTTCCAATATTAAACTGCACTGATGCCTCAAAAAGAGCTCTGACCGAGGTGCTGATTGGTAGAGGTAAGCCGTGCCAAGGCCTATCAGGTTCCATCCACGACAGCCAAAGCCATCTGCATCTCATTGCCTCACTCTTTCGGGTTAAACAAGGGATTCCGAGCCCCCCAAGTTTCTTGGGCAAGCACACCTGATTCCAATTGACTAGACATTTGCCACCAGTTGCCTCATCTTTATTTACCCAAAGGAATCCTCTGCAGCCCTTGTTAAACTTTTTTACCACCCACTTAGGGGGCTCAATGGCCAAAATCTGAAAGATAGGCAGAGCATATAAAACCGAGGTGATCAAGGCAAGTCTGCCAGCAGTGGGTAGCATTAATTTGATCCATCCAGAGGTGTTCCGCTTGAGCTTGTCAAAGATAGGTTGATAGTGAATTTTCTGGAGTCTTGTAAATCTTAGGGGCATCCCAAGGTAAGTGACAGGGAACTCCTTGATTGGGCATAGCAGGATCATGGCCAGCTGATGGATATCAATGTTATCACACCGGATGTGGCATAAATTGCTTTTGCTGAAGTTAGTCCAAAGGCCGGTTGCATTTCCAAATACTTCCAAGATCATCTTCACCGTTGTGATTTCTTGTGGGTTGGGCTTGACAAAAATCATCACATCATCGGCATAAAGGGAGGCTCGCAATGTTGGTAGGTTTCTTCCAAAGGGAGGTAATACTTTGGCAGAGACAGCACGCCTCACCAATGCATCGAGAATGTCCATAACTAGCACAAGCAGGAGCGGAGACAGCGGGTCGTCTTGCCTTAGGCCCTTTCGGTGTATAATTATGTCAGTGAGCTCCCCATTGACAAGGACTCTGGTTGAAGACGAGGCGAGCATGAAGGCGATCCAGTTCCTCCAAGTTTGGCTAAACCCTTTGGCCGCAAGGACCTCCAACAAAAATTCCCAAGAGACACTATCAAATGCCTTTTCGATGTCTAGCTTGAGCATAATGGATGGAATCTTCTTCAAGTAGAGGGACCTGACCATGCCTTTGACAAATATAAAGTTGTCGTGAATCGCTCTTCCTTTGATGAAAGCACTTTGCGAAGGCAATACTAATTCCTTCAGCCTTGGTTGTAATCTTCGTGCAAGAATTTTCATGACTAGCCTTGGTTGTGATCTTTGTATCCTAAAAGTTCGAAAAATCTACTGGCAGGTTGGCCTATGCATTGCACTAGCATTCACATTCCCAGTTATAATGCACCCGATCCATGAGATTGTGGAGGCAAGGCTCAGATCAAGTGGATGCTTCCAGAAGCTCTCCCACGGCGTTCCTGGCGCCGAATGGCTAGGCCTGCACTCGAGCCGCATCGTCATGGTGACTATTTTAACTGTGATGGCATCCTTCATACCTGCATTTGGGTCCTTCGTCTCCTTTGTTGGGTGCACAGTCTGTGCGCTGCTCTCCTTTGTGCTACCTACCTTCTTCCACCTCAACATCGTAGGATCGTCAATGAGCATATGGAGAAGAGTGCTGGACTACGGCTTCCTTCTCTTTGGCCTTGGTTTTGCTGGTTATGGAATATTCACTGCTCTCTCGTCACACTGACTGATGAAGTAATGACAAAATGTCCAAGATCTGCAAATTAGGATTTATTTCTTCGGAAGACGTGTCTGGAGAGAAATATCTGCTGCCCTGGGATAACATGCATCAAATTGAGAAGACTTTCACACTCAGCTGATTATCCCCTACGTTGGTTGATTTGTTAGGTGGTGGTGTACTTTATATGTATCTTTACCTTTCGTATCATTTTTTTAAATGTGTTCATAGGAGGCAACATGGTGTTTATCGTGATTTGGTTGTGATCCTTATCTGTCTGTTGTCAGGATGTCTGTTTCTGAGTCTGATAGTTCATACAGATGATAAGGAAGCACATGGGCCCATCAATGTTATTGTCCATGTGAAGCTGCAGTGCAAAGAAAATACTCACCAAATCTACTGTACAGATCTTTCTCCTTGTGATTTTTTTTCGTGAATACGTTGAGCAGCGTATCATTTCATTGATAGGTGGAAGAAGAGTACTGAGTGCAGCTCGCTCGGGCGTACACGCAAAGGCGTCCGAGAGAGTGCATAGCGAGCAGCGGAGGAGGATGCTCAGCCTCAACACAATGATCAGGTTACAGGGATAATCCTATCTAAACCTCTATCACTGGCCTTTGTCCAACGGCGCGCCTCATCTTTGACCAGCTGCACAAGCTCGTCCGTGGAAGGTCGGGCACCATCAAAGACGGCCGCATTCCGGTGTTTTCAGATCGCCCAAGCCGTGAGGGCGATGATGGAATTTAGTCCGTGCCTGAGACAGCCTGGAGAAGCCGCCGTGGCCTGTAGCCACCAGTCGAAGAAGGAGGTTGAGCCGAGCATGGGAGGTGCAACAAGTCGACACCATGAGAGAATCTCGTGCCAAGTGATCCGTGAGAAGACGCACCCCACTAGGAGATGGTCGATAGTCTCGAGCTCCTGAGAACAGAAGATGCACTCCAGATCGTGCGCTAGGCCGTGCGTCGCACGGCGCTCCGCAGTCCAGCACCGATCAAGAGATGCGAGCCAAAGGAAGAACTTGTTGGAAAGAGGAGCCCAACCCTTCCAGATCAAACGCCAAGCAGGCGGGGACGTTGAGCCGAAGAAGAGCGCCTTGTAGCAGGATTTGGTAGAGTAGATGCCATTCGCAAACCATTTCCAGCTGACAAGGTCCGGGGAGCTACCGAGCCGGATTCCATGCAAGTGACGCCAGAGATCGATGTATTGGACCACCTTTTCTCCTTGTGAATAAATGTAGTATATTTTTTATTTGTCATTGTTGGCTATTTTGTTAAAGTAATACAAGAATTAATTTTGTCACAAGCATGATTTGCACCATATTTGCACATGGGAGTCAAGTTATTGCACGGTTCAATGTATACCGCAAGTTATAGCACTAAAGTGACTTTTCTCGCCAATTTTAGACACTGATGGTGTAATTGACTCATAAATTTTCCCTGCCTAGGCCTAGGTGGACCTGCCAAATTTAGCCACCGTCCCGAGACAAAGAAGAAGAGCAAGTATCGCACCACTGCACAAATGTCAGCCTACCAGGACATGCGGGTGAGCACCCCGGGTCTTGCTGATCTTGCATGCGACTGCCATGTTCTTTTAGACCAAGTCACTTGGTGGAACGAGTAGGACACGGCCTATTTATCTACCATGGCGGACACCACATACCACAGTCTCAAATAGTGTGCGTCCACGGTTCTAGGCGTTCACCACCATGTATAACATGATCCCCGCCCTGCTAGTTCTCGGCGGAGTCATCACCGGGGTGCGTGCGGCAGCACCTCCTCCGGTGCCGGTGCCGGTGCCGCCCAAGGTTCCCGCAGCTCCCCCGGCTGCTGCCGGGCCGCTTAAGTACCCAGCACTCCTTGCTTTCGGTGACTCGATTATAGACACAGGTAACAACAACTATATCAGGACAATCGTTAGGGCCAACTTCCCGCCCTACGGCAGGGACTTCCCCGGGCACAAGGCTACCGGCCGGTTCTCGGACGGTAGGATCAGTGTTGACTTCCTAGGTACGTACTATGTATCACCGATCACACACATATATACGGCTATTATATATAATGAGATAGTATCAGTCACTTCACTGTGGATCACAATGGTTTTGTAAATGCAGCGGCGGCACTTGGTGTGAAGGAGAATGTCCCGCCGTACCTGAAGAAGGACCTCACCCTCGACGACCTCAAGACCGGTGTCAGCTTCGCATCGGCCGGGAGCGGCTACGACAACGCCACCTGCAGGACCATGGTACGTCGTCGTACGTACGCGTTCACCACACACGACAACGTACACGAGCTCGCGATGCATGCATGGAGCTAGGTCGATGTAGGCACGCATGCAAATCATGTCTACTATCAGTTGATCGAGATCCCTGTATGTATGCATGCATGCAGTCGGCGCTGACGATGGAGCAGCAGCTGAAGATGTTCCTGGAGTACAAGGCCAAGGTGGGGACTATCCCGGACCAGGCCCTCTACCTCCTCGTGTGGGGCAGCAACGACGTCGTGGAGCACTTCACCTTCGGAGACCCCATGTCGGTGGAGCAGTACAGCGACTTGATGTCCCAGCGTGCCATCACCTTCATCCAGACACTCATCAGCCTCGGCGCCAAGAGGATCGCCCTGACGGGGGCGCCGCCAGTCGGCTGCGTGCCGTCGCAGCGCATTCTCTC
The DNA here is from genome assembly GCA_021605205.1 of Aegilops longissima. Lineage (NCBI taxonomy): Eukaryota > Viridiplantae > Streptophyta > Magnoliopsida > Poales > Poaceae > Aegilops > Aegilops longissima. The sequence goes on along the minus strand of CM038677.1, from coordinate 466,700,836 downwards.
TGGCGGGATCCGGCGGCAGTGCTCCCCGGATCGTAACCAGCTAGCGAGCATGTTCAACAACAAGATCAAGGGCAAGATGGCCACGCTCGGCACCAAGCTCCCTGGCGTCACGCTCACATTCATCGACCTCTACGCCATCTTTGAGGACGTGATCCACCGGCACGAGGCGCTTGGGTTCAAGAATGCCAGGGACTCGTGCTGCGGTTTCCTTGGGCTGGCGGTGGCCGTGCTCTGCAACTTCGCCAGCCCGGTCTGCGCCGAACCCGCCAAATACGTCTTCTGGGACAGCTACCACCCCAGCTCCAGTGCCTACAAGGTCATCATTGACTTTGTCGTCGAAAAATACTTCAGATAGAATGAACTAGCAGCTAACTATGAGTGGTAGAGGACCAAGGGGGAAAGGAGGAAAAATAAAAGGAAGAACCCACGCAATAACTCTGGGACTGACTAACAATCAGTCCACAGTTTCTGTTTTCAGTTTAGGTCGAATTTTGTGTCCAATAAGTTAAGGGGTTGACACGTGTCGCTGATCTTTGAGTCGTTGTATCTGTATGCAACAAATTCGACGCCCCAGCCAAAAAAAAAATTCGACGGATTCGCTCCAAAGTTGCCTGGTCGGCCCCGCTTCCAGCGTCCACTTGCCCATACACATGGATTTTGCTACCCCGATCCAGGCTAACGGGCCTGGTTCATTTTTGGAAGAAAATATCCGACCCAGTAACGCCCGCCCACTACCGCCACAAAGTGAACAGCACAGCGAAATTTGGAAAAAAATGGGAGAGGAAAAGAGCTGACCTGGAATCAGACTTATATAGGATGTGGCACTGATGATTTTTTTTTTTGCGGGGAAAAAAAATTCCATTACTCAAGGAGGCATCTCAGCCATAACCAAGTTTACAAGAAAGTCCGGCCCTCCTGCGAACCGCATTGCGATGACGGGGTACTACGACCATACGCAACCAACACATGACTAGCGTTGTTTCGCCAACGGCTACAATGCTAAATACAACCTCTCTAGCCTCAAGGGCTGCTAGATGCTAATCTCTTCAACGAGAGACCGGTGCTGCGATCTATCTCGTCGTGGGTGCCTTGAGCATCGCCACGACCTCCGTGACCGTCCATCTCAACAATGATAGGCATCGTCGTCCTGTGTAAGGCAAGGTCTAGGCCTTCTCTGCACGCTGAGAGCTCCGCCCCAGCGCACTCTCACATGTGCGGATTTCTCGCATGCGCTATATATGATATCCCTCTATCATCTCAAGAATCATGCCTCCTCCGCTGCTCCTGTGGCTGCAACAAAGCTGCCGTCTGTGTTAAGTTTGGCCCAGCCCGCACTAGGGGGGCCCAGCTCGCCCGCGTTGCCGCTATCCTGCAGGGCTGCACGCAGCAAGGGCCATCGCAAACCACCATCTTCCCTTCTCCATATTGGCATGTGGATGTTGCTTGGATGCATAATAGCTAAGTAAGGTAGCCATGTAAGAATCCACGAGAGGCCTCGGCAGGAGGTGGCGGTTTGTCATGGGTAATCTCATTGCGAACATGCCATACTCTCCACATGATCATGAGGACCACCAGCCTCGCTGCCTCATCCGGGGGTTCCAACAGGCGAATAGCCACTCGCCCCGTGTCCCGGATGGTCTCCACCTTGGGTATGTTCCACCATCGCCATGACCTCCATAGCTCCTTTGCCGGTGGGCACTGCAGCGCGTGGAATTCGTCCCTCGCTCAACACCACATAGGGGGCATACGCCAAGATCCTCGAGGTGCCGTGAAGCCTTGTTGGCCCAAGTAGCAAGTGAATTTGTGACAACCCTCCATGCAAACACGCGTACCTTAGGGGGAGCAGGGCACCCCCATATGATCTTCCAGATGGCGCGACGACCATCCGGTGCCCTGCTCATGGAGGTGGCCAATGGACGCTCGCGCTCGTCCATTGCCAGACGGTACGCGGATCGGACGGTGAAGATGCCGTTCTTCTCCGGCGCCCAGGCGATGATATCGTCGGTGACGCGTGGCGAGGTCCGGATGCTAGTGATGATGGCGACATCCGCCGGAAGGAAGTAGCGCTGTAGTAGACCGGTGCGCCAAGAGTCGTCGTCTTCGAGGAGCTCGGCCACCCTCCGCAGGCGGCAAGTGCCCTGCTAAGTGATGGGCTGACGCGAGGGCTCCCGTGGCAGCCATCGGTCCCGCCATATGCGAATGTCCTGACCGTTCCCAACACGCCATATGATGCCCTTTTTCAGGAGCTCGAGGCCGTGTTGGATAGCCTGCCAGGTCGGGGAGGAGTTCCCCGAAAACACCATGTCCTCAAGGCATCCATCATGATAGTATCGGGCCTTTAACACCTGCGCACACAAACTGGTGGGTTTAGTAAGCAAACGCCAGGCCTGCCTCGCTAGGAGAGCCTGGTTAAAAAGGCGGAAATCTCGAACCCTGCACCACCCTTGCTTTTCTCGAGCCTGGATCTTTGGCCAAGCAAGCGGCGTCTTCCTCTTGCCCTCGTGAGGCGCCCCACCGAAGTTGCGAACCATTCTATTCAGGTCATCACAGATCGACATAGGAAGCTTAAAACACCCATAATATAAGTGGGAATAGCTTGGGCAACTGCCTTTATCATGGTTTCTTGCCAAGAGAGAGAGGTGTCACACCAAGCAATAATCCTCTTCAATAGCCGAGATTGCAGATTCTGAAATTTACCTCGTGACATGCGTCCTTCGGGTGTTGGAAGCCCTAGATATTTCTCCTCAAACGTGACAGTACCTATGTTTAATGTAGTTCTTACCGCCTCCTGTTTTTCCAGAGCACAAGCTGTACCAAAGAGAGCACTACATTTGGCCGGATTAATAAATTGTCCGGTGGCATTAGCATATGTGTTTAGCACTTCCTGGACCTTTTGGGCTTCTTCCTCCTCTGCTTTAAAAAACAGTAATGTATCATCTGCAAACAGAAGATGAGACACCCCTGGAGCTCTGCGGCACACTTTTAGCGGGGTAAAGTCGCCTTTTTCTTCTCCTTCTTTCAAGAGAGCAGATAGACCGTCAGCCACAAACAGGAATAAAAACGGGGACAAAGGATCACCTTGCCGTAACCCACATGACGGTGCGAACGATTCCAGAAGGGTTCCATTGAATTTAACTGTATATCTCACCGAGGTGACGCAAGCCATAATCCAGTCCACCCTTTGGCGAGCTTAAACCCATCTTTTTCATCATTCGCTCCAAGAAGATCCAGTCCACTCTATCGTATGCTTTGGAGAGGTCCAGCTTATATGCGCAGAAACTTTTATTTGAGTCTTTCTCCTGCTGAATAAAATGAAAGCACTCAAACGCAATCAAAGCATTATAAGTGATCATACGTCCAGGGACAAAGGCGCTCTGCTCAGGGGAGATAATATCATCCAGTATAGGCCTCAACCGGTTTACCAGACATTTTTCCACCACCTTGTAGAAGACGTTACATAAGCTGATTGGGCGGAACTCCGTGAGCCTCTCTGGGTTATCCACCTTCGGGATAAGAACAATCGACGTGTTGTTCACCCCCTCAGGCATCATCCCTGTCCGAAAGAATTCCTTGACCCCTGCAATTACTTGTTCTCTCATCACGTCCCAATTACGCTGGAAGAAGCGGGGAAGCCATCCGGACCCGGCGCCTTTAGCGGTCCAATCTGAAACAGAGCATCGGCAATTTGCTTGTCTGAAAACTCTGCACATAGTCCATCATTCATGCGGTCAGATACACGGGGTTTAATTAGATCAATTACTGGATCCGCACAAAGAGAGGGGTCAGCAGTAAATAGTTTGGCAAAATAAGAAGTGGCCATGGCCGCCATGGACGCATGGTCCTGATGTGTGACTCCATCATCATCAATGAGAGATTTAATACGGTTTTTACGTGCGCGCCAAACTGCCTTTCGATGGAAGAACTGGGTGTTGCGGTCCCCTTCCCGTAGCCATGCAATGCGGGATCTCTGCATCCACAACATCTCCTCCCTATAGAGCAGTTCGTTCATCCTGTCCGTCGCCTCCCGTATGTCCTTTCTATCTGCATTCATAGACATAAGCTCCGCGAGACGAGAGCGGGATTTGTTAATTTCCCGAATGACATTTCCAAACTTTTTTCGGCTCCACTCTTGCAGTTTTTTCATCATATTTCCTAGTCCAGAAGCTACATCACCAAGATTCAACATAGAGCCCAACTCAGACCAAGTGTTCATAATTACCTCAGGGAGGGAGGGGTCACGTTCCCACATAACCTCGTACTGTCTGCACCTTCTGCCCTCTTGTTGGCGTGGCTCCTCTAGCGCACACTTGAGGAGGATGGCCAAATGATCGGACCTTGGCGCCACCAAATGCTCCACCCTTGCATGGGCGAAAACATCCCTCCAAGCATTGTTAGCCACAGCACGGTCAAGGCGAACCTTGACGTTTGCCCGTCCACCTCGCCGGTTATCAAAGGTGTATGGGAGACCTGCAAAACCGAGGTCGCCCAGACCACAAACCTCAAGAACATCACGGAAATCAAGCATCTGACCTGCCGAGCGCGGTGTGTCGGAGAAGTGCTCAAAACTCCACATCGCCTCGTTGAAATCACCCACCATGACCCAAGGCATGCTGGCCTGCCGATGGAGATTACGGAGGAGGGACCACATGCGATGACGGTCCTCCGTTCGGGGCTCGCCATAAACACAGGTGAGCCGCCAGGGAGGCTCACCCTCCGCACCAGTTACATACGCGTCAATATATCGTTCATTTATTTCTTTTACATCAAGACTCACAGATACATGCCAATACAAAGCAAGACCTCCACTACGACCCACACAATCGAAAGCATCAAAACCTCTTAAACCTAACCGAGCACGGTACATCTTCACTTTATTCTTAGACTGCCTAGTCTCACAAAGAAAAACAATACTAGGGGACTGAGCCTGCACCAGACTCACAAGATCACGAACTGTCCGAGGGTTCCCCCCGCCTCGGCAGTTCCAGCTTAGGATATTCATTGCTCCTGACGGGGCTCCGCCGGCCCCGTCAGTTCGTCGGCGGCCCCTGGGCCGACTGCCTCCATGGTACTAGTTCCGTCCACCATGTCCTGCTCCATCATCCCATCGCCATGCGGAGTCTGTTGTTCGCCCAGAGACTCCGGTGTCCCACGCTTTTTGGCGCACTGAAACCACAAGCTCGTCCCCATCGGACGATACCATAAATCACCAAAGCCTTGCTAGCCTCCTCCCCGCCTACAGCAGCGACTTGATCACCAGCAGCGGCCCGCTTGCCCAATGCAGAGACGCCATCAGAGAGGTCTACGTCGTCCATATTCACTTCCTGAGAAAGATTACGCAGCGCCGGGATCATACCCGAGCTCCTCGGCTGGGAGTAGTCCGAGTGTTGTGTGCCTTTGGAGGTGTGCTCCTGTACCTGAACATGCACGTGGGCATCTGCATGTGCATGGCGATCTTCCATTGCACCCTTGCTGCCTCCTGACATGGCTTGCATCTTTTCGGCTAGCATTGCATCAACGGCAGGGTTTCCAGAGCTGTGATCTGCTACATGCTGCTGACGCCTCGCCGCACTGCCTTCCGGGTGCCGCGCGCCTCGTCCTCCTCGGGCCGACGACCCTGTGCTTTCTGAAGAGAAATCAAGGCCGCGGTACGCCATCGGGTTGACCTTCGCTTTCACTGTTCCGGACTGTCTCCCAAAGCGGCGTGGTGGAGAACATTTGAGTTTGCCGCTATACTTGCCAGATGGAGGTCCTCCTCTCACCTTCCGGCCACACGATTTCTCCTTATGTCCGAGGTAGCCGCATGTGTAGCAGAAGTCTGGCAGTTTTTCATACTGAATTTGGAACTCGACCCTTGTTTTCTTCTCCTGCAGCTTGGCAGTCATGGCCACAGATGTCTCAAGCGCCCGGTACACCGGAACGGCCACACGGACACGCACGTAGTTGCCTGTCTTCTCGCCGAGCTCCATTTGCAAAATTGTTCCTAAGTTGGCGCAGAGTGCTTTTACCACAGTCTCCGTCCTCTAGTTCATGGGCACATCGATGATGCGCACCCAGATCCTCATCTTGTCCAACTTGTAGTCTGACACTTGCCTCATACCATCATGCGCCTCAATCAGCAGCGGATCGTGCTCATACTGCCATGGCCCTCCCCGTAGGACACGAGACATGTCGACCTCGCAACCGAAGTGCACGAGATATTTGTTATCACCTTGGTAAGCATAATCAAAGTTCTCCTTCAACCTCCAACCATCTGCAATATTGTCAAACAGAGTACTAGGGGATGGCCGATCCAAGGAGTACACAAGCATTATCACAGTCCATGGGTGCTCCTGAGCCTGTAGCACACCATCTTCCTCCAAGTCGACCTCCACGAGCTCGGCATCGTCCTCGGAATCCTCTCCTTCTCTGAAAGCCTTCGGGCCTTCCTCATCCCGGATGTTGCGCTCGCGAGTCACCGGCGCCGACCTCGCCGTGCCCGCCGACTTCGCTGGTCCTGCCGATCCCGCTGTCTTCAACTGGTTCCATATTGTCAGCGTCTGCAGCCGTGGGCTGATCCGCGCAGCAGCCTCAGACCTCTCGGAGGTAGGCTTCGGGTGAGCAGCGTCCACAGAGGGAGCCCCGTATGCGCCCCCACCTTCCTCCGAGTTTGCCATGGCCGCCAGCGGCTTCTTTCCTGACTCGTGCGACGGCGGCGGCATATTAGCGGGTGGCGGCGGAATGAAGATCTCAGGACTCCGATCTGGCGGCTTGCGTTGACGTATTGGTAGACCCGCCAAAGCCCTAGACGATTTTATGGAGTCGTTTAGGTGAGTTTCCTTGCGACGGGGGTTAGGGCAACCCGATCTTGACTCGGAGGCGGCTGGGACGCTGGGCACCTGGGGGCCAAGCGATCGGTCTGCGGACATGGCCGCTGCTGTTCCGACGGCCAGCCTGGGCTTGGACGCGGAAGGGAGGCCACACACAGCGGGCACGGCGGCCGGCGGTGGCGGCGGCGAGGCGATCGCCTCCAGATCGCCTAACTGCATGCGCGGGTATCACGGGATCGCGGTGGATTTTTTATTAGTGGCACTGATGATTTATCCCTCAATTCAGCGTTTATTGTTGATCTGTGTAATATACAAGTTGGTAATGCTTGTGGACAACATTATTATTTAGACTAACCACATTCATTATAAACTTATACGGTGTGCTTCAACAAAAATGAAAAATGTGAACTGAAAACACAAACACAAAAGACACGCACGTGAATCTTCTCTATTGTGATGGAACACATACAAACCGCTTCCGCACAAGCACGCAAAATGAAGACGTCTCTGCCATCCTCTGCAAGGCCACCGGCGCGCTGCCCATCGATGTCACTGCCACCGACCACCACCCCGAAGCTTTCCTGGTGCGGTTCATACATCAGCACCATTGTGCCAGGGCGGTCTCGCAGCAGGAGGTCCCTTTCGGCATGGCGAGGCTGCAGGTGCGGACCTGGCGTCTCGAGGCGCATGCGGAGAACATCGACCTCAACCATCATGTCCGGCTCTGCTTGGAGGGGTTGCCTCTCCATGCCTGGGATGAACATGCCGTCGTGAAGGCTATTGGATCTGGCTGTGCGAGCCGGCCTCCAAGCTCAAGACCCAGACCAAGGTCCTCGGCCTCTGGGCATGGACGACGTGCCCAAGCAGGGTCCCGAGGGTGAACTGGATCACCCTTCCAGCGCGGGACGGCGACGAGCCTATCTATGGTCGCCGCGGGCTGGAGCACCGGGTGTTGATTCACTTGGCAATCCATGAAGACCCAACCAGCGGCATCATCGTCTCCACTCCGTACGACTGGCTGTCTGGCTCTACCACGTCGTCGACGGCGAAACTCAGTCGCGAGGCCGTCGGGCGCGCGTCTCCAGGTCCGTGCAACACCACCGTCGCGACCGTGACGAAGACGATGAACGCCGCCGCGGTGGCCGCGATGGCGACCGTGGCCGTGGCCAGTCAAGGCCTGGTGGAAGTGGCTGGGGCGCCAGCCTCCGGCGCAGCCTTTTCAGGGAGCCGCGGGACGAGAGGCAGGATCGGGACCGCGGCCATGAGTCCCGAGGTGACCGCGACGGGGACCTCGTGATGGCTTGCCGCGGAGCCGCAGCTGTTGCATGGCTCCGGCTCGGGCAGTGATGTGGGTGGGCGGCTTGTGGAGAACACTCCGGCTCCGTGGGGCCGCAGCCTCTCCAAGGCGCCCTCCCCCGCAATGGTCAGGCAGCTCTCAGGGACGCGCTGACTCCTCCTGCATCGCCACCTCTATCGCCGACTACGGTGCTTCCGGTGACTCCGCGATCCAAGCGGGGTGAGGCGACGGCCGCTGCTCAGCTACGAACCCCGTCAAAGCCCGGCGCTCATCACCCTTTACTCCCCGACAACGCTGCTGCGGCCTCTCATCGATCTGTCGCCCACACGCCCACCAGGATCACACGCGCCGGACTTTTTCACTGTTCTGACCCATTAACCTAAGTTTAACATGATTTGACCCGTGTTTAAAAGTTTTTTCAGATCTGACTCATTTCGAGACACCAACAACAGTGACGTCTTGCTTACATTAAAGACGCCGCGAACCCCGGTGTCTGGCCCTGGCCCACCTATTGGTAAACCCAAATTTCACACCGACCCTAAACGCAAAGCACCTTGGCGTCTACCTAGCTACATGCGTTCATTTACAGCACTATGCATGCATACGATTTTTAAACCGAGCAGATGACACACGCATACCAAAATCCAGCAAGGAATCACATAGCCATTTAGCGAGACTTATCAGCACCGCCTGCATAAATATCTACTGTCTTAGATGGTTGTCCCATATGGCAGTTAGTGTAGTACAAAAGCTAGCTCGTCTACTATGCAAGAAAATGCATCCAAGAGCAACTCCAATGCGGCGAGCTAAACGGACGCGTGCTTTGTACGATACTTGTCCGTTTGGGTCGGCCATGCGGGTGTGCGCGTCTGCCTTTTGATTTCGGTCGACTGATGCAACCAGTGTTGGCCCGACCATATTTTATAAACGCGGACTGAAAAAGAAAGAAAACCATCAAATACGAAATAAAACATAATTAAACATTAAACAACGGTCAACAGCGGGCCAAAGTCCACATTAACATTAAAAAACATTAATTAAACTTTTAAAAAAGTCCGCTCAGACTGCGGCACGGCTGGGGTCACGATGCCAATCATGGGAGAGGTTTATGTCCGGCTACGGCAGCGCGACACATTACTCTCAGTGATACTGTGCCCGGTGCACCGGGATGTACAACCCGTCCCATGGTCGGTGAATCATCCCCCCCTCCCCCCGACGGCACCAGGTCCACCTCGCCAGACCGCCACGACGAGCTGGCCTCGGCGTCGTGCTTGGCCTCGCCCTTGCCCTTGCCGAAGAAGCCGGCACTCCGGAGGCTTTCGTTGGTTGCCATGCAGGCCCAAGTTAGATGGGCGACATTAAATTTAACCGCGGTGGTGGTTGGGCAGCCGACAAGTGGGCCTGAGTCGAACATCGAACGGACGCTCAGCGTGTCCGTCGGGACGCATATCGGGTGTAAATTTGCGTCAGAAATGCGTCCACATGGACAGCGCGAACGTGAATTGGGTTTTGATCGGCGCGTCGAGCCGACGTTTTTGTTCGTTCTAACCCAAATGGACACCCGCGGACGAAATGCGTCAGCGCAAGGGAGTTGTCCTTGAGACCTGTGCATGCTAATCATTAGTAGGCTTTTTTTAATGCTAACCAAGGAGGTGATGAACTACTACACTTAGCCCATGCCCACGTACACACTTGCATGCATCGATTCACTGGATGTACCTAGCCTGCCCACTAGTTCGTAGTTAGGTGCATTTTCTTGCATGGTAAACGAGCTAGCTCTTGTACTGCACTATACTATCATATGAAACAACCATACAAGACAGTAGATATCTATGTAGGCGGTGCTGATAAATCTCGCTGCAAGGCTATGTGCCTCCTTATTGCACTTTGGTACGCATGTGTTATCTGCTCCGGTTAAAAATTGTATATGCATGTATAGTACTACAAATGAACGCAGGTAGCTAGGTAGACGCCAATGTCTTTGGCGTCTAGGGTCGAGGTGAAATTTGCCACGTTAAACAGTCAACTGGGCTGACCAGGATGTGGGCCAGGGCCAGACGCCTAGGTTTGCGGCGTCTTCGGTGAATGCAAGACGCCACGAATGTTGGCGTCTTGAAATGGGTCAGATCCGAAAAAACTTTCAAACACGGGTCAAATCGTGCTAAACTTCAGCAAATGGGTTAGAACAGTGAAAAAGTCCCACGCGCCACTTCTCTGCAGCGGGCCGCTACGCCGAACGCCATCCATGTGCAACGAAGAGGAGCTGCTAGTTGCCCAGCCAGCTATTCCAGGAGAGCTGGAGGTTCTCTTCCTTCCTGGGCGCGAGGCCCTGCTGCCAACCCCTGCTGCTTCCCCGCCCGCGGCCCCCACGGCGCGCCGGAAAACTCTGGCTGGTGTTGCCATCAGCACAAGTGGCGGGCTCTCTTTTGGGCACACTAGTGCTTGCATCAAGACCGGTGGACGCGCTACGAAAGCGCCGGTGGCCAAGCAAGCTGAGATCCTAGTTTACCGCAGCCTTAGCATTGTCAAGAACGGCAAGGATGTTACACGGGCTATGCTGGAGGCTCTTGAAGAGCGATTCAAAGATCAACTTCCCGCCGATGTGCTTGAAGCGATGAGAACCCTGTTCAAGCTTGATGATGTTCTGTTCAAAAACATTGAGGAGGCTCTGATCGACCGTGCTGGGGATGCTGGACTGGATCATGTTGAGGGAGGGGCCCCTGTGGGAGGGCCCCTGTGGATGCTTGAGGGGCCGAGCCATGTTGGTTCTGTCGTTTGTGTTAGTTTCCAATGTTTCAAAAAATTCCAAGGGCGTCTGTTGCTCCTGTGTACAACTGGGTGTCTTCTATGTACTTGTTCGTGTCCAGCACTAGGTCATGTAGTCGTTCCAGAGTTGGCTGGTGTGGGGTTGACTTTAAGCAATGCTTATGTAATGGCATCCTGGGCCTTTGTATCACCTCATGTTCAACGGTTAGACTGTTTCCTTATGATTGAACAACATATAAATGTGTTGAGTTGGAACGTAAGGGGCCTCAACTGCCCAGACCGCCGTGCCACCATCCACGAGACCGCCACGGCTTCCTCTGTCAAATAGTGTGTCTACAAGAAACAAAGCTTGAAAATGTTGATATGTTCACGACAAGTTTCCTTGGTGGGCATATGCTTTGCAATTTTGCTCAGCGACCATCTATTGGTACCCGGGGTAGTATCCTCATGCTCCCGGATGATGACCATGTTGCTGTAACTGATATGGTGACCACCACCTTCTGCCTTTCAGCGACGATACACATCAAGCACTCCGATGTCAGCTATCGAATCACCGTTGTGTACGGGCCAACATCCTCCTCCCTCAAGGAGGGCTTCTTCACGGAGTTGATTAGTCATAAGCCACCGTGTGGAGAGCTTTGGCTAGCTCTTGGTGATTTCAACCAAATCTACCGCGCGAGGGATAAAAATAAGCGAAATGTCAATAGAAGACGAATCACCAGATTTTGGACAACATTGCAGAGTTGTGACCTTAAAGAGATCCACCTTCAAAACAGACGCTTCACTTAGTCAAATGAGCGATCAAACCCGACGTTATGCAAGCTGGACTCTTTCTTGTGCAACGCGGAGTGGGACATCCAGTTCGGCACGCATATTCTCCATGTGCTGTCCTCGTCGCTCTCTGACCACTACCCGCTTTTGCTTGCTGATGACAAAGGACCATGGAGGCCTTGTGCCTTCAAGGTCGAAATTTTTTGGGCCGCCCTCTCGGGATTCCAGGATGTTGTTTCGGAGTCTTGGAACGAACAGACTGTGCACACCGAGCCCTTCCATGTGTTGCACCAGAAATTGAAAATAACTGGAGATCACCTCTCCGCCTGGAGTAAGGGGCTATTCTCTAGGATAAAGTTACTCCACCATGCGTCTCTTCTCGTCATCCTGCATCTCGACGTCGCATAGGAGTCCAAGCAGCTCTCTACCATGGAGGTGGGCCTTCGGTCCAGGCTCAAAAGGAGAATCATTGGGTTTGCGGTGCTTGAGCGTGCTCGCAAAAAACAATGTGCTAGGCTATGTAACCTCAGAGAAGGGGACGTAAATACCAAATTTTTTCGTCGGCGGGTCAATGCGAGGAGGAGAAAGAATCACATTCATCGGCTTAAACACAAAAGAACAACCAAGAACATGCTACGGGAGATGGATCACAGATCGCTACCACTAGACGCGCAGTGTCGTGCAGCGAAAGAAGAGTTGGGGCCAGCGCGTCTGCGTGGATCGTCTCCTCCTCGTCTGATCTCCCTCGTACAGCCGGTCGTTGGATCCCACGTGTAGGTTCGCCGGAGCGGTGCAAGTGCACCGCCTCTAACGGTATCTGCGCGTGCAGGAGGAACACCGTGCATCGGACTGCTAGGTCCGATCACACAGTCGGCGGCGAGTGGAGGTGGCTATTCGCAACACATGCAAACCCTAGTGACAGCGCCGAAGTGATCAACCTCATGAGTGTGCCATACCCCCACTTTATATAGGCATCCGTCGCGGGCTCAACACTTGGGCCTCGCACGGATCCTAAAGCCCAAAGTCTGTTCGGCCTGGATCTGAATCCGAGTAGGATCACTTCCGACTCGTGGAGTCGGACCAGGCGTCATAGGTTCCTTCCCTTAAGCGTGCAGACCCCTTAGGTTCTCATTCACTTGGTCGCGAGTCAGATCACAACCGGCTCGTCTAGTCGGTAACAGCCTCTAGCAAAGCGTGCCGACTCCAAGTGTCCGATGAAGCTGGTTAGGCGAACCTGTACATCACACTTCTATTCCCTTTGCCACATGATATATGTTGTCGGGCTCAAGGCGAGTCTGTCATCCTTGTGCTAGCCCGACCTCTTTCTCGTTCCAGTGATGCTGAGCACTAACCGGATTATGTCATAATCGTAATCGCATGGCCATGCTTATCTTGGTCGGATCACACGAGGGGCCCAGAGTATGTCTCTCCTGATCGGAGGGGCAAATCCCATCTTGCTTGACCATGTCTCGCAACATGGCCTAAACAAGCCCGAAACCTACCTTTGTAACTATCCAGTCATGGAGTAGCGTTTGGTTGGCCCAAAGCAAGTCTGTCCCCATCCCAAGTACATGCGCCAGCTCAGGTCTTAGGACATAGAATGTATGTTGTACTAGAGACTCATAGATGACATATCACTGTGTCTCATAGTTAGGTCTATCTGACTCGGACCTTATCTCAACTCGGATCCGACTACGTCGAATCCGACCAGATCCTTCCGAGTCCATATTATCCGGCTAGCATTCAATGCTCCATGGCTAGTGAGACCAATCCATCTACTGTGTTATATGCTAGTCTAGTCGGTTGCGCGTCCACACAACCCTTTCGACTAGGGACCTTTTGGGAAAGTCATCATACAATACATAGTCCCACAAAAAAGTCACGTACTTTTTGATACACATCATTGATAATGTCCAACGACAATCTTTATTCATAAACACATAGGAAATATCATCATCCATGATTGCCTCTAGGGCATATCTCCAACAAAGCAAAAGGAACAACTCGTCCATGCGCACTTCTCTAGCGTCATGTAAAAGGGAGAGGCGAGATCCATAGACTCTAGTTGGGAGGAGCTCAATTTGGAGACTGGTACATCTATCTATAATTTTTTATTGTTCCATGCTGTTATATTATCATTCTGGGATGTTTTACAATCATTTTACAACAACTTTATATCATTTTTTGGGACTAACCTATTGACATAGTGCCCAGTGCTAGTTGTTGTTTTTTACTTCACAGAAAATCAATATCAAACGGAGTCCAAACGCAGTGAAAATTTTGGAGATTTTTTCTGGACCAGAAGACACCTGTTGGGCCAAAGAAGTACCAGAGGGGGGCACCGAGGGGAGCACAACCCACCAGGGTGCCCCTGGGGGCCCAGGCGCGCCCAGGTGGGTTGTGCCCACCTCGGCCGCCCCCCGCACCGCCTCTTTGCTCTATAAATACCCTAAAAATCCAAAAACCCTAGGGGAGTCGATGAAACACAATTCCAGCCGCCGCAAGTTCCAAAAACACGAGATCCAATCTAGAAACCATAACGGAGGGGTTCATCATCCTCATTGGTGCCTCTCCGACGATACGTGAGTAGTTCATTATAGACCTACGGGCAGTAGCTAGATGCCTTTCTCTCTCTCTCTTTTGATTCTCAATACAATTGTCTCTTGGAGATCTATTTAATGTAACTCTTTTTGCGGTGTGTTTGTTGGGATCCGATGAACTCTGAGTTTTTGATCATATCTATATTTTTATCCATCAAAGTTATTTGAGTCCTCTCTTGATCTCTTATATGCATGATTACTTATAGCCTCGTATTTCTTCTTCGAATCTTTGGTTTAGTTATGTGCTACTTCTTGAGCTTGCGTTGGTTTTTCCCTTGAAGAGGAAAGGGTGATGCATCAAAGTAGAGATAAGTATTTCCCTCGGTTTGAGAACGAAGGTATCGATCTAGTAGGAGACAACGCACAAATCACCTAATACCTGCGCAAACAATCAAACAACTTGCACCCAATGCGATAAAGGGGTTGTCAATCCCTTCACGGTTACTTGCAAAAGTGAGATCTGATAGAGATAGATAAACTGTAAAGTAAATATTTTTGGTATTTTTGGTTTATAGATCGGAAAGTAAAAGATTGCAATATAGTAGATCGGAAACTAATTTGATGGAAAATAGGAACTTGTATGATGGAAAATAGACCCAGAGGCCATAGGTTTCACTAGAGGCTTCTCCTAAGATAGCAAATAATACGGTGGGCGAACAAATTATTGCCGAGCAATCGATAGAAAAGCGCAAAGTTACGATGATATCTAAGGCAATGATCATGAATATAGGCATCACGTCCGTGTCAAGTAGACCGAAATGATTCTGCATCTACTACTATTACTCCACACGTACATCGACCGACTCCTGCCTGCATCTAGAGTATTAAGTTCATGAAGAAGAGAGTAACGCACTAAGTAAGATGACATGATGTAGAGGAATTAACTCAAGCAATATGATGAAAACCCCATCGTTTTATCCTCGATGGCAACAATACAATACATGCCTTGCTGCCCCTACTGTCACTGGGAAAGGACACCGCAAGATTGAACCCAAAGCTAAGCACTTCTCCCATTGCAAGAAAAACCAATCTAGTTGGCCAAACCAAACCGATAGTTCGAAGAGAATTACAAAGATATCAAATCATGCATAAAATAATTCAGAGAAGATTCAAATAATATTCATAGATAAGCTGATCATAAATCCACATTTCATCGGATCTTGGCAAACACACCGCAAAAAAGTATAGATCTCCAAGAACATCGAGAAGAACATGGTATTGAGAATCAAAGAGAGAGAAGAAACCATCGACCTACTAGCTAGGGACCCGTAGGTCTGTGGTAAACCACTCACGCTTCATCGGAAGGGCAATAGTGTTGATGTAGAAGCCCTCCGTAATCGAATCCCCCTCCGGCAGGGTGCCGGAAAATTCCCTAGATGGGATCTCACGGGTACAGAAGGTTGCGGCAGTGGAAAAGTGTTTTCGTGGATGCCTCTGGTTTTTTGGGGATATATGGGAATATATAGGCAAAAGAATTAGGTTGGGAGGTGCACGAGGGGCCCATAAGGGTGGGGGCTTGCCCTACCCCCTGGGCGCGCCCTCTGTCCTTGTGGCTCCTCCGACTTCATCTCCAAGTTTCCTGGTTTGCTTTTGGTCCAAGAAAAAACATTGCGAAGGTGTCATTCCGTTTGGTATTCCTTTTCTGCGAATCTCTAAAACAGGGAAAAAACAGGAACTGGCACTGGGCTCTAGGTTAATAGGTTAGTCCCAAAAATAATATAAAACAACATATTAATGCATATAAAACATCCAAAAGAGATAATAAATAGCATGGAACAATAAAAAATATAGATAGTTGGAGATGTATCAAGCATCCCCAAGCTTAATTCATGCTCGTCCTCGAGTAGATAAATGATAAAAACAAATTTTTTGATGTGGAATGCTACCTAACATATTTATCCATGTAATTTTCTTTATTGTGGCATGAGTGTTCAGATCCGTAAGATTCAAAGCAAAAGTTTAATATTGACATCAAAACAATAATACTTTAAGCATACTAACAAGGCAATTATGTCTTGTCAAAATAACATGGCCAAAGAAATCTTATCCCTACAAAATTATATAGTCTGGCTATGCTCCATCTTCATCACACAAAATATTCAAATCATGCACAACCCCGGTTTTTGCCAAGCAATTGTTTCATACTTTAGTATTCTCAAACTTTTTCAACTTTAACGCAATACATAAGCGTGAGCCATGGACATAGCACTATAGGTGGAATAGAATGGTGGTTGTGGATAATACAAAAAGAGGGAGATAGTCTCACATCAACTAGGCGTATCAACGGGCTATGGAGATGCCCATCAATAGATATCAATGTGACTGAGTAGGGATTCCCATGCAACAGATGCACTAGAGCTATAAGTTTATGAAAGCTCAAAAAGAAACTAAGTGGGTGTGCATCCAACTCGCCTGCTCACGAAGACCTAGGGCAATTTGAGGAAGCCCATCATTGGAATATACAAGCCAAGTTCTATAATGAAAAATTCCCACTAATATATGAAAGTGATATCATAGGAGACTCGCTATCATGAAGATCATGGTGCTACTTTGAAGCACAAGTGTGGAAAAAGGATAGTAACATTGTCCCTTCTCTCTTTTCTCTCATTTTTTTTTGTTTGGGCCTTTCTCCTTTTTTGGCCTCTTTTTTTCGTCCGGAGTCTCATCCCGACTTGTGGGGGAATCATAGTCTCCATCATCCTTTCCTCACATGGGACAATTCTCTAATAATAAAGATCATCACACTTTTATTTACTTACAACTCAAAAATTACAACTCGATACTTAGAACAAAATATGACTCTATATGAATGCCTCCGGCGGTGCACCGATGTGCAATGAATCAAGAGTGACATGTATGAAAGAATTATGAACGGTGGCTTTGCCACAAATACGATGTCAACTAACTGATCATGCAAAGCAATATGACAATGATGGAACGTGTCATAATAAACGGAATTGTGGAAAGTTGCATGAGAATATATCTTGGAATGGCTATGGAAATGCCATAATAGGTAGGTATGATGGCTGTTTTGAGGAAGGTGTATGGTGGGTGTATGGTACCGGCAAAAGTTGTGTGGTACTAGAGAGGCTAGCAATGGTGGAAGGGTGAGAGTGCGTATAATCCATGGACTCAACATTAGTCATAAAGAACTCACATACTTATTGCAAAAATCTATTAGTCATCGAAACAAAGTACTACGTGCATGCTCCTAGGGGGAGGGTTGGTAGAAATTAACCATCGCGCAATCCCGACCTCCACACAAACGAAGACAATTAATAAATAAATCATGCTCCAACTTCATCACATAACGGTTCACCATACGTGCATGCTACGGGACTCACAAACTTTAACACAAGTATTTCTCAAATTCACAATTACTCACTAGCATGACTCTAATATCACCATCTTTATATCTCAAAACAATCATAAGGAATCAAACTTCTCATAGTATTCAATGCACTGTATATGAAAGTTTTTATTATATCCCTCTTGGATGTCTATCATATTAGGACTAAATTTATAACCAAAGAAAATTACCATGCTGTTTAAATAATCTCAAAATAATATAAGTGAAGCATGAGATTTCATTAATTCTATAAAATAAATCCACCGTCGTGCTCTAAAAATATATAAGTGAAGCACTAGAGCAAAATTTCCTAGCTCAAAAGATATAAGTGAAGCACATAGAGTATTCTAATAAATCACGATTCATGCGTGTCCCTCTCAAAAGGTGTAGCAAGGATGATTGTGGCAAACTAAAAAGCAAAGACTCAAATCATACAAGACGCTCCAAGCAAAACACATATCATGTGGTGAATAAAAATATAGCCTCAAGTAAAGTTACCGATAGAGCGAAGATTTAAAGAGGGATGCCTTCAGGGCATCCCCAAGCTTAAACTCTTGGTTGTACTTGAATATTACCTTGGGGTGCCTTGGGCATCCCCAAGCTTAGGCCCTTGCCACTCCTTATTCCATAGTCCATCAAATCCTTACCCAAAACTTGAAAACTTCACAACACAAAACTCAACAGAAAAACTCATCATCTCCATTAGTATAAGAAAACAAATCACCACTTTTGGTACTGTTGTGAACTCATTCTTTATTTATATTGGTGTAATATCTACTGTATTCCAACTTTTTTCCATGGTTCATACCCCCCGATACTACCCATAGATTCATCAAAATAAGCAAACAACATATAGAAAACAGAATCTGTCAAAAACAGAATAGTCTGTAGTAATCTGTAACTCTCGAATACTTCTGTAACTCCCAAAATTCTAAAAAATTAGGACAACCTGGGAAATTTGTGTAAACACCAGATTTAATAAGAATCAGATCAAAAGCACGCTTCTGTGAATTACGAAAATTATTTTCCTGGGCGCAAAAGTTTCTGTTTCTCAGCAAGATCAAAACAACTATCACCGTAAGCTATCCCAAAAGTCTTACTTGGCACAAACACTAACTAAAACACAAAACCACATCTAAACAGAGGCTAGATGAATTATTTGTTGCAAAACAGAACCTAACAAGCAAAAACAAAAATAAAATCTGGTTGCCTCCCAACAAGCGCTATTATTTAACGCCCTTAGGTAGGCATAAAAACACGAATAGATCTAAGTATTGTCATCTTTGGTATGCAATCCATAAGTAGCTCTCATAGTAGATTCATATGGCAATCTAATTTTCTTTCTTGGAAAGTGTTCCATGCCCTTCCTTAACGGAAATTGAAATCTAATGTTTCCTTCTTTCATATCAATAATTGCACCAATCGTTCTAAGGAAAGGTCTACCAAGGATAATAGGACATGTAGGATTGCAATCTATATCAAGAACAATGAAATATACACGCACATAATTCCTATTTGCAAAAATAAGAACATCATTAATTCTTCCCATAGGTTTCTGAATAATAGAATCCGCAAGATGCAAATTTAAAGAACAATCATCAAATTCATGGAAACCTAACACATCACATAAAGTTTTTGGAATCGTGGAAACACTAGCACCCAAATCACACAAAGCATGGCATTCATAATCTTTAATATTAATCTTAATAGTAGCTTCCCACTCATCATAAAGTTTTCTAGGGATAGAAACTTCCAATTCAAGCTTTTCTTCAAAAGATTGCATCATAGCGTCAACGATATGTTTAGTAAAAATCTTTGTTTTGAGTATAAGCATGAGGAGAATTCAACATGGATTGCAACAAGAAAATACAATCTATTAAAGAAAAATTATCATAATTAAATTCCTTGAAATCCAAAAGAGTGGGTTCATTGCTACTTAAAGTTTTGACCTCTCCAATCCTACTTTTATCACTTTTTGCATCTAGATCTAAAAACTCCGAATCATTGGGACGCCTTTTAACTAAAGTTGAATCATCTCCAATCCCATATTTATCAAGATTTATATTAGAAAACAAAGTTTCAATAGGAGTCACATCAATCACTTTAAGATCTTCATCATTATTTTCACGGAAACTAGAAGAACACGCTTTTACAAACCAATCTCATTTAGCACGCATCTTAGCGGTTCTTTCTTTGCACTCATCAATGGAAATTCTCATATCCTTGAGATACTCATTAATATCATGCTTGGGTGGAATAGGTCTAAGTTTCAAAGAATCGACATCGAAAGAAATTCTATCCATGTCCCTAGCCAAATCATCAATCTTAAGCAATTTTTCTTCAATCAAAGCATTGAAATTCTTTTGCGAACTCATAAATTATTTAACACTATTATCAAAATCAGAGGGCATCTTATTATAATTTCCATAATAATTGTTGTAGGAATTACCATAATTATTAGAGGAATTACTAGGAAATGGCCTAGGGTTAAAATTACCTCTATAAGCGTTATTACCAAAATTGTTCCTACCAACAAAATTCACATCCATAGATTCATTATTATTTTCAATCAAAGTAGACAAAGGCATATCATTAGGATCAATAAAAGCACTCTTGTTAGAAAATAACTTCATAAGCTCATCCATCTTTCCACTCAAAATATTAATCTCTTCAATCGCATGCACTTTTTTACTAGTGGAAGATCTTTCGGTATGCCGTCGAGAATAATTAACCATAATATTATGTAGGAGTTTAGTAGCTTCTCCTAAAGTAATTTCCATAAAATTACCTCCCGCAGCCAAATCTAAAAGATTTCTAGAAGCAAAATTCAATCCGACATAAAAAGTTTGTATAATCATCCACAAATTCACACCATGAGTAGGGCAATTTCGTATCATCAATTTCATCCTCTCCCAAGATTACGCAACATGTTCATGATCAAGTTGCTTAAAATTTATAATCTCGTTCCTAAGGGAGATGATCTTAGCGGGAGGAAAATACTTGGAAATAAAAGCATCTTTACACTTATTCCATGAATCAATACTATTTTTAGGCAAAGATGAAAACCAAGTTTTAGCACGATCTTGAAGTGAGAACGGAAATAGCTTCAATTTAACAATACCATTATCCACATCTTTTTTATTTTGCATATCACACAAATCAATGAAATTATTAAGATGGGATGCAACATCTTCACCAGGAAGGCTAGAAAACTGATCTTTCATAACAAGATTCAGCAAAGCGGCATTAATTTCACAAGATTACGCACTAGTGGCGGGAGCAATCGGAGTGCTAATAAAATCATTGTTATTGGTGTTGTAAAAGTCACACAATTTGGTATTCTCTTGAGCCATGGTGACAAAGCAAGCAATCCAATACACGAGCACACAAAAAGCAAGCGAAGAAGACGAACGGAAGAGCGGAGAAGAAAAGGCGAATCTTTTCGAAAATCGTTTTAGAAGTGGGGGAGAGGAAAATGAAAGGCGAATAATGTAATGCAAGAGATGAGAGTTTATGATGGGTACTTGGTATGTCTTGACTTGTCATAGATCTCCCCGACAACGGTGCCAGAAATGAGCTTCATTGACGGGATGTGAGTGCCGCTTACCTAGCCTCCCCGGCAACAGCGCCGGAAATTCTTCCTGCTACTTCTTGAGCTTGCGTTGGTTTTTCTCTTTAAGAGGAAAGGTGATGCAGCAAAGTAGAGATACGTATTTCCCTCAGTTTGAGAGCCAAAGTATCAATCCTGTAAGAGACAACGTACAAATCACCTAATACCTGCACAAACAATCAAACAACTTACACCCAATGCGATAAATGGGTTGTCAATCCCTTCACGGTTACTTGCAAAAGTGAGATCTGATAGAGATAGATAAACGGTAAATTAAATATTTTTGGTTTATAGATCGTAAAGTAAAGGATTGCAATATATTAGATCGGAAACTAATATGATGGAAAATAGAAACTTGTATGATGTAAAATAGACCCGGGGCCATAGGTTTCACTAGAGGCTTCTCCCAAGATAGCAAATAATACGGTGGGTGAACAAACTACTGCCGAGCAATTGATAGAAAAGCGCAAAGTTATGACGATATCTAAGGCAATAATCATGAATATAGGCATCACGTCTGTGTCAAGTAGACCGAAATGATTCTGCATCTACTACTATTACTCCACACATCGACCGACTCCTGCCTGCATCTAGAGTATTAAGTTCATAAAGAACAGAGTAACGCATTAAGTAAGATGACATGATGTAGAGGAATTAACTCAAGCAATATGATGAAAACCCCATTGTTTTATCCTCAATCGAAACAATACAACACGTGCCTTGCTGCCCCTACTGTCACTGGGAAAGGACACCGCAAGATTGAACCCAAAGCTAAGCACTTCTCCCATTGCAAGAAAAACCAATCTAGTTGGCCAAACCAAACCGATAGTTCGAAGAGAATTACAAAGATATCAAATCATGCATAAAAGAATTCAGAGAATATTCAAATAATATTCATAGATAAGCTGGTCATAAATCCACAATTCATCGGATCTTGGCAAACACACCGCAAAAAAGTATTACATCGAATAGATCTCCAAGCACATCGAGGAGAACATGGTATTGAGAATCAAAGAGAGAGAATAAGCCATCTAGCTACTAGCTATGGACCCGTAGGTCTGTGGTAAACTACTCATGCTTCATCAGAAGGGTAATGGTGTTGATGTAGAAGCCCTCAGTGATCGAGTCCCCCGCCGGCAGGGTGCCGGAAAAGGTCCCTAGATGGGATCTCACAGGTATAGAAGGTTGCGGCGGTGGAAAAGTGTTTTCGTGGATGCCTCTGGTGGTTTGGGGATATATGGGAATATATAGGCAAAAGAATTAGGTCAGGAGGTGCACGAGGGGCCCACAAGGGTGGGGGGCGCGCCCTACCCCCTGGAGATTTTTTGGAGATTTGTTCTGGACTAGAAGACACCTATTGGGCCAAGGAAATACCAGAGGGGGGCTCCAAGGGGAGCACAACCCACCAGGGCGCGCCTGGGGGCCCAGGCGCGCCCAGGTGGGTTGTGCCCACCTCGGTCGCCTCCTGCACCGCCTCTTTAATTTGATCTATAAAGACCCCGAAAATCCAAAAACCCTAGGTGAGTCGACGAAACACAATTCCAGCCATTGCAATTTCCAGAAACACGAGATCCAATCTAGACACTATCACGGAGGGGTTCATCATCCTCATTGGTGCCTCTCCGATGATGCGTGAGTAGTTCATTATATACCTACGGGTCCGTAGGCAATAGCTAGATGGCTTCCTCTCTCTCTTTTAATTCTCAATACAATGGCCTCTTGAAGATCTATTTGATGTAACTCTTTTTCCGGTGTGTTTGTTGGGATCCTATGAACTTTGAGTTTATGATGAGATCTATATTTTTATCCATGGAAGTTATTTGAGTCCTCTCTTGATCTGTTATATGCATGATTACTTATAGCCTCGTATTTATTCTTTGAATCTTTGGTTTAGTTAGGCCGACTAGATCGATTTTTCTTGCCATGGGAAGAGGTGCTTTGTGATGGGTTCGGTCTTACGGTGCTCAATCCCACTGACAGAAGGGGAAATGACACGTATGTATCGTTGCCATTAAGGATAACAAGATGGGGTCTATTCCTACATGAATAGATCTTGTCTACATCATGTCATCATTCTTATTGCATTACTCCGTTTCTCTATGAACTTAATACACTAGATGCATGCTGGATAGCGGTCGATGTGTGGAGTAATAGTAATAGATGCAGGCGGGAGTTGGTCTACTAATCTTGGACATGATGCCTATATAATGATCATTGCCTGGATATCGTCATAATTATTTGAAGTTCTATCAATTTCCCAACAGTAATTTGTCTACCCACCGTATGCTATTTTCTCGAGAGAAGACACTAATGAAATCTATGGCCCCCGGGTCTATTTTCTCATCATATATCTTCATATCTATATTGCTATTTGCCTATTTATTTATTTGCATCTTTTATTTTCAGATTTATATTATCAAAAACCCAAAAATACCTTGCTAAATATTAGTTACCGTTATTCTATTTGCATCTACCAAATTATATCTTTACCAATCTTTTACCCGAGAGGGATTGACAACCCCTCTTACGCGTCGGGTTGTAAGGATTTGTTCTTTGTGTGCAGGTTGTGTTGCTTCATCCCTTCCTCTTCGGGGAAAAACTGACGCGGACACGAGCCATCAAGAAAGGATTTCTGGCGCTGTTGCCGGGGACACATCATCAACATCTATCAGGTTCCTAATCACAAATCTCATCTCCTTGCAATTTACATATTTGCCATTTGCCTCTCGTTTTCATCTCCCCCACTTCACAAAAATTTGCCGTTTTATTCGCCCCTTTTTCGTTCGCTGTTTTCTCATCAGATCTGTTTTTGTGTGCAATCTTGTTTGCATAGTCACGATGACTCAAGAGGACACCAAGTTGTGTGATTTTTTCAACACCAATAATAATGATTTTATTAGCACTTCAATTGCTCCTCCTGCCACTAGTGTGGAATCTTGTGATATAAATGCCGCTTTGTTGAATCTCGTTATGAAAGATCAAATTTCTGGCACTCCTAATGAGGATGCCTCGTCCCATCTTAACACATTCGTAGAATTATGCGATATGCAAAAGAAAAAAGATGTGGACAATGATATTATGAAGTTGAAATTATTTCTGTTTTCTTTGCGAGATCATGCAAAAATTTGGTTTTCTTCTTTGCCTTGCAATAGTATTGATACGTCTCCAACGTATCTATAAATTTTGATTGTTCCATGCTGTTATATTATCATTTTTGGATGTTTTACAATCATTTTATAGTTATTTTATATCATTTTTTGGTACTAACCTATTGACATAGTGCAAAGTGCCAGTTGTTGTTTTCTGCATGTTTTTACATGGCAGGAAATCAATACCAAATGGAGTCCAAACGCAGCGAAACTTTTTGTGGATTTTTTGGACCAGAAGACATCTAGTGGGCCGAAGAAGCACAGGGGGGGTTGTAGCGACCGACCTCAGACGGTCAAGCCTCGTATTCTTGTGCCATCCACGGATCGGTATCTTTGGCACACACAGTACATCAATGTATATATCAAAGTGCAATCACATGTATAATTAACGTAAAACTGATATATACCTCATAAGTCACAATGAAACAATTAGTCGGGTGTGGAGCCCCATCAACGCCATCGGCAGGTTGAGTGTAGACCGTAACCCTGTATCGTAACTCTTACTCGTCGAGGAAATATCTGCAACATGATACGTTGCAGCCGTGTAGGTCAGTACATTGAATGTACTGGCAAGACCACAACATAAATAAACAGATGGTAAAACTATACTATATGCAATTTGGCTTTGTGGCTCTGTATCTGAGTTTTATTTGCATAAAAGCTGATTTTACTTTCCCTACATCAAGGAATAAATGAAGTCTGTACTATGGAGTTTTCTATCATGACATGGTTCCGCCAACCGATGTCTCATAGCCCAAAATCATCATATGTTGCCCACAATTAAGTTATCAATCCAGTGTTGAGAGTTCCGAGATAGATCCAAGTCCAGATGCTCAAATTGTCCGTAACCGGGGACACGGCTAATCGATTAGGTTTAAACCCTCTGCAGAGGTTTGTACACTTTACCCACAAGATTCGATCCCTCTCTTTACGTTCTCGCACTTGAGGTGTTTGAGAACAAGATGACCAAACATGGTCTTCGAAGAGTTCCTCGACCACCGTCCGGTACTCATCCCATCCTACCGTAGTTCTACATCTGCTAGCACCGTCCCAGCCAGAGTCACCACTAAGGTCAACCAAGCCAGAGCCCATAATGACTTGCGGTTGCACAGGTAAGCTTCCGGGCATGAAGTATTCTTTCGTCTCTTTGAGTCTGGGTGAAGCTTTCCGCAAGATGTCATGGCGCTTCTCCATGCATCCCGGCCAACCACTGGTTTCTCCAGGGTGCCCGTCAACCGTCCTTCACCCAGTAGTGTGTATTAAATTCTTGTCTTGAGTCTTGAAGTCTTGAAGTCTCGAAAATGCAGTCCTTGCATATGCCATCATGGAGTTGTCGTCATTGACGTAGAGTCCTCCTTCTTCACACCACTCTCGAGCACTCATACTAAGCCCGTCTACTATAGCGTAGCATTAAAATAAAATATCGTCCCGGGCTTGGTAACAGGGTGATGGGTTCCTACCTCATGCATACTACTCAACTACAAGAACTCAATATCACTACTGGAGGTGGTTGTAAAGATGCCACTAAATGCAATAAACCATAGGTATGAAAGCATGGTCAAAGTGAACTTGCCTTGCTGACGATCTTCGAAAACTAAGGGCTCGTGGTAGCAAGCTTCGCACTCCGGAAATTCTACCGAGACAAACAATAATCACAATAAGCATATAGCATATGATCACATAACACAATAGCATAGTAACATAACACACCAAAACAAAGCGAATCAAAACCCAAAAGAAAACTCAAGAAATCCAACTCAAAGTTTTCCTACTTCAAGCAACAACTAGAAATAGTTTTACATAACAAAATTTTCTCAACATAACCTAACCATGGGTTTATGTTAACTTAACATAAAGGAATGCATTAAGCAACTAGGAGCAAAAAGAATCAATTTAAAATCTAGTATGAAACTCCTATTAGGCCTAATTCAAGTTCTATTAAGAAAAATAAAATAAAAGTTTTATTTATTATAAATAAAAGTTCATGCTCTAAAATGACAGAAACTATCCTAGAATAATTAATCACATGTGAAAAATAAATTTCTTTACTAATTAAAATAATAGGAAAACAGTAGCTAGTTAATTAATTAAGAGAAACAAGATTCTGATAGAAACTAATTTTTATTAATCCTAAAATACCCAAATTAATTTCTACGGTTAGGTAATGTCAAAACAAAGTTGGGACAAAAGAATCATATAAAAATAATTTTCCTAACTCATTCTATGGCAGAATTACTATTCTGACTAAATCTAAAATAAAGCAATTATAAATAATTTTATCATAGCTAAATATATATTCTACAGAAACTATAAGAAATTTGCAAACCAACAAAAAAGAATCACTTAAAAATATTAAGTAGAATAAAAGTTATGAATTTTTCAAATCTGGAACTATTCATTAAAACAGAAAAACGAAATTAAAGAAAAAATGGCTAAATGGGCCTAACTAACGCACTGCGCGTAATATAACTAAAACGGCCTATGGTTTAAACGAAGCGGGCGGTACTAAATAAAAAAACTTAACTTAACTAAACATAGCGAACCGGTGAAAACCGGTTTTATTTAAAGCGTTCTTCTGGGGTTCTAATCCTAGCCGTAGGATCGGGATCGGACGGGAGAAGGAGCTCGGCTTACGGCGTCGACGGCGGCGGAGGCTCGGCGGCGAGTGTCCCGCGTCTCCGTGGCGGGGCGTCGGCGGAGTGGTCCGGCGGGTGCGGAAGGGCTCGGGGTCCGTCTGGTGGAGTCAACGGAGCTCGGCGTGGGCTAGGCGGCGGCGGCGAGGTGAATGGCGGCGGGGTTCGCAACTCCGCGGCGTGAGGAGAGAGGGAGGTCCGCGAGGCGGCGAGGGGAATGGGGGGGAGGGTACTTATAGGGGTGCGACTCGGGCGAGGGTGAATCGGGAGGATCGAATCCGGATCCTTGGATCCGTGGTGGCGTGGCGAGGTGGCGGGCGGGGTTGAAGGAGGTGGGGCCCCCCTGGCAGAGAGAGAGGAGAGCGACACGGTCGGTTGGTGACGGAGAGGTTTGAGGCGAGGGGAGATGGGCTGGCTGGCTGGCGCTGTGGGTGGTGGGCTGGTTGGTGGGCTGCCAGTGGCCTTGATGAGGTGAGCGGCCCAGTCTTTGGTGGGGCGGTCGGCTGGTGGTGCTGGGCATTTTTTCAAATTTTTAATTTTTTGAAAAACAAAAACAGAGATAAAATATAAACTATAAATATTTTATATAGGACATATATATACCAAAATGATCGGGAATATTCCCTATCATTTGAACATTTTTCCAGGGGCAAAATCCAAACTTTATAAAAATTTATTTTTTTCAAATTTCAAATAAAACTCAAATTTGAAAGGGGTTTCAAGGCATTTTCAAATGACTTACAATTTGATACTTTTTTAACTTGTAAGTGCATCTAGTGCCCCTTAGTGATTTTGGTGTATTGAAGACTTATAGGTTAAGTAACTAATGCGTTTGTGAGTGTACATGGTCTATAAGTCTATGAGGAGTTTGATATTTACAAATGAAAGTCGACCCTAAAATGAAGTTCTTCATCTGAAGACTTTGATATTCGAAGACTTTCGAAGACTTTGAAAGTGAAGAAATTGGTGTAACCTTGAAGACTTGGTATTCATTTAAGGAACATGAAGCGTGAAGACTTTTGTTTTCGTAGTTTCATTTCTCTTTCTTGAGTCATAGGAAACACCGTCATTGTTAAAGGGGTCGAGGAAATACTAAGGAAAAATTTCCATTTGATGCTCAACTCAAAATCCTACACCTACCAATCCCTTGAGTGAAGCCTTTGAAATCTCATACGTTCAGTCAATTTCTTGATGACCTGAGACGAAGCTCTTACAGTCATTTGAGAATTTGTTCTCGACCGAGGAGTTAGGAATTCGCCAGGCGAATTGCCTACACGATGAGGAACATGATAGCCCCGAGGAATTTGATGTTCAAATTTCCGACCGTTGCTGTGTTCTTGCGCCAGCTGTCCCCAAAATATCTTATCCACCTAACGGTCATATCATTGAAGGGCATTTATGTCTTATCATTTCGGGCTGCTCCCTAGGCTATAAATAGCCGCCCCCTACAACCACTAGTTGGTTGGCTGCTCCGAGAGAACTTGACACTTGTCATTCGAGAGCAACCCATCCTCTGAGGACTTTGAGCGAAAATCATCAAGTGAGGAAAAACCCAAAAGTGAGGAAAATCCCAAAAACCAAACCCCAACAAACCCAAAGTGATTGAGCATCACTGAATAAATTGATCCTGCGTGGATCCGACGCTTGTTACCTTTGAAGACTGTGCTTCTTCCAGACGGTTAGGCGTCACGGTCTAGAGCATCCAAGAGGAATTGTGGATCGCCGAGTGACCAAGTATGTGAAGGTTTGGAAGTCGCCTGAAGACTTACCACGAGTGATTGGACGAGGTCTGCGTGACCTTAGTTCAAGGAGAATACGGTGAGGATGGGTGTCTGAGCTGCGTGCTTTCGATGATCGGGTGTCCGGACTGTGTGTCCTCGAGTTTAAATACTCAGCCGCTCCAACCAGACGTACAACCGAGACATCGTTGGAACTGGTCTACCAAATCATTGTCTTCACCAACCTAATCGGTTCTATTTCCTCAACCCTTTCTTTTCCTCATTACTGTGTTGAGTGTTTGTTCATATCTGTGTTTGAAGACTTTGACTGAAGACTTTCTCAATTTCCTCAGTTCAATTTCTTCAGTCTGTTTGTCTTCATCTTGTGTTATCCTGTGATTACGCTTTCTGTACTCCGTGATTGTCTTCATTTCATCATGATGACAATGCTTGTAATCTGTTATGCTTACTTCTTAGTACTTATTCCGCTGCAAGTATTTCTTCGCTAAGGAATTTCCTCACCGGCAAATTCCTCAGTGAAGAATTCATAAAAATCGCCTATTCACCCCCCCTCTAGTCGATATAACGCACTTTCATAACTTCCAACTCATATTTCATATAATTGAAGAAGTCATTTTATCTTCCCTCATGAAAATCATTGAGTTGCATAAAGCTTTGAATTTGAAATATTCTCAAATGAAATTCAAATCTTTTCAAAACCCTTTTCATTTAAAAATGAAAGAAGTCATTTCATCTTCACTCTAGGGTTTTGGTGTTGGAATGGAATTGAATTCATTGAGATCCAAAAAGGGCAAAGGGGGATAGTTTTGGGAAAGTCATTTTATTCCCTCTCATCCAAATTTCAAAAATTTCAAATTCCACTCAATTTCACTCAATCACTCAAACAAACAATCAGACAACAAGCATAGTCATTTATCTAATATAAAATTCCAAAATTTAGAATTTTGGGATGTTACAGGGGTGCTCCGAGGGGATCACAACTCACCAGGGCGCGCCTAGGGGCCTAGGAGCGCCCAGGTGGGTTGTGCCCACCTTGGGTGCCCCCTGAACCGCCACTTTGCTCTATAAATATCCCAATAATCTTGAAACCCTAGGGAAGTCGACGAAAATCAATTCCAGCCGCCACAGAGTCCAGAACCACCAGATCCAATCTAGACACCATCACAGAGGGGTGCATCATGTCCATTGGTGCCTCTCTGATGATACGTGAGTAGTTCTTTGTAGACCTACAGGTCCGTAGTTAGTAGCTAGATGGCTTCCTCTCTCTCATTTGATTCTCAATATAATGGTCTCTTGAAGATCCACATGATGTAACTCTTTTTTGCGGTGTGTTTGTTGGGATCCGATGAACTTTGAGTTTATGATCACATCTATCTTTTTATCCATGAAAGTTATTTGAGTCTTCTTTGATCTCTTATATGCATCATTGCTTATAGCCTCATATTTTTTCTCCAATATTTGGGTTTTGTTTGGCCAACTTGATCTATTTATCTTGCAATGGGAAGAGGTTCTTTGTAGTGGGTTCGATCTTACGGTGCTTTATCCTAGTGATAGAAGGGGAACCGACACGTATCTATCGTTGCTACTAAAATGATGGGGTCTATTTCTATATAAATAGATCTTGTCTACATCATGTCATCGTTCTTACTGCATTACTCCGTTTCTCCATGAACTTAATACACTAGATGCATGCTGGATAGTGGTTGATGTGTGGAGTAATAGTAGTAGATGCAGGCAGGAGTCGGTCTAGTAATCTTGGACGTGATGCCTGTATAATGATCATTGCCTGGATATCATCATGATTATTTGAAGTTCTATCAATTGCCCAACAGTAATTTGTTCACCCACCATTTTCTATTTTTCTCGAGAGAAGCCACTAGTGAAACCTCATTTGGTCTCTTCTTCATTATATTTGCCTTTGCGATCTATTTTCCTTTGCTTTTATTTTCAGGTCTATTAAACTAAAAATACAAAAATACCTTGCGGCACTTTATTTTATTTGGCGTTTGATCTATCAATATTTACAACTCTCTCACGTCTGTTTGCCTATCTTTGGCGTCGTTGCCCGAAAGGGATTGACAACCCCTTCAACCCGTCGGGTTGCGAGTATTTGTTATTTGTGTGCAAGTGCCGTTCACATAGTGTTGCGTGATTCTCCTACTGGTTCGATAACCTTTTTCTCATCACTGAGGGAAATACCTATCGTTGCTGTGCTGCATCATCCCTTCCTATTTGGGGAAATACCGACGTAGTTCAAGCCAACATCAAGTATTGATTCTTGGGGCAAGTGCAAAGATGCTTTTATTACTAAGTATTTTCCGCCCGCGAAAATTATTTCCCTTAGAACTCAGATCATGAATTTCAAGAAACTTGAGCATGAACATGTTACGCAATATTGGGAAAGAATGAAATTGATGCTAACAAATTGTCCCACTCATGGTTTAAATCTTTGGAAGATCATACAAATTTTATATGCGGAATTGAATTTTGTTTCTAGAAATCTTTTGCATTCCGCTGTGAGTGGTAATTCTATGGATTCCGCCGTGGGTGGTACTTTTATGGAAATTACTTTGGGTGGAGCTACTAAATTTCTTGATAATATTATGGCAAATTATTCACAATGGCAGACTAAAAGAGCACCTACTAGTAAGAAAGTTAATTCGGTTGAAGAAATCTCTACCTTGAGTGAAAAAGTTGATGCTCTAATGAAATTGGCTGCTAATAAAAGTGCTCCTATTGATCTTAATGACGTGCCTTTGTCTACTTTTATTGAGCAAAATAGTGATCCCGTAGATGTGAATTTTGTCTCGCGAAACAATTTTAATAACAATGCTTATAGAGGTAATTTTAATCCTAGGCCTTTTCCTAGTAATTCCTCTAATAATTATGGTAATTTCTATGGTAATCCTTCTTACAATAATTATAGGAACACCTCGGATCTTGATATTAATATTAAATAATTTATCAATGCCCAAAAAGCTTTTAATGCTATGATTGAAGAAAAGTTGAATAAGATTGATGATATGTCTATAAGCATTGATAGAATTTCTCATGATGCAGAAAATGTCAAGTTAAAAAATTTTGTGCCCAAGGTTGATGAATCAATTAAAGCTTTATATGTTTTTATGGATGAAAGTAAGAAAATAACCACTATTCTTAGAGCTGAAAGAGAATTTTTAGAAAGAGCGTTTTCTAGTGATGGTTTGCATAAAAATGATGAAGATCTTAAAGTGATTGGTGTTTCTTCTATTGATTCCTTGTTTAGTAAGATTAAAATTGATGATAAAGGGACTTAAGAAGAGTCAACTTTAGTTAGAAGGCGTCCCGATAATTCGGAGGGTAAATCTTGTTGAGAAAATTGATAAAAGTGGGTTTGGAGAGGTCAAAACTTTAACTAGTGATGTGCTCACTCTTTTGGATTACAAAGAATTTAATTATGATAGTTGCTCCTTGATTGATTGTATTTTCTTTGTTGCAATCCATGATTAATTCACCTCATGCCTATGAACAAAATAAAGCCTTTACTAAATATATTGTTGATGCCATGATGAAAGCCTTTGAGGAAAAGTTGGAGTTCGAAATTTCAATTCCTAGAAAATTACATGATGAATGGGAACCTACTATAAAAGTCAATATTAAAAATTATGAGTGTTTTTCCTTATGTGATTTGGGTGCTAGTGTTTCCACAATTCTGAAATCTTTATGTGATGTGCTTGGTCTTACCGATATTGAAGAATGTTCTCTTAATTTGCACTTGGTGGATTATAATATTAAAAAACCTATGGGAAGAATTAATGATGTTCTTATTCTTGCAAATAGGAATTATGTGCCCATAGATTTTATTGTTCTTGATATTGATTGCAATCCGTCTTGTCCAATTATTCTTGGTAGACCGTTCTTACGCACTATAGGTGCCGTGATTGATATGAAAGAAGGGAATATTAAATTTCAATTTCCTTTGAGAAAGGGAATGGAAAAATTCCCTAGAGCAAGAATTAAGCAACCATATGAATCAGTCATGAGGGCATCTTATGGATCTAGAATTAAAGATGACAATACTTAGATCTATGCATTATGCCTAGCTAGGGGCATAAAACGATAGCGCTTGTTGGGAGGCAACCCAATGAATAAAATTTAATTTTGTCGTTTCTTTCAGTTCTTGAGTGTTTGCACAATTATGCTACTGTTATGATTGTTTTTTTATGTTTTAGTTAGTGTTTGTGCCAAGTAAAGCCTTTGGGATCATGTTGGGTGATAGTTGATTTGATCTTGTTGAAAAACAGAAACTTTATGCGCCAGTAACAGAATTGTTTAAAATCATAGAAGCATGATAAAATTCTGAATTTTTTACACAAGATTGATATACAAATTTCCCACATTGTCCTAATTTTTCAGAATTTTTGGAGTTACAGAAGTGTTCGAAGTTTTCAGATTGCTACAGACTATTCTGTTTTTGACAGATTCTGTTTTCTTTGTGTTATGTGCTTATTTTGATGAATCTATGGTTTGTATTGGAGGGTATAAGCCATGGTAAAGTTGAAATATAGTAGATATAATGTAGAAATAAAATATGAATGGGTTTTCAGCAATACTTAGGGTAGTGATTTGTTTTGTTGTACTAACGGATCTCACGAAGGTTTGTTAAGTTTTGTGTGATTGAAGTTTTCAAGTTTTGGGTGAGATCACGATGGATGAAGGAATAAGGAGTAAGAAGAGCCTAAGCATAGGGATGCTACCGCACCCCAAGGTAATATTCAAAGATGAACAAGCAACTAAGCTTGGGGATGCCCCGAGTGGCATCCCCTCTTTCTTCTAACGACCATCGGTATTTTACTTGGAGCTATATTTTTATTCGTCACATATCATGAGTTTTGCTTGGAGAGTCTTGTATGATATGAGTCTTTGCTTGTTTTGCTTTTTAGTTTGTGTCAAGTATCCTTGCCGAAGACACCTATTTGAGAGAGCCAAAATTATGCTATGATTTGTTAGAATTTCTCTTTATGCTTCACTTAAATTTTTTGAGCTATGGAATTGCTCTAGTGCTTCACTTATATCTTTTTGAGCATGGTGTCACTACTGCAGGATGCTGCTACACGACACTACGATCAGAGACCCTTCGACAAAACTGTGTGTGATGCCATAATCGCAAACGGTGGTGTAAAAAACCCGTCAAAAAAGGTGCAAAACGCTTGCGATGACGGATGCATCAAACACAGTTCAGATTTTAGTTGCGTGTGTGAAGCAGGGCATACGGTTGATCCAGACAAACTGTTTGCGATTAGACAGAACAACAAAAATGGGCAGCCATATTAATGTGTGTGCAATATAGGGCATACGGTTCGCTCCGATGAACTGTTTTCTATTAGGGAAAGCAACAGAAACAGTCAGCCAGATAAAGGTGTGTGTGATATACGGTTCAGTCGAATGAACTGTTTTCAATTAGGAAAGAGAACATAAATGGTTCAACTTAACAAGATGTGTGTGATACGCGGCAAAAGGGCCCGGAGGTTAATTCGAGAACAAGTACACAAAGGTTAATTTAACATACATGACTTATAAGTTTCACAGAAATCGTATCACTTTTTTTGGAAAACATTTAATTGCGTTGAATCTATATAATGTTCCGTCCTATTAGTTGAATTAACCTCGAGGTCCATGTTTTGGAAACATATCGTAAAGTAACGGGAGTTCTATTAGATGAGCTATCGGTAGGGAAGCTGGTCCTTGCCGCTGTAGGATCCCTCTTTGCATCCTTCATTGGGCACCCGGATGACCAACTGTTGCTGCCCAATGGTCAATGCCACGTCCCCCGCATGGCAGTTTTTTGTAGCTGGTAACTGCATTGTCGCGCCGCGCCCGGCACAACCGCATGCACACGAACGTGCGTGATCATGCGCGGGCCCCAAAAACTGGCAGCACAACTTATAAATTGACGGATGGAGTACTAGTTACAGTGATGCATATAATTAAGCAAAGGGATCGCACATGTCTGTATTGACTAGAACGAGAATGCAATAGCACAATAAGAATTAAGGCCACAATGATGCGATCGCAATGGTGGTTACAGGAGGCAAGAAGAAAGATGCATCCATCAACGTACGACCTCCTCCTCCTCAACTCAGTGTGCCGGGCCACCATTCGGCGGCTAAGGAGCGGCGGATTTTGTGGCGAGGTCAAGGTGCTTCTCAGCTAAGGCATCCAAGGCTTACAACCGGTTGAAGAAGGCCAACGTCGTAGCGTCCTCACTGGCCTTGTAGATACCTTTGTACATGATTCACTCGTAAACATGGATGTGTAGGTCTATGGTTTCTTGCAGGGCGAGGCGCCTCGCGGCGAGCGCGACCTCCAGGTGGACATTCTTTGTGGCGTCGGCGGGCAGTCGCAGGGCCACTAGTGCTTGAAAGAGGTTCTGACCATGGAGGCCGATTAGGGTGGCAGGCAATGAGGAGCCTGGGCGCGCGGGCTGGAGGAGTACGGCGATGTCGTCCGCGAGCTTCTTGACGACGGTGAACATGTTGGTGGTGCGAACGATCATCTGGTTGTACTGAGAGTCGTAGCTGGCGTCGACGGCGGCCATCCACCAGCCCATCGCCAACACCATGTGGAGACGATCCCTGGTGCCATGCCGCAGGCCGGCGTCGTGGACCATCTGGCACAGCCGCTGGCCGCTCACGCGCATCACCGCCATGGGTCTGGAGTGAGCACTTTTGCGCTTATTAGCGTAGGTGCTTAGGCAAATGCTTAGGTGCGTAGGATGTGGTAGATGCATTGGAATGGAGGGGCGCCTTTATATGAGTGCAAACTGTGTTGCATTCACATCGTTCTGCCTCTTTTCACGGTCCTCCTCCCATTACTTCCCTCAAGCATTCACACGATGCTAATTGAAGGAGGATGCATCATTGGCCGTTCAACATTTCGGGAACCGCTACCCTCTCCCTCGTCTGCATTAAAGCCATATCGGGAACTGCGCCGCCCGCTGTCAAATCGAATAGTACTATGCCGCCGGCTGCACGCCCAGCTGAACACGCCTCCTTGCCTCCATCTATACTTAATTACTGAATTTTAGTTGCAAAAATTAGATACTGCTAGTGATTTTTAGCTTCATATTTTGACAAATCGCAGTGTTACTAGATCAACAAATGTCAATCTTTCTAGTTTGACAAATGGCAACATACCCAATATGACAGATGCAAATCGCACCAAATTGTTTGTAAGTGGTTCACACGGGTCATCCAAAAGAACCGTTTGTGTCCAAAAGATGCACAAATCCTGCTCTCACTTTGCATACGGGTGTTATATCGAAATCATCTGCGATCACATGAATGGTTAACATAACACACACTGTTTGAATTATACAAACGTTTGAGATATTAAAGTGGCAGCTATTTTTTTTAAAGGCCTTTGGTGGCTGTTATTCGAGTGCGCCTTCTCTCAAAATGGACACGGAGAATACCACAACATGTCGGGTGCCATTCCATTATAGCATGCCGAGTTTCATGAATTTCAGACAAGTTTTGGATTTGCTAGAATTTAAAAACAAAGTATCTCAACGTTTTGCCGGCAATCAACGGTGCCCTGGTGTTTGAAATTCATTCCCATTTCTTGCATTGGACCTAAGCATGCACCCAAGGACAAAGATTAGATTTTTTCAACCAATTTATATGCACTGGAGCATGTGCATGTAGTTCAAATTTGAATTATGCACATAAATGCATTGAGAACTCAGTTAATGCATAAAAATGTCCAAACAAACCCCGAAAAATCACAAAAAATAACACAACACTCCTGTTGTTCTATGTTGACACGAGAAATTTTTTGAAAGCAATAAGAGGCAATGGATATCGTTTCGTCCCCAAAGGTGGGGCGTTTTCTACCGAAACCATCATGCTTGTTGTGAGAAGCTCTGGTTTGTGAAAAGCATATCCCAAACCTGCCCCAAATGGGACAAAAAATTTACCACAACATGTTGATGCCATTCCATGAAAGCATGCCAAGTTTCATGATTTTCAGACGAGTTTAGCATTAACTAGAATTTAAAAACAAAGTATCTCAATGTTTTGCCGGCAATCAACTGTGCCCTGGTGTTTGAAATTCATTCCCATTTCTTGCATTGGACCTAAGCATGCACCCAAGGACAAAGATTAGATTTTCAACCAATTTATATGCACTGGAGCATGTGCATGTAGTTCAAATTTAAATTATGCACATAAATGCACTGAGAACTCAGTTAATGCATAAAAATGTCCAAACAAACCCCAAAAAATCACAAAAAATAACACAACACTCCAGTTGTTCTATGTTGACACGAGAAAATTTTTGAAAGCAATAAGAGGCAATGGATATCATTTCTTCCCCAAAGGTGGGGCGCCCCCTACCGAAACCATCATGCTTGTTGTGAGAAGCTCTGGTTTGTGAGAAGCATATACCCAAACCTGCCCCAAATGGAACAAAAAAATTACCACGGCATGTTGATGCCGCTCCATGATAGCATGCCAAATTTCATGAATTTCAGACGAGTTTTGGATTTACTAGAATTTAAAAACCAAGTATCTCAATGTTTGCGGCCGAGTGAGGGTTGCCAGGGTGTTTGACATTCATTCCTATTTCTTGCATGGGACCTAAGCATGCACCCAAGGACAAAGATTTGATTTTTCAAACAATTTATATGCACTGGAGCATGTGCATGTAGTTCAAATTTGAATTATGCACATAAATGCATTGAAAACTCACTTAATGCATAAAAATGTCCAAACGAACCCCGAAAAATCACAAAAAAATAACACAACACTCCTGTTGTTCTATGTTGACACGAGAAATTTTTTGAAAGCAATAAGAGGCAATTGATATCGTTTCGTCCCCAAAGGTGGGGCATTCCCTACCGAAACCATCATGCTTGTTGTGAGAAGCTCTGGTTTGCGAGAAGCATATGCCCAAACCTGCCCCAAATGGGACAAAAAATTTACCACGACATGTTGATGCCATTCCATGAAAGCATGCCAAGTTTCATGATTTTCAGACGAGTTTTGGATTTACTAAAATTTAAAAACAAAGTATCTGAACGTTTTGCCGGCAATCAACATTTCCCTAGTGTTTGACATTCATTCTAATTTCTTGCATGGGACCTAAGCACGCACCCAAGGACACATATTTGAATTTTCAACCAAATTATATTATTTAGAGCATGTGCATGT
Organism: Aegilops longissima; assembly: GCA_021605205.1. NCBI lineage: Eukaryota > Viridiplantae > Streptophyta > Magnoliopsida > Poales > Poaceae > Aegilops > Aegilops longissima. The sequence continues at coordinate 466,662,925 of CM038677.1, read as the reverse complement.
AGTTCAAATTTGAATTATGCACATAAATGCATTGAAAACTGAATTAATGCATAAAAATGTCCAAACGAACCCGAAAAATCCCAAAAATTGACACAACACTCCTGTTGTTCTATGTTGACACGAGAAAAAAAATTGAAAGCAATAAGAGGCAATGGATATCATTTCGTCCACAAAAGTGGGACGTTCCCTATTGAAACCATCACGCTTATTATGAGAAGCTCTGGTTTGTGAAAATCATATCCCCAAACCTGCCCCAAATGGGACAAAAAAAATTACCACGGCATGTTGATACTGCTCCATGATAGCATGCCAAGTTTCATGAATTTTGGACGAGTTTTGGATTTACTAGAATTTAAAAACCAGATATCTCAATGTTTGCGGCCGAGTGACCGTGCCCTAGTGTTTGATATTCATTCTCATTTCTTGCATGGGACTAAGCATGCACCCAAGGACAAAGATTGATTTTTCAATCAATTTATATGCACTGGAGCGTGTGCATGTAATACAAATTTGAATTATGCACATAAATGCGTTGCAAACTCACTTAATGCATAAAAATCTCCAAACGAACCCCGAAAAATCACAAAAATAACACAACACTCCTTTTGTTCTAAGTTGACACGAGAAAATTTTAGAAATCAATAAGTGGCAATGGATATCGTTTCGTCCCCAAAGGTGGGGCATTCCCTACCGAAACCATCATGCTTGTTGTGAGAAGCACTGGTTTGTGACAAGCTCTGGTTTGTGAGAAGCATATACCCAAACCTGCCCCAAATGGGATAAAAAATTTACCACGGCATGTTGATGCCATTCCATGAAAGCATGCCAAGTTTCATGAATTTCAGACAAGTTTTGGATTTACTAGAATTTAAAAACAAAGTATCTCAACGTTTTGCCGGCAATCAACGTTGCCCTGGTGTTTGAAATTCATTCTAATTTCTTGCATGGGGCCTAAGCATGCACCCAAGGACACATATTTGAATTTTCAACCAATTTATATGCATTAGAGCATGTGCATGTAGTTCAAATTAGAGTTATGCACATAAATGCATTAAAACTGAATTAATGCATAAAAATGTCCAAACGAACCCCGAAAAATCCCAAAAATTGACACAACACTCCAGGTGTTCTATGTTGACACGAGAAAAAAATTGAAAGCAATAAGAGGCAATGGATATCATTTCGTCCCCAAAGGTTGGACGTTCCGTACCGAAGCCATCATGCTTATTGTGAGAAGCTCTGGTTTGTGAGAAGCATATCCCCAAACTTGCCCCAAATGGGACAAAACAATTACCACGGCATGTTGATACCGCTCCATGATAGCATGCCAAGTTTCATGAATTTAGGACGAGTTCCGTATCTCAATGTTTGCGGCCCAGTGACCGTGCCCTGGTATTTGACATTCATTCCCATTTCTTGCATGGAACCTAAGCATGCACCCAAGGACACATATTTGATTTTTCAACCAATTTATATGCACTGGAGCATGTGCATGTAGTTCAAATTTGAATTATGCACATAAATGCATTGAAAACTCACTTAATGCATAAAAATGTCCAAACGAACCCTGAATAATTCCAATTCTTTTATGACACACATATGGTTGCATGTTCACTACAGATAAAAGGTCTAGCAATTCAAACACCGTCCATTGCCGTTGTGACCCGTGATACGTCTCCAACGTATCTATAATTTTTGATTGCTCCATGCTATATTATCTACTGTTTTGGGCAATATTGGGCTTTATTTTCCACTTTTATATTATGTTTGGGACTAACCTATTAACCGGAGGCCCAGCCCAGATTTGCTATTTTTTGCCTATTTCAGCGTTTCGAAGAAAAGGAATATCAAACGGAGTCGAAACGGAACAAAATCATTTGGAGAAGTTATTTTTGGAAGGAAAGCTACCGGATGGACTTGGACCCACGTCAGGAGAGAAGGGAGGTGCTCACGAGGGTGGGGGGCGCTCCCACCCCCCTAGGGCGCGCTCCCCTGCCTAGTGGGGCCCTCGTGGCTCCCCTGACATGCTTCTTCCGCCTATATAACTCCATGTACCCTAAAACTTCCAGAACGGAGAATAGATCGGGAGTTCCGCCGCCGCAAGCCTCTGTAGCCACCAAAAGCCAATCGGGACCTGTTTGGCACCTGCCGAGGGGGGAACCCTCACCAGTGGCCATCTTCATCATCCCGGCGCTCTCCATGACGAGGAGGGAGTAGTTCACCCTCGGGGCTGAGGGTATGTACCAGTAGCTATGTGTTTGATCTCTCTCTCTCTCTCTCTCTCTCTCTCTCTCTCTCTTGTGTTCTTGATTTGGCACGATCTTGATGTATCGCGAACTTTGCTATTATAGTTGGATCTTATGTTTCTTCTCCCCCTCTACTCTCTTGTAATGCATTGAGTTTTCCCCTTGAAGTAATCTTATCGGATTGAGTCTTTAAAGATTTGAGAACACTTGATGTATGTCTTGCCGTGCGTATCTGTGGTGACAATGGGATATCACGTGATTCACTTGATGTATGTTTTGGTGATCAACTTGCGGGTTCCGCCCATGAACCTATGCATAGGGGTTGGCACACGTTTTCGTCGTGATTCTCCGGTAGAAACTTTGGGGCACTCTTTGAGGTTCTATGTGTTGGTTTGAATAGATGAATTGAGATTGTGTGATGCATATCGTATAATCATGCCCACGGATACTTGAGGTGACATTGGAGTATCTAGGTGACATTAGGGTTTTGGTTGATTTGTATCTTACGGTGTTATTCTAGTACGAACTCTAGGGCTGTTTGTGACACTTATAGGAATAGCCCAATGGATTGATTGGAAAGAATAACTTTGAGGTGGTTTCGTACCCTACCATAATCACTTCGTTTGTTTTCTGTTATTAGTGACTTTGGAGTGACTCTTTGTTGCATGTTGAGGGATAGTTATATGATCCAATTATGTTATTATTGTTGAGAGAACTTGCACTAGTGAAAGTATGAACCCTAGGTCTTGTCTCCTATCATTGCAATACCGTTTACGCTCACTTTTACCACTTGTTACCTTGCTGTTTTTATATTTTCAGTTTACAAAAACCTATATCTACCATCCATATTGCACTTGTATCACCATATCTTCGCCGAACTAGTGCACCTATACAATTTACCATTGTATTGGGTGTGTTGGGGACACAAGAGACTCTTTGTTATTTGGTTGCAGGGTTGCTTGAGAGAGACCATCTTCATCCTCGCCTCCACGGATTGATAAACCTTAGGTCATCCACTTGAGGAAATTTGCTACTGTCCTACAAACCTCTGCACTTGGAGGCCCAACAACGTCTACAAGAAGAAGGTTGTGTAGTAGACATCAAGCAGTTTCTGGCGCCGTTGCCGGGGAGGTTAGTGCTTGAAGGTATATCTTTAGATCTTGCAATTGAATCTTTTTGTTTCTTGTTTTAGCACTAATTTAGTTTATAAAAGAAAACTACAAAAAAATGGAATTGAGTTTGTCTCATATGCTTCATCTTTTTAATATCTTTCGTGAGTATCATGGAAAGGAAAATTGTGCCAAAGTGTTAGAAGAAGAATGCATTAAATTCTTTGGCACTAAATCTTTGAATGATGAGCATGATTGCAATGTTGTTAGTATGAACTCCTTGAATATCCATAGTACTAATGATGATTGCACTAGTTATGATGAAAATGCCTCCTATAAACATGTCGATTTTTGTGGAGTGCATTGGGTTTGTAAGTACACACCAAATAGGGAAGATAGATATTGCAAGAGGCATAAGTACTTAGAAACCAAATTGTTGCAAGAAGAGCTAGATGAATGTGCTGAAAATTTATCTTTTCTTAGCCCTACTTGTGAACTTTGCAAAGAACGTGATCATTTTAGTACCCAATGCAAATTGTTTCATGATCATATCGTGTCCAAAAATTGTGATGACTTGATTTCCCTTGCACATCATAATGAACTTAGTTTGCTCTTGGGTTATGAAGAAATTAAACGTATAACTAAGGATATTCCAAAATTTGTCCTAGATAAAGTTCTTCATTTTGATCTAGAGAAAATTTATATGTATTATGCGGTGAATTGTATTGAAAATCCTTATATTTCCAATTACATAAAGAAAAGAAAACAAATAGAAGATGAAGAGAATACTAACGAAAGGGAAGAGACTTCCCAATATCCTCCTATTATTTCTTATGATGAATCAGGTAATGACGAGGAGCCTTCTATTCAACCAATTCATTAATAAGGAGCTCCAAAAAGAGGATTAAACCCACACATGATGTGGTGAATAAGAAGAAAAGAAAAAGTAAGAGAGGTAAAAAGGTATCTCTCCTAAATAAAGTTGCTCCTATTATTGTTGTGCCTCATGAAAATGAATCAAAAATATTTGTGGAAGATGATGCACTTGATGATGATCTCGTTATGCCTATTGCTTGTTGTGATGATTATGATTGAGAATATAATGATGCTTATTATGATCTTGAAAATCTTTTTGGTACTTGCTTGGAATATGACAATTGCTATACTATTGGTGATATCCATACTATTAATGATGAGAGTGATTATGCTTATGATATGAAAAGGCCCAAGCTTGGGGAAACTATGTTTGATGAGGATGACATATTTGAGAATATATTTGCTGCAATTAATGTTTGTCCCGAGCTTGGGGATGCTATGTTTAATGAAGATGATATTTTTAGTCTCCCAAGTTTTGCTATGCAAAGTTGTTATGATGATAGCATGCCTTCTACCTATGATAATTATATTGATGAAAGTGGGTTTGGAAGAGTGTCAACTTTAGGAAGTAGTGATCCCACTATTTTGGAGGATTTTTAATCTTATAATATTTATGAAAGTGGATTTGGAGAGGTCATGACTTTATTTAGTGATGTATCCACTATTTCGGAAGAGGTTTCAATTGATTATGATGAGAACAAAGTTGCTACTTATGATGATTATTGTGATGAAACTTATGCTATAAAAAGTAGTGATGATTATATTTATAAAACTTGTCATCATTATGATTACCCTTTTTATGAACATTACTCTTTTAATGTGGAAACAATTTATAGTATTCAAGTCTCTTATGATACTCCCACTATTCCGAATGAGAAGAATTTTGCTTGTGTGGAGAGTAATAAAATTTCTATGCTAGTAGATCATGAAAAGAATGCTTCAGGTGCTGGTTATATTGTTGAATTAATTCATGATGCTACTGAAAATTATTATGAGAGAGGATCATATGCTTCTACATATTGCAATAATATCAAGTTTCCTCTCTATGTGGTTAAAGTTTTAAAGTTATGTTTGTTTTACCTTCCTATGCAAGTTGATTCTTGTTCCCATAAGTTGTTTGATCATCAAATCCCTATGCACAGGAAGTGGGTTAGACTTAAATGTGCTAGTCATATTCTTCATGATGCTCCCTTTATGTTTCAATTCTTATTTTTTTTGTGAGCATCATTGAAATCATTATGCCTAGCTAGGGGCGTTAAACGTTAGCGCTTGTTGGGAGGCAACCCAATTTTATTTTAGTTTATTACTTTTTGGTTCTGTTTAGTAATAAATAATCCATCTAGCCTCTGTTTAGATGTGGTTTTGTGTTTTAATTAGTGTTTGTGCCAAGTAGAACCTTTGGGAAGACTTGGGTGAAGTCTTTATGATCATGCTGTAAGAAACAGAAACTTTAGCGCTCACGAGATTAGCTAGAACTTTTTACTGGAAAGTGCTATTTAGTTGATTCTTTTTGCATATGATTACAAGACAAATTCCTCAGGTCCACCAATTTATTTTAGAATTTTTGGAGTTCCAGAAGTTTGCGTTAGTTACAGATTATTACAGACTGTTCTGTTTTTGACAGATTCTGTTTTCATTGTGTTGCTTGCTTATTTTGATGAATCTATGGCTAGTAAAATAGTTTATAAACCATAGATAAGTTGTAATACAGTAGGTTTAACACCAATATAAATAAAGAATGAGTTCATTACAGTACCTTGAAGTGGTGTTTTGTTTTTTTTGCTAACGAAGCTCACGAGTTTTCTGTTAAGTTTTGTGTTGTGAAGTTTTCAAGTTTTGGGTAAAGATACGATGGACTATGGAATAAGGAGTGGAAAGAGACTAAGTGTAACGCCCCGGATTCGATGCGCCAGGTGTCCGCTAGTTATTTTCCGTCGTTGCCATGTCATTTGCTTGCGTGTTGCATTTTGCCATGTCATCATCTGCATTTCATATCATGTCAACATGTGCATCGCATTTGCATACGTGTTCGTCTCATGCATCCGAGCATTTTCCCCGTTGTCCGTTTTGCAATCCGGCACTCCTATGTCCCCCGGCGCCCCCTTTTGCCTCTTTTCATGTGCGGGTGTTAACGTTCTCGGAATGGACCGAGGTTTGTCAAGCGGCCTTGGTATAGCACCGGTAGACCGCCTGTCAAGTTTCGGGTCATTTGGAGGTCGTTTGATACTCCAACGGTTAACCGGGTAACCGTAAAAGCCCCTTCTCTTTGCAGCCCAACACCCCTTCCGAAGTGGCCCAAAACCCATGCTAACCCCCTCCATGTTCTCGGTCGTTCGATCATGATCGCGTGGCCGAAAACCGCACCTCATTTGGACTCTCCTAGCTCCCTCTATCTATAAATATGTGCCTCCCCCCGAAATTCGCGGATAAACCCTAGTCATCTTCCTCCTCGCGCCGTCGGACATGTCCATCCGCGCCGGACATGTCCAGCCGCCACCTCACTCCGGCCAATCGCGGCCCGCCACGTCATCACCGCCGCCATCCCAGCCAACCCGCAGCCGCCAAGTCGCCACCGCCACCCTCTCTCTCCTCAGCCCGCCCGCGCCCCGCCCGGCCCGGGCAGGCCCGCCGAGCCCCGCCGGGGCCCGAGGCGCCGAAGCGCCTCCGGCTCCCTGCGCCGCCGCCTCGCGCCTCGCTGCCGCCGCCGCCGCGCCTCCCGCCACCGCGCGCCGCCGCCCGTCGTCGCCCGCTCCGTCCTCGCCGGAGTCGACAGCGAAGCTCTCCGCCGCCCGATCCGCTGGATCCGCTCGCCAGCGCCTCCCGTCCGCACCGCCCAGCAGCCAGCCGCCGCCGCTGCCGCCGCCTCGCTCGCGCCGCCGGCGACCTCCTCCGCCTCCAGCGCGGGATCCGCCGGATCCGGCGAGATCCGCCCGGATCCGCCCGGATCCGCCATTCCGCCCTCCTCGTCTTCTCCGCCATCCTCCGGCGAGCATCTCCGGCGATCTCCGTAATTCGTATGAAGGTTGACTCCCCCCTCTGAAAACTGCTAAGTCCCCGTGCCTGTAGTAATTTTCATGCCATGTTCGACATGCCATATCTTTGTGCATGTAGCCCCGTTTCATGCGTGTAATATGTCAAATTGTTCGTCTCGACGAGCACATCATTCCATTCCATTGCATCATATTCATTTGAGGTCATCTTGATGCCTGAATCATCATTGCAAGAGTGCTATGTGATGTTAATCTGCTGAAACTGTTATAACTTGATGATTTGTCATTTTTGTTGCATTTGATGTGTGCATCCTATGAGCATGAGCTCTACATGAGTTTTGATCTATGTCATGCCATATTTACAGGGGTGCTATCCATGTATTTTTGTGATTCCTGTAGTGAGTGCATCAAGCTTGTTAACTAGGGTACTTAACATTCTTGTTTTGCTTATGCGAATCGCTATATCATGATGCTATGTTAACCTGCTTCTACAAGTCATTCTATGCATAATCTGGAGATGTTCACTAAGGATGTTTTGTTATACATGTCTTTCTCTATCCATCCATTGCCTTTGTTGCAATTTTAGTCTGCTGTAACTTGTTGTAATCTTGCCCTCAAATTGCTAAATAATGTTGCTATCACCCTGTTATCATTAAGGTCAATGTTGCCATGATTGTTGTTAGTGATCCATGCACTCTATGAACTTTCTATTGCCATGCTTAGCTTCATAAACATGTCTTCTTACTGTGAGTTGCCTTGCCATGCCATGTATTGCTCTGTGGTGAGTGGTTCAAGCTCACCAACATGCCTACTTATTGTTGTTCCTGCCATGTTTAAATCTGTAATATAACTTTCCATGTTTACATGGGTGCTATCATATTTTCTGATCCTTTGTGGCTCATGGTCACTAAAGGACATTGTTTCTATGCAATTAGTAGATTCATGCCATGCCTTTGTTTGCCATGATAAGTTCCTGTAACATGTTGTTTGGTAGCTCTAAACTTTGCAACCTGATGTTATTTCCTGATAAGTCTGAAACTGTTATTATTTGCAATCTTGCCATGTGTGTTTGAGCATGTTCTAGTGATTTCTGGAGATAGCTCAGTGTTCATGTTTTGTCATGCTTTACCTGTACTTCATTCCCATGCCTTTTGTTTTCACGTTGAGATGCTGTAGCATAGTGTTTTGATGCTTGCAATATGCCTAGTTGCTGTTTTGGACAGTTTGTTGTCATAACTTGTATTGTGTGTATTGTTGAACCGTTGCTCCGTTTTGAGTGTGCTCTATATGAAACTTGTTTGATTTTGCATGTAGTTTCATATTATCATGTTGCATCCTTGTTTTGAGGTGTTTGCTTGATGTTTGTATGCATTTTGCATCAATGCCATGTTTAACTTGTTTTGCTCATATCTTCTAGGTCGTAACTCCGAATCTAATGAACTTTATATGTAACTTGACTAGAATTTTTGTGTAGATCATCGTGGTGCATCTTAACTTGCTGTTTAACAACTTGAACATAAGGCTTATTCAGATCTGGACCAATTTCGAAATTTGCATATGAGGACTTACCGGAGTTGTTCTATGTTGTTCCCGGCCTCATTTAAACTTGCTTTGATGTGTTGGTCTTGTTTGCTTCATCTCTTGCCATGAGTAGCCTCATCTAGCGTTGTCATGCATCATGCTTGGTTGTGCATCATGTCTTGTCTATGTGTGGTGTGTTTACTATGTTGTGTGCTTCTTCTCGATAGTTCCCGTTTCGTTGTGATCGTGAGGACTCGTTCGTCTACGCTTGGTTCGTCTTCGTGGCTTCATCTTCTTCATGGACTCATTCTTCTTCCTTGCGGGATTTCAGGCAAGATGACCGCTACCCTGGATCTCACTACTATCATTGCTATGCTAGTTGCTTCGTTCTTTCGCTATGCTGCGCTACCTATCAATTGCTCATCAAGCCTCCCAAATTGCCATGAACCTCTAACGTTTGACACCCTTCCTAGCAAACCGTTGTTTGGCTATGTTACCGCTTTGATCGGCCCTCTTATAGCGTTGCTAGTTGCAGGTGAAGTTGAAGATTGCTCCATGGTGGACAGGATTTTGTTGGGATATCACAATATCTCTTATATTATTAATGCATCTATATACTTGGTAAAGGGTGGAAGGCTCGGCCTTATGCCTGGTGTTTTGTTCCACTCTTGCCGCCCTAGTTTCCGTCATATCGGTGTTATGTTCCCGGTTTTTGCGTCCCTAACGCGGTCGGGTGATTTATGGGACCCCTTGACAGTTCGCTTTGAATAAGACTCCTCCAAAGAAGGCCCAACCTTGGTTTTACCATTTGCCTCACCACCACCTATTTTCCCTTGGGAGTAATTAACCCAAGGGTCATCTTTATTTAGCCCCCGGGCGGTGCTTGTCTAAGTGTTGGCCCGAACCGAGCCATCAATGGGCCACCGCAGGGAAACTCGAGGCCTGGTTTTACTCGTAGCCTGTCTCATCCGGTGTTGCCCTGAGAACGAGATATGTGCATCTCCTATCGGGATTGTCGGCGCATCGGGCGGTCTTGCTGGTCTTGTTTTATTACTGTCGAAATGTCTTGTAGCCGGGATTCCGAGACTGATCGGGTCTTCCCGGGGAGAAGGAATATCCTTCGTTGATCGCGAGAGCTTATCATGGGCTAAGTTGGGACACCCTGCAGGTATAAACTTTCGAGAGCCGTGCCCATGTTACGTGGCAGATGGGAATTTGTTAATATCGGTTGTAGTACACTTGAAGCAAACTCTTCTAAAATACACCAACCGTATGCGTAATCGTGAGTGTCTCTTTTCGGGGTTTTTTTTGAGATTCGCAACCTTTATTAAACAATAATCATATCGTTACAAGGAAGGGAGTAAGAAATCAGGAGGTTTATCTCGCCACTCTCCGGAAAAATTTCTCAATAACTAGCCCGAGCAAGCCCATGCGTTGCCGCATTACCTTCTGAGCACAATGAACAATAGTCATACTGCCGAACGCATTCAATAACTTTCGACAATCATCGGTAACAACCGCCGCTGAAGCACGGTGTCGACGGGTCAAGAATAGCTTGGACAATCTCTAGTGAGTCGACTCTACTACCGAGTTGAAATGCCCAGATTGTCGACTAGGCGTAAGCCATGTAGTAGTGCAAGAGCCTCCATGGATGGTGCATCCATAGCATGCTGTTTATAATAACAACATCCTGCAATAAAAGCGCCCGTACAATCTCGAATTACTGCTCCCGTTGCTCCTGATCCCTCATTAGAATGGTAACTTGCATCCACATTAAGCTTTAAGACCCCCATAGCAGGCCTCTCCCACCTCACTTTTCTGTCCTTTACCCCTGGTTTCATAGCAAGGGCGTTAGCAACGATGCCATGTATACTCATTGCTGTACGGACCGGGGTGCCACAATTCTCGTCGTGGCTAATTTTCCGGCGATCCCACCAGAGGTACCAAGCTGCTACCATAATCATCTCAACTCCATTTGCAATCGGGATCCTTGCTTCTCCCTCGAGGTCCGAACAGAGTAGCTTTTCTAAAATAACTGAACCTGACCTCTCTTGTGCTACAGCGTTTTCAATGGTAGGTTTCAAACCGAGTTCCTCCCACACCTTCTTGGATCTGTCACATGTAAACAACATATGGCGGAGATCCTCATGGGTAGTTTGACAAACTGGGCATATTACGGGGACTTCATATGACGATCTGTTAATGTGCGAGCACGGAACGATCCCATGTAGCACCCTTGATTGAACACATGTACTTTAGGAGGGACAGTTCTTCCCCAAAGCGACTTCCACACAGGGTGTGGATCAATTCTGCCTCCTCCCGAGTCCAACCGAGCTCGTGTCCTATATTCATTTTTCCATGTAATATGATACGCTGTGCGGACAGTAAAGCAACCTGACTTCGAAAAATGCCATGAGATGAAGTCTGATTGTCCATGAGATGACAATGAATTTGCAATATCCTCTCTGCATCAACCGCCGAAGTTTTCACGACGAGCTGCTCATCCCAATTTCCAGAAATTGGATCAGTCAAGTCTGGACTTTCAGTAACAAACATAGCCCCTAGGGGTCATTACCTTGCGGTCATGGCTTGTGGGTATCCACTGGTCAGACCAAATATCAATTGAAGCACCATTCCCTGGTCGCCAAATCGCCCCTAGCTTAAAGGTTTTCATACCCGCCATGATACTCTGCCAAGTATATGATGAACCTTTTTTCAAAAATGCATTCATCAAGTCCCCATCCGGATAATATTTCGCCCATAATACTTGGGCGCATAGAGAGTCTGGATCGGATAGTAGCCTCCAACACTGCTTCGCTAGCATAGCTTTGTTAAAACAATGTAAATCACGAAAGCCCATACCTCCCTCTTTCTTAGGAATGCACATCTTCCACCACGCCTTCCAGTGGATCTTCTTTTTTTCTTGCGTGTCGCCCCACCAATATCTAGCAATAGCATCACAGATAGCCTTACAAATATTCTTCGGGATGTTAAAAACCGACATGGCATAAACCGGGATAGCCTGTGCCACTGCCTTCAAAAGAGTTTCTTTCCCGCTGATTGATAACATTTTTGAGATCCACCCATTAATAAGTGCACAAACTCTATCAACTAGATATTGAAAACTATCACTTCGGTCAATTCCAACTTTTGACGGTAACCCCAAGTACTTATCCGAAATCGCCTCTGAGACAATATTAAGTTGTGAACAGATATCCGCCGCACTTCCATTGAAGTATTGGGATGAAGAACACACTGGATTTTGCATCGCTAACCAGTTGTCTGAGCTAGCACGATACATGTTTAGAGCATTTGTGAGTGATGTGGCATTCAACGATCCGCCCTCATCGAATAAGGGAATCATCGACCAAATAACAAGTGTGAAACTGATGGTGCACTACGGCACACCCTAATCCCTTGGATACCACCGATCAACTCTTCGATGCGCTAATAGACTGGATAACCCTTCAGATGATTAAGAATAAATAAGGAGACAAGGGTCTCCTGCTCGAGCCCCTTGTAGGAGTGAATGCCTCTGTTTCATCTCCATTGAACCACACTCTGTAATTAACAGAAGTAACACAAGCCATAATCATCTCCACCCATGAACTATGGAAGCCCAATCTGGTCATCATATCTCAGAGAAAATTCCATTCGACGCGATCGTAGGCCTTATGCATATCGAGCTTCACCGCACACAAGCCACTCTTTCCTTGTCTCTTTTTCTTGATCGCGTGGAAACACTCATAAGCCACTAAGACATTATCTGTAATCAATCTCCCCAGCACAAAGGCACTTTGGGTCGGAGAGATAATATCTGGTAATAAAACTTTCAATCTATTAGATAGCACTATAGAGATTACCTTATAGACGACGTTACACAGACTTATTGGCCTGAACTGGGAAATAAGCTCAGGGCAATCAACTTTCGGTATCAACACCACTGTTGTATCATTCCACCCCTCCGGTATAACACGGCTATTGAGGGCGTTCAAAACCTCTTCTGTCACCTTATCACCCACGACATACCAAAACTTTTATAAAAAACTGCATGCAGCCCGTCAGTACCTGGGGCCTTGAAATCGCCAATACTAAACATCGCCTTTCGAACTTCCTCTGCCGTATAAGGTTTGAGCAAAGTATCATTCATCACCTGAGTGACCCGTGGTGTAACTCTTTCTAGCAAGGTTTCATCGGTCCCCAAGACCTCTGATGTGAACACGGTTTCTGGGTTATGTCTGACGTAAGTAGGAGTTCAGGATCACTTCTTGATCATTACTAGTTGACGACCGTTCCTTTGTTTCTCTTCTCGCTCTCATTTGCATATGTTAGCCACCATATATGCTTAGTCGCCGCTGCAACCTCACCACTTTACCTCTTCCTTACCCAGTAAGCTTTGCTAGTCTTGATACCCATGGTAATGGGATTGCTGAGTCCTCGTGGCTCACAGATTACTACACCAACAGTTGCAGGTACAGGTTTGTGATTATCTTGACGTGAGAGCGATGTTTGCTTGTATTGGAGTTCTTCTTCTGCTTCTTCTTGATCGGGGATAGGTTCCGTGTCGGCACTGGGCTAGGTGGTGGATATTGTTTGAGTTTCTGTTTATGATTCATCCGTAGTCGGATGTTGATCTTGTATATGATGTTGATGTATTCTTGTGGCATTGTATGCCTTATGTATGTATCCCCATCTATTATGTAATGTTGATGTAATGATATCCACCTTGCAAAAGCGTTTCAATATGCGGGTCTATCCTTGGTGGGACCTTCGAGTTCCTTTTGGATAGGGTCGCATATTGGGCGTGACACTAAGCTTGGGGATGCTCAAGGCACCCCAAGGTAATATTCAAGGATAACCGCGTCTAAGCTTGGGGATGCCCCGGATGGCATCCCCTCTTTCGTCTTCGTTCATCGGTAACTTTACTTGGAGCTATATTTTTATTCACCACATGATATGTGTTTTGCTTGGAGCGTCATTTTATTTTCTTTAGATTGGCTTGCTGTTTGAATAAAATACCAAGATCTGAAATTATTAAATGGGAGATTCTTCACATAGTTGTATAATTATTCGACTACTCATTGATCTTCACTTATATCTTTCGGAGTAGTTTGTTGTTTGCTCTAGTCCTTCACTTATATCTTTTAGAGCATGGTGGGAGTTTTATTTTGAAGAAATAGATGAACTCTCATGCTTCACTTATATTATTTTAAGAGTCTTAAATAGCATGGTAATTCGCTTAAATAATCTTAAATATGCTAGGCATACAAGATTTGTAAGAATTCTTATGAGTGTGTTGAATACTAAGGGAAGTTTGATGCTTGATGATTGTTTTGAGATATGGAGGTAGTGATATTAAAGTTGTGCTAGTTGAGTAGTTGTGAATTTGAGAAATACTTGTGTTGAAGTTTGCAAGTCCCGTAGCATGCACGTATGGTAAACATTATATAAGAAATTTGAAACATGAGGTGTTCTTTGATTGTCCTCCTTATGAGTGGCGGCCGGGTATGAGCGATGGTCTTTTCCTACCAATCTATCCCCCTAGGAGCATGCGCGTAGTGCTTTGGTTTTTGATGGCTTGTAGATTTTTGCAATAAGTATGTGAGTTCTTTATGACTAATGTTGAGTCCATGGATTATACGCACTCTCACCCTTCCATCATTGCTAGCCTCTTCGGTACCGTGCATTGCCCTTTCTCGCATTGAGAGTCGGTGCAAACTTCGCCGGTGCATCCATACCCCGTGATATGATACGCTCTTTCACACATAAAACTCATTATATCTTCCTCAAAACATCCACCATACCTACCTATTATGGCATTTCCATAGCCATTCCGAGATATATTGCCATGCAACTTACCACCATTCCGTTCATCATGACACGTTCATCATTGTCATATTGCTTAGCATGATCATGTAGTTGACATCGTATTTGTGGCAAAGCCACCGTTCATAATTCTTTCATACATGTCACTCATGAGTCATTGCACATCCCGGTACACCGCCGGAGGCATTGATATAGAGTCATTCTTTGTTCTAGTATCGAGTTGTAATCATTGAGTTGTAAATAAATAGAAGTGTGATGATCATCATTCAATAGAGCATTGTCCCAAAAAAATTGAAAGTCCAAAAGAAAAAAAAGAAGGCCCAAAAAAAATAAAAAAAATAAAAAAGGGGCAATGCTACTATCCTTTTTTTCAACACTTGTGCTTCAAAGTAGCACCATGTTCTTCATATAGCGAGTCTCATATATTGTGCTTCAAAGTAGCACGATGTTTTCATATAGAGAGTTTCATATTTTGTCACTTTCATATACTAGTAGGAATTTTTCATTATAGAACTTGGCTTGTATATTCCAACGATGGGCTTCCTCAAATGCCCTAGGTCTTCGTGAGCAAGC
Organism: Aegilops longissima; assembly: GCA_021605205.1. Taxonomy (NCBI): domain Eukaryota; kingdom Viridiplantae; phylum Streptophyta; class Magnoliopsida; order Poales; family Poaceae; genus Aegilops; species Aegilops longissima. The sequence continues at coordinate 466,647,784 of CM038677.1, read as the reverse complement.
AAGTTGGATGCACACCTACTTAGTTTCTTTTGTTGAGCTTTCATACATTTATAGCTCTAGTGCATCCGTTGCATGGCAATCCCTACTCCTCGCATTAACATCAATCGATGGGCATCTCCATAGCTCATTGATTAGCCTCGTTGATGTGAGACTTTCTCCTTTTTTGTCTTCTCCACATAACCCCCATCATCATATTCTATTCCACCCATAGTGCTATATCCATGGCTCACGCTCATGTATTGCGTGAAGGTTTATAAGTTTGAGATTACTAGAGTATGAAACAATTTCTTGGCTTGTCATAGGGGTTGTGCATGATGAGAGCATTCTTGTGTGACGAAAATGGAGCATGACTAAACTATATGATTTTGTAGGGATGAACTTTCTTTGGCCATGTTATTTTGAGAAGACATAATTGCTTAGTTAGTATGCTTGAAGTATTATTATTTTTATGTCAATATGAACTTTTGTCTTGAATCTTTCGGATCTGAATATTCATACCACAATTAAGAAGAATTACATTGAAATTATGCCAACTAGCATTCCACATCAAAAATTATCTTTTTTATCATTTACCTACTCGAGGACGATCAGGAATTAAGCTTGGGGATGCTTGATACGTCTCCAACGTATCTATAATTTTTGATTGCTCCATGCTATATTATCTACTGTTTTGGGCAATATTGGGCTTTATTTTCCACTTTTATATTACTTTTGGGACTAACCTATTAACCGGAGGCACACCCAGATTTGTTGTTTTTTTTTGCCTATTTCAGTGTTTCGAAGAAAAGGAATATCAAACGGAGTCGAAACGGAACGAAATCAACTGGAGAAGTTATTTTTGGAAGGAAAGCTACCGGATGGACTTGGAGCCCACGTCAGGAGAGGAGGGAGGTGCTCACGAGGGTGGGGGGCCCGCCCACCCCCTAGGGCACGCCCCCTGCCTCGTGGGGCCCTCCTGGCTCCCCTGACGTGCTTCTTCCGCCTATATAACTCCACGTACCCTAAAACTTCCAGAACAGAGAATAGATCGGGAGTTCCGCCGCCGCAAGCATCTGTAGCCACCAAAAGCCAATCGGGACCCTGTTCCGGCACCCTGCCGGAGGGGTTAACCCTCACCAGTGGCCATCTTCATCATCCCGGCGCTCTCCATGATGAGGAGGGAGTAGTTCACCCTCGGGGCTGAGGGTATGTACCAATAGCTATGTGTTTGATCTCTCTCTCTCGTGTTCTTGATTTGGCACGATCTTGATGTATCGCGAGCTTTGCTATTATAGTTGGATCTTATGTTTCTTCTCCCCCTCTACTCTCTTGTAATGGATTGAGTTTTCCCCTTGAAGTAATCTTATCGGATTGAGTCTTTAAAGATATGAGAACACTTGATGTATGTCTGGCCATGCGTATCTGTGGTGACAATGGGATATCACGTGATTCACTTGATGTATGTTTTGGTGATCAACTTGCGGGTTCCGCCCATGAACCTATGCATAGGGGTTGGCACACGTTTTCGTCGTGATTCTCCGGTAGAAACTTTGGGGCACTCTTTGAGGTTCTATGTGTTGGTTTGAATAGATGAATTGAGATTGTGTGATGCATATCGTATAATCATGCCCACGGATACTTGAGGTGACATTGGAGTATCTAGGTGACATTAGGGTTTTGGTTGATTTGTATCTTAAGGTGTTATTCTAGTACGAACTCTAGGGCTTTTTGTGACACTTATAGGAATAGCCCAATGGATTGATTGGAAAGAATAACTTTGAGGTAGTTTCATACCCTACCATAATCTCTTCGTTTGTTTTCCGCTATTAGTGACTTTGGAGTGACTCTTTGTTGCATGTTGAGGGATAGTTATATGATCCAATTATGTTATTATTGTTGAGAGAACTTGCACTAGTGAAAGTATGAACCCTAGGCCTTGTCTCCTATCATTGCAATACCGTTTACGCTCACTTTTACCACTTGTTACCTTGCTGTTTTTATATTTTCAGTTTACAAAAACCTATATCCACCATCCATATTGCACTTGTATCACCATCTCTTCGCCGAACTAGTGCACCTATACAATTTACCATTGTATTAGGCGTGTTGGGGACACAAGAGACTCTTTGTTATTTGGTTGCAGGGTTGCTTGAGAGAGACCATCTTCATCCTACGCCACCCACGGATTGATAAACCTTAGGTCATCTACTTGAGGGAAATTTGCTACTGTCCTACAAACCTCTGCACTTCGAGGCCCAACAACGTCTACAAGAAGAAGGTTGTGTAGTAGACATCAACCCCATTATGTAATTCAAATCAAGATGAAAAATCAAGTAGATCCCACACAGTTTATTATAACCAACCGTGTGAGATGCAGCACAAAATATCTTGGAGCACCGTCGAAGTATAGTACGCATACGGCTTACGCGAGAAGGTGAGACGGCTAGAGTCCACAGCCCGCTCTGAATAAGGGACCGTGTCTGATGACACTTTGCGTGCCAGTTTTTTCGCTGAAGCGATTCCAAATTTTCGGCTTCCGCAAAAATATCTACCTCCCCGCCCCCTTCCCCTTACCAAAAGCCACATTTCCCCTGTTTCCGCCTTCCTTTTCAAGTTGAAACCTTCACTCCTTGCTTGCAGCACCGCCTCCTCGCCGGTGACCCTCCTTCACGCTGCTCGGCCTCGCCTATCCAGGCAGGTAATCCACACTGGACCCCCATCCTCCTCCTCCTTCCACATCCCACATGCCCCGATCGCCGGCGCGAGCACGACACCTTCCACCCAAATCATCGACCCCTCCACCAAATAAGTGCCGGCCTAAGCCATGGTGCACACAGTATAGCCAGGATCTAAAGGAGCATTTGGCAGCGGAGAAGGAAATCGCAGCCGCACGCGCGGATGAGGTCGCGATGGCTGCCATTCGTTCCGACCCCCAGATCTTGGAGGAGCACCACACCGTGAAGGCCACCATTGATGCCTCGCGCGCCGACGCCGCGATGCGGTTGGCTGCTTTAGACGACAGTTCGTGGCGTTTTCTCGAGGCCACTGTCGGTGCCTTTGACGAAGACTACGAGGTGTTTTCTCAGCGTGCACGTGCTTACCTCATCTCAAGAGCCAGCAGGTTGGTGCCCGGAGCGGCTCAGGCAACTCACCACTACAACGAGGGCACCCACGATGCGGAGGCCTCGCCCTCTTCCATGTCCAAGGAGCCAATCATCATCGATATCTCCGACAATGAGGAGTAGCTTGTCTTATTAGCTCACTATAAGGACCCATGTTCAGTTTGCTAGCTACTGCCTTTCCTTAACAAATTCTAGTGAATTGTGCTATCTACTTTTACCATGCAATCTTTTGCTATAGTGTATATGTTCTATATGTCGTGCAATGTGGTGTTCAGTTAACTGCTTGGTTCAATTCTGCAAATGTGATGTTCAATTCTTCAGGGTGCAATATTTCCAAGTTGTTAAGCATGCTTGGTTTGGTTAACTGTCTGATTTTCTATTACGAGTATGTTATATTGTGCAATGTGGTGCTCAGTTAACGTTTGGTTCATTTGTTGTGGTGTTTAGTTAACTGCTTGGTTCAATTTTGCAATGCGATGTTCAATTGTTGTGGTTGCATTCTGTTATTGTATATGATGTGAAGAATACATCGAATTTGGCTGTACTAAATACATGAGAAACAAATACAATTGCTATATTTCCAAGTTGTTAAGCATGCTTGGTTTGGTTAACTGTCTGATCTTCTATTAGGAGTATGTTATATTGTGCAATGTGGTGCTCAGTTAACATTTGGTTCATTTATGTTAACGTTTGGTTCATTTATTGTGGTGTTTAGTTAACTGCTTGGTTCAATTCTGCAATGCGATGTTCAATTGTTGTGGCTGCATTCTGTTATTGTATACCATGTGAGGAATAAATCGAATTTGGTTGCACTTAATACATGAGAAATATATACAAGTGCTATATTTCCTAGTTCTTAATCATGCTTGGTTTGGATAAATGGGCATTCCATGTGGCTTGAATTAATCTGATGAATCTGCAATGTGCTTATTTACCATCAACATATTTTACTGATAGCATGCGAACCCTTACTTAACCTGATGACTAACTACATTATATGTGTTATAGGGAAACAATGGGAAGCACTGAGGTTTACAAGATGGTACTAACTATTATACCATGCCTTATTCCTTTGGCCCATTTCCAATATAGAGAAGATATTTATACACATCCTTGTTTTGAGGCTTCACTGATGATTACCTCTCAAACCACCTATGTGGTCAGGAGACGAGGAAAGTTTTCATACAACACCCACGGTTCAATATTGAAGTGTTCCTGAAGAGGTCGAAGGATGGACGGTTAACCATCCACAGGCACTGGCCTAAAGTTGCAAAGACCTTCAACATGAATGAAGGCTCAATATTCGCCTTGCGCTTCAGCATTTTTCCAGATGAGTTGCATCTCTCTATGTACCGTCTATGATGCCAATTTCGAAAGGTTCTAGATGTTGCATGTGAAACTGCAACTGGTGCAGTTGTGTAATGGGCTAGCTGAGTGCTGAAGCTATATCATGTTGTATTCCGATGTATTTCAATTATGAAATCCTGCTTCCTTAATATGAAAATGGAATATATTATGTGCTTAATATGAATGTCAATTAGATCAGTAAATGGATTATTAATAATAGGGCAATTAGCCCGCTAATTGGCCAATTAGCTTGCTAATTGGGTTTTCCTATTGCAAACGGTTATTGAGAAAACACCGTGGGCAATGACTTCAGGCAACGCACACAGTTTCTAGGAATAAACCGTGTTGGATCAATGAACAATCACACACGACATTCTGTTGAAAACTGTTTGCGTTACGCCACCTTGCGCAAACGTTTTCCTTGGAGTGATTGTGTGGGATGTATATACGAACGGAAAACTTTAGCGGTGACTGACTGTGTGGGATGTACTTACGACCGGAAATGATTTCGCCTGTATAATTGTATTTTTTTAGCACTACTGTACGTATTTCTGTATTTGAGGGCTCGCCGGTCGCACACGACCTTGCTACGTCTTGAGCTTGCGTTGGTTTTCCTCGAAGAGGAGAGGGTGATGCAACAAGTGTAGCATAAGTATTTCCCTCAGTTTTGAGAACCAAGGTATCAATCCAGTAGGAGGCTCCTCAAAAGTCCCACGCACCTACACAAACAAACTGAGAACTCACAACCAACGCAATAAAGGGGTTGTCAGTCCCTTCACGGCCACTTGCGAAGGTGAGATCTAATAAAGATAGTATGATAAGATAAATATATTTTTGGTATTTTATAATATAGATGCAAAAGGTAAACATGCAAATAAAAGTAGATTGAAAGCAAATATGATAAGAGATAGACCCGGGGGCCATAGGTTTCACAAGTGGCTTCTCTCAAGATAGCATAAGTATTACGGTGGGTGAACAAATTACTGTCGAGCAATTGATAGAAAAGCGCATAGTTATGAGATTATCTAGGCATGATCATGTATATAGGCATCACGTCCATAACAAGTAGACCGACTCCTGCCTGCATCTACTACTATTACCCCACACATCGACCGCTATCCAGCATGCATCTAGAGTATTAAGTTCATAAGAATAGAGTAACGCTTTAAGCAAGATGACATGATGTAGAGGGATAAACTCATGCAATATGATATAAACCCCATCTTGTTATTCTCGATGGCAACAATACAATACGTGCCTTGCAACCCTTTACATCCTTTGGGTAAGGACACCGCAAGATTGAACCCAAAGCTAAGCACTTCTCCCATGGCAAGAAAGATCAATCTAGTAGGCCAAACCAAACTGATAATTCGAAGAGACTTGCAAAGATAACTTAATCATCCATAAAAGAATTCAGAGAAGATTCAAATATTATTCATAGATAAACTTGATCATAAACCCACAATTCATCGGATCTCGACAAACACACCGCAAAAAGAGTTTACATTAAATAGATCTCCACAAGAGAGGGGGAGAACATTGTATTGAGATCCAAAAAGAGAGAAGAAGCCATCTAGCTAATAACTATGGACCCGTAGGTCTGTGGTAAACTACTCACGACTCATCGGAGAGGCTATGGTGTTGATGTAGAAGCCCTTCGTGGTTGATTCCCCCTCCGGCAGAGTGCCGGCGAAGGCTCCAAGATGGGATCTCGCGGATACAGAAGGTTACGACGGTGGAAATTGTGTTTCGTGGTGCCCCGGGATGTTTTCGGGGTACGTAGGTATATATAGGAGGAAGAAGTACGTCGGTGGCCGCCCGAGGGGCCCACGAGACAGGGGGCGCGCCCTATAGGGGGGGGGCGCCCTCCTATCTCGTGGAGGCCTCGGCTGCTTCTTGACTTGCACTCCAAGTCCTCTGGATCATGTTTGTTCCAAAAATCACGCTCCCGAAGGTTTCATTCCGTTTGGACTCCGTTTGATATTCATTTTCTTCGAAATACTGAAATAGGCAAAAAAACAGCAATATGGGCTGGGCCTCCGGTTAGTAGGTTAGTCCCAAAAATGATATAAATGTGTAAAATAAAGCCCATAAACATCCAAAAGGGGTAATATAATAGCGTGGAACAATCAAAAATTGTAGATACGTTGGAGACGTATCAAGCATCCCCAAGCTTAATTCCTGCTCGTCCTCGAGTAGGTAAATGATAAAAAGAGAATTTTTGATGTGGAATGCCACCTAGCGTAATTCATAATGTAATTTTATTTATTGTGGCATGAATGTTCAGATCCAAATGAATACAAAATAAAAGTTCATATTGATAAAAGAAATGGTAATACTCAAGCATACTAATCAAAGCAATCATGTCTTCTCAAAATAGCATGGCAAAAGAAAGTTCATCCCTACATAATCATATAGTTAGGCTATGCTTCATTTTTGTCACACAAAGATTTTCCCAACTTCTATACCCCCAATGACAAGCCAAGCAATTGTTTCATACTTAAATAATCTCAAACTTTTTCAACCTTCACGCAATACATGAGCGTGAGCCATGGATATAGCACTATGGGTGGAATAGAATATGATGATGGGGATTGTGTGGAGAAGACAAAAAAGGAGAAAGTCTCACATTGACGAGGATAATCAACGGGCTATGGAGATGCCCATCAATTGATGTCAACATGAGGAGTAGGGATTGCCATGCAACGGATGCACTAGAGTTATAAATAAATGCTCAACAAAAGAAAACTAGTGGGTGTGCATCCAACTTGCTTGCTCACGAAGACCTAGGGCATTTGAGGAAGCCCATCGTAGGAATATACAAGCCAAGTTCTATAATGAAAAATTCCCACTAGTATGAAAAAGACAACTTATGAGACTCACTATATGAAAAACATGGTGCTACTTTGAAGCACAATATATGAGACTCACTACATGAAGAACAAGGTGCTACTTTGAAGCACACGTGTGGTAAAAGGATAGTAGCATTGTCCCTTCTCTCTTTTTCTCTCATTTTTTTATATTTTTATTTGGGCCTTTTCTCTTTTTTTATGGCCTCTTTTTTCTCTTTTTTTTATTTTTCGTCCGGAGTCTCATCCTGACTTGTGGGGGAATCATGGTCTCCATCATCCTTTCCTCACTTGGGACAATGCTCTAAAAATGATGATCATCACACTTTTATTTTCTTACAACTCAACAATTACAACTCAAAACTAGAACAAGGTATGACTCTATATGAATGCCTCCGGCGGTGTACCGGGATGGTGCAATGAATCAAGAGTGACATGTATGAAAAATAATGCATGGTGGCTTTGCCACAAATACGATGTCAACTACATGATCATGCAATGGCAATATGACAAAAGTAAAGTATGTCATGATGATGAACGGAACAGTGGAAAGTTGCATGGCAATATATCTCGGAATGGCTATGGAAATGCCATAATAGGTAGGTATGGTGGCTGCTTTGAGGAAGATATAGGGAGGTTTATGTGTGATAGAGCGATCGTATCACGGGTTTGGATGCACCGCTAAGTTTGCACCAACTCCCAAGGTGAGAAAGGGCAATGCAGTGCATCAAGAGGCTAGCAAAGGCGGAAAGGTAAAAGTGCGTATAATCCATGGACTCAACATTAGTCAAAAGAACTCATATACTTATTGCAAAAATTTAGAAGTCATCAAAAATCAAGTACTACGCGCATGCTCCTAGGGGGATATATTGATAGGAAAAGACCATCGCTCGTCCCCGACCGCCACTCATAAGGATGCACAAGCCAGGTACACTTCATGTTTCAAATTTGTTACACAACTTTAACCATACGTGCATGCTACAGGACTTGCTAACTTCAACACAAGCATTCTTTAAATTCATAATCGCCCAACTAGCATGACTTTAATATCACTACCTACATATCTCAAAACAATTATCAAGTATCAAATTGATCATAGCATCCAATTCACTTCCTATGATAGTTTTTATTATACCCAACTTGGATGACTATCATTCTAGGACCAATTTTATGATCATACAAAATACCATGCTGTTCTAAAAGACTCTCAAAATAATATAAGTGAAGCATGAGAGACTAGCAATTTCTTCAAAATTAAGACACCACCGTGCTCTAAAATATATAAGTGAAGCACTAGAGCAAAAACTATCAAGCTCAAAAGATATAAGTGAAGCACATAGAGTATTCTAGCAAATTCTATCCAAATAGGCTTCTCCCAAAAGGTGTGTACAGAAAGGATGATTGTGTTAAACTAAAAAGCGAAGACTAATATAATACACGACGCTCCAAGCAAAACACTTATCATGTGGTGAATAAAAATATAGCTCCAAGTAAAGTTACCAATGAACGAAGACGAAAGAGGGGATGCCTTCCCAGGGCATCCCCAAGCTTAGGCTTTTGGCTATTCTTGAATATCTTGGGGTGCCATGGGCATCCCCAAGCTTAGGCTCTTGCAACCCTTTATTCCATAGTACATAAAAGCTTTACCCAAAACTTGAAAACTTCACAACACAAAACTCAACAGGAAATCTTATAAGCTCCGTTAGTGAAAGAAAACAAAACCACCACATAAGATACTGCAATGAACTCATTCTTTATTTAATTTGGTGTTAAACCTACTGTATTACAACTTCTCTATGGATTATAAACTATTTTATTGTCCATAGATTCATCAAAATAAGCAAACAACACACGAAAAACAGAATCTATCAAAAACAGAACAGTCTGTAGTAATCTGTAACTAACGCAAACTTTTGAAACTCACAAAATTCAGAAAAAATAGAAAGTCCTAGGAAATTTGTTTATTGATCAGAAGAAATTGGAATCACTATTTTATCACGTTCTGGTGATTTTTTAAAATTATTTTTGTGAGCCGAAAGTTTCTGGAAATTACAGCAAGATCAAATAACTATCATCCAAGAAGATCCTATAGGTTTAACTTGGCACAAACACTAATTAAAAGATAAAACCTCATTTAAGCAGAAGTTAGATGGATTATTTATTCCTAAACAGAAGCAAAAACAAAAAACTAAAAATAAAATTGGGTTGCCTCCCAACTAGTGCTATCGTTTAACGCCCCTAGCTAGACATAAAAGCGAGGATAGATCTAAGTGGTGCCATCTTTGGCACTCGGAGAGGAGGATCTATTTTCTATGGCATTCATTCTTCTATTTAAGTTAAGCACATGGCCATTAATGGAAGAAGTAAGATTCAGCACGTTACGGAAGTTTGCCTCTAAACTAGACTTCATCTCTTTAATAATTTCATTTTGATAAAAGCACAAAAGAGTAGTTGATTCAACCTTATCATTCATAGGGTGCCCAAATATAGTTTTCATCTTTTCATAGGTGTCTATAGCATCCCCTTCAAGAAAACCTCCTTCAAAAATATAATCTAAAACTTGTTTAAAAGAAGCGGGCAAGCCAACATAGAAACTTTTTAAGTAATCTTCAATTTGATATTGTGGCACATAGCTAGCCCGAATTCTTAATAACCTATCCCAGGCATCTTTTAAAGACTCATCAAGTAAATAGCGAAAAATTCCAGAGTCATCCTCATCAAAATTATTCAAGCTCTCATTGGAGACCCTGGTGGGTCTTTCTATAGCATCATTATTCATGAGCTTAGAGAGGATAGAGGAGTTATCCAAGGTACTAGAACCTAGGAAAGGGCCCTTATTTCTTTTTGATTCGACCATGGCAACGAAAAGGCAAACGAAAAAGAGAGGAGGAGATTGGGAAAGAGAGGGTGAATAAAACGGAAAGGGTGAAGTTGGGGAGAGGAAAACGAGAGGCAAATGGAAAATAATGTAAATGCGAGGGAGATGGGTTTGTGATGGGTACTTGGTATGTCTTGACTTGAGCGAAGACCTCCCCGGCAACGGCGCCAGAAATCCTTCTTGCTACGTCTCGAGCTTGCGTTGGTTTTCCTCGAAGAGGAGAGGGTGATGCAGCAAGTGTAGCGTAATTATTTCCCTCAGTTTTGAGAACCAAGGTATCAATCCAGTAGGAGGCTCCTCAAAAGTCCCATGCACTTACACAAACAAACTGAGAACTCGCAACCAACGCAATAAAGGGGTTGTCAATCCCTTCACGGCCACTTGCAAAAGTGAGATCTAATAAAGATAGTATGATAAGATAAATATATTTTTGGTATTTTATAATATAGATGCAAAAAGTAAACATGCAAATAAAAGTAGATTGAAAGCAAATATGATAAGAGATAGACCCGGGGGCCATAGGTTTCACTAGTGGCTTCTCTCAAGATAGCATAAGTATTACGGTGGGTGAACAAATTACTGTCGAGCAATTGATAGAAAAGTGCATAGTTATGAGATTATCTAGGCATGATCATGTATATAGGCATCACGTCCATAACAAGTAGACCGACTCTGCCTGCATCTACTACTATTACTCCACACATCGACCGCTATCCAAAGATGCATCTAGAGTATTAAGTTCATAAGAACAGAGTAACACTTTAAGCAAGATGACATGATGTAGAGGGATAAACTCATGCAATATGATATAAACCCCATCTTGTTATCCTCGATGACAACAATACAATACGTGCCTTGCAACCCTTTCTGTCACTGGGTAAGGACACCGCAAGATTGAACCCAAAGCTAAGCACTTCTCCCATGGCAAGAAAGATCAATCTAGTAGGCCAAACCAAACTGATAATTCGAAGAGACTTGCAAAGATAACTTAATCATACATAAAAGAATTCAGAGAAGATTCAAATATTATCCATAGATAAACTTGATCATAAACCCACAATTCACCGGATCTCGACAAACACACCGCAAAAAGAGTTTACATCAAATAGATCTCCACAAGAGAGGGGGAGAACATTGTATTGAGATCCAAAAAGAGAGAAGAAGCCATCTAGCTAATAACTATGGACCCGTAGGTCTGTGGTAAACTACTCACGACTCATCGTAGAGGCTATGGTGTTGATGTAGAAGCCCTCCGTCATTGATTCCCCCTCCGGCAGAGTGTCGGCGAAGGCTCCAAGATGGGATCTTGCGGATACAGAAGGTTACGACGGTGGAAATTGTGTTTCGTGGTGCCCCGGGATGTTTTCGGGGTACGTAGGTATTTATAGGAGGAAGAAGTACATCGGTGGCCGCCCGAGGGGCCCACGAGACAGGGGGGCGCGCCCTATAGGGGGGGCGCGCCCTCCTATCTCGTGGAGGCCTTGGCTGCTTCTTGACTTGCACTCCAAGTCCTCTGGATCACGTTTGTTCCAAAAATCATGTTCCCGAAGGTTTCATTCCGTTTGGACTTCGTTTGATATTCCTTTTCTTCGAAATACTAAAATAGGCAAAAAAAACAGCAATATGGGCTGGGCCTCCGGTTAGTAGGTTAGTCCCACAAATGATATAAATGTGTAAAATAAAGCCCATAAACATCCAAAAGGGGTAATATAATAGCATGGAACAATCAAAAATTATAGATACGTTGGAGACGTATCAGACCTCATTTTGGCGAGCGTGTGTGCCAGGAGGGCATATCCTCGACGGTTTCTGGGTCGTGTGGGAAGGACCCCCCTATCGGCCGCACTCACGAGGTGACGGTTCCAAACGCCGTCGCAGAAAGGGGTTAAAAACCGTTTGTATAGCACCGACACGTACCCGTGTGTGCTTTAATATTTTAAAGAAATACTCTCATACTTCACTTAGATTTATTTGAGAGTTAGTAAATTTTTGAAGAAATTCTCTCATGCTTCACTTATATTATTTTGAGAGATGAAAAATTTTATGCTCATGTTCTTCACTTAAATTTGTTTGAGCTATAAAAAGCAACATATTAAACTAGTCCCAAAGTGATAGATATTCAAGAGGGATATAATAAAAACTTTCATGAAGATCACTGGACAAAATAAACCTGATTCTTTGTAATAGTTTTGAGATATGATGATAGTGATATGTGAGTCATGTTGATGAGTAATATGCTTTAGTAAGAATATTGGTGTTAAGGTTTGTGATTCCCTATGCAAGCACGAAAGTCAATAGTTATGCAATGAAATTACATCGTACTTATGGTGCATTATTCGGTGTTAGTTATGCTCAATGCTCGCTTATGAGATTTTTCGTTTCTTGGTTGGTGATTCTCAATCTTTTGCTAGCCTCCATTTGTACTAAGTAGGAATACTACTTGTGCATCCAAAAACCTTAAAACCAATTTTGCCATATGAGTCCACCATACCTACCTATATGTCGTATTTTTGTGTCGTTCTAAGAAAATTTGTATGTGCCATCTCTAATTTCAAAATAAATTTCTTTTTTGTGTGCTCGTACCGCTGATGAAGTGGCAGGAGGTGGCCAATATTTTCTATGCTAGATGTGTTATTCTCAAGATGAGTGTTTATTCACTTGTCATTGCACGAGAGTACGGCAAAGCTATCAGGAATGCCTAGTCCCGAAATAAAAAATTAATTTACTTTATGTTGTCAAATAATAAATTCCTTGGAAAGTGTTGGTATGGACGGTACCCGTGGATACGGCTAGCCCTGGAATGTGAAAGTATGGTGAAAAAAGGAATACACTTTATTTTCTGTTTGGGAACCGCCTATGATATATCTAGCATGGAAAGTGTTGGAAATTACTCGGTCATTTTCGTTGACGGGAAAAGTATGCCTCCCAAAAAGTTTTATCTCTTAATTTTCCCCTCTGAGCTCTGGCACCTCTACAAATCCCTACTTCCCTCTGCGAAGGGCCTTTCTATTTACTTTATGCAATTTTTTATTTTTATTTGAGTCTCCATCTTCTCTTATAAGGCACCAACTAAGGGGCACTATGATTGTACTTGAGCATTGGGTGTAGCTAATATCCGATTGTGTTTCATGAATGGATCAATGACTGAGCATGATGGGCTAGGGATAACTTGCTTCAGTGTTGATATTTTGAAAGACATGGTTGCTTGTTGATATGCTTGAGTATTGAAATCTTCATGTCAAAACTAGACTATTGATTTGACCATATAAAAGTCCATATGTCCATGCTACAAAAGAAAATAATGTGATGAACATGATAGGCAACATTCCACATCAAAAACTCTGTTTCTATCATTTACCTACTCGAGGACGAGCAGGAATTAAGCTTGGGGATGCTGATACGTCTCCAATGTATCTATAATTTTTTATTGTTCCATGCTGTTATATTATCATTCTTGGATGTTTCACAATCATTTTAGAGCAACTTTATATCGTTTTTTGGGACTAACCTATTGGCATAGTGCCCAGTGCCAGTTGCTATTTTTTGCTTGTTTTTTACTTCGCGAAAAATCAATGCCAAACAGAGTCCAAATACAGCGAAACTTTTTGGAGTTTTTTTCTGGACCAGAAGACACCTGTTGGGCCAAAGAAGTACCAGAGGGGGGATCTGAGGGGAGCACCACCCACCAGGGCGGGCCTGGGGGCCCAGGCGCGCCCAGGTGGGTTGTGCCCACCTCCCGCACCGCCTCTTTGCTCTATAAATACCCCGAAAATCCAAAAACCCTAGGTGAGTCGACGAAACACAATTCCAGCCACCGCAAGTTCCAGAAACACGAGATCCAATCTAGACACCATCACGGAGGGGTTCACCATCCTCATTGGCGCCTCTCCGATGATGCGTGAGTAGTTCATTATATACCTACGGGTCCGTAGGCAGTAGCTAGATGGCTTCCTCTCTCTCTTTTGATTCTCAATACAATGGTCTCTTGAAGATCTATTTGATGTAACTCTTTTTCCGGTGTGTTTGTTGGGATCCGGTGAACTTTGAGTTTATGATGAGATCTATATTTTTATCCATGAAAGTTATTTGAGTCCTTTCTTGATCTCTTATATGCATGATTACTTATAGCCTCGTATTTATTCTTTGAATCTTTGGTTTAGTTAGGCCGACTAGATCAATTTTTCTTGCCATGGGAAGAGGTGCTTTGTGATGAGTTCGATCTTACGGTGCTCAATCCCAGTGACAGAAGGGTAAATGACACGTATGTATCGTTGCCATTAAGGATAACAAGATGGGGTCTATTCCTGCATGAATAGATCTTGTCTACTTCATGTCATCGTTTTTATTGCATTACTCTGTTTCTCCATGAACTTAATACACTAGATGCATGCTGGATAGCGGTCGATGTGTGGAGTAATAGTAGTAGATGCAGGCAGGAGTCGGCCTACTAATCTTGGGCGTGATGCCTATATAATGATCATTGCCTGGATATCGTCATAATTATTTGAAGTTCTATCAATTTTCCAACAGTAATTTGTTTTCCCACCGTATGCTATTTTCTCGAGAGAAGCCACTAGTGAAATCTACGGCCCCCGGGTCTATTTTCTCATCATATATCTTCAGATCTATATTGCTATTTGCCTTTTTATTTATTTGCATCTTTTATTTTCAGATTTATATTATCAAAAACCCAAAAATACCTCACGGAATTTTATTTACCGTTATTCTATTTGCATCTACCAAATTATATCTTTACCTATCTTTTACCCGGGAGGGATTGACAACCCCTCTTACGCGTCGGGTTGCAAGTATTTGTTCTTTGTGTGCAGGCACCGTTTACATAGTGTTGCTTGGTTCTCCTACTGGTTTGATAACCTTGGTTTCATCACTGAGGGAAATACCTACCATAGCTGTGCTGCATCATCCCTTCCACTTCCGGGGAAAACTGACGCGGACACGAGCCATCAGAGACCCACAATTTGGCTTTGCCTCGGGGGCCCCATAAACGAGGATGAGGTGCGGGACACCGTTAACCAAATGCCCGGGGACAAGGCTCCCGGGCCGGATGGTTTTACCGGTCTCTTCTTTGAAAAATGTTGGAGTACCATCAAGGTGGACGTCATGAGGGTGGTCTCCTCCTTTGCCAATCTGCGCACAACTAGCCTTCATTGGCTCAACACCGCAAATGTTGTGCTCCTCCCGAAAAAAGTGGGGGCCAAGGATATTTCTTACTATCGCCCTATTAGTCTTATTCACGCCATTGCAAAGATTATTGCAAAGATATTGGCAGTCCGCCTGGCCCCCCATATGCATAAGCTCATCTCAAATGCCTAGAGTGCCTTCATAAAGACGAGAAGTATCCATGACAATTTCATGTATGTTCGAAATCTTGCGCGACGCCTCCACTTGCGGAAAACACTGCCCCTCCTGTTCAAGCTCGATATTCGGAAGGCTTTTGACTCTGTAAAATGGGAGTATATCTTGGACCTTCTTCAGAGGCTTGTTTTCCCGCCCATGTTTCGTAACTGGATTGCCACCCTATTGTGCTCCTCATCCTCGCGCATTCTATTGAATGGTGTGGCAAGCAAGCCCATCCCTCATGGTCGAGGCTTCAGGCAAGGGGGTCTGCTCTCCCCTTTGCTGTTTGCCATTGCCATGGACCCGTTGCACAATATTCTTGAGCTGGCATCGAGAAAAGAGCTCCTTCACAAGATCCGCGAGTGTGGCATGGCTGTTAGGACTTCCCTATACGCAGATGACGCAACAGTCTTCATGGCCCCAATCAAGAAAGACATTGACAACCTAACCACCATTTGGTATCTATTCGGCAATGTCACTGGCCTTGTCACAAACTTCCAGAAGAGCTCAGTGGTTCCCATTCCGTGCGAACAGCTCAACTTGACATGCATCCTTCAGGCCCTTCATGCGTCATGGGCTTCGTTTCCACTGAAATACTTGGGGCTTCCCCTCTCGGTGTGGAAGCATAGAAAGGTCTACTACCAGTACCTAGAGGACAAAGCGGCCTCTAAGTTGACCACTTGGGATGGTCAAAATATCACTGCCATTGGTCGATGTGCCCTTGTGAAGTCGGTGCTGTCTTCGCAGCTCGCCTTCTCCATCGCGCCGCTCATTGTGCCAACGTCCACTCTACACAACATAAACAAGCTCGAAAGAGCCTTTCTCTCGGAGGGTACGGACAAGACCACTAGTGCAAAATGCAAGGTGAATTGGGATGCGGTGTGCTGGCCAAAGGATCTTGGTGGCCTTGGCATACTTAACACGGAGAAATTTTCTCGGGCTCTCCACTTGCGTTGGTTATGATTTGAATGGAAAGAGCCCACCAAGCTTTGGGTGGGTATGGGAAACCCGTGCAACACGATGGGCTACTCCTTGTTCTATGCCTCCACGTCAATCTTTGTTGGAAATGGAGCAAGGACGCCTTTTTGGGATGCGCCATGGGTGAATGACCGCAAGCCTAGGGACATTTCACCTCTAATTTACGAGGCGTCCACGAGGAAAAACTGAAAGGTGCGCGAAGCTCTCAACAACGATGCGTGGGTCTCGATAATATGCATCCCGGACTCTTTTTCGCTGAATCACTTACGTCAGTTTGTCACCCTCTGGACAATGCTTCGTGGCTTCCATCTCGAGGCGGATGCCGAGTATGATATTGTATGGAAGCACACCGCTAGCGGATAAAATACACGGCCGAGTCGGCATACGAAATGCAATTCCTTGGCACAATCAAATCCCCTATGGAGCACACCGTGTGGAGGGCTTGGGCTCCCCCCCCCCCCAAAGTCAAGTTCTACTCTTGGCTGGCTATTCAAAACGGAATTTGGACGGCGGACAGATTGGAGAAGCGCGGATGACCAAACTGTGGCCTTTGTACACTTTGCAAGCGGGAGCAAGAGTCTGTTGACCACCTTTTCTATAAATGCCGCTTCTCTACCCGCCTATGGGGATTAGTCAAGGACTGGCTGCAACTGGTGAGCATCGATACTTCCTCAAGGAACCTCTCGGGCAACATCGAAGAGTGGTGGGTGGGCCTCTCCGACACATCTACCCCCAACAGGAAGGCGATGGCCTCGCTCACCATGCTCGTCGCCTGGACCATTTGAAACGAGAGCAATGCACGAGTGTTCCATCAGAAGAGTGCTCCACCGACGGTCCTACTCGCCAACATTAAGAAGGAGGCCAAACTTTGGGTATCTGACGGTGCAAGAAAGTTGGGATACTTGATGACGCGAGAGTAGTTGGTCACCTTTATTTCGGTTGTTGCGGCGCTGTCTGTGTTGTAACACGAACATAAACACTATTCTTCTTATTTAATGAATGAGGCAAATCTTTACCTCTCTTTAAAAAAATGTGGAGATTATATGTACAAGCACTTGTGCGATGCCTATCGAAATAAAAAAAAGGTGTAGAACTTTAGAAACATAGCTAATTCGAACGACTTCAAAACTACACAAAGCACTGACTAAAATTGCAACAAAAACTCCCAAAAACTAACCTTAAGAAACGATTATTCAGAAACATGAGAAGACACCCATCGGCCATCGCTGAACTGGTGTATCACATCAGCTCATATAACCAATTGAAACTAGCTCTCATCACAGTGTCCTGTGAAAAAAAATTCCGCAACGAATGATGACAGATTGAAGGAATGAGACTCCTGCTTAATTATGTACAATAGCTTGTCAGTAAGTCTTCTAACTTCTACTAAAAATGCTACTCCCTTCGTTCCATAATATAAAACATTTTTTAATATAACATTTTATATTATGAGTCGGAGTAGTAGATGATAACACTGAAAGAAGGGATCGACTGCCAAAAGGTATATATCCAGACTATGGCTTGCCATCCCGACTACACGATGGATCAAAAATATGGTGATACTATATATGATCCCCTCCAGCCCAACACAATCTCGTACAACAGCCATGAAAAGCTTAGTGCCAAGCGATAGTTGATTAGATGTGTACTGGAGACAAGTAAGAAAAAATGGAAGAGTAAAATTAATTTTTTGATAAAGGGCGCTTTTATTATCTCAAAATGTTGCATCAAAGTGATACAAAGCATTAAGAGTATCACCCGACCTCGGCATAATTAGGATGCACACAGTCAAACACCAGTAGTCTGATAAGTAGAAAGATAAAAGACCGACAATTCGGCAACGGTAGTGTTCATAGACCGACACTATGCTTATGTCGAAAGAGATGGGGGACCGAGCCGGAGATTATGCTGCCATCCATGTTGGATAAAAACCTCCGTAGCCACCTGCTCCAACAGCGTACACATCGCCTTGAACAGCGGTTGGTACTCCGCTCGTTGTAGCGTACACCACGTACGAAGCGAGTGCGTACAACGGAAAATAACCTGCAAAAGAGAAACAATTTTGTCATTAAAAACAACATCATTTCTACATAGCCAAAGCGACCATAGTAAGGCATACGCTCCCACCCTTATTAGTGTTTTGTACCTATTTGAAATACCGTCCAGCCAATGACCAAAAATATTGGCAACACTTGTGGGCGGATACAAATTTGACGCTATTTGGATGGCTGACCACGTAGAACGCACAAACTTACAGTGAAAAAAGGGGTGTTTAATTGTCTCGTCGTGAATACAAAAATAACACTTCTTACTTCCCGACCAGTTACGTCGTGCGAAGTTATCTTTTGTTAGCACAACTCCCCTGCGGAGATACCACATGAATATTTTGACTTTAAGTGATACCTTCGCTTTCCAAATTTTTTTATTATTACTCACCGTTACCTCAGAATGCGTGAGTGCACGATACATAGAGTCTACTATGAAAGACCCCGATGTAGTAAGGTTCCAGCGAAACACATCACGACCTTGTGTCAGGATAATCGAATCCAGACGGGACAATAGATTATTCCATGACATAAGTCGGGTGCCGATCAAATCCCGCCTGAACGAAATATTTGGTGGGGATGAGCTAAGCACTTGCGCAATAGTATTATTCTTATCGTGTGCAATGTTGTATAAGGCTGGGTATTGTTCTCGGAGGCTAGCATTGCCTACCCAGATGTCTTCCCAAAAACGAATCTCCGACCCGTCCTTTATCGCGAAAGACCCAAAGCGAAAGAGATGTTTCTTTGCCGCCATTAGGCCGGCCCAAAAGTGTGAGTCTCCAGGTTTCCAATATACCTGAGACACCGCCTTTTGGCCTATATACTTATTACGCAGCATGGTTTACCAAACACCATCCTCAGTAAGAAGTTTGAACAACCATTTACTAAGTAGGGCCTCATTCTTGACCTGCAGGTCATGAATACCGAGGCCGCCCTGATCTTTCGGCCTACAAACCACACTCCATTTGGCCAGCCTATAGTTTTTCTTCTTACCATCTCCTTGCCAAAAGAATCTGGACCTAAAATAGTCCAGTCTTTGCAACACCCCTTTTGGGAGCTGGAAGAATGAAAGCATATAGAGAACCATATTTGTGAGGACAGAGTTTATTAAAACCAGTCGTCCTCCAACCGAGAGCAACTTGCCTTTCTAGCTGCTCAAGCGTTTCTCTAGCCGCTCCTCTACATGCTTCCACTCTGCAATGGTGAGACGCCGATAATGAATTGGTATTCCCAAATATTTAATTGGGAATTGTCCATGTGCACAACCAAAAAGGTCAGCATAATCGGCCGCTGCCTCAACGGCTTCTCCAAAGAAGAACAATTCACTTTTATGGAAGTTAATCTTAAGACCCGACATTTGCTCAGACGCTGACAGCAGAAGTTTCAGGCTTCTAGCCTTGTCTAGGTCATGTTCCATAAAGAGAATTGTGTCATCGGCATATTGCAGAATAGAGAGACCACCATCCACTAGATGTGGCACTACTCCTGTAATCTGCCCGTCCGGCTTGGTGCGCTCAATCAGAATAGCCAACATGTCAGCCACAATGTTAAATAACATTGGGGATATGGCATCACCCTGTCGTAGTCTTTTTTTTGTCTGAAAGTAATGGCCGACATCATCATTGACTTTGATGGCCACACTACCTACAGTTACAAAATTGTGGATCCACTTGCACCATTTATTGGAGAAGCCTTTCATCCTTAGGGCTTGTTGGAGGAAAGACCATTTGACCTTGTCATAGGCTTTTTCAAAGTCTATTTTGAATACTACTCCAGTCATGTTTTTCCGGTGCATCTCATGGATGGTCTCATGCAGGATTACTACGCCATCGAGTATGTTCCTTCCTTGCATGAAAGTTGTTTGAGATGGCCGAACAACATGGTCAGCTACCGAGTTTAATCTATTCGTCGCCACTCTGGTGAAAATCTTGAAGCTGACATTAAGGAGGCATATGGGTCTGAACTGTTGAATCCGTTCGGCCTCCTTAATCTTCGGCAACAAGACAATCTCGCCAAAATTAAGTCTGAATAGGTCAAGTCGTCGGCATGAAAACAATTGAACAACTCCAAAAGGTCAGACTTGATGATATCCCAGAAATTCTGATAGAATTCTGCGGGGAAACCATCAGGGCCTGGAGCTTTGTTATGTTCCATTTGGAACACCGCAGCTCGTACCTCCTCTTCTGAGAATGGTGCCGTTAGGATATCGTTTTCTTCTGCCGTGACATGTGGAATATCATCTATTCGGGTTTCATAAAGGGTGAAATTCCCTTCAGCCGGCGCTCCGAAAAGAGATTTGTAGTATTTGGTGATATACTTTTTGAGCTCCTCCTGACCTTCGATCCTCCCCTCATCTTGTTGGAGACTGTAAATACATTTCTTCCTATGCCTCCCATTGGCGACCAATTGGAAGTATCTTGTATTACTATCACCCAATCAACTTTGGATCTCTGGTAGTATTTGATCTCCTCTTCTCGCAGTAGACGGGCAACCATCTCATTAGATTGATTTTTCAATTCAATCTCTTGCTGAGATAATGTGCGCGTCTCTGCAATTTTGTCGAGGTCATCAATGATGGTACATAGCCTTTGTTTTTCTTTTTTATAAATTCTGTTGGTGTGTTTTGCCCATCAGAGAGGTGTCTCCTCATGGCTCTTATTTTAAAGATCCATCGTTGAATAGGTGTACGACCAACAGCGGGCCTCTCCCAAACATTCTTGATCATGTCTACGAATCCGTCCCTATTGAGCCATCCCAATTCAAATTTGAAAGGGCGCCGGGTGGTTGGGTTCGTAGAGTTAGAATCCAGAATGATGGGTGCATGATCCGATAAGGCCTAGATACGCTCTAGGGCTCGCACGGTTACCAGAGGAAATTTTAGTTTCCATTCGGTATCCATTAGTACTCTATCAAGCTTCTCGTATGTCGGCACAGATCGGTTGTTCGCCCAAGTGAACTGACGCCCCGACATACTGGCCTCCCGAAGATTCAAACTGTCTATCACAACATTGAATAGGAAAGGCCAATGAGTGTCGAAGCGGTCATTATTTTTCTCTTCCTGGTACCTCATAATGTTAAAGTCCCCTCCAATAAGCATCGGGTACGGGTTATTCTTTGCCAGGTTAACCAATTCCCGAAGGAAAGCAGATTTATGCTCATCTTGGGCAGCCCCATAGACAGTGACAAGAGTCCATGTAAAATTGTCAACTCTATTCTGCAAGTGAAATTTTATATGAAATTCACCGATCGAAAAAGCCAACAAGTCCATGGTTGTTGTCATTATCCCAAGAAGGATTCCTCCAGATCTTCCACTAGCTGGTAGACTATGCCATGTGTAGTCGAAACCACCTGATAGGTGATCGAGGACATGCGGGCGAAAGTCGCACTTGCCAGCCTCAGAAATTGCCACAAAATCCAAACCTTGTTCCCGGACACAATCACTGACGTGTTTATGTTTAGCCAAGTCTGAGAGATCTCTGCTATTCCAAAACATGCCTCTCATGTGGAAACTCGGGTTTGTGTTGAACTCTTCGCCTTCTTGGGCGGTTTTTGTTTCTTTTTAGAGGAGCGTGATTTAGATTTCCGTGAAGACGCCATGAGGTCACAAAACATGGACCTAGGTCTTGCATCATCCAATCCAACCTCCGTAACCTCACCAACCAAGCGGGATATAAGCGGACCATCATATTTGGCATCCGCTTCATCATCCTCCTCGGTTTCGGGGTCAGGTATGGTGGTTTTACATTTTGGAGAAACCTTTAAGCGGTCGATCTCCATATGTTTAAGCACCCGTACCGACAAATTAATTTCATTATCATTATTTCCCATAGATACACCGACTTTATTTAAACTGGTAGAAATATGGTTGTCGGACAAAGAGAGAAATGAATGAGCGGACGAGGTACCTGTCATGGGGTCCAAATTCCTCGAAGCCTGGAGGCGCATTGCCTTCGCAAGAGAGTGCTCATCAGTCGAGGAAGAACCATCAACATTGAGGGAGTGACGGTTACTACGTCGCAGGGGTGTAGCCAACCCTCCGGTCCCCATCAAAGTCTTCGACAGAGTAGTTGATGTAGCCCTCTGCAAAGCAGGCGCCATCCGAAACGTCCCAAGGGTTGGTGAAGAGGGACGCGTCGTGGCTCCCATCCGAACGCCCGCATCAGATGCCGAAGAAGATCCTCTAGCACGATAAGCCGCTGGGCTAAGTGGCACCACGGCAACGGCCGCACGAACTGGAGACTCCATCGTTGGCGACATCCTGGGTTCCTGCACGCCAACCAAAGCAGGAAGTATCGCATGTGCGGCTGGAGTCAAGGCTGGCTGTAGCGGCGTCGAAGCCGGGGTAGCACCATGCACAGTATTGTGTGCGGCTGGTGTCACGGCCAGATGCACGGCCGACTGGAGCAGCGCTGAAGCCGGGGCAGCGTGCCCAGCGAAACATACAGAAACGGCCGCGGTTGGCTGCGCCGGTGGCCCGTGCACAACTGCTGCTGCCTTCACGTGAGCAGCCGAGTCGTTTCCAGCATCCGTTACATGCATAGTGGTGCACCTTGTGGACCTGCCCTTCTCCAACTCGTCTTGCATTGGTATGCATGCATCCCTGGACTCCTGCACCACCGGTACGTGCATGTGTGTATTCATATCCTCTGGCAGACTCACAACAGATGACTCAAGAGTAGCAGTATGCACTATTTGTTGTGTAGACTGCATGGGACTGCAGCACTTACTTGAGACCTCGACGCCGAATTTTGATCAACAGCTTGGACGCTTTTTGACCTCTTGTTAGCATCCCTATCAGGCATATCCTCATCTCGATTAGCGCCGTCGTTATGTCCATCATCATGGTTTTCCCAAATCCGGAGAATAAAATCAACGTCGGGAACAAAATCTTCCTCCTCCAGTACAAACCGAAATGCATACCCATTAAGCTTTATATAGACATCCGAGGAGACCGAGGCTTCATCAGAACCATCTTTTTTGGAGAAAATATACAAAGAGTGGACCGCCACCTGGATGCGCACAATACTATGACGGCGCAAACAAATCAAGTCAACGTCTTGCGTGGTGCCAATGACTGATCCTACCGCCCACAAACCAAGAAAATGGCAGAGAGGTGGTGGGACACCTGTGACATGTACCCAAACAGGTTGCAAAGGGAGAATCGATGAAACCTCTTCAACTTTCCATTCACTAAAAGCAATCTTCACGTCTTGTGATTTGACATTATACTCAAAAGCTGACACGCGCTTCAAAACCTCCACGGACGGGAAACAAACTAAGAAAGCATTGTCTCCATGGGGTACGGCTTCCCACTTCCAAGATGCCTGAACCAATGCGATCTTGGCGACCTCTACCTCAACCACAGCAGCGGACAAAGACCCACCGGAGATCGTAACCAAAGCGGTCGACAGGGTTGGAGGTGCAAGGTGCTCCTTGAATAGCAAATCCGGCAACTGCAGGAACATAGCGTTAACTAAACCACATCCACCGAGCGACGCAGTAGGCCTCGGTTGCTTAAGCACATGGCACCGATGCAAAGGGTGCTTGTATTGTCGCAAATATGACAGAAATGAATCGCCGTGCAGTCCTTGGAAAGATGATCATCTGAACGACATTTGAAATACCAAAGACCGGTTCGTTTTCCTTTCGGCCCACGTGATGTGGCTTCAGCGGAGGGCACAACCATCGGAGCAGTGTCTCGAGTCTCAGGAACATGCTTGGTGGGGGCGGGCACCGTAGCAGGCGGCGGGAATATCGGCGGAGGTCGCGCAGCCGGGGGGACAGCACCGGCAGCGGCATCACGGCGCCCCCCTTGCGCTTGGTCTTGTTGCGGCGAGCAGTAACGTCCGGCGCAGTCGTGTTGGCGGCCCCAAAGACAACCGGTGCCGGCGCTGTCGGAGCAGCCCGCTGGCCGGAAGGATGGGCAGACGATGACGAAGCACCGAAACGGAAGGGTCCAGCAGCAGCACCAAAGCCGGCGGGTGGCCCGGGGTTCGGCGTCGCAACTCCGGCCAGAGGAGGCCCCTTAGGCGCGTTGCCGTTCCGGCCAACCATGAGCTGCGGCGTTGGCCAACGCAGGGCAGCCGCGTACGTTGGCGGCGCAGTCCGAGAGTACGCGGAGATGGAGGCAGTATTAGGGCGTAGATGCGTTTGGGGAAGAAATACATCGGCCCTTTTGATAGTACGTCCCAAACGAGCAGCCTGGCCCTTGCTGGGCCCTTCAGCAGGCCCGTGCGTTGCAACGGGAGAAAAAAAATCACATGCCCCTGGCAAAATATGCTAGCTCGTAACATCTGTGTTTTCTATGATCTATGGATACTAAAGATGGATTGCCACTTAGCCTCGGCTAGAGACCTTTTATGGAAAAGGAGGCTGGTTTGAGCGAAATTCATGTGAGACATCTCATTGACATGTGCTCAAACAATTCTCCTACACGGAGAAGAAGATGATAGTCACACCTTCTATCTGTTTCAAGAAAGTTGCCATGTGATCTTGCGTATAGTTGATGGTTGTGGGTTCAATGCCTGCTCGTCGCATCTGCAGGCTCATCAACCTGTGAGCGGCAAAGCATCACACTTAGATGCGAGAGCGGAATTCACCAGTGCAATTGGATATTTTTGGTCCTGGTTCTACCCTGATGATGAAATATGCAGGAGTACTGAATGAACTAATATTTTATGTCTCTCCGGTGCTTGCTTTTTTTTGAGGGGTCTCTCCCGTGCTTGCTAATTCATTGAAAGGCCTCTCTTCCGTTTTCATCATATGTTTGTTTATTCCGAAAGCCAGTTGTTGATATTCCAAGTAACTTATCAACATATATAAATTGGTGGAAATTCGTATGAGATAGCAAGGTGAGACTATAATTTGTATATTATTTTTTCATAATCATTTGTATATTCTTCTAAATGCCCTCTCTCTTTTTACTGAGGTGATAAAACGCCCTGATTCCCACAAATTCCAAAAGATTAGCTCGATCATAGCCCATAAGAGAAGGATAGTGCTACTCGCAAAAAAAAGTGTAGATCGACGGTCAAGGCCAGTGTCCTATGTACGAAGGGGAGGCTAGCGTGTAAATTTTATCGCGCGTGCGTGCTTCAAATTTTTTTTGTTGTTGTCAAATATCTTTAAGATAAGAGGATTCCTTCCTTGCAATTTTCAAAGAACTATAGTTAGGTCACCTGGTTAGCTTGAGCGCTGTTTTTCTAAGCGGGCGAGGTTCAATTCCTCCTTCCAACATAAGTTCTCTTTGAACCCAGTTTCATTTATGTGCAACGCAAACGACCGATAAAACAGAACGACGTACGAAAAGAAAACAAAATAACACGTACAAAACACTGATGATGAAAAAAAATGGAGAAACTATCCTCCTTTTAATATTAGGTAAGATAAGATAAGATAAGAGATACACAATTTTCTCATGTGTTTTAAATATATAACATGTTATATTTTGAGTTTGTGTTTTTTTCTCAAATTTTTTTCATATATCACATGTTATATTTTGAGTTAGTGTTTGAAAGATAAATATTTTGAAGACCATTTTAATCTGTCAGGAAATAGAAACAGAAAAAATCTGTCAGGAAAAGGAAACAGAAAAGGTCAAAACACTGATGATGAAAAAAATGGAGAAACTATCCTCCTTTTAATATTAGGTAAGATAAGATAAGATAAGAGATACACAATTTTCTCATGTTTTTTAAATATATAACATGTTATATTTTGAGTTTGTGTTTTTTTCTCAATTTTTTTTCATATATCACATGTTATATTTTGAGTTAGTGTTTGAAAGATAAATATTTTGAAGACCATTTTAATCTGTCAGGAAATAGAAACAGAAAAAATCTGTCAGGAAAAAGAAACAGAAAAAGGTCAAAAAACTGAGAGAGCCAGGGCTCGGACCCGCGTCTGGCAGACAGAGGACCGATGCTCCAACCAACGCAATACCTGAGTCCGTCTGCTACCTTTGGGACACCGCTTTTAGATAAACCAGGGTCCAGAGCCACGAAAAAAATGAATTATTTTTCCTCACTTATAGGTGGCATTGGTGGGTAATATTTTGCAACTTTATGGGCAAATTAGATGACGTATCACTAGAAACGAGCGCTGTCTTTTTAAGCGGGCGAGGTTCAATTCCTCCTTCCAACATAGGTTCTCTTTGAACCCAGTTTCATTTATGTGCAACGCAAACAACCGACAAAACAGAACGACGTACGAAAAGAAAACAAAATAACACGTACAAATACACTTTGATGGTGAAAAAAAATGGAGAAACCATCCTCCTTTTAATATTAGGTAAGATAAGATAAGATAAGAGATACACAATTTTCTCTAGTTTTTTAAATGTATAACATGTTATATTTTGAGTTTGTGTTTTTTTCTCAGGTTTTGTTTTTCATATATCACATGTTATATTTTGAGTTAGTGTTTGAAAGATAAATATTTTGAAGACCATTTCATATATAACATGTTATATTTTGAGTTAGTTTTTGCAAGATAAATATTTTGAAGACCGTTTTAATCTGTCAGGAAATAGAAACAGAAAAATTCTGTCAGGAAAAGGAAACAGAAAGAGGTCAAAAAAATGATAGAGCCAGGGCTCGAACTAGCGTCTGGCAGACAGAGGACCGATGCTCCAACCAATGCACCACTCGAGTCCGTCTGCTACCGTCAGGACACCGCTTGTAGATAAACCAGGGTCCAGCGCCGTGAAAAAAAATGAATCATTTTTCCTCATTTATAGATGGCATTGGTGGGTAATATTTTGCAACTTTAGGGGCAAATTAGGTAACGTACCACAAAAACAATAGATGCTTTATTATTATACTAGGACATATGCCCATGCGTTGCAACGGGAAGGATGAATTGACGTGCATCTGCAAGCACAACACCTCGTGCTTCGGTACGAAGAAAACCCTAATTGCATCCTCCTTCAAAACGCTCATCAACGCCGTACGACATCCAGACGGTGCCACCGTCGGCAGGCAAGTGCACGAATCGAGGTTTAGAAAAATTGTGGAGGTCATGTTATACTCTCTTTGCAAGGTATTATTAGACTGGTGGACTACTTGGTCTCAGCCGCGCAATAATCACAAAATGAGTCTTAGTGCCGATGGTAAGGACATCTCCAATGCGAGGTAACACATATTTTGCCCTTATATAGTTTTGGCCCGTAACACACTCATTCGGACCGAAATGCCTCAAACATTTTTAGGACTCCCATGCTATCCCTTATTTGTCCGCTCGGCCTATGTTTTCTCGTCTTGATATTCCAATGTCAGCCCACATTACCCAAAAAATAAGGATTACATGTCTCTTAGGAAAAATAGTTTCCTTTGACAATCCATCCATGTTTAAATGCTATTTGCAGCCCCGAAATCCTGTAATGCATTCTTTTCATATACATGTGAATCTGTTGTTTCATAAGTGTCTTGCAACATGCACACGTCGTTCCATCTTTTTTCATGCACAATTCCTTCCATCCCATAATAATTCTCATATCGATCCTCCCTTTAATAGCCCGCAATTCCTTTTTACAATGCATGTAGACGGCATGCATCTCATTCCTTCCTTTCATGTATGTCAATATCCTTGCATCCCATAATAATCCACCTTCCTTTCATAGCCTGCAATTCCTTTTATTTAGGATGCACACGCATGCAACGTCATGCACCTCATTTCTTTTTAATCATCCGTTCCGACCGTCTAATCCCACGCCTCATCCTAGGGCTTGTTAATTGTCTACATATTGACGTATATAAATTGGTGCGTTATGATATACTATAGCGAGGTGGGACTATTAATTCAGGAAAGAACATTATTTAACATAAGGGAAAGCTAGCTTGCTGGTTGCCTTCTTAGGAAGAAAAAAGGAGAGGTTGTGAGTTCGATACCCCTTGCTGCCGCAATAATTTTTGCCTGTTTCTCAAAGCCCACTCATTGCTAGGCTCCCACTTCAGGTCGGCCCGAGGCCCACGAGAGGAGACTTAGAAACGGAACGCTTTTTTTTGACGTACCACAAAACGATCGGAGGACGATCTTTGACGTACGAAAAACGATTTGACGGCGGACGAAAATTAAGGAGGAAGAAGCAATATTCCACATTGTGATTTTTTTTATAATTTTGCGAACAGTTTTAAAAAACAACCAACATTTTTGAATCTGCAAATTTTTTATTAGAATATTAAAATCCCCAATTAATTTGAAGAAGAAAGAAGAAATAAAAAAGAATGAGAAAAGAAAAGAAAAAAAGTAAAATGAAAAAAAAACAGGGGAGTGAAGCCCCGCCATGGGTCGGCCGATGACATGCGCGAGAAAAGAAAGCTAAAAATCGTGAACGCTGGGTATCGAACCTAGGTCTCGTCCCTGGAGGAGGGATAGGCCAACCACTCTGCTGCTCTTCATTCTGTGACTAATGTACGTCGCGTCACTATAAAGCAACGAAGCAGGCGGTGATTTCTGTCCGAAAAGTTGAATTGTTTTCCACTTACCGGTGGCATTGGTGAGTAATTTTTACCAACTCGAAGGATAATTTTAATGACGGACGACCAGAAGCGATAGCCGCTTTATTAGTAGGTATATATATATATATATATATATATATATATATATATATATATATATATATAAAATAGGGAGAAAAATGAATTATTTTTCTCACTTATAGGTGGCATTGGTGGGTAATATTTTGCAACTTTAGGGGTAAATTAGGTGAGATACCACCAGAAACAATAGATGATTTATTATTAGGGGAGATATTAGGGGAGATATAGGGGAGAAAAGGCCCATGGGACGAAGCGTTGTTTGACGGATCGGCCAGCGAATCCGGCATGAATGCGGCCAGCGCCACCGGCGGCATGATCCGCGGACGGGGGAGTGGCCCTCTCCAAGGCTTGATGCATACCCCTCGGCGCTGCCTGTTGGAAATATGAGCAATTTACCGAATGATTTTATTAACAAAAATACTAGATAAAGCATGACTAAAATAGCAAATATAAAGCAAGTCATGCAATCTGGAGAGAGAGAAGGTAAACATAAATGCGCATATATGAACTTGAGGTAAACACATCTAGAATGACACTAGATGAAGTTGCTTATCTGAAATGAATCTAACATACGAGGGCGAAACTAGAGCCAAGAACTGTAGGAGGACTTCTAATGTAAAGGAGAAGAACACGATGGCACAAAGACATCGAGGCGCCGGACTTGGTCGGTGTCCTCGCCGCCATGTCGTCGAGGAGGTCGTGGACGTCGGGGAAGAAGTCGTCGTCGGGAAGTAGTCGTCGGCGACCGGATCGTCCGTGATGAAACAGCCGATGAGTCGCTACTGAGCGCCCCAAAAACCTTATCACCCTTCTCCGTGACAGACTCAAAAGGTGCGGTCTTGAGGCCTCTTGTCCCGACGTGCGGTGCACGCCGCAAGCCGGGATGAGGAAGACAGCGAGAGCGCAGAGATTGGAAGCGTGTGGCGAGAGGAAGAGGACCTTCGATGTGTCTCTCGGGAGGAGGCGACCTCTCTTATATAGGCACAGCAGAGGGGCGTGAACAGCTGCGCCGGAGGTGAAGCAACGGAGGAGACAAAGTGAACAGGCAGCACGCGAAGAGGTGCGCCGTTCGTATTCATTATCCACTACCGCAAAAACTTTTCAGCTCCCAGGTGACCTTTCGTATATTCGTAGTGCGTGGCAAAAATTAGACATCGGCTCGGCTCATTCCCGCAACCCGCGCGCGCCGTGACGAGGCGTGGCGTGGCGAGGTGGGCGGCGGAGGAGGAGCGCGCATGGATGTCCCTCTTGTTCTCATGCTCATACAAGTGGGGAAAGAACCTCCCTTATAAAGAGGTCCAATTCTCACTCAACTAGCAATGTGGGACTAAACTTTAGTAGTATCCCTTGCCTTGCACAAATGGGCTAAGTGGGCCTTTAGGATTTATTAGGAAATTTTGAAATAGTTATTGGGCTGCCCCAATATAGACTAAATTCCAGCAATCCCCACCGATCGTGAGGCACATGTAAATTTGCCTTTGGTTCCAAAACACTGTTTTATATACCGATCTGCGGTGGAGACTGTTAAGTTGAACTTCCACCTAGAACTCTATGCTACACTAGTAAGCAACTTGAGCAGTGGATGGGCCTTGAACTGCAAGTTTTCTGCGAATCTAGCTTCACATAAAGCCTTGACCGATACGTGGCTACCGTGGGTCTTCCCCGTGGGTGGAGCTTATGCGTTATACTCCGTGACCTTTCATGAGTTTACTATAGAGAACCCTACTCTCATAGATTGCGACGTTTGACAATCAGACTCATATAGGTGCGTTCTTCAAAAGATGTTCTGCAGGACGACATCTCTGCTTCAAAAAGCCACTTAGAACACATTAAGATATACATCAACCTGCCATGCAGATTAGGAGAGTATTGCATCTTCATGGAGTGGTATTGTGAATAGTAGGGATACTCTCCTCTCAGTTGACCAACATCTTGTCTTCCACATCTAATTCACGGGATCTCCGATCACAAAGAATAGGTTACCACTGTGAACAACTCATATTGTGGGTCTCATAC
Organism: Aegilops longissima; assembly: GCA_021605205.1. Lineage (NCBI taxonomy): Eukaryota > Viridiplantae > Streptophyta > Magnoliopsida > Poales > Poaceae > Aegilops > Aegilops longissima. The sequence continues at coordinate 466,616,674 of CM038677.1, read as the reverse complement.
CCATCTCCCTCGATGCATTATCTATCACATTACGCGATAGACCCTTGTAAAAGGATCTGCCAGATTTTTAGACGTTTGGATATAATCCAACGCAATAACTCCGGAGTTTTTCATTTTCCTGACAGACTTTAACCTTCTCTGAACGTGTCTTGATGACTTCATGTTATCCTTTGAGCTGCTCACTTTCGTGATCACAGTTTGATTAACGCAGTTCATAAGAACACCCGGTACAAGTTTCTCAACAACCGACAAGTCATTCAAGAGCCGGCGAAGCCAATCTGCTTCAACTGTAGCTGTATCTAGTGCTGTGAGTTCTGCTTCCATTGTTGACCTTGTTAAAATGGTCTGCTTGCAAGACTTCCAAGAAACAGCGCCACCTCCATGAGTAAATACATATCCGCTCGTGGCCTTTATCTCATCAGCATCGAGATCCAGTTTGAGTCACTATACCCTTCAATCACCTTTGGGTGCCCGGTGTAGTGAATTCCATAATTTGATGCCTTTCAAATAACGCAAAACTCTCTCTAGAGCTTTCAATGCACATCTCCTGGTTTTGAGACAAACCGACTCGGTTTGCTAACAACAAAAGAGATGTCGGTCTTGTAGCACCGGCTAAGTACATAAGCGAGCCAATAATCTGAGAATACTTCAATTGATCTCTAGCAATTCTTGATTCTTTCAAGCAAAGACGCTAGCATCATAAGGTGTTGGAGAGGGCTTGCGGTCACTATAGCCAAAGCGACTCAAGATCTTTTCCACATAGTGAGATTGAAGCAATGTAATCCCACCATCATCATCTCTCAACAACTTGTTCAGAATGACATCAGCCACTCCTAGATCCTTCATCTCAAAACAACGAGATAGAAAATCCTTGACCTCCTTAATAACATTCAGATTTGTTCCGAAAATCAGTATGTCATCAACATACAAGCAAAGTATAACTCCCTCGCCCCCACCATGGCGATAGTACACACATTTGTCAGCTTCATTCACAACAAAGCCTGCAGCTGTTAAAGTTCTTTCGAACTTCTCATGCCACTGTTTGGGTGCTTGCTTGAGTCCATATAAAGACTTGAGAACTTGCACACTTTCCTTCCGACCATCTATTACAAACCCATCTGGTTGTTCCATATAAATTTCCTCATCCAACTCTCCATTTAGGAAAGCAGTCTTAACATCCATCTGATGAACGAGAAGACCATGTGAGGCAGCTAGTGAAAGTAGAACTCGAATAGTGGTCAGTCGAGCCACAGGTGAGTAAGTATCAAAGAAGTCTTCACCTTCCTTTTGGGTATAACCCTTAGCCACGAGCCGAGCCTTGTACTTTTCGATAGTACCATCAGGCATAAGCTTCTTCTTGAATACCCATTTGCATCCTATAGGTTTGAACCCATAAGGACGATCAGTTATCTCCCAAGTTTCATTCGCCAAGATGGAATCCATCTCGCTTCTGAACTGCTTCCTTCGATGAGTCGGCATCTTGGATGCATAGGCATCTGAAATAGAACTGGGAGTGTCATCTATGAGATACACAAGAAAATCATCACCAAAAGACTTTGCAGTCCTCATCTCTTGCTCCTAGTAGGAACTTCATTGTTCTCCTCCACAGGACTTTCAAAGTGTTCCATCGAAATGCCAGGTTCGGTAATTGTAATCGGTTCTGATTCGATGAACTAGGCATCTCTGATTAGATGAGGTAGCCATATCCTTCATGGGAAAGATATCTTCAAAGAAAGTCGCATCATTCAACTCCATGATCGTGCCGACATGCATGTCGGTACCTCAGATTTTACAATCAAGAATCTATAGCCAATGCTATGAAAAGCATATCCAGAAAACACAATCCACGTCTTTGGTCCAAGCTTCCGCTTCTTTGGAATTGGAACATTGACTTTCGCCAAACAACCCCATGTTCGCAGATAAGAGAGTTTTAACCTTTTTTCTCCCATTCCTCGAATGGAGTTATCACTTTGTTCTTTGTGGGGACTCGATTTAGGACATGACATGTTGTCAATATCGCCTCCCCCACCATGCCTTGAGAGACCCGATCGTCTAACATGGCGTTAACCAAATCAGTTAGAGTACGGTTCTTTCTTTCGCCAGCCCATTTGGTCGAGGTGAGTAGGAGGCGTCCTCTCATGGATTATACCATGTTCCGCATAAAAAGCATCAAATTCATTGGAAAAATACTCTCCACCACGGTCGGACCTAAGCCTCTTGATTTTTCGATCAAGTTGGTTTTCCACTTCAGCTTTATAGATCTTGAAAAAGTTCAAAGCCTCATCCTTAGATTTCAGAAGATACACACGACAGTATCTAGTGGAGTCGTCAATTAACGTCATGAAATATTTCTTTCCACCTTTTGTCAAAACACCATTCATTTCACATAGATCTGATTGTATAAGTTCTAGTGGTGCAAGATTTCTCGTCTCCGCAGTCACGTGAGACTTACGAGGTTGCTTAGCTTGCACGCACACTTGACACTTAGATCCCTTGACAATGGTGAAACTAGGGATTAAGTTCAACTTCGCTAGTCGCGACATGCAACCAAAGTTAACATGACAAAGACGTGAATGCCACACATTTGATTCACTATTGTTGCAAATATAATTAACAACTTTATTGCAAGCGTCGACAAGGATAAGCGAAACAGGCCTCTGAGTCATAGCCTTTACCAACAAAGGTTCCATACTTGGATATTACAAATTTATTCGACTCAAAGACAAGCTTGTAGCCATCTCTACACGAAGAGATCCGCTAACAAGATTTTTATTGACGGAGGGACATAATGCACGTTCTTCACCAAGACGATCTTCCCAAGTAAACTTCAGATCGACCGTGCCAACACCACGAACGAAGCACTTGAACCGTTGCCCATCAGCACGGTTGAAGTCCCCGCAGATCGATAAGGCGAAAACATGAAAATATCACCGCATACATGCACATTAGCACCGTGTCAATCAACCAATCAGGAGAATGACATCTTTGAAAGAATAGTGGGAAATATACCATACCCAACATCCTTCATGTCGTTGTCTCCAATGACAACATTAGCGGTCTTGCCGCCTTTCCGAGATAGCGCTTGTCATAGCGATTAGGGCAACTAGGAGCCCAATGATCAGGATCTCCACACACATGACAAGCACCTTTCTTCTTGCCATTCTTTTTCTTGAAGTTCGTGTGTTGCACAGCCTTGTTCTTTCCATCAAACTTTGCTTTACCATCAAACTTGCCCTTGTTCTTGAACTTGTGGTGCTGGAAGTTCGCTACATGCACCACATTGGCACTAGATCCTCCTCAATACCTCGAGCACGTGTGTCCTTTGCTCTCGCCTTTTCTTCCACATCAAGAGTACCAATGAGATCCGGAACGGAAAACTCCTGTCTCTTATGCTTCAGTAAGGTAGCAAAGTTCCTCCATGAAGGAGGAAGCTTAGTGATGATACCCCCGGCAACAAACTTGTCCGGTAGCATGCAATTTAAGTGCTCAAGTTCTCTAGCAAATGACTGTATCTCATGAGCCTGCTTAACCACAGAGCGCTCTTCAGTCATCCTGTAATCATAGATTGCTCCAGATGTACAGCTCAGTGCCTGCATCCGAGACCCCAAACTTGGCCTCGAGTGCGTCCCACATATCTTTTCCATTGTCAATTGACGCATAAGCATCAACTTTGTTCTCACCAAGAACACACAAGAGAGCAACCTTAAATAAGGTATCCATTTTCTGAAAAGCTTGTGCCTGTTGGGCATCTTGCTCTCCTTCAGGTTTGCCAAGAGTGGCGTCATAGCAGCTCATGGTCTGAAACCATAAGACTGCTCTCACGCGCCACCTCTTATAGTGGATACCCTCAAACATAGGAGGTCTCATGGAAGCAGCAATTTACCGAATGATTTTATTAAGGTTTTTGGATTGTTGGAAATATGAGCAATTTACCGAATGACTTTATTAACAAAAATCTCTACTACCTAAAAGAAACGGAGTGTTCTGTTTCCCCTCTTACGTTCGTCCGACCCCAGATTTTCGCTCGTCGCTCCTGCTCCTCGATCGTCCGCACATGGGCCAAAGGCTAAAGCCCAGCCCGAGCGAGCCAGCCTACAACACAAGCACACACACTCCTTCCTCCTCACAGCCTCAAACGGGCGACGCTAGGGTTTCGCCCAGCCCCAACCTCGTCCGCCGCTCGACCTCGGCGACCGCCGCTCCTTGGCTCCCCGGCCGCCGCTAGACCTTCACGGCCGTGCCTTGACCTCCTTGGCTCCTTGGCCGCCACTCGACCTCCTTGGTTCCTCAGCCGCCGCTCGACCTCCTTGGCTCCTCGGCTGCCGCTCGACCTCCACGGCCGCGCCTCGCCAACACTTGCTTCCCCGTAACCCGCCCTTTGTTGATATGGACTCGTGCTCCTCGCCCTCATGGTGTTGTGCTAGACACGTGCTCTGCGGCCTCTCCTCCACGGTCTCGTACAGGAAGGACGAGGGCGAGTCCTGGTTGCTGACGTGTGTGGGTGCGGATGTGGTGCCTGGTAAGATTTTCATTGATTTCTTCTCCGTTGGAAATTGTCCAGCCGGTATTGATTTCACGTTTCAATTTTCTTGTTCACGCCTATCATATGCCCTAGCAGTGCAGGCCTGAACACATGGTTATAATTAGTTAGATGCAAGTATATCAATGATGAATGGGTGCTGCCTTAAATCATCAGCACATTAGTGGTGCCCGATCAAAGTCAAACGCTCACACTGGACAGCCTGTTCGCCAAAGTGGTTACGCCGAGCTGTAGCTGCTGGGCGCCCATCTAGCCGCTCTGCTGGGTGTGGCGTCACTCCTGTCCCCGGCAACAGGTACTTCTCTACCAGACAAATTAACTTAGATTGGGCTGCTGCAAGAGTTTCTATTGTTGAATTTGAATGTTCTTTTAAGGAGAAAGGGTAGTAAATGATGTTGTCTTCTACGATGCAAATTCAGTCGTCGGCTTTGCTATTGAGTGCCAAGGTGATGGGTATATAGGATGTAGATTCGGAACTGCGGGGTTCAACATAGAGGGCTTCACTACAATATTTTTGCCATGCGGTTGATGGATGTGAATGACCTAAATAACACGGCCAATGAGCGGACGCATCGTCGAATATTTTTGATCTATGCAGCACTGGATCAATTACACATCCATCCACCCAACTTCAGTTTTGATATATTTGATGCATCATGCACAATGAATCTTACTTATGTTGAAAAATTTAGACATATAAGAATGTCTGCAAACAAACCACGTACCACACATTTTAGAAGGTTTATTTTTCTACGTTTATATTTATTTTCTACATTTGTACTAGCTATGAATCAATAAGTATTTCTACATTTTTTTATTTGATGCCAAATTTTAAGGAACGTCAATCTGATTTATGTTGACAATGATCGGCATGTTGACTTGGCGCTTGTCCGTTCGCAACATACCTTGATATTGTTGGAGGGTTGGATGATTGTACACCGGATGTAACATTAACGACAATGGTGTGGATGGATTGGAGAGACAAAGAATACAGGAGGCGAAAGAAGTAGGATGATTTAAAGGTCAAAAAAATCAACAATGCTATTTGATGTGCATAAGGATCCTACACAAAACATGACTGATGTGAAACCAACTGGATATTCGTACCCCCGGTGCAACGCACGGGCAATTACCTAGTACTATGTAGACATGTTTTAGAGTGTAGATTCACTCATTTTGCTCCGTATAAAGCATGACTAAAATAGCGAATATAAAGCAAGTCATGCAATCTGACAGAGAGAAGGTAAACATCGTCAGCAGAAGCGCTGGACTTGGGGTCGGTGTCCTCGCCTGCCATGTCGTCGAGGAGGTCGTGGACGTAGTCGTCGGCGACAGGATCGCCCGTGATGAAATATTCCCGCGGCGAGGCGAGGCGGGCGGCGGAGGAGGAGGAGCGCGCGTGGATATCCTTCTTGTTCTCATGCTCATACAAGTGGGGAAAGAACCTCCTTTATAAAGAGGTCCAATTCCCACTCAACTAGCAATGGGGGACTAAACTTTAGTAGTATCCCTTGCCTTGTACAAATGGACTAAGTGGGCCTCTAGGATTTATTAAAAATTTCTGAAATAATTATTGGACTGCCCCAATATAGACTAAATTTCAGCACTGCCTTGGTATTGCCGGCGACGGCTTTGGCGATTTCGGCGCTCCATCTGGCCGAGCGGACGGCTCATGAGACGAACCCAGGCACTCCTGGCCGGCCGATGTCTCCGGGGATGCGGAACCCCGACGTTCCCATATACTCACGACGCCGGCATCGGAAAACCGACGTCTTTCCAAAATTCCTGCACTAGCTCCTCTTTTGATTTCTTCCGGCGAAACACGGAGGTCCAGGGAAGAGTAAAATTAATGGACATCATTTCCTTGCTCTATCATTTACTAGATACGTACATCAATCCACGAGAGAGAGAGAGAGATGATCTATCACTGCACTCCTTACTCTACCACTCTCGGCTCCGGATGTGCGCGCGGGCCGCAGATCGACGGCCGGGCGCGGTGGTGGCTGGCATACGTCGGGCACGGGAACCAGCCGGGCGTGGCGGGTGTGCTGCTCTGGAGCGCGAGGTGTGTTGCGGGCGGTGGACCTGCTCGTCTGCTCTGCTGCTTCGCTCACGGCTCTGATCTGGATCTAGCGTGAGCTGTTTCTTTGATCTGGTGCTGCTCTTCGCGATGTGGTGTTGGTTGTTGCGGTGGTGGTGGCCGCGGTGATGCTGCGGTGGTGGACGGCGGCTTCGGCTAGGGGGTGGTGCGTTTCTGGTCGCGGTGGATTGTGGAATCCCATGGCCAGAGTGAGGTTGGCCTCGGCGGGGGTGGTGGTTAGTTGGCGGCGGTCGGTGGTGGCGGGCGGTTGGCACATCCCCGGGAGAAATCCTTGCTTCGGTCTCCACCGAAGCCGGCGACGGCGCCGTGATCTTTCTTGGAAGCGTCGTCGTGGAGGTGCGCTCCTCCTTCCCACAGTTTTGGCTCCGGAGGGAAACCTCAGATCCGCTGGATTGGGCGATGAAGGCGTCTACGCGTCTTTCTCCTCCTTGGGGGTATCGACTCGGAGCAGGCTACGACTGGGAGACTGGTGGATGACGGCATCTTCGCTGCGTGGTTTGCTGAAGCGGGGCACTGGTTTCTGTTTGGCAACGATGATGGCGTCGAGTGAAGCTTGGGTCGCGGCATAGTCTTCGGTAGCCGGTTCTTCCCGGCGTGTCCGAGGTGCTCTCTCATGGTTGCTGGTTGCTTTGAAGTCGGAGCTGCGTTGGAACGAGTCCAGGTGGTGACAGATGACAAGCATTCAGTGGTCGTTTATGGGGGGCACGGTCGGCGCAAGTCCTGCATATTTTTCTTGCGTTGCTCATTCTTAAAGTCAGAGTTGTCGGTTGCTTGCGTGTGTGGCCATCTGCTGGCATGTGCCACCGTGGCTTTTGTGCCATGTCGGTGGCCAGATTGGCCGGTGGTGCCCATGTCACGTGGGCTGTGTTGTATCGGTTTTAACCCGGTTTTTCGTCAATTAACCGGGCAATTCTATTCTTCTTCATTAATGAAAATTGCAAGTCTTTTGTCTCGTTTAAAAAAAAAAGCCCAAAAAGCTTGGTGCCAAGCGGAGTTGGAAATGCAAAAATTATTGCTTCCTCTGTAAACAAATGTAAGACATCTTACATTTGTTTGGAGTAGTTGATTAGATATGTACTAGGGACAAGTAAGAAAACTGGAAGAGTAAAACTAATCAACGCCATTTCCTTTACTCTTCCATTTACTAGATATGAACTAGAGATATTTACTAGATAGTAGAGATCATCTTTTGGTCCTCAGGATTCCAGACAACGAGTTGCATGGAGCTAGTGGAGGGATGAGGCCGTGAGCTCGAGGCCGTGAACTCGCCGCCGTGTGCCACCCGGGCATGGCGTCCACCAAGACAGCTAGGAGGGTGAGCTCGCCGCCGTCTGCCAGTCCGGCGTCGGCGTCCACCAAACCGTCGTGCCCCTTGGGCCGGCGTCCACCCACCCCGAGCTCTGTTGCACAGCTCGAGGTCTTCGTCCAGATCAGCGGCGCCTTCGTTTTCCTTCGACTGGTCTTCTGGTCTCCAGGTCAGTCCTTGTAGTGCAGGGTTAGAACTGCAGCCAACTTTGATGCATGCATGCTTGCCTCTCCGGCGTCTTGTTCCTTTCTTGAGGTCCAGCTCTAGGGTTCTCTGGGGCTCTCTGGCTTGTTCTATGGATGGTTCTAGGTTTGAGGACGCCATGTTGTCCAAGTATGGCTGTGGCACCGTTTCGACGGTGGCCGGTCGCTGCCGGCCGGCCGGTGTGCTCGCCGTCGTTCTCAACGATGGCATCTCTTTCTCGCCTGCTGCTTTTGCTTCTCTCCTCGTTTCATGGTTCGGGGGCTGTGCTAACGGCTACCATGTCAGGCGCTGTCAGGGGGGTCTTTTCTTTTTCAGGTAGCTCATGAGAGCATTGCTTAAGAGATCGTGCTCCGCGATCCATGGAGGTCCGGGTTTATCTCGGTTGGCATGTCCCTTTCTTCTTTGGACCTTTCTGTTCGTCGTGGGCCGGAGGAGTCGTCTGCATGGGCGCATGCACGTAGAAGTAGGTGGGCAGCCAACTCCATCCTGCCGTCTATCCTTGGTCCTCGGCCCCCGTGCGTTTCGTCCCAGCCGCAGGATTGCAACCTCTCGACTGTCAAGACTCTGCGTGCCCTGGATTCGGGGGATTTTTCGTCGCGCTTGCCGTGGGGTGCACTGATTCATGCGATAACACGACAACTCATAATCGATTAGCCCAGCGCTCACCCTCCCCAGTCCCTTGCATTACGGAGTTGCCGCCTACTGCTGGCCAATCGCCGGCCGGTCCGTGCGCGGATTCCTCCGCTTGTGTTGGCAACGTTCCAGCTACTCAGGCTTCACAGCCGGCCAAATCTAGCTGCGCAACCTATAGAGACGCGCTGCTCTCTCCCTCTGCTGTCTCTGCTGCAGCTAATCTCTCGGTCACTGTGCCATATCCCCGGCTATGGGCTGGAAAGCCTAAGGACTTGCACCATCGCTGTTTTCGATGCCTTGCCTATAGCCACCGGCGAAAGGATTGTAGGGACCCTATGGTCTGCTGGCTGTGCCGCTCGGTTGGCCACACGCGTTCTCAATGCAGTCATAGGTTCTTCTACCGTCCACTACGGCACGCTCATGTTCCTTTAAGTACGGGTGGTAGGGGCTCGTCCTCCCCCACACAATCTTCTCCTCCCTCACCTCCTTCGAGCCAAAACCACACTATTCTTGCTACTTCCCCACCTAGCTTGGCTATGGAGCCGGTCGTGCATGGTCGTCCTTCCTCTCTTGATGTCCACTACCCACTTGTTTCCGACCAAAACTCGTTAGCTTGCCTCGTCACTATCTCTCCACCAAAAGCTTCCTTCCTTCCCTGGCTCCGTAGGGCTTTTCGTAACCTCCTTGGCATCACTGTGGTACGGTTTGCTGGCTCCACGGTTGGCACGACATTCGTCGTGTTCCAGCGTGAATCTGAGCAAGTTGCTGCCATGCGTGCTAGCCCGTTGGAGGTGGGTGACCGAACCGTTTGGATCCTGCCTCACAACGCCGGGGATAACGCGTTCCGTTTCGCCTACCGCCACGTTGTCAGCCTTTCGCTAGAGAAGCTGCCGTTGGAGCTATGGAACCGGAAGGGGGTGGCGGCGAGCATTGCCGGCTTTGCTAGCCTTTTCCGCCTGGAGCACGCCTGCCTCCATGGCAGCGAGTTCTCCAGTATTTTTGTCCTTGCCAAGGTGGAAGCTTTGCACCACATCCCTCACCATATCACTTTCCATCAGGTGGACGGCAACGGCATCTACGCCGATGTCATCATCAACGAGATCTGGGATGTCGCTCGCTCCCTTGGCGCCCCCACGGTCACACCACGCCCACCTGGGCGGTACGATGGACTCGGCGGGGAGGCCAATGGCCACCGTCCTCCTGCTCATCTTGAGCCTCGGCGGGGCCATGCTCTCCCTGGGTCTTCCTCGGGCCGGGGGCGTGCGGATGGCGGGGAGGGCATGGCGGACTGTGCCTTCCGTGCCTTCCTGCACCCAGAAACGGCTGCGCCAAGTGACTTCTTGGCTATGCTCAAATTAGCGGCCAAGCCCAAGCTCATCAGAGGCAGTGCTTTTTCATTGCCCACTGAAGCTCAAATCTTGCACGAGGACGAGCTTAGGATCTGCCTCAACTCGTCTCTCTGGGCGGTGGACGTACGCAAGCTGTGCGTCTCGGTCTCCTTCAACCCTGATGACCTCAACTTCTCTTTCAAGCTTGAGATCAACAACAGTAGGGTGGCCATGGGTGTCATTCCAGTCCGTCTGCTCTCTTTGGATGATGTTTTTTCCCATGCTTTGATTACACCAAAGGGAGGCTTTCGCGGGAAAGTTCTCGCTCTATCTTTTTTAACTTCTGGCCCAAGATGCTGGATGGGGGGCTTTGCTCTCGCACGCTCCCATTGCTTCCATCTGTGGAATGCAGGAACCCACCCAAAGCTAATGTGCCTGTTGGGCTGCTTCCTGCTGTTGGGCCTGCGCTTGCTTTCGCACCCAGCGACTTGCCAATAGAGAACCAGTTCCCAGCCCAACAACACTACCGGGCCCACCAGATTCTGGTGGCGCGGCCCATCTATTCCAGACCTTTCCACCGCATTCCTCGTCCCGAGCCTGGGATTCTGCTGAGCGGTCAACCGTCCCCAGTCATCTCCACTGAGCTGCTGCACGGGGCATGCGCCGCGCTTCCGCCCCAGGTGGCCACCGCACTCTGCAGTTGCCGCCTACCACCGCGTGAGCCTCCCGCCGGTGATCTGCTGCCCACTGCTGTGCTGCGGCTCTTCCCCTCTCCCCTTTGGGGTTAGGACCGGCGGCCCCGGTCGTCCTTACGGCAATCGATCTCAACAAGGCGACGGAGATCCAGGACCTGGCGCCGGCTGCTCTGGGGACCCTGGCGCCGGCTGCTCTGGGGACCCTGGGGGCGGCCATCGATCTCAACAAGGCGGCGGAGATCCAGGTCCTGGCGCCGGCTGCTACGGGGACCCTGGAGGTGGCCAGGGATCCTGATCTTGATTTGGGCCAGCCTACGGAGGAGGACGAGGCGCCACCGCCAGTGCTCACCGCTTCGCCGAGGCGCAGTCCGCGCATCAGACGCGCCTACGACGGTGCGCGCATGGGATCTGTCGAGCGTGCTGCTAAAAGGAAGGCGGTGGCATCAGAATCCGACTCCAGTTCTGGATCATCCCGCCGCTCCGGCACATCTTCTCGCCGCAAGAAAGTCAAGACAGCGGCTGTGTCAGGCCTTCTTGAGTTGCCGCTCCTGAGCACGCCGTCACCGCTCACTCGGGGTAAGCTGAAGCGAATCGCTCAGTGTTGTGACCTCAATGCCAATGCCATCCTCGAGCAAGACAAGAACAGAACCATCTCCATATCTTCGGGCGATGCCAGTGCTTCTACTGGCTCCCCTGCATGTGTCTTCAATTCTTTCGATGGTTAGGGCTGCTGTCTTCCTTGTAGGCCTTCGGGCGGTGCTACCTGTAGTGGTTTCGATCAAGAGTTTGCTTGTGTTAGTGCAATGCAGTTATCTGTTGTTCTGTCTAGTCTTTAGAGTTTCAGTCTGTCAGAGCCAGTCTCTCTTCAGAGTTAGTTGGTCTTGGTCGTCTGTCAGTCTAGAGTCTGTATGTTGCTTTTCTAGCCTCTGTGTTTCAATGTTGCACCGCTTGCATTATTATCATGATCATGCTTTATATGCTTCCTTGCCCCTCGGTTCCTGGCTGTGTGTTCTTTCCTGCATTATGAGGATTCTAAACTGGAATGTCCGTGGACTTGGCGAGGATGACAAATGCTCGTTGGTCCGTGACACAATAACCTCTTGCTGTCCTAGTGTTATTTGCTTGCAGGAAACCAAGCTCTCCTCTGTCTCTCCTCTCAAGTTGCGGGCTTGCTTGCCTATGCACCTCAAAGAACATGCTGTCACTCTCTCTAACGGCGCGGCTGGCAGAATTTTGGTGGCCTGGGACCCTGCTGTGGTTCTGGGACAAGTGGTTGCGCTGCATAAGTTTCACATTACTATCAGGATGTCCTCCACAACAACGAATACCTCCTTCCTGCTTACAACGGTTTATGCTCCATGTCTGAACAGTGAGAGGCCAAGCTTCTTTGATGCAGTCAGTTCAGTTGTTGGATCGCCTGATCTTCCTTGGTTGGTTCTGGGCGATTTCAACATGTGCAGATATGCGCATGAGAAGTCCCATGGCCAGATAAATTGGAATTTGATGGAGTGCTTCAACGCTTGGATCAGAGGGCATGGTTTGGATGATGTGCAGATTAACAACAGGCTTTTCACCTGGTCTAACAAACGAGATATTCCTACTCTTGTTCGCCTAGACCGAGTGCTTGTCAATGCAGCTTGGAACCTCAATTTCTTACAATCAACCGCCACTTGCATTGCCTCAACCACTTCAGACCATGCGCCTGTTCTCCTATCCTTCTCCACTGACACACCCGTCGGCAAGCTGTTCCGTATGGAAAATTACTGGTTGGAGATGGAGGAACCGAGAAACATCATCACTGAAGCTTGGGGTCGGGGCACACTAAGAGTTTGCTCTTCTGCATCGCTGATTAGTTTCAAAATGAGGCGCGTCCGGGCAGCTTTGCGGCATTGGTGCCGTACGAAGCCTAGTCTGCGGATTCTCTTGGACACCAACAAGCACGTCATCTCCTATCTCAATACAGTGGAAGAGAAGAGGTCACTATCTGATATTGAAATAGTGCTCAGAGCTTTTGCAAATGCCAAGGCAGAACAACTGATACTCTGGCAGACTGCGTTTTGGCGGCGCCGGGCCAAGGTGCGGTGGTGTGTCTCTGGAGATGAAAGCACTCAGTTCTTTCACGTTGCAGCCAATTGTCAGGCCCGACGTAATAAGATTAAAGTGCTTGTGCACAATGGGGTGGAACATTTTCAGAATGGTCAAAAGCTCAGTTTGGCCACAGAGTACTTTCAAGCAATCTTGGGTCAGCCTGCACCTTCCTTGAACACGGTGGATGTGCATTCCCTATACACTCCGCTCGATTTATCTGCCCTGACGGCTCAGTTTTCCTGGCTGAGATCGTGCAAGCCATCGATTGCCTCACCTAATAACAAGCCCGGGCCCGACGGTTTCACCTTGAGTTTTACAAGGCTTTCAAGATGATGTTAAGGATGATCTACTCCGTTTTTTGATGATTTCCACAAAAGGAAGTTGATATTGCTGGCATTAACTCTGCCCTCATCACCCTGCTACCAAAAAGGATCGCCCACAGGTTGCGGGATTTCAGGCCAATTTCCTCGTACATAGTATACCCAAGCTGCTTTCTAAGGTTACGGCATGTAGGAAAGCTTGGATCCCTCTCTTGATCCACTCTCTCCAGTCCGGCTTCTTGCGGGGCAGATCGATTATAGAAAATTTTACCATGGCTGCTGAAATGATCCAATATGCACACAAATGAAAAATGCCGGTCATTGCTTTGAAGTTGGACTTTCATAAAGCTTTTGATAGTGTCAGTTGGTCCTGTTTACACAAAGTACTCGAAGCCAGAGGCTTTCCTCGATTAATGGATTAGTTGGATCCATATGCTTTTGTCAATGGTAGCTCTAAAGTCCTTCTTAATGGCGAGATGGGTGCCCCATCCGGGCTAAGCGAGGTTTCGCAAGGCGACTCCTTATCCCGTACCTCTTCATTATTGTTGCAGACGTTCTCTGAGAGGTTGTGTTGTCGATTGTTTCAAGATGGCTCCCTGCTGCACCCACTCGGTTGGACAGTTGTTTCTTCCGGTTACGCAATACGCGGATGACACGCTGATTCTTTTCAAGGCACCATGCAGCAGCGGCGGTGATTAAGTCAGCCCTTGAAGCTTTCTGCTTTTCGGACTCACCATAAATTTCCACAAGAGCACTCTCGTTCTGTTCTTTGTGGACTCGAGACCGCTTGGCCATTGCCCAGGTCCTTGGCTGCCCCATTTCATCCTTTCCATGCAACTACAGGTGCGCCTCTTTCTCTACACAAAATTACACACGGTATGTTCTGCTGTTATACACAAGGTTGACCGCCGTCTGTCAGCTGGTTAGCTACCTTTTATCCTTAGGGGGTAGACTGACTCTCATCAACTCAGTTCTCATTGGCATTCCAAGCTACTTCATGTCATGCTTTGCCTGGCCCAAGAAGTCTATTGGGAAGTTAGAAAGTCTCTTACATGCTTTCTTCTGGCAAGGGAAGAACAAGGTCAAGGGTGGCCAATGCCTAGTGGCTTGGGATACAGTATCGTTTCCCCGTATCAATGGAGGTTTGGGAATCCGTCACTGCAGGCTCACAATCAAGCTATGATGTGCAAGTTTGTCTCCAAAGTTCTACAAGGTTCGGACATACCATGCTATAACTGGTTTGCCACACACTACTTGCCGGGCTGTTCTTCCTAGCGTGCTAGCAGCAGAGACAACGCCATCTGGAAAGGATTCAGAGACCTCGTTCCTATGGTCATCAACTCCTCTAAGTGTGTTCAGGGTGCGGTCTTTTGATTTCCTTCGGAGGGACCAATGGCTGGAGGAGGGCCGTTCACGCCAGATCTTCCCACTTTGTATTCCTTGGCACAGCCAGCTTGCTCAATCTGATCCTGACATTCCAATGGTTCATGGGTTATTCAGCTGCATCCTAATCTCTATAAGCGGCCTCAACTGAGCTAGCTGCCCTGCAGGGTTTGTTGCTTGGCATTACTCCAAACTTACTGCATGAGGACAAACGGTCGGCTTCTGTGAGCTCTGGACAGCTTTGCACTGGTTACTTCTACAGATTGCTCACTTTTCGAGGGGTTTTGACAACTTTTCACACCTGGGTTTGGGATGGGGTGATCCAATCTTCCTATGGCTTGCTTTCCGTGGCCGTCTAAACACTAAGGATAACATGGTAAAGAAAGGCTAGTCGGAGACTGCCCCGTTTGCTCATTGTGACACTTGCCCCGCTCTTGAGTCAATCGATCACTTACTACTACGCTGTGCACCCGCCAGCGTTCTTTGGGCCAAAATGGAGCTGGACGTTATGGCTTGCTCGGCTACTAATCTTCTTTCTTTCGTGGAGCAAGCACAACACCAGATCAGCTTTACGCACAAATGGAATGTGGCTTTCGCGGCCTGTGCTATCACCTTGTGGCATGCTAGGAATGACAGAGTCTTCAACTCCAAAATCTGGTCTGTACAATACACATGTCTATATGCAGCAGATATGCTCCGTCTTTGGAGTTTCATAACTCAAAACCAGTGCATCAGGGAGGTTCTCCAGATTTGGAGACAAAAGCTGCTGCATAGTGAATAGACGAATGATGTAATCCTTCTCCCCTCTATTCCTCTTCCTCCTTTTTCGACCTGCTTGTGTTTGCACCTTGGTGCACCAAACAAGCTGAACCTGTACTCATACCTGTTACTTCACCAGGCTCTGGCCTGTTTTGAAATATAAGGTCGGCAACTTGCCACCTTCTTTGTTTCAAAAAAAAATATTTACTAGATATATGTACATCAAGTGGCGAAGCCACCTTAGAGGCAGTGTAGTCAACTGACTACACAGGTTTTTGGTAATACAAGCAAGAATTATGCAAAAAATAATTACAAAATATTACGAATACGTGTATTTGACTACACAATTTTGTATTGACCACACAGAGTTTAAATCCTGGCTCCGCCACTTTACCAATGAGAGAGAGAGAGACACTGTTATCTACCCCTCCAGAATGAAAAAAAAAATGAATACTATAGAAATAAGAAAAGACTACTAAATAATGATATCTTGCAAAAAATATCAATAACAAGATAATGATACTGATGGGACTGAAGAGTAATTAGCACAGGGAATAAAAACTGTTAAAAACCAAAAAAAAAAGGAATGAAAACTATTAGTTGAATATAAAAAAACATAATGAAATAAAATTAATTATGAGAAGTACTGATTTGAGGAATGAAAGACAAAGAAAATTATGGACAGAAGGAATGAATAAGAGTGGAGAACTGAAAATAAAGACTGAAGAATACTAAATGACTGATTAAAACACCTCTTTACAACCCGCTTAGATGAAGAGCAAAGACTAACCAAAGAGGGACCGAGCCGTACCACTATGGAAAGAAGAAACGGCGACTGAAGAGTGATATATTGAAAAAAAAAGATCAATAAATCTAACGACTGACAACTGATGATTGACAACAATATATCTCTACAACTATTAAACAAGCAAACATATTCATCGCTAAGTGCACCCAGTCTAATCTACATAGAACAGTACGGACCAATTGCAGCCTTAGATTAAGATCATTTAATTTAATCTAACAGTTAAGATTACACTAAGCCTCGCCCCAAACTGCGTTTAGCGATTTTCGTGGGCGGACGAAAACTCTGCCGCCCGCATTTGTTCAGCCATACGAGGAAAAAAAAAGGCAAGATACGATACAGGGGTAACAACACGATTGGGGCGACGGTGCATCTTCCGAGGAGGATAAGAGGACAGGGGAGGAGAAGGAGAGGCCTGGTGGCGGCTAAGGTGCTCGCCGGCGAGCGGGCTCCGGCGGCCGCCTAGCGCACGGAGTTGGATCGGGGCGCATCCCCGCGGCCATGGCTGTACTCGCTACGCCACCTGCCCAAAAGAACCGGCGCTCCCCGCCGCCTGCCTCCTACCCACGGGAAACTACTGCTCCCTTCCTCCTCCGCTAGGCCCAAGAGCGCCCACCCTGTTGCCCGGTCGGCTGCACCAGCGCCCTGCCAGTCGGCTGCACCAGCGCCCTCCCCGCCGGCCCCGCGCCGTACCTGCCGTCTCCTCAATCTGTAGCCAGGGGACATGCCAGCGCCCTGCTAGTGGCCCTCGCCGGCGTCACCGTGTCGTATCCGCCATCTCCCCAATCCGCAGCCAGGGGACACACCAAGAAGCTTCAGTCATGAGGCCGCCACGCCGGAGGTCTTCCATCTCAGATTTGCTTTCTTTACGATATTTCCTCAGTGATGTGATGCTTCAACTTTTCTTCCGGTGCTTCCCAAATTGATGTAACCAAGAGTATGTGGTGGATCACCATTTTAGATTCTGAAGTTTATTGTCATCTACCTTCTGAACTTTATTTGTCATTTTTCAGCGATGCACGTCTTTACTATCAAGTTTATAGTAATCAAGTAGTCCTAAATTTTAAGTTTATATCAAACATTTATATTCCTGATTACAGGGTGTTGTCAAGAATTTCATCATGGCCACTGCTTTCCCACCGAGGTATTTGCCGCATGCAGCCATGCACAAGTGTCGTCACTTGCATCTCCTCTGTGCGTTCCCGTCACTCCATGCCGCACGAGGATGCAGTCACCACACCCTTGAGTAGGTAATTCATCAATTGATAGCTTTTGTCCCTACCGTGACTTGCATCTTTCTACCTTGCTTCAAATTTAATTTGACTGAATGCCAAATAAAGATCAACTTTATCTCTGATTGATTCATGGAAGTGCAAGCTGAATTATATTCGGGATACTCTGATTATTACTTGCAAATTATAGTCTAACAAAATGTCTTTGGTTTAACAACTTACAAGTGTTTCTTGTACTGATGTTAACCCCATAAAAAAGACTCCCAGGTGGACATCTGCTATAAATAATCAGGTACTTCTTTCTCATTATCAAATTCAAATGCTCAGTGAAACTATCCAATGGATGGACTGGTTGTTTAACACTGAATCATCAACACTTTATTCTTATCTTATCTCCTCTTCCATTCACTGAAACATCTTTAGTGCATGCTTGTTACTTCTTTGAGTGCTTGAACATAAATATTGAGAAAACCCAATTTTCTATGGGCATGAATAATCTTTCGATTCATACATAAAATCAAAATGTGGTTCCAATTCCAGGAGGTATGGCATGATTTCTCTGCTGGCGTGTGTGTGTGTTGCTTGTTTGTCTGTTGCCGGGTGGATTGCACGGCGGCGATGCCGGGATCCAGGGGCCATTGGAAAAGTGAGATGCCGACGTCACAAATTAATTGACAGAATCATCCACAAATTAATTGATGGCATTGATCCTTGCTTGGCATGTGCTTGGCATTGACTGAATCCTACATTGGCGAGCTTGTCTCTTGACCAACCTCTTCGTATTGATTTTTTTTGAAGCTAACTCACTTGAAAAGGAGGCCTGGATTACCTTATATTCATCATTGATCACATAGACTAGATATTTTTTTACGGTGAAAAAGTTGGACAATTGAAAACCTATCCGAGAATCTTGCTGGTTTGTGCGCTCCAATTTGCATATAGAGAGGTTCAGATGTCTGGCCAGCTAGGCACTGCCTATTTGTCTAAACCTGAAAATTCAAAAATCACTTTAGTTTTCACTAACACAACTAGGGCCAACACCCGCTATCAAAAGAGCCTCAACAGCGGACGGGGTGGCGGAGTAGTCACATACCCACAATACAGTAACTGCTAGCTATACTTCTGGAGCAAATTCTTTGTCTTAGTCATCAGGCCGCAGATGGCATTGCTGGGATACACGCCAAGGTCTCCGGCCATATAGGCAAGTGAGGGATCCAGGGTGTTGCTCTATGCAGCATCATGACCACAATGGTGTCTTTGTTTTGAAAATACTATTTGAATGGCATCAACATTGAGTACACATGTTTTTTCAACAGTTGCTTTATTTTTATACAATGTGAATCTCCCTGGGTTAGCGCTTGAGACGTGCGTTAGACACGGTTAATATTTTCACGATTTATTGTTGTTGCTGTTTCCCACGAGGTACTTGATAAAAAGTGCTCGGCGTGTGGCGCTCTTCAATGACTTGTTCTCTTTTGAAGAGCAAGCAGTAGATCATGAGAGCGCCGTGATCCTTCAAATTCCTACTCGCTTCTATACCCGTATATCTGTTATTTTTGACTTATTTTATTCCCTTGAGTGCTACATAAGAGGTGTCTTTGCAGGGGCCTTGAGGAGCTCACTAATACTGTATTGCAAAGGGCCGGACAGGCAACCAACCAACTACAAATGGACTGCCTGTTATCCATGTGTTGGAATAGATGATATTTGATGATTTGAACCTTGCAACCGTAGGGTTTCCACATGTATGATCTAAACAATGGCTGAAAATATTTATTGCAGCATTTTATTCAAACAAATTTGTTGAAAGATATTTCTAATATTTTAGTGCATGTGATATATTATTTTAGATAGTAGTACTACTTTAATGTGGTGTGGTACATTTTAGCTGACAAATGGGTTAAATTCATGTACACATCAGGTCATTGGCACTCAGTATCTCTGTGTTCTTGACATACAAAAACTATACATGTGTGAACTCTTGAAATAAAATACAATATTGTCTGCTTGATTGTTATTGTAGTTAACAAAATATTTAAAAATTTAGCAAACTATACAATATCCAATAATATAGTACGTATTGGCATCTATAGTGATTATCAACATTTATATTTGTAAGACATGTGTTTCACATGCACGTTTATACTGTTTTAAGTTTTCAACTGCAGGGGTGTGAGACTTCAGCATACTCTGTACATAAGCAGGGAGTTCAGTGGCAGAACTGAAGGTAGACTTGGGTGCAGTTGTCCACTCCTACTTGCTTTCACTAGAACAGCATATTACACTGCCATGCACTGGCATCGGTTTTATTACTCCACAAATGTGGGTCATCACACTATGAAAGCAAGATCATGCACTGGCATCGGTTTTATTACTCCACAAATGTGGGTCATCGGCCATGACAAAATATGAGATAACAAATATTGTGGATACAAGATGGCAGCATAAACTTCGCAATTTTATGATTTGTGATCCTATAGATTTTTGCCATGTGGAGGACCAATGATTCTGGCTATGTGCAGTGGAGTTAAATCCATGTATGTTAACTAATTAGATATCTATCTATGTGAATTTGGAGAAACATATGTGTTTGAGATGATTTGAGAGTGCCCTTACCGGTCGTGTAGGTCCACGGTAATTCGATTGTCCTGATTTGTGTTCCTTTTTGACTTAACGGAGATGTATTTTCACTATTAAGTGTAATAATTAATAACTATTGGATGTGTTCCGCAACGCGGTACACGATGAGTGGAATTTTCCTTGAATGAGGAGAAATGCCTTTGAATTACTAAGTTTTATTTGGTTGTCTGTTTCATGTGTTAGTTCTGTATTGTACCAATGTTCATTCAAATGAAAATGCAGGAAGAAAAAATAGGTACTACAATGATGAATTTATGATATTTCCATAAAATTAATAAAATATAGGACATTGAAATGTAGGGGGGTTGAGGTTTAGAGGTCTGCTGGAGTTAAACAAATTGTAAGTGAGGATCTTTATAGGTGAGTCCCTATGTGTCTATGTGTTGATTGATGGGAAATGTTTTAGGGGATCTATGAGAGTTTCTCTGACTCCGGTTCATGACTCCTTGGAAATCCTCCCAACCATTCCCATTTACGCTAAACAACATATTTTGTTACCCTTTTAATTATTATTATTATTCAAATTTTCTTTAGTGAATTCAACTTCATCATAAAATCGAGTTTTGCTTCGAGCACGCCCATGACGGCCACACGTCAAGAGCCGGCAAGGAGACAGAGTTCATAAAGTACATGTTCGACCGCGACAACCCCAAGCATGTCTCCGTGTACCTGATGACGAGGTGACCAGGTGGATACGACTCATGAGAGTGCGAGCTTTGAAAACGTATAAGTAGAACCCATATTAGTCATAAGGGGGCGCAAGAATTTTATTTCTCCTGTTGCAACGCACGAACACATTCACTCCATTAAACATAAATAAAATTAATAAGATTTCTTTTATATTTGAGAGACGTGTGTTGCACGTGCATGCTTACTAGTGGTACACAAAAACACTAATACCCAAGCCTCTATATCCGGCAAGGTTTTCGCTCTATTATTCATCCACTTGGATGAAAAAGACCCATGGTGAATTTTGGGCTTGGCACGTGCCTTTTTTTATACCTGGCGGTGTAGAAACGAATGGTGTATTCAGCTATTTGGTTCAAATTTTTTGAACGGGTGTGGCGATTGGTTTGGTTGACTTAGCATTTTTTTTACTGCATGTGGGGCAGGCTTGTGTGGTCGCTTCTTTTGCATCTGCTTCTCCGTTCGGTTTGTCTCCCGGCCGCTTCTGGCCCAATCGATGTTTCTCCGTTCGGTTTGTCTCCCGGCCGCTTCTGGCCCAATCGATGTGTCCCTTTCTGTTTCTGCCGATGTCGGCCAACGCTCACTAGTGCCGCTTTGGTCGTGTTTGCATGCAAATCTGCATGTGGTGTTGGTTCTCGACACTTGTGAAATCGTTTTCACCGGAGCTTTCTCGATCCAACTTGATCCGATTTTTCTGGAGCGGTTTTTCTCTATAAATACCGGAGTGTGTCCTAATCGCTGTAGCACCCACCGCACCACGTCCTCAACATCCCTTCACCCCGCCACGCCCTCGCCGTGAGATCTTCATGCCACCATCTTCTTTTGTGCTGCCTTCTCATCAAATGCATGGATGTGGGCGATGTTGCTGCTGGTGTCGCACGTGTGAGTCTCCCAAAACCGTCGTCCCGGACCTCGCGGTCCGCAAAGCTCGAGCTTTGTGAACGACCAACAGAGGAAGGCGACCGGCCATCCGCAAAGGAAGAAAAGGTAGGCAACCACTGGAACGGCCCAACGGTGGATGGCTGAAAGGGGCCATGGGGAGAATGCTCACGCGGTCGCAGAACGGATGGCATGGTCTTGAACGGAGAAGGACGGAGCGGTGGTGGCGGCGCGGGGAGGAGGCAACTATTCCAAGTTGCCGTGCCGCCGAGCTCGCAGCCGCCGGTGGAGTTTGGTAAACTCTCTCATGTGACCATCCCCTCTCTGGTTGCCGCCGCCGTACCTATCCCGATTCCTGCCCGCTCCTCCCCAACATCTTATGTGGCCATTCCCCTCGCTGTGGCCACCCTGTCGCACGCTGACTCGACGACTCCCGACGCTCCAGTCTCAGCATCCCCCAGCGCCATCCTGCTAGGCTGCTACACGCTGGCCACGATGACCTCCACGAGGGTCGAGGTTCACCGTGCTACCTCGCGCGCGGCTGCTATCTTGCGATTAGGCGGCTTGATATGACGGACCTTAATTTACTGTTTTGTCAGGCGATCGCTTAGTTTAGGCGGTGGCCGCTTAAGGAGTTTATTCTGGATTGGATTGCTTTTCCTCTATGCGTGTTGTCAGGTCGATTGGTGGATTATAGGTTTGCTGGCCGCTTATAAATTATACGTTAGTCTTCAGATTTGACCATGTTTTTTCATCCTGCTGCGTTCATGGCGTAGGCGATTCCCTCCAGTGCTTCAGCTGTTGATTCTCTCTGTCCTGTGGTTGATGCGGTTGCTGATTCGTCGTCTCTACTTTAGGATGGTCGTGTTGCTGTTTCTGCTTGATCAGTGTTGCCTGCTGGGTTTTGCTACTATGCGTTACCTTTATTGTTTTCTATATATCTTTCTTTTGTTCCACCTGCTTGATGATTTTTTTCTATGTATTTATTTGTTTATTCCAGATGCTGTTTATCTTCATTACTAATGCTAAAGCTTGAAACCTGAATGTAGCTATATATCAGGTAGTTCAAGTTGTTCAGAAAATGATAATTGATCTTGAGATCATATCGTACCTACATCTTATTGTTCGAAGGAATTCCTTGCTATTGGTTTTCCTCTTAATTAAACCATGATGTATTTACATGTCCAAATAGAGGCCAATTGTAATTTACATTACATTACATTGTACCTGTGTCACTGAAGTTGTTATAGTCTGGAAAACAGTGCACTGAAACTGTTAGGCTGAAAAACAGTTTACCGAAATTGCAGCTAATAAGTGATCAAGAGAATGAAAACAGTTGGTTTTGATACTAACGTGCTTTGATACAGATGATTTGGTTTTTCAGTTTCATAGTGCTATATATACCACTGGAAAATTTTGGAGCTTGAAAACTCAAATAAATTCAGTCCGCTCAGCTAAGAGAGAATATAATGATTTCTAATTTTTTTAGCACACTGCTTTATGGAAGATTTACTTTATGAATTCAGTCCGCAGACTCTTTTCATTCAAAAAGCTTTTCTTTATGAAAGATTTCAGTTCCGCTCCAATAGGATTTGTGTACATATACCATAACATAAAAATAAATTGAACAAGCAAAAGCATAATAATTAATCAAATAATATCACTAAGGGAGTCCTGGACTAGGGGGTGTACGGATAGCCGAACTATCATCACGGCCGGACTCCAAGACTATGAAGATACAAGATTGAAGACTTCGTCCCGTGTCCGGATGGGACTTTCCTTGGCGTGGAAGGCAAGTTTGGCGTCTGAATATGTAGATCTCCTACCATTGTAACCGACTACGTGTAACCCTAACCTATCCGTGTCTATATAAACCGGAGGGTTTTAGTCCGTAGGACGAACAACAATCATACCATAGGCTAGCTTCTAGGGTTTAGCCTCTCTGATCTCGTGGTAGATCTACTCTTGTACTACCCATATCATCAATATTAATCAAGCAGGAGTAGGGTATTACCTCTATCGAGAGGGCTCGAACCTGGGTAAAAACATCGTGTCCCTTGTCTCCTGTTACCATCCGCCTAGACGCACAGTTCGGGACCCCCTACCCGAGATCCGCCGGTTTTGACACCGACATTGGTGCTTTCATTGAGAGTTCCTCTGTGTCGTCACCTATAGGCCCGATGGCTCCTTCGATCATCAACAACGACGCGGTCCAGGGTGAGACTTTTCTCCCCGGACAGATCTTCGTATTCGGCGACTTTGCACTGCGGGCTAATTCACTTGGCCATCTGGAGCAGATCGAAAGCTACGCCCCTGGCCATCAGGTCAGATTTGGAAGCTTGAATTATATGGCCGACATCCGCAGAGACTTGATCTTCGACGGATTCGAGCCACAGCCAAGCGCGCCGCACTGTCTCGATGGGCATGATCTAACTCTGCCGCCGAACAGTGTCCTGGAGGCCGCACTAGTGTCCGCTTCGAACATTGATTCAGAGCCGATCTCGCCGATCGAGGATGGTTGTTTGGACACCACCTCGGGGGCTGAAATCTCTACGGCGATCGAGCCGAACACAATCCCTGTCCTTTGCGAAGACCATGACTCCCAGGTGCCGGACTCCTCTCCGGACTCGAACCTCTCCATACCGCCAATCGAATCCGATTGGGCGCCTGTCATGGAGTTCACTGCCGCGGACATCTTTCAGCACTCGCCCTTTGGCAACATCCTGAATTCACTAAAGTCTCTCCCTTTATCCGGAGAGCCCTGGCCGAACTACGGTCAGGAAGGTTGGGATGCGAACGACGAAGAAATTCAACGCCCACCCACCACCCACTTCGTAGCCACTGTCGAAAGCTTGCACGACGTGCTCGATTTCGACTCCGAAGACATCGACGGTATGGACGACGATGTAGGAGACAACCATGAACCAGCAACTATAGGATGCTGGACAACCACCTCATCCCATGATGTATACATGGTGGATACACCTAAAGGAAATGAAGACGAGGAACAACAGGACGCTACGAAGGATAAATCCCTCGAAAAGCAGTCAAAACGGCAACGTAAACGCCGAACCAAGTCCCGCCTCAACAAAGACCCAGCCATAGAGCAGGGCGAACCGGTGGACGACGAACATGCTATCGAGCAACCGTCCGAACAGGACAACTTGGATAAACAACCCGTCCCCGGCGAGGATAACAGTCCGGACGATCTCACGCCGGACAAATTGTTGGAGCCGAATAACCTCCACAAAAGGCTCGTCGCCACTGCGCGTAGCCTGAAAAAGCAGAAGCGGAAGCTTAAAACAGCGGAAGATGCACTCAGAATCAGATCGAGCAAAGTATTCAACACCGCAGAGAAATACGGCGACAGTCACTGAACAAAGAGCTACCCAAAGAGAAAACTACTGCCCGAATTTGATGAGGAGGCCATAGAGCCCCCACAATCAAAAAGCAAGAAGGCCACCCGGTCGGATGGACGACCCCACGGCAAAAAGAGAGCGGCAAATGGCGCCACACACAAGCCGGTACGCGATCCGCATAAGGATTCACATCAAAAGGATGGCCCAATTAGGTCCATCTATGGGCCGAGAAAGCAAGCTATTCAAAGCAATGCAACACGGCAAATATCCGAACATCACGGCACACCCAAATACAGGGCCGCCGCACATCCCCTATATTTCACCGATGAGGTGCTGGATCATGAATTTCCAGCGGGATTCAAACTCATAAACATAGAGGCATACGACAGAACAACAGAACCTGGAGTATGGATTGAGGATTACATCCTCCACATACACATGGCTAGAGGAGATGATCTCCACGCCATAAAATACTTACCCCTCAAACTCAAAGGGCCAGCTCGGCATTGGCTTAAAAGCCTCCCGAAAATACCATTGGAAGCTGGGAAGAGCTCGAGGATGCGTTTGGGCAAATTTTCAGGAGACCTATGTCCGCCCTCCGGATGCGACGATCTAAGTCACATAACTCAACAGCCGGAGAGTCAGCCGGAAATTCTGGAACAGGTTCCTTACTAAAAGAACCAAATAGTCGATTGTCCGGACGCCAAGCCTTAGCAGCCTTCAAACACAACATCCAGACGAATGGCTCGCCAGACACCTCGCCAAGAAAAGCCAAGAACAATGGCGCATTAACAAGCCTCATGACCGCTTTTATGCGGAGAGGATAGCTGGCTAGCAAGATGCATCACCAGCGACCCAAGTACATCCGAAGTCAGGGATGGAAATGGGAAACCACGGCGCAACAAGGACCAGCGCCCGATTAAGGGGAACGGTCCAAAGAGCGCGGCAGTCAACGCCGGATTCAAAAGCTCACGGCAGAACAATAAAAAACTGCCCCTTAAGGACAATAGCGATGAGCTATCCAACTTAAACAAAATCTTGGACAAGATATGCCAAATCCACAGTACTCTCAGGAAGCACGCAAACCATACCCACAGAGATTGTTGGGTCTTCAAACAGTCCGGCAGACTCAACGCCGAACACAAGGGGCTCGACACACCAAGTGAGGATGATGACGAACCCCATAAGCAGAGCACCGGAAAACAAAAGAATTTCGCACAAGAGGTTAAAACAGTAAATCACTTCACGTGATAAAAGGAAAAAAATAGAGCGGCGCCCATTAAGATGCGCGCCGCACATACTACCCTAGCGGAGTACCAACACTGGTTGTCAAAACCAATCACCTTCGACCATAAGGACTACTCCGAAAGTATCCGGAACGCAGGATGGACTGTCTTGATATTGGATCCTATAATCGACGGATTCCAATTTACACAAGTCCTCATGGATGGTGGCAGTGACATAAACCTGATATATCAGGACACAATCCGCAGGATGGGGAGACCCAACCAAAATTCGCCGTAGCAACACCTCCTTTAAAGGAGTAATGCCAGGCCCATATGCCCATTGTACGGGCTCCCTACTGCTAGAAGTTGTGTTCGGTTCATCCGACAACTTCCGTCGCGAAAAGTTAGTCTTCCATGTCACCCCGTTTAAAAGTAGCCATCAAGCACTATTGGGACGCGAAGCTTTCGCCCGCTTTAACGCAATACCGCATTATGCATCTCTTACACTTAAAATGCCCGGTCCACGCGGCATCATCTCATTAAAAGGGAGTATTAAATGTTACTCGAGCACGGAAGAATGCGAGGCTGCCTTGACATCCCCACACCAATCCGGCTCCGCTAACCAAAGCACCCGAATAGGTAATTCGAACCCCGGACACGGCTAGACGAGTCCGGTGCCTACTAGCGGCGTACCCCCGTACAAGGGGCTGCACGCATGTACAACAAGAGACAACAAAGCTCAATCTTATTCACTTCTTCGAATCGTACTCTGTTTATTTAATATAAAGTACATTTTTAACACGATCTTTTTTCTTTTAAACTAAGTTCCTCTCTTTTACAGATGAACAACGTGCTACACCCGTCCAGGATACGGCACAATGCGAACCACGGTAGCAGATGTGCGGTAGGGACCGTTGCAAGGATTCTTTTCAGATTAAGACCCTGCGTAAACCTTTTTTACTGTCTCTTGTTGATATACATCCCCCGGTTTCTTACTATAACCGAGGAGGAGGCTGGCATTTTGGCATTGGCCGCACCAGAATTTTTGCGCGTACCTGGACACCAGGGGCTTAGGGCATTATTCTGCCCATTTTTATAAAGACCGAATACCTTAGGGAGTGTTCGGCGTCTCGAGTTAGGCCTTATATGCATCAGCTCCGAATCATGTCTTTGGTCAAATGTTGGGTTTGCCCGGCTCCTGTGTTTTGCTGCCTTACGTTCCGTTTTATCGGCTAACGCGGCACCAAGAGAACTACTGCGATTGTGCCCCGGTTCGGCCGGGCGACCACCTCAGTAGAGAAAGCCGAAAACTGACTGTCATGATATAGCGAGAGACTGGTCAACCACTCGATGACTCAACGGAATGTTTAGAATTCCTCCGCATTAACGAAGGACCGTTTTTCGGTCAGGCACATACGCACCCCGAATTCGGGAGAGTGCGGTGCCCCCAGGGGCTATATAGTAGCCCCACCCTCGAACTCCTATGGCTAAGCGAAAGTGATAAAGCATTATAGTCCGGTTGCCTAGTTTGCTACGCTACCACCTCCTTAATAGGACCAAGACGTTGGATTAAGTGTGAAAAAGCGCCTTCTTTGCAAACACCATCCGCACTATGTGCGTGGGGGCTGCAGCCAAGGACTGCCATCTTTCAGGTTATATATACATATACATCAACGGCCGCACAGGGAGTAGTTTACTACTCGAACGCACAAGTATAAAAAGCTCTTATATTATATTGAAACATTGTTTTCACAAATCATACTGTTGGGGAACGTAGTAATTTCAAAAAAAATCCTACGCACACGCAAGATCATGGTGATGGCATAGCAACGAGAGGGGAGAGTATTGTCCACGTACCCTCGTAGACCGTAAGCGGAAGCGTTATGACAACGCGGTTGAGGTAGTCGTACGTCTTCACGATCCGACCGATCCAAGTCCTCCGAGTTCAGCACACGTTCAGCTCGATGACGATCCCCGGACTCCGATCCAGCAAAGTGTCGGGGATGAGTTCCGTCAGCACGACGGCGTGGTGACGATGATGATGCTCTACCGGCGCAGGGCTTCGCCTAAACTCCGCGACGATATGATCGAGGTGGAATATGGTGGAGGGGGGCACCGCACACGGCTAAGGAACGATCACGAAGATCAACTTGTGTGTCATGGGGTGCCCCCCTGCCCCCGTATATAAAGGAGCAAGGGGGAAGGGGGCGGCCGACCTAGGAGGGGCGCGTCAAGGGGAGTCCTACTCCCACAGGAGTAGGACTCCCTCCTTCCTGTTGGAGTAGGAGAAGGGGAAAGAGGGGGAGAGGAGGAAGGAAAAGGGGGCCGCACCCCTTGTCCAATTCGGACCAGAGGGGGGCTGCGCGCCTCCTTCCTTTCGGCCTCTTTCCTCTATTCACGTTTGGCCCAATAAGGCCCATATACTCCCCGGCGAATTCCTGTAACTCTCCGGTACTTCGAAAAATATCCGAATCACTCGGAACCTTTCCGAAGTCCGAATATAGTCGTCCAATATATCGATCTTTACGTCTCGACCATTTCGAGACTCCTCGTCATGTCCCCGATCTCATCCGGGACTCCGAACTCCTTCGGTACATCAAAACTCATAAACTCATAATATAACTGTCATCGAAACCTTAAGCGTGCGGACCCTACGGGTTCGAGAACTATGTAGACATGACCTAGAACTATTCTTGGTCAATAACCAATAGCGGAACCTGGATGCTCATATTGGCTCCTACATATTCTACGAAGATCTTTATCGGTCAAACCGCATAACAACATATGTTGTTCACTTTGTCATCGATATGTTACTTGCCCGAGATTTGATCGTCGGTATCCAATACCTAGTTCAATCTCGTTACTGGCACGTAATGCATCATTCCATAACTAACTCATTAGCTACATTTCTTGCAAGGCTTATAGTGATGTGCATTACCGAGAGGGCCCAGAGATACCTCTCCGATAATCGGAGTGACAAAACCTAATCTCGAAATATGCCAACCCAACATGTACCTTTGGAGACACCTGTAGTACTCCTTTATAATCACCCAGTTACATTGTGACGTTTGGTAGCACCCAAAGTGTTCCTCCGGTAAACGAGAGTTGCATAATCTCATAGTTACAGGAACATGTATAAGTCATGAAGAAAGCAATAGCAATATACTAAACGATCAAGTGCTAGGCTAACGGAATGGGTCATGCCAATCACATCATTCTCCTAATTATGTGATCCCATTAATCAAATAACAACACATGTCTATGGTTAGGAAACATAACCATCTTTGATTAATGAGCTAGTCAAGTAGAGGCATACTAGTGACTATATGTTTGTCTATGTATTCACACATGTATCAGGTTTCCGGTTAATACAATTCTAGCATGAATAATAAACATTTATCATGAAATAAGGAAATAAATAATAAATTTTGTTATTGCCTCTAGGGCATATTTCCTTCAGTCTCCCACTTGCACTAGAGTCAATAATCTAGTTCACATCATCATGTGATTCAACACTAATATTCACATCTGTATGTGATTAATACCCATAGTTCACATCGTCATGTGACCAACACCCAAAGGGTTTACTAGAGTCAATAATCTAGTTCACATCGCTATGTGATTAACACCCAAAGAGTACTAAGGTATGATCATGTTTTGCTCGTGAGAGAAGCTTAGTCAACGATGTCATCACATTGAGCCGTATGTATTTTGCAAATATTCTATGTCTACAATGCTCGCACGGAGCTACTCTAGCTAATTGCTCCCACTTTCAATATGTATCCAGATTGAGACTTAGAGTCATCTGGATCAGTGTAAAAAGCTTGCATCGATGTAACTCTTTACGACGGGCTCTTTTATCACCTGCATAATCGAGAATTATTTCCTTAGTCCTCACTAAGGATGTTCTTGACCAATGTCGATGATCTACTCCTAGATCACTATTGTACTCCTTGCCAAATTCAGAGCAAGGTATACAATAGGTGCAGTACATAGCATAGCATACTTTATAGAACCTATGGTGAGGCATAGGGAATGACTTTCATTCTCTTTTCTATTTTCTGCCGTGGTCGGGATTTGAGTCTTTACTCAATTTCACACCTTTGCAACACAGGCAAGAACTTCTCTTTGACTGTTCTATTTTGAACTACTTCAAAATCTTGACAAGGTATGTACTTATTGAAAAAACTTATCAAGCGTCTTGATTTATCTTAATAGATCTTGATGCTTAATATGTAAGTAGCTTTACTGAGATCTTTCTTTTAAAGAACTCCTTTCAAATACTCCTTTATGCTTTCGGAAAAATTCTACATCATTTCGATCAACAATATGTTACTCACATATATTTATCAGAAAAGCGGTAGTGCTCCCACTCACTTTATTGTAAATACAGGCTTCACCGCAAGTCTGTATAAAACTATATGCTTGCATCAACTTATCAAAGCGTGTATTCCAACTCTGAGATGCTTGTACCAGTCCATAGATGGATTCTTTGGAGCTTGCATATTTTGTTAGCACCTTTAGGATTCTGAGAACCTTACGGTTGCATCATATACAACTCTTCTTTAATAAATCCATTAAGGAATGCAGTTTTGTTTATCCATTTGCCAGATTTCATAAAATGCGGCAATTGCTAACATGATTCGGACAGACTTAAGCATCGCTTCAGTTGAGAAAATCTCATTGTAGTCAACACCTTGAACTTGTCAAAAACCTTTTTGTGACAAGTCGAGCTTTGTACATAGTAACACTACTATCAGTGTCCGTCTTCCTCTTGAGATCCATTTATTTAACATGGCTTGCTGATCATCGAGCAAGTCAATCAAAGTCCATACTTTGTTCTCATACATGGATCCTATCTCAGATTTCATGGCCTCAAGCCATTTCGCGGAATCTGGGCTCATCATCGCTTCCTCATAGTTCGTAGGTTCATCATGGTCTAGTAACATGACTTCTAGAATAGGATTACCGTACCACTTTGGTGCGGATCTTATTCTAGAAGACCTACGAGGTTCGGTAGTAACTTGATCTGAAGCTTCATGATCATCATCATTAGCTTCCTCACGATTGGTGTAAGAATCACGGAACTGATTTACGTGATGAACTACTTTCAATAAGGAGAAGGTACAATTACCTCATCAAGTTCTACTTTCCTCCCACTCACTTCTTTCGAGAGAAACTTCTTCTCTAGAAAGGATCCATCTTAACAACGAAAAACTTGCCTTCGGATCTGTGATAGAAGGTGTACCCAATAGTTACCTTTGGGTATTCTATGAAGACGCACTTCTCCGATTTGGGTTCGAGCTTATCGGTGAAAACTTTTCACATAAGCATCACAACTCCAAACTTTTAAGAAACGACAGCTTAGGTTTCTTGTTAAACCATAGTTCATATGGTGTCGTCTCAATGGATTTAGATGGTGCCCTATTAAGCGTGAATGCAAGCTGTCTCTAATGCATAACCCCAAAGCGATAGTGGTAAACCGATAAGAGACATCATAGATCGCACCATATCCAATAAAGTGCGGTTCTGACGTTCGGACACACCATAACATTGTGGTGTTCGGTGGCGTGAGCTGTGAAACTATTCCACATTATTTTAATTGAAGACCAAACTCGTAACTCAATTATTCGTCTTCGCGATCAGATCGCGAAACTTTATTTTCTTGTTACGATGATTTTCCACTTCACTCTGAAATTCTTTGAACCTTTCAACTATTTGGACTTATGTTTCATCAAGTAGATATACCCATATCTGCTCAAATCATCTTGTGAAGGTCGAAAATAACGATACTTGCCACGAGCATCAACACTCATTGGATCGCATACATCGGTATGTATTATTTCCAATAAGTCAGTAGCTTGTTCCATTGTTCCGGAGAACAGAGTTTTAGTCATCTTGCCCAAACGGCACGGTTCGCAAGCATCAAATGATTCATAACCAAGTGATTCCGAAAATCCATCTTTATGGAGTTTCTTCATGCGCTTTACACCGATATGACCCAAACGGCAGTGCCACAAATAAATTGCACTATCATTATTAACTTTGCATCTTTTGGCATCAATATTTTAAATATGTGTATCACTACGATCGAGATCCAACAAACTATTTTTATTGGGTGTTTGACCATCGAAGGTTTTATTCATGAAAACAGAACAACAATTATTCTTTGACTTTAAATGAATAACCGTATCGCAATAAACATGATCAAATCATATTCATGTTCAACGCAAATGTCAAATAACATTTATTTAGGTTTAACACTAATCCCGAAGGTATAGGGAGTGTGCGATGATGATCATATCAATCTTGGAACTACTTCCAACACTCATCGTCACTTCCCCTTCAATTAGTCTCTGTTTATTCTGTAACTCCAATTTCGAGTTACTAATCTTAGCAACCAAACAAGTATCAAATACTCAGGGGCTACTATAAACACTAGTAAGGCACATATCAATAACCTGTATATCAAATATACTCTTGTTCACTTTTCCATCCTTCTTATCCACCAAATATTCAGGGCATTTCCGCTTCAAGTGACCATTTCCTTTGCAGTGTAAGCACTCAGTTTCAGGCTTTGGTCCAGCTTTGGTCTTCTTCACGGGAGTGACAACTTGTTTGCCATTCTACTTGAAGTTTCCCTTTCTTTCCCTTTTCTTGAAACTAGTGGTCTTGTCAATCATCAACACTTGATGCTCTTTCTTGATTTCTACCTTCGTTGATTTCAACATCACGAAGAGCTCGAGAATCTTTTTCGTCATCCCTTGCATACTATAGTTTATCACGAAGTTCTACTAACTTAGTGATGGTGACTAGAGAATTCTGTCAATCACTATCTTATCTGGAAGATTAACTCCCACTTGATTCAAGCGATTGTAGTACCCAGACAATCTGAGCACTTGCTCACTAGTTGAGCGATTCTCCTCCATCCTTTAGCTATAGAACTTGTTGGAGACTTCATATCTCTCAACTCGGGTATTTGCTTGTAATATTAATTTCAATTCCTGGAACATCTCATATGGTCCATGACGTTCAAAACGTCTTTGAAGTCCCGATTCTAAGCCGTTAAGTATGCTGCACTAAACTATCAAGTAGTCATCATATTGAGCTAGCCAAAGCGTTCATAACGTCGCATCCGCTCCTGCAATAGGTCATCACCTAGCGGTGCATTAAGGACATAATTCTTACGTGCAGCAATGAGGATAAACCTCGGATCACGGA
Source organism: Aegilops longissima (assembly GCA_021605205.1). Classification (NCBI taxonomy): domain Eukaryota; kingdom Viridiplantae; phylum Streptophyta; class Magnoliopsida; order Poales; family Poaceae; genus Aegilops; species Aegilops longissima. Next base: position 466,583,268 of record CM038677.1, on the reverse strand, counting down.
TCCAATCCGCATCATTGCTACTAACATTTTCAATACAATTTTCTCTAGGAACACATATAAAAACATAGGGAAGCAAAAACATAGGGAAGCAACAACGCGAGCTATTGATCTACAACATAATTTGCAAAATACTACCAGGACTAAGTTTATGATAAATTAAAGTTCAATTAATCATATTACTTAAGAACTCCCACTTAGATAGACATCCCTCTAATCTTCTAAGTGATTACGTGATCCATATTAACTAAACCATAACCGATCATCACGTGAGATGGAGTAGTTCTCAATGGTGAACATCACTATGTTGATCATATCTACTATATGATTCACGCTCGACCTTTCGGTCTCCGTGTTCCGAGGCCATATCTGCATATGCTAGGCTCGTCAAGTTTAACCTGAGTATTCTGCGTGTGCAAAACTGGCTTGCACCCGTTGTAGATGGACGTAGAGCTTATCACACCTGAGCATCACGTGGTGTCTGGGCACGACGAACTTTGGCAACGGTGCATACTCAGGGAGAACACTTCTTGATAATTTTTTTAGTGAGAGATCATCTTAAAATGCTACCGTCAATCAAAGCAAGATAAGATGCATAAAAGATAAACATCACATGCAATCAATATAAGTGATATGATATGGCCATTATCATCTTGTGCTTGTGATCTCCATCTCCGAAGCACCGTCGTGAACACCATCGTCACCGGCGCGACACCTTGATCTCCATCGTAGCATCGTTGTCGTCTCGCCAACTATTGCTTCTCGACTATCGCTACCGCTTAGTGATAAAGTAAAGCAATTACAGGCGTTGCATTTCATACAATAAGCGACAACCATATGGCTCCCGCCATTGCCGATAACCGGTTACAAAACATGATCATCTCATACAATAAAATATAGCATCACGTCTTGACCATATCACATCACAACATGCCCTGCAAAAACAAGTTAGGCGTCCTCTACTTTGTTGTTGCAAATTTTACGTGGCTGCTACGGGCTGAGCAAGAACCGTTCTTACCTCGCATCAAAACCACAGCGATAGTTTGTCAAGTTGGTGCTGTTTTAACCTTCGCAAGGACGGGCGTAGCCACACTCAGTTCAACTAAAGTGAGAGAGACAGACACCCGCCGATCACCTTTAAGCAGCGAGTGCTCGCAGCGGTGAAACCAGTCTCGCGTAAGCGTCGCGTAATGTCGGTCTGGGCCGCTTCATCTCACAATACCGCCGAACCAAAGTATGACATGCTGGTAAGCAGTATGACTTGTATCGCCCACAACTCACTTGTGTTCTACTCGTGCATATAACATTTAGAAACATTATAACTGTGCACTCTAGGAGGCTTCTCACGCCCTCACGATTCTGGACCATTTGATCTATTCCCGGGCGTTTTTTGGTCGTTGGATCAGCTTCTCAGTCAAACACTTCCCGCAGCTGGGCTTGACCCTCTGATCGCCATCTCCAATGGGCCGCTACTCCTGGAACAAAATCGGCATTCTCTGATTAATTGGGGCCTTTTGGGTGCGGGGGGTATGACTGAAAAATAGCCTGCGGGCCTAGCATTTGACAAAGCCCACCGAGCAACTCAACCGTTACTGGAGATGGCGATCGGTATGCTCAGAAGGAAAAAAACATCCAGTCCAATCGCGATCGAGCGAACGGAAGATCGCCCTCTTGATCGGCCGGACAACGTGGAGTGAAGCAATGCGGGAGTGAGGATGTGGATCTCCTTGCACACCTCGGCAACTGAAGCGGTAGAAACATGCGAAAGGGACCACAGAATCAGATCGATGGCCGATCTGCCGGCATTGAAGAAAGCATTCAAGTATCAGTTCATGGTAGCCTTCATAGCGGTTGATGTTCCGCCACTCGCGGTGTTGATTAGTGGAGGTACGTTATTGCTTTGGCAGCCTACACCTGCTTGAGTTCGTGCGCCTGTTTAATACGTATATAATTATATATCCGTCGCCCCGTGCTCTCCCGTTGTTCGGGCAGCAGAACCTAACATCTCCTCCACCAACCATGTGGCCTTCTCACTATGGGTTCTCATCATTATTTCAAGCTTCCTCTTGTGCAGATCCGTCCATGTCAATCTGGCATCCTTCTGTCTTCTCCCTCGTTTGAGATTTCTCTTGATGCGCTTTCTAATAATCTCTTGAGAGAGTATTACCATTAGGGCCTGCCAAGTGTTTGATACTACTTGTTTTGGGCGATGTTTTTGGACTGTCCTTCAAGTCCAGGTTACACCTTCCCTCTGCCCCTTTTAAATCTCTCTTTGGTTTCAGGTTGATGTGAGTTGAGGTAGTTCTGGTAGCAGTTGGCGTGGACCAATTAACAGGCACTACAGCTACTATTTGCTATTTCCATGCACTTTTTTTTAATAATATTAGTTACTTGATGAATCATGTGGTTATTCCGGTTATGACTTGTGAAAGGAAAATATTGAGCGTGCTACTGAACATAAAGCAGGTGAGAATTCTCTACTATATTGACATTTACACCTAAAATAGTCTATGAACTGATTCAGGTACAGTTGAAAATTCCGTGAAATGTCACCATGGGTGAGAATAGCTACTGCATAAAAAATGCACAGCCACTGAAAATGCATATACATTTGTAATGCTCAATTATTGTTACTGTAGAGTTAGCCGAGCTTAGACAGTAGATTACACATTAGCAATGTGTAGCTATCTGCTCAAAGAATATTACTCCATCTGAAACTATTACTAGAAGTATATGCTTTTTCTGACAGAGGTCGAAGACATATTTTGGTCTTTTAAAAAAGACATATTATGGTCATACTAATCTATTTGCATCGTATTCTTCTACATGTCATGAGATAAATGTTTAATTTTTGCCATATAAAATTTATTTTCATTCTACTAATATGTGTTAATGTTATATGAAAATTTTAGCCTCATATGGTGCATTATTATGCCATCCTGTGTCCAGTATGTGACTGGTGATAGTTATCATCTTTTTTATTATATATTCTGAGTTTCTGACTATATTGTCCATCTTGCAAATGATATTACCTGCTCTATTGTACTTTCTCTCCTGATTGTGAGCTTTACTTTTTTGTACGTGGTGCAAGGTGATCAACTGCTGATCGGTAGAAAATCCAGTTTGGATCTTAATTGACTCGTGGGAGTCACCCCTTTCCCATGATGACCTATTTTGGACAGCCTCCTTACGTATCATATGGAGCTGCTAATACTAAATGGAAGAACTTGTGGCTACATCGACATGGCTCCTTGTACCACACATGTTAGTGTCATTTGATTTCCAACCTAATTAAATTCCTTCTTTGGAATCTTCGTCCATGGATGTAATGCTCTCAACAATCGAGCAGATTGTTTATTATTTTTTGCTGTTGAAGATGGTTGTCATTCGGGTATAAACCAGTGAGGATTTCATGGCTTAAAATCAACATTTAAACTTTTTAAAATTACATGTACATGTTTGTTTCCTGCTGTTGATTGTCATCTTATTAGCAGTTTCTTTTAGTGATACTAGATCGGTGTGTATGTTTTCATAACAAGCCAATTTGTATTGACCACTTACGAACTGACTGATGGTACTAATCCAACCAAAATCAGTAAAATTCATATCTCCTCTGCCAACAAATAGGTAATATAAATAAATTGGGATTGTGTACGTCGCAAAAACTCCCTTCCAATACATTTATCAAGTACCCATTAAGAGTCTACATTAAGACACGGCCAGTAAGTCCAAACTTGAATCAACTTCCAAGTCCATCAGACACAAGAAAAATCCCAGCTCTCCTCTACTACCACATTACATTCTTGCAAAAAGCTAGGTCTAGGTAACTGAGTAATGTAACGGTCGAGTTTTTGCAAATTTAAGTTTCATTTTTCTTTTGCCCCTATGGCCCTGTATACAAATATAATATTATGTATCTCGCAAAAAAAATAATATTATGTAACTGTCAAAATAGATGGGTGCGGCAACGTGCGTCGGCGATGATCTAGTCAACGCATAAAACCTAGCTCAGATGCCACTGTTGGGGAACGTAGTAATTTCAAAAAAATTCCTACGCACACGCAAGATCATGGTGATGGCATAGCAACGAGAGGGGAGAGTATTGTCCACGTACCCTCGTGAGACCGAAGCGAGCGTTATGACAACGCGTTGATGTAGTCATCGTCTTCATGATCCGACCGATCCAAGTACGAGCGTCACGGCACCTCCGAGTTCAGCACACGTTCAGCTCGATGGCGATCCCGGACTCCGATCCAGCAAAGTGTCGGGGATGAGTTCCGTCGGCCGACGGCGTGGTGGCGATGATGATGCTCTACCGGCGAGGGCTTCGCCTAAACTCATGACGATATGACCGAGGTGGAATATGGTGGAGGGGCACCGCACACGGCTAAGGAGCGATCACGAAGATAAACTTGTGTGTCATGGGGTGCCCCTGCCCCGTATATAAAGGAGCAAGGGGAAGGGGCGGCCGGCCTAGGAGGGCGCGCCAAGGGAGTCCTACTCCCAGGGAGTAGGACTCCTCCTTCCTGTTGGAGTAGGAGAAGGGCAAAGAGGGGAGAGGAGGAAGGAAAGGGGCGCACCCTTGTCCAATTCGGACCAGAGGGGGCTGCGCGCCTCCTTCCTTCGGCCTCTTTCCTCTATTCCCGTCTGACCCAATAAGGCCCATATACTCCCGGCGAATTCCGTAACTCTCGGTGCTTGAAAAATATCCGAATCACTCGGAACCTTTCCGAAGTCCGAATATAGTCGTCAATATATCGATCTTTACGTCTCGGCCATTTCGAGACTCCTCGTCATGTCTCCGATCTCATCCGGGACTCGAACTCCTTGGTACATCAAAACTCATAAACTCATAATATAGCATCGCATCGAAACCTTAAGCGTGCGGACCCTACGGGTTCGAGAACTATGTAGACATGACCTAGAACTATTCTTGGTCAATAACCAATAAGCGGAACCTGGATGCTCATATTGGCTCCTACATATTCTACGAAGATCTTTATCGGTCAAACCGCATAACAACATCGTTGTTCCTTTGTCATCGGTATGTTACTTGCCGAGATTTGATCGTCGGTATCCAATACCTAGTTCAATCTCGTTCTTGGCAAGTATCTTTACTAGTTACGTAATGCATCATTCCATAACTAGCTCATTAGCTACATTGCTTGCAAGGCTTATAGTGATGTGCATTACCGAGAGGGCCGTAGATACCTCTCCAATAATCGGAGTGACAAAACCTAATTTGAAATCGCCAACCCAACATGTACCTTTGGAGACACCTGTAGTACTCCTTTATAATCACCCGATTACGTTGTGACGTTTGGTAGCACCAAAGTGTTCCTCCGTAGCGGGGTTGCATAATCTCATAGTTACGAAACATGTATAAGTCATGAAGAAAGCAATAGCAATATACTAAGCGATCAAGTGCTAGGCTAACGGAATGGGTCATGTCAATCACATCATTCTCCTAATGATGTGATCCCATTAATCAAATAACAACACATGTCTATGGTTAGGAAACATAACCATCTTTGATTAATGAGCTAGTCAAGTAGAGGCATACTAGTGACTATATGTTTGTCTATGTATTCACACATGTATCATGTCTCCGGTTAATACAATTCTAGCATGAATAATAAACATTTATCATGAAATAAGGAAATAAATAATAACTTTATTATTGCCTCTAGGGCATATTTCCTTCATGTCATTTAAACATAATATCCTTCGAGCACTGTGTCTCTATTAAACGAGCGCCCTGCAGGACTTCCTCAAAATAGTGCTCGGCAGGTACTCGGCTTCTGTCCGAATCTTGGGATGCAACGTCGGTGGCCTTCATCTCCGCCCAGTATGTCTTAACACGGGCCAGAGCCATCCGCGCTCCCTCAATACACGCCGACCGCTTCATTGCGTCGTCACGCGGTACCGCACCAAGGCTGCTGCACTAAACCAAAATAACTCTTGGTGGGGTTACTTTGGCCACAAATGAGTCATGACATGCTTCATGGCAAGTCCGGATAATCGATTCAGCTTGGCCCATTCGGCCAACCGATCGGTCAACGAAAGAAGACGCTCCGGACAATGGAATTGCGACCAATATAGCTCTTCCCTTCTGTGCCCCTTCTGGCCTCGGAAGTGCTCAATCACGTCGCGGCGCTTCGCCGCTAAGTCGAGATAAGCATCCTCCGAACTCCACAACTTGTCCAAGCGAGCATACTTGGATCCGTATATTTCCTCCATGGCGAAATGGTTTTCCAGCCGCGATAGCCCGGCTGACTAAGCTCCTCCTTGGCAGCTCTCAAAGCGGAGCAGGCATCCTTGGATTGGCGGTGGCCTTTTCGAGCCCTCTTGCTCCGCAGCGTTCTTTTCAAGAACCTCGCGGCGGTCGGTAGTATTCTTCAACTTTCGGCCATATCGGCCATTTCCTCTTCTTTGGCGTGAGCAGCCCGTTCGGCTTTTAGCTCTTGGCCGCCCTTAAGCGCCGCATTACTATTCTGGCTTGATCTTTAGCTCGGCGAGTTCGCCCGCAGCTCCTCCACAACAGCGGCACCACCTGCATTAAGCATACAAGTAGTAAGGCATGGGCATCAAGCTCCCTTACCAGGTGTCGCGTAGAAATCGCATACCTTGTGACTCGTCAAACCGTTTATTGACCAGCGAAGTCCGCATCCGCCTTGTCAAGTTGCCGCTTTAGTTCGGCATATTCATCGATCCGCTGGTGCCACGGACGCCCGCCACCTATTGAGGGCGGCGCAATGTTATAATCGAGATTATGATCCTCGGCGCGCTGTCAATTTTGATTACATACCGAGTCTCGGGGCTACTATCTATACAGGCGCATTCTATATGCATAAGCGTCGGAAGGTACATCATTTTGCGTACCTCGAACCCCGTCAGTAAGCTTCTGATGGCTTCATGCAATCCGCTCTCCGCGGATGCAAATCTTTCAATCACCATACCCATTAGTGCACGATGATCTTACGAGATAGCCGCTCGCCGAGCAGATCCTTCAGCTCCTCCGACCAAGACGCCGCGATTGGCGCGGACCTTCCGGCCCGCGGACTGGAAACCCTCTGCGGCGAAACCTCGTGGTCGTCCGCCTCGCATGAAGGTGCGACAGGTGGAGGCGTTTCGCTCTCCATCATCTCCGGAAGAAGATCCCCCGAAGATGAGCTCTGCTGAGAAGCGCTGAGATCCGAACTACAAGAGCCGGACACTATCCTTGTGTTCAAAACCTTCTATGAAGTATTCGAAGGAGGAACCCGCCTTGCAATGCCGAAGATAATATGTGCGCCGGACTCGTCGTCATTGAAGCCTGGTTCAGGGGCTACTGAGGGAGTCCTGGACTAGGGGGTGTCTGGATAGCCGAACTATCATCACGGCTGGACTCCAAGACTATGAAGATACAAGATTGAAGACTTCGTCCCGTGTCCGGATGGGACTTTCCTTGGCGTGGAAGGCAAGCTTGGCGATACGGATATGTAGATCTCCTACCATTGTAACCGACTCTGTGTAACCCTAACCTATCCGGTGTCTATATAAACCGGAGGGTTTTAGTCCGTAGGACGGACAACAATCATACCATAGGCTAGCTTCTAGGGTTTAGCCTCTCTGATCTCGTGGTAGATCTACTCTTGTACTACCCATATCATCAATATTAATCAAGCAGGAGTAGGGTATTACCTCCATCGAGAGGGCCCGAACCTGGGTAAAAACATCGTGTCCCTTGTCTCCTGTTACCATCCGCCTAGACGCACAGTTCGGGACCCCTACCCGAGATCCGCCGGTTTTGACACCGACAATCACCATACACAGAATTTTTCACATGGCGTATAAACAGGCGCGGCGTGCTGCCGCGCGGGCATTGCTAGTCAGCTACTAAAAGACAAGACCCATGAGGAACAAGAATGAAGAAGGATGCAAATGAGGCCACTCCTGTTTACAGACAGAAATCTGAAGAAAAACTAAGATGTTGACTAAAAAGAGTGAAGAATGAAACTAAATTTCAAATATTTAGTCCTAAACCATAACCACAGGAGACTGATGACTGATAAACAGTGACACTAATCAAATACTAAGAACTACAAAGTCTGAAAAATGAAAACAGATATAACTACTCCCTCCGTTCCATGATGTAAGACGTTTTTTGACACTATGCCTTACATTATGGGACGGAGGGAGTAAGTAATAAAAGACTGAAAAAATATTGACAAACAATGTCTGAGCCTATCTTGAACCACTTAAGCAGGACGCTCCTATTTACCTAAAAAGGCTTTCGCCCTGCTTTATAAATAAAGCAACCACTGAGCACAAAGTCAACAAGGTATCATCCGAATAACACACACACACCCGACGCCACCGCGGGAAGGTCCAACACACACGCACGAAACACAATACACAACACGGGTTCAGCTGTGGGCACAACACAACAAGCCCAACACAACCACAAGGCACGCACAGACATAAACGGCGGCGGCATCGACGACGAAGGAGAACTAATCCGGCTCTGGTGGTGGTGGGGGAAGCGATGGAGCCATCCGGAGAGCCATCGCGCGGAGCTGGGTGATGATGGAGGTGATGGCGTCTCTCTCCCTGGGGCGGCCAAGCGGCCGACAAAGCTGCCGGTAACCAGACCATTTGAACAGAGTGTTAGTAGCGCGACGAAGAGGTATACACTGAATCACAAGCTTATTCCTAACACTCCACAATGTCCACGCAAGCACACCGATAGTCAGCCACCTAATGTGGCGAGACGAGGGTGGTAGTGCCTGGAGTTCGGCGAAGAGAGTGGGGAAGTTGTTGTAGTCCCAACTTCCACCAACTAAGTCGCGTAAATAGCTCCAGAGGAACTGCGCGGACACGCAGGTGAAGAAGATATGGTTCGAATTCTCTTCAGGCCCGCAGAGCGGGCAATGTCCATCGCCGGGACCGTTGCGCTTTAGGACTTTCACTCCGAAAGGGAGGCGGTCGCAGATCCATTGCCACAGGTGAAGGAAATATGCCCTAGATGCAACAATAAAGTTGTTATTTATATTTCCTTAAATCATGATAAATGTTTATTATTCATGCTAGAATTGTATTAACCGGAAACTTAGTACATGTGTGAATACATAGACAAACAGAGTGTCACTAGTATGCCTCTACTTGACTAGCTCGTTGATCAAAGATGGTTATGTTTCCTAACCATAGACATGAGTTGTCATTTGTTTAACGGGATCACATCATTAGGAGAATGATGTGATTGACTTGACCCATTCTGTTAGCTTAGCACTTGATCGTTTAGTATGTTGCTATTGCTTTCTTCATGACTTATACATGTTCCTATGACTATGAGATTATGCAACTCCGTTTACGGAGGAACACTTTGTGTGCTACCAAAGCGTCAACGAATGCGGGTGATTATAAAGGTGCGCTCTGGTGTCTCGAAGGTACTTGTTGGGTTGGCGTATTTTGAGATTAGGATTTGTCACTCTGATTGTCGGAGAGGTGTCTCTGGGCCCACTCGGTAATGCACATCACTTTAAGCCTTGCAAGCATTGTAACTAATGAGTTAGTTGCGGGATGATGTATTACAAAACGAGTAAAGAGACTTGCTGGTAACGAGATTGAACTAGGTATTGAGATACCGACGATCGAATCTCGGGCAAGTAACATACCGATGACAAAAGGAACAACATATGTTGTTATGCGGCTTGACCGATAAAGATCTTCGTAGAATATGTAGGAGCCAATATGAGCATCCAGGTTCCACTATTAGTTATTGACCGGAGACGTGTCTCGGCCGTGTCTACATAGTTCTCGAACCCGTAGGGTCCGCACGCTTAACGTTCGGTGACGATTTGTATTATGAGTTTATGTGTTTTGATATACCGAAGGTAGTTCGGAGTCTCGGATGAGATCGGGGACATGACGAGGAGTCTCGAAATGATCGAGACGTAAAGATCGATATATTGGACGACTATATTCGGACATCGGAAAGGTTTCGAGTGATTCGGGTATTTTTCGGAGTACCGGAGAGTTACGGGAATCCGCCGGGGAGTATATGGGCCTTATTGGGCTTTAGGGGAAAGAGAGAGGAGAGGCTGCGCGCTCCCCCAAGGCCTAGTCCGACTAGGGGGAGGGGCTGCGCCCCCTCCTTCCTTCTCTTCTCTCTTCCCTTTCCTTGACTCCTACTCCTAATACTTGGAAGGGAATCCTACTCCCGGTGGGAGTAGGACTCCTCCAGGGCGTGCCATAGGGGCCGGCCCTCTCCCCCCTCCTCCACTCCTTTATATACGTGGCCAGGGGGCACCCCATATACACAACAATTCATCTCTTGATCTCTTAGCCGTGTGCGGTGCCCCCCTCCACCATATACCACCTCGATCATATCGCAGCGGTGCTTAGGAGAAGCCCTACGTCGGTAGCAACACCATCACCGTAATCACGCCGTCGTGCTGAAGGAACTCTCCCGTGAAGATCTGTTGGATCGGAGTTCGCGGGGCGTCATCGAGTTGAATGTGTGCTGAACTCGGAGGTGCCGTACGTTCGGTACTTGGATCGGTCGGATCGTGAAGATGTACGACTAGATCAACCGCGTTGTGCTAACGCTTCCGCTTTCGGTCTACAAGGGTACGTGGACAACACTCTCCCCTCTCGTTGCTATGCATCACCATGATCATGTGTGTGCGTAGGAATTTTTTTGAAATTGCTACGTTCCCCAACATTGGCATCCAAGTCTGGTCTTATGCGTAGATGTTATATGCACAAGTAGAACACAAGTGAGTTGTGGGCGATACAAATCATACTGCTTACCTGCATGTCACACTTTGGTTCTGCGGTATTGTTGGATGAAGCGGCCCGGACCGACATTACGCATACGCTTACGCGAGACTGGTTCTACCGACGTGCTTTGCACACAAATGGCTGGCGGGTGTCAGTTTCTCCAACTTTAGTTGAACCGAGTGTGGCTATGCCCGGTCCTTGAGAAGGTTAAACAGCACTAACTTGATGAACTATCGTTGTGGTTTTGATGCATAGGTAAGAACGGTTCTTGCTCAGCCTGTAGCAGCCACGTAAAACTTGCAACAACAAAGTAGAGGACATCTAACTTGTTTTTGCAGGGCATGTTGTGATGTGATATGGTCAAGGCATGATGCTATATTTTATTGTATGAGATGATCATGTTTTGTAACGAGTTATCGGCAATCTGGCGGAGCCATATGGTTGTCGCTTTATTGTATGCAATGCAATCACCTGTAATGCTTTACTTTATCACTAAGCGGTAGCGATAATCGTAGAAGCAATAGTTGGCGAGGCGACAACGATGCTCGATGGAGATCAAGGTGTCGCGCCGGTGGCGATGGTGATCATGGCGGTGCTTGAGATGGAATCACAAGCACAAGATGATGATGGCCATATCATATCATTTATATTGATTGCATGTGATGTTTATCTTTTATGCATCTTATTTTGCTTAGATCGACGGTAGCATTATAAAATGATCTCTCACTAAATTTCAAGGTACAAGTGTTCTCCCTGAGCATGCACCGTTGCGAAAGTTCTTCGTGCTGAGACACCACGTGATGATTGGGTGTGATAGGCTCTACGTTCAAATACAACGGGTGCAAAAGATTTGCACACGTGGAATACTCAGGTTAAACTTGACGAGCCTAGCTGTGACGCCCCTGATTCGTTCGTACACTAATCATGCATGCAAACGTGTACGATCAAGATCAGGGACTCACGGGAAGATATCACAACACAACTCTAAAACATAAATAAGTCATACAAGCATCATAATACAAGCCAGGGGCCTCGAGGGCTCGAATACAAGTGCTCGATCATAGACGAGTCAGCGGAAGCAACAATATCTGATCTGGACATAAGTTAAACAAGTTTGCCTTAAGAAGGCTAGCACAAACAGGGATATAGATCGAAGAGGCGAGGCCTCCTGCTGGGATCCTCCTAACTACTCACGGTCGTCGTCGGTGGGCTGCACGTAGTAGTAGGCACCTCCGGTGTAGTAGGAGTAAATAAATCGACGATGGCGTCGCTCTGGGCTCCGACATCTGGTTGCGACAACCAGGTAGAAGAGAAGGAGAAAAGAGGAGAAAAGCAACAGTGAGTACTCATCCAAAGTACTGCAAGCAAGGACTACACTACATATGCATGGGTATATGTGTAAAGGGCCATATTGGTGTCTTGAAGCTGCAGAATGCCGAATAAGAGGGATAGCTAATCACGTCGAAGACTACGCACAGCCACCTCCATCTTGCAGCATGTAGAAGAGAGTAGATGGTAAGTTCACCAAGTAGCATCGCATAGCATAATCCTACCCGCGATCCCTCCTCGTCAAGCCTGTGAGAGAGTGATCACGGGTTGTATGTAACACTTGAAAGGGTGTGTTTTATTAAGTATCCGGTTCTAGTTGTCATAAGGTCAAGGTACAACTCCGGGTCGTCCTTTACCGAGGGACACGGCTATTCGAATAGATAAACTTCCTGCGGGGAGCACCACATAACCCAACACGCTCGATCCCATTTGGCGGACACACTTTCTGGGTCATGCCGGCCTCGGAAGATCGACACGTCGCAGCCCCACCTAGGCACAAGAGAGGTCAACACGCGGTCTAAATCCTATCTGCGCAGGGTCGGCCCATCGCCCATTTCACACCGCGTTGCGTATGCGGCGGAGAGCAGACCTAGCAACCTCCATTTCAAAGGAAGTTGCGTTCGCGGTCCAACCAGCGGCGCCTTCGATCGGCGACGTCACGAAGGCTTGGTGATACCACGCCGAGAGTGCCCATAACTTTTCCCACGTAGTTGGTTAGTGCGTATAGACCAAATGGCCAGACTCAGATCAAATACCAAGATCTCGTTAAGCGTGTTAATTGATGTAACCGCAGACACCGACAAGGGCCAGGCTCACCTCTCACCTAGGCGGTCTCAACCTGCCCTGTCGCTCCGCCACAAAGATCCACCCAGAGGGCCGTCGGGACAAAAGGTCCTTTCAGCCCCCAATCCGTGAATCACTCGCGGGTGCTCCACGAGCCGACCCGACTTTAGTCACCACATGTATCATGTATAAAGTATATAGTATACACCCGTGATTACCTCCCGAGTGATCACGACCCGATAGTATGGCACAGCAGACGGACAAGAATGTAGGGCCGCAGATGGAATACTAGCATCCTATACTAAGCAGGTAGGATTGCAGGTAAAGGTAACAACAGTAGTAGCAAGGACAGGCTATGCATCAGGATAGGATTAAGGAAAAACAGTAACATGCTACACTACTCTAATGCAAGCAGTAGAGAGTAGAGTAGGCGATATCTGGTGATCAAGGGGGGGGGGGGGCTTGCCTGGTTGTTTTGGCAAGAAGGGGTCATCAACACCGTAGTCATATTGGGTAGCAGCGGCGTCAGTCTCGGTGTCTAACAAGAGAAGAGGGGGAAGAAACAATAAATATAATGCAAACATAAGCATGACGATGGAAGACATGACAATGCGCGGTGCTAGGTGTGCCCTAACGCGGTAGGAGGTGGTACCGGTGAAGGGGGGAAATATCCGGGAAAGTATTCCCGGTGTTTCGCGTTTTCGGACAGATTAATCGGAGGGGGAAAGTTGCGTGTTTTCTATGCTAGGGATGTGTGGCGGGCGAACGGGCTGTGTATCCGGATTTGTCTCGTCGTTCTGAGCAACTTTCATGTACAAAGTATTTTCATCCGAGTTATGGTTTATTTTATATGATTTTTCAAAGTTTTATTCATTTTCTAAAATTATTGTTAATTCAAAATTAATAGACAAAAATGCTATGGGTACCCAGTCCTGTGTACACAGAATGTACATAGAGGCTGACATGTGGGCCAGGGGACCCAGTTGACCAGTCAAAGTTTGACTGGTCAACAGAGGGTGGGGCCCCCCTGTCATTGACTGCCTAGTTAACTAACAGTTTTAGTTAGGCTGATAAGGTAGTTAACAGGATTAATTAGATTAATTAATTGTCCTAATTAATTAATTATTATATTTTTTAATTCCTCTTTTTTATATATAAAAGGGGCATGGGGCCCATATGTCATAGGCCCCGAGGGGCCTGAACGGGCGCTGGACGCAGGGCGTAGCGGGAGAAGGGGTGCCAGCATGCCCGAGCCACCAAGCGGGTGCGGACAAGGCCGCAGAGGCGGGGTGGTCGCCGAGCGCAACCACGGCGAACAAGGTGGCTGCGTGGGGGGGGGGCGTGGGCTCGTGCCCGGGCGCATCAGGACGCGGCGAGGCCGGTCTTGGAGAGGCGGCAGGCGTGGCGGGGTCGTGGTCTGGCATCGGTCGGGGGGGGCGGGGGTGCGCAAGCGGCGGCGTGGGTGAGGCGTCTGGCGGCGCGGCAGTGAGCGATAGCTGCCGCGGCGGTAGCAAGAGAAACGGGCGGCGACGCAGGACACGACGTGGGCACGCGCAAGCTTCGGCCATGGCTGCCGAAGGGCGCGAGCGGGGTATACGACAAGGGATCGAGGCCGGGAGGAGAGGGAATCGGACAAGATGCTCACTGAGAGCTCGATGGCGAGGTTGGGGAGGCTGGGGATGGTCCAGAACAGCGGCAGCATCGACGACAAGAGACGGCCGGAGTTGGGCATGCACGAGATCGGCGACAGGGCATGGCAAGAGGTGCGGCTGGGTGTGTTTGCTTACTAGGAGAGTCCAGCAGCTCCATGTGCAGCGCGGACGAGAGCTACGCTTGCTGTGGTTGTGGCGCGATGCAAGCGGCGGCGATGGGATCAGCCATGATGGGGAACGATGCTAGGGGCATGGAAGCTAAATAGCAGGAGGGGGAGTGAGGTGGAGCTCACCTAGCAGGCACAAGGAGGCCTGGCGATGGCTTAGGAGCAGCAGAACGACGACAATCATCGCGGATGCGCCGGTGGCGGAAGGATGAAGACGACGGCGAATCCAGTGATGCAGAACGGTTGGTCGCAAGTGATGCGGGGGACGACGGCGGAGCTTACGGACACCTTAGCTCAGCTCGGGGACGACAGTGGGCGCGACATCGACCAAGACCATGGCGACGGCAGCTCGGCTTGTCGTGGGAGGAAGAAAGCGGCGCGAGGGAGAAGGCAATGAGGGCGCTAGGGTTCGCCAGGGAGGTCGGGGTTACACTTATACACCTCCAGGAGTGCTTGGATGATCGACACGAGGCAATCCGGGCGTGGACGGCGCGTGCGCGCGAGCACAGTGCCAGGACGCATGTGCCTCGGCCTTCCTTCTGTACGTGAAGTAGGAGAGGCCGGTGGTGGGCTGCGTAGTGCTACTGTAGCACTGGGCCTATTCTGCATAGTGGTCTGTTTGCTTTCTTTTTATAGACTGTTTTGTATTTCTTATAGTAAATGAATGTTGTTCATATTGAAACTTGGCACATAAATCAAATGCAATACTTTGAAAAAGGCACCCACAATTTGGGGGCATTTTTAAATATACAACCATTCATTTACTTTGAAAACATTATTTATTTATTTGTGTTTCCGGACCACTTAGTTAGTGAATATTTTCAACCTAATGAACATTTTTAATTTACTTTTTATGAAACTATAATTTGACTTGTTTTTTGGAATTTGAATTTGACCCCGGTTTGAAACAAGTGAGGTTTAGCAAAAGTTTAACTATGATGACATGGCATGATTAGCAAGGGTTTACTGTATCTTAACTATCGGGGTGTCACACTAGCATATGCAGATATGGCCTCGGAACACTGAGACCGAATGGTCGAGCGTGAATCATATAGTAGATATGATCAACATAGTGATGTTCACCATTGAAACTACTCCATCTCACGTGATGATCGGACCTGGTTTAGTTGATATGGATCACGTAATCACTTAGAGGATTAGAGGGATGTCTATCTAAGTGGGAGTTCTTTAATAATTTGATTAACTGAACTTTAATTTATCATGAACTTAGTCCTGGTAGTATTAGCATATCTATGTTGTAGATCAATAGCTTGTGTTTAGCTCCCTGTTTTATTTTTGATATGTTCCTAGATAAAACTAAGTTGAAAGATGTTAGTAGCAATGATGCGGATTGGATCCGTGATCTGAGGATTATCCTCATTGCTGCACAGAAGAATTATGTCCTTGATGCACCGCTAGGTGACGGACCTATTGCAGGAACATATGCAGACGTTATGAACGTTTGGCAAAGCTCGGTATGATGACTACTTGATAGTTTAGTGCACCATGCTTTACGGCTTAGAATCAGGGCTTCAAAGACATTTTTTTTGAAATGTCACGGAACATATAAGATGTTCCAAGAGTTGAAATTAGTATTTCAGACTCATGCCCATGTCGAAAGGTATGAGACCTTTGACAAGTACTTTGCCCACAAGATGGAGGAGAATAGCACAGCTAGTGAGCATGTGCTTAGAATGTCTGAGTAACACAATCACTTGAATCAAGTGGTAGTTAATCTTCCAGATAAGATAGTGATTAACAGTGTTCTCTAGTCACTATCACCAAGTTACTAGAACTCCGTGATGAACTATAATATGCAAGGGATAACGAAAACGATTCCCAAGCTCTTCGTGACGCTAAAATCGACGAAGGTAGAAATCAAGAAAAACATCAAGTGTTGATGGTTGACAAGACCAATAGTTTCAAGAAAAGGGCAAAAGGGAAGAAGGGGAACTTCAAGAAGAACAACAAGCAAGTTGCTACTCAAGTGAAGAAGCCCAAGTCTGGACCTAAGCCTGAGACTAAGTGCTTCTACTGCAAAGGACTGGTCACTAGAAACGGAACTGCCCCAAGTATTTGGCAGATAAGAAGGATGGCAAAGCGAACAAAGGTATATTTGATATACATGTTATTGATGTGTACTTTACTAGTGTTCATAGAAACCCCTCGGCATTTGATACTGGTTCGGTTGCTAAGAGTAGTAACTTGAAATGGGAGTTGTAGAATAACAGAAGCGGGTGAGGTGATGATGTGTGTTGGAAGTAGTTCCAAGATTGATATGATCATCATCGCACACTCCCTATACTTTTGGGATTAGTGTTGAACCTAAATAAGTGTTATTTGGTGTTTGCGTTGAGCATGAATATGATTTGATCATGTTTATTGCAATATGGTTATTCATTTAAGTTAGAGAATAATTGTTGTTCTATTTACATGAATAAAACCTTCTATGGTCATACACCCAATGAAAATGGTTTGTTGGATCTCGATCGTAGTAATACACATATTCATAATATTGAAGCCAAAAGATGCAAAGTTAATAATGATAGTGCAAATTATTTGTGGCACTGCCGTTTAGGTCATATTGGTGTAAAGCGCATGAAGAAACTCCATGCTGATGGGATTTTGGAATCAATTGATTATGAATCACTTGATGCTTGCGAACCATGCCTTATGGGCAAGATGACTAAAGACTCCGTTCTTCGGAACAATGGAGCGAGCAACTGACTTATTGGAAATAATACATACTGATGTATGCAATCCGATGAGTGTTGAGGCTCACGGCAAGTATCATTATTTTCTGACCTTCACAGATGATTTGAGCAGATATGAGTATATCTACTTGATAAAACACAAGTCTGAAACATTTGAAAATTTCAAAGAATTTCAGAGTGAAGTGGAGAATCATCGTAAACAAGAAAATAAAAGTTTCTACGATATGATCGCAGAGGAAAAATATTTGAGTTACGAGTTTGGCCTTCAATTAAAACAATGTGGAATAGTTTCACAAACTCATGCCACCTGGAACACCACAGCATAACGGTGTGTCCGAACATCACAACCGTACTTTATTGGATATAGTACAATCTATGATGTTTCTTACCGATTTACCACTATCATTTTGGGGTTATGCATTAGAGACAACTGCATTCACGTTAAAAAGGGCACCATCTAAATCCGTTGATACGACACCGTATGAACTGTGGTTTAGCAAGAAACCAAAGTTGTCATTTCTTAAAGTTTGGAGTTGCGATGCTTATGTGAAAAAGTTTCATCCTGATAAGCTCGAACCAAATCGGAGAAACGCGTCTTCATAGGATAACAAAAGGAGACTGTTGGGCACCTTCTAATCACAGATCCAAAGGCAAAATATTCATTGCTAAGAATGGATCCTTTCTAGAGAAGGAGTTTCTCTCGAAAGAAGTGAGTGGGAGGAAAGTAGAACTTGATGAGGTAACTGTACCTGCTCCCCTATTGGAAAGTAGTTCATCACAGAAATCTGTTCCTGTGACTACTACACCAATTAGTGAGGAAGCTAATGATGATGATCATGTAACTTCAGATCAAGTTACTACGAACCTCGTAGGTAAACCGAGTGAGATCCGCAGTGATGCGGCAATCCTGTTACGGAGGTCATGACCATGGCGAACCTCACGAACTATGAGGAAGCAATGATGAGCCAGATTCATGAAATGGCTTGAGGCCATGAAATCCGAGATGAGATCCATCTATGAGAACAAAGTGTGGACTTTGGTTGACTTGCCCGATGATCGGCAAGCCATAGAAAATAAATGGATCTTCAAGAGGAAGGCAGACGCTGATAGTAGTGTTACTATCTACAAAGCTAGACTTGTTGAAAAGGTTTTGACAAAGTTCAAGGTGTTGACTACGATGAGATTTTCTCACTCATAGCGATGCTTAAAGTCATGCGAATCATGTTAGAAAATTGCCACATTTATGAAATCTGGCAAATGGATGTCAAAACTACGTTCCTTAATGGATTTCTTAAGAAGAGTTGTATATGATGCAACAGAAGGTTTTGTCGATCCTAAAGGTGTTAACAAAATGTGCAAGCTCAGCGATCCATCTATGGACTGGTGCAAGCATCTCGGAGTTGGAATATACGCTTTGGTGAGTTGATCAAAGCATATAGTTTTATCTGAGACTTGCGATAAAGCCTGTATTTACAAGAAAGTGAGTGGGAGCACTACATCATTTACGATAAATATATGTGAATGACATATTGTTGATCGGAAATAATGTAGAATTTTCTGGAAAGCATAAAGGAGTATTTGAAAGGAGTTTTTCAAAGAAAGACCTCAGTGAAGCTGCTTACATATTGAGCATCAAGATCTATAGAGATACATCAAGATGCTTCATATGTTTCTTCAATGAGTACATACCTTGACAAAGTTTTGAAGAAGTTCAAAATGGATCAGGCAAAGAAAGGGTTCTTGCCTGTGTTACAAGGTGTGAAGTTGAGTAAGACTCAAAGCCCGACCACGGCGGAAGATAGAAAGAGAATGAAAGTCATTCCCTATGCCTCAGCCATAGGTTCTATAAGTATGCCATGGTGTGTACCAAATCTATTGTATACTCTACACTGAGTTTGGCAAGGGAGTACAATAGTGATCTAGGAGTAGATCATTGGACAGCGGTCAAAATTATCCTTAGTGAAATAAGGATATGTTTCTCGATTATGGACGTGACAAAAGGTTCGTCGTAAAGAGTTACGTCGATGCAAGCCTTGACACAAATCTGGATGACTCTAAGTCTCAGTCTAGATACATATTGAAAGTGGGAGCAATTAGCTAGAGTAGCTCCGTGCAGAGCATTGTTGACATAGAAATTTGCGAAATACATACGGATCTGAATGTGGCAGACCCGTTGACTAAATTTCTCTCACAAGCAAAACATGATCACACCTTAGTACTCTTTGGGTGTTAATCACATAGCGATGTGAACTAGATTGCTGACTCTAGTAAACCCTTTGGGTGTTGGTCACATATCGATGTGAACTATGGGTGTTAGCCACATAAAGATGTGAACTATTGATGTTAAATCACATGGCGATGTGATCTAGATTATTGACTCTAGTGCAAGTGGGAGACTGAAGGAAATATGCCCTAGAGGCAATAATAAAGTTGTTATTTATATTTCCTTATATCATGATAAATGTTTATTATTCATGCTAGAATTATATTAACCGGAAACTTAGTACATGTGTGAATACATAGACAAACAGAGTGTCACTAGTATGCCTCTACTTGACTAGCTCGTTGATCAAAGATGGTTATGTTTCCTAACCATAGACATGAGTTGTCATTTGATTAACGGGATCACATCATTAGGAGAATGATGTGATTTACTTGACCCATTCCGTTAGCTTAGCACTTGATCATTTAGTATGTTGCTATTGCTTTCTTCATAACTTATACATGTTCCTATGACTATGAGATTATGCAACTCCCGTTTACCGGAGGAACACTTCGTGTGCTACCAAACGTC
This sequence comes from Aegilops longissima, assembly GCA_021605205.1. Taxonomy (NCBI): domain Eukaryota; kingdom Viridiplantae; phylum Streptophyta; class Magnoliopsida; order Poales; family Poaceae; genus Aegilops; species Aegilops longissima. The sequence continues at coordinate 466,563,068 of CM038677.1, read as the reverse complement.
ATAACGTAACTAGGTGATTATAAAGGTGCACTACAGGTGTCTCCGAAGGTACTTGTTGGGTTGGCGTATTTCGAGATTAGGATTTGTCACTCCGATTATCGGAGAGGTGTCTCTGGGCCAACTCGGTAATGCACATCACTATAAGCCTTGCAAGCATTGTAACTAATGAGTTAGTTGCCGGATGATGTATTACAAAACGAGTAAAGAGACTTGCCGGTAACGAGATTGAACTAGGTATTGAGATACCGATGATCGAATCTCGGGCAAGTAACATACCGATGACAAAAGGAACAACGTATGTTGTTATGCGGATCGACGAGATAAAGATCTTCGTAGAATATATACGAGCCAATATGAGCATCAGGTTCCGCTATTGGTTATTGATCGGAGCGCGTCTCGGTCATGTCTACATAGTTCTCGAACCCGTAGAGTCCCATGCGCTAACGTTCGGTGACGATTTGTATTATGAGTTTATGTGTTTTGATGTACCGAAGGTAGTTCGGAGTCCCGGATGAGATCGGGGACAAGACGAGGAGTCTCGAAATGATCGGGACGTAAAGATCGATATATTGGACGACTATATTCGGACATCCGAAAGGTTCCGAGTGATTCGGGTATTTTTCGGAGTACCGTAGAGTTACGGGAATTCGCCCGTGAGTATATGGGCCTTATTGGTCTTTAGGGGAAGGAGAGAGGAGAGGCTGCGCGCCCCCCAAGGCCTAGTCCGAATTGGACTTGGGGGAGGGGCTGCACCCCCTCCTTCCTTCTCTTCTATCTTCCCTTTCCTTGACTCCTACTCCTACTAAGGTGGGGAATCCTACTCCCGGTGGGAGTAGGACTCCTCCAGGGCGTGCCATAGGGGCCGGCCCTCTCCCCCCTCCTCCACTCCTTTATATACGTGGCCAGGGGGCACCCTATAGACACAACAATTGATCTCTTGATCTCTTTGCCGTGTGCGGTGCCCCCCTCCACCATATACCACCTCGATCATATCGTAGCGGTGCTTAGGAGAAACCCTGCGTCGGTAGCAACATCATCACCGTCATCACGCCGTCGTGCTGACGGAACTCTCCCGTGTAGCTCTGCTGGATCGGAGTTCGCGATACGTCATCGAGCTGAACGTGTGCTGAACTCGGAGGTGTCATACGTTCGGTACTTGGATCGGTCGGATCCTGAAGACATACGACTACATCAACCGCATTGTGCTAACGCTTCCGCTTTCGGTCTACGAGGGTAGGTGTACAACACTCTCCTCTCTCGTTGCTATGCATCACCATGATCCTGTGTGTGCGTAGGAAATTTTTTGAAATTACTACGTTCTCCAACAACAGGAATATCCTAATTTTTAAGTGGAGCTGGATCTTGTTGGGGAACGTAGTAATTTCAAAAAAATTCCAACGCACACGCAAGATCATGGTGATGCATAGCAACGAGAGGGGAGAGTGTTGTCCACGCACTCGTGAGACCGAAAGCGAAGCGCTAGCACAACGCGTTGATGTAGTCGACGCCTTCATGATCCGACCGATCAAGTACCGAACGTACGGCACCTCCGAGTTCAGCACAAGTTCAGCCCGGTGACGTCCCTCGAACTCCGATCCAGACGAGTGTTGAGGGAGAGTTTCATCAGCACGACGGCATGGTGACTATGTTGGTGTTCTACCGACGCAGGGCTTCGCCTAAGCACCGCCACAAGATATCGAGGTGGACTATGGTGGAGGGGGCACCTGCACACGGCTAAAAGATCAACTGATCAATGTTGTTGTATCTATGGGGTGCCCCTGCCTCAGATATAAAGGAGCAAGGGGTGCGGCCGGCCAAGGAGAGGGCGGCTGAGGAGTCCTACTCCCACCGAGTAGGACTCCCCCTTCCTAGTTGGATTAGGACTTGGGAGGGGAAGGAGTGGAGGAGAAGAAGGAAGGGGGGCGCCGCCCCCCTCTCCTTGTCCTATTCGGACTTGGGGGCAGCCCTAGCCGCCTTTCCTCTCTTCCACCTAGGCCCACTAAGGCTCATTATGTTCCCTGGGGGTTCCCGTAACCTCCCGGTACTCCGGTAAAATCCCGATTTCACCCGGAACACTTCCGATATCCAAACATAGGCTTCCAATATATCAATCTTCATGTCTCGACCATTTCGAGACTCCTCGTCATGTCCTTGATCACATCCGGACTCAACAACCTTCAAGACATCAAAACATATAAACTCATAATATAACCATCATCGTAATGTTAAGCGTGCGGACCTACGGGTTCGAGAACTATGTAGACATGACCGAGACACGCCTCCGTCAATAACCAATAGCGGAACCTGGATGGTCATATTGGCGCCCACATATTCTATGAAGATCTTTATCGGCCAAACCGCATAACAACATACGTTGTTCCCTTTGTCATCGGTATGTTACTTGCCCGAGATTCGATCGCCTCAGATCTCAATACCTAGTTCAATCTCGCATCGACAAGTCTCTTTACTCGCTCCGTAATACATCATCCCGCAACTAACTCATTAGTTGCAATGCTTGCAAGGCTTAAGTGATGTGCATTACCGAAAGGGCCCAGAGATACCTCTCCGACAATCGGAGTGACAAATCCTAATCTCAAATACGCCAACCCAACAAGTACCTTTTGAGACATCTCAGAGCACCTTTATAATCACCCAGCTTATGTTGTGACATTTGGTAGCACACAAAGTGTTCCTCCGTAAACGGAGTTGCATAATCTCATAGTCATAGGAACATGTATAAGTCATGAAGAAAGCAATAGCAACATACTAAACGATCGAGTGCTAAGCTAACGGAATGGGTCAATTCAATCACATCATTCTCCTTATGATGTGATCCCGTTAATCAAATGACAACTCATGTCTATGGCTAGGAAACATAACCATCTTTGATCAACGAGCTAGTCAAGTAGAGGCATACTAGTGACACTCTGTTTGTCTATGTATTCACACAAGTATTATGTTTCCGGTTAATACAATTCTAGCATGAATAATAAACATTTATCATGAAATAAGGAAATATAAATAATAACTTTATTATTGCCTCTAGGGCATATTTCCTTCAGTCTCCCACTTGCACTAGAGTCAATAATCTAGATCACATCGCATGTGATTTAACATCAATAGTTCACATCACCATGTGATTAACACCCATAGTTCACCTTGTCATGTGACCAACACCCAAAGGGTTTACTAGAGTCAATAATCTAGTTCACATCGTTATGTGATTAATACCCAAAGAGTACTAAGGTGTGGTCATGTTTTGCTTGTGAGGGAAGTTTAGTCAACGGGTCTGCCATATTCAGATCCGTATGTATTTTGCAAATTTCTATGTCTACAATTCTCTGCACGGAGCTACTTTAGCTAATTGCTCCCACTTTCAATATGAATCTAGACCGAGACTTAGAGTCTTCTAGATTAGTGTCAAAACTTGCATCGACGTAACCCTTTATGACGAACCATTTTGTCACCTCCATAATCGAGAAACATATCCTTATTCCACTAAGGATAATTTTGACCGTTGTCCAGTGATCTACTCCTAGATCACTATTGTACTCCCTTGCCAAAATCAGTGTAGGGTATACAATAGATCTGGTACACAGCATGGCATACTTTATAGAACCTATGGCCAAGGCATAGGGAATGACTTTCATTCTCTTTCTATCTTCTGCCGTGGTCGGGCTTTGAGTCTTACTCAATTTCACACCTTGTAACACAAGCAATAACTCTTTCTTTGATTGTTCCATTTTGAACTACTTCAAAATCTTGTCAAGGTATGTACTCATTGAAAAAACTTATCAAGCGTCTTGATCTATCTCTATAGATCTTGATGCTCAATATGTAAGCAGCTTCACCGAGGTCTTTCTTTGCAAAACTCCTTTCAAACACTCCTTTATGCTTTGCAGAATAATTCTACATTATTTTCGATCAACAATATGTCATTCACATATACTTATCAGAATTGTTGTAGTGCTCCCACTCACTTTCTTGTAAATACAGGCTTCACCGCAAGTCTGTATAAAACTATATCCTTTGATCAACTTATTAAAGCGTATATTCCAACTCCGAGATGTTTGCACCAAGACATAGATGGATCATTGAGCTTGCATATTTTGTTAGCACCTTTAGGATTGAAAAAACCTTCTGGTTGCATCATATACAACTCTTCTTTAATAAATCCATTAAGGAATGTAGTTTTGTTTATCCATTTGCCAGATTTCACAAAATGCGGCAATTGCTAACATGATTCAAACAGACTTAAGCATAGATACGAGTGAGAAACTCTCATCGTAGTCAACACCTTGAACTTGTTGAAAAACTTTTGCGACAATTCTAGCTTTGTAGATAGTAACACTACTATCAGCGTCCGTCTTCCTCTTGAAGATCCATTTATCTCAATGGCTCGCCGATCATTGGGCAAGTCAATCAAAGTCCATACTTTGTTCTCATACATGGATCTCATCTCGATTTCATGGCCTCAAGCCATTTCATGAATCTGGGCTCATCATCGCTTCCTCATAGTTCGTAGGTTCGCCATGGTCAAGTAACATGACCTCCGTAACAGGATTACCGCACCACTGTGCGGATCTCACTCTGGTTTACCTACGAGGTTCGGTAGTAACTTGATCTGAAGTTACATGATCATCATCATTAGCTTCTTCACTAATTGGTGTAGTAGTCACAGAAACAGATTTCTGTGATGAACTACTTTCCAATAAGGGAGCAGGTACAGTTAACTCATCAAGTTCTACTTTCCTCCCACTCACTTCTTTCGTGAGAAACTCCTTCTCTAGAAACGATCCATTCTTAGCAAAGAATATCTTGCCTTCGGATCTGTGATAGAAGATGTACCCAACTGTCTCCTTTGGGTATCCTATGAAGACACATTTCTCCGATTTGGGTTTGAGCTTATCAGGATGAAACCTTTTCTTATAAGCATCGCAACCCCAAACTCTAAGAAACGACAATTTTGGTTTCTTGCCAAACCATAGTTCATACGGTGTCGTCTCAAACGAATTTAGATGGTGCCCCCTTTTTTTACGTGAATGCAGCTGTCTCTAATGCATAACCCCAAAACTATAGTGGTAAATCGGCAAGAAACATCATAGATTGCACTATATCCAATAAAGTACGGTTATAACGTTCGAACACACCATTATGCTGTGATGTTCTAGGTGGCACGAATTTGTGAAACTATTCCACATTGTTTTAATTGAAGACCAAACTCGTAACTCAAATATTTGTCTCCGCGATCAGATCGTAGTAACCTTATTTTCTTGTCACAATGATTTTCCACTTCACTCTGAAATTCTTTGAACTTTTCAAATGTTTCAGACTTATATTTCATCAAGTAGATATACCCATATCTGCTCGAATCATCTGTGAAGGTCAGAAAATAATGATACCCGCCGCGAGCCTCAACACTCATCGGATCGCATACATCAGTATGTATTATTTCCAATAAGTCAGTTGCTCGCTCCATTGTTCCGGAGAAAGGAGTCTTAGCCATCTTGCCCATAAGGTATGGTTCGCAAGCATCAAGTGATTCATAATCAAGTGATTCCAAAAGCCCATCAACATGGAGTTTCTTTATGCGCTTTACACCAATATGACCTAAACGGCAGTGCCACAAATAAGTTGCACTATCATAATTAACTTTGCATCTTTTGGTTTCAATATTATGAATATGTGTACCACTAGGATCGAGATCCAATGAACCATTTTCATTGGGTGTGTAACCATATAAGGTTTTATTCATGTAAACAGAACAGCAATTATTCTCTAACTTAAATGAATAGTCGTATTGCAATAAACATGATCAAATCATATTCATGCTCAACGCAAACACCAAATAACACTTATTTAGGTTCAACACTAATCCCGAATGTATAAGGAGTGTGCGATGATGATCATATCAATCTTGGAACCACTTCCAACACACATCGTCACTTCACCCTTAACTAGTCTCTGTTCATTCTGCAACTCCCGTTTCGAGTTACTAATCTTAGCAACTGAGCTAGTATCAAATACTGAGGGGTCGCTATAAACACTAGTAAAGTACACATCAATAACATGTATATCAAATATACCTTTGTTCACTTTGCCATCCTTCTTATCCGCCAAATACTTGGGGCAGTTCCGCTTCCAAAGGACCAGGCCCTTTGCAGAGAAGCACTTAGTCTCGTGCTTAGGTCCAGACTTGGGCTTCTTCACTTGAGCAGCAACTTGCTTGCCGCTCTTCTTGAAGTTCCCTTCTATCCCTTTGCCCTTTCTTGAAACTAGTGGTCTTGTTAACCATCAACACTTGATGCACTTTCTTGATTTCTACCTTCACGATTTCAAGATCGGAAGAGCTCGGGAATTACTTTCGTCATCCCTTGCATATTATAGTTCATCACGAAGTTCTATTAACTTGGTGATAGTGACTAGAGAATTATGTTAATTACTATCTTATCCGGAAGATTAACTCCCACTTGATTCAAGCAATTGTAGTACCTGCATAATCTGAGCACATGCTCTTTGGTTGAGCTATTCTCCTCCATCTTGTAGGCAAAGTACTGTCGAGGTCTCATACCTCTCGACACGGGCATGAGTATGAAATACCAATTTCAACTCTTGGAACATCTTGTATGCTCCGTGGCGCTCAAAACATTTTGAAGTCCCGGTTCTAAGCCGTAAAGCATGGTGCACTAAACTATCAAGTAGTCATCATACCGAGCTTTTGTCAAAACATTCATAACGCCCCAGATCTGCTCCTGCAATAGGTCCGTCACCTAGCGGTACATCAAGGACATAATTCTTCCAGGCAGCAATGAGGAAAATCTCGATCACGGAACAAGTCCGCATCATTGCTACTATCATCTTTCAACTTAGTTTTCTCTAGGAACGTATCAAAATAAACCAGGGGAGCAAAACACGAGCTATTGATCTACAACATAGATATGCCAGTACTACCAGGACTAAGTTCATGATAAATTTAAGTTCAATTAATCATATTACTTAAGAACTCCCACTTAGATAGACATCCCTCTAATCCTCTAAGTGATCACGTGATCCAAATCAACTAAACCATGTCCGGTCATCACGTGAGATGGAGTAGTTTCAATGGTGAACATCACTATGTTGATCATATCTACTATATGATTCACGCCGACCTTCGGTCTCAAAGTGTTCCGAGGCCATATTCGTTATATGCTAGGCTCGTCAAGTTTAACCTGAGTATTCCGCGTGTGCAACTGTTTTGCACCCGTTGTATTTGAACGTAGAGCCTATCACACCCGATCATCACATGGTGTCTTAGCACGAAGAACTTTCGCAACGGTGCATACTCAGGGACAACACTTATATCTTCATAATTTAGTGAGAGATCATATTATACTGCTACCATCAATTAAAGCAAGATAAGATGCATAAAAGATAAACATCACATGCAATCAATATAAGTGATATGATATGGCCATCATCATCTTGTGCTTGTGATCTCCATCTCTGAAGCACCGTCATGATCACCATAGTCACCGGCGCGACACCTTGATCTCCATCGTAGCATCGTTGTCGCCTCGCCAATCTTATGCTTCTACGACTATCGCTACCGCTTAGTGATAATGTAAAGCATTACAGGCGATTGCATTTCATACAATAAAGCGACAACCATATGGCTCTCGCCATTGCCGATAACTCGGTTACAAAACATGATCATCTCATACAATAAAATTTAGCATCATGTCTTGACCATATCACATCACAGCATGCCCTGCAAAAACAAGTTAGACGTCCTCTACTTTGTTGTTGCAAGTTTTACGTGGCTGCTACGGGCTTAGCAAGAACCGTTCTTACCTACGCATCAAAACCGCAACGATAGTTTGTCAAGTTGGTGTTGTTTTAACCTTCGCAAGGACCGGGCGTAGCCACACTCGGTTCAACTAAAGTTGGAGAAACTGACACCGCCAGCCACCTATGTGCAAAGCACGTCGGTAGAACCAGTCTCGCGAAGCGACTGGCGTAATGTCGGTCCAGGCTGCTTCATCCAACAATACCGCCGAACCAAAGTATGACATGCTGGTAAGCAGTATGACTTATATCGCCCACAACTCACTTGTGTTCTACTCGTGCATATGACATCTACGCATAAAACCTGGCTCAGATGCCACTGTTGGGGAACGTAGTAATTTCAAAAAAATTCCTACGCACACGCAAGATCATGGTGATGCATAGCAACAAGAGGGGAGAGTGTTGTCCACGTACCCTCGTAGACCGAAAGCCGAAGCGTTAGCACAACGCGGTTGATGTAGTTGTATGTCTTCACGATCCGACCGATCAAGTACCGAACGTACGGCACCTTCGAGTTCAGCACACGTTCAGCCCGATGACGTCCCTCGAACTCCGATCCAGCCGAGTGTTGAGGGAGAGTTTCGTCAGCACGATGGCCTAGTGACGATGTTGATGTTCTACCGACGCAGGGCTTCGCCTAAGCACCGCTACAGTATTATCGAGGTGGACTATGGTGGAGGGGGGCACCGCACACGGCTAAAAGATCAACTGATCAATGTTGATGTATCTATGGGGTGCCCCCCTGCCCCCGTATATAAAGGAGCAAGGGGGGGTGCGGCCGGCCAAGGGAGAGGGCGCGCCGGGAGGATTCCTACTCCCACCGGGAGTAGGACTCCCCCCCTTTCCTAGTTGGATTAGGACTTGGGAGGGGGAAGGAGTGGAGGAGAAGAAGGAAGGGGGGCGCCGCCCCCCTCTCCTTGTCCTATTCGGACTGGGGGGCAGCCCTAGCCGCCTTTCCTCTCTTCCACCTAGGCCCACTAAGGCTCATTATGTTCCCTGGGGGTTCCCGTAACCTCCCGGTACTCCGGTAAAATCCCGATTTCACCCGGAACACTTCCGATATCCAAACATAGGCTTCCAATATATCAATCTTCATGTCTCGACCATTTCGAGACTCCTCGTCATGTCCGTGATCACATCCGGGACTCCGAACAACCTTCGGTACATCAAAACGTATAAACTCATAATATAACTGTCATCGTAATGTTAAGCGTGCGGACCCTACGGGTGCGAGAACTATGTAGACATGACCGAGACACGTCTCCGGTCAATAACCAATAGCGGAACCTGGATGCTCATATTGGCTCCCACATATTCTACGAAGATCTTTATCGGTCAAACCGCATAACAACATATGTTGTTCCCTTTGTCATCGGTATGTTACTTCCCCGAGATTCGATCGTCGGTATATCAATAACTAGTTCAATATCGTTACCGGCAAGTCTCTTTACTCGTTCCGTAATACATCATCCCGCAACTAACTCATTAGTTGCAATGCTTGCAAGGCTTAAGTGATGTGCATTACCGAGTGGGCCCAGAGATACCTCTCCGACAATCGGAGTGACAAATCCTAATCTCGAAATACGCCAACCCAACAAGTACCTTTGGAGACACCTGTAGAGCACCTTTATAATCACCCGATTACGTTGACGTTTGGTAGCACACAAAGTGTTCCTCCGGTAAACGGGAGTTGCATAATCTCATAGTCATAGGAACATGTATAAGTCATGAAGAAAGCAATAGCAACATACTAAACGATCGAGTGCTAAGCTAACGGAATGGGTCAAGTCAATCACATCATTCTCCTAATGATGTGACCCCATGAATCAAATGACAACTCATGTCTATGGCTAGGAAACATAACCATCTTTGATCAACGAGCTAGTCAAGTAGAGGCATACTAGTGACACTCTGTTTGTCTATGTGTTCACACAAGTATTATGTTTCTGATTAATACAATTCTAGCATGAATAATAAACATTTATCATGAAATAAGGAAATAAATAATAACTTTATTATTGCCTCTAAACATAACCATCTTTGATCAACGAGCTAGTCAAGTAGAGGCATACTAGTGACACTCTGTTTGTCTATGTATTCACACAAGTATTATGTTTCCGATTAATACAATTCTAGCATGAATAATAAACATTTATCATGAAATAAGGAAATAAATAATAACTTTATTATTGCCTCTAGGGCATATTTCCTTCAGATCTCCCAGATGGTGGTAAGAGCCTCAGGACTCGGATGATGTAGGGCGGAACCCTATGTGGACGATCTTTCACGTTTGGAGAGGATCCCTACGAGGAACACGAAGAACGAGTGGAAGGGCACGAGGGAAATCACGGGGAAAACACAAGAGAATCACTCAAACCAACAAGATCAATCACACATGTGCTAGATCGATGAACACAAAGAGGGATACACGATACACGATCAACAAAGGACGATACAAACGGTAGCCGTTCTTCTCCGTGAGGAGGTCTTGATGATGGTCTTCTCCGCAACGGAGGTCTTGAATCCAAGGTGGATCTTCTCCGAAGAGGGGTCGCGGTCTCTCTCGTGGAGTAGATCCGATATGGATGAGCGAAGCTCTATCTAACAATGAGCTAAATCAACGCTAACCCTAACTAGGAGGAGGAGGAGGTCTATTTATAGTCTTAGTGCAAATGGGGCGAAGTGAAGGGGTACATGGGCCTCAGCCAAACACTTTGGCTTGCAGATAGCGCCGGACGTCCGGAGGGTTCCGGCCGTCCGGTGGCTCGTGGGCGCCCGGACGTCCGCAATCTCGGACTTCCGAGATTCGCTCGGTGCGCTTGATCGGACGTCCGGAGGGTTCCGGACGTCCGGTGCTCTTTGGACATCCGTAGATCCGGCTCGGGTGCGCTTCTGTCGGACGTCCGGAGGGGGTCGGTCGTCCGGTGCCTGAAGTTCGTCGGACGTTCGGTCCTGGTCGGACGTCCGGCCGCTGTAGCTTCGGGCAGCTTCTTCTCTTGGTCCTTGTACTTGGTGTCCTCGCCGTCTTTTCCAATGCTCGTAGCTGTTCCATGGCCTTCCTCTTGGTTCCTGGACATGCATAGCACACATGTTTGAGGTAGTAGCCATGTCTCACATATGGAAAGTGACGATTCGGAGAGGAGCGAGTTCACCTTGTGTCCCATGGCGTATGTTCGAGGTCTCGTCATATGTCCTCTTGGGGTTTGGAGAGTAGTCGGAGTGTACATGGGGATGAACGTGGGATGCTCCGCATCATCTCCCCTCCCTTGGGAAAGATCCGACCTCGGATCGTGATCCTCATCACCATGGAAATGGTTGTCGTAGACGAACTTGTAGTTGGACGAAGTTGAAGACATGGCGCAATCCAAGTAGTCCACGGTGTCGCCGGAGTGATAGACATGCAAAAAGAGCAAACACAAGCAATACTCGGAAATACAATGGTTAGCGCACCTAAAGTGTCCAGCATGTAAGAATGAGTCCGTCGAAAGGATTTGTTCATGGCAAGGCATGAGATGCTTATCCAAATGATGTAAAATGACATGTAAAGCATTCATGAGAGAAAATAGATGCTCAACATGAAACGGTTTGTCAATAGCATGAATATGGCAATGGATGCTCAACATGTGTATGTTATCATGCAATTGATGGTGGACAATATGATCATGATTTATGAATATGCCATCAAGGTATATCACAACAAATTTGCTAAGGAAGTGCACAAGCTCATATATCATGGATGACATGGAAATAGATGCAACAAGACAAGCATAATGTGTGTCAATCCATGCATAGGGTGCAAATTTGTCATGGGTGGTGTTGTACCATAGCTCGATGTCGAGGCATTCCTCAACTTGAAGGTCCATAGGGTCCATCTCCAATGTCGGTCCTCCATCCAATATATGTATCATGTAGACAAGAAGAAGGAAACAACAATGAAAGAATGACCCGTCCAATATGTGTATTTGAGGATGGCTCAAAGGGAAGGAGGTCACCTTTAGGAGGTTATCGAAGATGTTGGAGTTGCACATCATGTATGCCTTCACATAACCAATATGTCTCATGACGGTAATGCCTAGTGAATCCTTCAAAATGAAAGAACATGACAAACACTCGGAAAAACAAATGAGGTTAGGGGAAGTGCAAAACCTATCATTCGTGTGGTAAGATACCCAACAAGTGTATGCATCATGCTCATCATAAGAAAGTACAAGGGAGCATGTCATAGTATGGAGGCATATGATGCGAGAACAACCAAATACAATAGGCTCAAGTAAACAAGCATGCATCACAAGTAATATGTCCAAGTCTCCACGATCAATAAGCATAGCAAGTTGGCACTCAACACAAGGTGATATGAGAGATGCAACTAATGGAGACAAGAGACAATGATCAAGACAAATCAAGTGAGAGGCATGAACATATATGTCATCAACCCAAGAAAGCAAGTGATAGTGGAACATGGGTGATGCAACATAGCAAGCAATCATAGCGATCAAGTCAAGCAAGCTAGTAGTGCGAAGATGCAACGTACTAGAAGGAATCATGGCAAGCATGTCATGTGTGCAAATAGTGGGCATGAGTAAATCACATGACATAACACAAACATGAAAGCAAAATGTGAGGCGAATAGCATCAATGTATTGGCGAGAGACCATATGTGAATAGCAATGGGACATCATGTCTCTCCCAACACAACAAGCATCGATAGCATGGGGCACATGATAAACATGGCAATAGCAACAAGGATCTCCACCAAGCATGCAAATACACATAGGGTCAATCATGGGTAGATGCAAGCAAGGGTCACAATTGCATGGCAAAGGCATAGAAGCAAGTATAACATGCAAAGTGAACACGGTAAAATGAGCATAAGGGGACAAATGGTATATAGCCCATAGCTGTGTGAGAGCCAAGTAGAAGAGGTGCGCGTAGTCCTTGCGCGAAGGGAACGATGGGAATGATAGTCCTCGGGATCCCAAATCATCGTTGCTCTCAAGAGCTCGTTTCGTCAACTCATGGGATTGAGAAGTTGACGAGTATACGTGAGTACCTACACAAAACAAAGACAAAGGGAAAATTGTGTGTGCGTGGTAGATGTACACATCATCCATTATGATGCGCACGTGCATGTGTCGGTTAGCACTAAATAGCCAATGCTCAAATAAATGAGATGCGTGATATAGAAACATGTCATCCATCATGATAGGTTTGTTATTATGTATAGCATAATGGAGACTCAAATTGTGTAATGCATCATGGGAAATATCTAGAGCATTGTTATTCATGGAATGCATATGGTTCAAGAAATCATGGAAATCATGCAAAGGATGGAATGTATCAAAATCTCCTAATATATATGAGGAAACTATGGGGGTCTCCTCATGAGTATGAGTAGAAACATCACATGGAGAATATTGACAACATTCAAAACAAAGCATATTTGGAACAATGTGATCATGGCATAATATAGTAGATAAATTTCACAAATCATGTAAAGGAAGCATGGCAACATCATCACATGAAAAACAAAAGCCAATGACCATCATCTCGTCATCTATGCCATAAGTGCAAATGGGATTTATGTTAATGGGGCATGCATAGTTACTATATTGAGATTGGAATGAGGCTATATGGGAGATCTCACTCATAGCATATGACAAGTTCAAAGGATTGTCAAACATGAAGTGACCGATAGAATTTTCACATGATATCCTATGGAGCATAGCATCACAACTAGGCAACTCAACATGCTCATCATCATATTCATCATAAATAGGTAAGTCAAGGCATGAAGAAGTTTCACTAGCATGAAGCATGGTAATAGGTGGGTCAACATCATGGGAGCAATCGATGGTGATACAGTCCACTAGTGGGACAAGAGAAACATTGTCACCTATGTTACCTTTGGAGCGTCGCTCATGTGTTGTAGGTGACGTTGCAACTAGATGGTACCATGTGGGGGGTTCATCATCGTCCATCATGGCCATCGGTTTTCCCTTTTGAGGGATGGACTCGTCGAGGATAGGCACGTCGTCATGTAGGAGACCTAGCACCAAAGAAGAAAACACACTAGGAGTAGAGGTTAAGTCGTTAGAAATCATAGTGGCCTCACGTGTCGTGTCAACTACCTCACTCGCTAAGTGTCGTGGCTCACTCACTCCCTCAATGATGCTCTCACTCATATGGTTGGTGGAGTCACTCAAATGGCGCTCAACCTCACATAGGATGTGTGGCATGCTCTCATGTGTGGGGCTAGTGGTGGTCACACTCATCCTCTCATAGGAAATGCTCTCAATGTCACGTATGGTGGAGTCACTCATGTCACTTATGTGGTGGTGGCTCTCCTCACATGGCACTTGGGGCATCTCGACATATGTGGGTGTCGGAGAGATGTAGGTGCAAATGTCTCCATGCTCAACTCCTATCGCCGTGGTCGAAGGGGATGGCCCTTGCTCGACCTTCTTGTCACCGTCTTGGTGTTGGAGGCCCATATGATGTGGCACCTCGTAGCTCGTCTCCATGACCGAAGGGAATGTCCCATGCTCGGCCATCTTCCTTGAGGGGCTTCCGAAGATGGAAGTGTTGCCCTCGCTCGTAGGTGGGCGCCTTGGACTTGATGAAGTTGATGTAGGCGTACACGTGGGAAATAGGCGAAGATGCCGTACGTCCAAAGGCGAAGATGCCTTGATAGCACTTGGCGAAGATGCCGAAGTGGTTGTTGTAGTAGCCGTAGCGTTCTCGTGGTGGTGCTTGTCTCGCGGTCTTCTCTTGTGCTCATGAAGCTTGGACTTGGCGTGAAGTAGGGCTTGTTGGGACTTGTGCACTTGCGCTTGTGGAGCATCTTCATGATGATGATGTCGTTGTCGTGCTTGAGCTCGTAGTAGATGTCGTTCGTCGTCGTCGTGCACATGATGCTTGGAGGTGACTTGCCCGTCGCCATGGAGATGTGGACGACTTGCACTTGCATCGCTTGGGCGCTCCAAAGACTTGTGACTTGAACGTCGCCGCCTTGAAGATGACGAAGGGGAAGAAGACTTGAGCAAGGTCCAAATCTCCTCCATCCTTGCATCTTGCTCCTCTTTATGTGCGGCAAGCTTCTTGTCGATGTAGTCCCTTCTCCTTTCTTCGGAGAGTTGAATGTCGATGGAGAGGTTCTCCATGCGCTCTTGCAATCTTGATTGTGCGCCTTGCATTTCTCGTTGTAGATCGAAGATTGACGTTTTGGTGATGTAGTTGTTCACGCCATCGTCGTTGTCGAAGACCGGAGATGAAATGCCTTGCCTATCCATCACAAGACTCGAGCAAATATGAGTGGGAGAAAGAGAAGAACTTATACCAAATGTACCTTGACCGATGTTGAAAATGGATCAATGATCACTCAATGTGTAACAAGGAAATAGCACAATTGGTACCAATTCTTGTCGGTTTCTCACACCTACACAAATAAAGTTTATGGTGGATCTTGGTGAGGATAGTGGCACAAAAATTTGATGCAAAATGTTAGCAAGAGTCAATAATGTTGAAAGAGATTCACAAATTTGCAAGCGAAACAAGTAGACCAATAGCAATGAAAGGTACACGGAAACGCACACACGGATAGATAAATGGGGCCGTGCAACCAAGGAATGAGCTCAAAATGTGGAATTCACCAAAACGCTCGTGTTGCACAACTCAAGAGAGACGCTAGCACGATTGCTCAATAGGCGGATACGACACTTGTGCACAACCTATAAGGTGCGAAATGGATAAACTTTCTATCCCAAGTATGCTATGTATGTATGGTTCCCGGTGTTTCTCAAGATGATCGGATATGACAATCTTATATGCAATGTGGTATGATGCTATGGCTATTGCTTACAAGCTTCTTTGCTCTCTTTCTTTTGCTTAAAAGCTTATTCTTTTTTTATGTGTATGGCCACTTTTGCACAATGCACAAACCAAGATAGCAATTATGTATATGCGGGAACGATATTGTGACACAATGGATGGTATGATACCAATATGATATGGTATGTATGCAATGGAAGGGGTAGATCACTAATGTGCACAAGTAACATTGCCGGCAATACTCAAATGGCTAGTCTCGATAGGCAAGTAACGCAAAATGGGCTAGAGGTTATCAATGCAATAGCAAGGGAATATACAATGGTGTCGTCGAGGTTACCGTCCTTTGAGATGATGAGTGGCGGTGTTCTTGATGTAGATACCAAGATGATGGAGACTCGTCCCTAAGTAGCCGAAACACCTTAGGAAACGGAAAAAACCGCGAACTCAAAATCTCAAATGACAAATGTCAAATGGTGGTAGCGGAAAGCGGTGGTGGTTGCGGAAGCTCAATGGGATTGCAAAAATGCAATTATGGGTTATGGTGTACGCAATGCGGAAGTGGAGGGTAAGATGGTGTACTATACACGGTGTCAGAGTTGGAAGCACGGTCCCTAAGTAGCCGAAACACCTTAGGAGACACAACTCACAACACAAACAAAATTGGGTTAAGTTGAGGTGGAAGTGTATGTTGGTCAAGCCTATGCGGAAGTGGCGGTGGTGGTTGAAGAAGAAGCAATCGTCCCTAAGTAGCCGAAACACCTTAGGAGACTCGAATCACTACTCAAGCAACCACTAATGCTATGGCAAGCAAAATGGGTTAGGTTGCGGAAGTCGGTGGTGGCTATGCGGATGATATGGTGGAGGGCCTAGGCAAACTTGCCAAATTTTCGAAAATTTTATGAAGTCAAATGGTGTTGGTGGTATATTTTTGGGAAGGGGGATGTCAATAGCTTCAAAACGAGCTAAAGAACGCGAAAATTGGAGTTCATATGAATTAGTTATGGACAAAACAAAAATCAGCCGAAGTCTGAAACTACAGGTTACGGACGTCCGTAAAGGTCGGATGTCCGGGGCGCCGAACGTCCGGAAAGTCGGAATCCGTAAATTCGGTTCGGTTAGGGGTTCGGTCGTCCGGAAAAGGTCGGACGTCCAGTCGTTCTGAGGCTCCGGACGTCCAGAAACGCCGGTCGTCCGGTGGGTCGGGTCAACGCGAGATGCGAGTTTCGGGACGCGATTTTGGGCGGAATTTTGGGATTTTGGGGTCAAAATTGAGGAGATTTCGTGGATGAAAGATGGGGAAACTTGGGGAAATGCTAGATCCACTCGAAACCAAGCAAATCCATGGATCAAAATCAACAAAACATCATCTAAGCAACAAATCACAAAAAAAAATTGGGGCTATTTTTGGTGGCGATTTTCGAAATTAGGACGAAATCAAGCAAAAGAAAGCTAGAAAAAGAGGGGTAGGGGCTCCAAATTCGTGATCAACCTTGCTCTGATCCAAGATGATGTAGGGCGGAACCCTATTTGGACGATCTTTCACGTTTGGAGAGGATCCCTACGAGGAACACGAAGAACGAGCTGAAGGGCACGAGGGAAATCACGGGGAAAACACAAGAGAATCACTCAAACCAACAAGATCAATCACACATGTGCTAGATCGATGAACACAAAGAGGGATACACGATACACGATCAACAAAGGACGATATAAACGGTAGCCGTTCTTCTCCGTGAGGAGGTCTTGATGATGGTCTTCTCCGCAACGGAGGTCTTGAATCCAAGGTGGATCTTCTCCGAAGAGGGGCCGCGGTCTCTCTCGTGGAGTAGATCCGATATGGATGAGCGAAGCTCTATCTAACAATGAGATAAATCAACGCTAACCCTAACTAGGAGGAGGAGGTCTATTTATAGTCTTAGTGCAAATGGGGGCGAAGTGAAGGGGTACATGGGCCTCAGCCCGAAACACTGTGTGCAGACAGGCGTCGGACGTCCGGAGGGTTCCGGTCGTCCGGTGGCTCGTGGGCGTCCGGACGTCCGGCAATCTCCGGACTTCCGTAGATTCGGCTCGGCTGCGCTTCGGTCGGACGTCCGGAGGGTCCAGACATCCGATGCTCTTTGGACATCCGTAGATCCGGCTCGGGTGCGCTTCTGTCGGACGTCCGAAGGGGGTCGGTCGTCCGGTGCCTGGAGTTCGTCGGACGTCCGGTCCTGGTCGGACGTCCGCCGCCAGAAGCCGGGCAGCTTCTTCTCTTGGTCCTTGTACTTGGTGTCCTCGCCATCTTGTCCAATGCTCGTAGCTGTTCCATGGCCTTCCTCTTGGTTCCTGGACATGCATAGCACACATGTTTGAGGTAGTAGCCATGTCTCACATATGGAAAGTGACGATTCGGAGAGGAGCGAGTTCACCTTGTGTCCCATGGCGTATGTTCGAGGTCTCATCATATGTCCTCTTGGGGTTTGGAGAGTAGTCGGAGTGTACACGGGGATGAACGTGGGATGCTCCGCATCACCGGAGAAGGGGGCGATCGCCTGGTAGAATGATTTAGTAGAGAATAGACCAGATGGCTCAAGCCACCACCTAGTGCGGTCATCTCCCGTCTCTAGCTCGGGCACATGCAGTGCAATGCAGTCGAGCAAGTCATGCCAAGTCGTATTCTCCGCCGGTCCAAATTGTTGCCGGAACGCGAGTTGCCCTAAGTCAATAAGGGCCATCGCGACAGAAATCCGCGGGTCAACCGCGGTGGAGAAAAGGTCAGGAAAACGAGCCGCGAAGGGGGCGTCCCCAGCCCAGCGATCGAACCAAAACAGCGTGGCAGTGCCAGACCCAACTGCAATCGAAGATCCAATGTGGAGGACTGGGAGGAGCTGTATGATGTATTGCCAGAACTGGGAACCACCGGACCGCTGGCAGAAGGCGAGCGGTTGGCCCCGAAGGTATTCCTGCTGAAAGTGCTAGTGGCACTTATGCTTTATTTTGGTGTGATGACAATGTGGTTAGTTGAACTAATATCGGTTGCTAAAGTTTATCTCAGGTTATTGGTTCTAAGTGCCCGCGATGGAGATGTGCGACCCCCCATTTCAAAAAGGACAAAGGCGTTGTCTTTCGACGCTTCGAAGGTTTAGTTTTGGTTTGCTTCGAGTCATAGGAAAGACCGCACTATTAAGAGGGGTTTGTGTGGATAAATGTCATGTGGGAATGCCATTGTCGAGCCTTACTCTCTTACCCTTCCCACTCCGACCACCTAATAAGAACCTAGTGTGTATGTTGTGGTACTCAGAAAGTTACAACAGAAAGTTCTTGGGTACCCGTGCGCACGGGTCTTTTGACCCCGTCTTGCGCACGGGTATCGCAGACTCTCTGGGTACCCGCGCACGGGTCTTTTGACCCCCCGTGCGCACGGGGTGGCGTGATTGTCTCTGAGTACCCCGTGCGCACGGGGCTGACTTAGCCCGTGCGCACGGGGTCCAACGTGCAGAAATCCCCACCAGCCCCTGAACACTATATAAAGGCCCTTCTTCCACCTCCAACCAAAAACCCTAATGTCTTGTTGAGCTCCACCATTGCTACACCCCCTTTTGCTCAATACTATCAATCCCTCCACCCAAACTTGTTGAAACTTTGGGGATCAGGAGAGCAAGACCCGATCTACATCTTGACCAAACCAAATCGCGTTCCCCGCAACATTTCTTCCCCATTGACTTGTTACTCTTGGATCTTGAGCTCCTAGGCGGCTAGAGGTTCCTCCGGAAGCTTCCTTGCTTGTGGTGTGCTCCGGAGAAGTTTGTAAAGGTGTGGTGGTTGCCTTCAAGACCAACCCTGAGTGTTTCGAGGCTCATCCGTTGGGGGTGACTCGAAGGAGAATACGGTGAGCCTTTGGTGGCATTTCGCAAGCGTTGGCTCCGGCACCGCTCCAAACGGAGATTAGCTCTTCCCCAAGGAAGAGTGAACTTCGGGTTAAAATCCGCGTCCTCGTCTCACTTGTGGTTAATCCTTTCCCGCGCCTTTCCTTGTTGTTGTATGCTTGTTGGCTTGCTAAGTAGTTTGTTGCCTAGCATTTTTATCTTGGAGCCTGCTTGTCATATAGGTTGCATTCACCTAGTTGCATATCTAGTGAACTCTTTTATCCGCTAAGCCTTAAAATCTACAAGAAAGATTAAAATTTGTAGTCTCCTATTCCCCCCCCCCTCTAGTCGACCGTATCGATCCTTTCAATTGGTATCAGAGCCTCGTGCTCTAATATAAGGTTTTACAACCTTAGAGGATATGGTCGATCTAGGGAATGAGGGAGGTGGGTTACCCATTGCGGAGGATGGTCAAAACCAACCCCCCGCCGCGACCGAGACACTTGGTGCTCCTGTCGTTGCTCCCGCCGCTCCTACTAACCCAAATGTCCCCTTGACCGCGGCCGATCTTCTTTCAATGTTTGCGGATCTCAAAGTCTCTATGCTGAAAGAGGTTCGGGCCTCGGTCAAGGAGGAAATTGATGCCCGCTTAAAGCCATCAACGTCCGCATCAAACTCGTTTAATCCAAATGAAGTTCATGATGCGGATGACTCGAGGAACCTCTTGCTTCTCCGGCTCGTTCTCAAGTTCCCAAGTACAATGCCGTGGAACCCTTTACTCTCCTCAACCCTTGCAACATCCCTCAAGATTAATCCTGTTGGGCCTCCGCCTTTGAAAGCTAATGCCTTTGCTAAGTGGAAGCTAGATATGGAGTCTCACATGCGCAGTGCTTCAACTCAATTGTGGTGGATTGTGGTCAATGGATTCAACCCCAAGGACCCAATGAATCTCACTCCAAGGGAAGCAGTTGACGATCAACTCAATGCTACCGCACACAACATGCTTCGCAACGCTGTGACTGAAGACTATAGTGATTCCATTGCTCTTCTCAAAACCGCAAAGGAAATTTGGGATTGCCTTGAGGAGGCTCTTGAAGGAGATGAAGCACCAAGATATCGGTTGGCCTTGCTCAAACAAGAAGTCAATCTCTTTGTGAGGAATGAGGGTGAGTCCGCAGAAGAGGTTTACCGAAGGTTGAAGTCTCTTGTGCTCAACTTGAGAACCTTTGGGTGCACTTGGGCAAATGATGACTTCATCAAGGACAAGTTCATAGATGCTATGGTTCTCACGGAACATACCATGGTCATGATGGTTCATCAACGTCCGGACTATCACAAGCTGACTTCGGCTCAAGTTGTTTCCACCTTCTCTACCCATGTTCTTTTGGAAACCAAGTCCAAGAAAAACATTTGCAATAGCTCAAGAAACCAAGAACTCCAATCTTGCCTTGAAGGCCAAGAAAGTGGTGAGCCAACCCTCAAGGGAGGAAGAAATGAGTGAAGAGATAGGTGAGGAGGATAATGACACCTCGTGTCCGGCAAATGATTTTGCGGAAGACTTGGATCTCTTAGTCAAAAAGTACTCCGGGACCATGGCAAACAAAGGAAGATCTTTTGGACGAAGGAAATGCTACAATTGTGATAGCCCAAGACACTTTGTTCATGATTGTCCATATGAGAGCCGTGAAGACAAGTCCGAGAAGCTTGTGCTTAAGAAGAAGAAGTTCACCAAGTTTGCAAAGAGGAAGGATGACAAGACTCTTGTTCATGAAGAATACATGTCTGGAGATGAAGACGACGGTGATGATGATCAAGTGGCACGGCCGCCTTTGCCATGCATGCCACTACCTCCTCCTCCACCACCGGCCTCTTCGACTCTCCAAACGAGGACAAGCCATTCACTCATCGATGCCTCATGGCCAAAGAGGTAAAAACAAAGTCCAAACCCAAGAAACCCGACAACTACACTCCCAATGTCTCATGTGAGATAGTGGAGGATGAGTGTGAGGAGGGTGTGGATAATGATGAGGAATCCTTAATGGCTTTCATGAAAACTCTTCATGGTGAAGCTCGTGCTCATTTTGGTGAAGCTCGTGCTCGTTTTGGCGATCTCCTTAAGTCACTTGACGAACGCGGTGACTTTATTGAGAACGTTGAGAACCTCCTTATAGAGGAAAAAGAGAGAGTTGATCTCCTCGAGCACGAACTTAATGAAGAGAGTGTCATGAGAGCATCACTTGAGGAAGCCTTACCCGCTCATCAAACTGACTTTGTTAAAATCAACGATGCTTTGCAACTTGCTCTTGAGAATAAAGATGCTCTTAACATTAGAGTTGAAAAGCTTCTAGTTGACCATACAAGACTTGTTGAGGAGCATGAGTTCCTTGTGATTAGTTCCAAGGTTGTCAAAGGTGACCTCATTGCCCTCACCGAGTCTTATGACCAACTAAAAGCTACAACCATTAAGGCTCTCACTTGCGTACCTCATATTGATTTAAAGGATGATGCTTGTACTGCTAACTTTGCTCATGATTGCACCTTCCTTCAAGAGGAAAATAAGAAGTTTAAAGCTCAAATTGAGAAAGGGCTTGTATCATGCATCCAAGGGGAGAAAAATCTAAACGACCTCTTGAGCAACCAAAAGGACTGTGTTGCCAAGGAAAGAGTTGGGTTTAATCCCGCATCTAAGAGTGGTAAGAAAAAGAAGAAGAACAACAACAAGAAGAAGATCGGTCCGACTCCTTCCCCTCCCCAAAAGGTAGTTTTTGTGCAAGAAGGGCACAAGGAGAAGGAGAAGGAAATGAAGGGTGTTGGGAATGGAAAGTTCATTAGGGACAAGGCCATTCCCAAGCATTTTGCCGGCAAGAACAATCCATCATATGTTCTCATGAGAGGAGATGATGGCTATACCTTTGCAAAATTTGTTGGAACTAACTATGATGATTATGCTTGGACTATTTGGGTTCCCAAGATCCTTGTTGCTAACTCACCAGGACCCATTGCAAAATGGGTACCTATAACCAAAGCTTGATTATTGTAGGACTATGTCTCCGGTGGAACTCAATGGGTGATCGACAGTGGATGCACCAATCATATGACCGGAGAAAGGGAGATGCTCGTGGAGTTCGTTGATTCACTCAAGGCCTCTTCGAACATCTCCTTCGGTGATAATAGCAAGGGCAAGGTATTGGGTTTGGGCAAGGTGGTAATCTCTAATGATTCATCTCTTTCAAATGTCATGCTTGTCCAATCCCTTCACTACAATTTACTTTCAACTATTCAATTGGCTCGTGCCGGATATTATTCACATTTTGGTGAATTCCATGTGACCGTCTTTAAGAGGAGCAATCTCAAAGTGGTCTTCGTTGGGCATGTTGAAGACAACCTTTACGTGGTTGATTTCTCGAAAGAGAAAACTCATCTTGCAACATGCCTAATGGCCAAGGCCTACGTGGGGTGGCTATGGCATCAGAGGCTAGCCCGTGGGCATGAGAAATTTACAAGCTCTCTTAAAGGGGGAGCACATTCTTGGGCTAACCAATGTGTCTTTTGCCAAAGATCGTCCTTGTAGTGCTTGCATTGCCGGAAAGCTTCATGAAAAAGCTCACAAAGTGAATACTATCATCACCACCTTGAGGCCCCTCGAGCTTATCCATTTGGATCTATTTGGGCCTCCAACATATGATAGTTTGGGAGGAAGGAGATATTGCCTTGTCATTGTTGATGACTTCACAAGATATACTTGGGTGTTCTTTCTCAAGACTAAAGATGAAACTCAAGAAACCTTCATCAACTTTGCCAAAGAAGCTCAACGTCAACATAACTGTGAGATCAAGGCAATCCGAAGTGACAATGGCACCGAGTTCAAAAACTATACAATGGATGATTTCTTGAGTGAAGAGGGGATAAAGCACCAATATGCCTCACCATATACTCCCCAACAAAATGGTGTTGCGGAGAGGAAGGATCGGACTCTTATTGAGATGGGTAGGACCATGCTTGATGAGTACAAATCACCATACAAGCTTTGGGCAGAAGCCATCAACACCGTGTGCCATGCTTCAAACCGGCTTTATCTTCGCAAGCTCAAGAACAAGACCCCTTATGAGCAAGCCCAACGTCAAATACTTTCGGGTATTCGGTTGTAAGTGTTTCATTTTAAACAAAAAATCCCGGTTAGCTAAATTTGAGTCTAGAACTTATGAGGGCATATATGTTGGATATGCATCAAACTCTCATGCTTATCGAGTTCTCAATAAATCCACCAGATGCATTGAGGAAACGGTAAATGTGGAGTTTGATGAAGATAACGGCTCCCGCATGGAGCAAATTGTTCCTAGTGTTGTAGGTGATGAGGCTCCTTCACAAGCTATAAGGACAATGGGGATAGGCCACATTCTCCCACAAGAAACACCCCATGTCCAAGTATAAGAAGGAGTAAGAGCCCCTCTTGAGGATTCTCCACAAGGGAAGTCATCACCAACGCCACTTGTCCAAGGTGCTTCGGGAAACAATGAACCTCTCCAAGAACAAGATCAAGACCCTCATATTCCTGAGCAAGATCATGAGCAAACTCTTCCGAATAATGAAGAACCTATCGTTG
Organism: Aegilops longissima; assembly: GCA_021605205.1. NCBI lineage: Eukaryota > Viridiplantae > Streptophyta > Magnoliopsida > Poales > Poaceae > Aegilops > Aegilops longissima. The sequence continues at coordinate 466,538,966 of CM038677.1, read as the reverse complement.
AGGCTCAAGATCAAGCTCAAAGTCATGATCATGATCAAGATCAACCCCAACCTCATGTGTCTTCATCGTCATCACTTCCTACTGAGCAAGAACCTGTGGTTGCAAAGAGAAGAGTGTCTCCAAGGTTAAAGCAATCTCAAGGGCAAGCTTCTTCATCAAGTCCAAAACCAAGTGAAGAAGAGCTTGACCGCAAAGAGCAAAAAGTGGCCGCCAAGATGAAACATCGTCAACACCTCACCGAGAACATCTACGGAAGCATCAAAAAGGGGGTAACTACTCATAGACGTTTGGCAAACTTTTGTGAACATCACTCGTTTGTCTCTTGTGTTGAACCCCTTAAGGTGGAAGATGCACTTGACGATCCGGATTGGATAGATGCCATGCATGAAGAACTCAACAACTTCACACGCAACAAAGTGTGGACCCTTGTAGAAAGACCCAAGGAATTTCATAATGTCATTGGAACAAAGTGGATTTTCAAGAACAAACAAGATGAATATGGACAAGTAATAAGGAACAAGGCAAGGTTAGTGGCACAAGGTTTCACCCAAGTTGAAGGTTTGGACTTTGGTGAAACTTTTGCCCCCGTTGCCCGTCTCGAATCCATTCGCATCTTGCTTGCTTATGCCTCTCATCATGATTCCAAATTATATCAAATGGATGTTAAGAGCGCTTTTCTTAATGGTCCTCTTAAGGAGTTCGTGTATGTCAAGCAACCTCCCGGTTTTGAAGACCCCGATCATCCCTCTCATGTTTATGAACTCCATAAGGCACTCTATGGACTCAAACAAGCACCTCGTGCTTGGTATGATCACCGTACGGCGTTCCTAAGCGAGAAAGGGTTCCAGATTGGGGTAATAGATTCCACTCTCTTTACAAAGAGGGTAAAAGGAGAGTTGTTTGTCTGCCAAATATATGTTGATGATATTATCTTTGGGTCAACTAACCATGCTATTAACGTTGAGTTTGAGAATCTTATGACTAAGGAATTTGCGATGAGCATGATGGGAGAGTTGAAGTTCTTTCTCGGTTTTCAAGTGAAGCAATTGAGAGGCGGAACCTTCATCAATCAATCTCGTTATATCCAAGACATGCTCAAGAGATTCAAAATGCAAGATATCCAGCCAAAGAAGACACCCATGGCCACAAATGGTCAACTTCATCTTGATCCAAATGGTAAAGAAGTGGATCAAAAGGTATATCACTCTATGATCGGTTCCTTGCTTTACCTTTGTGCATCTAGGCCAGATATTATGTTGAGTGTGTGTATGTGTGCAAGATTTCAATCCGCTCCTAAGGAGAGCCATTATTCGGCAGTGAAAAGGATCCTTCGATATTTGGTTCATACCCCAAACTTGGGCCTTTGGTATCCCAAGGGATCATCATCTGAGTTAATGGGTTACTCGGATTCGGATTGGGCCGGAGAGAAGAAGTGCTAGTGGCACTAGCACTCGGATCCACTAGCCATCTTTGCCAAGGGAGAGAAGAAGTCACTGTTCAAGACCTTGAGCAACATGTTCAAGATGTGGCAGTCGATTCAGCGTCGTCAGATCAAGGAAATCAACAAGGAGAAGCTTGTTCGGCGTGAGCAGAAGGCAGCAAGGGTTGCTGCTGGTGAGGAGGTCGGTCCAGGTTCAGAGGACGTCGACAGTGAGGCCACTGCTCGGTCTTTCCCAATGGCCGGGTGGCGTTTTGATGATGATGATGATGCCTCGAGTGCTCCTCCTCTTGTTTAATGGGTCTCATGTCGCCATTTGTCTCCTTTTTAGTTGCCTTGATGACAAAGGGGGAGAAGTGGTGTGTGGTGTGTGGTGTGCGTTCGTGGGTGTGTTGAGATCTCAAGCCTCGTGTTTCTCGCTGTTGGTTGGTTTTAGTTGGCTTGAGATACTCTTATTTACCTTCTGTCTCTGTGGTTGTGAGACTCTAGCTTTATTATTGAACCTTGCCATTATCCTCTTATGCTTATTGGGTCTCACATTATTTGCTCACCACACTGTGTCATGAGTTCTAGGCACCGTTATAGGTTTATTTTGTTGAATCTCATGACTTATCAATAATAATCTTGATTGAACCTCCTATGGGTGTTCTAGATGCATTCTTGTTTTCGGGCACACATATAGGGGGAGCTATCATGATCATTATTTGTTCCATGGCTTTCTATCTATTTATCCTCTATGCCATGCTCTAACCACGTTGTCATCAATGCACCAAAAAGGGGGAGATTGAAAGTGCTAGTGGCACTTATGCATTATTTTGGTGTGATGACAATGTGGTTAGTTGAACTAATATCGGTTGCTAAAGTTTATCTCAGGTTATTGGTTCTAAGTGCCCGCGATGGAGATGTGCGACCCCCCATTTCAAAAAGGACAAAGGCGTTGTCTTTCGACGCTTCGAAGTTTTAGTTTTGGTTTGCTTCGAGTCGTAGGAAAGACCGCACTATTAAGAGGGGTTTGTGTGGATAAATGTCGTGTGGGAATGCCATTGCCGAGCCTTACTCTCTTACCCTTCCCACTCCGACCACCTAATAAGAACCTAGTGTGTATGTTGTGGTACTCAGAAAGTTGCAACAGAAAGTTACTGGGTACCCCGTGCGCACGGGGTCTTTTGACCCCCGTGCGCACGGGGTACTGCGTAACTCTCTGGGTACCCGTGCGCGACGGGTCTTTTGACTCGTCTTGCGCACGGGTGGCGTGATTGTCTCTGAGTACCCGTGCGACGGGCTGACTTAGCCCTGCAAGACGGGGTCCAACGGGCAGAAATCCCCACCAGCCCCTGAACACTATATAAAGGCCCTTCTTCTACCTCCAACCAAAAACCCTAATGTCTTGTTGAGCTCCACCATTGCTACACCCTCTTTTGCTCAATACTCTCAATCCCTCCACCCAAACTTGTTGAAACTTTGGGGATTGGGAAAGCAAGACCCGATCTACATCTTGACCAAACCAAATCGCGTTCCCCGCAACATTTCTTCCCCATTGACTTGTTACTCTTGGAGCTTGGGCTCCTAGGCGGCTAGAGGTTCCTCCGGAAGCTTCCTTGCTTGTGGTGTGTTCCGGAGAAGTTTGTAAAGGTGTGGTGGTCGCCTTCAAGACCAACCCCGAGTGTTTCGAGGCTCATCCGTTGGGGGTGACTCGAAGGAGAATACGGTGAGCCTTTGGTGGCGTTCCGCAAGCTTTGGCTCAGGCACCGCTCCAAACGGAGATTAGCTCTTCCCCAAGGAAGAGTGAACTTCGGGTTAAAATCTGTGTCCTCGTCTCACTTGTGGTTAATCCTTTCCCGCACCTTTCCTTGTTGTTGTATGCTTGTTGGCTTGCTAAGTAGTTTGTTGCCTAGCATTTTTATCTTGGAGCCTGCTTGTCATATAGGTTGCATTCACCTAGTTGCATATCTAGTGAACTCTTTTATCCGCTAAGCCTTAAAATCTACAAGAAAGATTAAAATTTGTAGTCTCCTATCCCCCCCCCCCCTCTAGTCGACCGTATCGATCCTTTCACCTGCTGGATGATGCGAAGCCATAGGCCACCCTCACCGTTCGTAATCCGCCAAAGCCACCTAGTCAGGAGGGCAATCTTCATCCGCTTGGAGGACATAATCCCAAGACCGCCCTGATTGCGCGGCTTACAGATCTCAGTCCATCATACCATGTGGTACTTCTGCTTGTCTCCCTCGCCAGCCCAGAAGAAGCGCCTCTGGACCCTGGCAATCTCATGGTGCAGAGTCTCAGGCAGGCTGTAGAAGCTCATTATGAATAGGAGCAGGTTGGATAGGGACGAGTTAATAAGCACAGTCCGGACAGCTTTAGAAAGCCACCTCCCCTGCCAGGGCTCAATGCGGTGCTGGAGCTTGCCCACCGTGGGGCGCAGCTCGGCCACCGTGAGTCTCGTGTCACTAATGGATATCCCCAAATAAGTCGTGGGGAAGCTCCCAAGCGGACAGTTGAGCCAGTCCGCGATGCTCCGCCGTTCGTCGTCGGAGTACCCCAGAACCATCACCGCGCTTTTATTGAAGTTAATCCTGAGGCCAGACATCTGCTGAAAGCAAAGCAGGAGAAACTTCAAGTTCGTGATGTCGCTCGCCGATCCTTCCACCATGATAATGGTGTCATCTGCATATTGGAGGAGGGAAAGCCCGTTCCCTCCTACTAAATGCGGGACTATGCCTTTGATATGGCCCACTGCCTTCGCCTTATCTAAGATGGCTGTTAGGGCATCAACCACTATGTTGAAGAGGAACGGGGAGAATGGATCGCCCTGACGCACCCCACAGAAGGTGGGGAAGTATGGACCAATCTCGTCGTTAATGTTCACCGCGGTTCGGCCCGAGCAGACTATCTGCATCACCCGGGTCACCCACCGCTCGTCGAAGCCCTTCCGGAGCAGGCATTTCCGAAGGAAGGGCCAGCTGACCATGTCATACGCCCTGTGGAAGTCTAGTTTCAGGAAGACCGCCTTGAGGTGCTTGGAGTGCACCTCGCGGAGGGCTTCGTGAAATACTAGGACTCCGTCAAGGATATAGCGGCCTTGGATGAATGCCGACTGGTCCGGGTGGATGATCTGGTCAGCTATTGGGGCCATCCTATTGGCGTACCCCTTCGCGAGGATGCGGAAGATGACATTGATCACCGTGATTAGTCGGAATTGGCGGATATCCGAAGCGCCCGTGACTTTGGGAATGAGGGTGATTATCCCAAAGTTAAGCCTGGTGAGGTCGATGGACCCAACATAGAACTCTTCAAACAGGGCCATCACTTCCGGTTTGATGATCTCCCAGAAGGTTTGAAAGAACTTCACCGGGAGGCCATCCGGGCCGGGTGCCGAGGACGGGTTCATGCCCTTAATGGCCGCCCACATTTCAGCTTCGGAGAATGATGCCGTTAGTGCCACGTTATCCGCCTCTGAAACACAGTGACAGGGCGGCCATATATCATGGGCAAGGGCTAATCCTCCCCGAGGGGAGGCAGAGAATAGGTCTCTGTAAAAGCCATCTACATGGGCCCAGATGGCCTCCTATTTAAAGACTGAAACCTGAAGAAAAACAGAAATACTGACTAAGAAGAGTGTTATCTAAAACTAAACCATAAGTACATAGAACTAACACATTTGACTGATAGAAACTAGATAGAACTGAGAAGATTAAGGACTAAATAGGGTGGAAAATGTAAAACACCGACGAATAAACGAAGACTGAGTAACAGAGAAAGACAAAGCTGAGACTGAAACTGCAAATGAGCTGCATACAGAGACTGAAGAACAAGTACTAGTGTGCTAGTGTAGTAGTCTAATTAGAACACACTGCAGCTTAAGATGATCTAGTCTAACTATAACTATGTATAACTAAGCATTGCAGATCCAGAACATTGTTCATACCATTCATCTGGTTTGTTTACAACTAAATAGGACTAAACATAGGCTAGAACTAGGTAAAACTAATTCTGACTACAACTATGAATGACTGGGCTTACCAGATCAACAAAATTATATGCAGGAACAACTGAAGAAACAAGAGGAAATAAAAAGCACTAATCAGGACTAAGCACTAGCGTTGTCCTGATAAAATCAGAATCGACAGCAGCTCCCCCGGAAACATGAGCCAACAATGCTGTGACAAGGGCTAGATTCCTTAGATACATGGTTTCTCCCCGCGCAGCTTTGGTGATGAGCGCATGAACTGAAATTGACACTCATCACTTGTAGAACCTGAACCATCATCGACTGAATCCAAAAAACTCGCACAACGAGCGAGACATTTGGGGGAAATCAATCTTCGCAGTCTTAAACCGGATCACATGTAGCTGCTCCGACACAGGCAGAGAGCAAATTTTAGAACAGCTAGGCCGAGCCACATCGGGAAAGATCGATGGCAGAGGACTAGACAAGGAGAGAGCGCAGACGACGAGACGCGCTGAGAGATGCTTCGAAATGCAGTGCGTTAGTGACACAAACACAAACATTGGAGACGATGAAAGGCGTTGAGCTCAGAGGGAGGGCATAGGGAGAAGCCCCACAGTGTGGTTCAGAGCAACTTCAACCGGGCGACCCATTTCGTCCGCCCATGTCCGTTTGGGTCGGCTCGGACCAAAACGCCAGCCCAACGCGCTAACCCAAATTCAAAACGCGTTTGTTAGATCCATTTCAGGCTTAAATTTGGGTCTGTGGACACGAAGCGGACGCGCCGCGCGTCTCCCTCTGTGTCTGTCACGGTCCCACATGGCGGCCGGCCAACGACCAAACGCGGTTGTATGAATCCTCTCAGATTTGTCGTGAGGAGGAAGACAATACCCGACAAAATCAAGACCACCATAGAGGTGACTCAAAAAAGGGGCTGCAAAATTAGTTTTCCAGTCTCTAACAAGGCAATAAAGTCTAAATTTTGCTCCGAACAAATTTCTGCTAAAAACAATGCTCAGTCATGTCCCCAAGACCTCTGCTATTCCAGAAAATGCCTCTTGTTAGTCAAACTTTTTCTGAAAGCGATGACGTGTGCTGTAGCGTATCACAGACATATCATACTATTTTAGTAGGCTTTCGCAATTTCTTAACAAGGCCCTCCGTACAGTTCGCCTGGCTGTTTGAAGGCCCGCCTCACATCGAAAAGAGTTTCCTCAGGTGCAAGGTCATCACGATAACCTTGTACTGAGGGTACTTACAGACCATTAGGACCATCATCCTCCATGGGCGTCACAGATGCAATTTTTTTAAGAATAATAAATGCTCTGTCTTACTTTTTTATACTTTGTTCTAATTTTGATTCACTAACCGATGGGAGATGGTCTCTTGAGATTTGTTCAACCGATTTGATTGACGAGCCACCAGTAGGATTTGTGATGCATGAGGCTCATTTTTCTACGATTTTTTTCTTCATTATTTGCCCATGGGGCAGCTATGTGTGGCACTTATTGTGACAAGATGATGGACTTTTAAATAATAACTAAATGACTGTGTGTATCACTTGATGTAGAGGCCGAGGGGTATTCTCTCTTTTCGAAGAAAAAAAACTAACAGCACGAAGTATATAAAGGGTTAGCTATCCGGAGACAGGCAAGGCAGGTTGTGTAGCTGCGTGGTTTATATTTAGCCAACGCAAACTCTGTGCTCTGCCTTCCTTTTCCTGTGGTACATTTCCCCATGGAGGCATGGTTAATTAAGTGGTGAGATTCTGGTGTGAGAGCATTAGGACTAAATCCTGACTATTCGGTTCAGTATGGTCCTACAATATTTAAGTAAAAGGCTGAGACACTAGTATGCTGATTTGGTCATTTTACAAAACCTGGTGGTAGCTCTGTAGTTTCAAGTTCTTTTCCTGAACTCCAACAACGTCAAAGTGATAGAGACAATGCAGAATGGAGGTCACTCTTTCGGTCTATTGGCAGCAGTTTTTAATTATATATATCACTTTGCGTGTGATTTCCCGTATATTATTTTTGAGCATGCTCCTAGAGAGACTAATTGTGCCGCCCATGATTTAGCAAAACTAGCTAGAAGTAATGTGGGTGCGGGGAGATCCACCCATAAAGATTGTTGATACTCTTGTAAAAGATAATATGGTGATCACCTTGCAATAAAGAGTACTTTGATGTTAAAAAAAATTCTTTTCCTGAAATCTGAATATAAAGCTTAGATATTTACTACTCCAGGGTCAACTGATCAACTGTACAGCAGGGTCATCCCTTTAGGATCTAGTCTTAGCATGGTTCAGTTTAGTAAGTGTTTTATTGTATACTTTACACAGCCAAGCATGTAATCAGAACACCAATTCACAAACCAAAAGATCTGTTCTTTGCTATCAGAAGTAAGGTATACTTATTTTATTTTCAGAGATTTGCATGTGAACTTATTCTAATCTAGGCACTGACAGGGAGTGCACGCATCGCAAATCGTGCAGCTCTACAGAACATTGCCTAATGTATACCAGGGGCTTATAGTTACAACCTGTTATGTATAATAAAATGAATCTGAACTTGAATTCTATTGGATGATCTAAACTGTAATGCTGCATATGTATAGTAGAGTGCACATGCGTTGCCACGGGCTCTTGAAATAGTTTGCAAAAGTTACATATTAAATTTTAAATGGACAAACAATATAACACAAACACAATTATTGAATAATTGAAGTCCATTTTTGCAATGTAAATTGATAAAAAGAAAGATTAACGACATGTCTATATAACAAACTGAGCGATGTTCCAACTAAACATCTATTACAAAACTATCAATATCTAGATGGTGCGCTTAAGATATTCGTTAGTAGAATGCCCGTGTGTTGCCCGTGCGTTGCTATGGGCATACAAATGATTAAGGTCGCCTCCGAGGTCGAAACTCATTTCTCCCTCATACGTCCACGTGTGTTCGAACATCACACGGGCGCCCAGCAGCCTCCCCAAAATTCAACATCGACAGTCCAGGCTCATCCAAATCTAACCCATGTGTGGGGGAGAAATGTGACTGTCCAGACTATCCCATGTTATCTCCAAACACGGTCCCAACACAAAAACCCCATCCCATGAAGCACCCTTCACTTTTCCTGCCGGAACCTCCACTTCCTGCTCGGTCTCTCGCCGTACGGGACATTTCTCGCTGGAGCCCTCTCCTTGAAAACCGGATGACACCCACCTCACCTTGGCCATGTCGCTCTTTCTCCTTCACACCGTACTTCCCCACGGACAGCCAAGGAGAAATCCCCCGCCAACCGCCCCGCTCTCCACCTGATCCCCTCCCCCCGTGTTCGTGCTGATCCGCCATTGCCATCAAGGGGGAGGAGGCGTGCGCCGCCCTTGACGCCCCTCGAGCCAAGAAGGCAGATCCAATGTATCCTGGGCCATTGTCACATTGTAACATACAATTGAATGTCATGCATTACCACGAAACAAAAATATGATGTCTTTTGTTGGACATGCAACAGATACACCACCATTTCTGTTATTAACTCTTGAAGAAACTAACAAATGCATTTACCCTTCTATCAAAACTAAAAAATTGTATGACTTGATGAAAAAATATATGAACCGCTCGCTCATACAATTTGCTGCAAAGCTATCTTTAATGCGCAATTTACCACATTTTGTGAAGTAGAAAAATTATTCTACTCAGTCAGCCGTAACTGAATAGACCAACCCGAACCCCCATCCCACTCATTCTCAACCCTCACTCTTATCACAAAATCCACTAACTCATGTTCCAAGTGAGCCAGTGATCGACACCGCCGTATTTGATCCACAATAAGGGGCGAGGGCGGCAACCACCTTCCCATCTTAGTGCTAGTACCTCCTAGTTCTATACTGGACCCACCTTTCATTCGGGATCTACCACGACGGCACCACACTCATGCGTTGCCACGGAAAAAAATGCTATGGATATAAATGTTGGTCCAAAGCATGAAAAATGTCAATGTTTCTCTCCTCTTCCCTCCCTTGAGTGTCAACATGTCAAAATCTAGTGTAAGAAGAAATTATCCAAAGAATTCCTTTAGGAGGACTCAAAGAGAGATAAGACTGGCAGCTTCCACTATATGTTTCCAAAATAAGAATTACTTAAAATACACAACCCATTTTCTTGAGAGCCTTGGGCTAAACCAAGTTCCGAAGAAACAATTTGGTCAACATATTTTAGAACTCTGCAATCACTAATTGAAATCTGCACTACCATTAGTCTGAAAAATTCTCAAGCACATTATTTCTGAATTCCATAGTATCACTGTTGCCGATGGGACAAACATCATATGGCAAGTCCTCTCTGCACATGTGAAATCAAAAGAGGTACATGCTATTTACCTGATGTACAAATCATATCCGGTCTGTTCACAGCCATTTATGACATTTTAGCATTCAGATGGTTGCTCACAGAAAGCGAGTTGTCCCAATATAATCTGCACACTTTGAATCAGAAAGAAACTTCCCTACTGCCTGCTATCCCTAGCAGCAGCCAGTCGCAGGACCCTCGCCTTCCTTGGCATCGGCCTGCCATGTAACAAAGGCTGAATTATGATAAATATAATCCTGGACTATGTAAAACTAAATGATGACGTGAACATAAAAGGCACTTGATTTCTACAACTGATCTAACAAACTAAAAATAGTCACCATATGCCTATTTTTTCCTCGGTTTGGCTCACCCATGAACAACCAACTTTATAGAAGAAGAAAACACTCGACAAATAAATTGAAAGACCTTATAGAATATGGAAGTGTTCCTTGCTCCAGCAACATTGCCGACATATGCATCTCCTCATTTCCTCAAGCAACAGCCAACCATGGCGCTTCTCAATTTCTGAAGCAAGTTAATATGATAGAATCAGGAATAAATCTATAATTATCTCCATTTCTGAAGCAAGTTAATCTGAATGATATTTGAGGCTAGTATGGGCCGGAGTGACATATATGACTGAGATAATGTGACAAAGCTATGCATATTCATGTGGATCACGAAATAGATCAGAAGCGCCGTATTTCAATGTCAGCGAATGGATGTGCAAATTTTGTGCAGAGTCATGTTTGGTTCTGCAAGATCTAAAGGGAAAAAAATACAGTGAGAGGCTCACACTGCTGCTGCAGGCTAACGTACCTTGAGGAGGCACTGGATTCGGGCTTGGAGGAGGACGTCATGGGAGGACGATGTTCGGGTCGTTGGATGTCCGTGCCACCAGGGGTCTCCTCTTCCTCCTTTTTTTTTTTGAGAAGAAGAAATAATTGGTGTCAAGCGGAGACAAATCAAACACCCTGGATAGCATCTTCTCGGTGGCCAAAGAATTGATCTAATTAAACACAAGCACGCAAATATCATGAATAGTACCTTTCGCTCTCGCCATTGCAGCGCACGCAGCGGCCGCCCTCAGGCACGCGCGCGTTCGCTCGCTCGGCAGTTCCCACGGCCGCGCTCGCCATGGCCGGCTCCTCGGTTCGAGTCGGCACACAGCCAATGCGCGACGACGGCTCCTGGCGGGCTACTAAAGCGGCGGCCATCGGCCGCTCACAGCGCACCACCCGCGCGCGGCTCTCGGCGGCGGTGTAAAGGCCCTTGGGGCCGCAGGTGAAAGTTACTCCTTTTGATCCCCTCTCGATCGCCCATCTCAAGAGTCCCGATTTTTCCGGGGATGGATCTGCGGTGGCGTGCGGCTCCTGAAGGGATCGGCGTCGGATCTCGGACGTGATCGACGGCTGGTCCTCAACGGGTCGGCGGCGTCTCTGAAGTGGATCGTCCGATGGAGGCGGCGGCTTTGATGTGCGAGGCGGCGGCGAAGGCATGGGAGCGGCGGCGAAGGGACGGAAGCGGCGGCGAGGCGAACAAGGGCGAGAGAGTCTGTAAAGCAGTGTTTCTAGAGACCATATATAAGAACCTACATCACATAAGCAAGCAACCATAAACTGCCCAACAGATTAATAGGACAAAGTACATTCGAATAACCAAAGTCACATACCTTCCGACAAGAAGTTGTACTTCCATCCAGCATCATGGTGCCTAGTTGAATTGCTTCCAAGCTCTGGCCGCGATGAGAAGAGACTGATATGAAGCAAAGCAGGCAAAACTTATCTTGCCGACATATGCATAACTGAAACAAGTAGGTTGAATCACAGATGAAAACCAAGAAAAAAACAAAACAAAAAGTTTGAATAATGTGGCCTCGACCCTCAGAACAACGAGGAGAACCTCGACGCAGAGTATAACAAAACATGTCCCCTACGCATGCGATGCACGGGAGGATGGCGACAGCCCCGACGCAACCACACACGGGAAGAATGCGGTGTTTCAGGAGACAGTGTTACGCGATGATATGGAACTCGCGTTGCAGCATCCACCTCAATCTCCCAACTTCGGAAAATATTTGTCTCGATTCAAGATTACAACCACAATATAATTCCATGCAATAACTATTCGGCAATTTCCTGTCTGTTTCCGACACACATGCCATATAGCAAATCAAGAACCTACGTTCTGATTAATGCTGTGCAAGTAAACAATAAATACAAAGTTGAACACAGGGGCCTGGATGTGAAATACATTTAATCAAATTGAATTTATTTAGAAGTACTTATTATATGGCCACAGTATCTTAAAGCCGTATTGAGCCTCTGACTACTCAGGCACTCACCCATCTCATGTCTACTTCTCATCGGATGGACTTTGACCTTTCTGATTCAAACAACTCATCTAGAACGCTGCTTACCTAATGTTGTTTACCTAACCCCAGTACATGTAGATGTGCACTTTAGGTTACTAATAATTTTTCAAATATAGGAGCCTCTAGAGAACATGAAAATAATGGAGGAGAGGAGAGGAGAGATAAAACCAAATTGCAGTCCAGGTACAGTACGAACTTACCTGGCAGGTGCTACAGCCTGCGAGGCATTGCACCCAGGGCATATCTTGATGCCTCTGCTCCTGATCGCCTCCAGGAACTTCTCCAGCGTGTAGTGATTCATACTGCAGACCCACAATAATACTTAAAATAGACAGAAGAAAGTGGATATACTGCATAATTTCTCATTTCTCAAGAGTGCCACCTCATTAGTCATTCCAAACATGAACTTTACACAAATTAAAAGGTATAAACAATCACCTAAAAAATGTGCACAATCACACAAATTACAAACATAAGGAAGTTGACTAAATAATGAACAATCACCTAAAAATGTGCATAAACACAGTGCAGGAGCAACATAATTACATGAATGTGTTGCATCTGCGTCCAACCTCTTGCAACCCATATTTAGCTTGTGCATGTATACAATCTACGAAGTAGAGACATAAGACAGTTGAACCTTAATTGATGTAGTCTGTAGACTGAAATAGAGAGAGGAGCCGAAAACGTCGAGGTCCTCATGGAATGCTGCAGCAGGAACAAAATCGCACCAGCTCGAAGGGGAGAGGGACTGACACCAGCGGGGCATGCCATCGCCAAGCAGCTACGGGCCCCGGCACGGCACATCCAACACACCACTGAAGAAGGCCACTACCTCCTTTCCTGGATCGAAGGCGCCACACCATCGCAGGATGGGGTGGATGCCGCCAGAAAATGCTGACGCAGAGAGGGTCAGCGCATCCCCGCCGAGCCGCCAGAGACTCTCCTTGAGCAGAACATCGCTGCTGCACACATCCAACCATCGGAGGAGGGGAAGCTTCACGCAAGGAGGAAGAGGGTCTCATCACCGCCACCACCCACCACCCAAAAGCGTCCACCACCCACAAGGCTCCCGAAGCAGCGCCTTCAAGAAGGGAACGCCGCCCAACAAAGTTACGGCTTTCGCCCGGAGGACCGGGGGGTGGGGCTAGTGGGGGAGCCCAACCATACCGACGCCTCCAGGAAGGGGAACGATGCCCTCGGGCGTCGCCTTTGTGGCCGGCCATGGCCAGCCAGGGATTTCTCCTAGCTTGAGCTCCCCACCACCACGAGAACCCCCTGACGGGGAACCGCGACCCAAGGAAGCACGACCAGGCCTAAAGGGCACGACGCTAAGCAGGGGGAGGAGTGGGCGCCAGATTGAGCCTCACCGCCGCCAAGCAGCCACCATGCGCGCCCACATCCACCAAGCTCCCACCGCCCGTGCGACCAGGGGCATCAGGTCCACCACCCGCACCGCCGCTCGTTCGCAGAGCCGGCGATGCCTCACCAAGGGAACCACCAGTACAGATCAAGAGCCCCCCCCCCTCCCCCCGCGCGGCATAGCAGGGAATCCTGCCTGGCAGACACCATCCTTAGAGGCGCCCTGGGCTTGCCTGGCGGCAGCGAGGAGGGCGATCGACGATCGCGGTTAGGGTTTTCCCCCCAGCCCCGAGCATGGCAACACAAAGAGGGAGGCTGCTAACTCTGACTTCCTTTCAACCCTATTTTATTTACATATATACATTTCACTTTTACTTTTCCAGATGCAAGATTGTAGGATTCGAGCTTGCAAAATTGCTTGATTAACTACCATGTTATTTATCACTTGTGGACTGCTCATTGAATGCTTACTTCCATAAATCTTACCTTCTCTAATAAATCAAATAAGAGGCATAATACGCCGCAACAAACATATAAAATAATGACCAAGATGCATGTGTTATGTATGCCAACTTTAGTAATCCAACTGTAATAACTACAATGGCATTCTATATTGTTGTATGCCAATCTATTAGCAAGAAACAAGTAATAACAAGATACAATAAAGGATTGACAATCAAAATAAATAAGATAGATGCAAAATCGCGCTGCGCCTGTACCCGCCACCATCGTGCTATTGTAGAACATATGGTGAGAGGCGAGCAAATGGAGGAGTAACAACTGGGCATGATATGAGAAGAGGATCTCCCTAAGATGGTTGTACCCGCTCCCGCTGCCCTACATATGCACCCGCCACCACTGCCCTACATCTGTGCCGCCGCCACGCAAGAGGGACGGGGAATGAGTTATAGATTTGCCAACCACATTTAACAGAATTTGTGCAGCACTAACCTGCCTTGGGTCAATGCCAATGTGCTTCAGCATATCAAAAGTATAGATGTAGGGATCATCCTTGTACTTTGCAAAAACAAGGGCAAAATCATATGAGCTTTGATGTTCCCATGTATTGAGCAGAAGAGATAAATGAAAAGAAGTATGAATGTAAGTAGTGGGCAAGCTGAGATTACCTGGGCTGAATGTCGACCAAAGCCGCCTTCCATTTTCCCTTCAGGTTCCTAATTTTCTGACTACACAAAAATCCCATGTCAGAAGTTGCAATACCAATGCACATTGCTGCTTGTATAGAAAATTTGACTATCTAATCTTACTGTCGCAGAAGTACCTTTTGCATCCATCGTCTCTTGTACTCAGGGTACGTACATACGGCATTTGGGCAATGGAATTTGAAGTAACTGCTTGCTGACAATTGACGACATTGTTGGGCATTGAGTTAACTGAATCGCACAAACTACTTTCAATCCTTTCTCAAAAGCCAAAATCAAGGAGACCAGAAGATAGAAAAAGAGAGAAACTTACCATTGAGATAGAGATTGAGCCAGGCAGTCCTGCACGCAGTCAGCAGGCAGAAGTGTCGTTGTCGGGACAGTTCGCGCCCCCAGCATCTTTCCTAATTAAAGTGGAAGAAACCATAAATCGGTTATCAAATCACCATGAAGTGGAAATATGGTTATTAAAAACTTATTTCGCAAATAAAATCGCTTGATTGATTCTCCTCTAATAAATTAACATTCATCATGGCGCCTTCTAAAAAAGGTCGTGATAGAAACACAAAGCACAGACCAAGCACATCGGTTTGTGTTCCGTACTCATTCTAAATAATTGGAAGCTTCTACATAATCCAAAAATGCACTACATAGATATTATACCGGCATCCACCATCCTCTTAAAGGGACATAGATTATGTTGGCTTGGTCTGCTACAATTTTATCTGTAAGGGGTAACATTGTTTACATGTAACATCCAAATTGCATTGTCGTACAAATTACAGAAGAACTGAATGCTTATGTACTTACAATTTGATGGGCATCCAGCTATAAGACCAACCATTAACATCACTCCTTAAGATCCTCAATCTGAATAATCTTGCCAATTTATTTTTAATGGAGGATGCTGAGGACTGTTACATAGTGTAAAATATGATTTCTTAAGCTATATAGTTTCTGCAGATAAAAAAAGAACCAAGACAATATTAATATTACAAAGAAAAATCGTACGAATTTCCTACCTTGTGGATAAAAGAATCACAATATTAATATTACAAAGAAAAAGAGAACTGCTACAAACTTGTCTGGGAGACAATGTCCCCAAGTCTTGAGACCTTTTCTTGGCTCGCTTGAAGAAGTACGGCTTGTTTAAGATTGGAAAGCAGCAGCTGCTGCATGTCCTTTGGCAGGACACGGAATGCTGCTTGGAGGTCTGTCTGCCTTCAGTTTCTGGCATGCTGCTATTGATTCAGTAGTACCTGTCCGTGAATTCTGGACGGAAGAAATTGGAAAATAAACATCAGGATATTTTCAACAAAGCATTGAGGGCAGCATAGGTATGTTGAACAAGCTATTGTCCAAGATATTCCTTTGGAAACATTTTAACATGCAACTTTTAAATATATATCACTAAAGAATTGCAAGGCCCCTCATGTTGTAATGAACTGTATCATGGGGGCTGTTACAGTAAATCGAAATTCTTGAGGTTAGGTTGTCGAAACTAATAATATAAGGTGAAAAATCTTCAACCGTCATGTGCATGCATCCCTCCCGTCTATCAAATACAGGAGAGAGAATGGTAGACTGGTATCAAACAGCCCACCGAAGGATATTATTAAAGTCTCACATGACTTTTAACTGTTATAATGCTTTATTACCTATTACATCAAAATCCAATGCCATGACTACCGACTACCGAAGGCGCTTGTTCACAGGTAAAGACAGAACAAAATCCCAGTGCAGTCATGTTACGCTAAACTTCATGACTTTTAACATTTAACTCTATTCCATCACCACTCGGTTTGATTTCTTGCAAGAAAACATCAACAAACCAGTCACACAGAACATGTGGTTCGTTCAACTAAAACCGTATTCATATGCCAGAATAGTGCATACTCAAAATGATAAAATCCTAGTTAATCTGTAGTTCATCATAGACAGATTAATGTTTTCTGGTGCAACATTCCTGTAAACTAATTAAATGGCAAACTTATAATAGAGTACAGATTGGTGTGCACTAGGAAGTAGGAGCCTAATTGGATTTTATTGTAGGAAATTGCATGAAGTATTAAGGGTGTGCATCGGATTAAATGCAAGATCAGTCATGTTCCTTTTAGTATATGTGGCAAGCCTCAGTGGTCTGAATCATTTTAGGAGAGCTGCTGAGGATTCCAACATTTAGCCCTATGCTACAGAAAAGTAAACAATGGAATCACTCAAATAATTATTATAACATATCATTACCGAACTTCCAAAGTTTAATTCCTAAAGTTC
Source organism: Aegilops longissima (assembly GCA_021605205.1). NCBI lineage: Eukaryota > Viridiplantae > Streptophyta > Magnoliopsida > Poales > Poaceae > Aegilops > Aegilops longissima. The sequence continues at coordinate 466,522,054 of CM038677.1, read as the reverse complement.
AATGTGTCATAAGATGAATGGATAATTCAGTCAAACCAAGAAAGTAAACTTCACCTTCCCATGGTTCTTGCTCAGATCAAAGAGCTCAAAATATCAGCAGTGGAAGCAGTGGGCATTAGAGCCACAAGAAGAGATGACATGACCTTCACCCCAGATCCTTAATGGCCAGCCTCAGCTCCTTGAGAAGGACGATCTGAAGCCTCCATCAACAATTCGACACCTGCACCATGACAGACAGCCAGGTCATAGGATTCAACTTGGGCAACGAATTCAAGGGATTTTTAGATCAAGCATACGTAGGGGCCATCATGGTTGTTGTACACGAGGAAGAGAAGAGTGGGAGGCGAGCCCCAACCCATCAAGGTCACGACCCCTTCCTAACACGCAACAGCTCGCACTCCACGAGTTACACACTCATCTTCCTAACATGACGAACACCATCCGCGCAACCTCGCTGCCCCAGGATCATGCAGCGCCGAGTTAGTTGATGCAAAGCAGGGTAGGACGGAGGCTACAAAAAGAATCCAGAAACATGGTGGTACATCGTGAGGTACAAAATCAGCTTGGGTGGGATCAAGGACGAACCAAAAAAAACATGGGGGAGGGGTTGCACGAAGAGACGAACATAGCACGAGCACCAGATCCGACGTCGGGATGGCCGTGGCCGGAGCAGGAGGCTCGGCCTACTCGCTGATGGCCAGATCCGTCGTGGGCATTCAAGGCGGCTTCCAGGTCGACCCCTCAGCCTGGTGGAGGCAATCCTCCATGTCCAGCTCCCCGCATGCGTCGGCGGCGGGCGGCGCGCGGTGAGGCTGGGCGCGGCGGGGCAGGAGGTGGCGGCGGGACGGAGGTCGAGATGGGATCGAGGAGGAAGTCGTGCGGGCTGGGCTTTTTTTTTTTCTCTTTTCTCCTCCCTGTACCGGTTACATTGAGCAGAGGTGGTAGGACGACGAAAAAAATGGAAGGATGACGAAAATAAACCAGCAAAAAAAACCGCACAGGCTATTCATCAAGTGCTCCATTAGGAGTAGAGATATTAAACATGGCCAGGTTTAGTTTTTCATGTTTTTTTGAATTTTTCTTACAATTGAAACTCGCACGAATGGGTGGGTGGCACGTGTATTAGTGGGGGGGGGGGGGGGTACGCTGCTGGGTGTGTCTAGCAGCCGCCGTTGGAAAGCATTATAAATTCAAGAAACAGTTGCCCATTGGTTGCATGCCCCGGGCTTTCCTCGTCGGTTCCTGATTGGTTCTTTGCAATGGACAGGTCGAGTTGTCCACGGCATCTAATCTCTGTTTTGTCTGTTTCTACATGTCTCCTTGCTCTTTTGTCGACACGTACGCTGTCTTTGAGTCGCCTGCCGCCTGCCGCCCGGGCTCTCTGGATTTCCCATCTGTCGGCTGCCGCTTAAGTACGGTGTTCTGGGTGTTTCTGCACTGTTTGCAGTCGTTGCTTTCAAGTTGGGTTTTGGCTCTCGGCTGCTTGCTATAAATACCGGCTCGGCTGTTCGTCCGTCTTCCATTCCGGCTCTCCCCATTTGTGCTCTTTCCTTCTTCCATTCCGGCTTCTCCCATTTGTGCTCTTTCCTTTTCAACTATAACTAGTGGTGGCATGTGTTGATTTGGGAATGGTTTTTCCTGCTTCTGCCCGGTCTAGACGTCGCGAGGTCGTTCTCGACGCTGTTGTGCGTGGTCAGTTGCCTGTGTTTCGTTCAGGCGGCGTGCCCGCTCTGCGGCTCGCCGTCCACTTCGTTCTTGCCTGCCTGGTGGGTTTACTTGTCCTTGTGTACTTGCAGTAGAGTACGGTCATCTTATTGGGTTATTTGATTTCATAGGTGGCCAGCGTTTGAACTCGGATCAGTTTCTCAATGACGATCTTGATAGCCGCCGTCGAGAGATTTCGTTAGGGAAGCGGCCTATTGATTGCACTGTTGGTAAGTGCGTTGAGTTCTTGCTATATATGGGAGTGCCTCTGATTGTTCTTGTGCGATTCTTCCTACTGTTTTGAATATTGTGGCTAACTTCTTGCTTTTTTTCTATAGGTTCGACCATTACTGCTGGTTCTTCTTCCGCATCTGATGGCTTTGTGTGTGCTGCTCGGCCCTCCATTGCGCGAACTGGTGAGTTCTTATTTCTTTTCTCTGCTTATTTTCTGTTCATTTGGTTGTCTCTCTTAGCTAGCGCTTCTGCGGCCTTCCACTGGTTGTACGTGTCACTACTAGCCCAATCGATGTGCAGAAGACACCAGCGTGTAGGCCCAGCGCATGACACGTCCGGATGCACAGGTCAAACAATGAAGGGTATCGACATCTACTCGAATGGAAGCACACGGGGGCATGCAGTGCACGCATGCACTCGAACGGAAATACATCGATACATGCAGTGTATGCATGCACTCCGATGAATATACGCCGCCGCATGCAGTGCATACATGCACTCTGATGAAAATACGCCGCATGCAGTGCACGCATGCACTTCGGTAATGCTAGCCCTTTACGGCTGTCGCTTCAAAAAAAACGTCCACACATGTCCTTGATTGGTTTTTATTTTTCTTTCCTTATCAGTTGTTCGGGTGGGTATTTGCGTCCGGTCCAACTGGTTTTAGTTTTTGTACCTTTTGGTATTCTTCTGCAAGACGGATTGTTTCTTCTATTCTCTGTGTTTCATTGACTGCATCGACTTTGGCTTGCTCATCGAGGTGTATGTGGTTCACCTTTGGGTGGTTCTTCTTTCTCTTTCTTTGATTTTATACTTACAACGCGTTTCTGCTGATGTATCTCCCGTGTTTTGTTGGCAGATTGTTCCACTTGGACTTTCGTCTTTGCCATTTTTTGCGCACCTTCAACCTTCAACGGAATAGCTTTGTGGCTGACTTGTATTGTTAGCACTTTTTCTGCATAAGTGGAGAGCATACTTACAATGATGTGCCTGTCTAAATATGTATGAAATATTGCTGATGTACATATTGCGTACCTGCCACTGATGTCCCTTTGCAAACCTTCGCCTCTTTTGATTACCTCTGGAACAAGAGAGTTGCTATCTTTCTTCTTTGCTTCTTTGCTCTCAGGATTTCTCAGACTGGTACACTTGCTGGTCGAGTGACCTCGCTATTTATCATGTTGTGAGAGAGACGCGTGAGATGATTTGCTTACGTTTTTGTGCCACACGTGGTGCACCGTCCACCCAAATGTATGTGCGTATTGACACGTGTGTGTGTACCGTCTAGAAGCTGCTTCTTTGTGCCAACAGACGGGCCACAGGAGTGTGTGTGTGTACCGTCTGTAAGCTGCTTCTTTGTGCCAATAGACGGGCCACGGGAAGCAGCAAATTTCGGTGCTGCTGACCAGCGATGTCGGTTCGTAATTTCCTTCTAGAGAGTATGCATGCAACCATACAATGACACGACATATTTGTAGTGTCTTTGCAGGCGGCATGCACGTGGTCACATTCGTGCTGCATGGTACTCTGCGCTGCTGCATATTTTATTGTATCCTTCTTGCATGGCCCATGCACGTCGATGCATGTCTGTTTTCCTCTCCTCTGCTACGTGTTGCCTTATGATGCTTCTTATATCTACGATCTCCACGTACGTCGTACGTGCCGACAGAACTATTTTCTACGCGAAAAAACATGGGTGCGTTTCGCTATATATTGAAAGCTACTTCTTTCTTGGCAGTGTAAGCGATGGAGAATCAAGGAAAGTGCAGTAGTGCTCCCTCGGGACCCCGTTTTACAGGCAAGTCATCATTTTTCCTTCCTGCTTCATCGAACAAAGAGGTTGTTCTTCAAGTATTGCTCTACTCTTATCTTATAGGATTTTGTTTCTTCAGATGTGGAGATGACTAGGAGATTTGAATATTTGAATAAAGATGGAAGACGTAACGATGGCTCTTGGGCAACCAAAGTTGGTGACTATTCCAGGTCTCAGTTTGGGACTAACTTATGTTTCGCCGATGGCGGATGGTAGTTGGAAAATTATAGAACAGAAAGAAAAATTTCTCGAAGAATGTCCTGAGCAATGGAAGATATGGCGAGAAGAGACTAATGAATGGAAGGTATGGCAAGAAGAGCAAGAATCTTTGAAAGCAGCAGATGAGGCATCCTTGTTGGCAGAGGAACAAGCTCGATGGGAAGCATGGCAGAAAGACCAAGATTATGTAGAATTAGCAGATGGAGCTTTCTTGGTAGCAGACGAACAAGCTCAATGGGAGGCATGGAAGGAGGACGAAAATTGTGTGCAGGTTTTGAAAAGGCGACGTACTAGCAGCCCGTGAAAAATGCCGTAAAAATATATGTTTTCATATTCAGTGTTATGCTACTGTACGATGTTGGCTTGGTCTTTGTGTAAAAAATGCAAGAAGAAACGAGCTTACGACAATTGTGGAGCATATGTGGGCCATGAGCTTAGTAGTTTGACAGGCCAGTCGGCCCATGGGCTTGGAAAATGTTTGCCTTTCCCAATTCGTTCTATCTGTGCTGCAACGTTTGAAAGCCATATACCATTGAGCCAAATAAGTTCAGTTTTGTGCAGGAATTTGCAAAACACTGAATATGAAAACATATATTTTCACCCCTCAAAAAAAAATACCATTCAGCCAAATAAGTTTAGTTTTGTGCAGGAATTTGCAAAATCACTCTACCACTTTATCACGGGCACCAATCCTGCAGGAGGGTATACTAGGATGATCTAATATATCAGCAACTACTTCTAGCTCATTTATGTAGTGTGTTTGTGTTTCTACATATAGTTCTCTGCTTACAGTGAACTGTATGTAGTTTAAATAGTTTATTTGCCTCGGAAGTGTGCTACTTTTAATTTGTATCTTTGTACCCCTACATTTGAAAAAGTTTAAGAGCAATGCTTCGGTACACCCCCCCCCCCTTACAAAACGTATAAAGGGTAGTATAGACTTTTCATAAATTGTATTCACTTTTCTACGTGTACGTTGTAGGTTCGTATAATACCCGGCGAACAGCCCTCCCACATGGGCTCAGCCCATTTAGCTTTTTTAGTTTTAATCATCAAAAAATGGATGTCGTCGGCTGGATTCGAACTACAACACTCACGCACTACATGTAACCGCACAAACCATCTGGGCTAGCACATCTGATATGCTTGCTAACCTTGTTTTCTTCTTCTTGTTCGAGAGACACAACGCCAAGAAAAAAAAACACAGCACCTTCACTCTTTGGTTTATGTTATTTTGCACGGTTTTTGATACGGTTTCTAGTTTTCCTGTTTTGTTCATAAAAGACTAATATTTGTTTTTTAAAATTGTGCATAAATTTCAAAAAAAAAATGTTCATGCCTTTCAAACTTGGTCAGAATGTCAAAACACAAACAGTTTTTTTATAAAATAACAAAATTGTAAACATGTACATTTTTTAAAAAAACAGTAACGAATTTGGAATTCCAGAAGAATATGAAAAAAAAATTGAATTCCGAAATTTTTTAATTTATGAGAAATAGAAACAATAAATAGAATAAACGAAAAGTCAAAGAAGACAAAAAATGAACAAGAAAGAATATAAAAAGAGAAAAAGAAAAAACACGGTTCACGACCTTCGAGAATGTCCCAAAGCCGGAAAAAATGGCTGGGAAGCCAAGGTTCCCAAAACCGAGAAAACATTTTGGCAAATTTCCTTAGTGAACTTTTTTTTTGAAAATTTTCAGATCCATGAATATCTTGTAAAAAAATTGATGAACTTTTTTCAAATCCGAGAAAACCTTAGGGCTGGTTTTTTCTTCGGTTTTTACATGGGTTTTTATATTATTTTGTTTTTCTTTTCTTTTATTGATTTTGAAAAAAGTTCGTCAAAAAATCAAAATAAGGTTATCGATTTTGAAGGAAAGTTCATTGATTTGGGAAAAAATCACAAATTTGAAAAAAAAAACATTGATTTAGAAACAAAGTTCGTCAATTTTATAAAAAAGTTCAACAATTTTCAAAAACAAATCGCCAATTTGCGAAATAGTTCATGAATTTGAGAAGAGAACTGATCAATTTTAGGGAAAAAAAAGTTCACTGATTTGGAAAAAAAATTCAAGAATTTGAAATTTTGTCGTCATTTTCGAAAAAAGAAATCACTAATTATAAAAACTTCACGCATTTAAGAAACAAAAAACAAAAAAAAAATACCAAACAGAAAATGTTCTGCTTTTCCAGCGTCCTATTTTAAGTATTAAAAAATATAAACAACATATGACCTCCTGTTTCTGAGTTGGTTAGTGTGGGTGTGCTAATTCCTGGAGGACCTAGGTTCAAATCCTGCAGGACGCATGATTTTTTGCGGTTTCTTAAAAAAAGAAGGCTGAATGGGCCAGCCCGCGGCAGGGTGTGCACGTCCGGTTAATCTGAGCCGTGCTTGTGTTTAGGGGGGTGTACCGAAGCAGAAGTGAAAGTTTAATAGCTTCATATGCTCGGTTTCTTCAATATCTTTATACACTGTTCTAAGGTTAAATGAGCATGCACTGATCCACTCTTGAATTAATAGATTGACCATTTGCGAGTGATCATTGAGCGCACGCCGCGCGGTTAGGCTAGTAGTAGCTAGTTCTCTACGGAAACGTAAGACTGCAGTTTCTTTCTCTCTGTTTTGAGAGTAGCATGGTTCAGGCCTATCATTTATTTACAGAGCAAACACAGTATCATTTCCATACTACCAAGAATTGAGTGCTCAATATAGTTCTTGGTTTGTGTATTTGTGTATTGGCCTAACCTGCATCTGCACATAGGCTTCACAGAATATATGCAATGTCTTTGCTTGTTTTGAAGTTGTCATGATCAAGGGCTCTGAACCTGTTGCTCTGGTCAGAATGTGTTGTTGCAAATACAGTAAAAGTACTACTGTCGCCGATAAGTTAAACATGCAATTGCCTGCTTTATGATTTTAAAGTAGTTTATTTTCTAACCTATGCGTTTTATTCAGAAACAAGGTTGCCACAAGATACTTCCACTCACAAAGCAAAACATAATATTCAGTTCAGAGATATGCATGCATACATTATTCAGTAAATCAATCACCGCAATTTCTGTGGAAAGAGACGGAATGAATGGAAATCATTTGCTTTAACCGTTCGACAAATGCTTTAACCGTTCGACAAACAGATCCGACATTAATTTAAATTAAAACATACGATGAGCCGAACTCACAGTCGGAAAAAGAGTCTTGAACCTAAATCGCCGCTTACAAAGCGGAAGAACTCTCAAACTCATGCAAAGAACAGATGACCGTACAGCTTGAAGTATCTGACTTTCTTGATCGCCCTCTCCGCGGCCACCTTCTCGTGGTCGCTCCAGCCGTTCTCCTGCGGTGCCACCACCTCCCAGCCGCCCCCGAGTCCCCTGTCGTCGATGCGGCCGCCCTTCATCAGCACGACGCACCTCAGCGCCTTGCACGTCTTCATGACGAGCCTGACCAGGCACGCCTGCGTCGGCGTCAGCTCGAACCCGACGACCACCAGCTCCTTGAGGTGACGGTGACGGTACTTGGACGGACGCCACATGATGTCGACGTCGCGCGGCGAGTCCTCGGCGCAGGGGGTGACGCTCACGTGGAGGACTTCGAGCGACGGCGCCGCCTCGAGGAGGAGGTACGCCCACGACACGTCCCAGTTGGAAGGCACGTCCGCCATCAGCAGCCTGCGCAGGACGGGGAACGGCGTCACGCCGTCGAGCCACGGCTCCACCCACCTGTAGGTACCCGTGAACCGGAGGACGAGGTCCGTGACCGACACGGCCGCAGGGTTAACCGCCACCAGGAGCTCATCGAGCGTATAGTCGTACTGGTCGTCCCAGGGGTCGCCTTCCAGGATGAAGAATCCTAGGCTGAGGACTACGTGCGCCAGGCGCGGGATGATGCCGAATGCCAGACTGACGGGGCTGCCGCTGCACTCCAGGCGCTCCAGCGCCGGGAGAGCGAGCAGCCGGATCGCCTGGAACGAGCAGTGGTAGACGACGAGCTCAATGATCCCCGACGCCGGCGCGTCCACCTCCATGACGCTGGGTATGTTGTTGTCGGTTTCGGAGTGGCAGCGCCTGAGGTGCACGGACCGCAGCCCCGGGCACCTGGAAAACACACCGGCGTAGGCCGCCACAGGCACCGATGGGCTGATATCCTGAAGGACGAGCGCAGTGAGCTTGCCGTACCTGTGCAGCGGCGGAAGGAGGCTGCAACCTCCGAGAGTGAGGCTGCGGATGAGTTGTGCCGACTCGTCGTTGAGGAAATGCTGAGGGAAGAAGTAAGCGATATGGTGCGCCACCGGCTTGACTATGACCTCCAGGTCCTCCACGCCCCAGCTTCTGACCGCTGTGCCGATCAGGCGGTCAACGAGAGCGGTTTCGTCCGGGTCGAAGAACTCGAGCCGGAGCCTCCTGCCGGGCTGGGGAATATAGCTACCGTCGGCGTGGGCCGCTTCCATGAATCTGTCAATGGCGTCGTTGTACCTGGCCATGACGGCCGGCGCGTATTGCTCCAGGAAGACGGGAGACTGTTGGTACACCGGCGGTGGAAACATGTCGGTGACCCTAAACTCGAGTGCGTTGAGGAGGCGGGGGAGGTGCGTCCAGCGCTTGGCTAGGACGGTGGTGGCGAGCGCGGAGCGGGTGTCTAGGCCATCCAGGATGGTCACAAGGAGTTCGTCGGGCAGCGCACTGAGGCGGTCCACGCCCGACTGCTGCCGCTGCCCAGGCGAGAGCGTGGCCATGGGAAGGTAGGATGGAGCATGGTAACGCTGGGACTCATATATATATATGAAGTCCTCGCAAGCATACGGGTAAAAATGGTAGGAAACACAATTTGAAACAAAACAAAAGTAGAAGAGTGTCACACACTCACACTTGGATTGATTTCATATGTAGCAATGTACGGGACAATTGTTACGTGCTGGTAAAAATGGTATGAATCGCAATCAGGTATAATGTGGCCATGTAGACAACATATGAGGCAGTTGTTACATGCGAGTAAAGATGTCAAGAATCACAATTAGGTGAACGGTTTTTTTTTTAGGAGTCGCATTTTGCAAAATCAAACTAGAAGAATTCACACTTGGATTCATTTCATCTATGAGAAACATATGAGATATGTTAGGAACCGCAATGCATATAAATGGGATTAAAAAATAATGGAGTATGTCAACAATACTAGTAAAGTGGTACACATATACCTTATTGAAATTGGCATTACACACAAAATATAAATTACTTAGACTTTGCTAAAAAAATTAAACAAGCTTCCGTACTAAAGGAATGGATGAATTGAGATGTTGCCCTAGCTCAAGTAGGGGCGTGTTCATATCTTAATGGAAGGTTTCTCAAGTTACCTCGCAGACAAAAAAAATTGGAAGTCCACCAAATACTTATTGATCTTTGATAATTTGTTTTGGTGCAAATGACCAAAGAACAGTTTTATTAAAGGCATGTAAAGTGGTTGATAAGACAGTCTTATCTTAAGCCTTGAATATAATTTAGAGATGACAATAAAAACATATCTATAATGGGTTATCTCTTAGTCTTATCTTCAATAACTAGTTATTTCTAAAAACGTGGTGAGACATATGGTGCTAAGAGATCATCTCTTAAATAAGAGAAGACAAGCATTTTCTTATGGTTTCTCTCTCCTGTACCTCAACGTTTATCCTACGTGGTACTCCTAACATAGGACCATTGTACATGCCCTAAGGTAGAGTCAAAGATCTAACTCAGGTTGTCGGGCCCACTGTTGGTGAGGCTAGTAAGCAACTTGGTGTCTTGTATTTACTGGCAAAACATCTATCTTACAAGAAAAAGATATCATGTTAGGAATTGGTGCAACATGTTTGCCCCTTTCAATTTCTTACTCTATCCACTTGCATACTAGATCTTTTTTGACCGGTTTATTGATTTTATAATAACATGGTTGCAGGCATGCTAGTTGCTACAAAGGTTGGGGGTAATGAAGTTCCTAGTTTCTAAAGAAACACATATGTTAGCTTTTACAAGGTGGCTAGGGTTATGCGGTGTTCGACACTTGATATCACGCCTCGTCAACTGAACAACTCTTCCTCGTCAACATGAATATAACAGAAAGAAAGCAAGGAAGAGAATGCAACTACACATACATATAGATGGTAAAAGCTACTGAACACATGAATACTTTGTTTTGTGGGAAAAACAACAACAAAAAGAAGAAGAAGAAGAAGAAGAAGAAGAAGAAGAAGAAGAAGAAGAGAAGAAGAAGAGGAAGAAGAAGAAGAAGAAGAAGAAGAAGAAGCAGGAGGAGGAGGAGGAAGGAAGAAGGAGGAAATACAACAATCCTATGGAGATGTGAAAAATGTGTGATCTCTCGAATGTTACCAAACAAAAGGGATTAATAATCATGATGTTGTTGTTGCGGTAAATGTTTATCCAAACAAATCAAGGAAACACAATTATAAGAACATATTTATCCAAGAAATACGACTAATATTTACACATATTGATAAATATATTTGTATTTGGAAGGGTTTATACCTTCATTTTTTTCATGTCAATTTGTCTTTGTCTCTCCAGGGAGCTTTAAGTTTGATTTAGGATTCAGTAGATCCTAGGAGTCAAAATAAGGGTGTTGATGGGTTAGCGTTGGATAGGAGAGGTAGCGAGAGAGACACCAAGAGGGGTCATGAGGAAAGCGCGATGGTGGCAATGACTATAGGTGGGAAATTTTATCTTGGGAGGCAATGAATCCAAACCTAACGATGAACCAAGGGAGATGATGACGGTGACAAATAGACGATGAGCAGGCAAGGAAGGACGAGGTGAAGTGTGGTGTTGGTGCTGCTCTTGGATTTAAAGGCCACAATTTGTGAGGGGAGATCTTGCATGGTTGTACTAACGCAAAGGGTAAGAAAAACTTGGCGGCGGGGAGGAGGCGAGCGTTGGGGGAGGGGAGAGGGAGTCTCTAGGGTTAGAGATTCATGATTGGCTTATATAGAGAATTTGTGGAGTGAATTGGAAAATCAGGTCCATGACTCGATTTATATATGGAAACAAAGAGCCAGCGGTTATCAAATATGTGTGTTCATATCTAAGGGGAAATGTTCTAAAATGTACATGTACACCTGGTGATTACTCACATGATGCTTCTAGGCGATCGGTTGATGGATTATTAGTTTGCAAAAATTAATGTTGTTAGCTAAAGGATCTAAGATGTCGACTGGGGGTGACTACAAAATTTTATCTTTTATTTGCAATAGGTGAATGTGGATGAAGTTAGTTATGTACATGTGCAAATACACGATACAAACCTGTATGACAGGATAACGCTAGGTACACTAGATGCTCAAGTAAACAAAGCTAGCAATAATTTACAAAAGTAAAGGTGGAGGCAGAGATAACCACAAGTCAGAGACGAATGATTTATCCCAAGATCACACTCTTGGGGGAGTTATAATCTCCGCTGGAGATTCATGGCGAACACAAGTACCACCAACAACACAAAGTCTCGCCTTCTTCTCCTTTGAGATTCCCACACAAAGTAGGAGCTCAAATCTCCAGTGTAAACCTCGAGGTAGCCCCCAAATCTTCACAAACTTCTGTGGAGATCAATCCACAACTTGGAATACCTAAACAAGTGTATCTAAACAAGCTTTTATGCTAAAAGAATGGATGAATTGAGATGTTGCAGTAGCTCAAGTAGTGGTCCGTTCATATCTTAATGAAAGATTTTCTATGTTACCTCACAAACAAAAAAAATTGGAAATCCACCAAATAGTTTTGATCTATGATAATTTATTTTTGTGAAAATGATCAAAGGACGGTTTATCAATGTAGAGTTGAAGATCTAACTCAGGTTATCAATCTCACCATTTATGATGCCAGTGAGACCCTCTGTGTCTTCTTTTTATTGCAAAACATTGATCTTACAAGAAATAGATATTATGTTAGGACTTGGCGCATCCCATTTGCCCTTTTCAATTTCTTTCTCTATTCACTCATATACTCGATCTTTTCTTCCCGTTTTATTGCTTTTATAATAATATGGTTGCGCGCATCCTAGTTGCTACAAAGGTTGGGGTTAATGAAGTTTGAATTTTCTAAAGGAACACATATGTTAGCTCTTACATAGTGGCTAGGGTTATGTGGTGGTAGACATCGACATCATGTCTCGTCAATCGTACAACTCTTCCTCGTCAATGTGACTATAACAAAGAGAAAGAAGGAAGGGAGGAAAAGCAACTATTGTACGAAGATGTGATAATAAGATCTGCACATACATATATACAGTAAAAGCTAGTGAACACGTGAATAGTTTGTTTTGTGGGAAAAGCAAGTGACTACAATAAGAAGAAAGAAGAAGGAAGGAAACACAACTACCCTATAGAGATGTGAAAAATGTGTGATCTCTCGAACCATACCAAACAAAAGGGACTGGTCTTGATATTGCAGCGATAAATTTTCATCCAGAAAAATCTAGGGAACACAATTATATGAACATCTTTATTCGCAAACTCAAATTGATGGGATGACTATACGACTAATATCTAAACATATTGCTAAATATATTTTTTATTTGTTAGATTGTATACCTTCATTTTCTTCACAACAACTTTGTCTTCATCTCCACAGAGCTTTTTTCAGGGGCAAGGATAAAAGTTTGATTTAGGATCCAATAGCTTCTAGGGTTCAAAATAAGGGTGTTGATGGCTTAACAGTGGGTAGGAGAGATAGCGAGAGAGAGACCAAGAGGGGTCACGAGGAAAGCCTGGTGGTGGCAATGATAATAGGTGGTGAATTTTTATCATGGGCGGCGAGGAATCCAAACCTAACGATGAAGGTGACAAATAGAACGACGACGAGCAGGCAAGGAAGGATGAGATGAAGTATGGCGTCATTGCCGCTCTTCATTTTAGATCCCACAATTTAGGAGGGGATATCTCGTGTGGTTGTACTAACATCAAGGGTAACAACAACATGGCGGCAGGGAGGACGTGCGCGTTGGGTGCGGGGATGGGGAGTATCTAGCGTTAGGGATTCATGTTTGGCTTATATAGAGCACTGGTGGAGTGAATGGGGGAAAATCAACGGTCCATAACTCAATTGATATGGCAACAAATATCAAACGATTATCAAATAGGCATGTTCATATTTTAGGGGAAAGGGTCTAAAATGTACATGTACACTTGGCGATAACTGAGTTGAATGCTTATAAGTGATCACTCGATAAATTATTAGTTTGCAACGCATGTTGTTAACTGAATGATCTAAGATGTCGACTCAAGGGGGATGAATAGGTGGCTACAAAGTTTATCTTTTATTTTCAAATTTAGGGGAATGTGGGTGAAGTTAGATATGTAAATGTGCAACTGTGTGATACAACCTATATGACAAGATAAAGCTAGCAACACAAGATACATATATAAACAGAGCTAGAAATAATTTACAAAAGTAAAGGTGAAGGAAGAGATAACCGCAAGTCAGAGACGAAGGATTTGTCCCAAGTTCATACTACTGTGGGAGTTCTATTCTCTGTTGGAGAGGCATGGCGAACTCCAAGTACCCCCAACAACACAATGTCTCGCTTTCTTCTCTTTTGAGCTTCCCACACAAAGTAGGAGCTCAAACCTGAGGTAGCCTCCAAATCTTCACAAACTTATTTGGTCCAAAATTTGGATTCTTCCATAAGTATCCAAATGTCTAGGAGTCCTCACAACTCCAAGAGTAACAAGATCAATGCTACTTGTGAGCTGCGTTTGGGATTTTCTCCAAAAAGGAGGCGAGATGCAATACAATAGAGATAAGTATTTCCCTCAATGAGAAGCAAAGATTTATCGAACCAATAGGAGAATCACGCAAAGCCTCGTGAACAGCGCCCACTGATACATCTCCAATGTATCTATAATTTTTTATTGTTCCATGTTATTATAGTATCAATCCTGGATGTTTTATATGCAATTATATATCATTTTTTGGGACTAACCTATTAACCTAGTGCGTGCTACCTCTTGAGCACTGCGTTGGTTTTCCCTTGAAGAGGAAATGGTGATGAGTAAAATAGCGTAAGTATTTCTCTCAGTTTTTCAGAACCAAGGTATCAATCCAGTAGGAGACCACGCTCAAGTCCCGCGCACCTACACAAACAAATAAGAACCTTGCAACCAACGCGATAAAGGGGTTGTCAATCCCTTCACGGCCACTTGCAAAAGTGAGATCTGATAGAGATGATAAGATAATATTTTTGGTATTTTTATGATAACGACTAAAAGTAAAGAAAGCAAAAATAAATGGCTCTAGAAAAAGCTTGTTGACGGGAGATTAATATGATGGAAAATAGACCCGAGGGCCATAGGTTTCACTAGTGGCTTCTCTCAAGATAGCATAAGTATTACGGTGGGTGAACAAATTACTGTCGAGCAATTGATAGAATTGAGCATAGTTATGAGAATATCTAGGTATGATCATGTATATAGGCATCACGTCCGTGACAAGTAGACTGACTCCTGCCTGCATCTACTACTATTACTCCACACATCGAACGCTATCCAGCATGCATCTAGAGTATTAAGTTCATAAAAACAGAGTAACGCTTTAAGCAAGATGACATGATGTAGAGGGATACACTCATGCAATATGATATAAATCCCATATTTTTATCCTCGATGGCAACAATACAATACGTGTCATTTCCCCTACTGTCACTGGGATCGAGCACCGCAAGATTGAACCCAAAGCTAAGAACTTATCCTATTGCAAGAAAGATCAATCTAGTAGGCCAAACCAAACTGATAATTCGAAGAGACTTGCAAATATAACCAATCATATATAAAAGAATTCAGAGGAGATTGAAATATTGTTCATAGATAATCTTGATCATAAACCCACAATTCATAGGATCTCGACAAACACACCGCAAAAGAAGATTACATCGAATAGATCTCCAAGAGAACCGAGGAGAACTTTGTATTGAGATCCAAAGAGAGAGAAGAAGCCATCTAGCTAATAACTATGGACCCGAAGGTCTGAGGTAAACTACTCACACATCATCGGAGAGGCTATGGTGTTGATGTAGAAGCCCTCCACGATCGATGCCCCCTCCGGCGGAGCGCCGGAAAAGGCCCTGTCGGTGTCAAAACCGGCGGATCTCAGGTAGGGGGTCCCAAACTGTGCGTCTAGGCGGATGGTAAAAGGAGACAAGGGACACGATGTTTTTACCCAGGTTCGGGCCCTCTCGATGGAGGTAAAACCCTACTCCTGCTTGATTAATATTGATGATATGGGTAGTACAAGAGTAGATCTACCACGAGATCAGAGAGGCTAAACCCTAGAAGCTAGCCTATGGTATGATTGTTGTTCGTCCTACGGACTAAAACCCTCCGGTTTATATAGACACCGGAAAGGGCTAGGGTTACACAGAGTCGGTTACAATGGGAGGAGATCTATATATCCGTGTCACCAAGCTTGCCTTCCACGCCAAGGAAAGTCCCATCCGGACACGGGACGAAGTCTTCAATTTTGTATCTTCATAGTCCAGGAGTCCGGCCAAAGGTTATAGTCCAGCCATCCGGACACCCCCTAATCCAGGACTCCCTCAGTAGCCCCCGAACCAGGCTTCAATGACGATGAGTCTGGCGCGCAGATTGTCTTCGGCATTGCAAGGCGGGTTCTCCTCCAAATTATGTGTACCTGTTGAATAGTATCCGGCTTCTCGTGAATATTGCGCTCCTTGGCTTCCACGCCCAATAATGGTCGTCTTCCACATGTCAAACGAATGTGAAAAGCCAGGGTGTTTTTACATTTACCCCCCTAGCTGCGCAAATGAGCTGCCTATAAAAGAGACGAGGATTTAGATCCGAATCACACCATCTTCCTTCATGAGCATTCATCGAGCGCATCCGGCTGAGATCCATTCCATCATGGCGGTCGACGCAGCTCCTGCTCTCGCCCTCCCAGCCCTCACACGGAGGTTGGGAGAGATGTTAAAATCCCGCACAGCAAGCTAGTGACGCCCAAACCAAGGGATTCCTTCCCCAGTCTTCATGGTCCCGGTTCGAGCGGACTTGCCACCTATAATGGCGGAGAGCAAGCGGAGAGCGTCCCGATCCCTCCAAAGGAGAGCGGGTATGCCTTGTCCCTTATCTCGATAAGAGGGCTCGGATTTCCAATCCATCCGTTTCTCTGGGGCCTCGGAGTTCTACGGCCTCCGGTTGCACAACCTTACGCCCGCCTCCATATTGCATATTTGCGCGCCGTAGCCCTTTGCGAGCTGTTTTGGGCATCGAGGCTCATTTCGCTGTTGTGGAAGAAGTTGTTCTGCCTTGTGCCCCGTTCTCAGGAGGGGTCAATATATCAAGTGGGCGGAGCCGAACTATGCGCATCGCCGGGACCGGATATCTATCCGAAACCCCAAGGAAGGCGTCCGAAGACTGGCCTTTAGAATGGTTTTATATAGAAGACGTCCCCCAGCCGGACCCTGTTCGGATCGGCCTCCCCGAGTTCAATAATGCTCCTTTGAAGAAGCACCTAAGCTGGCGTCCACGGAGCCCTCAGAGGGAAAATGACAAGGACGTCCTTTACCTGATGAGCCGGATAAGGTTGTTAGCTCATTCCGGACTGACCATGATCGGGGTCATGGCCACATGCATTATCTTGGGGTGCAGTTGCTTGAGATAGAGGCCACCCCATGTGGGATTGCAACAGGGAGGATGATGCCACCCGCTGCGGCCGTAAGGGGCCGGGATCGGTTGCCGCTCTGACGAAGATCTTGTCCGCATTGTACAAGGGAGAAGAGGAGGAGTTCCTCCGCGTCAATCCACAGGGCGGATTTTCTATGTACAATCCTCCAAGCTGGGTAAGCGGACACTTCTTTTGCCCATCCGTTCCATATTCCCATAGTTAAGTACCTTATCTTGTGATTTCGACGCAGGAATTGCGCCGGGCCGTAAAGGATATAAACAGCCCTCCTCCACAACTCGAGGATCCGGAACGGTCCCTCGATCCGGCCTCCCAAGAGGATCCGGACATATCCGTGGAGCTGATCGATGGGGTATTTCACCAACTGAGCATCAACAATGCCTTGGTGGCTATTACTGTAGGGGAACGTAGCAGAAATTCAAAATTTTCCTACGTGTCACCAAGATCTATCTATGGAGAAACCAGCAACGAGGGGAAGGAGAGTGCATCTACATACCCTTGTAGATCACTAAGCGGAAGCGTTCATGTGAACGGGGTTGATGGAGTCGTACTCGTCGTGATTCAAATCACCGATGATCCTAGTGCCGAACGGACGGCACCTCCGCGTTCAACACACGTACAACCCGGTGACGTCTCCCACGCCTTGATCCAGCAAGGAGAGAGGGAGAGGTTGAGGAAGACTCCATCCAGCAGCAGCACAACGGCGTGGTGGTGATGGAGGAGCGTGGCAATCTAGCAGGGCTTCGCCAAGCACCACGGGAGAGGAGGAGGAGGAGAGGTAGGGCTGCGCCTGGAGAGAGAGAGGCTCTCGTGTCTTGGGCAGCCCCCATGGCTCAAGTATTTATAGGGGGAAAGGGGGCTGCGCCCCCTTTAGGGTTTCCCACCCCCAAGGGGTGCGGCCAGCCCTAGATCCCATCTAAGGGGGCAGGCCAAGGGGGAAGAGAGGGGAGGCGCGCCTGGGGTGGGCCTTAGGGCCCATCTGCCCTAGGGTTTGCCCCCTCCCATTCTCCCTTGCGCCTTGGGCCTCTTGTGGGGGGCGCACCAGCCCCTTGGGGCTGGTTCCTCCCACACTTGGCCCACGAGCCTTCTGGGGTTGGTGGCCCCACTTGGTGGACCCCGGGACCCTCCGGTGGTCCCAGACGTTCTGGAAAACCCGAAACTTTTCCGGTGACCAAAACAGACTTCCATATATAAATCTTTACCTCCGGACCATTCCGGAACTCCTCGTGACGTCCAGGATCTCATCCGGACTCGGACAACATTCGTAACCACATACAAACTTCCTTTATAACCCTAGCGTCATCGAACCTTAGTGTGTAGACCCTACGGGTTCGGGAGACATGTAGACATGATCGAGGCGTTCTCGGTCAATAACCAACAGCGGGATCTGGATACCCATGTTGGCTCCCACATGTTCCACGATGATCTCATCGGATGAACCACGATGTCAAGGACTCAATCGATCCGTATACAATTCCCTTTGTGCGGCGGTATTGTACTTGCCCGAGATTCGATCGTCGGTATCCGATACCTTGTTCAATCTCGTTACCGGCAAGTCTCTTTACTCGTTCGTAACACATCATCCCGTGATCAACTCTTTGATCACATTGTGCACATTATGATGATGTCCTACCGAGTGGGCCCAGAGATACCTCTCCGTCACACGGAGTGACAAATCCAGTCTCGATTTGTGCCAACCCAATGAGACACTTTTGGAGATACCAGAGTGCACCTTTATAGCCACCCGATTCGTTGTGACGTTTGGTACACCCAAAGCATTCCTACGGTATCCGGAGTTGCACAATCTCATGGTCTAAGGAAAAGATACTTGACATTAGAAAAGCTTTAGCATACTGAACTACACGATCTACGTGCTAGGCTTAGGATTGGGTCTTGTCCATCACATCATTCTCCAAATGATGTGATCCCGTTATCAACAACATCCAATGTCCATGGTCAGGAAACCGTAACCATCTATTGATCAACGAGCTAGTCAACTAGAGGCTTACTAGGGACATGGTGTTGTCTATGTATCCACACATGTATTGCGGTTTCCGGTCAATACAATTATAGCATGAATAATAAACGATTATCATGAACAAGGAAATATAATAATAACTAATTTATTATTGCCTCTAGGGCATATTTCCAACAGTCTCCCACTTGCACTAGAGTCAATAATCTAGTTCACATCGCTATTTGGTCAATACTCATAGGTCACATCTCCATGTGACCAACATCCAAGAGTTTACTAGTGTCACTAAACTAGTTCACATCATCATGTGATTACGACTCAATGAGTTCTGGGGTTTGATCATGTTTTGCTTGTGAGAGAGGTTTTAGTCAACGGGCCTGCAACATTCAGATCCGTTTGTACTTCGCAAATCTCTATGTCATATTGTAAATGCTGCTTCCACGCTCCACTTGGAGCTATTCCAAATGGTTGCTCCACTATACGTATCCGGTTTGCTACTCAGAGTCACTCGGATAGGTGTTAAAGCTTGCATCGACGTAACCCTTTATGCCGAACTCTTTATTACCTCCATAATCGAGAAACATGTCCTCATTTACTCCAAGGACAATTTTGACCGCTGTCCAATGATCCATTCTGGATCACTCTTGTACCCCTTGCGGACTCATGGCAAGGCACACTTCAGTGTGGTACACAAAGATAGCATACTCTGAGCCTATGTCCGAAGCATAGGGGACGACCTTCGTCCTTTCTCTCTCTTCTGCCGTGGTCGAGCTTTAACTCTTAACTTCATACCTTACAACTCAGGCAAGAACTCCTTCTTTGGTCGATCCATCTTGAACACCTTCAAGATCATGTCAAGGTATGTGCTCATTTGAAAGTACCATTTAGCTTTTTTATCTATCCTCATAGATCTTGATGCTCAATGTTCAAGCAGCTTAATTCAGGTTTTCTATTGAAAAACACTTTTCAAATAACCCTATATGCTTTCCAGAAATTCTACATCATTTCCGATCAACAATATGTCATTCACATATACTTATCAGAAATTCTATAGTGCTCCCACTCACTTCTTTGGAAATACAAGTTTCTCATAAACTTTGTATAAACCCAAAATCTTTGATCATCTCATCAAAGCGCACATTCCAACTCCGAGATGCTTACTCCGGTCCTTAGAAGGATCATTTGGAGCCAAGATACCTTTAGCATCCTTAGGATCGACAAAACCTTTCTGATTGTATCTCATACAACCTTTCCTTACGAAGACTGGTAAGGAAACTGTTTTTGACATCCATCTGCCAGATTTCATAAATGCAGCTAATGCTAACATGATTCTGACGGACTTAAGCATCGCTACGGATGAGAAAAACTCATCGTAGTCAACTCCTTGAACTTGTGAAAAACTCTTCGCCACAAGTCGAGCTTCATAGACGGTGACATTACCGTCCACGTCCGTCTTCTTCTTAAAGATCCATTTATCTCAACGGCTTGCCTATCGGGCAAGTCCACCAAAGTCCATGCTTTGTTCTGATACATGGATCCTATCTCGGATTTCATGGCTTCTAACCATTTGTTGGAATATGGGCCCACCATTGCTTCTCCATAGCTCGTAGGTTCATTGTTGTCTAGCAACATGACATTCAAGACAGGATCACCGTACCACTCAAGCAAAGACGCGTCCTTGTCGCCCCACGAGGTTCGGTAGTGACTTGATCCGAAACTTCATGATCACTATCATAAGCTTCTACTTCAATTGGTGTAGGTGCCACGGAACAACTTCCGTGCCTGCTACAAACTAGTTGAAGTGACGGTTCAATAACCTCATCAAGTCTCCACCATCCTCCCACTCAACTTTTCGAGACAAACTTTTCCTCGAGAAAGGACCTGATTCAAGAAACAATCCTTATTGCTTTCGGATCTGAATTAGGAGGTATACCCAACTGTTTTGGGTGTCCTATGAAGATGCATTTTATCTGCTTTGGGTTCGAACTTATCAACCTGAAATTTTTCACATAAGCATCGCAGCCCCAAACTTTTAAGAAAGGACAGCTTAGGTTTCTCTAAACCATAGTTCATACGGTGTCATCTCAACGGAATTACGTGGTGCCCTATTTAAAGTGAATGTGGTTGTCTCTAATGCCTAACCCATAAACAATAGTGGTAATTCGATAAGAGACATCATGGTACGCATCATATCCAATATGGTGCAACTATGATGTTTGGACACACCATCACACTATGGTGTTCCAGGAGGTATTTATTGTGAAACAATTTCCACAATGTCTTAATTGCGTGCCAAAGCTCATAACTCAGATACTCATCTCTATGATCATATCATAGACATTTTATCCTCTTGTCACGATGATCTTCAACTTCACTCTGAAATTACTTGAACCATTCAATAATTCAGACATGTATTTCATCAAGTAAATACACTCAATATCTACTCAAATCATCCATGAAGTAAGAACATAACGATATTCATTTGATGCCTCAAAGACTCATTGGACTGCACACATCAAAATGTGTTACTTCCAACAAGTTGCTATCTTGTTCCATCTTCTTTGAAACCGAGGTTTTTCAGTCATTTTGCCCATGTGGTATGATTTGCATATCTCAAGTGATTCAAAATCAAGTGAGTCCAAACGATCCATCTGCATGGAGTTTCTTCATGCGTATACACCAATAGACATGGTTCGCATGTCTCAAACTTTTCAAAAACGAGTGAGCCCAAAGATCCATCAACATGGAGCTTCTTCATGCGTTTTATACCAATATGACTTACATGGCAGTGCCACAAGTAAGTGGTACTATCATTACTATCTTATATCTTTTGGCATGTAAATGTATATCACTACGATCGAGATTCAATAAACCATTCATTTTAGGTGCAAGACCATTGTAGGTATTATTCAAATAAATAGAGTAACCATTATTCTCCTTAAATGAATAACCGTACTACGATAGACATAATCCAATCATGTCTATGCTCAACGCAAACACCGAATAACAATTATTTAGGTTTAACACCAATCTCGATGGTAGAGGGAGCATGCGATGCTTGATCACATCAACCTTGGAAACACTTCCAACACATATCGTCTGCTCACCTTTAGCTAGTCTCCGTTTATTCCGTAGCTTTTATTTCGAGTTACTAACACTTAGCAACCGAACCGGTATCTAATACCCTGGTGCTACTAGGAGTACTAGTAAAGTACACATTAACATAATGTATATCCAATATACTTCTATCGACCTTGCCAGCCTTCTCATCTACCAAGTATCTAGGGTAATTCTGCTCCAGTGGTTGTTCCTTATTATAGAAGCACTTAGTCTCGGTTTGGGTTCAACCTTGGGTTTCTTCTTTGAGCAAGAATCGATTTGCCGTTTCATGAAGTGTCCCTTCTTGCCCTTGCCCTTCTTGAAACTAGTGGTTTCACCAACCATCAACAATTGATGCTCCTTCTTGATTTCTACATTCGCGGTGTCAAACATTGCGAATAGCTCAAGGATCATCATATCTATCCCTGATATGTTATAGTTCATCACGAAGCTTCTAGCAGCTTGGTGGCAATGACTTTGGAGAATCATCACTATCTCATCTGGAAGATCAACTCCCACTCGGTTCAAGTGATTGTTGCACTTCAGACAATCTGAGCACAAGCTCAACGATTGAGCTTTTCTCCCTTAGTTTGCAGGCTAAGACAATCGTCGGAGGTCTTATACCTCTTGACGTGGGCACGAGCCTGAAATCCCAATTTCAGCCCTCGAAACATCTCATATGTTCCGCGACGTTTCAAAACGTCTTTGGTGCCTCAACTCTAAACCGCTTAACCGAACTATCACGTAGTTATCAAAACGTGTATGTCCGATGTTCGCAACATCCACAAACGACGTTTGGGGTTCAGCCACGAGCGGTGCATTAAGGACATAAGCTTTCTATTGTCCGCATAATCGCCATCTGTCAACTTCCAACTATATTTTCTCTAGGAACATATCTAAACAGTGGAACTAAAGCGCGAGCTTCGACATTATTTGCAAAAGGTCTTTGACTATGTTCAGGATAATTAAGTTCATCTTATGAACTCCCACTCGAGATAGACATCCCTCCGGTCATCTAAGTGATTACATGATCCGAGTCAACTAGGCCGTGTCCGATCATCACGTGAGACGGACTAGTCATCATCGGTGAACATCTTCATGTTGATCGTATCTACTATACGACTCATGCTCGACCTTTCGGTCTCTGTGTTCCGAGGCCATGTCTGTACATGCTAGGCTCGTCAAGTTAACCCTAAGTGTTTTGCGTGTGTAAATCTGTCTTACACCCGTTGTATGTGAACGTAAGAATCCATCACACCCGATCGTCACGTGGTGCTTAGAAGCGACGAACTTTAGCAACGGTGCACAGTTAGGGGGGAACACTTCTTGAAATTGTTGTAAGGGATCATCTTATTTACTACCGTTGTTCTAAGTAAACAAGATGCATAAACATAATAAACATCACATGCAATTATATAGTAGTGACATGATATGGCCAATATCATATAGCTCCATTGATCTCCATCTTCGGGGCTCCATGATCATCATCGTCACCGGCATGACACCATGATCTCCATCATCATGATCTCCATCATCGTGTCTCCATGAAGTTGTCTCACCAACTATATTACTTCTACTACTATGGCTACGGTTAGCAATAAAGTAAAGTAATTACATGGCGTTGTTCAATGACACGCAGGTCATACAATAAATAAAGACAACTCCTATGGCTCCTGCGGTTGTCATACTCATCGACATGCAAGTCGTGATTCCTATTACAAGAACATGATCAATCTCATACATCACATATCATTCATCACATTCTTCTTGGCCATATCACATCACATAGCATACCCCTGAAAAAACAAGTTAGACGTCCTCTAATTGTTGTTTGCATGTTTTACGTGGCTGCTATGGGTTACTAGCAAGAACGTTTCTTACCTACGCAAAACCACAACGTGATATGTCAATTGCTATTTACCCTTCATAAGGACCCTTTTCATCGAATCCGTTCCGACTAAAGTGGAGAGGCGGCACCGCTAGCCACCTTATGCACCAAGTGCATGTCGGTCGGTGGAACTGTCTCACGAAGAATACGTGTAAGGTCGGTCCGGCCGCTTCATCCCACAATACCGTCGAAACAAGATTGGACTAGTAACGATAAGCATATTGAACATCATCAACGCCCACAACTACTTTGTGTTCTACTCGTGCAAAGAATCTACATAATAGACCTAGCTCGATACCCTTTGTAGGGGAACGTGCAGAAATTCAAAATTTTCCACGTGTCACCAAGATCTATCTATGGAGAAACCAGCAACGAGGGAAGAAGAGTGCATCTACATACCCTTGTAGATCGCTAAGCGGAAGCGTTCATGTGAACAGGGTTGATGGAGTCGTACTCGTTGTGATTCAAATCACCGATGATCCTAGTGCGAACGGACGGCACCTCCGCGTTCAACACACGTACAGCCCGGTGGCGTCTCACGCCTTGATCCAGCAAGGAGAGAGGAGAGGTTGAGGAAGACTCCATCCAGCAGCAGCACAACGGCGTGGTGGTGATGGAGGAGCGTGGCAATCCAGCAGGGCTTCGCCAAGCACCACGGGAGAGGAGGAGGAGGAGAGGTAGGGCTGCGCCTGGAGAGGGAGAGGCACTCGTGTCTTGGGCAGCCCCCATGGCTCAAGTATTTATAGGGGGAAAGGGGGCTGCGCCCCCTTTAGGGTTTCCCACCCCTAAGGGGTGCGGCCAGCCCTAGATCCCATCTAAGGGGGGCGGCCAAGGGGGAAGAGAGGGGAGGCGCGCCTGGGGTGGGCCTTAGGGCCCATGTGCCCTAGGGTTTGCCCCCTCCCACTCTCCCTTGCGCCTTGGGCCTCTTGTGGGGGGCGCACCAGCCCCCTTGGGGCTGGTTCCCTCCCACACTTGGCCCACGCAGCCTTCTGGGGTTGGTGGCCCCACTTGGTGGACCCCCGGGACCCTCCCGGTGGTCCCGGTACGTTACCGGAAAAACCCGAAACTTCTCCGGTGACCAAAACAGGACTTCCCATATATAAATCTTTACCTCCGGACCATTCCAGAACTCCTCGTGACGTCCGGGATCTCATCCGGGACTCCGAACAACATTCGGTAACCACATACAAACTTCCTTTATAACCCTAGAGTCATCGAACCTTAAGTGTGTAGACCCTACGGGTTCGGGAGACATGTAGACATGACCGAGACGTTCTCCGGTCAATAACCAACAGCGGGATCTGGATACCCATGTTGGCTCCCACATGTTCCACGATGATCTCATCGGATGAACCACGATGTCAAGGACTCAATCGATCCGTATACAATTCCCTTTGTGCGGCGGTATTGTACTTGCCCGAGATTCGATCGTCGGTATCCGATACCTTGTTCAATCTCGTTACGGCAAGTCTCTTTACTCGTTCCGTAACACATCATCCCGTGATCAACTCTTTGATCACATTGTGCACATTATGATGATGTCCTACCGAGTGGGCCAGAGATACCTCTCCGTCACACGGAGTGACAAATCCGATCTCGATTCGTGCCAACCCAACAGACACTTTCGGAGATACCATAGTGCACCTTTATAGCCACCCGATTGCGTTGTGGCGTTTGGTACACCCAAAGCATTCCTACGGTATCCGGAGTTGCACAATCTCATGGTCTAAGGAAAAGATACTTGACATTAGAAAAGCTTTAGCATACGAACTACACGATCTTTGTGCTAGGCTTAGGATTGGGTCTTGTCCATCACATCATTCTCCAAATGATGTGATCCCGTTATCAACGACATCCAATGTCCATGGTCAGGAAACCGTAACCATCTATTGATCAACGAGCTAGTCAACTAGAGGCTTACTAGGGACATGGTGTTGTCTATGTATCCACACATGTATTGCGGTTTCCGGTCAATACAATTATAGCATGAATAATAAACGATTATCATGAACAAGGAAATATAATAATAACTAATTTATTATTGCCTCTAGGGCATATTTCCAACAATTACAGCCGATTATCCTGGACTGCTCCCCGCCTCACAAGTAATCGAGACCGAAGTCCCAATACTTCGAAGATGATCCATCCGTGCTTATATCAATGATGTTTTGCAGGGAGGATCTCGAGATGAATCCGAACTCGCGCGACTAGCCATGAGGGACCGCGAGGGCGGTAGGCTAAAGAGACCTTGATCTGGGTCGAGGCACCGGCGCAGAAGATAAAGCGCGCTGCCTTATTCCAAGGTATTATTCTTACGATGCATACTAACGCCCGTGCTCTCCTTTTTTTAGGAAAAAGAGGGCTCACCGGACTATATCCGGAGAGATTGCCAATCGAGACTCCACCAGCCAGGCTCCAAAGCCAGGTCCAAAAGCAGAGGCGAACACGAGGCATGCGTCGGACGCTCCTCCGACAGAGGATGCGGACAGACTGTCCACCACCAATTCCGAGGTGGAGAGTGCCATGAATCACAGGCGTCGCCGGACAGTTCTTCGTGACGCTTGTTTCTCCCAAGAAGCATTGGATGCCTTCAATTCGGGAGATGCGTACCTCCGTGCCGCTCAAAATGGTCTAGCGAGCCACGGAGCAAAGTATGTGAAAGACATACTGGTGAGAAAATTTTATGGTTATATATGTCAAGAGCCCCGAGACTTGAAACAGTTAGAATAACTGATTTAAGGATCATTTGTTATCTGAGGATCTTACAAAAAGAATACCCAACTGTCCGGGAGCTAGAAGAGTGCAAAGCCCAACTTAAGGCCGCAGATTAGCCGCGCAGGGAGACCAAGGAGACCCCTCCGTAATATACGCTTCAAAAGATAAGTATGTTGTGAAGTGCGCGTGTGTGCAAATCGACAATATCATTGCAGATGGCGCGGAGTAGATCCGGACAAGCAACAACTCTTGCGCGGTTAAAAGGCGGCGAGAGCGTGCTTACGAGGGTGAGGCGGAGAAAAATAATCTCCAAGATGCCAACACCCAGGTGGGCGAGGAACTAAAGGATGTTCGTGCCCACCGCCGGACTCCGTGAAGGAGAATCGACGGCTTCGACGCGGCATTTTTAGTAAGTGCTTGAGCGAACTTTGAAAAAGAGTTCGGCGAGGAAGTCGACTAACGAGTTATGTCGTAGGTATGCTCACTGTGTCGTCCTCAAGAGGAAATGCCCGGTTCTACGGGTGACCTTCTTCGAGCTCTTACAAGCTGCATGAACGAGTTCGGCAGTGATGAAAAGCGTCGCCCAGCCTTGTGGCTATCTATCTCCATGCCCAAGGCCTTGGAGAGCTGGCAGAGAGGCTTAAGGAGCGGCGCCGCTTCCGATTATGGAAGATATCGGCCTGCCGTCAAGGTGCGTGGAGGCTCAGGCCATGGTGAAGACGCAGACACCAAGGTGACCCAAACCACATGGCCGAGGTCGGACTGTGGGGCCGATGGGAAGGGATCCTGTGAGCTTAGTGTACGCCAAGTAGAGTTGGCAGCAAATATTCCCAACAGGATTGTAAACTAGACACTGTTGGATGGTATTGAAGAGGAATATGCTCATCAAATTGACTATGTAATTTAAGATGACATGTAAAATGCCTTCTAGCGGATTGTAGATCGTTTGTCATGGCGGACCTTTTCGCTTCAACCTCGGGACCCGATAGTCGGAGTGTGTCCGAATACCCTCTCGGTTATGTAAGAAAGGGCATGCATGGAGACCAGGCATAGGGGTCATTAGTGCTTGAGCAGATAAGTGCGCAACTAGTTATGTTATATTACATGGTTAGTAAGAAACATCTTCGGGAGAATAGTTACGTTAGGGGTTCCTTTCCTGGGAGGCATGCCCTAAAGTGCATGTCCGGACTGCAAAAAGTAAAAGCATCCGGGGCAGATAAATAAACAAGTGAGAAATCATCTTTAGTTCATCGACCGAATATTCCCTTAAGAGCGCTAGCTTTCGGCTTCACCCAGTCTAAGGTACACATCCGGCTGACCCGGCAGTAACAATCGCAGTGGTGCTCCCTTTACCGCCTAGCCGAACAATCGGGAACGAGGGGTAAGCACAGAGCCAGCAACCCAGCTTGGCCAAAACTTAAGTCATATCGATGCATATAATGGTGAATAAAAGGTACATGCGGAAGTGTGACACATGTGTTGGGCGTGAAGCCCGCATAAGTAAGCTTCATTAAGAAGCCCCAGTATAACGAAGCGGATAGCGCGTCAATTAAAAAGTGAACAAGGCGTGAACGAGCCCTTAAAGGCTGTAAGAGAAAGGGAGGAGAAGGAGAGAAATATAAGACAGCTAATGTGTAAAAATAAGCAGAGGAAGGAGGCGAACACGAGTCCGGCGCTAGGCGTAGAATCTTGGAGACGGGCTGCGTTCCATGGGTTCGGCTCGAGTCGCTTATCCGATGCATCTCGCAGACGGTGCGCCCACCAGTCGGGACTTGGTCAATAATAAAGGGACCTTCCCATTTGGGCTTGAGTTTGTCCTTTTTCTTGTCCGCAGCGAGAACTAACTTGCCAACATTGTAAGTTTTGGCCCGTACTTCTCGCTTTGATATCTTGAGCCTGCTATTGATAGAATGCGAACGGGCTTTTGCCACGTCACGCTCCTCCTCCAAGGCGTCCAAACTGTCCTGCCGATCGGGTTCGGCTTCTCTTTCTTCGTACATGCGCACGCGAGGTGAGTCATGAATTATGTCGTAGGGCAGAACTGCCTCTGCGCTGTATACCATAAAGAATGGTGTGAATCCGGTGGTGCGATTCGGCGTGGTCCGCAGCCCCCAGAGTACGGAGTCGAGCTCCTCTACCCAGTGCGTGTTAGATTCCTTGAGGGACCGCACTAATCTGGGTTTAATGCCGCTCATAATTAGACCATTTGCTCGCTCGACTTGACCGTTAGTTTGTGGGTGATAGACTGAAGCATAGTCGAGCTTGATGCCCATGTTTTTGCACCAGAGTTTGACCTCGTCGGCCGTAAAGTTCGTGCCGTTATCGATGATGATCTTTGTGGGGACGCCAGTAACGTGTACGACCTCGATATGAAGTCTATCACCGGTCCGGATTCAGCCGTCTTAACAGGCTTGGCCTCTATCCATTTGGTAAATTTATCCACCATGACCAGTAGGTATTTTTGCTTGTGGGTTCCTCCTTTAAGGGGTCCAACCATGTCAAGCCCCCAGACTGCGAAGGTCCAGGTGATGGGTATAGTTTGGAGGGCGGTGGGTGGCATGTGGCTTTGGTTAGCAAAGAGCTGGCAGCCAACGCATCGTTGGACTAAGTCCTGAGCATCTGCCCGGGCCGTCGGCCAATAAAATCCTGTACGGAAGGCCTTGCTTACAAGGGCCCGGGCTGCGGCGTGGTGCCCGCCGAGTCCGGCATGAATTTCAGCCAGGAGATTCCGCCCTTCCTCTTCGGAGATACACCTTTGAAGGACTTCGGTGGTGCTTTTCTTATAAAGCTCTCCCTCATGGACTTTATAGGCTTTAGATCGCTGCACTATGCAGCGTGCCTCGTTTTGGTCCTCGGGAAGTTCCTGCCTGATTAGGTAGGCTAGGAATGGTTACATCCACGGGCAATGACCGCCATTATTATGTGGGTGAAGATGTTACTGCGTTGGCGAGCCTCCAGTTGTGTCAGAATGTTCGGTGTCGGGCAGTGCGGTTGTGTCCGGGCTGTTATTTCCAGACCCCCCTTCCCATAATACGGATGGCTTGAACAACCTCTCTAAGAAGATATTGGGGGGGACGGCATCGCGCTTTGCGCCAATGCGTGCCAAGACGTCTGTTGCCTGATTGTTTTCCCGAGCTATATGGTGAAATCGAGCCCTTCGAACCGAGCTAACATTTTTAGGATGGCGTTGCGATAAGCTGCCATTTTCGGATCCTTGGCATCAAAGTCTCCATTTATTTGGGATATCGCGAGGTTCAAATCCCCACGCACCTCAAGGCCTTGAATGCCCATGGAGACTGCCATCCGGAGACCATGTAGAAGGGCCTCGTATTCGGCTGCGTTGTTGGAGTCCGTATACATTATCTGGAGTACGTATTGAACTGTATCTCCTATTGGGGATGTCGAACGACGCCAGCCCCAGACCGCCAACATTTTGGAGCCGTCGAAGTGCATGATCCGATTGGAATATGTGTCGTACTCTTTAGGGAGTTGGCTTCATCCATTCGGACGAAGTCAGCCAAAACTTGCGACTTAATAGCTCGCCGTGGCTTATAGGTTATGTCGAAGCGGAGGAGCTCAATGGCCCATCCGCAATCCGCCCGTCGCGTCGCGGTTGTTTATAATGTCGTTAAGAGGTACCGGAGGCTACGATATCAAACACTCTTGAAAGTAGTGTCGCAGCTTCCGGATGCCATAAACACGCGACGCTATCTTTTGATAATGCGGATACCGTGACTTGCATGGAGTGAGGACAGTGGACACGTAGTAAACTGGTTTTTGAAGGGGAACTTGTGTCCGTCCGTTTCTCGTTCGACAACGAGCACCGCGCTTACAACTTGATGAGTTGCCGCGATGTATAATAGCATTGGTTCGCCCATGTTAGGCGCGGTCAGACCGGGTTTGTTGCCAATATGGCTTTTATTTCTTCTAGTTCAGCCGTGGCGCATCAAATCCCTCGAAGTGTTCGGTGCGCAGGAGGAGGCGATAAAGGGGTAATGCCTTTTCTCCCAAGCGGGAGATAAAGCGGCTTAGAGCCGCCACGCATCCAGTCATTTTTTGTATTTCTTTGAGGTCCTTTGGGATATCCAATTGTGTGAGCTCGGATCTTGGCTGGCTTTGCTTCAATTCCTCTACCGGATACAATGAAGCCCAAGAGCTTTCCGGTTGATACGCCAAAACGATTTTCCGGGTTAAGCTTGATGTCATATGTTCGGAGGTTATCGAATGTGAGCCTCAAGTCGTCTACTAGAGTTTCGACATGCTTGGTTTTGACGACCACATCATCTACGTATGCCTCCTTTGTTTTGCCGATCTGGTTTGCGGACATATACGAATCATGCCCCGATATGTTGCGCGGCGTTTTTGAGCCGAAGGGTATTGTGTTGAAGCGAGAATGGGCCGTATGGGGTGATGAATGCCGTTGCGGCTTAGTCGACTCTACCATCTTAATTTGATGGTAGCGGAGTATCGTCGAGGAAACACAATGAATCGTGTCCTGCGGTAGCGTCGATAATTTGATCGATGCGGGGAGGAAAGGATCCTTTGGGCAAGCCTTGTTGAGGTCCTTGAAATCGACGCATAGGCGCCCGATTTGTCCTTCTTTGGTACCATCACCGGGTTTGCTAGCCGGTCCGGATGTTTTATATCTCGATGAATCCGGCCTCCAATAGTTCGGCTAGCTCCTCTTCCATGGCTTGTCTCTTAGGTTTGGAGAAACGCCAAGAGCACGCTTGATCGGCTTGAATCCTTTTAGGATGTTTAGGCTGTGCTTTCGGCCACCGGCGTGGGATTCTGGCATGTCCGAAGGGTGCCAGGCAAAAATGTCCCAATTTTCGCGTAGGAATTCTCGTAATGCGGCGTCTACACCAGGGTTTAATTGCGCCCCGATGGAGGCCGTTTTTGTAGGGTCCGTTGGATGGACTTGGAATTTGACTATTTCGGATGCCGGTTTAAAGGAGGTGGACTTGAATCTTTTATCGAGTATCACGTCGTCCCTGTTCACCGTGGAGCGCAACACAGTCAGTTCCTCGGCCGCTAGGGCTTCGGATAGTGCCTCAAGGGCCAGTGCGGCTGTCTTATTTTTGGCGCGGAGTGCTATGTCCGGGTCACTAGCAAGAGTGATGATTCCGTTGGGCCCGGGCATTTTGAGCTTCATGTACCCGTAATGGGGTATAGCTTGAAAAATTGTGAATGCCTATCGCCCCAATAGAGTGTGGTATCCGCTGCTGAATGGGGCCACTTGGAACGTGACCTTCTCGGACCTGTAATTATCTGGCGTGCCGAACACCACATCCAGTGTGATTTTTCTCAGACAAAGACGCTTCCGGTCGGGATTATTCCTCTAAAGGTTGTCTTTGCTTCGCTCACCGCGGCTCCATCTATTTCCATTTTTGAAGGGTTTCCTCGTAAATGAGGTTCAATCCGCTGCCACCGTCCATGAGTACCTTGGTAAGGCGAAATCCGTCCACTATTGGACCGAGGACCAATCACAATTTGGTGCTCGGGCTGTTGAATTTAGGTTCATCACTGGCATTGAAGGTAATAGTCGTGTCACTCCATGGGTTTATCGTTGCTACTTGGTAGACTTCGGCAAGGCTGCGGAGTGTTCGTTTCCGCATATTATTTGATGCGAAAGTCTTGAAGACTGTTAATACCGTCTTTGGTATCCACGGGCTGGTGCTCTGTGGATTCTGGGGTTAGAAGCTCTTCGCCACTTTTGGCCACCTGCCGGAGTATCCAACATGCTCTAAGGCTATGAGTTGGTGTGGTGCCCTCTGTACTATGAATTTTACAGGGTCCATTGAGCCATCCCTCCAGTACGGTTCCATGCCCTGTAGGGGTTTTTGTTTTTGGTGTTTAACCTGGGTGTTGTCGATAATGCACCCTTTTATTTTGACCTGGTTTGTATTCAGGGCGGATTGTTCCAAAATCTTACTTGTTTTTCAGCGCTTTCCATCGCACAGTACTTTCGCACTATGGACGCCTAAGTCAGCAAAGCGTGTAATTTCACGGCGACCTATGGCGTTGAGGATTCCCTTGTCCGTGCAATTATTGCAGAAGAATGAAATTGCGTCTTCCTTGCGGCAGTCCTTTATCCTGTTCATAACGAGGAGGAATCTGGCCCAGTAATGATGTACTGTTTCCTCGGGCTCTTGCCTAATTTTGGAGATCGCATATGTTCGGGTGGGTGGGTGGAATTAAATCCAAAACCTCACCCAATCTGAGACTCAAGGTCCAAGGAGTTTCCGAACTCGGAAGTTTGGGTTCTTGGATGTTGTCCAATGAATCTAGCCCGTTGCCTGACTCTAAGTTCAGGTCTTGAGTGACGTCCTCCCCTCCGCGGGTATCCTGCTTGGAGGGATCGGGAATCCGGACATAGCTAGTCCTTAAGATAGATGAAGGGTCGCCGCATTGTTCCTCCACCACAACAACGTGATGGGTGACCTGGGGAGATTTAATCTCTCTTAGATCGGGTTTAGGCCCAATCTGATCGTAGTCTGTAGCGACTTCCAGGGCGGCGATACGATCCAGGAGCTTGTTTAAGGAAGAGAGCTCCGTCGGATCTAACTGCTCGGCGAGTTCCGAGTTGACGTGAAGATTGCTTTCGATGACCCGAGAAGTCATCGTCGGCTCGGCGGCCGAACAGGGGTCATAAGAAAACCGCCTAGCCGGAGAGTTTGGCCGATAGCCAAAGCTCCTTTAGCAATAGTACCGTCTTTAAAGACGGGATGAGGCATCCTTCCTGATGGCGACGGCACAGAGGAACTCTCAATCAAAGCACCAATGTCGGTGTCAAAACCGGCGGATCTCGGGTAGGGGGTCCCGAACGTGCGTCTAGGCGGATGGTAACGGAGACAAGGGACACGATGTTTTACCCAGGTTCGGGCCCTCTCGATGGAGGTAAAACCCTACTCCTGCTTGATTAATATTGATGATATGGGTAGTACAAGAGTAGATCTACCACGAGATC
Organism: Aegilops longissima; assembly: GCA_021605205.1. Taxonomy (NCBI): domain Eukaryota; kingdom Viridiplantae; phylum Streptophyta; class Magnoliopsida; order Poales; family Poaceae; genus Aegilops; species Aegilops longissima. Next base: position 466,488,761 of record CM038677.1, on the reverse strand, counting down.
AGAGAGGCTAAACCCTAGAAGCTAGCCTATGGTATGATTGTTGTTCGTCCTACGGACTAAAACCCTCCGGTTTATATAGACACCGGTGAAAGTGCAACTATCCCTAGGTGGTTTTGGTAATTCACAACAACATATAGCTCATTGAGCTAATGCTATTCCAAGACTATTATTTCAGGAAAGCTCAATGAATGGCATGGCATGGATGATGAAAGTGGATCCCTCAAAATACTAAGGACAAAGGATTGGCTCAAGCTCAAAAGCTCAAGACTCTTCATTTTACATTTTAGTAATCCAAGATCACATTGAGTCTATAGGAAAAGCCAATACTATCAAGAAGGGATGAGGTGTTGCTTAATGAGCCTCTTGCTTCATGTGCTTAGTGATATGCTCCAAAACCCTCAACTACTTTCCCACATCCACAAATGACCTAAACCTAAAGCCAAAATCAGTCACACCGATTCTTTCTATCCGGCGTCACCGATTCCAAAAGTCATAGCCACTGCCACAAAACCCTAAGCAAATCGGTCTTACCGATAGGGATCTCGGTCTCACCAAGATGGGGTTGCAATCTCTCTGTTTCCCTTTGTAACGGTTCGGTCTAACCGAAGTGAGCGATCGGTCCCACCGAGATTGCAATGTGAACTCTCTGTTTCCTTTTTTGTAACATTTCGGTCTCACCGAAAAGAGCAAATCGGTCCCACCGAGTTTACCTGACCAACTCTCTGGAAAGCTTATTACCAAAATCGGTCCCACCGAGTTTGTGTAATCGGTCTTACCGAGATTACGTTATGCCCTAACCCTAACCATATCGGCCTCACCGAGATGCATGTCAGTCCCACTGAAAATCACTAACGGTCACTAGGTTTACTAATTCGGTCCGACCGAGTTTAACGATTCGGTCCCACCGAGTTTGGTAAATTGTGTGTAACGGTTAGATTTTGTGTGGAGGCTATATATACCCTCCACCTCCTCTTTATTCATGGAGAGAGCCATCGAACGAACCTACACTTCCAACTTACCATTTCGAGAGAGAACCACCTACTCATGTGTTGAGGCCAAGATATTCCATTCCTACCATATGAATCTTGATCTCTAGCCTTCCCCAAGTTGCTTTCCACTCAAACCCTCTTTCCACCAGATCCAAAACCTATGAGAGAGAGTTGAGTGTTGGGGAGACTATCATTTGAAGCACAAGAGCAAGGAGTTCATCATCAACACACCATTTGTTACTTCTTGGAGAGTGGTGTCTCCTAGATTGGCTAGGTGTCACTTGGGAGCCTCCGACAAGATTGTGGAGTTGAACCAAGGAGTTTGTAAGGGCAAGGAGATCGCCTACTTCATGAAGATCTACCGCTAGTGAGGCAAGTCCTTCGTGGGCGACGGCCATGGTGGGATAGACAAGGTTGCTTCTTCGTGGACCCTTCGTGGGTGGAGCCCTCCGTGGACTCGCGCAGCCGTTACCCTTCGTGGGTTGAAGTCTCCATCAACGTGGATGTACGATAGCACCACCTATCGGAACCACGACAAAAACATCTGTGTCTCCAATTGCGTTTGAATCCTCCAAACCCTTCCCTTTACTTTCTTGCAAGTTGCATGCTTTAATTTCCGCTGCCTATATACTCTTTGCATGCTTGCTTGAATTGTGTGATGATTACTTGACTTGTCCTAAAATAGCTAAAATCTGCCAAACTATAAAATTGGGAAAAGGTTAAGTTTTTATTGGTCAAGTAGTCTAATCACCCCCCTCTAGACATACTTCAAGGTCCTGCAAGTGGTATCAGAGCTTTGGTCTCCATTTGCTTTGATTTCCATAGCCTTTGGTGGTCATAGCCTTGGTTTCACAACCTAGGAGAGTATGGCGTCTAGCGAGGGAAATTATCACCGTAGAGGTCCTTACTTTGATGGTACTAATTTTGCTAGTTGGAAGCTAAGATGAAAATTCATATTCTTGGACATAACCCCGCCGTTTGGGCAATTATTTGTATTGGCTTGCAAGGTGAATTCTTTGATGGGAGAGAACCGAACCGTGAAGCTAATGCGGAAGAATTGAAGATGCTACAATACAACGCTCAAGCATGTGACATCATCTTCAACGGATTGTGCCCCGAAGAATTCAACAAAATCAGCCGTCTTGAGAATGCAAAGGAAATTTGGGATACTTTGATTGATATGCATGAAGGTACCGAGTCCGTCAAGGAATCCAAGTTGGATGTGCTCCAAAGTCAGCTTGACAAGTTCAAAATGAAGGATGGTGAAGGTGTCGCTAAAATGTACTCTAGGCTTGCTCTTATCACAAATGAGATTGCCGGCTTAGGGAGTGAAGAGATGACCGACAAATTCATCATCAAGAAAATCCTAAGAGCATTGGATGGAAAGTATGATACTGTGTGCACATTGATCCAAATGATGCCAAACTACAAAGATCTCAAGCCAACGGAAGTCATTGGAAGGATTGTTGCTCATGAGATGTCACTCAAGGATAAGGAGGAACTTCACAACAAGTCAAGTGGTGCTTACAAAGCCTCAAATGAAGCCCCCACATCATCAAGTGAGAAACCAACCTTCAATGAAGATTTGAGCTTAATGGTGAAGAACTTCAACAAATTCTACAAAAGTAGAAGCAAAAAAAGAAGCTCCAAGTCAAGGTCTTACAATGACAAGAGATCTTCTAGTCGAGCGCTTAATTGCTACAATTGTGGGAGACCGGACACTACTCAATGAGTGTACGGCACCCTACAAAGAAGAGAAGATTCTCCAAGAAGAAGGAGCAAAGAGAAGAATCACCACCAAGAGAGAGGAGGAGTAGAGATGATCGTTATGAGCGAAGACCCTCACGGAGAAGTAAGGATTAGGAAAGGAAGGACAAGTCATCAAAGAGCTACACAAAGCGAAGACATCAAGCTCATGTTGGTGAATGGGTATCCGCTCCGACTCCGACCATCACCCGAGAGAAGCTATCACTCCGACTCCGAATATACTCAAGATGAAGGTGTTGCCGGTCTAGCACTTGTGTCAACCAACTCCTATGACATATTTGAATCACCAAATGAAGGAATTGGTAGATGCTTCATGGCCAAAGGTCCAAAGGTAACACACCCCGAGTATATTGATTTTGATGTTGATGAAGATGACTTGCTAGGTGATGATGATTTACTTGTTGACAACTCTAGTGATGAATACTATGATGAAACGTCAATTAATCATGCTAATCAAGTTGAAACGAATGACAATGATAAGGAGAAAATTGAGCTTCTAACTAAAGAACTAAACACTCTTAAGTTGGCTCATGAAACTATCTTCGAAGATCATCGAGAACTTTTAAGGGCTCATGAGAAGTTACGCTTTGAAAAGCTCAATCTTGAGCAAGAGCATGAGTTCTTAAAGGCAATCAATGATGATCTCCGCAATAAAAGTTCTTCTTACATTGCCAAGCGTTTACTCTTATCTACTTACATGCCTCAAGTCAAGTCTAGTAACAAGTACAAGAAAGATACTTCCTCTAGTAGTAACAATAATAATGTCAAATCCAATGTTGTTGCTTCTAGTAGTTCTCTTGATTCCACTAATGATTCTCTTAGCCAAGTTACACTTGAGCAAGAAAATAGTTTATTGAAGGGAATTATAGAGAAAGGTGTTTACAAGAGCCTTGCGGGAGTAAGCAATTCGAGGAAATTATGCGCAAGCAAGGAAGGCACCGGAAGAATCAAGGTGTTGGTTTTGAACAAAGTTCAACGCCAATGGAGTTGAGTGGGAAGAAGATCAATACCCCAAGACAAAGTTTGTTCCTCAACAAGAGAAGTATGATCCTACTTCCTTCAAGGGGACACAAGCTCAAGATGATCTTCCACCACAAGACCACAAGAACAAAGGCAAGGACAAGCTTCAAGAAGAGATTGATGCATTTGAAGAAGCACCTAAAGCCTCGTTCGAGTGGGTCCCCAAGACTACGTCAAGTTCTACTTCATCAAGTACAACTACAACTCCAAGGATTCCCATCAAGATGATGTGGATCCTGAAGAAGAAGAACTAGAGAGTTCTTGAGGGTGACTCTGCCAACATTCTTCACTCATATCATTTTGGCAAGAACAAGTGCAATCAACTTTCACATCTTGCACTAGTTCAAGGAGTCACAAACCCTCATGTTGGTAAGGCAAGGGACAAGGTAACCTAATGTTTTCATGGACATCATCTTGTGTGTGCATCACTCTATGTCTATGGACATTCTTGTTTGTTCCTTGTGGGACTAACCCATGTAGGTAAGTTGAAAGTGCAACTCACTCCAAAGGATTGCTCCAAATGATCTACATCAACATTGAGCATCTACATCTTCAACACCTACATGAAGTCATCGTCGACAAAACCCAAGGTTAGTTCATCCCTCTAAGGGGGGATCTCACATCTAGGGGGAGCTTAACTCTAAGAATTGAGTCAAAGCAACTCTAATGGTATGAACACATTTATGCATTATGTAAAAGTGGTAACCCCACTTGAGCTTAAACGATGAGTATGACCTATGATCAAATGTTCTCATTTGACTCCTAAGTCAATATACTCATATATAGATGACCTAGTCATCGCCAATTGCTTGATAGTTGCTAAAATTGGTTGTGCATGCTTTGCCACATATTTCAATTGCCATCTTGTTGTGTGAGCATGTTGGTGCATATTTTACTCATTCAAGGACATCCACTTGTTGTTTTGCTTGTTTGGATTCTGTTCTTTGTGCCAAGTGGATGGACAAGAATGCCTAAGAACCTTCTTTAGCTATCTATGCTTTTCTCGTCTCAAACTCTATTCATGCTACATCACAAAATTTGATCAAGTCGATTGAACCACTCGTGTGAGGAGCACTAGGAGTCCCCGATTCATAGTAGACTTAAACTTCCAAAACCTCTTAGTGATTCTCGGTCTGACCGATCCTTCCATTTCGGTCCTACGGAGATCATCAAGTTGATCTGAGTTTTCAATCTCGGTGCAACCGATTTGAACTTTCGGTCTCACCGATTTGTCAGAATCGAACACAGTTATGCATCTCGGTGCCACCGAGTTGTTCCACTCGGTCACACCGACAGGGTCGAGCTATATATAGCCACGGGCAAAATTTTGGAAATTTCTCCGAAACCCTTCGCCCACGCAACAGCTCGTTCTGCCATCGTGGTTTCCGGATCGTCTCCTCGTCGCCAGCAGCCTCCTATCACTGGTCTTCGCCGCCGTCAACGGATTTCTTACCCGCCGTTGCCGCCGTAGCAAGTCCACCGCCAAGTTAGGGTATGGACTTAAACTTTGTGCTATCCACGTCTGATTCCTGGCACATTGTTTTCATATTGATTCTTGCCACGATTGAAACTCATCTATCCGGCCAAAGTAGTTCATAGATTAGATGTGATTCAAATTTTAGGTTTAGGTTTCATGAAACCATCTCGGACCCACCGAGTTGAAAAACTCGGTCTCACCGATTTGGCTTATGCCATTGCACTAGTGACTCTCGGTCGACCGAGAATTACTAATCGGTGCAACCGATTTGAGAATTCTGTGAAACCCTAGCAGTCTCGGTACCACCGAACTGAAACTCGGTCCAACCGAGATCATCGATTTAGGTTCCAAAACTGCTTGGTATCACCGAGTTTGAAAATCGGTGGATCGAAATGCTTTCGTGGAAAACTAAGACTGAACTTTTGAGTCATTCTTTTGCAAAACCTCTGCATTTTGTGATGCTCATCTTTTCTATCTCATCTACAACTCTTCGCAAGGTCGCAGTCAGCTTTTGCAAGTATGTCCGATCAAAGTGACAGCCGAGCAGTCGTAACAGCAGATGGACTTGAGTGAGGGCACTAGTCCCTCAACTTCAGATGAAGGGAGCAGAAGTACTCCTAGCAACCTGCCTAAGGCTGCAACTTGGCAAAGGAGGAAAAGAACTTCAGATTCAGAGGATGAAGATTATAGAGCTGAGGAAGATGAGGCTATCTCCAAGAAAGTGGTGCTCAAAAAGGAATATGGCTCAGCAAAGAATGCAAAGCCAGGCATGAAGATCAAAAGGCCTGCAGGAAGACAACCAATGTCCAAAGCCAGAGTGTCTACACAAGCTTCTTTGGAAACCCAACCCAAAGAACCAGCTGCAGCAGAAGGGAAGAAAAGAAAGGAAAGAGTCAAGATGACCATGGCCAGAGTTATTGGGAAGCCTTCCATGATGGAAGAGGAAGATGAAATTGCTGCACCAGCTCCAAAGGCACCAAAGCTTATGGGTGATGCTATTAGATCAGGGGCTGCCACATCTAAGCCCAAGGAAGCACCCAAAGCTGCCCCTAAGGCCAAGTCTGCACCAAAGAGGAATACCAGGAGTATTCCATTGCTGAGAAGAACAAGGCCCCAAAGGCTCGAGGATCTTGATGAGGAAGGTGAAGAAGGACAAGTTCTGAGAAAGCTCAAGCCCAAGATACCAGACCACAATGATGCCCATCATGTGGCTGAGGACATGAGAATCAGGAAGGACTCAGGGCTGAGGATATGGAGGATGGAAGATCCATATGCTTCAAGAAGAAGAACTGTTGTTGACTACAGGTTCCATACAAAGGAACAGCATGACTTCTATGAAACCATTATGTTGGACAAGAAGCCCATTGTCTGTGATATGAGGTGGGTTGACTGGAATTTCATGAAGGAGAATGAACAACACTATCCTGGAGTGCAAGATAGCTTTGTTGGTTGTGGAGTTGCAGATTTTGTTGGGCAAAAGCTCACAAATTGGAATGATGAACTTATCATGCAGTTCTACTCCACAACACATTTTTACCCAGATGGAAGAATTGTTTGGATGTCTGAAGGTACAAGGTACCAGTCAACTGTTGAAGAATGGGCAAAGCTGATAAATGCCCCAGAGGAAAATGAGGATGACCTAGACATTTATGCCAAGAAGAAAATGGGTCACAATTCAATGGCTCACATGTACAAGGAGATTCCAGACAAGGCATTAGGAACTCACAAGTTTGGATCAGTTCACTTTTCATTGTCGGGGCTGCCAACCATAAATTGGATTACGAGGCACACTTTGTTGCCCAAGTCTGGTGACCACAACATGATCGAGGGCATGCCATCAACATGTTGCATGTGTTTGATGTGCCACGAAGTTCAAAGTCATGAGCCGATCATTGAAACAATCAAGAGGACTGCAGCAGATCAGAAGAGGAGCTGTGGATATGCACCTCAGATTCAAGAATTGATAAACTCAAAAATGGGCACAGGAAAATATCAGTTGGATAAGGAACACTTTCCACTTTATCCAGACTTTGAGGACAATGAGGTTGTCATGAATGAAGATGATCCACAATCAGTTCAAGCTCGGGAGAAGAAGGAGAAGGCAAAGAGGAGAAAGCTGCCAAGATGCCAACTCAAGAGGAGGCATCTGAGTACTTCTTGAATAACAAGCGAGAGCAACTTCGGATACTTGATAGCATCAACCACGAGGATTGAGAAGGATTGGCCACCCTCACTCAAAATCAGGAGAGCTGAGAGAATCATAGAACAAAAGTTCTATAACTTAGATGTGAAAGTGGCGAGATTCATCTGCAGTGGAGGAACTCCAAGATGACATGCAGGAGAGGAAGGGCAAGACTACCACCAATGTGTTTGCCAGAGTGCCTAGAGCCCAGAGGTCATCTGTTGTGCCAGTTTCTGACACAAGAGCAACTTCATCCGCACCAGCTACAGCCTCAGTGCCACCAGTTCTAGCATCTACATCAGCTCCATCTCCATCTACTTCAACTGAAGCTTTCGTCCTCGGCGTTATCCGGACTCCACCACCAGAAGATCAAGCCTGAGAGTCGATCTAGCACTATGCATTTTCTATGAACTTTTTGGTAACTTGTTGCCAAAGGGGGAGAAAAATGTATAGATCATAGGCTTCGAGAGAGAGAGAGTGTTGCTTTTGTTCTCTCTTGCTTTATTTGATGGTTTTTCAAACTTTGTTTGCTTTTGGTTGAGATACTATGCTTGTGAGACATTGATGATCATGTGTTTGATCATAAGCTACACTTATGCATGCTTGATATTATCCTATCTATCTTATGTGATCACTCACTATGCTTGGTGATGAGTGCATGTATTCATTGTTTATTATTTTGAGCGCTCCACCAAGATGTATGTGACATGGAAGAGTAACCCATGAGCCTAATTCATTGTGCATTTGCAGTCCAAAGCAAATCTAAAACTATGCACAAATTTAGGGGGAGCTCTTGCTTATCACATACTTCTCAAAGCGACGATGTTATTTAAATTTTATTATCATTTGTCGAAGCTTTGATCTATATGTTGTCATCAATTACCAAAAAGGGGGAGATTGGAAGTGCAACTATCCCTAGGTGGGTTTGGTAATTCATAACAACATATAGCTCATTGAGCTAATGCTATTCCAAGACTATTATTTCAGGAAAGCTCAATGAATGGCATGGCATGGATGATGAAAGTGGATCCCTCAAAATACTAAGGACAAAGGATTGGCTCAAGCTCAAAAGCTCAAGACTCCTCATTTTACATTTTAGTGATCCAAGATCACATTGAGTCTATAGGAAAAGCCAATACTATCAAGAAGGGATGAGGTGTTGCTTAATGAGCCTCTTGCTTCATGTGCTTAGTGATATGCTCCAAAACCCTCAACTACTTTCCCACATCCACAAATGACCTAAACCTAAAGCCAAAATTGGTCACACCGGTTCTTTCTATCCGGCGCCACCGATTCCAAAAGTCATAGCCACTGCCACAAACCCTAAGCAAATCGGTCTTACCGATAGGGATCTCGGTCTCACCAAGATGGGGTTGCAATCTCTCTGTTTCCCTTCGTAACGTTTCGGTCTAACCGAAGTGAGCGATCGGTCCCACCAAGATTGCAATGTAAACTCTCTGTTTCCTTTTTGTAACATTTCGATCTCATCGAAAAGAGCAAATCGGTCCCACCGAGTTTACCTCACCAACTCTCTGAAAGCTTATTACCAAAATCGGTCCCACCGAGTTTGTGTAATCGGTCTTACCGAGATTACGTTATGCCCTAACCCTAACCATATCGGCCTCACCGAGATGCATGTCAGTCCCACCGAAAATCACTAACGGTCACTAGGTTTACTAATTCGGTCCGACCGAGTTTAACGATTCGGTCCCACCGAGTTTGGTAAATTGTGTGTAACGGTTAGATTTTGTGTGGAGGCTATATATACCCCTCCACCTCCTCTTCATTCGTGGAGAGAGCCATCAGAACGAACCTACACTTCCAACTTACCAGTTCTGAGAGAGAACCACCTACTCATGTGTTGAGGTCAAGATATTCCATTCCTACCATATGAATCTTGATCTCTAGCCTTCCCCAAGTTGCTTTCCACTCAAACCCTCTTTCCACCAGATCCAAAACCTATGAGAGAGAGTTGAGTGTTGGGGAGACTATCATTTGAAGCACAAGAGCAAGGAGTTCATCATCAACACACCATTTGTTACTTCTTGGAGAGTGGTGTCTCCTAGATTGGCTAGGTGTCACTTGGGAGCCTCTGACAAGATTGTGGAGTTGAACCAAGGAGTTTGTAAGGGCAAGGAGATCGCCTACTTGTGAAGATCTACCGCTAATGAGGCAAGTCCTTCGTGGGCGACGGCCATGGTGGGATAGACAAGGTTGCTTCTTCGTGGACCCTTCGTGGGTGGAGCCCTCCGTGGACTCGCGCAGCCGTTACCCTTCGTGGGTTGAAGTCTCCATCAACGTGGATGTACGATAGCACCACCTATCGGAACCACGACAAAAACATCCGTGTCTCCAATTGCGTTTGAATCCTCCAAACCCTTCCCTTTACTTTCTTGCAAGTTGCATGCTTTAATTTCCGCTGCCTATATACTCCTTGCATGCTTGCTTGAATTGTGTGATGATTACTTGACTTGTCCTAAAATAGCTAAAATCTGCCAAACTATTAAATTGGGAAAAGGTTAAGTTTTTATTGGTCAAGTAGTCTAATCACCCCCCCCTCTAGACATACTTCAAGGTCCTACAACCGGAAAGGGCTAGGGTTACACAGAGTCGGTTACAATGGGAGGATATCTACATATCCGTATCGCCAAGCTTGCCTTCCACGCCAAGGAAAGTCCCATCCGGACACGGGACGAAGTCTTCAATCTTGTATCTTCATAGTCCAGGAGTCCGGCCAAAGGTTATAGTCCAGCCATCCGGACACCCCCTAATCCAGGACTCCCTTAGGCCCCAAGATGGGATCTCACGGGTACAGAAGGTTGTGGCGGTGGAAATAGGGTTTTTGCTCCTCCTCTGATGTTTTCGGGGTACGTAGGTATATATAGGAGGAAGAAGTAGGTCGGTGGAGCTACGAGGGGCCCACGAGGGTGGAGGGCGCGCCCTCCTGCCTCGTGGCCTCCTCGTTGATTTATTGATGTCCACTCCAAGTCCTCTGGATCACGTTTGTTTAGAAAATCACATTCCCGAAGGTTTCATTCCGTTTGGACTCCATTTGATATTCCTTTCCTTCGAAACAGTGAAATAGGCAAAAAAACAGCAATTTGGGCTGGGCCTCCGGTTAATATGTTAGTCCCAAAAATAATATAAAAGTGTATAATAAAGCCCATTGAACATCCAAAACAGATAATATAATAGCATGGAACAATAAAAAATTATAGATACGTTGGAGACGTATCAAGCATCCCCAAGCTTAATTCCTGCTCGTTCTCGAGTAGGTAAATGACAAAAACAGAATTTTTGATGTGGAATGCTTCTTAGCATAATTTTCAATGTAATTCTTTTTATTGTGGCATGAATATTTAGGTCCGAAAGATTCAAGATAAAAGTTTAAATGTTGACATAAAAACAATAATACTTCAAACATGCTAACCAAGCAATTATGTCTTATCAAAATAACATAGCCAAAGAAAGCTCATCCCTACAAAGTCATATAGTTATGCCATGCTTCAATTTCGTCACACAAAACATTCTCAGCATGCATAACCCCGATGACAAGCCGAGCAATTGGTTCATACTTTTTAACGTGCTTCAGCCTTTTCAACCCTTACACAATACATGAGCGCAAGCCAAGGATATAGCACTATGGGTGGAATAAAGTATAATGATGGGGGTTATGTGAGAAGACAAAAAGGTAGAAAGTCTCACACTGACGCGGCTAATCAATAGGCTATGGAGATGCCCATCAATTGATGTCAATGACAGGAGTAGGGATTGCCATGCAACGGATGCACTAGAGCTATAAATATATGAAAAGCTCAACAAAAGAAACTAAGTGGACGTGCATCCAACTTGCTTGCTCACGAAGACCTAGGGCATTTTGAGGAAGCCCATCATTGGAATATACAAGCCAAGTTCTATAATGAAAAATTCCCACTAGTATATGAAAGTGACAACATAGGAGACTCTTTATCATGAAGATCACAGTGCTACTTTGAAGCACAAATGTGGAAAAAGGATAGTAGCATTGTCCCTTCTATCTTTTTCTCTCATTTTTTTGTTGGGCCTTCTCTCTTTTTTTGGCCTCTTTTTTTTATTTAGTCCGGAATCTCATCCTGATTTGTGGGGGAATCATAGTCTCCATCATCCTTTCCTCACATGGGACAATGCTATAATAATGATGATCATCACACTTTTATTACTTACAACTCAATACTTAGAACAAAATATGACTCTATGTGAATGCCTCCGGCGGTGTACCAGGATATGCAATGAATCAAGAGTGACATGTATAAAAAATTATGAAAGGTGGCTTTGCCACAAATACGATGCCAACTACATGATCATGCAAAGAAATATGACAATGATGGAGCGTGTCATAATAAACGGAATGGTGGTAAGTTGCATGGCAATATATCTCGAAATGGTTATGGAAATGCCATGATAGGTAGGTATGGCGGCTGTTTTGAGGAAGATATAAGGAGGTTTATGTGTGATAGAGCGTATCATATCACGGGGTTTGGATACACCGGCGAAGTTTGCACCAACTCTCAAGGCGAGAAAGGCAATGCACGGTACCGTAGAGGCTAGAAAATTGTGGAAGGTTGAGAGTGCGTATAATCCATGGACTCACATTGGTCATAAAGAACTCATATACTTATTGCAAAAGTTTATTAGCCCTCGAAGCAAAGTACTACTACGCATGCCCCTAGAGGGATAGATTGGTAGGAAAAGACCATCGCTCGTCCCCGGCCGCCACTCATAAGGAAAGCAATAAAAACACCTTATGTGTCAAAATTGTCACACAACTTTTACCATACGTGCATGCTACGGGACTTGCCAAGCTTAACACAAGTATTTCTCAATTTCACAATTACTCAACTACCACACTCTAATATTACCACCTTTATATCTCAAAACACTTATCAAGCATCAAACTTCTCATGATATTCAATGAACTCAATATGGAAGTTTTTATTATGCTCATCTTGGATGCCTATCGCATTCGGATTAATTTCACAATTAAAGCAAATTACCATGCTGTTTAAGATTCTCAAAATAATATAAGTGAAGCATGAGAGATCAATAATTTCTATAAAATAAGATCACCACCGTGCTCTAAAAGATATAAGTGAAGCACTAGAGCAAAAACTATATAGCCCAAAAGATATAAGTGAAGCACATAGAGTATTCTAACAAATTCCGAATCATGTGTGTCTCTCTCAAAAGGTGTGTACACCAAGGATGATTGTGGTAAACTAAAAAGCAAATACTCAAATCATGCAAGATGCTCCAAGCAAAACACATATCATGTGATGAATAAAAATATAGCCCCAAGTAAAGTTACCGATAGACGAAGACGAAAAAAGGGATGCCTTCCGGGCATCCCCAAGCTTAGGCTTTTGGTTGTCCTTGAGTTTTACCTTGGGGTGCCTTGGGAATCCCCAAGCTTATGCTCTTGCCAATCCTTGTTCCATAATCCATCAAATCTTTACCCCCAACTTGAAAACTTCACAACACAAAACTTAACAGAAAATCTCGTGAGCTCCGATAGCGAAAGAAAACAAAACACCACTTCAAGGTACTGTAATGAACTCATTCTTTATTTATATTGGTGTTAAACCTACTGTATTCCAACTTATCTATGGTTTATAAACTCTTTTACTAGCCATAGATTCATCAAAATAAGAAAACAACACACGAAAAACAGAATCTGTCAAAAACAAAACAGTCTGTAGTAATCTGTATCTAACGCAAACTTCTGGAACTCAGAAAAATCTACCAAAATAGGAAGACCTAGATAATTTGTTTATTGATCTACTGCAATTGGAATAAGTATTTTATCATGTTTTGGTGATTTTAAACAATTGTTTTCGTGAACAGAAAGTTTCTGGAATTTTCAGCAAGATCAAATAACTATCATCCAAGAAGATCCTATAGGTTTCACTTGGCACAAACACTAATTAAACATAAAAACACATCTAACCAGAGTCTAGATCAAATATTTATTACTAAACAGAAATAAAAAGCAAGAAAATTAAAATAAAATTGGGTTGCCTCCCAACAAGCGCTATCGTTTAACGCCCCTAGCTAGGCATAAAAGCAAGGATAGATCTAAGTATTGCCATAATAATGGTAAGGCAAGTCATGAAAACTTCTCTCATACTCTCTACGTTCAGCAGCAAGTTTTCTTTGTGGCAAGCAAAAATAATCAAAGGACTAAATTTAATGGGACAAAAGTCCCCAAGATCAAGCTCGGGAGGTATGGGTTCATCCTTTGGCCCCTTATATTGCACAACCAATTCATCATTACAAGCGTTCTTTTGACAAAAGGTCACAAGCCTTTTCTCGAGAGAAAAACCTAACCCATTATTCTGAATAGCAAAATCATCATTAAGTTCAGAAATTCTATCAACTAGAACATCGGCAGGAACCTTCTTCCTAAGATTTTCATTATAAGCAACATGATCTAAAGATTGTAAACGCATTATGTCTTCTTGGTTAAAAAGGATAGCTTCTATGGGAGGATGACCAGCATCAACCCTATAATCCGCAAAAATTTCTTTAGCCTCTTTCATTATGAATCTGAACTCATGAGCCAAAAACATAGTAGGAGCACGCTTACCAGAAGAGTGTTCAATATTAGAGAATTCTAGGAAAATTCTTTGTATGCAAGGATGCATATGAAGAAATTGTCTTTCAAGTTCAACTACGAGCAAAGATATTGGATCCGCAAGGCTACTAGTTCTATGAAGAATAGAGCCACCCATAATGGGCAAAGCACCGACACAAGTAAAGAAATCTTGAATAACTCCTTTCCCAATAATATTACCACTACCAACTCGAAACCTTTTAGTATGCAAGACAGTAGGTTCCTCAGGAGGATCATCAAAAGCATCAAAGTTTCCCATGTTATTATCAGCGATAACCTCCCCAGTTTCAGACATAATGACAACAAATATCTCAAGGAACAAGCAAAAAGGCGAAGGGAAAAGAGGGCGAATAAAACGACAATGGTGAAGTGGGGGAGAGGAAAACGAGAGGCAAATGGCAAATAATGTAATGCGAGGGATAAGAGTTTGTGATGGGTACTTGGTATGTCTTGACTTGTCGTAGACTCCCAACAGCGGCGCCGAAATCCTTCTTGCTACCTCTTGAGCACTGCGTTGGTTTTCCCTTGAAGAGGAAAGGGTGATGCAGTAAAGTAGCGTAAGTATTTCCCTCAGTTTTTTAGAACCAAGGTATCAATACAGTAGGAGACCATGCTCAAGTCCCACGCACCTACACAAACAAATAAGAACCTTGCAACCAACGCGATAAAGGGGTTGTCAATCCCTTCACGGCCACTTGCAAAAGTGAGATATGATAGAGATGATAAGATAATATTTTTGGTATTTTTATGATAAAGACTAAAAGTAAAGAAAGCAAAAATAAACGGCGCCAGAAATAGCTTGTTGACGGGAGATTAATATGATGGAAAATAGACCCAGGGGCCATAGGTTTCACATTGTGGCTTCTCTCAAGATAGTATAAGTATTACGGTGGGTGAACAAATTACCGTCGAGCAATTGATAGAATTGAGCATAGTTATGAGAATATCTAGGTATGATCATGTATATAGGCATCACGTCTGTGACAAGTAGACCGACTCCTGCCTGCATCTACTACTATTACTCCACACATCGACCGCTATCCAGCATGCATCTAGAGTATTAAGTTCATAAGAACAGAGTAACACTTTAAGCAAGATGACATGATGTAGAGGGATAAACTCATGCAATATGATATAAACCCCATCTTTTTATCCTCGATGGCAACAATACAATACGTGTTGTTTCCCCTACTGTCACTGCGATCGAGCACCGCAAGATTGAATCCAAAGCTAAGCACTTCTCCCATTGCAAGAAAGATCAATCCAGTAGGCAAAACCAAACTGATAATTCGAAGAGACTTGCAAAGATAACCAATCATACATAAAAGAATTCAGAGGAGATTGAAATATTGTTCATAGATAATCTTGATCATAAACCCACAATTCATAGGATCTCGACAAACACACCGCAAAAGAAGATTACATCGAATAGATCTCCAAGAGAATCGAGGAGAACTTTGTATTGAGATCCAAAGAGAGAGAAGAAGCCATCTAGCTCATAACTATGGATCTGAAGGTCTGAGGTAAACTACTCACACATCATCGGAGAGGCTATGGTGTTGATGTAGAAGCCCTCCGTGATCGATGCCCCCTCTGGCGGAGCGCCGGAAAAGGCCCCAAGATGGGATCTCACGGGTACAAAAGGTTGCGGCGGTGGAAATAGGGTTTTTGCTCCTCCTCTGATGTTTTCGGGGTACGTAGGTATATATAGGAGGAAGAAGTAGGTCATTTGGAGCTACGAGGGGCCCACGAGGGTGGAGGGGCGGGGGGGGTAGGCACGCCCCTACCTCGTGGCCTCCTCGTTGATTGCTTGACATCCACTCCAAGTCCTCTGGATCACGTTTGTTCAGAAAATCACGTTCCCGAAGGTTTCATTCCGTTTGGACTCCGTTTGATATTCCTTTCCTTCGAAACATTGAAATAGGCAAAAAAGCAGCAATTTGGGCTGGGCCTCCGGTTAATAGGTTAGTCCCAAAAATAATATAAAAGTGTATAATAAAGCCCATTGAACATCCAAAACAGATAGTATAATAGCATGGAACAATAAAAAATTATAGATACGTTGGAGAGCCACCCGAAACACTTTTTCCGCCGCCGCAAGTTTTTGTTCTTCCGAGATCCCATCTGGAGGCCTTCTCCGGTACTCTATCAGAGGGGGAATGGATCATGGAGGGCTTCTACATCATCCTTACTTCCCTTCCGGTGATGCGTGAGTAGTTCACCACATACCTACGGGTCCATAGCTAGTAGCTAGATGACTTCTTCTCTCTCTTTGATCTTCAATACAATGTTCTCCTCGATATTCTTGGAGTTCTATTCGATGTACTATCATTTTGACATGTGTTTGTTGGGATCCGATGAGTTGTGGATTTATGATCAGATTATTCATGAATATTAATTGAGTCTTCTCTAAATTCTTTTATGCATTCTTGTTATAGCATTGTATTACTCTCTGATCTATCTGTTTGGGTTGGCCAACTAGATTGTTTTTTCTTGCAATGAGAGATGTGCTTTGTGATGGGTTCAATCTTGCGGTGCTCTATCCAAGTGACATAAAGGGACATGACACGTATTCGTATTGTTGCCATTAAGGATAAAAAGATGGGGTTTATTCATATTTTTTTGGGTTTACTTTGTCTACATCATGTCATCTTGCTTAAGGCATTACTCTGTTTTTTATAGCTTAATACCCTAGATGCATGCTGCATAGTCCTCGATGGATGGAGTAAAATAAGTAGATGCAGGCAGGAGTCAGTCTACTTGTCTCGGACGTGATGCATATATACATGATCATTGGCTTGAATATCGTCGTAACTATGTGATTTTCTATCAATTGCCCAACAGTAATTTGTTCACCCACCGTATGCTTTGTGTTCGAGAGAGAAGCCTCTAGTGAAAACTATGGCCCCCGGGTATACTTTTATCATATATAAAATCCAAAAATACATTGCTGCAATTTTATTTCCTTTATTTTATTTAGCAATTTAATTTATCTATCTACCACTATGAGATAGATCCTTGCAAATAACCGCCGAGGGGATTGACAACCCCCTTGTTTGCGTTGGGTGCAAGTATTTGCTTTTGTGTGTATAGGTGCTGCTAACGAGGTTCTATGTGGTTCTCCTACTGGATTGATAACCTAGGTTCTTCACTAAGGGAAATACTTATCTCTACTATACTGCATCATCCTCTCTTGGTCGAGGAAATCTCAACGCAGCTCACAAGTAGCAGGGAGAATTTCTGGCGCCATTGCCTGGGAGACATCACCAAAACCTATCAAGTACCTTCGCATAAACCATCATCTACCTGCTCTTACTTTTATTTTCCTTTCCAGTTTCCAGTTGCCTCTCGTTTTCATCCCCCCACTTCTAAAACAATTTTACAAAAACACAATAATATTTTTATTTACCTTGTTTGCTTGCTTTGTCGCTATGTCTCGAGAAAATTACTATGATAGTTATAACCATTAAAGTTTGGCGAAATTGAGAATACCACTAAGAATTTTATATTTACGCAACATGAGCACAACAAATTCTTTGTTGAAGAAGTTAAAGAACACTCTACTTTATTGGATGCTATTGGTAAGCAACATGATGAAGTTAATAAAGAAGTCGCCAATCTTCAATCCCAGCTTGCTCTTACGAAAAATCTGTTAGGAAAAATCTCCGATAAGCAGACCACACTAGTGAATAAAATGGCCGCTAAACCAGAGTCGTTTTCGCACAATAATCATGATGAAGAGATTAAAATGATTGGTGTCTCACCCATTGAATCTTTATTTAGTAATATAAAACTTTATGAAAAGGGGACTGGAGATGAGTCAACTATAGCTAGAGGGCGTCCCAATTGTTCGGAGCGTGATGATTCTAATGAAAAATCTGATAAAAGTGGGTTTGGAGAGGTCAAAACTTTAGCTAGTGACATGCCCACTACTTTAGATTTCAAGGATTTTAATTATGATAGTTGTTCTTTAATTGAATGTATTTCCTTGTTGCAATCCATGATAAACTCACCCGATGCTTATGAACAAACTAAAGATTTTACTAAACATATTGTAGAAGCTATGATAAAAGTTTTAGAAGAAAATCTAGAGTTGGAAGTTTCAATACCTAGGAAATTATATGATGAATGAGAACCTACTATTAAAATAAAGACTAAAAATTTATGAGTGTAATGCTTTATGTGACTTCGGTGCTAGAGTTTCCACTATACCAAAATCTTTATGTGATGTGCTAGGCCTTCATGATTTGGATGAATCTTCCCTTAATTTGCACTTAGCGGATTAAACTATTAAGAAACCTTTGTGTAAAATAAATGATCTAGTTATTTGCAAATATAAATTATGTGTCCATTGATTTCATTATGCTTGATATTGATTGCATTCCGTCTTGTCCTATAATACTTGGTAGGCCTTTCCAACGTACCATAGGGTGCTATTATTGATATGAAAGAAGGTAATATAAGATCTGATTTCCATTAAAGAAAGGAATGGAATAGTTCCCTAGAAAGAGAATTAAGCCACCATATAAATCTATTATGAGGGCCACCTATGGAATTAATTTCAAGGATGACAACACTTGAAACTATGCATTACGCCTAGCTAGGGGCGTAAAACAATAGTGCTTGTTGGCAGGCAACCCAATAGTTATCTTTATTTTTTCATTTTTATTTTTTATTTTTGAGTGTTCACACAATTATGCTACTGTTATGATTGTGTTTTTCGGTTTTAGTTAGTGTTTGTGCCAAGTAAAGCCTTTGGGATGATTTGGTTGATAGTTGATTTGATTATGTGAAAAGCAGAAGCTTTTGTGCCTAGTAGCAGAATTGTATGAATTCACTGGAACGTGATAAAATTCTGACTTTCTCACAAACGATTGATATAAAAAATTTCTGTGTTGTCCTAATGTTTCAGAATTTTGGAATTAGAGAAGTATTGTGTTTGTTCATATCATTACCGACTGTTCTATTCTTGACATATTTTGTTTTCATTGCATAGTTTGCTTGTTTTAACGAATCTATGGATTGTATCAGGGGGTATAAGTCATGGTGAAGTTAGAATACAGTAGGTATTATGCAATAATAAAATATGAATGTGTCTACAACAGTACCTAAAGTTTATGATTTGCTTGTTATACTAACGGATCTCACGAGTTTTCTGTTGAGTTGTGTGTGCTGAAGTTTTCAAGTTTTAAGTGAGATCGCGATGGATGAAAGAACAAGGAGTGGCAAAACCCTAAGCTTGGGGATGCCCCAGGCACCCCAAGGTAATATTCAAGGATACCCAAGCGTCTAAGCTTATGGATGCCCCGGATGACATCCCCTCTTTCATCTATAATCCATCGGTAAATTACTTGGAGCTATATTTTTATTCATCACATGATATGAGTTTTGCTTGGAGGGTCATGTATTATATGAGTCTTTGATTTGTTTGATTTTTAGTTTGCCACACTCATCTTTGCTGCACACACATTTTGTGAGGGACACACATTTATTCGTGATTTGTTAGAATACTCTTGGTGCTTCACTTATATCTTTTGATCTAGGCAGTTGCTCTAGTGCTTCACTTATATCTTTTAGAGCACCGCGGTGGTTATATTTTAAATAAATAATTTCACTCTCATGCTTTAATTATATCATTTTGAGAGTCTAATACATAGTAGTGGAAATAAGCACGGGTTATGAAATTGGTCCTAGTATGATAGATATTCAAGAGGGATATAATAAAAACTTTCATGTAGATCACTGAATATGATAAATTTGATTCCTTGCAATAGTTTTGAGATATAGAGATGGTGATATGTGGGTTGTACTAGTGAATAACTGTAGTTTAGTAAGAGTATTGGGGTTAAGGTTTGTGATTCACGAAGCATGCACGTATAGTCTCCAGTTATGCTAAGAAGTTGGAGCATGATTTATTATTGAGTGTCTTCCTTTGCGTGAAGGTCGGGGGCGCGCGATGGTTAGCTCCTACCAACCTCCCCCTTAGGGGCATGCGTAGTACTACTTTGCTTCGAGGGCTAATAGACTTTCACAATAAGTATGTGAGTTCTTTATGACTAATGTGAGTCCATGGATTATACGCGATCTCACCTCTCCGCAATTTGCTAGCCTCTTCAGTAACGTGCATTGCCCTTTCTCATCTCGAGAGTTGGTGCAAACACCGTCGATGCATCCAAACCGCGTGATATGATACAATCTATATCACACATAAGCCTCCTATATCTTCCTCAAAACAGTCACCATACCTACCTATCATGGCATTTCCATAGGCATTCTAAGATATATTTCCATGCAACTTCCACCATTCCGTTTATATGACACACATCATCATTTTCATATTGCTTTGCATGATCATGTAGCTGACATAGTATTTGTGGCTCGGCCACCGTTCATCATTTTTTATACATGTTATGCTAGATTACTGCACATCCTGGTACACTACAGAGGCATTCATATAGAGTCATATTTTGTCCTAGTATCGAGTTGTAAGTAAATAGAAGTGTGATGATCATCATTATTCGTTATTAGAGCACTGTCCCAGTGAGGAAATAAAAAAAGAAAAAGAGAGGCGAAAAAGAGCCCACAAAAAAGAAAAAAATTAAAAAAATGAGAGAAGGGGCAATTTTACTATCTTTTTCCACACTTTTGCTTCAAAGTAGCGCCATGTTTTTCATATAGAGAGTCTCCTATGTAGTCACTTTCTTATACTAGTGGGAATTTTTTATTATGGAACTTGGCTTGTATATTTCGATGATGGGCTTCCTCAAATGCCCGAGGTCATCTAGAGCAAGCAAGTTGGATGCACATCCACTTAGTTTTCAGTTTGAGCTTTCATACACTTATAACTCTTAGTGCATCCGTGATACGTCTCCATCGTATCTACTTTTCCAAACACTTTTTCTCTTGTTTTGGTCTCTATTTTGCATGATTTGAATGAAACTAACCCGGACTGATGTTGTTTTCAGCAGAACTACCATGGTGTTGTTTTTGTGCAGAAATAAAGGTTCTCGGAATTGGGCGAAACTTTCTGGAGATTTTTTATGGAATATATAAAAATACTGGAGCCAAGATCCACCGGAGGGGACCCACCAGTGGCCCACGAACCACCAGGGTTCGGCCACCCCCTAGCGCGCCTTGGTGCCTCATGGGGCCCACGTGGTTCCGTTGACCGTATGTTTAGCGCCTCTACAGCTCCGAGTGGCTCGAGATGATTTTGCATTCTCCTTTTGGTGTTGTGTTTCTGAGGACCTCGGCCTCAGGGATTTTTTTGAAATAACTTTGGCTAGTTGGGTGGAACTCCCTATTGTTGGTCCACATCTGCGAAGTTTTGAGTGGCTAACTGGGACTTAGTACTAGCCACCTCGGCGCTCTAGCAATAGAGTAGAGTCCGATTCAGAGATACGGCCGACTCTCGATAAAGGGTCGAATCACTGGGTGGCCCCAGATTTTATTGTGATTAGTTAGAGGGTCTTGTCATTACAAATCTGTTGGTTATCCAGTTGAGCAGAGTGAACATGTATGGATACCTATAATGGGTCAGTGGGACACCACTACAGGGTTAAATCGTTGAAAAATCCATGTCCACGGTTATGGACGACTAGGAGCTTAATGTTGGTTCATAGAACAACTTTAACCAATTTAATTAAAACTTGCCAAAATGTGCATGCCTTGGTTGTCTCTTCTTCATGGGCTATACGAAGGGTGGACAAGGTAGTGTTATGATGGCATAGGTAGGCAAATAGTTGACTAGTATACAATCTCCTTAATGAATGTTTTCCCAACTTGAATTTAATAGACATAAGTGTAGAATATTACTTAGTCGGTTAAGTATTGTTAGTTCTAGTACCTTCGGTAATGAGACTTTCTGAGTACCAAAATTACTCACCTTTGCCACAATAACAACAACATCAACAATAGGTACATTCTACTACTTCAACTGGGATGCCGAGACAGAGTGTCACTACATGGAGTTCCGCGACAATGACGAGTAGTTAGCACGACCCGGCCGGTAGCCTGGAACCAATGGGATTGGACCGTTGCTTTACATTTTCTGCCTCTTCGACATCATTGGTTTTTCCCTGTACTTGGGCTATTTGAGACTTCTATTATGATGATGAATGTTGGACTATTTGGTCTCTTCGTATAATAAATTTGGATCTTGGCACTTGTATGCCCTATATATATAGTGTGTGGATTTTTTAATACCCGGTGACTATGCCACCCCTGTGGGTGACAGTTCCGCCCCATGTAATCTCCATTCAATGCATGCCTCGTGATCCGTGCAAACACTGTGCTAACGTCATTCCTCCATCGGGATTCAGTTAATGAGCATGCTAACAATCACACTAATACGATTCAAGAAGAGTATGTGTCAAACTTGGGGCATCATAATGTCAGATCATCGATACTTAACCAAAAAGATTCCCTAATAGTATAAAATTATTATAACTTACTAACTTTCTACAATAGTAAAAAAAGTTTGTTGATGATTAGAACTTATATTACCTAAATGGAGTTCTCCATTAACTCAAAACAGATTCCCTGAAAATAGATCCATGCGTATACATAGTATCAACATTCATTCTTGGTACTACCTAGTGCTAATGAACTCGCCTCAGTGTAAATAGACAACTGGAAGACTAGTCAATGGCAGACCTAGAAGATGCTACACGGATCTCAAAGCAAGATCAGACGGAAGCCAGGAGGGTGTCAATGCCCCCAGGTGACAAAGACATAATACACACACACACACACACACACACACACACACACACACACACACACACACACACACACACACACACACACACACACACACACACACACACACACACACACACACACACACACACACACACACATATATATATATATATATATATATATATATATATGTTGCCTCTTTGGTAGTGGAATTGTTGTGATACTCGAATTGTAAAGACCGTGGCATATGACAGTGAATGTATGACATGAACTCATATGCTTACGACGGCACTGTATGTGCTTCTATTCCAGAAATGGACTGCTAGGGTCTATATGTGGAATAATACCGCATATGGAGCCTTATAGTGGATATTACCTTCTTTGTCCTCCGTAGAGAATCATGGCGGATTTGTGAGTTATGGTGCTCGGGATGATTTTGGCAGCCTCTATATAAATCAATCATCAGCTTCAACCCTAGGATACCGACCCAACATGGTGTAGTATTAATGATTTCCTATCCGTGAAAAAAGGCAGGTCAGCTCGAGCAAAAGGAGAGAGGTGGATGCAGCTGATGACCCACAAGTATAGGGGATCTATCGTAGTCCTTTCGGTAAGTAAGAGTGTCGAACCCAACGAGGAGCAGAAGGAAATGATAAGCGGTTTTCAGCAAGGTATTCTCTGCAAGTACTGAAATAAGTGGTAACAGATAGTTTTGTGATAGGATAATTTGTAACGAGCAACAAGTAACAAAAGTAAATAAAGTGCAGCAAGGTGGCCCAATCCTTTTTGTAGCAAAGGACAAGCTGGGCAAACTCTTATATAAAGGAAAACGCTCCGAGGACACATGGGAATTATCGTCAAGCTAGTTTTCATCACGTTCATATGATTCGCGTTCGGTACTTTGATAATTTGATATGTGGGTGGACGATTGCTTGAGTGCTGTTCTTACTTGAACAAGCATCCCACTTATGATTAACCTCTATTGCAAGCATCCGCAACTACAACAAAAGTATTAAGGTAAACCTAACCATAGCATGAAACATATGGATCCAAATCAGCCCTTACGAAGCAACGCATAAACTAGGGTTTAAGCACGTCACTCTAGCAACCCATCATCTACTTATTACTTCCCAACGCCTTCCTCTAGGCCCAAATAATGGTGAAGTGTTATGTAGTCGACATTCACATAACACCACTAGAGGCTAGACAACATACATCTCATCAAAATATCAAGCGAATACCAAATTCACATGACTACTAATAGCAAGACTTCTCCCATGTCCTCGGGAACAAACGTAACTACTCACAAAGCATATTCATGTTCATAATCGAGGGTATTAATATGCATATAGGATCTGAACATATGATCTTCCACCAAATAAACCAACTAGCATCAACTACAAGGAGTAATCAACACTACTAGCAACCTACTAGTACCAATCCCGGACTTGGAGACAAGAATTGGATACAAGAGATGAACTAGGGTTTTGAGAGGAGATGGTGCTGGTGAAGATGTTGATGGAGATTTCCCTCTCCTGATGAGAGGAGCATTGGTGATGACGATGGCGATGATTTCCCCCTCCTAGAGGGAAGTGTCCCCGGCAGAACAGCTCTGCCGGAGCCCTAGATTGGTTCCGCCTCGTGGCGGTGGAGTCTCGTCCCGAAAGGTTGCTTATGATTTTTTCCTTGACGAAAGACTTCATATAGCAGAAGATAGCCACCGGAGAGCCAACTGGGGGCCCATGAGGCAGGGGGCGCGCCCTCCACCCTCGTGGCCAGGTGGGGCCCCCTCTGACGTACTTCTTCCGCTCAATATTTTTTTTTATTTCCAAAATAAACTTTCGTGGAGTTTCAGGACTTTTGGAGTTGTGCAGAATAGGTCTCTAATATTTGCTCCTTTTCCATTGAGAATTCCATTGCCGGCATTCTCCTCCTTATGTAAACCTTGTAAAATAAGAGAGAATAGGCATAAGTATTGTGACATAACGTGTAATAACAGCCCATAATGCAATAAATATCGATATAAAAGCATGATGCAAAATGGACGTATCAGCAGCACGGCATTTACTAGTTGTAGTGGTTAACAATAGATGGTCCTCCAAGGGCTTACTTGCATTATTATTTTTGCTGGGGTGTTTCTGTAATGATAGATTTCTAATGTATTGAGTCGGGTGCTCTTTTGCAAAGAAAAAGAAGTATCTCGATGTGTAGCCAAGAGAGGTTACATTGACACCTCCATGTGGCCAAGCCTACGAATACTTCGATGAAGACAAAAGAACATGAGTTTCAAAAATTGTCTTTCCCGTTTAAGCATTTTCTGATGGAATATTCATTAGAATTTGCGTGGCATGATGCATACATCTTGGTTATGTGTTTTCATATTTTTTGGAGCTTTTTGAATTCTCATAGCATGTTATAGCTGGCCGTCGGGAGCAACGTGCTACCAGGCCTTGTCAGCAACTTAGGAGGTGACGTAGGGATATGTGTGTGTGGGGGGTGAGCTGTGTGTAACTGATTTGGTTGCATGCATAATACCACAAGGAAGGGTCCACACATGTGGCCGTTTTTTCTTTCACCTTTTTCCCGCAAAATAGTTCTAAAATTTGAAAGCTCCCTTTTTTTTAATTTTAAAATTTCAGAAGTTCACAATTATTTAATTTTGGGAATTCATAATTTTGAATTTTAAATATCTCTAAAATTTCATACTCGAAATGTTAAATTTTGGAAAGTTCAAAATTTCAAAACTCATGGAAGTTTCAAATTCCGAAAATTGAGGCAAGATTTTTTTTAAGTTGGTACCACAATTTTCAGAAGTCACCAAAAGAATGAAAAGCGCCAAAAATAGAGTTAGCATAAAAGGACAGTCATAAATGTAGCACCACATATTTGTTGGTTTCGCCAATTACCCCCCCACCCCCCTCTCCACAAGATATAGGTGGTAGCACTGGAATTTTTCCTTCATATTCTTTTCAATCTTGCTAAGTGTAGCTTGAAGTTATTCTGGTCAGGTTTGCATGACATTGCGACATTATCTCTCTCCCCAGTTGCAGCGAACCTACATAACCGCTATTTGTACTAGAAAAACACATCGTCAAAATAGCAGTTTGCACTACCATACACTTAACCATGCCCACACAATAAAGGATAGCGGCCATATTCTTCTTTCCCACATGCGCAACGCTCTTCTCCCCTCCTCACCGTGTATGCATTTGCCCCTAGATCCGACGAAAGGTGACATCGGATCAGGCCACTGCCATGCCTCGGTCAGACATCTCCTTAGCCCGACTTGGAGCCTATCACCCCTTCAACCACGATGCCTTGCCACCTTGTTGTCGGCGCCACCACCTCGTGGATTGCTCTCAGCGGTGGACGCCATCGTTGGCCTTGACACGCAGGTAAGCTTTCTTCCCTCCTCCCTCTCATTTTCTCCTTCTTTCATTCGTTTGCCTCCGCTTTCCTCCTTCCTCTCCTGGACATGTCATGCCATTGGATAGGAATTGAGTGCTCGCTATATGTGTATTCCTAACAATAACATGGCAGGGTATAATTTACGGAATGGTCTGACCCACAACCCCTCTTTTTAGGGGGGCACTAGAACATTTGCTTGACCCATGTCCACCTAGCACTTGGTGTGCATTTAGTAACTTAGCGGACAGTTGGGTCACATTATCAAACAGTCGTGTAGTTAGTTGTCCATGGTCTCGTTACCACCAGCAGCAAAAGATGGATGATAATTTACATTTTACTTATGTGAGTGTGCGATGCGCTGGCAAACGAACGGTACGTTTTCTTTTTCAACAAACGAAGGGTAAGTATTAGTAAAGTATACAGCCAATGGAAACGAGCTGGCGAAAAACTTGAAGAAAAAATAATACTGTAGCTAGCTGGACCTTGCCAAATCCCTGGTCCGGGCTTTGGCATTTTGGCAATGCCATCACTGTTCTGCTAGCCGTGCGACAACAAACGCAAAGGTGGCAAAGCGGCGCCAACACCCAGGGGCTAACGGCCTCTTCGGCAGGCAGCCCACCCGGCCCCGCTCGTGCCCCCCGAATTTTCCATTCCGCATTTCTTTCTATTTTCTTTCTCCCCTTTCTCTCTCTCTCCCACCTCGGTCTCTCGGACTACAAATGCGGCGCTACCCGAGCCGCTGCGGAATCGAGTAGACAGCGGAGGAGCAGTGTTTCTGTCTGTCTCCCCGTCCACTAGAGTCAAAGGAGAGGGAGGGGAGGTGGGGTCCCGTCGCAACGGCTAGTCGGGGCAGGCCTTCCGGGGCCGATGGACCCGCGCCGCGACGGAGGCGGCGCCTCCGGCGATGGCGACGGCAACAACCAAATGTGCGTGCTGCGGGGGGTGCGGGTTCCTGTTGTCGGTTGCTGTCGCGCCGGTTCTCGCGCTGTGATTTCTCGGGCTGTTTCGAGGATTTGCTGGATGGAGGGGATCGACTGGGGTTTGGTAGGGTCTTGAGACTAGCATGGGCATGAGGGACTATAATCTGGTGGGCGTAATGGGGATTTCGGGAGTTCCGTGGCTGCTCCTTCTGCCGATCCGAAAATAGAGGGATCTTGCCGTCGATTTGCTAGATTAGAAGATCCTTAGGTGCCCCGTTTGTGTCTATGGAGTGTCGAACTCGATTTAGTTTGTTCGATTGGGGCGTCCTCCTGCACCGATGCACGTTCCTGCTGTTGCTTTTGATGCAAATGAGATAATAGGAGGATTGTGTAAAGTTTGTGTGTTTAAAACTGGATCGAGATATTCTTGGCTCTGAGGGGTCGAAATGGGAGCATACTGATGCTGGATTGGTCATACTTCGTGGCGTGTTTTTCGTTTGTGCAACTGAAACTAAACCATGTCTCAACTGTCCACAGAACTGAGTACTCGTCAGAAATTTCACAACTATTTCAATGTATTGCATTAGTTGAACTTATGCCTGATCTCATATTGCTTGCTGCAGTCTGTGGGATTGGCAAGAGAAGGAGCATGGTGAACCTAGTGATGGAAATCATGGTACATCGCTCAAACCAATAACCAACATCCATGTTAGAACTGCCGATTATTTTTTGGACTTACTGTATCATTATTATCATTTTCTCAAAAGATGTTGCTAAGTTCGTGTGGGATTGCCTCAACCGAGATGATGATGATGATGAGCTACTTGGATTACTGGGAAATCAAACTCCTCTGCGGGACTGCCGGGCCTTCTTTGATATTGGGGGTAGGAAACTTCTTTTTTCAGAGAATTATCGGCACTATATTACTCTTGAAGTTTTGCTTAAAGGAATAAGGTTACTTGTGCCAGATATCACTTGCAAGGAGACACTAGACCTGGAGGAGTCTCGGGAATCAAAGCGGCGACGCGTTTTGGAGTACCCTTCTGAGGTTAATCAGCCAGAAGTTGGTGATCATGAAATGTGTTCTAATTTTGTCACATCTGAGGTGGTTCACTAGTAGCTGGCTATGTTCGAAGTTCGTCTATTTTTTGCTATTGCTTACACTATTGCGTCCTTTGTTGATCAATATCTCAGGTAGCAGAGACTTCATTGCTTTGCACTGATGAACCACAGAGTTTAAACTGGAATATGCAGATCAATTCAGATGATTTAGGTTCATCCTTTTACCACATATGGCTTATTGTCCGGCAGCTGCCTACTGCCATGCCTTTTCTGTTTGCTGAATTGATATTTTTGTATCAGATAAGTTCAGTTCCTTGTCTAATGGAGCATCCTACGAGCCATCGGATAATCAATTGGATAATTACTCTGAAGGAGCTACTATCTACTACACGCCTGGTCAAATGTTAGTTCCTATCTGGTTCCGTTAAAGCCAATTTGCTTTTAGTTCTCATTCTTTTTGAATCATGACAAGTTCATATTTTGTTTGTAGGCCTTCTAGCCAGGAGAGCGTTACATACATTGGTTGTCAAACCGATGTGCCAGGTCCATACAAAGCACATTTTCTATGTCATCTTTGAGATTTAAAAAAAGTTTCATCCAATGTTTCTGTCAGGGTTTCCAGTCTATGCATATATTCGCCATATTGTCAGTATTTGTCCTAGAAATGTTTGTAAAGAGTATTCTGTTTTGTATCTTCTTTGCAATTGCATTGCGGTGCACTTGCAATTGGTGCAACTTGCTGTTGTTTGGCAATCATAGTGACTTGCTAAAACAGAATTTGTGTAGCTTTCTTCAGCTATTTACTTGTTCTTTCTATCTATGACAGGAACAAGTGAGATTGCTCCGGTGACAGAAAGTCTCATAATGCATGAGACTAGGAAACTTTCTACGCTCAAAGTATCTAAAGGTATTTAAGTTTTGGATAGTATCTTATTATTCATCAACTTACCTTACACACTTGAACCTCTAGTAATATATATGTTGATCATTTGGCTTTGCTTCCCTATTAGGAGGAAGCTCGATGATCAAGGCGAAGCAAAATGTAACTACATCTATAGCATACCCTTTTACCCTTATCAAACCATCTTGGGAAGAAGGAGATGTCACTCTCAAGGATATAAATCAGCGCATCCATGCTCCTCCAAAGAAGCCTCCAGAAATCCTGGAAACTTCAGCTTTCTCTGGGAAGCCCGTCATTGGCAAGACAAGAATCAGAACAGAAGGTGGGAAAGGCAGCATCACAATACTAAGGACCAAGGGCTGAGAATTATTACAGCTTATTTAACAGCCATTCCCTCGATTGCTTTCAAGAATTTGGTCTTATTGTGCAGGCCTCTATAGCATTTCGATTTTTCTTGGTCACAATTTTTGTGCCATGTGTTCAGAGTTACTGTGGATGGCCAACTCTTTGTTCAAAGATTCAGCATTCATCTGTGGTGTATTTTAGTGGCATGCGGCTAATGATATATATATGGAAATTTGAATTAAGAATTAGCTCCTACTTTTACTTCTCTTTCATGTTCTTATGGTCTCCTGAAAATTGCACGATGGTTCAACATTCAAATTGTGGTATCGGCTTGATCACTATCAGATCTTAAATTTGAGTGGCCCCGGTGAGAACCAGAATTGCACCAGGGGAATTAATTTGAGTGGCCCCAGTCATGAAAAAAATGAAGCATGAGTACTTAGAGCATGTCTAGCTCTTCCCCCAAAAGTCATTAATCCCCAGAACAATGGTTTGGTAGCTTTTCATCTCCCAAAACTGACCCTTTAGCCTAATTTTGCTTTGAGAAAACACGAAGTCTCAACAAATTTAGGCTAGCCCGAGCGTCCCTCGGCCGCGGCCCGCCTTGCGCCATCATTTGCATCCCCCACCCCCTCTCCCCAGCCTCACCGCCCTCTCCCCCACCTCATCGGTGCCAAAATTAATCGGTTTCGTTGCCGCCAAGCCTCAATTTGGTCGGGACGGGGCCGCCCGAGCTCAGAGATGACGTATGAGCCCTGTGCGTGACCCCACGCCAGTCGAGGACACCAGAATTAGCCTACTTTACCGTTGCCATGGCCAAACTCGTTGCTTCCTCCAGCTCCCATGCGGCATCAGCGAGCCTGGTAATTGCCGATGCAGGCTGCTAGGGACCATCGCCGGCCTCCTCCGCGTCCAGTCCTAGTCGGGTGCTCCATCGTCGTGGCTCTGACCCTCTCCGCATGCAAGGTGTTCAACAATTGCCCTAACGGTATTTCTTTTTCCTTTTTCTCCATTTATTTATCAATTACGGTCTCAAATTGATCATGGATGACTCCAGTGTGTAGATGGAGAGTGCCTATTGTTCGTAAAAGGTTGAGCGTGCTCGGGCGACATCCCGTTCCTCGTCCAAGGCGTCAAGGTCATGTTGCCAACTATGCTCGGCTTCCTTTTCCTCATACATGCATACTCGAGGTGCATCGTGAATGAGGTTGCTAGGGAGTATGGCCTCGGGCGTCGTAAACCATGAAGAATGGAGTATAGCCCGTGGATCTATTAGGTGTGGTGCGCAAGCCCCATAGTACGGAGTCAAGCTCCTCGACCCACTTGTTGTTGGCTTCTTCTAAAGATCGAATCAGGCGAGGCTTGATGCCACTTAAGATTAAGCCATTTGCTCGTCCAATCTGACCATTGGTTTGCGGATGGTAAACCGAAGCATAGTCAAGCTTAATGCCTTGTTTGGTGCATCACTCCTTTACCTCCTGGTAAAGTTGGACTTATTGTCCTAAATCCTAATGATGATGTGGGGAACCCCATAATGGTGTACTACGCTAGAGACGAAGTTAATCACTGGCTCGGTCTTGGCCGATGTCACAAGTTTTGCCTCGATCCATTTTGTGAACTTGTTGACCATGACCAGGAGGTATTTCTTCTTGTTTGCTCCTCCACGGAGTGGTCCGACCATGTCAAGCCCCCAGACCACGAATAGCCAGGTGATCAGAATGGTTCTTAGAGCTATGGCTGGCATGTGGCTTTGCTTGGCAAAGAGCTGGCAGCCCATGCATGCATCTACAAGGTCTCATGCGTCGTCTCACACAGTAGGCCAATAAAAACCTGCTCGAAAAACTTTGCTTACCAAAGTCCGAGGTGTTGAATGATGGCCGCACATACTGGAGTGAATTTCCAAAGGAGTTATTTTCCTTCTTCCTCGGAGATGCAACATTGGAGCACGCCAGTGACATTGTGTTTGTATAGTTCCCCCTCACGGACCTTATACGCTTTCAATCATCGAACGATTCGTGATGCATCTGTATGGTCTTCGGGCAACTCCCTGTGCAGTAAGTACGTAGGTATTGGCTCAGTCCATGGTGCGATTACGGGTTACTGCCATAATCTCATGGGCCGCGGAGGTTTCCTCTAGTGTCGAGCTCTCGATTATCTCCTTGCCTGGCTGTATGGCCGCTGGGGTGATTAGCTCGGGCTCCAATTGCTCGGCCGTCTTAGCGGTTTGCTTGGCGTCACCTTGCCATTTGACCGATGGTTTAAACAATCGTTCAAGGAAAGTGTTCTAAGGTACTGGCTCCTGTTTGGCGCCCATCTGGGCCAGGATGTCAGCAGCTTGATTACTGTCTCTCTGCATATGATGAAATTCCAGACCCTAAAATCAAGCCGATAAAGTCATGAATGTTAGGACCGAGAGTATATCGACCGGGGGGGGGTGAACGGGAGATTCAACTTTTCTTTCGAAAGCTTTGAAACCCAACACAATCACAACAGCAGAATAAAGTATTGAAGGAAATGGACAAAATCAAACTTCTTCGTCAGAAGCATATTCATCGATGAAACATTGATAAGAGTACATGCTTGATGAATCACATGTTTAACTACAATGAGAGTAATACAACATGCAAACAGATGTAACAAAACGAGGAACAACATGGTTGGTACAGTATGAGAATATGGAATGCCAACACAAGTGAATTCGAAGTACCGAAGAATGAAGAACAATAACTGGTGAAGATAATGAGCGGGTATGAATGTGGACAAGGATGGTGACACCAAAACAAAAAAAAAACAAGTAATTTATCGGCACAGAGCCCGAATAATAACTGCTGAAGGAAATACAATAGAGTAGAATTAACCAGTGGTGCTCGATGGCGACAGAGAGATTTTGTAGACCAGTTCACCCTTCTGCCAAAGGGCTACGTGTGGTTGGAGGGGTTGTGACTTAACACGGAAGATAAACTCTCTTCACCCTATTCTCCTTCAACGCAGAGCTGATCAGACTCGGGTTGATTTCACTCATGGCAGATCCTTATCAGCGATCTCCAAACCTTCGGTCGACCTTCGCGAACCACAATCACTCTTGTTTGCTGAAGACTAGGATCGGTGAAGACAAAGACTCTTCATCACTCGAAGCCGAAACCTATCCGTCTAGAGAGTGCGTAGCTCTCAAGAGTAATAGGTTCAAGAACTCTCACTCAGAACTACTGTGATGCTAAACCACTGTCTAAGTTTGGGCTCTTGATTTTTCTCTCGATGGATCTTAAACTCAAATCACTCGGAGAGGGTTTGCTCAAATCAATCTTCTCAAAAATCTCAAGAGGAGCAGACAACGGACAATGTTGGAGTCGGGTGGCTATTTATAGCTGCAGCCTTCCCTGATGGGAAATGACCAAATTAGACATCGGGCTCAGCCAATGGCCAAACAACACGATTCCAACAATCGAATTTGAGCACAAAGGTAACATTTCTTGCGGAGCAAGAAATGTTAACTCCTTGGTCCGAGACAAACCTCTCACATCGAAGAACTCAGTCTCTTGCTGACGAGTATTTGCTCGGAGCACAAAGAGATTTCTCTCGCAACTTTCATAGGTTTTGGCTAAGCATCACATCAGATCTAAGCATCGAGAACCTATTACCCTCTTTATAGTACGGAGGTCCTATGACTCAAATGAATGAAAGAGGAACAACAAAATGAATACTATGTCTTCACTTTGTCTTTGACTTTCATCGCTGCAGTCAATTTCTTCGGACGATGGTACCGAAACAAAAGCCTCGCTTCAGCGGTAAGCTTTCAAGGGGTTGATTTCTTCACATCAATCTTCTCGACTCTATCCCTTCAACAAATGTAGCTCGTTCTTCTGTGAAACTCAGAAGTACCTCGACGAAGTTCCTCAAACTTAGCACCGAAGACATCATATTCTTCGGTTGTGTATTGACTTTTTCTCTCTATGTGCACTAGCAAACAAATCAGTCCATACCTGTTTCTGTCAACAATATCCAAAACACAAGGTAGGCAAATATTGCACCAACAATATCCCCCTTTTTGGACGATCGTTGACAAAACAGATCACATCGAATGATAGATCATGAATGGAATGTAACATGAAGAATAACGATTGATGAGAGATAATTACGAAGATCGAGTATTCTCCCCCTAAAGATGTGCCTCGGTTCATGAAGGATCATGAGGGAAGCACTAATGATCTTTGTATGAGTGTCATTGATCGGATCTTACAAGTGAGTTCTTTCACTGCACTCAATGATGTCTGAGGTGATTCCTATCACAAAATCTTCGAAGAAAGTTAGACATAAAATAATTGTACACAAAGTCATGAAGGTTTTCTTAGAACATAATTTGAATCCACACGAGATGTAGTTTTCTTGCATATTAGGTATTCAAAGTGATCAGAGCAAGATAAAATGAGAATATATTGCTCGGTGTGGATATGCTTCGGATGTGACTTTCCTGCAATATGGATGAAGTAAATGATATATGTGAGGAGAAACACTTTGTCAGTCATATAGATAGCCTTCAATAAGGCATTTGTGCATAGTCTAACTTTATCTTCCTGCGCGGTTAGATAATGAGAGGCGGCAATAAGAGCATATCCAATCACAACAGATAGTTTGTTTAGTACTTGAAGTACTTCTCTAATATGATATCATCACTTGATGATTCTCTGTTCTTCTTCGAGGAGCAGTTATGTGTCCCTGTAAGATACATAATCGTTTGTGACAAAAACTCACAACACAAACACATTAAAAGGTACCTGCAGACAAATAATACGAAGCAAATGACATTGCAGGCGGGGGGTTATTAACGTTACATGACAACGGAGTTTTTCAACACCACAAGCGGTGCGATAAGTTCATGAAGCAAATTGTTCAAGGGAAAACCAAATGGCGAAAGAAAAACACACCCTGCAAACCCCCATAAACTATCACTCGATGTAATTCTCCCCCTTTTTGTCAACAAGTGTCAAAAAGGTAAGTGAAGACACACGAGGAATTACTCCGAGGGAGAATCTTCTGAATCCGAATTAAAACCACTCAAAGAATCAAAGTCACTAGAGTGCGGAATGGTCGAGGCAGAAGTAGGAGTAGCAGCCTTAGCTTTGGAGGTCTTGAAGTGATGAACATCTGGCTTTTAGACTCGAGTACCGACAATGTCTGCGATTTCAACATCATGATTGACAAACATCAGATCCGTTGAAGCAGAACGTTGTGGGAGCACTGGAGTTTGTCTTCGGATGCGCGGGACAGCAAGCTAGTCCAGGTAGTCATAATCCTTGAAGAGGCCCTTCTTGGTGAAATCCTTGCGAGAGTAATGCTTTCTCAACAAGGTCCATGAGCGCTTTCTTGCATCCTTCTTATGTAGAAGAATTTGACGGGTGTGATTATGAATCAGATTCAGCTCAGTCATTAGTTCTACCTTTTCTTTTCTATCCATCTTGATGTGTCTTTCCAGAGTCTGCTGCGTGCAAATACAAATCTCATAGAGTGACGG
Source organism: Aegilops longissima (assembly GCA_021605205.1). Lineage (NCBI taxonomy): Eukaryota > Viridiplantae > Streptophyta > Magnoliopsida > Poales > Poaceae > Aegilops > Aegilops longissima. The sequence goes on along the minus strand of CM038677.1, from coordinate 466,453,829 downwards.
ATTTTCTTCGTGAGGGATTTCAATCTTGGCTTGCTTAACCTTGGAAGTAGATTCAGATGCAGAAGCATTTGCAGCAGCATCGACCGTTTCCTTCCCTTTGCTATTATACTTCACAATGTGTAGAGTATCACAAACTGGTGGCATGAATACCTTCGGCTCATAGCCCCAGAAAAATTTCTCATTTGTGAGCTGCTCAATGGCGAACATGATCCATGGAGCATACGGCTTCAGTGATTGGGGGCTATCTGCAGCACATGCTAGGTTCCGAATGAATAGGTTAGGAATATCAAACTTGATTCCCTGAGATATTGCTACAAGAGCATTTCCTATGATGCCTTTGATGGAGTTGGGCTAGTTTGTTGGCGTGATGGTATTGCATAGAATGTGGAATAACACTTTGTTGTCATAAGCCAACTTCTTCGGATCAACATCAATGCATTCGTCGCCCACCATGGTGGGATCCATCAAGACATGGAGTTGACACTACTGCACGATACCGCTAACGCGACACTACGATCAGAAACCCTTTGACGAAACTGTGTGCAATGCATTAATCGCAAATGGTGATGTAAGAACTGTCAAAAAAGATGCAAAACATTTGCGATGAAGGATACATCAACCACGATTCAGATTTTAGTTGCGTGTGCGATGCGGGGCATATGGTTCAGTTTAATTAATTGTTTGCGATGAGGCAGAACAAAAGACATGGGTAGCCAGATGAAGGTGTGTGCAATATACGGCATACAGTTCACTCGGATGAACTGTTTGTGATGAGGCGGAACAACAGAAACGGGCAGCCAGATGAAGGTGTGTGTGATATACGACATACAGTTCACTCGGATGAACTGTTTGTGATTAGGCAACATAAAAGAAACGGTCAGACAGATCAAGGTGTGTGCGCTATACGACATACGGTTCATTGCGATAAACTGTTTGTGTTGAGCCAAGAGAAAAGAAATGTTTCACATAAACAAGATGTGTGTAATACACGACAAACATCCAATTACATATGTGGCTATTAGTACACACATGACATTTCCACACACCAAAGTAAACTATTACATGCATAATTAACTAGGATAAACGATCATCTGATCATCATCTACTTCTTGTGCTAGCTCGATGTTCCTTCTATGCTAAGTTTCCATTAATTGATGACGTTTTATGAACACGCCACCGTTTCCCGCCATTTCCTCACCGGTTTCCCACCACCCAGCGATATTGCGCATAAACCTAGGCGGTGCGCGACGCACGGAGGCAATAAGCGCAGCCTGTAGCACATCCACCTTTTCCAAGCATGCCAACCCACTAAAGCGCCGCCTCTGCCATCAACCTCGTCGATGAGGAAAACGAGAAGGCGCTGATACGTCTCCAACGTATCTATAATTTTTGCTTGTTCCATGCTGTTATATTATCAATCTTGGATGTTTTATAATCATTTTTATCATTTTTTGGTACTAACCTATTGACATAGTGCCAAGTGCCAGTTGCTGTTTTCTGCATGTTTTTTACATTGCAGGAAATCAATATCAGACGGAGTCCAAATGCAACGAAACATTACGGGGATTTTTTGGGACCAAAAGGAATGTAATGGGCCCTGACTGTGCCTGGGGGGTGCCTCAAGGAGGGCACAACCCACCAGGAGGCCCAGGCGCGCCCTGGTGGGTTATGCCCACCTCGGGTGCCCCCCGGACCGCCTCTTTGCTCTATAAATACCCCAATATTCCCAAAACCCTAGGGGAGTTGACGGAATATTCATCCAACCGCCGCAGAGTCCAGAACCACCAGATCCAATCTAGACACCATCTTGGATGGGGTTCACCACCTCCATTGGTGCCTCTCTGATGATGCACGAGTAGTTCTTTCACTACTGCAGCCAAACGCGACACTACGATCAGAGACCCTTCGACGAAACTGTGTGCGATGCCATAATCACAAACGGTGGTGTAAAAAAACGTCAAAAAAGGTGCAAAATATTTGCATTGATGGATGCATCAAACACGGTTTAGATTTTAGTTGCCTGTGCGATGCAGGGCATACAGTTCAGCTCAATTAACTGTTTGGGATGAGGAGGAACAAAAGAAATGGGCAGCCAGATGAAGGCGTGTGCGATATACAGCATACGGTTCACTTGGATGAACTGTGTGTGATTAGGCAACACAATGAAAACGGTTTAACTGAACAAGATGTGTGTGATACATGACAAACTGGTCTGTAATCTGAAATGTGTGCGAAGACCAATAATAACACAGACGATTGCTCCTAATAAGCCATGTGAATTGCTCTGTCTACAGTAGAATAACATGTATGTATGTATGTATGTATGTATGTGTATATATATATATATATATATATATATATATATATATATATATATATATATATATATATAACTGAAATAAACATCGAATTACATAAGTGACTATACAGATCATTAACACACACCTTAATAAACAATTGCATGCATTCTAAAGTAGGAGAAACAATCGTCTAGTCATCTACTTCTTGTGACGCTCCCGACACTGCTATGTGGCTCGATCCCTCGTCTTTGTCAGGAAGAAGACACTTGCTCATGTCAACGATCCGCCTGTACATCTCGTAGCTTGTGTACGCGTCCATGGCCGCGTACTTGGCATGTTGTTCATCCAGTCTCTTATGCCACACACTATGCCAGGCGTTCTTGTCCTTATTGCTCTCATTCTTCATCTTCGCGTAGTAGGGGTCGATGATGGCCGAGGCGAGGTCAACCAGGGAGTTCAGTTTTTTTTGTCGCTGCCCCAGACCTTGTAGTGGTGCTGGATGTTGACAAGATTCGGGCATTTCAAGTCTGAAACCTTAAGCGCTTTTAGATCGTTGGTGGTGTCCACCATAGCGAAACTATAGTCGGAGTTGTTGATAAACCTGGAGAAACGCTTGCAAGGCCTTGTGGCAAGGTGGAAGTGGTAGACGAGGACGTCATGGCACGCACAACTAGGCGACGACAACCTTCTGATCGTGCCCAACACGACCGATGGTGTACTCGAGGTCGAAGCCGACCACTCGGTACTTGTCCTCGACAAGGAACTGCTCCATAGTTTGAATGGAGCTCTCCACCGAGACCGAATCGTTCGTGTACACCACCGAGAGGTCCTTCCCCCTCACGTGGGTGTCCACTACGCGATGCATGGTGAACTTCCTGCCGTTGTCGTTGTCGGTCGCTGGGAGCGCCATTGGAGCCACATGGAGCGCCATTGGAACCGTTGGATGTCCTCTCTGTATGTGTCCTCGTGGGTCTGCTTATTGTGTCGTGTGAGACGAGAGATGAAGGTAAATGGCCGCAGGAATAAAAGGGGGCCGGGCGGCGTGGATTCTCGACGCGTCCGCATGGCAATTTTTGCAGCGGGTAACTGCATCGTCGTGCCGCGCCCGGTGCAACCGCTTGCACACGAACGTGCGTGATCATGCGCCGGCCCAAACACTGGCAGCTAGCGTGGAGCAACAAGGGCAGAGCACCCGGAGGGACGCGAGAGCACAGCGCGCGTGGCGGGGCGCGAGCAGAGCGTGCCGCGGCCGCCTGAACCGCAGGCAACCACACACATAGAGCAGTTGAACACGCAGGAAATGGTCGCCTACAAGCCGGCCAACAGTTGCGTCGCTGCGTAGAGAGCGGCTGTGTGGTACCACCTCCGTCTAGTCTATAGTCTCCTTTATATTCCATGCCATACTTTGCCCTCAAATTTAACCAACAAAATGTTAATGCATGTTTTAAAAATTATATAATTGCAAACTATGTTCAAATACAAATCTAACTATATAATCTTATGCGACATGCATTCGTATTTCTTACTTAAATCATACTTATAAACCAGGACGGTGGTATAGTAGGTAATTAAATCGCAAACTTCTTTTTATTAACCGTATGTGTACGTGGCCTTTCGTCCTTCTCTCGCACGTCTTGTCACCCTGTTGCCGCAGACGGCTTACAGCGCAAGCTTGCGCAGCGCGCGGGGGCGTTCTTTTTTCCAAACGGTGGTGCCAATGAACCATCGGTGAGCCCGTTCCCGCGCAACCTCGAAGGTTCCCATGCAAGCTTCCCGCCCAACTCGGTGAAATCCCCCAAATCCCAATGCTTACAGGCCTGCTATAAAAACACTCATGGCCAGCGAGTCCTGCATCGCATTTTTTCCTCCCTCCCTGTAGCTTATCTCGTCTGCTTCTCCCACAATCGCCAATGGCACGGTCCGTCGTCGTTGCTCAGCCACTCCGTCGTCATCAGAGGACAGCTCCAGCTGGGAGGCTACACCGCGGCGGCGGCGCAGTCCCCGACGTAGTGTAGTGTGCGTGTGCTACCTCTTGAGCACTGCATTGGATTTCCTTGAAGAGGAAAGGGTGATGCAGCAGAGTAGAGTAAGTATTTCCCTCAGTTTTTGATAACCAAGGTATCAATCCAGTAGGAGGCTACACGCAAGTCCCTCGTACCTACACAAAACAAATAGCTCAACGCAACCAACGCGATTAGGGGTTGTCAATCCCTTCACGGTCACTTACGAGAGTGAGATCTGATAGAGGTGATAGATAATAATATTTTTGGTATTTTTGATATAAAGATGCAAAGTAAAATAAAAGATAAAGTAAAAAAGCAAAGCAATAATAAAGTGATGGAAGATTGATATGATGAGAATAGACCCGGGGGCCATAGATTTTACTAGTGGCTTCTCTCAAGAGCATAAGTATTCTACGGTGGGTGAACAAATTACTGTTGAGCAATTGACAGAATTGAGCATAGTTATGAGAATATCTAGGTATGATCATGTATATAGGCATCACGTCCGAGACAAGTAGACCGACTCCTGCCTGCATCTACTACTATTACTCCACTCATCGACCGCTATCCAGCATGCATCTAGAGTATTAAGTTCAAGAAAACAGAGTAACACCTTAAGCAAGATGACGTGATGTAGAGGGATAAATTCATGCAATATGATAAAACCCCATCTTGTTATCCTCGATGGCAACAATACAATACATGCCTTGCTGCCCTTACATCCTTTGGGAAAGGACACCGCAAGATTGAACCGAAAGCTAAGCACTTCTCCCATTGCAAGAAAAACCAATCTAGTAGGCCAAACCAAACTGATAATTCGAAGAGACTTGCAAAGATAACCAATCATACATAAAAGAATTCATAGAAGGTTCAAATATTGTTCATAGATAAACTTGATCATAAACCCACAATTCATCAATCTCAACAAACACACCGCAAAAAGAAGATTACATCGAATAGATCTCCACGAGAGAGGGGGAGAACATTGTATTGAGATCCAAAAAGAGAGAATACGCCATCTAGCTACTAACTATGGACCGGAAGGTCTGAGGTAAACTACTCACACTTCATCGGAGGGGCTATGGTGATGATGTAGAAGCCCTCCGTTGTGGATTCCCCTTCCGGCGGAGCTCCGGAACAGGCCCCAAGATGGGATCTCGTGGGTACAGAAGGTTGCGGCAGTGGAATTAGGTTTTTGGCTCCGTTTGATATTCCGTTTCTTCAAAACACCGAAATAGGCAAAAAAACAACAATTCTGAGCTGGGCCTCTGGTTAATAGGTTAGTCCCAAAAGTAATATAAAAGTGGAAAATAAAGCCCAATATGGTCCAAAACAGTAGATAATATAACATGGACCAATAAAAAATTATAGATATATTGGAGACGTATCAGACATCCCCAAGCCTAATTCCTGCTCGTCCTCGAGTAGGTAAATGATAAAAAAGAATTTTTGATGCGGAGTGCTACTTGGCATAATTTCAATGTAAATCTTCTTAATTGTGGTATGAATATTCAGATCCGAAAGATTCAAGACAAAAGTTCATATTGACATAAAAATAATAATACTTCTAGCATACTAACTAAGCAATTATGTTTTCTTAAAATAACATGGCCAAAGAAAGTTCATCCCTACAAAATCATATAGTTTAGTCATGCTCCATTTTTGTCACACAAGAATGCTCTCATCATGCACTACCCCGATGACAAGCCAAGCAATTGTTTCATACTTTAATAATATCAAACTTTATAAACCTTCACGCAATTCATGAGCGTGAGCCATGGATATAGCACTATGGGTGGAATAGAATATGATGATGGGGGTTATGTGGAGAAGACAAAAAGGAGAAGATCTCACATCAACGAGGCTAATCAATGGGCTATGGAGATGCCCATCGATTGATGTTAATGCAAGGAGTAGGGATTGCCATGCAACCGATGCACTAGAGCTATAAATGTATGAAAGCTCAACAAAAAGAAACTAAGTGGGTGTGCATCCAACTGGCTTGCTCACGAAGACCTAGGGCATTTAAGGAAGCCCATCGTTGGAATATACAAGCCAAGTTCTACAATGAAAAAATTCCCACTAGTATATGAAAATGACAAAACAAGAGACTCTCTATCATGAAGATTATGGTGCTACTTTGAAGCACAAGTGTGGAAAAAAGGATAGTAGCATTGCCCCTTTTTATTATATTTTTTTGGGCCTTCTTTTTTTTTCTTTGGCCTTCTCTTTTTTATGGGACAATGCTCTATTAAATGATGATCATCACACTTCTATTTATTTACAACTCAATGATTACAACTCGATACTAGAACAAAGTATGACTCTATATAAATGCCTCCGTGATGTGCGGGATATGCAATGAATCAAGAGTGACATGTATGAAAGAATTATGAACGGTGGCTTTGCCACGAATACTATGTCAACTACATGATCATGCTAAGCAATATGACAATGATGAATGTGTCATGATGAACGGAATGGTGGAAAGTTGCATGGCAATATATCTCAGAATGGCTATGGAAATGCCATAATAGGTAGGTATGGTGGCTGTTTTGAGGAAGATATAAGGAGGTTTATGTGTGAAAGAGCGTATCATATCACGGGGTTTGGATGCACCGGCGAAGTTTGCACCAACTCTCAATGTGAGAAAGGGCAATGCACGGTACCGAAGAGGCTAGCAATGATGGAAGGGTGAGAGTGGGTATAATCCATGGACTCAACATTAGTCATAAAGAACTCATATACTTATTGCAAAAATCTACAAGCCATCAAAAATCAAAGTACTACGCGCATGCTCCTAGGGGGATAGATTGGTAGGAAAAGACCATCGCTTGTCCTCGACCGCCACTCATAAGGAGGACAATCAAATAACACCTCATGTTTCAAATTTGTTACATAATGTTTACCATACGTGCATGCTACGGGACTTGCAAACTTCAACACAAGCATTTCTCAAATTCACAACTACTCAACTAGCACGATTTTGATATTATCACCTCCATATCTCAAAACAATTATCAAGCATCAAACTTTTCTTAGTATTCAACGCACTCAAAAGAAAGTTTTACAAATCTTGAATACCAAGCTTATTAAGATTTTTAAGCAAATTACCATGCTATTTAAGACTCTCAAAATAATCTAAGTGAAGCATGAGAGATCAATAGTTTCTATAAAACAAATCCACCACCATGCTCTAAAAGATCTAATTGAAGCACATAGAGCAAAACTATAAAGCTTAAAAGATATAAGTGAAGCACTAGAGCAAAACTATAAAGCTCAAAAGATATAAGTGAAGCACATAGAGTATTCTAACAAATTCCAATTCATGTATGGCTCTCTCAAAAGGTGTGTACAGCAAGGATGATTGTGGTAAACTAAAAAGCAAAGACTCAAATCATACAAGACGCTCCAAGCAAAACACATATCATGTGGTGAATAAAAATATAGCTCCATGTAAAGTTACCGATGGAAGTAGATAAAAGAGGGGATGCCTTCCGGGGCATCCCCAAGCTTTGACTTTTTGGTGTCCTTAGATTATCTTGGGGGTGCCATGGGCATCCCCAAGCTTAGGCTCTTGCCACTCCTTGTTCCATAATCCATCAAAAGATTTCACCCAAAACTTGAAAACTTCACAACACAAAACTCAACAGAAATCTCGTGAGCAACGTTAGCGAAAGAAAACAAAAGACCATTTCAAGGTACCGTAATGAACTCATTCTTTATTTATATTGGTGTTAAACCTGCTGTATTCCAACTTCTCTATGGTTTATAAACCATTTTACTAGCCATAAATTCATCAAAATGAGCAAACAACACACGGAAAACAGAATCTGTCAAAAACAGGACAGTCTGTAGTAATCTGTAACTAACACAAACTTCTGGAACTCCAAAAAATCAGCCAAAATTGTAACATCTAGGAAATTTGTTTATTGATCAGCATCAATTGGAATCACTATTATACCTTGTTCTGGTGATTTTTAACAATTGTTTTCATGAACCGAAAGTTTCTGGAAATTTACAGCAAGATCAAATAACTATCATCCAAGAAGATCCTATAGGTTTAACTTGGCACAAACAGTAATTAAACATAAAACCACATCTAAACAGAAGGTAGATGGATTATTTATTCCTAAACAGAAACAAAAAGCAAAAAAACTAAAAATAAAATTCGGTTGCCTCCCAACAAGCGCTATCGTTTAACGCCCCTAGCTAGGCAATGATAATTTTAATGATGCTCACATGAAAGACAAGAATTGGAGCACAACGAGAGCATCATAAGACACGTGACAAAACACATCTAAGTCTAACATACTTCCTATGCATAGGCATCTTATAGGCAAACAAATTACCAAGGCAAGCAAAAACTAGCATATGCAAGGAAGCGGAAAGAAACAATAGCAATCTCAACATAACGAGAGGTAATTTAGTAGCATGAAAGTTCCTACAACCATATTTTCCTCTCTCATAATAATTACATGTGGGATCATAGGAAAATTCAACAAAATAGCTATCACAAAGTATGTTTTCAACACGATCCACATGCATGCAAAGTTGACACTCTTCCAAAATAGTGGGGTTATTATTAACTAAAGTCATGACCTCTCCAAACCCACTTTTATCAAAAATTTAATAAGATTGAATATTCTCCAAATATATAGGATCTAAAGTTGACACTCTTACAAACCCACTTTCAATATTATTGCAAACAATATTATCAATCTCATATTGATCATGGGGATTAAATAAATTTTCATGATCATAAGAAAAATCACCCCAATCATGATCATTGCAACAAATACTGGATATAGCAAAACTAGCATCCCCAAGCTTAGGGTTTTGCATATTATTAGCACAATTGACATCAATAGAATTTATAGTAAAATCATCGCAATCATGCTTTTTATTCAAGGAACTATCAAGTATGGGTGCAATAGCAACGATCTCATGTTTAACATAAGGAACTATAGCAAATTCATCTTCATAAATATTGGCATCATGGCCACTAGAATAGCAAGCATCATGTTCATCAAGGGATATTTAAATCAAATCATCGGAATCATCATTATCTATAGATTCATGCATATCATTATTTTCTTCCAAATCAATAGTCATTCTCTCAATAAATTCTTTGACATAGACATTATGAGCATAGCTTTGATAGCAATATTTAAGTATGTCAAAATTTTCAGATTCGTAGAGAGTAATATCATACTTTTCAATCAAATAAGCAACTTCATAAGCACCCTTAAAAGCAACAAATTCTTCAATTTGTTCTATATCATAGTAACTATAAACACCCTTTGCATACGAAGATAAGATTTCATTATCATTAAACTCACATAGGTAGGGAAGGTGTTTTTTAGGGTTCTTAGAGCAACAAGTAAAATCACAAATTTCACAAAGATTCCAAGCATAACATAGCAATCTGTTTATTTGACTCCATAAGAGTTTCCCTTTTTCAAATAAACGGTGACGCACAAAATGAGCATGCTCATCTAAAGATTTCCCATCAACTAGGTAGTTGGGTTTTCAGCACGAGCGCATAAGGATCGAAGATGATCCAAGTAGAACACTTTAAGTGGATCCATAACAATAGATTTTTAGCAAGCAAAGATGCAAGCAAATAGAAGGCACATGGTAACATAAGCAAACAATAGATCTGGTGAGAAAATGGCAAACGGAAAAGAGAGGGCGAATAAAACGGCAAGGGTGAAGTGGGGGAGAGGAAAACGAGAGGCAAATGGCAAATAAAGTAATGCGAGAGATAAGGGATTGTGATGGGTAGTTGGTATGTTGACTTATGCGTAGACAACCCGGCAACGGCGCCAGAAATTCTTCCTGCTACCTCTTGAGCACTGCATTGGATTTCCTTGAAGAGGAAAGGGTGATGCAGCAGAGTAGAGTAAGTATTTCCCTCAGGTTTTGAGAACCAAGGTACCAATCCAGTAGGAGGCTACACGCAAGTCCCTCGTACCTACACAAAACAAATAGCTCAACGCAACCAACGCGATTAGGGGTTCTCAATCCCTTCACGGTCACTTACGAGAGTGAGATCTGATAGAGATGATAGATAATAATATTTTTGGTATTTTTGATATAAAGATGCAAAGTAAAATAAAAGGCAAAGTAAAAAGCAAAGCAATAATAAAGTGATGGAAGATTGATATGATGAGAATAGACCCGGGTGCCATAGATTTCACTAGTGGCTTCTCTCAAGAGCATAAGTATTCTACGGTGGGTGAACAAATTACTGTTGAGCAATTGACAGAATTGAGCATAGTTATGAGAATATCTAGGTATGATCATGTATATAGGCATCACGTTCGAGACAAGTAGACCGATTCCTGCCTGCATCTGAAAACAGAGTAATGCCTTAAGCAAGATGACATGATGTAGAGGGATAAATTCATGCAATATGATAAAAAACCCCATCTTGTTATCCTCGATGGCAACAATACAATACGTGCCTTGCTGCCCCTCATCCACCGGGAAAGGACACGCAAGATTGAACCCAAAGCTAAGCACTTCTCCCATTGCAAGAAAAACCAATCTAGTAGGCCAAACCAAACTGATAATTTGAAGAGACTTGCAAAGATAACCAATCATACATAAAAGAATTCAGAGAAGATTCAAATATTGTTCATAGATAAACTTGATCATAAACCCACAATTAATCGGTCTCAACAAACACACCGCACAAACAAGATTACATCGAATAGATCTCCACGAGAGAGGGGGAGAACATTGTATTGAGATCCAAAAAGAGATAAGAAGCCATCTAGCTACTAACTATGGACAAGAAGGTCTGAGGTAAACTACTCACACTTCATCGGAGGGGCTATGGTGATGATGTAGAAGCCCTCCGTGGTGGATTCCCTTTCCGGCGGAGCTCCGGAACAGGCCCCAAGATGGGATCTCGTGGGTACAGAAGGTTGTGGCGGTGGAATTAGGTTTTTGGCTCCGTTTGATATTCCGTTTCTTCAAAACACTGAAATAGGCAAAATACAGCAATTCTGGGATGGGCCTCCGGTTAATAGGTTAGTCCCAAAAGTAATATAAAAGTGGAAAATAAAGCCCAATATGGTCCAAAACATTAGATAATATAACATGGAGCAATAAAAAATTATAGATACATTGGGGACGTATCAGGCATCCCCAAGCTTAATTCCCGCTCGTCCTCGAGTAGGTAAATGATAAAAAAGAATTTTTGATGCGGAGTGCTACTTGGCATAATTTCAATGTAAATCTTCTTAATTGTGGTATGAATATTCAGATCCGAAAGATTCAAGACAAAAGTTCATATTGACATAAAAATAATAATACTTCTAGCATACTAACTAAGCAATTATGTCTTCTTAAAATAACATGGCCAAAGAAAGTTCATCCCTACAAAATCATATAGTTTAGTCATGCTCCATTTTTGTCACACAAGAATGCTCTCATCATGCACAACCCCGATGACAAGCCAAGATATTATTTCATACTTTAGTAATATCAAACTTTATAAACCTTCACGCAATACATGAGCGCGAGCCATGGATATAGCACTACGGGTGGAATAGAATATGATGATGGGGGTTATGTGGAGAAGACAAAAGAAGGAGAAGATCTCACATCAACGAGGCTAATCAATGGGCTATGGAGATGCCCATCGATTGATGTTAATGCAAGGAGTAGGGATTGCCATGCAACCGATGCACTAGAGCTATAAATGTATGAAAGCTCAACAAAAAGAAACTAAGTGGGTGTGCATCTAACTTGCTTGCTCACGAAGACCTAGGGAATTTGAGGAAGCCCATCGTTGGAAAATACAAGCCAAGTTCTATAATGAAAAAATTCCCACTAGTATATGAAAATGACAAAACAAGAGACTCTCTATCATGAAGATTATGGTGCTACTTTGAAGCACAAGTGTGGAAAAAAGGATAGTAGCATTGCCCCTTTTTATTATATTTTTTTGGGCCTTCTTTTTTTTCATTGGCCTTCTCTTTTTTATGGGACAATGCTCTATTAAATGATGATCATCACACTTCTATTTATTTACAACTCAATGATTACAACTCGATACTAGAACAAAGTATGACTCTATATAAATGCCTCCGGCGGTGTACCGGGATATGCAATGAATCAAGAGTGACATGTATGTAAGAATTATGAACGGTGGCTTTGCCACGAATACTATGTCAACTACATGATCATGTTAAGCAATATGACAATGATGAATGTGTCATGATGAACGGAATGGTGGAAAGTTGCATGGCAATATATCTCAGAATGGCTATGGAAATGCCATAATAGGTAGGTATGGTGGCTATTTTGAGGAAGATATAAGGAGGTTTATGTGTGAAAGAGCGTATCATATCACGGGGTTTCGATGCACCGACAAAGTTTGCACCAACTATGAATGTGAGAAAGGGTAATGCATGGTACCGAAGAGGCTAGCAATGATGGAAGGGTGAGAGTGGGTATAATCCATGGACTCAAGATTACTCATAAAGAACTCATATACTTATTGCAAAAATCTACAAGCCATCAAAAATCAAAGTAATACGCGCACGCTCCTAGGGGGATAGATTGGCAGGAAAAGACCATCGCTCGTCCCCGACCGCCACTCATAAGGAGGACAATCAAATAACACCTCATGTTTCAAATTTGTTACATAACGTTTACCATACGTGCATGCTACGGGACTTGCAAACTTCAACACAAGCATTTCTCAAATTCACAACTACTCAACTAGCACGACTTTGATATTATCACCTCCCTATCTCAAAACAATTATCAAGCATCAAACTTTTCTTAGTATTCAACGCACTCAAAAGAAAGTTTTACAAATCTTGAATACCAAGCTTATTAAGATTTTTAAGCAAATTACCATGCTATTTAAGACTCTCAAAATAATCTTAGTGAAGCATGAGAGATCAATAGTTTCTGTAAAACAAATCCACCACCGTGCTCTAAAATATTTAAGTGAAGCACATAGAGCAAAACTATAAATCTCAAAAGATATAAGTGAAGCACTAGAGCAAAACTATAAAGCTCAAAAGATATAAGTGAAGCACATAGAGTATTCTAACAAATTCCAATTCGTGTATGGCTCTCTCAAAATGTGTGTACAGCAAGGATGATTGTGGTAAACTAAAAATCAAAGACTCAAATCATACAAGACGCTCCAAGCAAAACACATATCATGTGGTGAATAAAAATATAGCTCCAAGTAAAGTTACCGATGAAAGTAGACGAAAGAGGGGATGCCTTCCGGGGCATCCCCAAGCTTTGACTTTTTGGTGTCCTTAGATTATCTTTGGGGTGCCATGGGAATCCCCAAGCTTAGGCTCTTACCACTCCTTGTTCCATAATCCATCAAAAGATTTCACCCAAAACTTGAAAACTTCACAACACAAAACTCAACAGAAATCTCGTGAGCTCCGTTAGCGAAAGAAAACAAAAGACCACTTCAAAGTACTGTAATGAACTCATTCTTTATTTATATTGGTGTTAAACCTACTGTATTCCAACTTCTCTATGGTTTATAAACGATTTTACTAGCCATAGATTCATCAAAATAAGCAAACAACACACGGAAAACAGAATCTGTCAAAAACAGAACAGTCTGTAGTAATCTGTAACTAACGCAAACTTCTCGAACTCCAAAAAATCAGCCAAAATTGGAAGATCTAGGAAATTTGTTTATTGATCAGCATCAATTGGAATCACTATTATACCATGTTCTGGTGATTTTGAACAAATGTTTTCGTGAACCGAAAGTTTCTGGAAATTTACAGCAAGATCAAATAACTATCATCCAAGAAGATCCTATAGGTTTAACTTGGCACAAACACTAATTAAACATGAAACCACATCTAAACAGAAGGTAGATGGATTATTTATTCCTAAACAGAAACAAAAAGCAAAAAAAAAACTAAAAATAAATTTCGGTTGCCTCCCAACAAGCGCTATCGTTTAACGCCCCTAGCTAGGCATTGATAATTTTAATGATGCTCACATGAAAGACAAGAATTGAAGCACAACGAGAGCATCATAAGACACGTGAAAAAACACATCTAAGTCTAACATACTTCCTATGCATAGCCATCTTATAGGCAAACAAATTACCAAGGCAAGCAAAAACTAGCATATGCAAGGAAGCGGAAAGAAACAATAGCAATCTCAACATAACGAGAGGTAATTTAGTAGCATGAAAGTTCCTAAAACCATATTTTCCTCTCTCATAATAATTACATGTGGGATCATAGGCAAATTCAACAAAATAGCTATCACAAAGTATATTTTCAACACGATCCACATGCATGCAAAGTTGACACTCTTCCAAAATAGTGGGGTTATTATTAACTAAAGTCATGACCTTCCAAACCCACTTTTATCAAAAATTTCATAAGATTGAATATTCTCCAAATATATAGGATCTAAAGTTGACACTCTTCCAAACCCACTTTCAATATTATTGCAAACAATATTATCAATCTCATATTGATCATGGGGATTAAATAAATTTTCAAGATCATAAGAAAAATCACCCCAATCATGATCATTGCAACAAATAGTGGACATAGCAAAACTAGCATCCCCAAGCTTAGGGTTTTGCATATTATTAGCACAATTGACATTAATAGAATTTATAGTAAAATCTTTGCAATCATGCTTTTTATTCAAGGAACTATCAAGTATGGGTGCAATAGCAACGATCTCATGTTTAACATAAGGAACTATAGCAAATTCATCTTCATAAATATTGGCATCATGGCCACTAGAATAGCAAGCATCATGTTCATCAAGGGATATTTAAATCAAATCATCAGAATCATCATTATCTATAGATTCATGCATATCATTATTTTCTTCCAAAGCAATAGTCATTCTCTCAATAAATTCTTTGACATAGACATTATGAGCATAGCTTTGATAGCAATATTTAAGTATGTCAAAATTTTCAGATTCATAGAGAGTAATATCATACTTTTCAAGCAAAGAAGCAACTTCATAAGCACCCCTAAAAGCAACAAATTCTTCAATCTATTCGATATCATAGTAACTATAAACACCCTTTGCATACGAAGATAAGATTTCATTATCATTAAACTCACATAGGCAGGGAAGGTGTTTTTTAGGATTCTTAGAGCAACAATTAAAATCACAAATTTCACAAAGATTCCAAGCATAACATAGCAATCTGTTTATTTGACTCCATAAGAGTTTTCCTTTTTCAGATAAACGGTGACGCACAAAATGAGCATGCTCATCTAAAGATTTCCCATCAACTAGGTAGTTGGGGTTTCAGCATGAGCGCATAAGGATCGAAGATGATCCAAGTAGAACACATTAAGTGGATCCATAACAATAGATTTTTAGCAAGCAAAGATGCAAGCAAATAGAAGGCACATGGTAACACAAGCAAACAATAGATCTGACAAGAAAATGGCGAACGAAAAAGAGAGGGTGAATGCAAGGGTGAAGTGGGGGAGAGGAAAACGAGAGGCAAATGGCAAATAATGTAATGCGAGAGATAAGGGTTTGTGATGGGTACTTGGTATGTTGACTTTTGCGTAGACTCCCCGGCAACGGCGCCAGAAATTCTTCCTGCTACCTCTTGAGCACTGTGTTGGATTTCCTTGAAGAGGAAAGGGTGATGCAGCAGAGTAGAGTAAGTATTTTCCCTTAGTTTTTGAGAACCAAGGTATCAATCCAGTAGGAGGCTACACACAAGTCCCTCGTACCTACACAAAACGAATAGCTCAACGCAACCAACGCGATTAGGGGTTGTCAATCCCTTCACGGTCACTTACGAGAGTGAGATGATAGATAATAATATTTTTGGTATTTTTGATATAAAGATGCAAAGTAAAATAAAAGGCAAAGTAAAAAGCAAAGCAATAATAAAGTGATGGAAGATTGATATGATGAGAATAGACCCGGTGGCCATAGATATCACTAGTGGCTTCTCTCAAGAGCATAAGTATTCTACGGTGGGTGAACAAATTACTGTTGAGCAATTGACAGAATTGAGCATAGTTATGAGAATATCTAGGTATGATCATGTATATAGGCATCACGTCCGAGACAAGTAGACCGACTCACCTGCATCTACTACTATTACTCCACTCATCGATTGCTATCCAGCATGCATCTAGAGTATTAAGTTCAAGAAAACAGAGTAACGCCTTAAGCAAGATGACATGATGTAGAGGGATAAATTCATGCAATATGATAAAAACCCCATATTTTTATCCTCGATGGCAACAATATAATACGTGCCTTGCTGCCCCTTCTCTCACTGGGAAAGGACACCGCAAGATTGAACCCAAAGCTAAGCACTTCTCCCATTGCAAGAAAAACCAATCTAGTAGGCTAAACCAAATTGATAATTCGAAGAGACTTGCAAAGATAACCAATCATACATAACAGAATTCAGAGAAGATTCAAATATTGTTCATAGATAAACTTGATCATAAACCCAGAATTAATTGGTCTCAACAAACACACCGCAAAAAGAAGATTACATCGAATATATCTCCACGAGAGAGGGGGAGAACATTGTATTGAGATCCAAAAAGACAGAAGAAGTCATCTAGCTACTAACTATGGACCCGAAGGTCTGAGGTAAACTACTCACACTTCATCGGAGGGGCTATGGTGATGATGTAGAAGCCCTCCGTGGTGGATTCCCTTTCCGGCGGAGCTCCGGAACAGGCCCCAAGATGGGATCTCGTGGGTACAGAAGGTTGTGGCGGTGGAATTAGGTTTTTGGCTCCGTTTGATATTCCGTTTCTTCAAAACATTGAAATAGGCAAAAAACAACAATTCTGGGCTGGGCCTCCGGTTAATAGGTAAGTCCCAAAAGTAATATAAAAGTGGAAAATAAAGCCCAATATGGTCCACAACAGTAGATAATATAGCATGGAACAATCAAAAGTTATAGATACGTTGGAGACGTATCAGCGTGGTGTCCCTGTTGGGTGTGCGCGGAACACCCACTACACACTCCACCGCCGGTGCCCGTCGGCAGCTGTTGCCGGCCGCCGTTGCCGCCACACCACCGTCGAAAGCCAGGGCCATTGCCCGCTCCGCCGCCGTGGACTGAAGGCGGGAGGTGGCCGTCGTGGCCGCCACCCCACTGCCGGCCACTGTGGCCATCACCCGCTCCGCCACCGCGGCCCGAAGGCGGGAGGTGGTGGTCGTGGCCGCCACCCCGTCGTCGGCCGCCATGGCCGCCAGCCCACCTTCGACCGCCGGGGTCATCACCCGCTCCGCCACCGCCGCCCGAAGGCGGGAGGCGGAGGTGGATGCCCACACGTGCGTCAGCGACCTTGCGCGCTACACCAAGTTCCCGCGGGAGGAGGAGGAGCGCCTCGTCGAGCATGCAAAGAGCCTTACCGCCGTCGTGGCCGCAGCACATGCCGCCTCAGAGGCGAGGAATCAGGAGATCTACGAGGAGAACCACCGCTTTGAGAGGGGACGTCTAGAGCGGCAGAGGGCGTTCGAGGTGAGCGTCGCTGAAGCTGCATTAGCGGCAGGCACCACATTGCGGTTGCCCAGCTTGTCGGTAGGCTCTTCCTCCTCCGCCTCTAACTGAGCGTGCTCGGCAGAGGAGAGGCAGTCGGAAGTAGTACAAAGCCCCTCCGCAGTAGTAGTAGTATTTAGGGGCTATTTTGTTCAGTTCATCTGACTATAGATGTGGTGGAACTGTACAACGTACTTAAAATTAGCTAGTATATATAGTTGAACTAGCTGTTTCATTACGTGGTTGGCAACAATTGGGGAAAAGTTTTGTCGATTCAGCTATCGAGTTGAACTGTTTGTATAAATTAAGAATGACTGCTTAACCTATGAATGAAATCTATGCTTAATTCTAAATTTTAGTTGCAAAAATTAGATACTGCTAGTGATTTTTAGCTTCATATTTTGACAAATTGCAGTGTTACAAGGATTGACAAATCTTACCAAATTGTTTGTACTTGGTTGCACACGGGTCATCCAAAACAACCATTTGCGTTGAAGGGATGCACAAATTCTGCGCTGCTCTCACTTTGCATACGGGTGTTCTATCTAAAACGTTTGCGATCAAGAGCTGCAGAAATCCTGCTCGGCACATTTTATCTTGGCTTCCTGGGGAAGCTGTCGATTTGCATACGGGTGTTCTAACTAAAACGTTTGTGATGAGTGTTTTATATTTAAAAAGCGAATTAAACTGCAGCTTGGGCGCTATTAATGGAGAGCATGCGAGCAAGGCGGGCAGCCATGGAAGTCAAAGGGCTTGCTTCCCTGTGAGCCTGCACAGCGTACAACTCGAACGCTTCCCGGTGAGCCTGCGCACTCGAGGACACACTACAAAAAAAAATACACTTCCGTGATGATACGTGTTTGTCACAGTAGGTCACGTTTTCTGTCATGCATGTACATCCATGACAAATTTATGACAGAATCAAGATAGTCATACATGTGTTGTCGTAGAAGTGTTCCATGACATTACCAAAATTATCATCACGGAAGTGTCCACTTCCATGATGATAAATCACGCGTCAAAGAAGTGCTTTCGTCAAGGGTGACCGACACGTGGCATCCACCGTAACGGAACGCCGTTAAGCTATCGGGCCCGGTTTTGGATCCGATAACCCGTTAACAGTCCCGACCAATGGGGATTTCCCATGTGTAAAATCATCATTGGCTGGAGGAAACACGTGTCAGCTCACTGTTGGGACAGACGTCATCCACTCATTGGACCCAAAGCGCCTATGATACGTCGACACGTGGCACGGCCCAACAGAGGCCCATTCCTGTGAAAAGGCCGGCCCGTTTGACTTGGTCAAAAGGTGGCAGGCTGGCCCACGACAAGCCTGTTAACGGCTTGTTCGCAAATAGCCCATTTATAGCCCGCTAACCCAGGGCCCGTTTACGGCCTATCCGAATTAGGCCCAGTAGCGTCATCTGGGCCGTCAATATAATTCCAGCCCGTTTAACTTCTGGCCTATGTATGGCCCATGACGTCTTTTGGCCCATATGAGGCCCGTAGTAACCCTCGGATCATTAACGGCCCGTGGTAAAACTGGCCCATAATGAAAAGTGTATCACTTTATACCCATTAATGGCCCATGTTATCTTTCGGCCTTCTTAGGGCCCATTTATTCTTGGGCTCATTTCTAGCATTCGTTTACTTTCGGCCCGTTACTGTCATTTTCTGCTTGTGGGCCAAATACAGCCCGTGGTTACAGTCGGCTCGTTTGTGGCCCGTTAATACGTTGGGCCATTTTCATAGCGTCATCAAATACGGCCTATTAACAGCGGCCCGTTATGGTCGTCCATTAACGGACGATTTCAACTCTAGCCCATTTACGGCCATAATGTGGTCTGTTATTGGCCCATGTTTGGCCAACCGATTATACGGCCCGTAGAAGGCCCATTGATGATACGCCCCGTAGAAGGCCCATTGTGTCTATGCCCCGTAGAAGGCCCATTGTGTCTACGCCCCATAGAAGGACCGTTGTTTCTACGGCCCTTAGAAGGCCCATTGTTTCTACGGCCCGTAGGAGGCCCATGTTAACTACAGTAAATATGTAGCCCATTGTAATGTGGCCTAGTTTAAAAAAATAGGTTATTCCGGCCACTAGCAAACCGCGGAAAAAGAATTGCACTAACTACAAGAAAACAAATAAACAAGACAACGGAAATAAATAAGCAAGTAACTTACGCTAGGCTATCACGGCTATTACACATATTACATCCACTGGGCATCAAAGTTCGCCACAAATGCAAATATAGGGAAGAAAGCGGCATATAAACACATGACAAAACAAGTCCGAGCTGAAACCACTTGAAGAGCTCAAGAAACAATATCACAGGTACCCATAATGCGGCAAGATGCTTAGCAAGCTTATTAACTTTCTCTTGTTTGGCGCTTAAATCCTCCGGCACTTGTCACATTGCACCGAAAGTATGCATCTGAATTCTGCGAGGACTTCCTCGGTCCTTGACTTCTTGTCGCATAACATCTGATCGATGTCTTTCAACTTGAAGTTGAGACTCAAGAAGTCGAACTGATTCAGGCAGCGAGTACGAAGAGCTGGTGCCAGCAGTAGTAGCCAGTAACTCGAACACTACATCAAGACAGGACTTTGGGGTTGTCTCAGTGTCTTCAATATAGTTTTTATCAGCTTTCTTGGAGAACAATAGGGATGTCTCACTATCTTGAACCTGATCTGCATTACTTCCTTTACCATTGCATAATGGGGTACTCTTCTCCAATATTTTATCCGCGTTCTAAAGGAGAAACAAACAAACACATCACAGGTTTACAATGTAGTATATGAAAATCATTTTGGTAAACCAATTCAATAGTAAGGTGGTCAGGATAACAGCATGAAATAAACATATATCTATGTAGTATGGTCACTGTATGGTCTATATCATTCTAGTTTATGTTGCCAAATCAAGATAGATACAGTTCAAATCATATCTATTTAAGACAAAGCAGCATAGACAGAATATAAGTGTGGGAAACTACACAGCAATAACAACACTTGTAATGTGCATGGCATGAGAACATAACGGTTTATTCAATTGAAACTGAAATCAACATAGAGCAAGTTACAACAGCAAACACGTTAAAAAGCGGGTTTAAAACATACTGTTGCGCCATTGGAGTTTCAATTGCATCCTTCAAATTTGTAATTAGTTGGTATGAGTAAATACGGTGATGCAAGAGCAAAGTAGTATGAACCATAGCTACGGAACCTGACACGAGAACAATTCTTCTTACGCTTTAAGCGTTGACTTGGGGTTCGGAGTGGTGGTCCTCGTGCTT
Organism: Aegilops longissima; assembly: GCA_021605205.1. Classification (NCBI taxonomy): domain Eukaryota; kingdom Viridiplantae; phylum Streptophyta; class Magnoliopsida; order Poales; family Poaceae; genus Aegilops; species Aegilops longissima. The sequence goes on along the minus strand of CM038677.1, from coordinate 466,432,707 downwards.
TGGGCACTGCAGTTGCCTTACTAACTGCTTTCGTGTTTGGGTGCTCTGTGGTGGAGAGCGGTCTTGTGTCAGCGGAACTGGGTTACTATCTGCTGGGGTTGGGGTTAGAAGGGGTGTAGCTGGTTCTCTGTCCAACCGGGTAGGGGTACAATCTGCGTGAGTCTGGGTTATATGTGGTGGGGCTGGTTCTTGGGAAAGTACAACCGTGGTTCTATCTCCATCGACAGGTAGCATGATCTTTTCTGAAGACCGTGTTTTTACTCCCATAGATACTGCCATCACCCCCTCAAATTGAAATGGCTGATAAACAAGAAAATTAATTGAATGTACAGACATTGTACGATAGACATGTGCAATGGATAGTCGGGAAGAAAACAGGGCATGAAATAATTCACATTTATGTTGTCTAACCAAACAGAATAGCAGAACATAATTTCAAATATATGATGGCTAATTAAACAGGATAGCATGACACAATTTCACATGTATGATGGCTAACTGAACAGGATAGAATGACATACTTCAAAATATGATGACTATGTAAACATGATGACATGATATAACTATACGATGTGTCTATTAAAGTGGTTGGCATGCCATAAATCACAAACATGCTGTCGATGGAAACATGATGGCATGATATAATTCACAGATAGAATGACATAATTCAAAATATGATGACTATGTGAACATGATGAGACGATATAACTATATTATGTCTTTAGAAAATGGGTTGGCATGCCATAATTCAGATACATGTTGTTTATGTAAACATCATGGCATGATATAATTCAAATATATGATTTATATACTAAGGAAGTGAGCAGAGGGCAGTCGCATATATGATGTGTCGACTAAGGAGATGGCATTCAATATCCTGTATATGATGTAAAAACTAAGCATTGCAATACAACATATGCATGATATGAGTAATATAACCCTGCCAAGTTTGAGCATACACCTCAGGGGGATAATAGGATTAGTCATCTGCCTCTGAATCCTCCTCTGAAGAGCTATCTGTAACCAGCAACATATCTGCTTCACCAGGTAGCATTTTCTGCTCTGAAGACCTTGGTTTCACTCCAGATTTCTCCATCACCAATTCAAATGGCTGATGCACAGGAAGAGCAGTTGAATATACAAACATTGTCGACAAAAGCAATGAGAAATACAAAAAAAAGGACGGCATGATATGACGCTTGGCTAAACAGCATGGCATTGCATAATTCACATATATAATGCCTTGCAACAAGATAGCATTGCATAATTCACATATATAATGTCTTGCAAAAAGATGGCATTGCATAATTCACATATATAATGTCTTGCAAAAAGATGGCATTGCATAATTCACATATATGGTAATTAGACACTAAACAGGTGGCATTCACATAAATCATGTCTAAACTAAGCAAATGACATAGCAATGCAAGATACCATACGCACGATATGAGCAATATAACCCTGCCAAGTTAGATCATGCACCTCGGGGAATAGGACTGGTCATCTGTCTCGAATCCTCCTCGAGGAGCTATCCATAACCAGCGAGATATGCGCTTCATCGATAGCATAGTCGCGCTCGATGACCTTGTTTTCACTCCGAATTTTCCATCACCGTGTCAAATGGCTGATGCACACGAAGAGTAGTTGAATGTACTAACATTGTTGACAAATGTAATACGTAATGAAAAAAGGATGGCCTGATATAATTCACATATAAGATGAGTGGCTAAGCAGGATGGCATTGCAAAATTCACATATATGATGCCTGGCTAAACAAGATGGCATTGCATAATTCAGATAAACGATGAATAAACTAAACAAATGGCATTCACACAAAGCATGTCTAAACTAAGCAGTTGACACATTTGATGTATAAAGTAAGCAATGCAAGGCACCATATGCATGATATAACCAACATCAGCATGCCAAGTTAGAGCGAAGACCTCATGGGGTAAATAGGAGTTGTCTTCTGCTTCTGAATCCCCCTCAGAACAATTATTTTCCTCTTGATTAAAATGCGAAATGGGTGGAGGGGGGATGCCTTTGCGCCCACCATGGAGCGACGTCTGCATGAAGTTTTATTGCCACGCAAGGCTCGTCTTTTTTGCTCTACATGTTCAGTTCCATTGTGTACAATAACTGACATGCATAGGAATAAAACATAGTGAGATTATGTAAGGAGTGCATGCACAAATCCGAGTGATGGTAGCAAACTGTGGATAGACCCAAAACCAATGATAGCGAGCGGATAATAGCTTTAGTTAAAAATACAGATAATGGCTCCTTTAATGTTTGTTTGCACTCAACATGAAACTCATAGTAGACACCGAGATTAACGGATAGTAGGCAGATAGTCTTGATTGCTGCCCCAATATGTACCCCACAATCATTTAAAACTCAAGTTTCAGCATAAGTTTGGACTGAGTCGGGTCTAATAGGTGAATCTGACGATAAAGTAGCATGTCATCATATTAAGCGATGCATAACGTAAGCAGACACAGAAGAGTGCGACCTCTCTTGCGGACCCGTGTAGTCCTCAAGGTCATCTGCTCAGTTGATGATGGTAATGCAGTTGTCCTGGATGCCGGCGGCGGGGAAGAAGATCTGAGACGGCGAAAGACAGTCTGGAGAGCGGATCCCTGCTGTGGTGAACCCTTCCATCGTTCGAGCAGCTGAGCTGGGGTGGAACACAGCACCGCAGGAGCAGTACAAACCACACAAGGTTTTCTTTGACACATATCTGTAACAGAAGTAATTGTGTAAGGGCTTGTTTGAATTTGAGGATTCTAACAATGCAAGGATAGGAAATAGACAGGAATAGGATAGGAATGCACGTGCAAAACAGAGAATTTAAAAACACAGGATTTCTGCCAATTTGGGTGTTTGGTTCACAAGAATTGGAAGATCACATGATGCAAAGAAGCATGGTGAGATTAAGTCAAACCACAAGAAGTGTACAACCTCTTTGGCGAAGCCATGTCGATCTCAGCGTGATTGGGTTGGCCGGTGAGGATGCTCCGATTGACTTGGCTGTCGGAGGAGGGGAAGAAGATCTTAGGCGTATGGAGATGGAGCCCGAGGTACTGCTCCGTTGTGATGGAGGGTTTCATCGTTGGAGCAGCTCCGGTGAGTTGTACGACGCTGAGGCTGAAGTAGGACAAGAGAGACAACGTTAACCTGAGTGGAATTCTAATAACATCTCCAATGGATGACGTAAAATACATAACCACAAAGTGCTAGATGTATACATCAGACGCCCATCTCTGAACTTAACTGCGAAAACTGAATTTAACTGTCGAAACTGAACTTAACTGTCGAAACTGAATTTTGCTGTCGAAACTGAATTTTACAGTCAAAACTGAACGCACTAGAGGTGAGGCTACGTCGGTCGGTGACTTTTTCATCCTGGTCGGTCGATTTTGCAGCCGTTGGATACGAAATCAAGGGCCTGCAGTTCATCTTCAACCTCCACCCCAGAGCCGCCACCACCACCACCAACGTCCGCCCCGCCGCCCATGGCGGCGATCGCCGCCCGCCCGCCCAAAACACTCCTCACCGTCGATTAAATGCGCGCCCGCCATCCCTCTAGCCCCCGTGTCGAGATTTTTCTCCGCGATCCCCACGCCACCGCCTCACCACCGCCGGCGACCACCGGCCCCACCCTGAACCCTAAGATAGATAGTGGAATACTTCTCCGGCGAGCCCCCCTTCCTGCTGCGGCTGGTTCTACCTTAACTCCGGCGAGCCCCCCACCCCCTGAAAATCGATTGACCCAAAAGTCGATTCACTCGACTGAAGTGTAGCTAAATCAGAGCAGCATCGCAAGCAAGAGCAAGAGCGAGAGCAGCAGCACGAGCAAGAGCAAGAGCAAGAGCAGACCAGCCAGGGGACCGAGAGCAAGAGCAGAGCAGCAGCGCGAGCGAGAGCTAAAGCAGCAGCAGCTCCTACTGATGTGGACGTCGCCGCCGAGGAAGCGACGCCATGGAGGAAGTGGCCGGCGACACCGCAGTGGATGGAGCCACGCCGTGTCGGCTCGGGACCGAGCGCCGGTAGCACCGCGAGATCGAATCAAGAAGAAAATGCGGCGATTAGTGTACAACCTCTTTGGTGGCGCCGATTAGGCCGCAGCTTCATCCGATGAAACGGTGATGCTGATGCTCTTCCGGTGGTGTAGGTGAAGATGGAGGTGTGGGAATGGAGGTGGCGCGAAAGACGAGGGGAACATCGGTGCAACTCCTTGGACGTGGAGGACGGGGTGGCTGAACCGGCGGGACGACCAGATCAACGATGGATCCTCATCCGGTACGGTGGATGAGGGACATCGAGGTGTTGCTGTGAACGACATCGTCGAGGAAGAGGCTCCGGCTAGGTGGCGGACGGAGGAGGGTGTGGGGCTTCACGGGTTTTCCCGGCCTCGATGTACGAATGGGTGGGCGGATGTGATGGGAGTGGGGAACCATGACTTAGGGACGCGCTTGTCCGAAATGTGGGGTAAGTTACGAAAGTACCCCCACCGATTTGAGGCGGTTCTTTCGGTTCAGGGGTATCACGGGCATTTCCCGTGTCGGGATTTCACAGGAGGTGGGAGTTTTCGCGCGCGTTGTAATTTTGGAATAGCAAGGCACGGGTTGAGATGGAGGGAGTTGTTGGAGCACAACGAGACAAAGATATATCTTAAATATTTCGGGCTAACAAGGCGCGGGTTGAAATTTCCGGACAAGCCTAACGTGTTCTGTACCAAATCAATTCGCACTACAAATGTCATTCAAAACTTTGAATTCATGTTATGTTCAATTAAGATATTTCGCTACGTGTATAATGCATGCAACCTAGTACTCAAATGAACGTTTTAGTGCATTCCAAACGTATATACTACCGCTTCAATATGAACTAAATTTGAATTCGTTTCTCTATTTGAATAAGATCTACAATAATGATTGTTGTGAAGTCAAAGCGTTTGAATTCGTTTCTCTGTTTTAGTAAGATCTACAATCGTCATTATTGTCAAGTTAAACCATCGTTTGTGTATTATCTTCGCAGCACACCACATGATTAGTCTCGAGTTACATATGAACTATGTGTACTATATGAACCCGAACTCGATTTTTTGAATCCACTTTATGTTGATTTCAAATCATATTACATTTCAAGCTCTAGCTAGATCTTCACAAACTAAACCATGTCTCATATGTATAATGTGTTTATCACATTATGTATGGTGCCCCGCCTCCGACGCCTACAAGTATTTAGATGCGAGTTGCAAACACCACACATTACCACAAATTCAAATAAAATGTGAGAATGTTCGATATATAGTATTGTTTAGATTGTTCAATATTTAGTTGTAAGCTGCAAACGCCACACATTATCACAAATTCAAATAAAATGTGAGATTGTTTGATGTATAGTATGGTTTAGATTGTTCAACATTTAGCTGTGAGTTGCAAATGCCATGCATTCTCGCATTATGGTATAACATGTGCAAAACCACAACACGCGTATCACCGCTATATTCATGCATGCATATGTTTAAAACACTATGGTCTCCTATTCAAATATATGAATCCACTTTCATATCAAATTATGATCTTTGTTAGTCTCTTACACCCACACAATCCTCTAAACCTTTGTAGCTACCACTAGCTTTCTCTCGTGTATGCACACGCCCTCCTCGCCCTCCCCCTCCCTCAGCATTCTATCCATCGCGCACATTCATTTTTCTTATTCTTTAGGTCGTTCTCCCACAGTCTCCACAACTCCTTTCCGACACACACCGATCGATAAACCTCTCCAGCGATGTCTGCCTACAACATACACACGCACCTTCAATCTCCTCCTTTATGTGTCCTTGCCTCGTGTCTCTCATACGGTCCCACTCACGTGTAAAATCTCGCCCCTCTTTTAATCGATCTCACAACCGCACACTCCTCCCCCTATCTAGCTAGTAGCTGGGCCTCTCGCACCACCTCCTAGCTCCATTCTCTCTGCCTTTCCGTCTCGCCGGGCCTTATTTGCCTCTAACAAATGGACGTACACCGACCGATCTCCCGCTATACATATAGCTAGCTAGGTCCTTATAACTCGTTTTCCCCACGCGTCGATCGATCTACCTCATTAGTTATGTCTCTCCCTTCCTCTGACAAACAAGAATTGATCTACCAATCTAGTTAGGTTTGCTTACCAAACACATGGTTCCCCTTCATCATTCATGGATGTGTCCCGACAGATCTATCATGCACAGGCACACACAGAAACACATCCCCAATCTTATTGATAATATTGCAGTTCCACCCTCAGTTTGTCTAGTAGGCCTCTCCCACCATCTTCGAGAAGCAACTCCATCACTGATACGTCTCCAACGTATCTATAATTTTTGATTGCTCCATGCTACTTTATCTACTATTTTGGACTATATTGGGCTTTATTTTCCACTTTTATATTATTTTTGGGACTAACCTATTAACCGAAGGCCCAGCCCAGAATTGCTGTTTTTTTTGCCTATTTCAGTGTTTCGAAGAAACATAATATCAAACGGAGTCCAAGCGGAATGAAACCTTGGAGCGTGATTTTCTCACGAGCGTGATCCGGAGACTTGGACCCTACTCCAAGAAGTGCGAGGCGGTCACGAGGTGGAGGCGCGCCCCTACCTCGTGGGCCCCCTGATACTCCACCGACGTACTCCTTCCTCCTATATATACCTACGTACCCCCAAACAATCAGAACAGGAGCCAAAAACCTAATTCCACCGCCGCAACTTCCTGTATCCATGAGATCCCATCTTGGGGCCTGTTTCGGAGCTCCGACGGAGGGGGCATCCACCACGGAGGGCTTCTACATCAACACCATAGCCCCTCCGATGAAGTGTGAGTAGTTTACTTCAGACCTTCGGGTCCATAGCTAGTAGCTAGATGGCTTCTTCTCTCTTTTTGGATCTCAATACAATGTTCTCCCCATCTCTCGTGGAGATCTATTCGATGTAATCTTCTTTTTGCGGTGTGTTTGTTGAGATCGATGAATTGTGGGTTTATGATCCAGTATTATCTATGGAAAATATTTGATTCTTCTCTGAATTCTTTTATGTGTGATTGAGTTATCTTTGCAAGTCTCTTCGAATTATCCGTTTGGTTTGGCCAACTAGATTGGTAGTTCTTGCAATGGGAGAAGTGCTTAGCTTTGGGTTCAATCTTGTGGTGTCCTTACCCAGTGACAGAAAGGGTTGCAAGGCACGTATTGTATTGTTGCCATCGAGGATAACAAGATGGGTTTTTTATCATATTGCATGAATTTATCCCTCTACATCATGTCATCTTGCTTAAGGCGTTACTCTGTTTTTAACTTAATACTCTAGATGCATGCTGGATAGCGGTCGATGAGTGGAGTAATAGTAGTAGATGCAGAATCATTTCGATCTACTTGTCACGGACGTGATGCCTATATACATGATCATTGCCTAGATATACTCATAACTATGCTCAGTTTTGTCAATTGCTCAACAGTAATTTGTTCACCCACCGTAGAAAAACTATGCTCTTGAGAGAAGCCACTAGTGAAACCTATGGCCCCCGGGTCTATTCTCATCATATCAATCTATATCACTTTATTTACTTGCTTTGTTTTTACTTTGCATTTTACTTTTTACTTTGCATCTTTATACCAAAAATACCAAAAATATTATCTCTATCAGATCTCACTCTCGTAAGTGACCGTGAAGGGATTGACAACCCCTAATCGCGTTGGTTGCGAGTAGCCATCGTTTTGTGCAGGTACGAGGGACTTATGCGTGGTCTCCTACTGGATTGATACCTTGGTTCTCAAAAACTGAGGGAAATACTTACGCTACTGTGCTGCATCATGCTCTCCTCTTCGGGGAAAACCAACGCAAGCTCAAGACGTAGCAAGAAGGATTTTTGGCGCCGTTGCCGGGGAGGCTCACGCAAGCAAGTCGACCATACCAAGTACCCATCACAATCCCTATCTCTCGCATTACATTATTTTCCATTTGCCTCTCGTTTTCCTCTCCCCCACTTCACCCTTGCGATTTTATTCGCCCTCTCTTTCCCAATCTCCTCCTCTCTTTCTCGTTTGCCTTTTTCCCGTTGCCTTTCTGCTTGCTTGTGTGTTGGATTACTTGTTGCCATGGCACAAGATAATACCAAATTGTGTGATTTCTCAAATACCAATAATAATGATTTCCTTAGCACTCCGATTGCTCCTCTTAATAATGACGAGTCTTGTGAAATCAATACCGCTTTGCTGAATCTTGTTATGAAAGATCAATTCGCCGGCCTTCCTAGTGAAGATGCCGCTACTCATCTGAATAATTTTGTTGATTTGTGTGATATGCAAAAGAAGAAAGATACGGATAACAATATTTTCAAATTGAAGTTATTTCCGTTTTCACTTAGAGATCGTGCTAAAGTTTGGTTTTCATCTTTGCCTAAAAATAGTATTGATTCTTTGAACAAGTGCAAAGATGCTTTTATCTCTAAGTATTTTCCTCCCGCTAAGATTATCACTCTTAGCAATGATGTCATGAATTTTAAACAACTTGATCATGAGCATGTTGCCCAATCTTGGGAAAGAATGAAATTAATGCTTCGCAATTGCCCTACTCATGGTTTGAATTTATGGATGATCATACAAAATTTCTATGCCGGATTGAATTTTGCTTCTAGAAATCTTTTAGATTCGGCCGCGGGAGGCACTTTTATGGAAATTACATTAGGAGATGCTATCAAATTGCTTGATAATATTATGGCTAATTATTCTCAATGGCACACCGAAAGATCTTCTAGTAAAAAAGTGCATGCTATAGAAGAAATCAATGTTTTGAGTGAAAAGATGGATGAACTTATGAAGATGTTTGCTCCTAAAAATACTCCTCTTGATCCCAATGATATGCCTTTATCTACTTTGCTTGAGAATAATAATGAATCTATGGATGTGAATTTTGTTGGTAGGAATAGTTTTGGAAACAACGCGTATAGAGGGAATTTTAATCCTGGGGCTTATCTTAGTAATCCTTCTAATAATTATGGAAATTCCTACAACAACTCTTATGGAAATTTTAATAAGATGCCCTCTGAATTTGAGAATAGTGTTAAAGAGTTTATGAATTCACAAAAGAATTTTAATGCTTTGCTTGAAGAGAAATTGCTTAAAGTTGATGATTTGGCTCGGAACATTGATAGAATTTCTCTTGAGATTGATTTTTTAAAGCTTAGATCTATTCCTCCTAAGCATGATATCAATGAGTCTCTCAAAGCCATGAGAATTTCCATTGATGAGTGCAAGGAAAGAACCGCTAGGATGCGTGCTTCCAAAGATGCCTTTATTAAAGCGTGTTCTTCCAATTCCTACGAAAATCAAGATGAAGATCTAAAATTTATTGATGTGTACCCTATTAAATCTTTGTTTTGCAATATGAATCTTGATGAAACTGAATATGATCTTCCTTTACCTAGAAGGTGTTCTAAGAATTCAGAGTTTTTAGATCATGATGATGAAATTGATAAAAGTGTGATTGAAAGAAATAAAAATCTAGATGTTGCTAAACCCACTATTTTGGATCTCAAGGAATTTAATTATGAAAATTGCTATTTGATTGGTTGTATTTCCTTGTTGCAATCCGTGCTAGATTCTCCCCATGCTTATAGTCAAAATAAGGCCTTTACCGAACACATTGTTGATGCCTTGATGCAATCTTATGAAGAAAAACTTGAGTTGAAAGTTTCTATCCCTAGAAAACTCTATGATGAGTGGGAACCTACCATTAAAATTAAAATTAAAGATTATGAGTTTCATGCTTTGTGTGATTTGGGTGCTAGTGTCTCTACTATTCCCAAAACTTTATGCAATTTGCTAGATTTTCGCGATTTTGATGATTGCTCTCTAAACTTGCATCTTGCGGATTCCACTATTAAAAATCCTATGGGAAGAATTAATGATGTTCTTATTGTTGCAAATAGGAATTATGTGCCCGTAGATTTTATCGTTCTTGATATAGATTGCAATCCTTCATGTCCTATTATTCTTGGTAGACCTTTTCTTAGAACGATTGGTGCAATTATTGATATGAAGGAAGGAAACATTAGATTCCAATTTCCCTTAAAGAAGGGTATGGAACACTTCCCTAGAAATAAAATAAAATTACCATATGAATCTATCATGAGAGCCACTTATGGATTGCCTACCAAAGATGGCAATACCTAGATCTATCCTAGCTTTTATGCCTAGCTAGGGGCGTTAAACGATAGCGCTTGTTGCGAGGCAACCCAATTTTATTTTGTGTTTTTTGTTTTTATTTCTGTTTAGGAATAAATAATCAATCTAGCCTCTGTTTGGATGTGGTTTTATGTTTTAATTAGTGTTTGTGCCAAGCTAGACCTATTGGATCTTCTTGGATGATAGTTATTTGATCTTGCTGTAATCTCCAGAAACTTTGTGCTCAGTGCCCGAATTGTTAAAAATCACCAGAACGTGATAAAATGCTGATTCCAATTGCTGCTGATAAATAAACAAATTGTCCAGGTCTTCTAAGTTTGGTAGAATTTTTTGGATTCCAGAAGTTTGCGTTAGTTACAGATTACTACAGACTGTTCTGTTTTTGACAGATTCTGTTTTGCGTGTGTTGTTTGCTTATTTTGATGAATCTATGGCTAGTAAAATAGTCTATGATCCATAGAGAAGTTGGAATACAGTAGGTTTAACACCAATATAAATAAAGAATGAGTTCATTACAGTACCTTAAAGTAGTCTTTTGTTTTCTTTCTCTAACGGAGCTCACGAGATTTCTATTGAGTTTTGTGTTGTGAAGTTTTCAAGTTTTGGGTGAATTCTTTTGATGGATTATGGAACAAGGAGTGGCAAGAGGCTAAGCTTGGGGATGCCCATGGCACCCCCAATATAATCCAAGGACACCAAAAAGTCAAAGCTTGGGGATGCCCCGGAAGGCATCCCCTCTTTCGTCCACTTCCACCGGTAATTTACTTGGAGCTATATTTTTATTTACCACATGATATGTGTTTTGCTTGGAGCGTGTTGTATTATTTGTGTCTTTGCTTGTTAGTCTACCACAATCATCCTTGCTGTACACACCTTTTGAGAGAGCCATATATGAATTGAAATTTGATAGAATACTCTATGTGCTTCACTTATATCTTTTGAGCTTGATAGTTTGCTCATAGTGCTTCACTTATATCTTTTGAGCGTGATAATTTTTGCTCTAGTGCTTCACTTAGATCTTTTAGAGCACAGTGGTGGATTTGTTTTAAAGAAACTATTGATCTCTCATGCTTCACTTAGATTATTTTGAGAGTCGTTAATAACATGGTAATTTGCTTAATGTAAATATACTTGGTGTTCAAGATATGTGAAACTTTCTTTTGAGTGCGTTGAATACTAAGATAAGTTTGATGCTTGATAATTGTTTTGAGATATGGAGGTGATAATATAAAAGTCGTGCTAGTTGGGTGATTATGAATTTGAGAAATACTTGTGTTGAAGTTTGCAAGTCCCGTAGCATGCACGTATGGTTAAAGTTATGTAACAAATTTGAAACATGAAGTGTACCTGGCTTGTGCATCCTTATGAGTGGCGGTCGAGGACGAGCGATGGTATTTTCCTACCAATCTATCCCCCTAGGAGCATGCGCGTAGTACTTGATTTTTGATGACTTCTAAATTTTTGCAATAAGTATATGAGTTTTTTTTACTAATGTTGAGTCCATGGATTATACGCACTCTCACCTTTCCGCCTTTGCTAGCCTCTTCGGTACCGTGCATTGCCCTTTCTCACCTTGAGAGTTGGTGCAAACTTCGCGGTGCATCAAACCCGTGATACGATCGCTCTTTCACACATAAACCTCCTTATATCTTCCTCAAAACAGCCACCATACCTACCTATTATGGCATTTCCATAGCCATTCCGAGATATATTGCCATGCAACTTCCACCATCATCATCATGACATACAATACTTTTGTCATATTGCCATTGCATGATCATGTAGTTGACATCATATTTGTGGCAAAGCCACCATGCATTATTTTCATACATGTCACCCTTGATTCATTGCACCATCCCGGTACACCGCCGGAGGCATTCATATAGAGTCATATCTTGTTCTAAGTTTCGAGTTGTAATCCTTATGTTGTAATCAATAGAAGTGTGATGATCATCATTATTAGAGCATTGCCCAAAAAAAAGAGAAAGGCCAAAAAAAAAGAAAGGCCCAAAAAAATAATATATAAAAAGGGCAATGCTACTATCTCTTTTTCCACACTTGTGCTTCAAAGTAGCACCTCGTTCTTCATGTAGTGAGTCTCATAAATTGTGCTTCAAAGTAGCACCTTGTTCTTCATGTAGTGAGTCTCATATATTGTGCTTCAAAGTAGCACCATGCTTTTCATTTAGTGAGTCTTATAAGTTGTCCTTTTTACACTAGTGGGAATTTTTCATTATAGAACTTGGCTTGTATATTCCTACGATGGGCTTCCTCAAATGCCCTAGGTCTTCATGAGCAAGCAAGTTGGATGCACACCCACTAGTTTTCTTTTGTTGAGCATTCATAGCTCTAGTGCATCCGTTGCATGGCAATCCCTACTCCTCATGTTGACATCAATTGATGGGCATCTCCATAGCCCATTGATTAGCCTCGTCAATGTGAGACTTTCTCCTTTTTTGTCTTCTCCACACAATCCCCATCATCATATTCTATTCCACCCATAGTGCCATATCCATGGCTCGCGCTCATGTATTGCGTGAAGGTTGAAAAAGTTTGAGATTATTTAAGTATGAAACAATTGCTTGGCTTGTCATCGGGGGTATAGAAGTTGGGAACATCTTTGTGTGACGAAAATGAAGCATAGCCTAACCATATGATTTTGTAGGGATAAACTTTCTTTCGCCATGTTATTTTGAGAAGACATGATTGCTTTGATTAGTATGCTTGAAGTATTATTATTTTTGTGTCAATATGAACTTTTGTCTTGAATCTTTCGGATCTGAATATTCATATCACAATTAAGAAGATTTACATTGAAATTATGCCAAAGTATCACTCCGCATCAAAATTCTCTTTTTATCATTTACCTACTCGAGGGCGAGCAGGAATTAAGCTTGGGGATGCCCGATCGTCTCCAACGTATCTATAATTTTGTTTGCTCCATGCTACTTTATCTACTGTTTTGGACTATATTGGGCTTTATTTTCCACTTTTATATTATTTTGGGACTAACCTATTAACCGGAGGCCCAGCCCGAATTGCTGTTTTTCCCTATTTGAGTGTTTCAAGAAGCAGAATATCAAACGGAGTCCAAATGGAATGAAACCTTGGGAACGTGATTTTCTCACGAGCGTGATCCGGAGACTTGGACCCTACTCCAAGAAGTGCGAGGCGGTCACGAGGTGGAGGCGCGCCCAGGCGCGCCCCTACCTCGTGGGCCCCCTGACGCTCCACCGACGTACTCCTTCCTCCTATATATACCTACGTACCCCCAAACGATCAGAACAGGAGCCAAAAACCTAATTCCACCACCGCAACTTCCTGTATCCACGAGATCCCACCTTGGGGCCTGTTCCGGAGCTCCACCGGAGGGGCCATCCACCACGAAGGGCTTCTACATCAACACCATAGCCCCTCCGATGAAGTGTGAGTAGTTTACTTCAGACCTTCGGGTCCATAGCTAGTAGCTAGATGGCTTCTTCTCTCTTTTGGATCTCAATACAATGTTCTCCCCCTCTCTCGTGGAGATCTATTCGATGTAATCTTCTTTTTGCGGTGTGTTTGTTGAGACCGATGAATTGTGGGTTTATGATCCAGTATTATCTATGGAAAATATTTGATTCTTCTCTGAATTCTTTTATGTATGATTGAGTTATCTTTGCAAGTCTCTTCGAATTATCCGTTTGGTTTGGCCAACTAGATTGGTAGTTCTTGCAATGGGAGAAGTGCTTAGCTTTGGGTTCAATCTTGCGGTGTCCTTACCCAGTGACAGAAAGGGTTGCAAGGCACGTATTGTATTGTTGCCATCGAGGATAACAAGATGGGGTTTTTATCATATTGCATGAATTTATCCCTCTACATCATGTCATCTTGCTTAAGGTGTTACTCTGTTTTTAACTTAATACTCTAGATGCATGCTGGATAGCGGTCGATGAGTGGAGTAATAGTAGTAGATGCAGAATCGTTTTGATCTACTTGTCACGGACGTGATGCCTATATACATGATCATTGCCTAGATATACTCATAACTGTGCTCAATTCTGTCAATTGCTCAACAGTAATTTGTTCACCCACCGTAGAAAAACTATGCTCTTGAGAGAAGCCACTAGTGAAACCTATGGCCCCCGGGTCTATTCTCATCATATCAATCTCTATCACTTTATTTACTTGCTTTGTTTTTACTTTGCCTTTTACTTTTTACTTTGCATCTTTATACCAAAAATACCAAAAATATTATCTCTATCGATCTCACTCGTAAGTGACCGTGAAGGATTGACAACCCCTAATCGCATTGGTTGCAGTAGCTATCGTTTTTGTGCAGTACGAGGGACTTGTGTGTGGTATCCTCTTTGGATTGATACCTTGGTTCTCAAAAACTGAGGGAAATACTTATGCTACTGTGCTGCATCATCCTCTCCTCTTCGGGGAAAACCAACGCAAGCTCAAGACATAGCAATCACCCATCCAACACTCTACCCCTCTCCCTCCCTCTCTCTCTCCTCTCTCTCTCTCTCTGTCCCATCCTATTTCCCGTCCTTCAGTTATGTATGGATGTCGACCGATCTCCTTCAAGACATAGTTGGGTCTCTCCTTCTCAACACATATACGAGTTGTTCTACCTCTATAGTTAGGCCTCTGCCTGCCCCTCCCCCCACCCCTCGCACACACACACACCGATACATCGAGCGCTCTAGTCATGTCTCCCTGCCACACACAAACTTGACCTGTGCCCTCTGATGTTCCAGTAGCTAGGTCAGTCGCCCTATATCTTTGACTTTCACACACACACAATTTTGATGGCTCTCTTCATCGATCTTGCACCCACCCACTTGATCCTCTCTTCGACTCTTATCGATATCTATGAACCCTCCCTCTCTTCTCGTGGATCGCCCGACCCTCTATATATGATATGGATAGGCCTCCATTTCACACACATTGCATGCAAATTTTTTTTTGAGATGTCATCGACACATATTCCCACAAATAAATTCACAAAATCAACCTCCCCCCCAAAAAAAAAACACTCACGAACGCACAAGACATTTGTCTAGGTTTGTATCTCTCACACACACCCACGTAGGTGGGGGACGTGCACGAAGAGAAGAGGTGCACGCAAGGCGCACGTACTCCCGTCTCTTTCCCAACCACACCCGCGCAGGTACACGGTGGAGCTCATTTCTGTACGAAAAGGCAGCCCACGTGGTAACTTGACACGTGTACTGGTTGTCCACTAGATGGAGGGAGGATCGTCTACCACTGGTGAACAAACAAAATGCGACTTGACGCGTTATGTTAAAAAAGAGGCAAACCATGTGGGGCCTACCTTAGAGGCAAGGCTCTATACACTGGAGTACTTTTGATGTGTCCCGTCAACTCGTAGAACGAGGATAAGCTTGCTTAGTACGCCGTCTCCCCCGCCCACGGGCGCGGTGGCTCGCAGGATGAGGTGAAGCTTGCTTACTATGCCTTATGCCCGCTCCCTCGCCCACGCACGCGGTGGCTCGCAGGACGAGGAGAAAATTTTACTAGTACTCCCTCCGTTTACTTCTCGTCCCTACCTTGGTTAGAGAGATTATCATATTGTTTGGAATATATGTCCTTTAGTAGATTTCAATATGAACTACTATTTCATACTCCAAACACTGATGTATATGGACGTATTTTAGAGTGTAGATTCACTCATTTGCTCCGTATGTAGTCCATATTGAAATAGACGTAATAGTACGCACTCTCCCTCGCCCCTCGACCCTCGCCACGTGGTGGACGTGCAGCAATTCATTCGGTCTCATATAGCCAGAACGATGTATACTTCAGTACCATTATTGCTCGACTTCCCGAAGAGGCGAAGAGCCAATCGCAAGGTTAATTTGGAGATGCCAAGCCCAAGGTTTATAGGAGAACGAGTAGTAGGTGCCGCGTCATTTATAAATAAAGTTTTTTCTTGATGGCACGCACGCAATATAAATAGGTTCATATGGAGAAAAGCGAAACCGCTCCACTATATACATAGGCAGGACGAGCCTACACGGTTGCTTGCTGGGGTTGCTCTCTTTAGTTTTCACACTCTCTCGCACAAAACCACTGTGGCCACATCTCTAACATCCCGGCGGATCATGCCCGCTGGGGGAAGGGGTGGATGCTTAGTGTAGATGCGGTCACCATCGCCCACGGCGAAAACCCACTGTCGGCACGTCTCGATCAGGGGTCCCCGCCATTCTCTCTCACAAAGCCGGTGAGGTTGCCTTCGTCCATTGCTCACTGCCCCGACATGGTTAGTTGCCTCCTCCCGCCGCCCTCCTCTAGGTTGAGCTACGTCCTGACATCCCTCAGGTACAACTCCCTTTACAGCCGGCTTGCACCACTGCTCCAGCTGCCCACATCACTCTATGTGGATATTTCTCTACTTCTTTGCCCCGCACATACCTCTACTGGCTTCTACATACTGTATTTGTGATGAGTTTATGTCTCATCAACTAGTCCCAGTAATCTTATTCTAATCACGCTTCTTCAATTTCTTTGCCACAGGGATGCTCATCTTGATTTTGGTAAAACTGCACAAAATGATCCGATGGTTCAAGGGTTGCGAACTTCATTTCTTAGGAAGCACCAACGTTGCCAGCAAATTAAAGCCTGGTTAGGGTTTACGGTTCAAGGGCTAGGGACTGCATGGATTGTTTATTTCTTTAGCTGTCTCTGCTTCAATGGCTAGGGACTGCATGAGTAGTAGTAGTAATGTACGCCTTACACCCGCTCCCTCGCCCACGCGCGCGGTGGCTCGTAGGACGAGGAGAAAATTTTACTACTCCCTCCGTTTACTCCTCGTCCCTACTACCTTGGTTAGAGAGATTATCATATTGTTTGGAATACATATGTCCTTTAGTAGATTTCAATATGAACTACTAGTACATACTTCAAACACAGATGTATATAGACGTATTTTATAGTGTAGATTCACTCATTTTGCTCCGTATGTAGCATAAAGTTGAGACACTTATTTTGGAACGGAGGGAGTACATATTTGCTATGATCTGTAAATCATTGAGATGCAATAGCATACATGTTAGTCTCCATTGTATTTGATGAAATGTTGCAACGGGCAACCTTGGACGCAAGATACATGTAACAAAAGCTGGAAGCTTCATAGCATTATACTATCTCGCTGATAAAGAACAATACGTACTATACAAGTACTTCCTCCGTTCCTAAATATAAGTCTTTGTAGAGATTTCACCATGAACCACATACGGATGTATATAGATGCATTTTAAGTGTAAATTCATTCATTTTGTTCCGTATGTAGTCCACCTAGTGGAATCTCTACAAAGACTTATATTTAGGAACAGAGGGAGTACTATGTAAAGAGTTAGGTGTCGCACGGTGTCCATAAAATATGGTGATAGTGTGAGGTGGGCCATGTAGTCACTAAGCCTGCGTGTTTTCACTGCTCTTGCACTCCTCCGCCGTAAGAATGGAGAAAATTGTAATCTAGTAGTACCTCCTTTCGCCGAAAGCGTGGGACATCCAGCAGTTCTACCACCTTAGTAATAATGACCAATGAGCCGTCAAATCACATAGACCCAGCAGTAAGTTGGACGGATGAAGCAACCATCACTCTTGAATCCACTTCTCCCTTCAATGCAGGCACCAGTGAGAGGTCAAGTCCGCTCTGCCGGGGCATGAATGCGGCACCGATTCTTTGGAGCGGCGCTGACCGTTTCGGGCGGGAAGCGCGTGCGGGCGATGGAGGGGCTTTGGGTGGGCCAGGCTGGCCAGGAGCGGGCGTGGCAGCTGTTCACCTGTCCCTACCGGACGCCAGGAAACGAGAGGATGCACTGAATCTCGCGGCTAAAATCGTACACTACACACCATCTCTCTATAGGAGTAGGTCGATCTATCGCTCTCACTAACACACACATGCCGTTAAACTGTAACATCCCAAATTTTCAATTTGGAATGTTATACATAGATCGTCACTTGCATATCATATTTTATTGCATTTTGGCCTGATCCTAGAAATTTCACGCAACTCAAGGACCCACGGAGAGAGTTGGAGATTTCGTTATTTTCATATTTGAGTTTTCTCAAATTCTAAAAATAGGATCATTTGATTTTATTTATTTTATCTTCAGTTATTTCTAATGTCAAAATATGAGAGAGGGAATAAAATGACTTTCCCAAAATAAAGGAATATTGAAGATTTAATAAAAAATCAAATAAGATTTTTTTGGAGTTTTTCGTTATTTTATTTGGATTTAGGAAAAATTGCACGTTTTCAAAAACTGCATTTTAGAGCCAAGAAAATGTTCACCTCGTCCTAAATATTTCATTTAGGCGGTGAAAATTTGTTTTGGCATTTTTAGTTTTTTACTTATTTTTCTAGAATTTTTCTGAGTTTTGGTGGAATTGTTTAAAAAAATGGGCCCGCATCTGACTGGGCCGAAGGCCCAGCTAGGCCGGCCCAGCGCCGCCGCCTCAGACTGGCTCGGGACCGAGTCCCGGCGTGTAGCCGCCGCCGCCTCCTTTGGCTCGGGACGGAGTCCGGCGTAGCCGCCCGCCCGAGTCAGGAGGACTCCACCTCCTGCCCCTCGCCCAAGCCGGCCGGCCGACCCCCCTCCTATGTAAATCGAGCCGCGGCCGAACCCTACCGTCATGACCGCCAGCCCGCCGCCTCGCCAGCTGCCGCCGCCGCGCTTCTTTTTCTTGAGCCGAGCCGCCCGACCGCCCGCCCGCCGCCGAGTCGCCGCCGCCCCTCGCGTTCACCGTTTAGTTACAGTTAACGAACGTCCGTTCGTTAATCTGTTCGTGTGTCACATCCCTAGCTTCTGGTGCTGCCTAGTGTTTGTACCTTGCTTGCATCATGTCTAAATTTCTGAAACTTGGAACTGAGGAAAGTGGAAGCCTCATAAACTTAAATAAAAGAAGGGCATAGAACCCTGGTAATCTCATTCTTTGTTTCCAAGATGTCCTTTGCAATGTTTGAGAATTTTGGCAAGGGCTATATATCAAACCAGAATTTAGGAACATTTTTAAGGATTTATTTTTGGGACTCTAAATTTAAATCAATAGGTATTTGAATTGGATTTGTATCTACTATTAATAAATATAGGTCCAATAATTCTGAAATATGTTGTGGAGCTTTGGTTTAATTCTTTTAGCTTCTAAAAATATTATCGAAGCAACAAAATTGAATTGGTTTCAAAACCAAATTCAAAACAAACTGCAAAATAGAAACGAGCAGAATTAGAAAAAAAAAGAGAGAGAGAGAGAGAGAGAGAGAGAGAGAGAGAGAGAGAGAGAGAGAGAGAGAGAGAGAGGAAAACCCGGTGGCCGTGCCGATCGTCCCCTTCCTCGCGCCCGGAGGGGCGGGGCATCTTGCTCGCGCCAGCGTCCGGCATGCGCTGCCACGTTCCCCGCCACCTCCTGCTTCTCCCCCTTGTCGTCTGGATGCCCCGCGCGACACCACGCGCCGCCCCGACCTCTCCCCCTCTCCTTCGCTCTCCCTCCTCCCCTGGTTCTCTCCCGTGCGACCGCCCGAGCACCACCGTCGCCGCCGCACGCCATTGCCGCGGCCACCGCCTCCCCCTCGCCTCTCCGACCAGCTCAGAAGCTCCGCCACGTCGCCGTCCACCCCTCCGTCGAGCCACGCGACGCGGGAAGCCCTGGAACGCCGTCAACATCACCATCTTCGCCTCCGGCCGCCGGAGATCGTCCTCGCCGCCACGCCGGCATCCGGCCTTCCCCGAGCTCTTCGTCGACACCGTCGAGTCCGCAGTGAGCCTCTGCTCCGTTTCCCTCTCCCCGTTCCCCCGTTCCCGCGCTGTAGCCCCCCTTCCCCGCCATGGCCGTAGCTCCTCGACGCCAGTCGTGTCGCCGTCGTCGTTCTAGCTCGCGTTAGTTGCACCCGAGCACACGGCCGTGCTCCTGGTGCCATGAGGGTGCCGCAGAGCCCCTCAGGTGGCCTGCCCGTGCCCCGCAGCCCCCTCCCGCTCGAAGCCATGCTCCGCCCGCGCCCCGAGCTCCGCTCCGGCGAGCTCCGCTCCGGCGAGCTCCGGCCACCCCTCCTCCTCCTTCCTGCCCCACTGGATGCGGATGAGCCGGGCTCGCCCGTGGTCTCCATGAGGCCATTTGGCGCTTGGCGATGCGACCCGAGCCCCTCCGCCGTGTTCGGCCTCGCCCGTGACTATCTGCCGTGGGGTTTGACTCTTTGACCTCGCCGGCCCATCGGTGGGCCACGTGGGTCGGTGATTAACAAGGCTAATCGCCGTTAACTAACCTGACTCGACCCGGTGGCCCGGTGCCACTAATCTTTTAATTAAAATAAAGCTAACCCCTGTTTAACCCGTGTCACCGGCGTGTGGACCCCACATCAGGTTTGACCTGGTCAGCCGCGATTGACCTGCTTGACGCCACACCTTTGTCATCTTGTGCGATGAACTTATCTTCTGGATTTATTCTTATACAGGAAATTCCAGAAAATAACCAAAACTTCTAAAATTCATAGTAATTCAACCGTAACTCCAAATCAAACAAATTATATATGAAAAATGATCAGAAAAATCCAATCTATCCATCTGCACCTTTCTCATGCATGTTAGAACACTTTAAACTTGCTGTTTAGGTGAAACAAGTTAATGCACTAATACGACCTCTTAAAATGGGTTTGCATTTGAATCTTTGGTTCAAATGGACTCATCTCAATCTGTTCTAACTTGCATTAGCCCAAAACACATTCATATTGCCATGTCATATCATGCATCATATTGTGCATTGCATTGATCGTGTTTCTTCTCTGTTTGCCGGTGTTGTTCCCCCTCGGTAGACGTTGTACCGACGTTGTGATCGTTGACACTAATGAAGACTCAATGCTATCTTCAGAAGTGTCAGGCAAGCAAAACCCCCTTGTTCATTCTGATACAATCCCACTCTCTCGCTCCTGCTCTCTTTTACTGCATTAGGACAACAACCATTCATTTGTTACTTGCTGCGGTAGCTGAACCCCTTTATCCTCTGCATGACCTGTCATTGCCACAGTAAATAGATGAATCCCACTAGCATGAGTAGGAGTTGTTTGAGCCCTGATGTGCCTACTCATTCATGCTTGTTTGTCATGCCTGCTACTGCTTAGAGTTGAGTCAGGTCTGATTCATCGGGCATGAATTGGAGGTGTGTGAACATGTCCTACTGTTGAGAGCTAAGTGTGTGAACACGATTTGGTAAAGGTAGCGGTGAGAGGCCATGTAGGAGTACATGGTGGGTTGTCTCATTGCAGCCGATCCTCGAGAACTGAGTTACGTGTTTGTGATCCATGAACAGTTACTACCACGCATTGGAATGCTTAAGTGCCCCTCTCGACTTATTAATCAACCTGATCTCTATCCAGGAGTTGCAACTAGTTTCTGGTGTTTGTAGGATATGTGTTGGAGGCCGTGCGTAGCGCTGACCCTAGGGGTGGGCTATGATGCGGTAGATACACCGTGGCCCGATGTACTGAGAGCCCGTTTGGTGTCTCGGGAACCCTGCACACATCATTTGGGGCCGTGAGCGACACCCCGGCCGGATCTCCTTGCGGATGGAACCCAAATAGGTGATAAACCTGGACTAGAGACTTGTGTGGTTAGTCAGGTCGTGGCCGACTCCCTCGCCAGGCTTCCGCTTGAAGGTTGCCGAGATACACGACATGTACATGGTGGTAAGTGGCGAGAGCGTGTGTGAAGAAGTACACCCCTGCAGGGTTAATATGATCTATTCGAATAGCCGTGTCCGCGGAAAAGGACTTCTGGGTTGCCTATACAGTTCATAGACAAGTGAAAGTGGATACTCTAAAATACGCAAGATAAGCGTGAGTGCTATGGATGGCGTTCTCGTAGGGAGACGGGAGCGGATCCATAGTGGTGTATTGATATGGTGAATATGTGGACTCGTGTGCGCCACCTCAAAAGAGTTACTTGTAGTCGTAGTTTAGGATAGCCACCGAGTCAAGCTGGCTTGCTGCAGTTAAACCCCACCACACCTTTGTTGATAATGATGCATATGTAGTTAGTTCTGATGTAAGTCTTGCTGAGTACATTTGTACTCACGTTTGCTTAATTTATGTTTTTGCAAAGAGACTTTCGTCTCGCTAGTAGTTCCGTGTGGACTTCGACGTTTAGCTTGTTACCTCAGCTACGATCTTGTGCCCTCGGCAAGATCTGGTAGTTAGTCAGGCTTATCAACCTTTTTCATTTGTAGATGTCTGTACTCAGACATGTTAAGCTTCCGCTTGTGCCTTGACTTGTATGCTCTGTATGTTGGGTCATGAGACCCATGTTTGTAATATCTCGCTCCTCGGAGCCTAATGAATAAATATTTGAGTCGTACAGTTATGTTGTGATGCCATGTTGTATTTACACATATCGAGAATATTGTGTGTATGTTTGAAATGCTTGGTATGTGTGGGATCCGACAATCTAGTTGTTTATCCTTGGCAGCCTCTCTTATGGGGAAATGTAGTCTAGTGCTTCCTTGAGCCATAGTAGTCCGCTTCTGCCCGGTTCACGAGTCCTGCTAGCCCAGCACTACTGCTCGGGGCGCTTGGTGGCCGGCATGTGTTTCACTTCGTTCTGTATACATCCTTCGGGAAATGTCATGCGGTGACATCCGGAGTCTGCCTAGCTCGCTATAGCCCGGGTTCCCGGAGTCCTGTTAGCCCAGTGCTACAGCCCAGATTCACACGCTGCTGACCGACAAGCTCGAACTTGATTCATGTATGCCTGTCCCCATGGGTTAGTGCCGCTTTGGGTTCACGACTAGCCATGTCGGCCCAGGTTCTCTGTCATATGGATGCTAGCAACACAATCATATACGTGAGCCAAAAGGCGCAAACGGTCCCGGGCCATGGTAAGGCGACACCCGTGGGAATACCATGCATGAGGCCGCAAAGTGATATGAGGTGTTACCGGCTAGATCGATGTGACTTGGAATCGGGGTCCTGACATCGTTGTTTTTCTTTTTCTCGGATTTATTCCGCGATTTTTCTGATCGCGATTTCTGATCCGATTTTCGATCTAGTATAACTTTTCGCTCGTTTATCGGAATCAGGCGATTCAAGCGCCTAGAGTTTCGTCTCGAAACCCTCTTTCTGAATAATCAACGCAAACAGGTTTTTGCCTCTGTAAAATTTGACTTAGGTTGTTTCGTTGGTTTTGATTCTTTTTGCAAACCGGAGTTCTTAAGTTGAACTTTCTGGTTAGATCTTTTATTTGAGTTTTACCTGTGCATTAGTTGAGTACTTATGGTGTGTTTGTTTGTTTGCGATAGAGTACCTGGAGTGCGCCGCTTGCTACTTTGAGTCTCTAGGTTTCACAGATCATCAGCAAGGCAAGTAACACTTTGATCATACCTCTTTTCGTACC
Organism: Aegilops longissima; assembly: GCA_021605205.1. Lineage (NCBI taxonomy): Eukaryota > Viridiplantae > Streptophyta > Magnoliopsida > Poales > Poaceae > Aegilops > Aegilops longissima. Next base: position 466,409,089 of record CM038677.1, on the reverse strand, counting down.
CAGTTTTTATGCATTAGATCAATCCTCAAACATTGCATGATTAGGATCTAATTAAACTGTGGGTTTTGGGAAAGTAGTTGAGGTAGTACCTATTACCTGTTTCATTATCAAACCCTTGGGAGTTACTTCTACGTTTGCTTATTATTGCCATGCTATGCTAAGTAGACGTGGATTGGGTGAGTGTATCCATGAAAGATGTGAGATTGTTAATTAATGGTTTACTTAAGGTGGCAACTTAAACACACATCTGGGTGGATTGAGGTACCAGGGTATTCCAGGATTGCCTGTTTCTTTTGGACCGCCACCCAGGCTCAAAGGGATCATGATATTATTCATGCTAGAAACTTCCGTGTGCAGCCACAAGCTATTATGGGCTCTAGCATAGTTGACTAAGTCGTGCGAACTCTTACAGTGGTAGACTAGCATATGTAGAGGGATGTAGGTGTAACTGTCTACCCGTTCGTAAGGTGCTAGTGCTTCTGAAAGACTATGTCTCGGTCATCCATTTCTCAAACACCATGTAGTGCAAGAATCCCAACGGAGGAGATCGAGTCTTGTGGGGAAAAGTGCACAAACCTCTACAGAGTGTAACAAACTAATCATGGTTAGCCGTGTCCCCGGTTATGGACATCTTGAGTATCTAGTACTTGGATTATCATGTGAATCTCATCATGTTACTCTAATTAATATTGTTGGGTTTTTAATGATGATACTTAATTGGGATTGAGAATGCTGTCAACCATTATCAATGTTTAACAACCACCATGATAGTTAAACTAAATTTATTCCTTTGCAGTAGGGAAAAACTGGCTTTACGCAAAACTGTAACCGTAGAGCTTTCCACCAGCCATATATGCATGTAGTATAGCATTACTCTGTCATATTGTTTCTCTATGTGTTACATTGCCAGCATATTCCATGTGCTGACCCGTTTTCGGGCTGCAACGTTCATGTTGCAGACTTTTTAGACGACGAGTAAGGTGCCTTAGGTCGTGGTTCTATACTCAGTGATGCCGTTGGAGTTAATGGACTCGCTTATCTTCCAAGCCTTCCGCTGTTATCGTTATTAGATGGCCTTAAGCCATATTTATTGTAATAAGTTTTCTTTTGAGACACTCGATGTAATAAGTGTGTGATTGCTACTCTGTTATAAATCCATCAAGTCTTTGTGCGTGTCGTCATTCTTGATCGAGGATGACAACGATGCACGAGATCGGACTATTTGAGGTCTGGTCGCTACAAGATGGTATCAGAGCACACGCTGACTGTAGGACACGACCACTAAGCTAAAGCCCTAGATGACTACTCTTTCTTCTCATTTCTGACTCCTCATCTTTTCTACTCTTTTAGGATGGCGGATGCAAAGAACAAGTTCACACAACCGGATGAAGATACACCCTTTGGATGCCACTTGAAGGAAGTCACTAGATATTTGAACATCAGAGTACCAAGCTTCATCGGGACCTACAACGCCACTTTATCCGAAGAGGAGCGCTGGATGATTCAAGTTCAAGTTCCAGGAAGGACATTTGCACCAGTCACGGAGCCCATAGAGTTTTCCTTTGATGCACCAACCTGGAGTCTAGGAAAGACCATGGCAGCCCACATCGCCATGGGACGTATCGGAGAAGTTTACCGCAATGATCTCAAGAATTCTATCTACCAAATTTGTGGGCGCCGAGATGAGCAATGGGAGATGATCAGCACCAGGAGGGATAGATCAATCGCAACATATATCCAGGAGTTAAACCAGCACATCCGACGTCGGAGAACCGGATGTCTTGCGAGCATGGAGGATTTGCGAAGGCCTTGACCAAGATCAAGGAGCTAGAGGAAGAACTCAAGGCTACACGTGAAGATTACATGGAAGAAATTGAAGTGCTAGTGGATAAGAATGATCACTTAACCAGGAAGCTCGGAGTTTTCATGGGAGACCCCGCGCTAGGAGAAAATGAGCAAGGGAAAAGCTAAGGGATTTCGTGAGGATGAGCATGATACCCTATGGTTTGAGGACCGCATTTATGTGCCTAGTGATCCGGAGATCAGGAAGTTGATTCTGCAAGAGGCCCATGATTCGCGGTATTCGATTCACCCAGGAAATACCAAGATGTATTTGGATTTGAAGGATACTTTCTGGTGGACCGGAATGAAGAAGGATATTGCGTAGTATGTAGCCGTTTGTGATGTATGTCAGAGAGTGAAGGCAGAACATCAGAAGCCAGCAAGTTTGCTACAGCCGTTGCCGATACCCGAATGGAAGTGGGAAAAGTTAGGCATGGATTTTATCACGGGATTACCCAGGACTCGTTCAGGTATGACTCGATTTGGGTTGTAGTCGATCGTTTGACGAAGGTAGCTCATTTCATCCTAGTGAAGACTACCTACAGCAGTGCTAAGTTGGCTAAGATATACATGACCAGGATTGTATGTCTACATGGAGTTCCGAGGAGTATCATATCAGATAGAGGAACCCAATTCACCTCAAAGTTTTGGTATCAGTCGCACGAAACTTTGGGAACCAGACTAGAGTTTAGTACAACTTTTCATGCACAGACAGATGGACAAATTGAGAGAGTTAATCAGATTTTGGAGGATATGTTGAGAGCATGTGCATTGGATTATGGATCCAGTTGGGATGACAACTTGCCATATGCGGAGTTTTCTTATAGCAACAACTATGACTCTAGCTTGAAGATGGCCCCTTTCGAAGCCTTGTACGGAAGGAGGTGCAGAACCCCGTTATTGTGGGATGAAGTTGGAGACCTTCAGTTGTTTGGACCAGATTTGATTAAGGAGTCTGAACAGAAGGTGAAGTTGATTCGCGATAGGCTCAAGGTAGCACAGTCTAGGCAGAAGAGCTATGCGGATTCAAAACGCAAGGAGACAGTTTTCGAAGTCGGAGATAGAGTCTATCTTCGAGTATCACCACTTCGAGGAGTTAAGCGCTTTGGAGTTAAAGGAAAGTTAGCGCCACGTTTTGTGGGGCCATATAAAGTTTTGGAGCGCATGGGAGAAGTTGCTTAAAAGTTGGAATTGCCCGAAGGACTGTCAGGAGTTCACGACGTGTTCCACGTTTCCCAGTTGAAGAAGTGCCACGCAGAGATGGCTGATATACCACTGAGAGATACCATGCCGCTGGAAGCTATTCAGTTGGGAAATGATTTGACTTACGAGGAGAAACCAGTCAAAATTCTCGAGTATGCCAGTCGAGTCACCATGACAAGGTTATTAAGTTGTGCAAAGTTCGGTGGAGCCACCACACGAGGATGAAGCCACACGGGGCGAGAGGAAGACCCTTTGAAGGACCACCCTCACCTATTTTCTAGCCAACCCGAATCTCGAGGGCGAGATTCATTTTAAGGGGGGTAGGTTTGTAACATCCCAAATTTTCAATTTGGAATGTTATACATAGATCATCACTTGCATATCATGTTTTATTGCATTTTGGCCCGATCCTAGAAGTTTCACGCAACTCAAGGACCCACGGAGAGAGTTAGAGATTTCGTTATTTTCATATTTGAGTTTTCTCAAATTCTGAAGATAAGATCATTTGATTTTATTTATTTTATCTTCAATTATTTCTAATGTCAAAATAAGAGAGAGGGAATAAAATGACTTTCCCGAAATAAAGGAATATTGAAGATTTAATAAAAAATCAAATAAGATTTTTTTTGGAGTTTTTCGCTATTTTATTTGGATTTAGGAAAAATTGCACGTTTTCAAAAACTGGATTTTAGAGCCAAGAAAATGTTCACCTCGTCCTAAATATTTCATTTAGGCGGTGAAAATTTGTTTTAGCATTTTTAGATTTTTATTTATTTTTCTAGATTTTTTCTGAGTTTGGTGAATTGTTTAAAAAACGCGCACTTTTGGTGGGCGAAGGCCCCAGCCAGGCTCAAATATTCTTGCGCCGCTTTGCCCAGGCTCGGGACCGAGTCCCAAGCGTAGCCGCCGCCGCCGCCGAGTCCGGGAGGACTCCGCCTCCTGCCCCCTCGCCCAAGCCGATCGGCCGACCCTCCCTCCTATGTAAATCGAGCCGCCGCCGAACCCCGCCGCCCATGACCGCCAGCCCGCCGCCTCGTTGCCTCGCTTCGCGCTTCGCCGTCGCCTCGGAGCCGCCGCCCGAGCCGCCCGCCCGCCGCCAGTCGCCGCCGCCCTCGCCGCCCATTGAGCCGCCCGCCCATTGAGTACCTCGCCGAGGTACTGCCCGAGCCGTCGCCCGCGGACGGTTTTAGAAAAAACCACCGGTTTTTAGAAAAAAACCGCCGTTTTAGAAAAAACCTAGTTTCGTTTTTTTAGAGCGGTTTTTTTCCGGTTTAGTTTAATTAGCGAGCGATCGCTCGTTCCTTCATTTTAATGAACGCGTTCACCATTTAGTTACAGTTAACGAACGTCCGTTCGTTAATCAGTTTGTCGTTTTTCTTTTTCTCGGATTTATTACACGATTTTTCTGATCGAGATTTCTGATCCGATTTTCGATCTAGTATAACTTTTCGCTCATTTATCGGAATCAGGTGATTCAAGCGCCTAGAGTTTCGTCTCGAAACCCTCTTTCCAAATAATCAACTCAAACAAGTTTTTGCCTCTGTAAAATTTGACTTAGGTCCAGATTAGTAAAACGAAGCCTGTTTCTTTCGCCGTTTGACTTTCGTTGCTTCGTTGGTTTTGATTCTTTTTGCAAACCAGAGTTCTTAAGTTGAACTTTCTGGTTAGATCTTTTATTTGAGTTTTACCTGTGCATTAGTTCAGTACTTATGGTGTGTTTGTTTGTTTGCGATAGAGTACCCGGAGTGCGCCGGTTGCTACTTTGAGTCTCTAGGTTTCACGGATCATCAGCAAGGCAAGTAACACTTTGATCATACCTCTTTTCATACCCAGTTTTTATGCATTAGATCAATCCTCAAACATTGCATGATTAGGATCTAATTAAACTGTGGGTTTTGGGAAAGTAGTTGAGGTAGTACCTATTACCTGTTTCATTATCAAACCCTTGGGAGTTACTTCTACGTTTGCTTATTATTACGATGCTATGCTAAGTAGACGTGGATTGGGTGAGTGTATCCATGACAAGTGTGAAATTGTTAATTAATGGTTTATTTAAGGTGGCAACTTAAACACACATCTGGGTGGATTGAGGTACCAGGGTAATCCAGGATTGCCTGTTTCTTTTGGACCGCCACCCAGGCTCAAAGGGATCATGCGATTATTCATGCTAGAAACTTCCGTGTGCAGCCACAAGCTATTATGGGCTCTAGCATAGTTGACTAAGTCGTGCGAACTCTTACATTGGTAGACTAGCAGATGTAGAGGGATGTAGGTGTAACTGTCTACCCGTTCGTAAGGTGCTAGCGCTTCTGAAAGACTATGTCTCGGTCATCCGTTTCTCAAACACCATGTAGTGCGAGAATCCCAACGGAGGAGATCGAGTCTTGTGGGGAAAAGTGCACAAACCTCTGCAGAGTATAATAAACTAATCATGGTTAGCCGTGTCCCCGGTTATGGACATCTTGAGTATCTAGTACTTGGATTATCATGTGAATCTCATCATGTTACTCTAATTAATATTGTTGGGTTTTTAATGATGATACTTAATTGGGATTGAGAATGCTGTCAACCATTCTCAATGTTTAACAACCACCATGATAATTAAACTAAATTTATTCCTTTGCAAGAGGGAAAAACGGCTTTACATAAAAGCTGTAACCATAGAGCTTTCCACCAGCCATATATGCATGTAGTATAGCATTACTCTGTCATATTGTTTCTCTATGTGTTACATTGCGGCATATTCCATGTCTTGACCCGTTTCGGGCTGCAGCGTTCATGTTGCAGACTTTTCGAACGACAGTAAGGTGCCTTAGGTCGTGGTTCTATACTCAGTGATGCCGTTGGAGTTGATCGACTCGCTTATCTTCCAAGCCTTCCGCTGTTATCGTTATTAGATGGCCTTAAGCCATATTTATTGTAATAAGTTCTCCTTTGAGACACTCGATGTAATAAGTGTGTGATTGCTACTCTGTTATAAATCCGTCAAGTACTGTGCGTGTCAGCATTACTGATCCAGGGATGACACTGATGCACAGAGATCATACTGTTTGAGGTCTGGTCGCTACATAAACACATACACATGATGTTAAACACACACACACACATGCACACGCACACGCACACACACACACACACACAGGTTCATAGAATAGGAAAATCATGCGAGTGCGAAGCCACAGGAAGTGAGATAAAAATGGAGTACGTACAAGAAGAGAAGAGGCATCTCTTAGTTGTTTGGATTAATTGTTGCGTTTAGAGACAGAAATCAGGGCTTTGATTGGAGGAATGACCGGTCAAGTTTCTCCTTCTCCTCCGATCTGCTTGCACCTTGGTCCCGCTGCACCTTCTAACATGACTTATTACACCTAGGCGGAGGAGTAAATGCGAGATACGGTGGCACTGCGACTTAGGTCGAATACAAGTGCCCAAAATTGTGTGCATGTTATAATAAGGATTCACTTAAAATAGTATGTGAGCGAACAGAGGGATCAATTGGACAATGTTCCCGAGCAATAGCGAGATGTGTGAGGTAAGATACACCCGGGCGCTTTTAATTTTTCTTATTAATTTGTTTGTTTCACCCTCATTGGTGGGACCCAGCATTACTACGTGAGAGAGGTAAGGTGACTAAGGCTACATTATTTCGCACTGCTGTGGATAGTCTTACCACCAAAGCCACATGACACGATTATGATTTAAATCCCAATGACTTCCACACACAAAAAAACACGGCATGCTTGTCACACGAATGCATGAATGTATAAAAGGTTATTTACCTCTTGTTGAACATAACAGGAGGGTTGTGTAGCTGGTTAGCCTGTTCGCTCATCAAACTTGAGGTATCGGGTTCGATAACTACACTTCAGCATAATTCGTGCCAGGAGGGATTCTTTGACTGGTCAAAATGGATGGATACGGAGCTATACGATCTCGTAGTGACCGTATAATCACCTCTTCACGTATAAGCTGCAGCCTCAGCGCTTGTTTTCTAGGGTTTGCACTCTTCACACTCTCTCCAGTATATATATACACGCTGGAGCCTCAGCGCTTGTAGTTGCTCTCTTCACACTCTCTCACCCTCTCCAGAACTAAACAAGACTTCGTTGGCCCCTCTCTCTCCTCTCACTGCTGGTCTGCTTGTAGTTGCTCTCTTCACACTCTCTCACCCTCTCCAGATCTAAACAAGACTTCGCTAGCCCCTCTCTCTTCCCTCACTGCTGGTCAAAGAGCCGGCATGATCCGTCCGCCGGGAAGGGAAGGAGGCTTAACGCTGTCGCCGTCGGCGAGGGAGGGAATCCACTAACGGCGCAGCTATTCACTTTCACCCAGCGGCGGCGCGGGAGGGCCTCTGACCCCTTCTTCTTCGCCGCCGTACATAGTGTGGGTCGAACGGCCTCCGGTCGCGCATCGAACCACACCCCAAGAACCTTAAGGTATAATTTACTTATTCCACATGCATTGCTCTAGCTGCATGTGGGCTTTTTCCGCTTCTGCACTCGAATCTAGGTGTTGGATCAAACAGGAAAGTAGTGGGGAAAGTTGTATACCATGAATCTAGGACGTGGTTCAAAGAGGAAAGGAATGGGGTAAAGTAGTGGGAAAAGTTGTATAGCATGAATCTAGGACGTGGTTCAAAAAGGAAAGGAAGGGGGAAAGTAGTGGGGAAAGTTGTATCGCATGAATCTAAGACGTGGTTCAAAGAGGACAGGAATGGGGGAAAGCAGTGGGGAAAGTTGTATAGCATAAATCTAGGATGTGGTTCACAGAGGAAAGGAAGTGGGGGAAAGTACTAGTACAGACTGGCTATCCAGCACCTACGTTGGTCGAAAAGGGAAAACAATGACAAACGCAGTACACACATCTATAACGAGCTGATCTTTTGTTTTGGGGGACAAGGCTGTAGAGTTTGAGCACGACTAGATTTGTTGCGCTCACATAGGGAATGGTGCCTAAAGATAACAAAACTAGGACCAACACAAATATGCTCCTTGGTTATTTGTTCTTTGTTGCAACAGACTGTGCATCACCCCAGTACATCGGTAGATGCACATGGTGCTGGTGCGTCCACTGTCCCGTGCAACTCTTTAGTTGTTGTTAATCTAAGGCCCTGTTTGGTTAAAAACTGCCTAGTCCCTACCTGCTTGGTTCCAGGGACTAAACATGGACTAGAGGTTATTAAATGACATGCTAAAAGACCATGTTACCCCTAGTAGTGAACTAATAGAGACAAGGTGCGATGCGTGGCAGGGGCAACTGTTGGAAAAAGTCCCCAAAAGACTCTCCCTCGGGGTCTTCTTTCTTTAGTCCCAAATGCCCACTTTTAGTCCCTAAAAGTCCCTCCTGTTTGGTTTATATGGGACTGACACAAAGTTTTTTAGTCCCTCCACCAAAATGTCCCTGTAAACTAGCACCCTCTAATAATGCCGCTGGAAAATTGATGCAATGCCACAGTTAAAAGCAAATTACATGTTTAACGAATTTTATTGTTAATATAATCTCTCTGTTAATATTAATCAATGCCACCATTTGAGCAATGCTCTTGTCTTGCTTTCTTCCCATTTAGATAAGGTAGATGCTTCTTTTGTTGGCTTCGTGTCATCCACCGTTATTGACCACTAGTTGTTTCCTTTGCACCTCTGTGTAAACAGGGTTATCTACTTCAGCTCGTTGCCATTGTGACCTTTTGTTGCCTTTGCACAAAACACTTTTGTTTTAAGAGTGTTTTGTGCAGTTCAACCAAAATGTCACACCGACAACGTTGCTTGATTGCTTGATCTTAGTGGAACTGCACAAGAGGAGATCTTACTTCCTATCCGTGTTGGAAAATTTGGTTCATATCTTCTTCTTGTGAGTTGTTTGAATTCCACGTCATGAGAGGTCAGTACTAGCCTTCTTTCACATGATTCTGCAGTGTGCTTTCATATGTTGTGCTACTTGTACGGTAATGTTGCTTGATTTTAGTGAACTGCACAAATAGAGACAAGACTTCCAATCTGTATGTGCACCGTAATATCCCATTGAGGTAAGATAAGGGTATTTCTGGCTGTTGGCTGTATTTTCCACTTTCATCGAAAATTAATGTCATTGTTTAGTGATATACTTGTGCAACCTAATTGACATGCCAAATCTTACATTGAAGTCGAAGCTTGTCTATTATTGAACCAAGTGATGAAGGGGAAGAACAAGCGGAAGAAAAACAAAAATCAACTCCTGGTGCTGTAATGAAACCTTTGGGCTGTGATGACACAAGTAATGATATAGTTTTGCATCTTAATTTATTGCTATGGATGGAACAAGCAATTGTTTTGCCACTGATTTGATGCCACTCTTAATGTAATACGTAATTATCTCTACTTGTGCAAATAGGGATCTTCTTTGAAGATACCATATATTTTAGTGGAACTGCACAAGAAGATGTTGGAAACATTAATCTAATCGAGGAGTATATAGTAAGCATGGCCACCACAGTAGATAGCAATAGATGGTTCCAGAGAAGTGCTTCATCTGTATGCTCTACACAATAAGCCTCCTGACAAAGGTTGGTACTCGCCCACTGATTTCATCCATATAATTGAGCTTTGGCATCTGTATTGGTGTTGTGCTACTGTTTATATGCTGTCATCAAAAAGTGGTATTGTCCTTGAGAAGTGCTTCATCTGTGCTGTTTTAAGTATTTCCTTTCCTTTTTTTCGAGCAAACAGGGATGCTAGCATTTAGTTATCCTCTTGTCTTTGTACAACAGGATCATCCTCCTCTGAAGAAGAATATGGAGTACGTGAAGTGACTATTTTTGATTATGCCAAGATGAAGAAGCCCTGTCTATCTTCTCATCAGAAGGAGCAGTTGAAGGATGGTTACATTACCACCCACAAGACCAAACTAACTTCAGCTCAGAAGGACTGACAAATCTCCATTTTCTTGCTGTGATGCGTGAGTACAATGTTGTTCTAGGATTCTTTCCGGTGAGTTCCATTTTTGTAAAAGTGTGCTCTACATGGACCATGTAGGTGCCTGTTTAAACTGTCAATTCATAGTACAGTTTGCTTTATACTAATCACTTTTTTTGTATTTGTGCAAATAGGGGTGCTCAGCTTGATTTCAATGGGAACTGCACAAAATGTTCATGAATACATCGAATCATTCATTTCAACCATAAGAAAGGAGGCGCCGATAAGTTCAAGGCATTGCAACATATAAGGGCGAAATCATACAAGCTACGCGCGAATTTGGTTGATTTTGGTGGAACTGCACAAAAAGAACAGCTGGTTTATTTAGCACGAGGTGCCATGTCAATGTCCGAACTGATTGCAAACCCTGCCCATTCAACAATCGTAGGCATTTGATATTTTGGAATGGGAAAACCTTGTCAAATTTTGCTCATTGACTTTAGCAAGAAGACATGCGTTTGATATTTTCGAATGGGACGCCCTTTGCTGTCAGCAGCGTCGGTCCATTTTTTCTTTATTCTTTAGTTGTGAAGTAAATATTGGCTCCGACATGTGAACCACTAAGATGCATAATCATCGATTGTTTTGAATGTTCTCTATGACATGTGAATCGCTATGATTGCAATGTACATGAACGCTAAAAAGCTGCTCAAACTCTTTGTACTCCTTCTGTTCCTTTTTACTTCGCACATTGTCCGGTAGCATACAACTGAAGTGCTCAAGTTCTCTAGCAAATGACTGTATCTCATGAGCTAGCTCAACCACGGAGCGCTCTTCAACCATCCTGTAATCATAGAATTGCTCCATGATGTACAGCTCAGTGCTAGCAACCGGAGGATAGCAGCGGTGACCTTACTTGGACCCGAGCGGCGGCGACCTACCGTGTTCTACTCCTCCTCGTTTTCTGTGTGGCGTGGCCTCGTTGGTAGCGGGGCAGGGCCTCGGCGGAGCCGGTGATGTCCTCTGTCTTGTTGCCGGTGGGCGGCGCCTCGGCGGAGCGGGGGAAAACCTCCCCCTTGTTGCCGGCAGGGTGGGGCCTCGGCGGAGCCGGTGGTGTTCTCTGCCTCGTTGTTGGCACCGCGGGGCCTCGGCCGAGCAGGACCTCGTCGAAGCCAGCGGAGCGGGGACTCGTTGGAGCCGGCATTGTCCTCTGCCTTGTCCTCGGTCTCGCCAAACAGCGCCTCGGCCGCTTCATCGCCCTGTTTGTAGGCGGCCGCAGTCTCCGCCACCCGCATGCGGTACCGCCAGCGCTCGAGGCGGCCCTCGCAGGCGGAGTAGTACGAGTCGAGCAGCGCCTCCTGCTCCGCCCGCTCCGCGGTGATCTGCTCCTCTGCTTGTAGGTGCTCCTGGAGGAGGTGGTGGTTGTAGGCGACGTCGGCCTGCGCCTCCCGGAACTGCTCCTCACGCTTCTGCCTCACCATGTCCATATATTGGGCACGGGCCTCGCTGATGGTCATGGTGCAATGCACCGGCGAGGATGGTACGGAGGATGGGGTTGGCGCCGGATCGTCGACTACCATGTTCTCCATTGGGACGTCGTCGTCCTCCGGCTGCCTGCCGGCCAGCCAGTCGGCAGCAATGGCTGCCATCTCCTTGTGGTCCGTCGTCCGCCCGTCCCGAAGAGCGCTGGAGCGCGAAAAAGCCATGGTGGGTAGTAGTGGTGTGGACAGGAGAATAGGAACGTATGCGGATGACTGTGGCTATGGCCGGCGCAGCAGTTTATATAGCAATGGTGGGCGGCGGAGGGACGGAGGTGTGGCACCGGAGTAGCCGCCTCGGCAACCGCGTATCATTAATGTGGGCGGCAAAAGGACGGACAGACGACACTTGTGTCATTTGAAGGCGGATCAATCACATGCACCGGAAGCGGGCGGCGGCGTGACCGTTTGGTAGCGTCTGTGGCGATGGAGGCGATGCAGGTGGGCGAGGCAGCGGACTCGTGCTTAGCGGCAGGTTGGTCAGCAGCCGGACATCTTGGCTCGCCACTACCTCGCCGAGCTGAGCAACGACAATCGGCGATGGGCGTAGCTTCCGACCAGAGCGGCACCACCGACCAAGTCGGTTCATGCCGTGTTCACCATAGAGCGAGTGCGGCTGCGCCCGGCGCCCTAAAGGCGGAAGATCTACCAGCGCAGGAGGACTGTGCTGCAACCTCCGTCTCCTCAGCGAGCACGGTGAACAAGCGAGCGACAATGCCGTCGCGGGCACGTGGCCCTATGATCCTGGCTTACCGAATGAGCAGCGGCGTAGATCGGACCATCTGTAGGGCCCGCGAGGCCCTCTCGTAAATCGCCGAGTTGTTGCGCTCGCCGTGGCGCCGCCGTCTCACGTTGTCAACATGGTCAACGGACATGAGGATGAGGAGATGACTTTACTTGGATAGGACGACAACAAGTGCCTCCTTATTAGTATATAAAACTAAATTTTTTGCTACCTCCTCGTTTCTTGACATCACGGTCCCACACCATTGTCACCCTATGTAGTCAATAAATGAGAGAATTGCACAAGAAGCGGCCGGCAATTTGGGACCAAGCAGCTCGGCAAAGATTTGTGTTTTGAGGTGTGAGCACCTGCAGAGTTTTCTTGGCGATGTTTAGCCCAGATATTATTTTTATCCTCACGAACAACAACGAAAACATCGCTGCAACTATTAAGCTGGGGGCTGTGGCCTGTCTAGCCAGAGCCGATATCCAGCCAGATATTAATTTTTTCAAGCTGAAAATGGCTAGCCCAGCTGCACTTTTTAGGAATACCCGGGCAAGGTCAAGTTGTTATTCTCTGCTTGTTGGCTGCAAATCTTTCCTAGGAGGGATGCATTAGGCTTAACAAGAAAATGGGCTTTAAGAAATAATAAATGGGATGTAATTATAAAAGCTGGCAGTAACTATAAAAATGCACCAAACACATAATTACTTTATAAAATATTATTTTGGATATTGAAAATTTTAATTTCATTAATTGTTATGAGCATAATGTTTCGTTTGATTTTTACGTAATATAAATTTATATTGAAATTGTATTTAATTTAACTAGAAATTTCGGGATAAAAATATTTGGATCCCATCAAAATGTGAGAAATTTTATTGAATTCTGTTTTGAGCGGTTGGTTGAAATGGGCTGTACTTTTAACAAGCGTAAATGGGCTGTAGTAAATTCCATTAGAATTCAAAATTGGCTGCACATTCTTACAAATCACAAATGGGCTATAAGTTCTACGCCACACACACTGTGGCCTTACTAAGTTGATGCGTCCCCTAAAAAAAAGAGATTTGACGCGTATGCAAGGCTTTGTCAACTTATAGTCAACACATGGTTCTAGCAGCAGTGGCCGTTGGATGTCCATCCAACGGATGTCGTGCTTCTTCTTCAATCTCGGATATTCTAGCTTCACCCGGCCAAAAAATGATTCCTCCCCCTGACATCTGGGGCGCACCGTTTCGGAAGCTGACCTGTGGGCCTACTAAGTTGACGCGTACCAAGGGCTTTGTCAACTTAGTCAAGATAAACGATTCTAGCTGCAGTGATCGTACGATGTCCATCCAACGGCCGTAGTGCTTCTTCAACCTCTGGTCTTCTTGCTCCAGCCGCCCAAAGCAGCGCCGGTCGTGCCGCATGCTCCTGCCTCCGTGGCCGGGTTGTCAGGTTGCCGCAGAGGCCTCACCGCCCCCTACTATTCCCACCGCTGGCCAGGCCCTGCGGCGACGGCAGCCTCACACCGCGGCCAAACCAGTGAACCCTCGTACTCCTCTCCGCGCGCGCGCACTGCCGCATCTTCCCTGGCTCCGTGTCGTCCCCTTCGTAGGCCTCGCCATCGTCCACCACCCTGGTGCTCTTGGTGCGGCGTGGTCAACATGGTCAAGGAATGACTTCCATCGGACGTGGACTGTACGTGGAGAGGCTGACAATTGGGTCCACGACGGCAGCAAGGAAGTGCCTCCTTATTACGCGGAAAATAATGATTCCTCCACTTGACAGCAGGGACCCACCGGATGGGCCACCGTATTTCACGAAAAAAACGTTTCCCCCTGACTGCTGGGACCCACCGGACGGGCCACCGACAGCGAAAAATGTTCCCCATTGTCATTCGGACCCACCGGAAGTGCCTCCTTATTACGCACAAAAAATGAATACTCCCCCTGCTGGTTGGGACCCACCTTGGTGGGAGGCTGACTTGTGGGCCTACTAAGTTGACGGGGACAGAGTGCTTTGTCAACTTAGTCAATATGAACGATTCTATCTCCAGTGACCGTACAATGTCCATCCAACGGCCGTGGTGCTTTGTAACGCCCCGGATACAATTTTCCATATTCGTAACTCCAACTCTTGCCATTTCCGGCGATGTGCTATATTATTTTCCTTCCTGGTCGGGTTTTTCTCTTTCGTTTTGCATTTTGTTCATGTCATGTATTTCATCATCGCATCATCCGCATTGCATCCGCATGTTTTCATAAAACCTCGTAGCCGTTCGTAGTTACCGCTTCTCTCTTTGTCTTCGCTTCCCTGTTGTCAGATCGCTTGTCCTTGTTGACCTTCTCTCAGACCAATTGGACCCCTCTCTTCTCTCTTTCTCCGAGACCAACAAAACCCCCCTTTTGTCCCCGTGGCCTTTCATCAGACTCCATTGTCTTTGTTTTCCCCTCTCGTCTAAATGCCCACCCTCTCTGCACAGCCACCAACCCCTTTTATGCTGCGTCAAAACTACCCGAACCCAAACCGGTCGGTCATGACCATCAGGTCCGGATCATCTCCTAACATCTATAAAACTTCTCCGTTTTCTCATTTGGATTCTCTAGCCTATTTTTCTTGACCACCCGACTACGATCGGAGGGACGAGATAGCCCCTAATCAAATCCACCTGCAATATATACACGGGATCCAACCCTAGAAATTAGGCAGCTTGTCCCATCCTCCTCATTCCGCCGTCGCCACTCTCTACCATCTCCCTCGGGATCTCTTCCCGATCCAAATTCTCTCCGACCAAGCACCTCGTTTTGCGCCGCCGACCAACCACAGCTCGCATCCACCTCGCCTTTAGCCATCCACCAACAGAGCAGCGCCCGACCTCGCCGTCCCATCCATCCCATCGATCCATCTCTACGTTCCTCTCCCGAGCAGGAGCTCGCCTGAGGCTCCCGCAGCCACCTCCATCCCGCGCAGGAGCTCTACTGCGTTCACGCCCAAACCCCGCGCCCGTCCTCATGACCAGCTGCGTCGCTGCCGACCACCAGTTCCAGGCCCGTGCTCGACAGCCCTGCTCCCTTTCCCCTCCTGCTTCTGTTTTCTCTCTCTCACGCTGCTCTCTCTCTCTGTTGTCTTCGCAGCGCCGCCATGGATGGCCTCCCGTAGCTCCCGCTCGTTGCGCCGGCGTGGTTCCCGGCCGATCCGCGCCGAAGAGCCTCGGACCCGTCCAGCCCCTTCATCCCTCGACGCCGAGTCCCTCTGCTCGCCCGCGCCAAGGCCATCAAGCAGCCGCCCGCGTTCCACGCCCGATGCCTCCTCCTCGACCCCGCCATCACGTCCTCGCCACCACGCCGGAGCAAGCCAGCAGGCAGGCCCCGTCGCGCCCTCTCCTTTCTTCCGTTCACGTTTCTTCTTCTCTCAAGGTCTCTCTCTCATGTGGATCACAGGAATCCCGCCGCCGTCGTTCAAGCCCCTCGAGCACCCGGATTCGCTTGTCTCCGTCGCCTCCCTGAGTTCCCCTTATCGCCTTCGTCCTTGCCATCTCAGGCCAGATCCAGAGGTTCGCCGCCGCTCTCCGTCCCCGCCGTCCCCGTCGCTTGCCGCAGCCAAGTCCCAGCCGCGCTCTGCTTCCCCTGCAACAAGAACAACTCGCTCGTCGTCCCGTTGACCGCGGCCCCGCGCCTCCTCGTTCGATACAGCGAGGCCCAGATCCCACCAGCGCTCGCCACGCGCATGGGCCTCCTTGCCTCCCCTGCCTCCTCCACCGACCGGGCCTCAGCCCAGGGTGAGCCTCCAAAGTTCATGTAGCTCCAGATTCGGCCCGATGTATTTTTTTCCCCTGCCTGCGAATTTTGACATTACCCAGTGATTTATAGTTTTACAGAAAAACCCTTGCTGTTCATGCATTTAATAACTAATCAATCATGCATCATATGTAAATAATTTATATATGAAAAATGCTTAGTTTTTCATCTAGTTTCATAATATGCCACTTTCATCCATGTTTAAAATGTTTAAATTGTTGTTTGCATTAATTTGCATAAATGCCATGCTAAAATGTTTTATTTCATAACTAAATAACCGTAGCTCGGTTTTAAATAAACTTTATATGTAAATGGGGTGAAAAAATGCCTAGTTTAACTTGGTGGCATTGTTTTGCATGTTTAACAACTCTAAAATATGGTTTAGGGCAGAACAGTACAAAATTCGAAATATGCACATGGGGATTTTCCGGAATTGTTGTTTGTTGTTCCGTCCTCATTTAAACTTGCCTAGATAGGTAGTTTAATTATGCTTCACCTCTTGCCATGTTTAACAACTTTTAATATTGTTGGGTAGCCTAAACGAGATTAAACTAAATATGTCAATGTGGTGTTTTGTCAATATGCAACTCGTGGCATATTGAGCTCCACTTAATTTGTTGTATTGTTTGTTGCACTTTGCCATGCCATGCCTCATTAAACCGGACATGCATCATACTTGTTTGTGCATCATGCCATGTTTATGCTTGTGCATTTACCATGTTGTTTGTTTCTTTTCGGTGTTGCTTCTTAGTTCCGGTAATGTTGCGATTGTGAGGATTCGTTCGACTACTCCCGTTCGTTCTTCTTCATGGATTCGTTCTTCTTCCTAGCGGGATTTCAGGCAAGATGACCATACCTTCGATATCACTTCTATCTTTGCTTTGCTAGTTGCTCGCTGTATCACTATGTTAGCTCTACCTACCACTTGTTTATCATGCCTCCCATATTGCCATGTCAAGCCTCTAACCATCCTGTCCTAGCAAACCGTTGTTTGGCTATGTCACCACTTTTGCTCAGCCCCTCTTATAGCGTTGCTAGTTGCAGGTGAAGATGAAGTTTGTTCCTGGTTGGAACATGGATATTTTGGGATATCACAATATCTCCTGTTTAATTAATGCACCTTATATACTTGGTAAAGGGTGGAAGGCTCGGCCTTATGCCTGGTGTCGTGTTCCACTCTTGCCGCCCTAGTTCCCGTCATACCGGTGTTATGTTTCTTGATTTTGCGTTCCTTACGCGGTTGGGTGATTTATGGGACCCCCTTGACAGTTCGCTTTGAATAAAACTCCTCCAGCAAGGCCCAACCTTGGTTTTACCATTTGCCACCTAAGCTTTTTCCCTTGGGTTTTCGCGAGCCCGAGGGTCATCTTTATTTTAACCCCCCGGGCCAATGCTCCTTCGAGTGTTGGTCCGAAACGGGTAGACTGCGGGGCCACAACGGGGCAACTCGAGGGCTGGTTTTACTTGTAGGCTGACCTATCCGTTGTGCCCTGAGAACGAGATATGTGCAGCTCCTATCGGGATTTGTCGGCACATCGGGCGGCTTTGCTGGTCTTGTTTTACCATTGTCGAAATGTCTTGCGATCCGGGATTCGAGACTGATCGGGTCTTCCCGGGAGAAGGTATATCCTTCGTTGACCGTGAGAGCATATGATGGGCTAAGTTGGGACACCCCTGCAGGGTATATTATCTTTCGAAAGCCGTGCCCGCGGTTATGAGGCAGATGGGAATTTGTTAATATCCGGTTGTAGTAAACTTGAAGTAAACTCTTCTAAAATACCAACCGTGTGCGTAACCGTGAGTGTCTCTTTTCGGGGTTGTCCGAGAGGAGAACACGGTTCTTGGGTTATGTTTGACGTAAGTAGGAGTTCAGGACCACTTCTTGATCATTACTAGTTGACGACCGCTTGATTTGCTTCTCTTCTCGCTCTTATTTGCGTAAGTTAGCCACCATACATGCTTAGTCGCTACTGCAACCTCACCACTTTACGCCTTCCTTACCCTTTAAGCTTTCCTAGTCTTGATACCCATGGTAATGGGATTGCTGAGTCCTCATGGCTCACAGATTACTACAACTACAGTTGCAGGTACAGGTTATGCGATGATCTTGACGCGAGAGTGATGTTTGCTTGTTTTGAAGTTCTTCTTCTGCTTCTTCTTCGATCAGGGGATAGGTTCCAGGTCGGCAGCCTGGGCTAGCAGGGTGGTTATTGTTTGAGTTTCTGTTTATGTTTCATCCGTAGTCGGATGTTGATCTCTTGTTGATGATGTTGTATTCGTGTGGCATTGTATGCCTTATGTATGTATCCCTACCTATTATGTAATGTTGATGTAGTGATATCCACCTTGCAAAAGTGTCCTCAAGATGCGCTTCTATCCTTGGTGGGACCTTCGAGTTCCTTTAGGATAGGGCCGCATCTTGGGCGTGACAAGTTGGTATCAGAGCCTCGACCGACCATAGGAGCCCCCTTGATTGTTGGCGTTGTTGAGTCTAGAAAAAATGTTTTGAGTCTTAGGATTATATATATCGCAGAGTAGGATTCTTTTTACTCCTCAGTCCCTTCGTCGCTCTGGTGATGTCTCCTGACGTAGATGTTTTGACTTTCCTCTCCTCAAATTTCACTAAATTTTTTTTAGGATCACGCGGGTATCTTGGAATCGTTCGATGGTTTTGTGATGAGAACATTGTTCTTGGTGCCTCGACATTTAGGGGTTGTGGCGGTGTCCCGGGAGTTGAGCTCGAGGTGTTGTTGTCACAATTTTATCGTTGCAGATCTGGAATACCGAGTTTTGCCGACATCGAAAATCTCTTTTATGCAGCTTGTTAGTGAGATAACCTCGGCGCCACCCGATCTTGGGGAGTTCGGGAGTATTGCCATAGCTCGTATAATGGATGTTTTTCGAAGGTTGAGGTACACGATTTCCGGAGTTTTCTTGCTTATGTGTTGACGGATGGATACAGCTGGATCTAGGTATTGTTAGTTTGGGTGATATATTTTGTGTCCCCTGTATCCCCAACACCAGATTGCATAACCAGAAAGTTTCAGGAGTTTTATAGGTGGGAATTCAAGTAGCTCCTAGAATATCTTTCCGACAGATGCATGATATGGGATTGGGTAAATCTCTATCATATGTGTTTGTTCCGGCTTATTCTGCGAGCCAAATCCTTTGTTTTGTTTTATTTGTGGTATTCGAGTTGCTTCGAAGTCAAATGTTGAATCCATACCTTTCCTAAACGGTGTTCTCATATTGCTATGTAAATACTAATCCTTCTTGATCGTCGAGGTCTTCATGTTAATTCTTTTCCCAACCGGCGTGCTTCTCTTTAAGTGGATCCGATCATTTCAACATCCGCAAGATAAATTCTAAGTTTTTCTCAACGGTATCCGTTTCATCCATCCCCAAGTTGCCTTTGTTTTCCCGCCCTCCCGCCCTTTTTCTTCAAGGACTCGGATTTCTTAATCATGTATCCTTTTATTTGTGGGAAGTCTCTTCATTCTTTTCTTTCAATGTTCTTATCCGGTGATTTCCCATGAAGATGCTCAACAGTTTCAAGTTCATCATCCTTCATTGTTGTTTCTTCTCCAGAGAATCCAACTCAAGCTTTCGATATTCATCATATTCCTTTCCTCGTTTCTAATGATTTCTCATGCTAATGCACCTCTTAATCATTTACTTCTCGCTATTCATTTGTCCTGGAGTGCTGAAGATATCTCAGAAGGCTCGTCTTTTCTTCCAAGATCTGTTCAAGCTATTTGGAGGTTATTATCTCATTCAAGTCATTTAATTCAATCGGTGCAACCTCTCTTTAAATCCTTCAACGATGTTTCTTTCGAGTGGGCCCTAACCCACGGGTCTTTTCCCAAGATCTTACCTGACTCTTCTAATTTATACGGAGCCATTTCCCAAATTCTTTACGAAGCTTGACGTATGAATGAATTTTCATCAGTCATATGTCTTTCTCCAAAATCTTTCAAATTCTTTTCATCTCTGGCTCAACCTTTCCTCTTTTAATCCTTCTGGAGTTTCTCAACAATTTGGTGGTGTTTCTCCTCGACATTCTCAGCATGTGAAGACCGAAGAAGAGTTCCTCTTAAATCCTTACCCGTTCTTCCAAAGATGCGTAGTCAAGTTTGATGCCATCCTCTCATAATTGTTTTCGATTGTGGGAATTCTTTTCACCCATTCGGAGCATTTCATGAGTTGTTTCCATTTCTTTCCTCCGAAGGCCATCATGTCATAATTCTTCATTCTCAGCTCTTGTATCTAAATCCCCTCAACTATCTTCATTCGTTTCCAATTCTTCCCGGTGAATTGTGCCTTTGCTACGTTCATTTTCTATTCTTATGGTGGTTCGTTCAAGATTTCACTTACTTCGTTATCATATTAATTCATTCGTTGTTTCCAAATTCCACCGGTGGTTCCATCAATACCTTCTCAAGTTGGCGTTATATCTCTCTTCAATCCTTGCAAAATAATAAGTAGTGTGCCAAATCCGTTGCTTATCATCAATTAAGTTGGTGAAGGATACGCATAACGTAATTCTTATTATTGTTTCATCCAAGTGATCTAGTTTCTTCTTTCCATCATTGTCATCATGTCACATTTCTCGGTTCGAGATGCTCCATATTTTCTTTTCTGGAGTTCCAAGTTTTCCACATTATCTCATCACGAAGCTCCACCTAAATTATTGCAAGGTTCCACCTTGTGTCTTCAACTTCTCTTTCTTTTTATCATCCTTTTATTACCGGAGTTCTTCATGGAGGCTCTAAATGATGGTTCGTCAAGGATTCTTTTCATTCTTCAATTGTTCTTCAAGATTTCTCTCGAAGTTATGATCCATCAAGCCATACTTCAAAATAAACATGGTGCTCAACACATGTTTTGTTTTGAGGAGTTCAAGCATTCTTCATCTTGCATTTCGAAGTGCAATTCTTCCTACCTTATCTTTTGAGGTGGTGTTATGTCATTCTGGATAATTTCCCTTCGAGTTTCATGATTCACAAAGTTTTCAAGAGTGACATATTTAAATCCATCATTTTATCTTCGTTCGAAAAAAAAATCTTTTCAACCAATCTATCTCTTGGTTGGAGTTATCTTGTGTCATATTTCACCTAAAGCCTTCCCTAAGGAATGTTGCTATTTGTGGTGCGTACCTATGATCCAATTTTTTCCTTCTCATCTCGGCGAAGAAGTTTTTCATCTTTTTGGTGCTCTCAATCAAATCAATGGTTTTCCATTAGTGGCCGGTTGTCACCTCATAGTCTCGAGATGTTTTCCATAAGCCCACAACAAGCTTGTGCTTCTCGTTGTTGATTTGCCAACAACTCCGTTCGATTCTTCTTTGCAAGGATGCTTTCCAAGTTCACTTGTGGCAAAAGTTGTCATTTTCTTCTCCGTCCCTTTATCCCAACGATCTAACTTCTATTCTTTCGTTACGGAGGCATTGTGATGTTGTGCTCTTCACCCATCACCTCGTTTTGTGAGGATCGTGTTCTTTTCTTGCATATCCATTTAACCGGAGTGTTGTATCATCTCTTCAACATCTTTTCATCTCATCAAGTTTTCTTCTCTTTTCTACCGGAGTGCTGTCCAAATTCTGTCATTCTTGTTCCTTGGCTATCTCATTATACCGAGGTGGTCATATTCTTTTCATTCGTGAAGCTCTTATTTCCATGTCTTTCAACCTTCAAGTTCTCGTAATACTCCTTGTTCCTCTTTTCTACCGGATTGTTTGCAATCTCGTTCATCTCTGTTGTACTCTTTCTTTTAAATTGCTCAATGTCTCAAGGTTCAGGGTTTCGCTCGTTTGTCGAAGAAGCAACTTAGTTTTACCTCTTATCTTCCTCTTCCTTTTCCCTCCGGTGCCATCCTAGATCTCGGGACGAGATCGTAGTGGTGGAGTGTTGTAACGCCCCGGATACAATTTTCCATATTCGTAACTCCAACTCTTGCCATTTCCGGCGATGTGCTATATTATTTTACTTCGTGGTCGGGTTTTTGTCTTTCGTCTTGCATTTTGTTCATGTCATGCATTTCATCATCGCATCATCCGCATTTCATCCGCATGTTTTCATAAAACCTCGTAGCCGTTCGTAGTTACTGCTTCTCTCTTTGTCTTCGTTTCCCTGTTGTCAGATCGCTTGTCCTTGTTGACCTTCTCTCAGACCAATTGGACCCCTCTCTTCTCTCTTTCTCCGAGACCAACAAAACCGCCCTTTTGTCCCCGTGGCCTTTCATCAAACTCCATTGTCTTTGTTTTCCCCTCTCGTCTAAATGCCCACCCTCTCTGCACAGCCACCAACCCCTTTTGCGCGCGTCCGAAACTGCCCCGAACCCAAACCGGTCGGTCATGACCATCAGGTCCGGATCATCTCCTAACATCTATAAAACATCTCCATTTTCTCATTTGGATTCTCTAGCCTATTTTTCTTGACCACCCGGTTACGATCAGAGGGACGAGATAGCCCCTAGCCAAATCCACCTGCTATATATACATGGGATCCAACCCTAGAAATTAGGCAGCTTGTCCCATCCTCCTCATTCCGCCGCCGCCACTCTCTACCATCTCCCTCGGGATCTCTTCCCGATCCAAATTCTCTCCGACCAAGCCCCTCGTTTTGCGCCGTTGACCAACCACAACTCGCATCCACCTCGCCTTCAGCCATCCACCAACAGAGCAGCGCGCGACCTCGCCGTCCCATCCACCCCATCGACCCATCTCTACGTTCCTCTCCCGAGCAGGAGCTCGCCTCAGGCTCCCGCAGTCACCTCCATCCCACGTAGGAGCTCTACTGCGTTCACGCCCGAACCCCGCGCCCGTCCTCGCGACCAGCTGCGTCGCCGCCGACCACCAGCCCCAGGCCCGTGCTCGACAGCCCTGCTCCCTTTCCCCTCCTGCTTCTGTTTTCTCTCTCTCACGCTGCTCTCTCTCTCTGTTGTCTTCATAGCGCCGCCATGGATGGCCTCCGTAGCTCCCTTTCGTTGCGCGGCGTGGTTCTGGCGATCCAAGACCGAAGAGCCTCGGACCCGTCCAGCCCCTTCATCCCTTGACGCCGAGTCCCTCGCTGCGCCAGCGCCAAGGCCAGCGAGCAGCCGCCCGCGTTCCACGCCCGATGCCTCCTCCTCGACCCCGCCATCACGTCCTCGCCACCACGCCGGAGCAAGCCAGCAGGCAGGCCCCGTCGCGCCCTCTCCTTTCTTCCGTTCACGTTTCATCTTCTCTCATGGTCTCTCTCTCATGTGGATCACAGGAATGCCGCCGCCGTCGTTCAAGCCCCTCGAGCGCCCGGATTCGCTTGTCTCCGTCGCCTCCCTGAGTTCCCCTTATCGCCTTCGTCCTTGCCATCTCAGGCCAGATCCGGAGATTCGCCGCCCCTCTCCGTCCCCGCCGTCCCCGTCGCTTGCCGCAGCCAAGTCCCAGCCGCGCTCTGCTTCCCCTGCAACGAGAGCAGCTCGCTCGTCGTCCCGTTGACCGCGGCCCCGCGCCTCCTCGTTCGATCCAGCGAGGCCCAGATCCCGCCAGCGCCCGCCACGCGCATGGGCCTCCTTGCCTCCCCTGCCTCCTCCATCGACCGGGCCTCAGCCCAGGGTGAGCCTCCAAAGTTCATGTAGCTCCAGATTCGGCCCGATGTATTTTTTTCCCCTGCCTGCGAATTTTGACATTATCCAGTGATTTATAGTTTTACAGAAAAACCCTTGCTGTTCATGCATTTAATAACTAATCAATCATGCATCATATGTAAATAATTTATATATGAAAAATGCTTAGTTTTTCATCTAGTTTCATAATATGCCACTTTCATCCATGTTTAAAATGTTTAAATTGTTGTTTGCATTAATTTGCATAAATGCCATGCTAAAATGTTTTATTTCATAACTAAATAACCGTAGCTTGGTTTTAAATAAACTTTATATGTAAATGGGGTGAAAAAATGCCTAGTTTAACTTGGTGGCATTGTTTTGCATGTTTAACAACTCTAAAATATGGTTTAGGGCAGAACAGTACCAAATTCGAAATATGCACATGGGGATTTTCCGGAATTGTTGTTTGTTGTTCCGTCCTCATTTAAACTTGCCTAGATAGGTAGTTTAATTATGCTTCACCTCTTGCCATGTTTAACAACTTTTAATATTGTTGGGTAGCCTAAACGAGATTAAAATAAATATGTCAATGTGGTGTTATGTCAATATGCAACTCGTGGCATATTGAGCTCCACTTAATTTGTTGTATTGTTTGTTGCACTTTGCCATGCCATGCCTCATTAAACCGGACATGCATCATACTTGTTTTTGCATCATGCCATGTTTATGCTTGTGCATTTACCATGTTGTTTGTTTCTTTCCGGTGTTGCTTCTTAATTCCGGTAATGTTGCGATTGTGAGGATTCGTTCGACTACTCCCGTTCGTTCTTCTTCACGGACTCGTTCTTCTTCCTAGCGGGATTTCAGGCAAGATGACCATACCTTCGATATCACTTCTATCTTTGCTTTGCTAGTTGGTCGTTGTATCGCTATGTTAGCTCTACCTACCACTTGTTTATCATGCCTCCCATATTGCCATGTCAAGCCTCTAACCATCCTGTCCTAGCAAACCGTTGTTTGGCTATGTCACCGCTTTTGCTCAACCCCTCTTATAGCGTTGCTAGTTCCAGGTGAAGATGAACTTTGTTCCTGGTTGGAACATGGATATTTTGGGATATCACAATATCTCCTTTTAATTAATGCACCTTATATACTTGGTAAAGGGTGGAAGGCTCGGCCTTATGCCTGGTGTCGTGTTCCACTCTTGCCGCCCTAGTTCTCGTCATACCGGTGTTATGTTCCTTGATTTTGCGTTCCTTACGCGGTTGGGTGATTTATGGGACCCCCTTGACAAGTTTGCTTTGGATAAAACTCCTCCAGCAAGGCCCAACCTTGGTTTTACCATTTGCCACCTAAGCCTTTTTCCCTTGGGTTTTCGCGAGCCCGAGGGTCATCTTTATTTTAACCCCCCGGGTCAGTGCTCCTTCAAGTGTTGGTCCGAAACGGGCAGACTACGGGGCCACCACGGGGCAACTCGAGGGCTGGTTTTACTCGTAGGCTGACCTATCCGTTGTGTCCTGAGAACGAGATATGTGCAGCTCCTATCGGGATTTGTCGGCACATCGGGCGGCTTTGCTGGTCTTGTTTTACCATTGTCGAAATGTCTTGCTAACCGGGATTCCGAGACTGATCGGGTCTTCCCGGGAGAAGGTATATCCTTCGTTGACCGTGAGAGCTTATGATGGGCTAAGTTGGGACACCCCTGCAGGCTATATTATCTTTCGAAAGCCGTGTCCACGGTTATGAGGCAGATGGGAATTTGTTAATATCCGGTTGTAGTAAACTTGAAGTAAACTCTTCTAAAATACACCAACCGTGTGCGTAACCGCGAGTGTCTCTTTTCGGGGTTGTCCGAGAGGAGAACACGGTTCTTGGGTTATGTTTGACGTAAGTAGGAGTTCAGGATCACTTCTTGATCATTACTAGTTGACGACCGCTTGATTTGCTTCTCTTCTTGCTCTTATTTGCGTAAGTTAGCCACCATACATGCTTAGTCGCTGCTGCAACCTCACCACTTTACCCCTTCCTTACCCATTGAGCTTTGCTAGTCTTGATACCCATGGTAATGGGATTGCTGAGTCCTCGTGGATCACAGATTACTACAACTACTGTTGCAGCTATAGGTTATGCGATGATCTTGACGCGAGAGCGATGTTTGCTTGTTTTGAAGTTCTTCTTCTGCTTCTTCTTCGATCAGGGGATAGGTTCCAGGTCGGCAGCCTGGGCTAGCAGGGTGGTTATTGGTTGAGTTTTTGTTTATGTTTCATCCGTAGTCGGATGTTGATCTCTTGTATGATGATGTTGTATTCGTGTGGCATTGTATGCCTTATGTATGTATCCCTACCTATTATGTAATGTCGATGTAATGATATCCACCTTGCAAAAGCGTCTTCAAGATGCGCTTCTATCCTTGGTGGGACCTTCGAGTTCCTTTAGGATAGGGCCGCATCTTGGGCGTGACACTTCTTCAACCTCTGGTCTTGTTGCTCCAGCCGCGCAAAGTAGCGCCGGTCGTGCCCATGCTCCTGCCTCCCGTGGCTGGCTGTGCTGCCGCAGATGCCTCACCAGCCTCTACTATTCCCACCGCTGGCCAGGCCCTGCGGCGACGGCAGCCTCACACCGCAGCCGAACCAGTGAACCCTCGTACTCCTCTCCGCGCGGGCTTCCACTGCCGCGTCTTCCCCGGCTTTGCGTCGTCCCCTTCCTAGGCCTCGCAGTCGTCCACCGCCCTGGTGCTCTCGGCGCAGCGTGGTCAACATGATGAAGGAATGGCTTCCGTCGGACGTGGACTGTACGTGGGGCGGCTGACAGCTGGGTCCACGGCTGCAGCAAGGAAGTGCCTCCTTATTACACGCAAGATAATTATTCCTCCACCTGACAACGGGGACCCACCGGACGGGCCACCCTATTTCGCGAAAAAAACGTTTCCCCCTGACTGCTGGGACCCACCAGCTACATCTTCGCACACAAGGAAGTGCGTCAGGGCAAAAAAATGATTCGCCCCCTGACTGCTGGGACCCACCAGCTACTTCTTCGCACGCAAGGAAGTGCCTGGCAGTCGGGACCCACCTGGTCGAAGCGTACGCAACGTTGTCATTCTGGTCGCGAACGGTATGCGTACATCTTGGTCGATGTAGAGCGCGCGCACGTGTCGTAGTAGAGGCGCCGACGTAGCATGTACACGCACGTCATACGGCGCGTGTGCAAGAAAGAAAAATGACGCCACGTCACGTACATACGGGCAGGGTCTCGAACGCCTACTCGCGCATACGTACGGCCAGGGATCGTGTACTTGGCTGGGTCGGAATGGAGAAACAACGTCGTCATCGTGTTCATGGGGAGCCAACCGGCTGGGTCGGAACGGAATGCATCGTCGTGTTCATCGGGAGGGCTTGGACGGAATAGCCGATGGAAACGACGCCTGGTGTACCACAGAACGGAGGAAACGGCCTTGTGTTCGAATTGCCACGTTCGAAACGGGATCCTGTTCATCGGGAGGGGTCTGGCGTACCGCAAAACGGAGGAAACAGACCTCCTATGGTCGAAACGGGGGTCCTGTTGATCGGGAGGGGTGTGACATACCGCAAAACAGAGGGAACCGACTTGTGTTGGAGCGCTACGGTCGAAACAGGGGTCCTGTTCATCGGGAGGGGTGTGGCGTACCGCAAAACGGGACTCCACGGGATACTGTTCATCTCCATCGTCGACCCCATCCAGCTTCCACGGGCTACTGTTCATCCATCGTCGACCTCCTCCAGCCTCCACCTGTGACTATTCATCCACGGGCTCCTGTTCATGCAGCCTCCACAGCGCTACTCCACCGGCTACTGTTCAACAAGCCCTCTCCACGGGCTCCTGTTCAACCACCCCTCCACCGGCTACTGTTCATCCAGCCCTCCACCGTCTACTGTTCATCCTGCCCTCCACGGGGTGGTCCTGTTCATCCTGCCCTCCACGGGGTGGTCCTGTTCATCCTGCCCTCCACCGGGTCCTGTTCATCCAACCCCAACCGGCTCGATCGATCGGGGTACTGTTCATCCAGATGCAACACCACGGGGTCCTGTTCATCCACCCCACGGAACTGTTCATCCAACCCCCCATAGCGCTCCTTTGTTCATCCAGAGGCAGCATCGACCGACTTCAGTTAGCAGCCGTAGCAAAGGAATCACTCGATCGGGTTCAGTTAACAGCCATCGATCGATAGCTCGGGTTCAGTAACACGTAGCCTGCAGTGCAATCGCTCGGGTTCAGTTAGAGCCCAACGCCTCGCTCGAGTTCAGTTAGATCCCAATGCCTCGCACACACGCGCGTACGTACGAGAGAAACGAGCATCGCTCGGCCCCCGACTACCCACCGTAACCGGGCACTCCCCGATATTTTCTGCGCCCTCGCTTCTACCACGGTTTTTTCCGTCATGGACGGCCCAAAGAATGTCATGCAGCTGCGTCTCCGGCCCGCCCAGGACGAAAAGCCCATTTTCTGTGATGTTTTTTGTCATAGAAGTAGGACCCCGCCACATCTATGCTGATACCGGGTTTTGTCACAATTATCATCATAGAAGTGTCATAAGTATCGCAGAATTTTTTTCGTTTGGCCAAAATGTCACGGATGTGTCTTTTTTTTGTAGTGACAGCTTGCACGCCTCTCGGTCAGCCTGCACATCGGACGGCGCTCACACGCCTCCCGTTCTGTCAAGGTCAAGCAGTTGTCCGCACGACACCTCCTACAACCATTAAAACCAAGACACGTGGCGTCACGTGAATGGTTAATAGAATTTTGGATTTACTATTATTTAAAAACAAGGCATCTCAATATTTTTCCGGTAATCAACGGTGCCTTGGTGTTTGAAATTCATTCCCATTTCTTGCATGGGACCTAAGCATGCACCCAAGGACACAGATTTGATTTTTCAACCAATTTATACGCACTGGAGCATGTGCATGTAGTTCAAATTTGAATTATGCACATAAATGCATTGAAAACTCAGTTGATGCATAAAAATGTCCAAACGAACACCGAAAAATCACAAAAATTGACACAACACTCCTGTTGTTCTATGTTGAAACGAGAAAAAATTTTGAAAGCAATAAGAGGCAATGGATATTATTTCGTCCCCAAACGTGGGACGTTCCCTACCAAAAACCATCATGCTTGTTGTGAGAATCTCCGATTTGTGAGAAGCATATACCCAAACCTGCCCCAAATGGGAATACATTTGTACCATGACATGTTGATGCCGCTCCATGATAGCATGCCAAGTTTCATGAATTTCAGACGAGTTTTGGATTTACTATAATTTAAAAACCAGGCATCTCAATGTTTTGCCGGCAATCAAAGGTGTCCAATTGTTTGAAATTCATTCCCATTTCTTGCATGGGACCTAAGCATGCACCCAAGAACACAAATTTGATTTTTCGACCAATTTACATGCACTGGAGCATGTGCATGTAGTTCAAATTTGAATTATGCACATAAAATGCATTGAAAACTCAGTTAATACATAAAAATGTCCAAACGAACCCCGGAAAATCACAAAAATTCACACAACACTCCTGTTGTTCAATGTTGACACAAGAAAAAAAATTGAAAGCAATAAGAGGCAATGGATATCATTTCGTCCCCAAAGGTGGGATGTTCCCTACCGAAAACCACCATGCTTGTTGTGAGAAGCTCCGGTTTGTGAGAAGCATATACCCAAACCTGCCCCAAATGGGACAAAATTTGTACCATGGCATTTTGATGCTGCTCCATGATAGCATGCCAAGTTTCATGAATTTCAGACGAGTTTTGGATTTACTAGAATTTAAAAACCAGGCATCTCCATGTTTTGCCGGCAATCAACGGTGCCCTGGTGTTTGAAATTCATTCCCATTTCTTGCATGGGACCTAAGCATGCACCCAAGGACACAAATTTGATTTTTTGACCAATTTATATGCACTGGAGCATGTGCATGTAGTTCAAATTTGAATTATGCACATAAATGCATTGAAAACTCAGTTAATGCATAAAAATGTCCAAACGAACCCCGGAAAATCACAAAAATTCACACAACACTCCTGTTGTTCTATGTTGACACGAGAAAAAAATTTGAAAGCAATAAGAGGCAATGGATACCATTTCGTCCCTAAAGGTGGGACGTTCCCTACCGAAAACCACCATGCTTGTTGTGAGAATCTCCGGTTTGTGAGAAGCATATACCCAAACCCGCCCCAAATGGGAAAAAATTGGTACCACGGCATGTTGATGCCGCTCCATGATAGCATGCCAAATTTCATGAATTTCAGACAAGTTTTGGATTTACTAGAATTTAAAAACTAGGCATCTCAATGTTTTGCCAGCAATCAACGGTGCCCTGGCGTTTGAAATTCATTCCCGTTTCTTGCATGGGACTTAAGCATGCACCCAAGGACAGATATTTGATTTTTTGACCAATTTATATGCACTGGAGCATGTGCATGTAGTTCAAATTTGAATTATGCACATAAATGCATTGAAAACTCAGTTAATGCATAAAAATGTCCAAACGAACCCCAAAAAATCACAAAAATTCACACAACACTCCTGTTGTTCTATGTTGGCACGAGAAATTTTTTGAATGCAATAAGAGGCAATGGATATCGTTTCATCCCCAAAGGTGGGACGTTCCCTACCGAAAGCCATCATGCTTGTTGTGAGAAGCTCTCGTTTGTGAGTAGGATATACCCAAACCTACCCCAAATGGGACAAAATTTGTACCACGGCATGCTGATGCCGCTCCATGATAGCATGCCAAGTTTCATGAATTTCAAACGAGTTTTGGATTTACTAGAATTTAAAAACCAGGCATCTCAATGTTTTGCCGGCAATCAACGGTGCCCTGGTGTTTGAAATTAATTCCCATTTCTTGCATGGGACCTAAGCATGCACCCAAGGACAGATATTTGATTTTTCGACCAATTTATATGCACTGGAGCATGTGCATGTAGTTCATATTTGAATTATGCACATAAATGCATTGAAAACTCAGTTAATGCATAATGTCCAAACGAACCCCAAAAAGTCACAAAAATTCATGCAACACTCCTGTTATTCTAAGTTGACACAAGAAAATTTTTTGAAAGCAATAAGAGGCAATGGATATCGTTTCATCCCCAAAGGTGGGATGCTCCCTACCGAAAACCATCACGCTTGTTGTGAGAAGCTCCGGTTGTGAGAAGCATATACCCAAACCTGCCGCAAATGGGACAAAATTTGTACCACTGCATGTTGATGCCGCTGCATGATAGCATGCCAAGTTTCATGAATTACAGACGATTTTTGGATTTACTAGAATTTTAAAACCAGGCATGCCAATTTTTTGCCGGAAATCAACGGTGCCCTGGTGTTTGAAATTCATTCCCATTTCTTGCATGGGACCTAAGCATGCACCCAAGGACACATATTTGATTTTTCGACCAATTTATATGCACTGGAGCATGTGCATGTAGTTCAAACTTGAATTATGCACATAAATTCATTGAAAACTCACTTAATGCATAAAAATGTCCAAACGAAACCCGAAAAATCACAAAAATTCACACAACACTCCTGTTGTTCTATGTTGACATGAGAAAAAAAATTGAAAGCAATAAGAGGCAATGGATATCGTTTCGTCCCCAAAGGTGGGACGGTCCCTACCGAAAACCATCATGCTTGTTGTGAGAAGCTCTGGTTTGTGAGAAGCATATACCCAAATTTGCCCCAAATGGGACAAAATTTGTACCACGGCATGTTGATGCCGCTCCATGATAGCATGCCAAGTTTCATGAGTTTTAGACGACTTTTTGATTTACTTGAATTTAAAAACTAGGCATCTCAATGTTTTGCCGGCAATCAACGATGCCCTGGTGTTTGAAATTCATTCCCATTTCTTGGATGGGACCTATAAGCATGCACCCAAGGACACATATTTTATGTTTTCACCAATTTATCTGCACTGGAGCATGTGCATGTAGTTGAAATTTGAATTGTTCACCTGAAATGGCTAGAAAACCAATTTAATGTATAAAATGTTCAAACAAACCCTGAATAATTCCAATTCCTTTACGATACACATATAGTTGCATGTTCGCTCTAGATAAAAGGTCTAGCAATTCAAACACCGTCCACTGACGCTGTGACCCCATTATGCTATTCAAATCAAGATGAAAAATCAAGTAGATCGCACACAGTTTATTATCAGCAACCGTGTGAGATGCAACACAAATTATCCTCGAGCACCATCGGTGTATAGTATGCCTATGGCTTACGCGAGAAGGTGCGTCGGTTACAGTCCAAAGCCGGCGTCTCAAGCACACTAGCTCGCTCCCCAAATATCATTTCACTATTCAATCATTGCTGGTGAAAGATGGGCACGTGGACCTGCGTCGTGAGGGCAACTTCGGTGGCCCACTCCGGCGAGAGCGCGGCCGCATCCGCTATGCGCGTGCTAACAAGGCGCGCGGCCGCAATCTGCGACCGGGCAGCAAAGGCATCCCAAACGACCGCTGTTGCTTCTCAGGTGGTGGCAGCAACATCTGCCTCGGGGATAGCAACGGGCGAGAGCGGCACAACAGCTGTCCGTTCCGCAACGGTGGCCTTAGCCCTGATGGAGGCTGAGGGAGTCCTGGATTAGGGGGTCCTCGGACAGCCGGACTATATACTTTGGCCGGACTGTTGGACTATGAAGATACAAGATTGAAGGCTTCGTCCCGTGTCAGGGTGGGACTCTCCTTTGCGTGGAAGGCAAGCTTGGCAATTCGGATATGTAGATCTCCTCCTTGTAACCGACTCTGTAACCCTAGCCCCCTCCGGTGTCTATATAAAGCTGGAGGGTTTAGTCCGTAGGACAACAACAATCATAATCATAGGCTAGCTTCTAGGGTTTAGCCTCTACGATCTTGTGGTAGATCAACTCTTGTAATACTCACATCATCAAGATCAATCAAGCAGGAAGTAGGTATTACCTCCATCGAGAGGGCCCGAACACAGGTAAACATTGTGTCCCCGCCTCCTGTTACCATTAGCCTTAGACGCACGATTCAGGACCCCCTACCGAGATCCGCCGGTTTTGACACCGACATTGGTGCTTTCATTGAGAGTTCCTTTGTCTTTGTCACGATAAGGCATGATGGCCCGTCTTGTTGTCAAGGACAACATTACCTCTGAGGAGCCCGGCTGTAGGCCAAACTCTCCGACTAGGTGGCTTCGTCATGACCGCCCGCTCGGCCGTCGCTACCGACGATGACTTCTCGGTCATCAAAACAGCCTCCACGTCGGCTCGGGATTCACCGAGCAGATGGATCAATGGACCTCTCTTCCTTGAACGAGCTCTTGGATCGCATTGCATACAGGAGTCGCTCACGGACTATGATCGGATCGGGCTTAAACCCGACCAAAGGGAGATTAATTCTCCGCCGGTCACCCATCAGATAACGGTGGTGGAGGAGCAATGTAGCGATTCTTCCTCTATTTTGAGGACAAACTATGTCCAGATTCCCGAGCTCTCCGAGCCGGATACCCGTCTACGGGAGGACATGGCCCAAGCCTCGAACCTAGAATCGGACAGCGGGCCAGAACTATTGGGCAACATCCGGGAGCCCGAACTGCCATGCTCGGAAACTCTTCTGCCCCTGGGTCTCAGATCGGGTCAGGGTTTGGACCTAAATCTACCCACCCACCCAGACATAAGTGATCTTTCCCACATTAGACAAGAGTCCCAAGAGACAATAAATCACTATTGGGCCGGATTCCTCCTTGTAATGAGCAAGGTCAAGGACTGTCGCGAGGAAGACACAATTTCATTCTTTTGCAAAAATTGCACGGACAAGGGAATCCTCAACGCCATAAGTCGCCGTGACATAGCACACTTCGCTGACTTGGCGGCCATAGTACAAATGTACTGTGCGATGGAAAGCGCCTGGAAAACCCAAACAAAATTCTAGGATCCTCCGACTCTCACTAAACCCCCCGTCCGAACTAAAAGGGTGTACTCTTGTAAGTCACCTGATCCAATTATAAAGAAACCAAAGCCCACTACAGGGCATGGAACTGTATTGGACGGATGGCTCAATGGGCCATGCAAAATTCACAGTACACCGGATACCATGGCAACACACAACCTAGAGCATGTTGGATACTCCAGCAGGTGGCCAAGAGCGGCGAGGATCTCCTCATCAACAATACCACAGAGCACCATCCCGTGGAAAATAACAATACAGTATTGACAGTCTTTGAGACTTTCGCCTCAAATAATAGGCGCAAGCGAGCACTCCGCAGCCTCGCCGAAGTCTGCCACGTTGCAGCAATAAATCCATGGAACGATACGGCCCCTTCTATTTTAACATAGTGCCTTTCGGCCTCAAAAATGCCGGTGCAACCTATCAACGCATGATTCAGACATGCTTGGAAACACAAATCGGCAAAACAGTGGAGGCATACGTAGATAATGTGGTCATCAAAACCAGACACGTCGAATCTTTAATAGACGACTTGAGGCTTACGTTCGACAATCTCCGAACATATGACATCAAGCTCAATCCGAAAAAATGCGTTTTCGGCATGCCCGCCGAAAAGCTCTTGGGCTTCATCGTTTCCAATAGAGGAATTGAAGCAAATCCGAGCTCTGTCACAGTTGGCTATCCCAACAGACCTCAAGCAAATCCAGAAATTAACTGGATGTGTGGCTGCCTTAAGCTGCTTTATCTCCCGATTGGGAGAAAAGGCACTACCCGTTTATCGCCTTCTTCGACGCACTGAACACTTTGAGTGGACGGATGCGGCCACGACCGGATTGGAATAAATAAAAGCCCTCTTGGCCAGCAACCCAATCTTGGCCGCACCAAATATTGGCGAACCAATGCTGTTATATATAGCGGCAGCACACCAGGTTGTAAGCGCAGTGCTCGTCGTCGAACGAGAGACGGACGGACATAAGTTCCCGCTTCAAAAGCCGGTATACTACGTATCCACTGTCCTCACTCCATGCAAATCACGGTACCCACATTATCAAAAGATAGCATACGCGGTCTTCATGGCATCCCGGAAACTACGACACTACTTTCAAGAGTGTTCAATTACGGTGGCCTCTGAAGTACCACTCAACGACATAATAAATAATCGCGATGCCACGGGCCAGATTGCTAAATGGGCTATTGAGCTCCTCTCGTTCGACATAACATACAAACCACGGCGAGCCATTAAGTCGCAAGTACTGGCTGATTTCATCGCCGAATGTTCAGAAGCCGAACTCCCTAAAGAGTATGACGCGCAATCCAATTGGATCATGCACTTTGACGGCTCTAAGATGCTGGCTGGTCTGGGGGCAGGCGTCGTCCTGACATCACCCACCAGAGATACAGTCCAATATGTACTCCAAATATTATACACAGACTCCAACAATGCAGCAGAATATGAGGCACTGTTGCATGGTCTTCGGATGGCAGTCTCCATGGGTATTCAACGCCTAGAGGTGCATGGGGATTCGGACCTTGCAATATCTCAAATAAATGGAGACTTTGACGCCAAGGACCCAAAAATGGCGGCTTACCGCAATGCCGTCCTCAAAATGTCAGCTCGGTTCGAGGGGCTCAAATTCCACCATGTGGTCCGAGAAAACAATCAAGCAGCGGATATCCTCGCCCGCATTGGTGCTAAGCGCGACCCTGTCCCAGCTAATATCTTCTTGGAAAGGCTATTTAAGCCATCCGTGGTGTGGGAAGGGGAGACCGGCAACAACAGTCCGGATCTGGCCACAACACCAGATCCCGAACACTCTAACGTAATCGGAGGCTCTGCCACCGAAATAACACCTTCGGCCCACGTGATTATGGCTGTCATCGCCCCGACGATAGAACCCTTCTTGGCTTAGCTAAATAGGCAAGAACTCCCTGAGGACCCAAACGAGGCACGTTGCATTGTGCGGCAGTCTAAAGCCTACAAGGTCCATGAGGGAGAGCTTTATAAGAAAAGCGCTACCGGAGTACTTCAAAGGTGCATCTCCGAAGAGGAAGGACGACAACTTTTGGCAGAAATTCATGCTGGACTCGGCGGCCATCACGCCGCAGCTCGGGCCCTTGTAAGCAAGGCCTTCCGTACAGGTTTCAACTAGCCGACAGCCCAAGCAGACGCATAGGACCTCGTCCAACATTGCGTAGGTTGCCAGCTTTTTGCAAACCAAAGCCATATGCCACCTACCGCTCTCCAAACAATCCCCATTACTTGGCCCTTTGCGGTCTGGGGGCTTGATATGGTCGGACTCCTTAAAGGAGGAAGCCATAAGAAAAAGTACCTATTGGTCATGGTGGATAAATTCACCAAATGGATAGAAGCCAAACTAGTTAAAATGGCCGAGTATGGACCAGTGATAGACTTCATATCCGGGGTTGTACACCGTTATGGTGTCCCCCATAGCATCATCAACGATAATGACTCGAACTTCATAGCTGACAAGGTAAAAACTTGGTGCGACAACATGGGCATTAAGCTTGATTATGCCTCTGTCTATCACCCCAAACAAACGGTCAAGTCGAACAAGCAAATGGTCTTATTATGAGCGGCATTAAACCCAGATTAGTGCGATCCTTGAAGGAATCAGATACGCACTGGGTTGAGGAGCTTGACTTCGTAATATGGAGGTTGCGGACCACGCCGAATCGCACTACCGGATACACACCATTTTTTATGGTGTACGGCGCAGAGGCGGTACTGCCCTGTGACATCATTCATGACTCACCTCGAGTGCGCATGTACGAAGAGAAAGAAGCCGAGCTTGATCGGCAGGATAGTTTAGACGCCCTGGAGGAGGAGCATGACGTTGCAAAAGCCCGCTTCGCATTCTATCAGCAACATGCTCGACGGTATCAAAGTAGAGAAGTACGGGCCAAAACTTATAATGTTGGCGAACTCGTTCTACGCCTACCAGAGAATAAAAAGGACAAGCTCAAGCCCAAATGGGAAGGTCCCTTCATCATCGATAAAGTTCTAACCGATGGAGCGTACCGTCTACGTGATGCATCGGACAATCGACTCGAGCCAAACCCATGGAACGCGGCCAGACTCCGAAGGTTCTACGCCTAGTGCCGGACATTGTGTTCGTCTCCTTACCTCCGCCTTTTTTATATACTAGTTGACCCGTTGCGCCCGCAGAGACCCACTAAGGCCATGTTGTCGATGAAAATAGTTTCATTCTGCAAGAACATATTCTATATTGGTAGTAGAAAGCCCATGTTAAATCATGCTATATTGAAAATACGTTTATCACGCTGAGAACTATGAGTTCGAAAAAATCATATTTGTATAACACATATAGACCAATTAAGGAAGCTTTTTTTACCTGAAAATATTGTTATCACGCTGAGAAATCTAAGTTTGAAAAGAAAACATATTTGTATAAGAACATTACATAGCAAAATGACCCAGTGGCAACATGTAGTGCTAAATGTTAATTAAAAATCTATAGGCTTGAGCATCCTTCTCATTTTTCTATATTTTGGAATTGCAATATACTGGTATGCTTTCCTGATTCTTGATTATATACATCGCTGGCATGAAGCAACAAATCAAATCCTTAGCTGATCTAACAAAACAGGGAAACTGTAAACCACACTCTTTGGTCTATACTTCCCATGCCTCAGTCGTAAAACATTTTTGCCTTTTTATCCAAGAGTGGCATTTCAGCGGTCGGACCAATGTCGTACTCACTAAAAGGTTTATTACTGGGAGTTTTGCTCATTATCGGGATCATCACTATACATCTCTTGCAGGAATTGTGTAGGGCAGCATATTTGTAAATGTTTGAGCCTTCATTCTCTTTGCTAAGCGGTGAGAGTACCACCCATCAAGTCCACCTAATTCATCATGAAAAATCAAATAAGCGTTACACTTATGAAGGAAAAACACCTTAATCCTAGTGTGGTTTTCTAGATGAACCAAGGATTTGAACTGAACAAATTCAAACCAACTGCTTGCAGATCGCAAGGCCAAGCCTTGTCCCACCATATTTAGTTATATGATCATCATTGCCATCCATATATCTCTTGAATGTAAGCGGTAGTGACTTACTGCAGATGGATCGTGAGGCTGAAAGAACCAGCAAATATGAATTAGAAGCGTATTCCAAAAACTAAAAAAGTGCACCAATTCTCTGTACCACAACAAGGCTGCCTGAATCTCGGATTTGTAGGACATGTATTGTTTGATATCGAAGAGAGACAATGAAAACCAGATCCTCATACAATTGAGTCGGCGACCTGTGACCTTGGCTTTCCATAGACCCGGTTTCTTATGGGACGCCTTAGATATTAGGAGTTAAAGGAACATGAATTATGAAATATACAAAAATTTAAGAAATTTGGTCATGCAAGATAGTTATCACTTAGTCAGCAGTATAAAGGGAGGCATCCAGAAGATATAGCATTTAACTTTGATATTAAGAAGTATGATGCAAAACAACATCTCAGGTTGAGCTAATAAGAATCTTGATACTTGCTTTGATATTTAATTTTCAAGGGGATTAACACACTTCAGGCTTAGAAGAATTTGCAGGTAACCAAGTTTGTTGTTTGTTAGTTCTTTATTGAACACATTAAGTATTAAAATCAGCCCTACCAAATAGATGGATTGGGTCTCTTTTTTATTTTTCAGTTAGCCAGATGATTTTCTGAAATTGGTTAATTTGTATGTCTATGTTGATAATAATGAAAATTCTCCCAATAGAAACTAAAAGTGAAAAAATGCAAACGCACTACAGCTGCCTGCCTAGGGGCCGGTCTTAGAACACTCGGTACATGAGATACCTTTGTCAAACAGTTGATACACACAACGAGTATCTTTTCATCATCACTAACCAAAAGAGTTACTACAACCTGCAGTAGAAGCAGAACCAATGAGGAAATGACCATGAAAAGTAAGGTTAAATACACCAAGCAGCTAGCATTCTTACCGGAATCTATTTTGTATACTAAATTATAAGATGGATTATTTGGGGTCTACAGGCTCTGAACATGATACTATTTGCATGATAGTGGAATGCTTTTACACATATGCATAAAAGCAAACATTCATTCTTATCATGTAACAGAGATACAATTATTTTCATAAGCTCTTACTTTTCTACCCATTTATAATAGGGACATGGTACTACTTAGCTGCAACAATGTTTGCTGCTGATACTACGAACTATAGTTTAAGTGGGTGTACTTTATGCGTATATACACGATGTATGTAGCATGAACCTGACAAGAAAAATACAAGGGATTATCTAAATATATGATGTTTCAGCACACCTATTTATTTAACTGAAATTAAGCTTACCATTTCCTGCTCTCTATTACTTCAGAATCATATGTATAAGAAAACATTGATACCCATTACTTTATACTGACAAACTGCATGCTCCGGGGCAAGGCCGCACACCACGCCACGCCAACAGCTCCTTTCTCTTCTCGAATCAACATATTGATTTTGAGATGCAACATATAACCAGGTTTTCATCTTACAATAGAAGGGAATCCTCGCAATCTGCTAGATCTGACAAGGTACTTTGTATGACGTGCTCGAGCCATCAATTTGCCGGTCCTTTTCTTCCTGAAACCAACATAGACAACACCAACTGATTTCCCAAAGACGCAATAGCTTCCCCGAACTTCTATTTCTTCCTGAAAAATAAAAGAAATAGTTTACAGCATGTCAAATAACTATTAAAATAACATAAGAGTGAAAAGACAATGGTATGTTCAAAATTAATCAAGCCTTATGATAATATTCTAGCAAGAAACCGGCGAATCTGTCCTTTGGGGGCAAAATTATAACCAAGCAACCTGAAAAAAATACGTTTGGATTCTTGAGCAATATCTAGACAACATGACAATAACACTGATCCTAAACTAATTCTAGTAACCTCTTAGAGCAATATCTGGACGACATGACAATAATTCTGATCCTAAAATAATCTTGGAAAAATTTTGTACCCAACAAGCTCCAATCTGTACTCAGCGCGTCAAAGGAAACAAAAAATGAGTAACACCTAGTCGTGTAAATCCAGGTGCACCGAATTCAACCATCTTTTCTACTTAGTACACACTTACATTCCTATAATATTAAAACGACTGGAAGGTAAGAAGTAGTGGTCCTTTTATCTTGCCAATTGAGATATTAGCATACCAACTTCCGGTGATGCTACGAAACACCAAATTCCTTATTACATATGCATCATGCATAATAAAATCTAGATGATGGCAATTTCGATACCATGGTCAAAACAAAACAAAACAAAACAAGAGAGGAGTAAGCCGCTGCCTAGCAAACTTACCTCGAGGGACAGAGCATAACAACCCCGCAAAATTGTGAAAAAAATGATTTTCGTTCTGTCAAGCGGCGGAAATCAAAAGGAAATAAAAAGATGCTTATTCT
Organism: Aegilops longissima; assembly: GCA_021605205.1. Taxonomy (NCBI): domain Eukaryota; kingdom Viridiplantae; phylum Streptophyta; class Magnoliopsida; order Poales; family Poaceae; genus Aegilops; species Aegilops longissima. Next base: position 466,369,118 of record CM038677.1, on the reverse strand, counting down.
CCACTAATCTGAGAGGCATAAGCAGAGGTAAAATGACTCACGAACCTATCTCTCCACGGTGGTGCAACCACAGCAAGGCCATGAACATGTTTGGAAGATGAAAATCAGCACCAAATCAGGTAATATTGGAGGATGTCAGTCTGCACGCATACATTTTACAATTCATAAGTGCACTTTTTTCTGTTCAAGCAGAAAGTAATTAAGTAATAAGTCTCACTGGGCCCTCTAATGAAGAATTCATACAACAGCTAAGCTAATGTCCATACTCCAATCGTGAAGTTTGAGCAGAAAATCAAGCAGAGGTAACAATCTCACTTTACCTGTAAATGGAATGCAACAAAGGAGATAATTTCCGTGGAGCAAATCGTTCCATCTTTGGGACAATTAACATCATATATCTTAGCCCGAAATTCATCTCTGAAGTATCTGAATTCTTTCATCGATAGAAGAAACAAGTTTAAATAATCTTGATCTTGACATGCCTGCAAATCAAAAGAACATCAATGATATATGGCGATGCATAAATAGCAAGATCAGGAGGAGATTAGTGTGTGTGTGTGTGTGTGTGTGTGTGTGTGTGTGTGTGTGTGAGATAGAGAGAGGATCCAAGGGGTAGCTCACCTTCGCATCAGCCATTGCTTGATGCTCCTGCCGCTCCCCAAAATCTGCCCGTGGTCGCCTGTCCCCGCCGTCGTGCACCTTCTCCCTGTGCACCTCCTCATACCGCACCATGTGCTCGTTGCTGCCCTCCAGCGCGGACGTGACCCTCGCGTACGGCGTGCGGCCCATCAAGGCCGAGCTCTTGTACGCGTCACCGTTGTTGGCTGCGCTGGCCGTGGGGTTCCTCCTGTATGGAGGGGCTCTGGTTGAGTTGTTTCGGGACCTCGCGGTGCGCTTCGCCGCCGGCGTGCTCAGGGTGGAGGATGTGAGGACGGAGGAGGAGGGGCTTGTGGTGGACCGGGGAGGGGGGGAGGGAGGAGGGCGCGGCTAGGGTTCATGGCGGCGGCGGCTGAGATGAGGGAGGAGGGAGGGGTGCGGGCATGCGGCTTTGGGGATTGGGGGCCAACGGGCTTTCCAGGAGGCGCAACCAATCGGACTCCCACACCGATGAACCCAGCCAATACATGACGACCCCACCAACGAAGCGGCCCACCGGTCATGCACATGTGAAAGAAAAAATGTGGTGAAACCTGCAGTGAATATCCAACGATCAAGGGGAGGCGTGGCGGGAATTTTACTACGATCGGACGGCCACGAACGGCCCAATCGGGGGAGCTATGTGGAGGCAAGTTGCCCAACCTCATTATATGTTAAAATATCCGCTATCTGTCTTTCTTTCTTTCTTTCTTCCATTTTTCTTCATGGCCTTACAAGCTTAAAATGTGTCTTGACTACACAATCTTGACGCGCCGTGTGTGCTCATTTTACCCGAGGGCTTCTTATACAGAAGCTTAATATAATTATATTCCGGGCTTTATGCCCCTGCACATGTGTTACTTTTCCACATGTACCTTTTCTTCGCCATTATATGCATCGATATGACTTAAGTTTTGGCCAAGCTGGGCTGCCTGGCTCTTGTGTTTATGCCCTACGTTCCTGTTAATTCGGCTGGGGCATAAGGGGAGCACCTCTACGATTGTTACTGCCGGGTCAGCCGGATGTGTACCTTAGACTGGGTGAAGTCGAAACTTAGCTTTCTTAAGGGAATTTTCGGTCGGTGAACAAAAGATGAGTTTTACTTATTGCAATACATGCCCCCAGATGTTTATATCCTGCGTCTTTTTCGCAGTTCAGACATGCACATTAATGCATGCGTACCCAGGGAATGGAACCCTTAATGGAACTATTCTCCCTGGAGGATGTTTCTTACTATCCATGTAATATAACATAGCTAGTTGGGTACTTGTCTGTTCAAGCACTTATGACCCCTATGCCTGGTTTCCACGCGTACCCCGATTTTTACATAACTGAGTGGGCATTCGGATACACTCCGGACTATCGGGTCCGGAGGTCGAAGCGAAAAGGTCCGCCATGACAAATGATTTACAATCCCGCTAGGGACAAAATATGTTATTTGAAGTACACAGTCACTTGTACTGACTAAATTCTTCCTCTATACCATCCAACAGGCTGTCTAGCCTACAATCCTGTTGGGAATACTTTGCGGCTAATTTTACCTCGTCATATACCAGCCTAACGGGAATCTCTTTCCCATCAGACCCTACAGGTCCGACCTCGGCCATGTGGTTCGGGTCAGCCTTGGCATATCGCGTCTTCACCATGGCCCAGGCTTCCCTAGAACCTTGTCGGCAGGCAGATATCTTCCATAATAAGAAGCGCCGCCACGCTCCCTTGAGCATCTCTACGAGATCCCCCATGCCTCCTGGCAGGGAGGCGGATGGCCACCCTGGGCAATGCCCTGCATCACCTGCCGAACTTGTTCGTGCAGTTGTGAGAGCTCTTGCAGAAGATCGCCCGCAAATCCGGGCATCTCCTCTTCGGGACGACCCATCAGCATACCTACAGATATAACTCTGTTAGCCGTTTTCTTCACCAAACTCTATAAAAGTTCGTTCAAGCACTTACTAAAAATGCCGCGTCGAAGCCTCTTATTCTCCTTTACGGAGTCAGCAAGCTGGGCCCGAACATCTTTCTGTTCAACGCCTAGGCGGGTATTGGCATCTTGGAGATCGTTTTTCTCCCGCCTAACCTGCTTAAGCACGCGCTCTCCAGCCTCTAGTTGTTGTTGATCATGTTGCTCATCCCCCCGCACGATCTTCGGATTCACTCAAGGATTATCTGCAGAATCTATTATTAGATTTGCATGCATGCCGAATACTAACTGGTACATGTCATTTAATTCTTTTCGATCAAGACAAGTATTACCAGATGGGGCCTTCTTGGACTCCTCCATTACGCAATCGCGTCCGTAGCTGGGCTTTGCACTCCTCCGATTCTTGAGACAAGCTGGGTATTCTTCTCCGAAGAACCTCGATATAATGATTCTTAAATCAGTTGTGCCAACTGTTTCAAGTCCTGTGGGCTCTTGATATACATAATTATCAGATTTTCTTACCCGTATATCCTTTACATACTGGTCCGTGGCTCTGGCAAGGCCATTTTGAGCAGCTCGGATGTACGCGTCTCCTGAGTTGAAGGCATCGAACGCCTCTTCGGAGAAACTAGGGTCGCGGAGTACAGCCCGGCGACGCTTCTGGTTCATGGCACTCTCCACTTCGGAATTTGTAGCGGACAGCCTATCCACATCCTCTGTAGGGGGAAAATCCGGTGTTGTCCCCACATTAGCATCTGCCCCTAAGTCCGGCTCTGGAGTCCGGCTGGTGGAGGCGTGGCCGGAAGGCTCTTCGGACACGGTCCGATGAGCGTTTTTTCTGCTAGGAACCATGGAAATTATTATATTTTAAAGACGACAACCATGGAGCAGGGGTTTTCATACCTCTGCGACAGCGTCTCGGTCCTGACCACCTTCCTTTTAAGCCTACCCGGCTTCGGTGCCGCTTGTTGATGAGTCACCGCGGGTTCGGCATGGTGCCCTGAGGGCCTTCCCTGTAAGACGCAATACATGTGCGGTGGGTGAAGCGCTAAGAAGGGATCCTTCTCGGAAGTTGGGACTCCGGTTTTACTTACATGCGATGCAAGGAGCAGGCCAGGATAATCGTCTGTGATGGCCACCAAGGCACCGTCGCAGCCTAACTGATAGAACGTCCTGTCAACGAGCGCCACAAATATGTCCGAATCTTCTTCGAGTCCGGGGTCGAGGGCCCGGTCAGGATCCTCTGGCTATGGAGACGGGCTGTGGACCTCCCTCACAGCTTTTCGCAGCTCCTGCTATGAAATAGCAAGGTAAATATTTATGATGAAGAATGCGGGAAGGTCTGGAGTAAAAGGTAGTAGCTCACCCAGTTTGGGGGGTTGTACATGGAGAATCCATCCCGTGGCTTAATGCGGATGAACTCCTCTTCCTCTCCTTTGTACAAATCGGATATTATTTTTGCTAGAGCAGTGGCGGAGTCCGGACCTTTACGACCGCAGCGGGTGGCATCGTCTTCTCCACTGAAGTGCCACATGGGTTCCCCCCGATACTGAAGTGGCTACACCCCCCGCATTATACATATTGACATAACCTCGATTATTGTCAGTCCTGATTTGGCCAGCGTTTTCATTCTGCCCATCAGGTAAAGGACCTCTCTGTTATCTTCCTCCTGGGGGCTCCGAGGGCGCCAGCTGTGGCGTTTCTTCAAAGGGGTATTATCAAACTCAGGAAGGCCCATCCGAATAGGGTCCGGAAGGGGACGTCCTCCATATAAAACCACTTCAAAGGCCAGTCTTCGGATGTTTTCTTCGGAGTACCGGACAGGTATCCGGTCCCGGCGATGTGCCATATTTCGGCTCCGCCCACTTGATATATTGACCCCTCCTGTGTACGGGGTACGAGGCAGAATAGCCTCTTCCATAGCTCTAAATGAGCTTCGTAGCCCAGAAACAGCTCACAAAAGGCGACGTAGCCGGTGATGTGTAATATGGAGGCGAGAGTAAAGTTATGTAGCTGGAGGCCATAGAACTCCAGGAGCCCGCGGAGGAACGAATGGATTGGAAATCTGAGTCCCCTCAATAAGTAAGGGACAAGGCATACCCGCTCCCCCTGGATGGGTTGGGAAAGCTCTCCGCTTGCTCCCTGCCATTATAAGTGGCTAGTCCGGCTCGGACGGGGACCATATACGCAGGAGGGAGAAACCCCTGGGTCTGCAACTCTACTAATTGGCTGTGGGGGACGGAACACTTCTCTCAATTTCCTGGCTTAGTGCTACGGGAGCGAGAGGAGGAGCTGCGATGGCCGGCCATGATGGGATGGACTTTTCCGGGCGCGCTCTGAGGGATACTCGCTGTGGGAGGATGGTGTGATCTGGATCTGAGGATCCCCATCTCTTTAAATAGACGATTTACTTACATGGTTAGGGCGGCAAATGTAAAAATGCCCCGACTTCTCGCATTCGCTCGACACGTGGAGATAGCCATTATTAAAGCACAGAAGCCGAGGAGTGCAACATTCATGGTAAGCCGGACACTACTCGTTACGACAGGTACTCGGGATTTGGAGAAGAACCCGCCTTGGAATGCCGAAGACAATCTGCGCGCCGGACTCATCGTCATTGAAGCCTGGTTCAGGGGCTACTGAGGGAGTCCTGGATTAGGAGGTCCTCAGACAGCCGGACTATATACTTTGGCCGGACTGTTGGACTATGAAGATACAAGATTGAAGGCTTCGTCCCATGTCCGGATGGGACTCTCCTTTGCATGGAAGGCAAGCTTGTCAATTCGGATATGTAGATCTCCTCCCTTGTAACCGACTCTATGTAACCCTAGCCCCCTCCGGTGTCTATATAAACCGGAGGGTTTAGTCCGTAGGATAACAACAATCATAATCATAGGCTAGCTTCTAGGGTTTAGCCTCTACGATCTCGTGGTAGATCAACTCTTGTAATACTCATATCATCAAGATCAATCAAGCAGGAAGTAGGGTATTACCTCCATCGATAGGGTCCGAACCTGGGTAAACATTGTGTCCCCTGCCTCCTGTTACCATTAGCTTTAGACGCACAGTTCGGGACCCCCTACCCTAGATCCGCCGGTTTTGACACCGACAGAGGCCACCCACGACCATGTCGAGGCCGCCCACGCCCAGCTCCTGGTGGTCACCGCACAAATCGAATGAAGCTTCTCCGACAATGGTCGGCAACCCACGGTCGAAGAGCTAGCAATCGCCGAGAGCGTTCGAGAAGCCATCCGTTCCTCCGCCACATACCTTGCAACGACGGAGCCCGTCCAAGCCAAGATCGCGTCCGCCATGCCCAGCTCGTGGCAGCCTTTTCCAAAGAGATGGCGGACGCGGATGGCGAGATGCTTGCCGAGTATGGTGCGATGGATGCCATGGAGGCCCTTCCCCAGGAGACCGTCGGGCGCGAGCTGGACATGGAGGCGGCGGCAGAGATCGACGAGCACCAGCCATAGTAGTACTCTTTGTTTTGTTTAATTAAGATCTCCAATCTTTAATTTGTTACAGTAATGTTTATGTCAACTAGCTCTGTTTAATTGCTGAACTTGCTCGATTAAGAAGTGTGGGTGTTCTGTAGTCTCCTTTGTGTACTCAAATTATGCAATGACGTGGATGACCACTGTAACCATGGAAATTTGAACCGAAACTTTTGATGTTCAAACTCATCACACACGGGTTAAGCTATCTGAATCGTTTGTGATGTCCACATATCATACACAGTTCTGAATAAGGGAACGTGTCTGATGACACTTTGTGCGCCAGTTTTTTCGCTGAAGCGATTCCAAGTTTTCGGCTTCCGCAGAAATATCCACCTGCCCTCCCCCTTCCCCTTACCAAAAGCCACATTTCCCCTCTTTCCGCCTTCCTTTCCAAGTTGAAACCTTCACTCCTTTCTTGCAGTGCGCCTCCTCGTCGGCTACCCTCCTTCACGCTGCTCGGCCTCCTCTATCCAGGCAGGTAATCCACACCCGACCCCCATCCTCCTCCTCCTTCCACATCCCACATGCCCGGACCGCCGGCGCGAGCGCGACACCTTCCACCCAAATCACCGACCCCTCCACCAAATAAGCGCCGGCCTAAGCCATGGTGCACGTAGTATAGCCAGGACCTCAAGGAGCATTTGGGAGCGGAGAAGAAAATCGCGGCCGCACGCGCGGATGAGGTCGTGATGGTTGCCATTCGTGCCAACCCCCAGATCTTGAAGGAGCACCTTGCCATTTGCTAGCTACGCCGGTTAAGCATGCTCGGTTTACCCGTTGCGTGTGCTGCTCCTGCCTTTCCTTCACAAATTCTAGTGAATTGTTCTATCTAATTTTACCATGCAATCTGTTGCTCTAGTGTATATGTTCTATATGTCGTGCAGTGTGGTGCTCACTTATTAACTGTTTTGTTAATTAGTTGTCATCTTCAGTTAACTGTTTGGTTAAATTCTGCAAATGTGATGTTCAATTCTCCAGGCTGCAATTTTGTATTGTCTTCCATTTGAGAAATAAATCGAATTTATCTTTACAAAATTGTGGGTGCACTCTGTTATTGTATACCATGTGAGGAATAAATTGAATTTGGCTATAGTAAATACATGAGAAACAAATACAATTGCTACAATTAGCTGTAGTTAACTATTTGGTTAACTGTCTGATCTTCTATTAGGAGTATGTTATATTGTGGAATGTGGTGCTTAGTTAATGTTTGGTTCATTTGTTGTGGTGTTTAGTTAACTGCTTGGTTCAATTCTGCAATGCCATGTCCAATTGTCGTGGGTAGAATTTTGTATTGTTGTGCATGTGAGGAATAAATCAAATTTGGCTGCACTTAATACATGAGAAACATATACAAGTGCTATATTTCCTAGTTCTTCATCATGCTTGGTTTGGGTAAATGGGTTTTTCGTGTGGCTTGAATTAATCTAATGAATCTGTAATGTGCTTATTTTTCATCAACATATTTTACTGATAGCATGCGAACCCTTACTTAACCCGATGACTAACTACCTTATATGTGTTGCAGGGAAACAATGGGAAGCACTGAGGTTTACAATCGAGATTAGCACGTGCATGGTCCGTTGTCTAATAGCACATTATTATGCAATTGAAGGAACCATTCTAAATTTAGGTTTTAACAATTTGGTCTTGCACATGTAGGTCCTGCTGCCAGAGGTTTTGACCCACTGTTCGACCCATCTTGCATATGGGGAAATGAGTTGTCCATGAATATCAATCATATCAAGAAACTCAGAAGATTGTTAGGATAAAGAAATTAGCGACAAAAAACAACAAGATCTTTGTATGCACAATGGAGAAGACATCAGTTCACTACAAGATGGTACTAACTATTATACCTTGCCTTCTTTTTATTCCTTTGCCCCATTTCCAATATAGAGAAGATATTTATGCACATCCTTGTTTTCAGGCCTTTCCAAAGTAGTTCACTGATGATTACCTCTCAAACCACCTCTATGGTCAGGAGGCGAGGAAGGTTTTCATAAAACACTCATGGTTCAATATTGAAGTGTTCCTGAAGAGGATGAAGAACAGACGGTCAATCATCCACATGCACTGGTCTAAAGTTGCAAAGACCTTCAACATGAATGAAGGCTCAATATTCACCTTCTGCTTAAGCAGTTTTCCATATGAGATGCATCTGTCTATATACTGTCTATGATGCTAATTTCGAAAGGTTCTACATGTTGCATGTGGAACTTGTTGCTGGTGCAGTTGTGTAATGGGGTAGCTGAGTGATGAAGCTATATCATGCTGTACTCTGATGTATTTCAATTATGAAATTCTGCTTCCTTAATATGGAAATGAAATATATTGTGTGCTTAATATGAAATGTCAATTAGATTAATAAATGGATTATGAATAATCGGATAATTAGCCTGCTAATGGCGCATTTGCCTGCTAATTGGGTTTTGCTATTGCAAACGGTTGTTGAAAAAAATACCATGGGCGATGACATCAGGCAACGCACACAGTTTCTAGGAATAAACCGTGTTGGATCAATGAACAATCACACACGACTTTCTCTTGAAAACTGTTTGCATTAGGCCACCTTGCGCAAACATTTACCACATAAAAATTGTGTGTGATGGACAGCCTTTGCAACACAGTTTCTTCTACGGATCGTGTGTGATACATTCAATAACACAAACGATTTAACGAGAAAAATTGTGTGTGATGTACCTGTGAACGGAAATGTTTTCCTTGGAGCGACTATGTGGGATGTGTTTACGAACGGAAACGTTTAGCGGGGACTGACGCTATGGGATGTACTTGCGACCGGAAACAATTTCGCCGTATAATTGTATTTTTAGCTCTACTATACGTATTTCCGTATTTGAGCACTCGCCGGTCGCACACGACCTCATTTTGCCGAACATGTGTGCCAGGAGGGCATATCGCCGACGGTTTCTGGGTTGTGTGGGAAGGACCCCTATCGCCCACACTCACTTGGTGACGGTTCCAAATGCCATCACGGAAAGGGGTTAAAAACCGTTTGTTTATGACCGACGCGCACTAGTGTTTGTAGACCTTCGGGTCCATAGTTATTAGCTAGATGGCTTGATCTCTCACTCTCTCTAAATACTCAATACAATGGTCTCTTTGAGATCCATATGATGTAACTCTTTCGCGGTGTGTTTGTTGGGATCGATGAACTTTGAGTTTATGATCAGATCTATCTTTTTATATCCATGAAAGTATTTGAGTTTCTTTGATCTCTTTTATGCATGATCTCTTATAGCCTCGTATTTCTTCTCCAATATTTGGGTTTTGTTTGGCCAACTTGATCTATTTATCTTGCAATGGGAAGAGGTGCTTTATTGTGGGTTTGATCTTACGGTGCTTGATCCCAATGACATGAAGGGAACCGACACGTATGTATCGGGGTCTATCTCTACATAGATAGATCTTGTCTACATCATGTCATCGTTCTTGTTGCATTACTCCGTGTGACGCCCCCGATTCAATGTACACTAATCATGCACGCAAACGTGTACGATCAAGATCAGGGACTCACGGGAAGATATCACAACACAACTCTAAAAACATAAATAAGTCATACAAGCATCATAATACAAGCCAGGGGCCTCGAGGGCTCGAATACAAGTGCTCGATCATAGATGAGTCAGCGGAAGCAACAATATCTGAGTACAAACATAAGTTAAGAAAGTTGCCATAAGATGGCTAGCACAAACTGGGATACAGATCGAAAGAGGCACAGGCCTCCTGCCAGGGATCCTCCTAAACTACTCCTGGTCGTCGTCAGCGGGCTGCACATAGTAGTAGGCACCTCCGGTGTAGTAGGAGTCGTCGTCGACGGTGGCGTCTGGCTCCTGGGCTCCAGCATCTGGTTGCGACAACCAGGAAGAAATGGAAACGGGGGAAAGAGGGAGAAAAGCAACCATGAGTACTCATCCAAAGTACTCGCAAGCAAGGAGCTACACTACATATGCATGGGTATATGTGTAAAGGGCCATATCGGTGGACTGAACTGCAGAATGCCAGAATAAGAGGGGGATAGCTAGTCCTGTCGAAGACTACGCTTCTGGCGGCCTCCGTCTTGCAGCATGTTGAAGAGAGTAGAATGAAGTCCTCCAAGTAGCATCATATAGCATGCTCCTACCCGGCGATTCCCTCCTCGTCGCCCTGTTAGAGAGCGATCACCGGGTTATATCTGGCACTTGGAAGGGTGTGTTTTTTAAGTATCCGGTTCTAGTTGTCATAAGGTCAAGGTACAACTCCAAGTCATCCTGTTACCGAAGATCACGGCTATTCGAATAGATAAACTTCCCTGCACGGGTGCACCACATAACCCAACACGCTTGATCCCATTTGGCCGGACACACTTTTCTGGGTCATGCCCGGCATCGGAAGATAACACGTCGCAGCCCCACCTAGGCCAACAGAGAGATCAGCACGCCGGTCTAAACCTAAGCGCACAGGGGTCTAGGCCCATCGCCCTTAGCACACCTGCACGTTGCGTGGGCGGCCGGAAGCAGACGTAGCAACCTCCATTACAAAGGAAGTCACGTTACACGGTCCAATCTGGCGCGCGCCGCTCAGTCGCTGGCGTCACGAAGGCTTCGGCTGATACCACAATGTCGAGTGCGTATAACTTTCCCACGTAGTTGGTTAGTGCGTATAGACCAAATGGCCAGACTCAGATCAAATACCAAGATCTCGTTAAGCGTGTTAAGGATGTAACCGCGGACACCGACCAGGGCCAGGCCCACCTCTCACCTAGGCGGTCTCAACTTGCCCTGTCGCTCCGCCACAAAGATCCACACAAAGGGCCGTTGGGACAAAGGTCCTATCAGTCCCCAATCCGTGAATCACTCATGGGTGCTCCACGAGCCGACCCGACTTTAGTCACCACATGCATCATGTATAAAGTATATAGTATATACCCGTGACCACCTCCCGAGTGATCACGGCCCGATAGTATAGCATGGCAGACGGATGATGTCTACTACACAACCTTCTTCTTGTAGACGTTGTTGGGCCTGCAAGTGCACAGGTTTGTAGGACAATAGCAAATTTCCCTCAAGTGGATGACCTAAGGTTTTTCAATCCGTAGGAGGCATAGGATGAAGATGGTCTCTCTCACACAACCCTGCAACCAAATAACAAAGAGACTCTTGTGTCCCCAACACACCCAATACAATGGTAAATTGTATAGGTGCACTAGTTCGGCGAAGAGATGGTGATACAAGTGCAATATGGATGGTAGATAAAGGTTTTTGTAATCTGAAAATATAAAAACAGCAAGGTAACTAAAGGTAAAAGTGAGCGTAAACGGTATTGCAATGCTAGGAAACAAGGCCTAGGGTTCATACTTTCACTAGTGCAAGTTCTCTCAACAATAATAACGTAGATAGATCATATAACAATCCCTCAACATGCAACAAAGAGTCACTCCAAAGCCACTAATAGCGGAGAACAAACGTAGAGATTATGGTAGGGTACGAAACCACCTCAAAGCTATTCTTTCGGATCAACCTATAAAAGATTTCGTACTAGAATAACACCTTAAGACACAAATCAACCAAAACCCTAATGTCACCTAGATACTCCATTGTCACCTCAAGTATCCGTGGGCATGATTATACGATATGCATCACACAATCTCAGATTTATCCAACCAACACAAAGTACTTCAAAGAGTGCCCCAAAGTTTCTATCTGAGAGTCAAGAACGTGTGCCAACCCCTATGCATAGGTTCATGGGTGGAACCCGCAAGTTGGTCACCAAAACATACATCAAGTGTCACATGATATACCATTGTCACCACAGATAAACACGGCAAGACATACATCAAGTGTTCTCCTAAAAGACTCAATCCGATAAGATAACTTCAAAGGGGAAACTCAATTCATCACAAGAGAGTAGAGGGGGAGAAACATCATAAGATCCAACTATAATAGCAAAGCTCGGGATACATCAAGATCGTGCCATAGAGGGAACACGAGAGAGAACACGAGAGAGAGAGAGATCAAACACATAGCTCTTGGTACATACCCTCAGCCCCGAGGGTGAACTACTCCCTTCTCGTCATGGAGAGCGCGGGATGATGAAGATGGCCACGGTGATGGATTCCCCCTCCTGTGGTGCCGAACGGGCTCCGAGAGGTTTTTGGTGGCTACAGAGGCTTGCGGCGGCGGAACTCCCGATCTATCTTCTGTTCTGGAAGTTTTAGGGTACGTAGTTATATATGGGTGAAAGGAGTACGTCGGTGGACCAAAGGGGGGGCCACGAGGCAGGGGGGCGCGCCCCAGGGGGGTGGGCGCGCCCCCCACCCTCGTGAGCACCTCCCTTCTTTCCTGACGTGCACTCCAAGTCCATCGGGTGGCTTTCCTTCCAAAAATAACTTCTCCAGTTGATTTCGTTCCGTTTGACTCCGTCGATATTCCTTTTCCTCGAAACACCTGAAATAGGCATAAACAAAGACAAATCTGGGCTGGGCCTCCGGTTAATAGGTTAGTCCCAAAAATAATATAAAAGTGGATAATAAAGCCCAATATTGCCTAAAACAGTAGATAATATAGCATGGAGCAATCAAAAATTATAGATACGTTGGAGACGTATCAAGCATCCCCAAGCTTAATTCCTGCTCGTCCTCGAGTAGGTAAATGATAAAAAAGATAAATTTTGATGTGGAATGCTACTTGGCACAATTTCAATGTAATTCTTCTTAATTGTGGTATGAATATCCAGATCCGAAAGATTCAAGATAAAAGTTCATATTGACATAAAAATAATGATACTTTAAGCATACTAACAAAGCAATTATGTCTTCTCAAAATAACATGGCCAAAGAAAGGTATCCCTACAAAATCATATAGTCTGGCTATGCTCTATCTTCACCACACAAAGTATTTAAATCATGCACAACCCCGATGACAAGCCAAGCAATTGTTTCATACTTTAACATTTTCAAAACATTTTCAATCTTCATGCAATACATGAGCGTGAGCCATGGATATAGCACTATATGTGGAATAGAATGGTGGTTGTGGATAAGACAAAAAGAGGGAAGATAGTCTCACATCAACTAGGCGTATCAACGGGCTATGGAGATGCCCATCAATAGATATCAATGTTAGTGAGTAGGGATTGCCATGCAACGGATGCACTAGAGCTATAAGTATATGAAATCTCAACAAAAGAAACTAAGTGGGGGTGCATCCAACTCGCTTGCTCACGAAGACCTAGGGCTTTTGAGGAAGCCCATCATTGGAATATACAAGCCAAGTTCTATAATGAAAAATTCCCACTAGTATATGAATGTGACAAAATGAGAGACTCTCTATCATGAAGATCATGGTGCTACTTTGAAGCACAAGTGTGGTAAAAGGATAGTAGCATTGTCCCTTCTATCTTTTTCTCTCATTTTTTTGTTTGGGCCTTTTCTCTTTTTCTTTTTTATGGCCGCTTTTTTTTCTCTCTTTTTTTCGTCCAGAGTCTCATCCCGACTTGTGGGGGAATCATAGTCTCCATCATCCTTTCTTCACTGGGACAATGCTCTAATAATGATGATCATCACACTTTTATTTACTTACAACTCATGAATTACAACTCGACACTTAGAACAGAATATGACTCTATATGAATGCCTCCGGCGGTGTACCGGGATGTGCAATGACTCATGAGTGACATGTATGAAAGAATTATGAACGGTGGTTTGCCACAAATACGATGTCAACTACATGATCATGCAAAGCAATACTGCAATGGTGGAGTGTGTCATAATAAACGGAACGGTGGAAAGTTGCATGGCAATGTATCTCGGAATGGCTATGGAAATGCCATAATAGGTAGGTATGGTGGCTGTCTTGAGGAAGATATATGGCGGGTATGATACCGGCGAAAAGTGCGCGGTATTAGAGAGGCTAGCAATGGTGGAAGGATGAGGAGTGCGTATAATCCATGGACTCAACATTAGTCATAAAGAACTCATATACTTATTGCAAAAATCTAGAAGTTATCAAAGCAAAGTATTATGCGCATGCTCCTAGGGGGATAGATTGGTAGGAAAAGACCATCGCTCATCCCCGACCGCCACTCATAAGGAAGACAATCAATAAATAAATCATGCTCCGACTTCATCACATAACGGTTCACCATACGTGCATGCTACGGGAATCACAAACTTCAACACAAGTATTCTCAAATTCACAACTACTCAACTAGCATGACTTTAATATCACCATCTTCATATCTCAAAACAATTATCAAGTATCAAACTTCTCTTAGTATTCAACACACTCATAAGAATTCTTACAAATCTTGTATGCTTAGCATATTAGGATTTTAAGCAAATTACCATGCTATTTAAGAATCTCAAAATAATATAAGCGAAGCATGAGAGTTCATCTATTTCTTCAAAATAAAACCACCATTGTGCTCTAAAAGATATAAGTGATGCACTAGAGCAAATGACAAACTACTCCAAAAGATATAAGTGAAGATCAATGAGTAGTCGAATAATCATGCAACTATCCGAAGACTCTCCCATTTAATAATTTCAGATCTTAGTATTTTATTCAAATATCAAGCAAAGCTAAATAAAACTACATTGCAAGGATATCACAACTCAAGTGAAGAAGCAAAAACTTAGGTTCAACCGATACTAACCGATAGTTGTTGAAGAAGAAGGGTGGGATGCCAACGGGGGCATCCCCAAGCTTAGATGCTTGAGACTTCTTGAAATAATATCTTGGGGTGCCTTGGGCATCCCCAAGCTTTAGCTTTTGTGTCTCCTTAATTCCTCTCATATCACGGTTTCTCTTTTTATCAAAAGCTTCATTCACAACAAACTCAACAAGAACTCGTGAGATAGGTTAGTATAAACCAATGCAAAACCTTATCATTTTCTACTGTAACAAATCACTAAGATTATTATTCAACATTGCATACTAAATGCCTCTGCATATTTAATACTCCAATCCTTAAATAGAATCATTAAACAAGCAAACATATGCAAACATAACAGCAATCTGCCAAAACAGTATAGTCTGTAAAGAATGCAAGAGTATCAATAATTCCCTAACTCCAAAAATTATAAAATAAAATTCCCACTGTAATAAATTTATCAGAGATCAATATGCAAAAATATTCAACATTATACCACTCTCTGACTTTTCTAGGGAATTTTTGCAACATCGGTAAACTTTCTGTTTTCAAACAGCAACATGTATACTAGCAAAATAAGCATGGCAAAGGCTATCCTTGACCTTTTTTTATTGAAACTAAAGATGCAAAACATTACTCTAAATAACAGAAAGCAAAAACTAACAAAATAAAATGATGCTCCAAGCAAAACACATATCATGTGGTGAATAAAAATATAGCTCCAAGTAAAGTTACCGATGAACGAAGACGAAAGAGGGGATGCCTTCCGGGGCATCCCCAAGCTTAGGATCTTGGTTATCCTTGAATATTACCTTGGGGTGCCTTGGGAATCCCCAAGCTTAGGCTCTTTCCACTCCTTATTCCATAGTCCATCGAACCTTTACCCAAAACTTGAAAACTTCACAACACAAAACTTAACAGAAAACTCGTGAGCTCCTTTAGCGAAAGAAAACAAAACACCACTTAAAGGTACTGTGATGAACTCATTATTTATTTATATTGGTCTTAAACCCACTTTATTCCAACTTCTCTAAGGTTTATAAACTATTTTACTAGCCATAGAGTCATCAAAATAAGCAAACAACAGAATGAAAACAGAATCTGTCAAAAACAGAACAGTCTGTAGTAATCTGTAACTAACGCGAACTTCTGGAACTCCAAAAATTCTAAAATAAATTGGTGGACCTGAGGAATTTGTCTAGTAATCACCTGCAAAAAGAATCAACTAAATAGTACTCTCCAGTAAAAAGTTCTAGCTAATCTCGTGAGCGCTAAAGTTTCTGTTTTTTACAGCATGATCATCAAGACTTCACCCAAGTCTTCCCAAAGGTTCTACTTGGCACAAACACTAATTAAAACACAAAAACACATCTAACCAGAAGCTAGATGGATTATATATTCCTAAACAGAACCAAAAAGCAAGAAACTAAAATAAAATTGGGTTGCCTCCCAACAAGCGCTAACGTTTTAACGCCCCTAGCTAGGCATGATGATTTCAATGATGCTCACATAAAGGATAGGAATTGAAACATAAAGAGAACATCATGAAGAATATGACTAACACATTTAAGTCTAACCCACTTCCTATGCATAGGGATTTTGTGAGCAAACAACTTATGGGAACAAGAATCATCTTGCATAGGAAGGTAAAACAAGTATAACTTCAAGATTTTAAGCACATAGAGAGGAAACTTGATATTATTGCAATTCCTACAAGCATATATTCCTCCCTCATAATAGTTTTCAGTAGCATCATGAATGAATTCAACAATATAACCAGCAGCTAAAGCATTCTTTTCATGATCTACAAGCATAGAAGGGTGTGTTTTATTAAGTATCCGGTTCTAGTTATCATAAGATCAAGGTACAACTCCAAGTCGTCCTGTTACCGAGGATCACGGCTATTCGAATAGATAAACTTCCCTGCAGGGGTGCACCACATAACCCAACACGGTTGATCCCATTTGGCCGGACACACTTTTCTGGGTCATGCCCGGCATCGGAAGATCAACACATCGCAGCCCCACCTAGGCCAACAGAGAGGTCAGCACGCCGGTCTAAACCTAAGCGCACAGGGGTCTGGGCCCACCGCCCTTAGCACACCTGCACGTTGCATGGGCGGCCGGAAGCAGACCTAGCAACCTCCATTACAAAGGAAGTCACGTTACACGGTCCAATCCGGCGCGTGCCGCTCAGTCGCTGACGTCACGAAGGCTTCAGCTGATACCATGACGTCGAGTGCCCATATCTTTCCCACGTAGTTGGTTAGTGCGTATAGACCAAATGGCCAGACTCAGATCAAGTACCAAGATCTCTTTAAGCGTGTTAAGGATGTAACCGCGGACACCGACCAGGGCCAGGCCCACCTCTCACCTAGGCGGTCTCAACCTGCCTTGTCGCTCCGCCACAAAGATCCACACAGAGGGCCTTTGGGTCAAAGGTCCTTTCAGCCCCCAATCCGTGAATCACTCACGGGTGCTCCACGAGCCGACCCGACTTTAGTCACCACATGCATCATGTATAAAGTATATAATATATACCCGTGACCACCTCCCGAGTGATCACGGCCCGATAGTATAGCATGGCAGACGGATGATGTCTACTACACAACCTTCTTCTTGTAGACGTTGTTGGGCCTGCAAGTGCACATGTTTGTAGGACAGTAGCAAATTTCCCTCAAGTGGATGACCTAAGGTTTATCAATCCGTAGGAGGCATAGGATGAAGATGGGCTCTCTCAAACAACCCTGCAACCAAATAACAAAGAGTCTCTTGTGTCCCTAACACACCCAATACAATGGTAAATTGTATAGGTGCACTAGTTCGGCGAAGAGATGGTGATACAAGTGCAATATGGATGGTAGATAAAGTTTTTTGTAATCTGAAAATATATAAACAGCAAGGTAACTATAGGTAAAAGTGAGCGTAAACGGTATTGCAATGCTAGGAAACAAGGCCTAGGGTTCATACTTTCACTAGTGCAAGTTCTCTCAACAATAATAACATAGATAGATCATATAACAATCCCTCAACATGCAACAAAGAGTCACTCCAAAGCCACTAATAGCGGAGAACAAACGTAGAGATTATGGTAGGTTATGAAACCACCTCAAAGCTATTCTTTCGGGTCAATCTATAAAAGAGTTCGTACTAAAATAACACCTTAAGACACAAATCAACCAAAACCCTAATGTCACCTAGATACTCCATTGTCACCTCAAGTATCCGTGGGCATGATTATACGATATGCATCACACAATCTCAAATTTATCCAACCAACACAGAGTACTTCAAAGAGTGCCCCAAAGTTTCTACCGGAGAGTCAAGAACGTGTGCCAACCCCTATGCATAGGTTCATGGGCGGAACCCGCAAGTTGGTCATCAAAACATACATCAAGTGGCACATGATATCCCATTGTCACCACAGATAAACACGGCAAGACATACATCAAGTGTTCTCATAAAAGACTCAATCCGATAAGATAACTTCAAAGGGAAACTCAATTCATCACAAGAGAGTAGAGGGGAGAAACATCATAAGATCCAACTATAATAGCAAAGCTCGGGATACATCAAGATCGTGCCATAGAGGAACACGAGAGAACACGAGAGAGAGAGATCAAACACATAGCTCTTGGTACATACCCTCAGCCCCGAGGGTGAACTACTCCCTACTCGTCATGGAGAGCGCCGGGATGATGACGATGGCCACGGTGATGGATTCCCCCGCCGTGGTGCGGAACGGGCTCTCGAGAGGTTTTGGTGGCTCTGAGAGGCTTGCGGCGGAACTCCCGATCTATCTTCTGTTCGGAAGTTTTAGGGGTGCAGGTATATATGGGTGAAAGGAGTACGTCGGTGGACGAAGGGGGCCACGAGGGGGGCGCGCCCGGGGGTGGCGCGCCCCACCCTCGTGAGCACCTCCTTCTTTCTGACGCACTCCAAGTCCATCGGGTGGCTTTCCTTCCAAAAATAACTTCTCCAGTTGATTTCGTTCCGTTTTGACTCCGTCTGATATTCCTTTTCCTAATAGGCATAAAACAGCAAATCTGGGCTGGGCCTCCGGTTAATAGGTTAGTCCCAAAAATAATATAAAAGTGGATAATAAAGCCCAATATTGCCTAAAACAGTAGATAATATATCATGGAGCAATCAATAATTATAGATACGTTGGAGACGTATCAACGGACAAGAATGTAGGGCCACAGATGGAATACTAGCATCCTATACTAAGCATGTAGGATTGTAGGTAAAGGTAACAACAGTAGTAGGAAGGACATGCTATGCATCAGAATAGGATTAACGGAAAGCAGTAACATGCTACACTCTTCTAATGCAAGCAGTATAGAGAAGAATAGGCGATATCTGGTGATCAAAGGGGGGGCTTGCCTGTAAGCTCTGTTGTACAGGGAGAAGGGTCATCGGTGACATAGTCGTACTCGGTGGCATCAACGCCGGTCTCGGGGTCTACCGGAGAAGAAGAGAGGGGAAGAAACAGTAAATACGGAGCAAACAAAGCATCACAAAACATAATGAGGCAATACGCGGTGCTAGAGGTGACCTAACGCCGTACTAGGTGATACCGGCAAAGGGGGAAAACATCCGCGAAAGTATTCCCGGTGTTTGGCATTTTCGGGCAGCTGAAACGGAGGGGGACGGTTGCGTGTTCACTATGCTAGGGGTGTGTGGTAGACGAACATACTGCATAACCAGATTCGTCTCGTCGTTCTGAGCAACTTTCATGTACAAAGTATTTTCATCCAAGTTGCGGTTTATTTTCTATTAATTTACTACGTTTTAATGATTTTCTGAAATCATTAAAAAAACAAAATAGCAAATGCTAAGTCTACACACTATGGGCCAGCCATAGTGGATGACAGGTGGGTCCAGAGGGCCTAGTTGACCCAGTCAACAATCAACAGAGTTGACCATTAACTGGTCAAAGCTGTCAAGCGAGGTCCTATGTCATTGACTAGACTAAAATTTTTAATGGAATTTTAGTATTTTAATTTAACTGCGTGTCCCATGCGTCATAGGGTCATCTAGTTTAAACGTTTTTTACTTAGTTATTTTATTAGCAAAGAGGGCCCAATGGTCACTGGGGTTAAGGGGTGGTTTAGTGGCTAACCTAACCTAGATTATGCCTAACTAATATGGGATTAGCCCTTAACCAACAAAAGGCCGGCCACAGAGGGCATTGGCCCAGTAGGCCAACATGGCCAGGCTCGCACACGCGCGCACCAGCAAGGTGTGGCCGTTGCCTGGTCGCGGCAAGCGGGAGGTAGCGAGGGGGGAAGCGGGCGCGGCAATAGCGGGGCCAGCGCCGGAGCAGCAGGTGGCTGACGATGGCGGCGACAGCGTGTAACGAGCGGCTGGGGAGGCATGGTGCAGCGATGGGAGCAGCAAGAAGTAGTAGCGGCGGCTGCAACAGAGCAAGCAGAAATCAGCGGTAGCTATAGGCATCAACGACAGAGGGCCACAACAGAGGGCGCGGCCGGGGGATCACGGCACGAACAGAGGGCACGCGTGTGGAGCACAAGCGCGCGTGCATGTGGGGCCCAGGGCGCAGCCACAGGCGACTGGGCGCGTATGGCGTCCGCGAGCTCCGGCCATGGCGGCCGAACGGCGGCCTACGGCGGTGGATTCGATGGGGAGGAAGGGAGGGACGGAGCGAGGAGCTCACCACCGAGACAGGGAGAGGCCGGAGAGGGTCGGGGAGGCGTCGACGGCGGTAGATCGAGCGACGACAGTGGTGGATGTAGTCGACGGAGACGACGATTGCGACGGCTTAGAGGGGTTCCAGCTGGACTCGGCGCTTGCAGTCGATGAAGAAGAGGACGGCGGTGCTCCTCGACATGGTGCGGCAACGAGGGATGGCTGGTGGCCGCGGGATTGACACGGAGACGGCGATGACAGAGATCGGGCGATTGCTTCGAGCGAGGAGGGGGCGAGAGTGGGGGGGAAAGTGAGCTAGGGTTCGGTCCGGGGGAGGGAGGGAGAGCCAGGGTGACCTTATCGGACGAGGGAGCCGGCGGATGCTCACCACGCGGCCATCTGAGCCATGGACGAGCGCTGCTCGTCCAGCACGTCCTCTGTGAACAGAGATAGGAGGAGGTGCAGGGTGGGTTGGGCCTTATACTATATAATTAAAGCCCAAGTGTACATTAGGTTCTACCTTCTTTATATTTTATTTTTCTTTTAGTTTTTTATACATTGTTTCGCATTAAGTAGAGCCATCAATTGATTTTTGTAAAAAGTGTAACTTGCCTCATAATTCAAATTGCATTGAATGGCACTGCCACAAAAAGTTTTACTCTAGAATAAATTAGTTTAATCTCTTATAAAATACAAAAGGCATTTAATTAATTGTTTTTGCTGTTGTTTTATCTACTTAGAGTATATAACATTTTATGAAAGTGTGGTTCCTCCACCGTAGTTACTTCTGCATCATTGGGCACAACCCGAACATTTTAGTTTCAAAGTTTGAAACTTTTTATGTTTGCCTTTTATTAAATTTTGAATTTGAATTGGTTTTTGAACTAACGCGGGATTATCAACAGTAACTGCGATGACATGGCATCATTAATGGGGGATTACTGTAGCCTTATTATCCGGGCGTCACAAACCTCCTCTACTACAAGAAATCTCGTCCCGAGATTTAAGAGGTAGTGAAAGGGGGGAAGGTTTGGTAACGAATCTAGCGGGTCTTCTCATTCTGGCTTGCTCTTCTCGAAGAAGTCGATTCATTACATTGACATCTTCATGTCTCTACTTTAGGTAATCATGGTGAAGTCGTCCTTTTCTTTGGGAACTCCAACGTACTTACGAATAGGTAAGGGGCAGCTCGGCTACGACACAATGCTTATGAGGGAAACAATCTGGGGTTAACCCATGAATGAGCATAAGAGTATCTCTCGAGTTGAGCATATAAAATACATCGAGAGTAAGGTTTGAAGGTCCAATAAGGGGTTCCAAGCAGATAGATAGTTGCTCGAAGTCTGAACCAGAGTGAGAAAGGGGTTCAGAGCAGTGAGAGTAAGTATTGCGTCTGATACCGGAATAGAGTACTAGGAAGGTGGCCTGTGAATTAAATATGAAGCCAAGCATGAGGAATAACCATTAGAAATAGGGTTGTACAGGAGAGTCAGGTTTCGATCATGTGGAACTGTGGGTTATGGGCCCACCATGTGGGTTAAAGGTATGAAGGGCGAAGACGTCTTGCATGATCATGTAAGCAAGGCATGTCAGAGGATAGCCTGTCATTTTTGTCGGCAACAACATCGATACCAAGGGAGAGGGACGAATAGAACCATTTTCCTGCTCGTCGAAACGAGGCGGACCAATAGGCAAAGTTCTCGTCCATCGGTAGTTACCAGAATATCATCAACAATAGTAACAGGGTCTTACTGGCCGAGTTGTACACCACGGTGTTTACATAAGAAGGAGAATATTACTGCTTAGATCATATAGATCACCAGTAAGGTTAAACAAAGCAATGGAAAGGAAAAGGTGATCATCAGATTAAACAGAACAATGGAAAGGAAAATGTGTTTAAACACATATTTGAAGGGTATATCCTTCCCAAAGACAAGCAGAGCATGATATCCATGACAGGATATAATGTAGAAAACCCTTTAGGTAAGGGGAGAAAAATTTCATGACATTACCCATACAACGGTGTTTGGATAATTGAGCAAGAAACACTTAGCATTGGGCTTCAAATGTTCGTTTTGAAAATCGGAGTAACATAGACATGCTTCGAGATAGCATTGACATGGTCATCAAGTGAAGATCAGACTTTGGAAACACAAAGGATCCATTAGGAATAACTTGTAGAATAAGTCTTACAATTTCCTCATGGAAGAATGGATAACCTTGCTGAAAAGGAATCTATAACAATAGGGCCTCCGGCCAGGTGTGCTAGGCACGTCAACACCTTACCGGGTCACATAGGGTGTGTTTGGTTCTTGGAATGGATTAGAATGTCATGGGTCGGACCTGTTCCAGGGCCTAGTTCTCGCGTTTGGTTGGTACATGGAACGGTAACCAACTCGTCCCCGTAGAGCGAATATTCGGCCCAGATGCGGAACCGAGTGGAACCTCCAAATCGGGCGGACGACATGGAACCGCTCCTCGTCTCACCCCCGCAAACCCAATCGAGCCTCACCCTCTCCTGGTGCGCCGCTTCCCCTCGTCCCTCTTCCTCCCTCGATCCAGTCCGCCGCCCCGGTTCCTTCCGATTCTCGCTGCCGGCAGACTCTTCTTTCCTCTCTCTGGATCTGCAGCACCATAGGGGAGTCACGAATGGGGCAGAAGACCCCCCTCTCTCGATCTGGAGCTGTGTGTCGGCGTTCTTGCAGCGGGGCGGAGGTCTAGGTGGGATTCCGGCGGGCTAACGTCGGCGCAGAGGTGCAGCACACTCTCCTCTCCTGAAGGTACAAGCCTCTCTCAGATCCCCTTGTATATGATGCAGCTGGTACTTTTTTCAATCATGGAGATTGTCCAGCCGAGAGAGATAGTTCGGCTCGTGGTTGCTTTTTGATTCATGGCTGTTTTTTTATCCAATATCTACTCAAATAAATGCTATCTAGTATGTTTTTGCAGTATATGCTAACGTGTAATATCCTTTTTGATTCAAGGAAGAGAAGATCACTCAAGGAAGAGACGATTTGTGTTCGATGTGCTATCATTTATGTGTCAAGCTTGTCAATATATACTGATATGTTGCCTTTCTTAATAATATAAATGAAATGCTGCCCAAAATTTGAATTTTATGTCATGTCATTTTTCATTCCGTTCTTCCAACTAAACACCGGAACGTAACCAACCCATTCTACTTTTTTGCTCATACCAAACACAGGAATGGAACCGACCCGTTCCTCTAGAATGGAACCATTCCATTCCATGACAGTTGGTTCCTCAACCAAACACACCCATAAAGACCAATGTTATAACTCTTGAAAATATGTTCCAACCATCATATCTGACCGAGATTCAGATCTCATTGGTGTTAGGATAACTCAGGCTCAGGATACCTGAGAAGAAAAGGTGCAACACAAATTGATGAGATGACAATGTAAGATTCTCGGGAGATGAACTATGGGAGCGAGTTCCGAAACAAGAGCTCATCATTAAATGAAGGAGAGGATGAGGGGGTAGCTGATGGAATCAGCGACAATCCTCGAGATTTCCAAAAAGGTGGATTTCCACATTTATGTGAACAAGGATATAACATTTGTCGGATCAAATGATAATGATGTATACTCGAGGAAAACATACACAGTTAAACATTGGATGAAAGGTGCACCCGAAATATGGGCTAGGTTGCACGACCAACGTCAGAATGGTGATTCAATAATCAATAGTCTAAGAATGAAATGTCGACCATTAACTTCAAAGCAATAAGGTTGCTAGAAGTTTTTTTTAATTACTAGTCCATCTATCGGTATTCCTGTTAGGAACAACACGGGGACCAACAAAGAATGGTGATGGTGAGAAGTATCACTATACCAAGAATTTTTAAGAGGTGGAGCAATTCTCACAACATCTTTGACATAAAAGATGGTAATACTTCAGGTAGAACATTACATAAGGTGGATAGCAAGTTGCATCTGTAACATGAACAAGTATGTGTTGGAGGGAAGGCAATAATGTTGTCGATGATAACACAAACCATCGAGGGGGCAAGCATGGAATTTCTCATCACAAACTCAATGTATGTCTCGGAAGACGTTCAAATGCTGACGGTGATCACGACACATTTGTCGAGGGGTTTCAAGAAGATGTAATCGATCGATGATGACATCAAGTCAAAGGAATGATGAAGCGAAAGGTTATTGGAACCACGGGTACGACACAAACTCAAGTCCAAGCTTGCGGTTCAAGGCGAAATGATATGATGAGGAAGATCGACGTAAGCTTAGTTCATCATCGAAAATTATGCCCCGGGAATAAGGACCATGTAGCACAGTTAAAATCATCACGACAATGATATAGCCAAACAGGCTAGGAATGGCGTGATCGGGTACAGACTCATACTTAAAGAAGATTACTAAGAGTTGTTGAACCGTAGTGCGGACTCGGTTCAGTCATCGATGTCTTTGAGTGGTTAATAACTCAGAGCCCATGAAAAATTGCAATCAGTGAGAATGTAGTACTTGATGAAGAACTCATAAGATGTTATGTTGTTCCATGATATTCTCGAGATACCAGGGTGTAATACTCGACGGTAGATCAAAGTAAAGGTTGGACTGGGGTATTGCTTGCAGAAGACAAGTACTTCAACTTGTCCGAGAAATGGGATCAAAGAAGAACAATATGGTCGGAACCACAATTGCAAAGGACCAAATACCGGATGTAAGATGAACTTATACCAAGGGGAAAATTTATTTTTAAGAGAAGCTTTCATGATAAGATCTACATCGTGTCTATGGGCATGAACACAAAGTTCAAGGTCGACTCCCACTTATCCAATGCACAACCTTTCACTAACTGCTCTGTTAAAATTAAATGAAGGTGAAGAACTACCTGGTGAATTACCAAAGGAGTATGACCCATGAAATCTTTTGGGTTCACACAGATTAGGAAAGGCATAGGTTCAACTCATCACGACCTCTTAGGAACATATACCACAAACTTCAGGAGTAATTTATATAAGCTCGAAAGCAGAGCATGTTCGACAAAGAAGAGGATACAATTTACCAAAGGCATTATGTATCCGAGAAAAGACTCACAAAGTTATTGAATATGAAGGACGTTGTCGGATAAAATCCAACAAAGGAGTTGATGGTCCACAAGAGATCTGATGTGAGCATCAATACTCAACTAGAAGAAGAAACAATGCGAAGGCATTGGATTATAGAAACAACTGACTAATTCAGAGCTCATCTGCAAAGGAATTATGATTTTCAAATCAATGGATCAAAAGCCAACGGTCTGATTAAGAATGGATAAGTAGAATAGACTTAGGGGTACAATCGACGACAATTTGATGAGTCGATAACCAGCTCATGTTTAAAATGACGTCTGAGCCAGAAAGATAATTTAGAAGGGTCGATTGATAATTGTGTGCATTCGCACACATGTTGAATCAATAGGATCAAAATGACAGTGTCGAAAGATACTAGTGAATATTGCTAGTGATATGGGAGCATCCATAATGTAAGCATACAAGTATTTGCAGAGCAATAGTTCGAAGAGGATGCTCAAAGGTCGAATAGTATTTCAGAGTATCTTATGAAGCATACGAACAACTAGGGATGAATGTAAGAATGACAACTGTATGTAGTTATCCATAAGGGTTGACGGTGGAAGGGGAATTGCAAACGCGATGAACACAAGTTCTCGGTTAACAGCGGAGAGTATCTTCAGGGTCTTCTGGTGCAGCAGTCGATCATCGATATCAAGGTGCTCTCCGGGTGAAAGTGATCACGAGATCCTAATGTTAGATTCAGTAAAATTCATTTAACCGGAATAGAAGAGAGATCAGAGTCCCAGAGTATATGTCGAGGAATAAAAGATACTAATACCACCCAATAGCGACATGGGCCCATAAGCCGCACAACCATGTTAGTAAAAGTTTTGTAATGTCTAGACTCAACTTCGGCCAAGGAGTGTGGAAGGGGGATTCCTACAGGCAGTCGGCTCTGATACCAACTTGTGACGCCCCCGATTCAATCGTACACTAATCATGCACACAAACGCGTATGCGATCAAGATCGAGGACTCACGGAAGATATCACAACACAACTCTAAAAACATAAATAAGTCATACAAGCATCATAATACAAGCCGGGGCCTCGAGGGCTCGAATACAAGTGCTCGATCATAGACGCAGTCGATGGAAGCAACAATATCTGAGTAGACATAAGTTAAACAAGTTGCCATAAGATGGCTAGCACAAAGCGGGATCTGATTGAAAGAGGCGCAGGCCTCTGCCTCAGGATCCTCCTAAACTACTCACTGGTAAATCGTCGTGGCTGCACGTAGTAGTAGGCACCTCCGGTGTAGTAGGAGTTGTCGCCGACGGTGGCGTCTAGCTCCTGGGCTCTAGCATCTGGTTGCGACAACCAGGAAGAAATGGAAAAGGGGAAAGAGGAGAAAAGCAAGCGTGAGTACTCATCCAAAGTACTGCAAGCAAGGAGCTACACTACATATGCATGGGTATATGTGTAAAGGGCCATATCGATGGACTGAAGCTGCAGAATGCCGAATAAGAGGGGATAGCTAGTCTGTCGAAGACTACGCTTCTGGCGGCCTCCGTCATGCAGCATGTAGAAGAGAGTAGACTGAAGTCCTCCAAGTAGCATCGTATAGCATACTCCTACCCGGCGATCCCCTCCTCGTCTCGCTGTTAGAGAGCGATCTCCGGGTTATATCTGGCACTTAGAAGGGTGTGTTTTATTAAGTATCCGGTTCTAGTTGTCATAAGGTCAAGGTACAACTCCAAGTCGTCCTGTTACCTAAGATCACGGCTATTCGAATAGATAAACTTCCCTGTAGGGGTGCTCCACATAACCCAACACGCTTGATCCCATTTGGCCGGACACACTTTTCTGGGGCATGCCCGGCCTCGGAAGATCAACACGTCGTAGCCCCACGTAGGCCAACAGAGAGGTCAGCACGCCGGTCTAAACCTAAGCGCACGAAGGGTGCAGGCCCATCGCCTTAGCACACACTGCACGTTGCGTGGCGGCGAGCGCACCTAGCAACCTCCATTACAAAGGAAGTCACGTTACACGGTCCAATCTGGTGCGCGCCGCTCAGTCGCTGACGTCACGAAGGCTTCGGCTGATACCACGATGTCGAGTGCCCATATCTTTCCCACGTAGTTGGTTAGTGCATATAGACCAAATGGCCAGACTCAGATCAAATACCAAGATCTCGTTAAGCGTGTTAAGGATGTAACCGCGGACACCGACCAGGGCCAGGCCCACCTCTCACCTAGACGGTCTCAACCTGCCCTGTCGCTCTGCCACAAAGATCCACACAGAGGGCCGTTGGGACAAAGGTCCTTTCAGCCCCCAATCCTTGAATCACTCGCGGGTGCTCCACGAGCCGACCCGACTTTAGTCACCACATGTATCATGTATAAAGTATATAGTATATACCCGTGACCACCTCCCGAGTGATCACGACCCGATAGTATAGCATGGCAGACGGAGAGGAATGTAGGGCCACAGATGGAATACTAGCATCCTATACTAGGCATGTAGTATTGCAGGTAAAGGTAACAACAATAGTTGGAAGGACATGCTATGCATCAGAATAGGATTAACGGAAAGCAGTAACATGCTACACTCTTCTAATGCAAGCAGTATAGAGAAGAATAGGCGATATCTGGTGATCAAAGGGGGGCTTGCCTAGAAGCTCTGTTGTACAGGGAGAAGGGTCGTCGGTGACGTAGTCGTACTCGGTGGCATTAGCGCCGGTCTCGGGGTCTATCAGAGAAGAAGAGAGGGGAAGAAACAGTAAATACGGAGCAAACAAAGAATCACAAAACATAACGAGGCAATACGCGGTGCTAGAGGTGACCTAATGCCGTACTAGGTGATACGGGCAATTGGGAAAACATCCGGGAAAGTATTCCTGGTGTTTGGAATTTTCGGACAGATGAAACGGAGGGGGACGGTTGCGTGTTCACTATGCTAGGGACGTGTGGTAGACGAAGGTACTGCATAATCGGATTTTTCTCGTCGTTCTGAGCAACTTTCATGTACAAAGTATTTTCATCCAAGTTGCGGTTTTATTTCTATTAATTTACTATGTTTTAATGATTTTCTGAAATCATTAAAAAAATAGCAAATGCTAAGTCTACACACTATGGGCCAGCCATAGTGGATGACAGGTGGGTCTAGAGGGCGTAGTTGACCCAGTCAACAATCAACAGAATTGACCGTTAACTGGTCAAAGCTGTCAAGTGGGGTCCTATGTCATAGACTAGGCTAAAAAATTTAATGGAATTTTAGCATTTTAATTTAACTGCGTGTCCCATGCGTCATAGGGTCATCTAGTTTAAACGTTTTTTTACTTAGTTATTTTATTAGCAAAGAGGGCCCAATGGTCACTGGGTTTAAGGGGTGGTTTAGTGGCTAACCTAATCTAGATTATGCCTAATTAATATGGGATTAGCCCTTAACCAACAAAAGGCCGGCCACACAGGGCATTGGCCCAGTAGGCCAACACGGCCAGAGCTCGCTGCGTGCGCGTGCACCAGCAGAAGGTGCGGCCGTTGCTGGTCGCGCGCGGCGGAGGTAGCGAGGGGAAGCGCGACAACAAGGAGGCAGCGCCAAGCAAAGAAAGCGGTCGATGAAGGCGGCGACGGCGCGCAACGAGCGGCTGGGGAGGCATGGTGCAGCGACAGGAGCAGCAAGAAGCAGCGGCGGCGGCTGCAACAGAGCAAGCAGAAAGCAGCGGCAGCAACAGGCATCAGCGACAGCGGGCCACAACAGAGGGCGCGACCGGGGGATCACGACACGAACAGAGGGCGCGCGTGTGGACCACAGGCGCGCGTGCGTGCGGGGCCCAGGGCAAAGCCACAGGCGGCTGGGCACGTATGGAGTCCGCGAGCTCCGGCCATGGCGGCCAAACGGCGGCCTACAGTGGTGGATTCGACGGGGAGGAAGGGAGGGACGGAGCGAGGAGCTCACCAGCGAGCCGGGGAGAGGCCGGAGAGGGTCGGGGAGGCGTCGACGGCGGTAGATCGAGCGACGACAGTGGTGGATGTAGTCGACGGAGACGACGATTGCGACGGCTCAGAGGGGCTCCAGCTGGACTCGGCGCTTGCATTCGATGAAGAAGAGGACGGCGGTGCTCCTCGACATGGTGCGGCAACGAGGGATGGCCGGTGGCCGCGGGATCGACACGGAGACGACAATGACAGAGATCGGGCGATAGCTTCAAGCGAGGAGGGGGCGAGGGGGGGAAGTGAGCTAGGGTTCGGTCCGGGGGAGGGAGGGAGAGCCAGGGTGACCTTATCGGACGAGGGAGCCGGAGGATGCTCGCCACGCGGCCATCTGAGCCATGGACGAGCGCTGCTCGTCTAGCACGTCCTCTGTGAACAGAGATAGGAGGAGGTGCAGGGTGGGTTGGGCCTTATACTATATAATTAAAGCCCAATAGTACATTATGTTCTACCTTCTTTATATTTTATTTTTCTTTTAGTTTCTTATACATTGTTTCGCATTAAGTAGAGCCATCAATTGATTTTTGTAAAAAGTGTAACTTGCCTCATAATTCAAATTGCATTGAATGGCACTGCCACAAAAAGTTTTACTCCAGAATTAATTAGTTTAATCTCTTATAAAATACAAAAGGCATTTAATTAATTGTTTTTGCTGCTGTTTTATCCACTTAGAGTATTTATACATTTTATGAAAGTGTGGTTCCTCCACCGTAGTTACTTCTGCATCATTGGGCACAACCCGAACATTTTAGTTTTAAAGTTTGAAAATTTTGATGTTTGCCTTTTATTAAATTTTGAATTTGAATTGGTTTTTGAACTAACGCGGGATTATCAACAGTAACTGCGGTGACGTGGCACCATTAACGGGGGATTACTGTAGCCTTATTATCCGGGCGTCACACTCCGTTTTTCCATGAACTAAATACACTAGATGCATGCTGGATAGCGGTCGATGTGTGGAGTAATAGTAGTAGATGCAGGTAGGAGTCGGTCTACTAATCTTGGACGTGATGCCTATATAATGATTATTGCCTGGATATCGTCATGAGTATTTGAAGTTCTATCAATTGTCCAACAGTAATTTGTTCACCCACCGTTTGCTATTTTTCTCGAGAGAAGCCACTAGTGAAACCTACGACCCCCGGGTCTCTTTCTCATATATTTGCCTTTCCGATCTACTTTTTTCTTGCATTTATGTTCAGATCAATTAAGACAAAAATAAAAAAAATACCTTGCTGCAATTTATTATTATTTATTCTATTTGGCGTTTGATCTATCAATTTACTACAAGTTTATCTCACGTCCGTTTGCCTACTTGAGGCGCCGTACCCCAGAAGGGATTGACAACTCCTTTAACACGTCGGGTTACAAGGATTTGTTATTTGTGTGCAGGGGCTGTTTACAATGTGTTGCTTGGTTCTCCTTCTGGTTCGATAACCTTGGTTTCATATGTGAGGGAAATACCTACCGCCACTATGCTACATCATCCCTTCCTCTTTGGGGAAATACCGACGTAGCTTCAAGCGACATCAAAAGGAATTTCTGGCGCCGATGCCGGGGAGGATCTTCAACACATACTAGGTTCCTAATCACAAATATCATCTCCTTGCAATTTACATTATTTTCCATTTGCCTCTCGTTTTCCTCTCCCCCACTTCATAAAAATTTGCCGTTTTATTCGCCTCTGTTTTTGGTTCGCCGTTTTCTTGCCGGATCTATTTTTGCGTGCAATCTTGTTTGCATAGTCATGATGCCTCAAAGAAAATATTATGATGTTCCTTACCCAAATATTTTGTTTGAAATTGAGAAAAGTACTAAAGAATATATGACTACACAATATGAGCATAATAAGTACTTTACTGAAGAACTTATGGAGCACTCCGTTGTGCTGGATGCCATCACAATACAACTTGATGATATTAGTAGAGAAGTTTGCAATCTCCAATCTAAGTATGCTTTTGCTGAAAGTTTGCTAGGAAAAATATCCGACGCACAAGCTACCTTAGTAAATCAAATGGCCGCTAAACCAATCTTGTTAGAAGATAAAAATGAAAATCTTAAAGTGATTAGTGTTTCCTCTATTGATTCCTTGTTTAGTAAAGTTAAGATTGATGAAAAAGGGACTGGAGAAGATTCAACTTTAGGTAGAAGGCGGTCCAATATTCCGGAGGGTGAAAATTTTGTTGAGAAAATTGATGAAAGTGGGTTTGAAGAGGTCAAAACTTTAACTAGTGACGTGCCCATCCTTTTGGATTACAAAGAATTTAATTATGATAGTTGCTCTTTGATTGATTGTATTTCTTTGTTACAATCCATGATAAATTCACCCCATGCCTATGAACAAAATAAAGCTTTTACTAAACATATTGTTGATGCTATGATGCAAGCTTTTGAACAAAAATTCGAATTAGAAGTTTCAATTCCTTGAAAATTGCATGATGAGTGGGAACCTACTATCAAAGTCAAGATTAAAAATTATGAATGTTTTGCTTTGTGTGACTTGGGTGCTAATGTTTCTACAATTCCGAAATCTTTATGTGATGTGCTTGGTTTTACCGATCTTGAAGATTGTTCTTTGAATTTGCACTTGGCGGATTCTACTATTAAAAAGCCTATGGTAAGAATTAATGATGTTCTTATTCTTGCAAATAGGAATTATGTGCCCATAGATTTTATTGTTCTTGATATTGATTGCAATCCGTCTTGTCCGGTTATTCTTGGTAGACCATTTTTATGCACTATCGGTGCCGTGATTGATATGAAAGAAGGCAATATTAAGTTCCAATTTTCTTTGAGGAAGGGTATGGAACACTTCCCTAGAACAAATAATTAGGCCACCTTATGAATCAATCATGAGGTCATCTTATGGATCTCGAACCAAAGATGACAAAACTTAGATCCTTGTTTTATGCCTAGCTAAGGGCGTAAAACTATAGCGCTTGTTGGGAGGCAACCCAATGAATAAAATTTATATTTGCTTTTTTGCTTTCTGTTCTTCAGTATTATCACAATTATGCTACTGTTATGATTGTGTTTTTGTGTTTTAATTAGTGTTTGTGCCAAGTAGAACCGATAGTATCTTCTTGGGTGATAGTTGTTTGATCTTGCTGAAAAACAAAAACTTTTGCACTCATGAAAACAATTCTTATTTTTTACCAGAGCGTGATTAAATGCAAATTCTTTTTGTAGAAGATTAATATACAAATTGCTCAGGTCGTTCTATTTTTTCAGAATTTTTTCAGTTCCGGAAGTTTTCAAAATAGTCAGATTGCTACAGACTGTTCTATTTTGACAGATTCTATTTTCTCTGCGTTGTGTGCCTA
Organism: Aegilops longissima; assembly: GCA_021605205.1. Lineage (NCBI taxonomy): Eukaryota > Viridiplantae > Streptophyta > Magnoliopsida > Poales > Poaceae > Aegilops > Aegilops longissima. The sequence goes on along the minus strand of CM038677.1, from coordinate 466,336,410 downwards.
TTTTGATGGCTCTATTGTTTTCTTTGATGAGTTTTTGCCATAGAAAAGTTGGAATACATTAGATATAATGCAAAAATAAAATATGAATTGGTTTGGTACAGTACTTATAGTAGTGATTTGCTTTCTTTTACTAACAGATCTCATGAAGGTTTTGTTGAGTTTTGTGTGATTGAAGTTTTCAAGTTTTGGGTTATCTTACGATGGATGTTGGAGTAATGGGCCACGGGTAGGCCAACCCGAAGCCCAGAACCTTTCAAGACATCGGGGCTAGCCGCGCCCCTCAAAGCACCATGACGAAGTGTCGCCTTCTGGAAGCCGGCTGGAGGAATAGCCGGCTGCCCGTAGACGGCCGAGTCCCGGAGGCGCGGCCAAGACAAGCCGACTCCTAGCTGACGGCTTCTAGAGAAGCCAGCCCCGAGGAGTCGGCCCGTGGCACCAACGAAGCCTGTGCCCTCTTCAAGAAAGACGAGACAGGGAATGGCTACAGTGTAGCCCATCCCCCCCATCCAGGGGCAGGCGTGGCTACAGTGCACCGTACCGATGGAGATCTCCGCCCGGTGCGGCACTGTTTGCACGCCATCCTTGACATCATCACAAACAGGCGGAGTCCTGCTCCCACGACGGCCTGTCGGTATGACCCAAGGACGACGGGCCCCACCAGTCAGCGAGAGCCCGGAAGACGGCAAGAGCCCCACCGGTCGGACCCGATGGAGGTCAGCCCCTAGCAGTCGGCCCGCCCCTTCATCGGGACCCACGCGCCATTAACTAGACGAGACACGGAGTGGCTACAGTAATCGCCCGCCAGGCGGCAGAGCTGTAGCCACAATCCCCTGACCAAGCCTGGGTCATTAGAGTCACGGCTACAGTGATCAGCAGCCGAGAAGACCCGAGAGCGGCAGGGACAGCCTGTCGGCCCCGTACCCAAACAGTCGGCGGGCCCCACCAGGCGGCGGGCCCCAGCAGTCGGCGGAGAAGCTAGTGGCCGAAGAGACTGACGGCCGGGCCCTACGCCCGACCGAATTACCATTTTACCCCTGGGGGGTAGGCTTATATAAACCCCCCAGGCACCCATGCAAAGGGTTCCCAACCTGTTAGAACTAGACCAACCCATAGAGAAAGGAGAGAGCGAGCTTTGCCTTCTCCCACCTCTAGCATACAGCTCAAGGAGCACCATTGTATTCACTTGTGCCTTAATGATCATGCGGAGACCCCGCAGAGCAGGACTAGGGGTGTTATCTCCTAGGAGAGCCCTGAACCTGGGTAAAGTACGCCGGCATTCGTGTCTACGCCTCATCCCGCTTCCAGGCACCGGCGACGTTCTACTCGCTCCCACCATGATAAGCCATCCATTGGCATATGTCGCACCCAAGCCCCGACAATGGATGAAGGAATAAAGGATAGAAGAGCCTAAGCTTGGGGATGCCCCGACATCCCAAGCTATTATCCAAAAATGAGCAACCAACTAAGCTTAGGGATGCCCCCGAGTGGCATCCCCTCTTTCTTCTAACGACCATCGGTATTTTACTCGAAGCTATATTTTTATTCGTCACATAACATGTGTTTTGCTTGGAGCGTCTTGTATGATATGAGTCTTTGCTTGTTTTATTTTGTGTTTTAAGTCTTGATCCCTTGCTGGACACACCTATTTGGGAGAGCCAAAATTATGTCATGACTTGTTAGAATTGCTCTCTATGCTTCACTTAAATTTTTATGAGCAATGGACTTGCTGTAGTGCTTCACTTATACCTTTTTTAGCATGGTGTGCTTAGTATTTTTGAAGAAATGCTCTCTTGCTTCACTTCGATTTATTTGAGAGTTAGTAACATTTTCAAGAAATTATCTTTTGCTTCACTTAAATTAATTTGAGAGAAAGAAAGAAATTTTATGCTCATGATATTCACTTATATTTGTTTGAGCTTATGAAAAGCAACAGATGAAAATTAGTCCCAAAGTGATAGATATCCAAGAAGGATATAATAAAAACTTTCATGAACATCACTGGACAAAATAAACTTGATTCTTAGTAATAGTTTTGAGATATGATGATGTGATATGTGAGTTATGTTGATGAGTAATTATGCTTTAGTAAGAATATTGGTGTTAAGATTTGTGATTTCCTATGCAAGTAAGAAAGTCAATAGTCATGCAATGAAATTATATACTACTTGTGGTGCATTATTCGGTGTTATTTATGCTTAATGCTTGGTTATGAGATTATTCGTTTCTCGGTTGGTCGCTTCTCAATCTTTTGCTAGCCTCCATTTTGCACTAAGTATGATCTCTACTTGTGCATCCAAAAACATTTAAAATAGTTTTGCTACATGAGTCCACTATATCTACCTATATGCAGTATTCTTTTGCCATTCTAAGAAAATTTGTATGTGCCATCTCTAATTTTCAAAATAAACTTCTCTTTTGTGTGTTTTGTGTCACTCGCGGAGCGGTGAGGGGTGGCTAATATTTTCCATGCTAGATGAGTTATTCTCAAGATGAGTTTTTATTCACTTGTCATTGCACGAGAGTAAGGCAAAGGTATTAGGGATTCCGAAATCAAAAATGAATTTACTTTATGTTGTCAAATAATAAATTCCTTGGAAAGTGTTGGTATGGAGGGCAACCATGGATACGGGTAGCCATGGAAAGTGAAAGTATGGTTGAAAAAGGAATAAACTTTATTTTCTGTTTGGGAACCGCCTATGATATATCTAGCATGGAAAGTGTTGGGAACTCCAAGTCATCTTCGTTGGTGGGATGGATACACCTCCCAAAATGTTTGTATCTCTAAGTTTTTCGCTTTGAGCTCTGGCACCTCTACAAATCCCTACTTCCCTCTGCGAAGGGCCTTTCTTTTACTTTATGCAATTTTTTTTTGAATTTGAATCTCCATCTTCTCTTACAAAAGCACCAACAAGGAGGCAATATGATCGTACTTAAGTACTGGGTGTAACTAATATGCGAGTGTGTTTCATGAATGGATCAATGGTTGAGCATGATGGGCTAGGGATAACTTATTTTAGCGTTGATATTTTGAAAGACATGGTTGCTTGTTAATATGCTTGAGTATTTAAATTATCATGTCAAAACTAGACTATTGCTTTGAAAAATATAAAAGTACAAATGTGCATGCTATAAAGAAAAGAAATATGATATGACATGTTAGGCAGCATTCCACATCAAAAATTCTGTTTTTATCACTTCCCTACTCGAGGAAGAGTAGGAGTTAAGCTTGAGGATGCTGATACATTTCCAACGTATCTATAATTTTTGCTTGTTCCATGCTGTTATATTATCAATCTTGGATGTTTTATAATCATTTTATAGTCATTTTATATCATTTTTTGGTACTAACCTATTGACATACTGCCAAGTGCCAGTTCTTGTTTTCTGCATGTTTTTTACATCGCATGAAATTAATATCAGACGGAGTCCAAACACAACGAAACTTTACGGAGATTTTTTTTGGACCGGAAGGAATGTAATGGGCCCTAGCTGCGCCTGGGGGTGCCTCGAGGAGGGCACAACCAACCAGGGCGAGCCAGGAGGCCCAGGTGCGCCCTGGTGGGTTGTGCCCACCTCGGGTGCCCCCCGGACCGCCTCTTTGCTCTATAAATACCCCAATATTCCCAAAACCCTAGGGGAGTCGACGAAATAATCATCCAGCCGCTGCAGAGTCCAGAACCACCAGATCCAATCTAGACACCATCTCGGATGGGGTTCACCACCTCCATTGGTGCCTCTCTGATGATGCGTGAGTAGTTCTTTGTAGACCTTAGGGTCCGTAGTTAGTAGCTAGATGGCTTCATCTCTCTCTCTCTGAATTCTAAATACAATGGTCTCTTGGAGATCCATATGATGTAACTCTTTTGCGATGTGTTTGTTGGGATCGATGAACTTTGAGTTTATGATCAGATCTATCTTTTTGTATCCATGAAAGTATTTGAGTTTCTTTGATCTCTTATATGCATGATTGCTTATAGCCTTGTATTTCTTCTCCGATATTTGGGTTTTGTTTGGCCAACTTGATCTATTTATCTTGCAATGGGAAGAGGTGCTTTGTAGTGGTTTCGAACTTACAGTGCTTGATCCCAGTGACAGGAAGGGAATCGACACGTATGTATCGTTGCTACTAAGGATAAAATGATGGGGTCTATCTCTACATAGATAGATCTTGTCTACATCATGTCATCGTTCTTATTGCATTACTCCGTGAACTTAATACACTAGATGCATGCTGGATAGCGGTCGATGTGTGGAGTAATAGTAGTAGATGGAGGCAGGAGTCGGTCTACTAATCTTGGAGGTGATGCCTATAGAATGATAATTGCCTATATATCATCATGAGTATTTGAAGTTCTATCAATTGCCCAACAGTAATTTTTTCACCCACCATTTGCTATTTTTCTCGAGAGAAGCCACTAGTGAAACCTACGGCCCCCGGGTCTCTTTCTCGTATATTTTCATTTGCGATCTACTTTTTCCTTGCATTTAGTTTCAGATCTATTATACCAAAAATACAAAAATACCTTGCTGCAATTTATTCTTATTTATTTTGTTTGGCGTTCGATCCATCAATTTACTACAAATTTATCTCACGTCCGTTTGCCTACTTGAGGGGTTGTACCCCGGAAGGGATTGACAACCCCTTCAACACGTCGGGTTGCGAGGATTTGTTATCTGTGTGCAGGGGTTGTTTACATTGTGTTGCTTGGTTCTCCTACTGGTTCGATAACCTTTGTTTCATATCTGAGGGAAATACTTACCGCCGCAGTGCTGCATCATCCCTTCCTCTTTGGGGAAATACTGACATAGCTTCAAGCGACATCAGGCGCCACGGCCCGTCGAGGCTGAGGCGCTCCCCGGCGACGCGATGGATGACGCCATGATGTGCGTCATCGCCAGGGTTGAGCAGACCCTTGGCACATAGCGCTTCAGCGCCACGGATCAAGAGAGGCATGTCAGCACTGAGAGGCTGCAGCTCGCCGCACAACATGATCGATGGAGCGCCGCAGAGCAAGCAAGGCGCGTCCGCGCCGGTAGGCCGCGGCACGCCACGCGGCGAGACCGTTGGAGCAGTGCAGAGCGAGAGGCGCGGTGCGCCGCACAGCAAGAGCGGATCCATCGGCACTTGCCTGCTGTCGACAGGGCATCGTAGCTGGGTACACGTCCCGTCAGTACCCCCATTCCTCGCCAGGAGTGGGAAGAGGCCCTCTGCGTCGTACTTGCACCAGAGGCCGGCCGCGCTGTACTTGCACCGGACGCCCGCCGCGCCGTTCGCATGGGTAGCGTCGTTCACCTTGTCCGTGGCCCGCTCGATGCCATCGCGCTGGTCGCTAGGCTCGACCGCCTCCTTGGCCCAGGTATCTACCTGGGCGCAGTAGAGGAACATGGCCGTCGCATCCTCGAGCTGGTGATCTCTGATGAAATAGCCAACTTGGAGCTCGAGATCGCGCTCCAGACGTACCGCGAGTGTCGTGGAATTGTCACGGCAGATGTCCTCTTGCAAGGACCTAGTCGTGGAGCCATCGCAACTAGGAAGCTTAAAGGGGTTAATCGAGACAAAGGACACAAGAGGTTTTATACTAGTTCGGCCCCTTATGATGAAGGTAAAGCCTACGTCTAGTTGGGTTGGTATTGCTTGAGGTTTCGATGGCCAGGGAGCGAGATACGCTCTGCCCGGTTCTCGATTGGTTGTTTCCTGCCCTAAGCCGCCAACAGGTCGTCCCCTTATATACACGGGTAGACGCCCTGTGGCCTTACAGAGTCCCGGACGGCTTATAAACAATGTCCGGCTCAGTGACTAGTCAAGTCTACCTTATGATACAAGTCATGCCATTATGGCGATTTACTACAACAGGCCTTAAGTCGCCTGTGGGCCTTAGGCCCCTTTGTTGAGACGCCATCTTCATGCTTGGACTTGGGCTTCTGTCTGGTAATCTCTTTACGTAACCCGGCCCCACCTGGGCGGCTTACACAAATAGTTATATCCCCAACATTAGGCCCCAGATTGATTTGAACCTGTTCATGTTAATCTTAAAATAACTTAAAGCATAAATCTTCAGTATTCTGACTACGCAAAGACTTTCTTTAACCCGCCGTGATGTCATTCTTTGGATCCGTGTTAACCCGTCATGACGTCATCTTTTCTTTTTACTCCACCGTATCTCCCAACGGATCTCTGTCTTTATTGTCCGTTCCGGAATTCGAGGCGTCGGGGCCGCTGGATAATAATTCTTATCTCCTCGTTTCCCACGCCGTCTCAGTTATGCCCTCCTTATAAATAGGCGCGACCTAGGTTTCATTTTCACCCTTCCAGTCGTCTTCTTCCTCTTGCCTCCTCTCAAGCTCCGCCGCCGCCGCCGTCAAGCTTCTCGTCTTCACCGACCCAGGCCGCCGCATCAACCTGAATCGGACCAGAAACACGTCGGCGAACCTCCGCCGCTCCTCCAGACCTGTAAGTTTCCTTTCCTTCCCTGCCTAGATCTGCATTAGATCTTCTCCGAGTTCGTCGTAGTTCATCACCATTAGAGCCATTTCCTTGTTAGTTTTTCCTCCTAAATACCACTTCCGATCGAGAATGATATAAAACAGCTGCGGTAGTTGTTTTCGCCCTTATCTTGGATACGAAGCAGATCTCTTTCTCTGTATGAAGGCCTTATTCAAGCCTATGAACGCATCTGCATCGGTTTTTAGGTCTAGGAAAACTTCTTATCAGAACAGCCCTTTGATCTCAAATCATAGCAGAAAATTATGAAACCTGTTTTTATCACCCGGAAGACTTCTTATGTTAAATGCCTTTAACATAACTGTCCAGGTATCCGGCTTAAACGTATTCCACTTGATCTGTGAACCTTGGCGCCTTCTCAGGTCTTTAAAACTTTTGAATTGTTGCTAACACTTGTGGCGGCTTAAATAATGTTGCTCAATTATACTTATGTCATTAGGCCCCTTTAAGCCGCTACCTTCAGTAATTTGGATATTTTCTTCCGGGTTAAAATTAAGCCGGAACTTCTTATTTTGTAATAGGCCAATCTGTTGTCATGGCGCCTAAGTCGACCAAAGCTCCTGTAACCTGCAACTGGGTCCCATCCACTTTCACCAAAAGCAAACTGGCTGATTTTGTGAAGTCTGGCCATTTGCCAAAGAAGGAAGTCATGTCTTATTACGTCCCTGACCCATCCGAAGAAAAGCCTCAACCCAAAGAACGGGAGGTAATAGTTTTATGGATCACATGAGCCGGGGATTTGCCCCTCCCGGCTCAAAGTTCTTCAGAGAAGTTTTAAATTTCTTTGACCTTAGACCTCAAGACATTGGACCCAATTCCGTGTCCAATCTTTGCAATTCCCAAGTATTCTGTGAGGTGTACCTGGGAGAGGAGCCAAGCCTGCTCTTATTCAGAGAACTGTTTTACTTGAACCGGCAGAATGAGCGCGCCAACAGGCCGAGTCTTGAACTTGGTGGTATCTCGATCCAGCGACGGAGAGACTGTCTATTTCCTTATGCTGAGCTGCCGAGTCACCCCAAATTTTGGAACCAGTCATGGTTCTCTTGTCGAGATACTTCTCCGGTGATGAGCCGCCTCGCCCGGCTTTCGCGCCTGCGACTTGAGTCCAACCACTACATTTGGCGGATAAAGCGACCGTTGTTGAGCGTCGCGCTCAACCCCACCATCAAGAAGATTAAAGCTCTTCTAGGAAATGGTTTAAACGGCATTGACTTGGTGCAGGTTCAGGTCACTTGTCGTATACTCCCATTAAGCCGCCGCTCCGCTTAATGTGCACCTATCTGCAAGCAAGTAAGCGACCCAATGCGCCATACGTTATGATGACTTACGGATGACGAGCAGATGCTACAACCCGATCCATCTTTGAAGGAGGGTCTGTTATCAACAATACCTTGGGTTACTTCCTTCTGCAAAAAGAACCCGACCCCTGCAGTAAGTTACCAATCTTAATAAATACTCTTTAATATGTTTACCTCCTTGTACTTATAATTCCTTATCTTTCTCACAGGCCAGTGATGATTTTTGGAAAGTCAAATATGACCACGAGGCCGCCCAACAAGCCAGAGCAGCCAAGAAAAATGAAAGGAAAAACGCCAAGACGGGGACTTCAAAAAAGAAGAAACCCAGCGCCTCTGAATTGCTCAAATTGGATGACTCTTCTTCAGATGATAAGAGGTAATCCCTTATTCTCTTTAACTCCTTTGTTACTATTTTATTGATATTTCTGCCTTTCAAGAAGACACGGGAAACAGCCAAGCTCATGGCGAAGAGGTAACTATAATTTCCTCCGACTCAGAGCCTTTGCCAAAGCACAAAACCCGGCGGGTGACCCGGAAAGTAAGATTTTCACATCCCTTAGCTTATCAAGATCCTCAATTTCTTTTGAAGCAACAACAGCTTGAGAACCGGAGGCAAACCCGGACAAGTAAGGATGTAGAGCTCTCTTCCGGCTTACCTGACGTAAGCAGGAAACGTTGAACTGAGGTCATCTCCGCTTTGCGTTCTGCTTATCCTTTGGCGGGTTTAATTCGTCAGCCTCTCAATTCATCTGACTCCAATTATCAGGATACCTCTCCTTCTTCTGGCGAGTCTATGCAATCCAACATGCTGGCCTTCAAAACTGCCCCTGGGTAATGTACCTTTGTTATCCTCATGCTTTGCATTACTCATATTTTGTACTCATCCCTTTGTTTTATTCACAGTGTGCAGGCAAAGCCTAGTAAGAGGGCAAAGAAGAATAAGCCGATTGAAGACCCGTAGCAACGGAGCGGAACCGGAACCATCGCCTCGATGCTTCTACTCATCAACCTCCTCTGAGCCGCCCATGAAATTCGACACCATCTTCCGACCCGCCTCAAGAAAGCACTCTTGATAACTCGATAAACCGAAATTCCTAGCCGGTCCGGACGGCTGAACGGAAGTTGAATACTTGAAAAGCCATTATGTTGAGCAGGCGTACTCGTTCTTGCCAGTGTACCGCTAAGGAAGAACTTGTCAAAAGCCGAAGACCAAACAGGACATCGCTGATTATACCCACTTAAGCATTGGCGATATAGTCTCGGCTATCTGAATCAAGTGCATAACAGCCGCGACACGGAAATTGACATGGTGAAACAGATCTGAGATAAATCGAGGTATAACTTATATCACTTCTCCGAATCTTACTTATCAGTACCAGCCCCCAAGTCATCGCTTATAGGTAAATATGCGTAGACTTAGATATCGACTTCTTGATAGCTCACCGGTTTACAAGAAAGTATATTAACCGGCTGTAATATAGCAACTTTTAAAGAAGCGATACACATTACCCCCAAGTGTCAAGTATTTTTACTTGTAAAATGCTTGAGACTTTAATATGCATAATCGACATTATAAAGTAAAATTTTCTTCACATACATTAGCCCCCAAGTGTCAAGGGTCTTTACTTGTAAAGTGCTTGAGACTTTAATAATACCTACCATAACCTTACTTGTAACTCGGCGTTATTGCAGGTCTCCACAGTTAATTGAATTACAGATTGCTGACACGAAGACCGGTGGCCCAAGACCTTGAGATTCAAAAGCCGACTCCAAATTCGCCTCAAAGATCTCTCGAGCAAGAGAAGTTGAAGAAGGATTTTGACGCGGAGAAGAAGGCCTGGGCGGATGAAAAATCTTCACTGGTGACCCGGGTCGAGACAGCAGAAGCAACTCTTGCCGAAGCAACTGCCGAATTGTCCGGCTTAAAGCACCAGATATCCCAAATGGTCTCAGCAATTTTCGGTAAGTTACTATGTGTAACTTTTGAACATCACCATGATTCATTTGATAACTGTTTCAGATATGATCTCCGGCTTAATCTTATATGCATAAATGCAGGTCCCAGGAGTACCAACCTGAAGCAAAATATGCTGATCAAGCTTAAGGTGGTGTACACTCTAGTGGAACAGCTGTACACCGGGTCACAACGTGCTTTATCCGTTGTGGCTTTATAAAATGATACTCCTTATCTCCTGCAGGATGTGCTCAAACGGCTTGCCGTGTTACCTCAACGGATTCAGGAGTTAAGGCGAGCATCTGGTAGAGCCGGGGCCATAGCCGCCTTAAGCCGAGCCAAAGCGTTGGCTCCAGAGCTAGACTTAGGCGATGTTGCTCTTGGATATCCTAGCTTAAAGGAGGACGGCTCTGCATTCAATGAATCAGACTTCACCACCTGTGTGAGAGTCGTACGTCATGTGGCCACCATCATCGGCAATGATATTGATCTTACAAAGTACCAGCCGGGTTATGACAATGAAAACCGGAGGATTCCAAGGTTGGAAAAAGCGGTAGGCGTAAGCGAGGCGGTTGGCCTTCGCCTAGTGCTTAGGCGGTGCCTAAGCGCCCTAGGCGCGACCTAGGCGGTAATATAGTTTTTACTCGTAGTGTATTTGTGACTATTATATGGATGTTGATTTTAGTTTAGGGCATATAAATAAGTTAATTATTGTCTAGTGCCATTGGATATAAACCCGTTTGGCATATCAGTGCAGTATGTGGCATGATTTCTTGCTTGAGTAGGCAATTCCTTGCTTGCCCTGCCTAGACCTCCATTTATGCCCTAGGCGAGGCGTTTGGCCATTGCCTAGTGCCTAGGCGTGCCTAAGTGCCTCCTAGGCACTGCCTTTTCCAACAGAGATTCCAACTCCGCATTATGATGATGTCAGCCTGATCCCTCCAACTCGTAAGCATACCTTTGCTCCTGAAGTTGACCCAGCCAGTTTAATAGATGATGAAGCTGAATTTGAAGCCTTAAGCGGCATTGACTGGACCTCGTCAACCTTCCAGGACAAAGCAGCAGACGAAGAGGCAGAGAAGGATAACCCGGAGTCGTCAAGTCCACCAAAGGAGTAACCCTCCTGGCACTAAGTCTTTGAAAAAATAATGCCTCGTTATTCAGACTCGGGGAGTCTTGTAATAGGGTAGAAACACTTCTTAACTCTGTCATGCCTTCGCGCATGTTTGTGGTGCTTAACAATGTCTCAAGCCGCTATTGTTGTGCACTGCCGGCTTGCTTGAATTGCTTCTTAACATCCAAAAGCCTTTTGCTTTACCCTGTGTATAAAAACAAAAAATTCCTTTGGCATCTCACCACATCTGGGGTCATGTAAAATAATATTAACCCGGAGTAGGAACCAAAACATCATAAGTATCAGCCAGTTTAAGGTGTACATTACCGGCTTACCTGTTATAACGCCCTCGATGCGGCTATATCTCCCACGTGTCGAAGCACGACTTAGAGGCATAACCGCATTGAAAGCAATGTCGCAAGTGAGGTAATCTTCACACAACCCATGTAATACATAAGGGAAAAAGATACATAGTTGGCTTACAATCGCCACTTCACACAATACATGAGTAAAACATTACATCATACAGATACAATCAAGGTCCGACTACGGAACCAAAGTAGAAGAAGACTACCCCAAATGCTACACAGATCCCGATCGTCCCAACTGGCTCCACTCTTGATCAACTGAAACGAAACAATACAAAGAACAAGATCTTCATCGAGCTCCTCCTTGAGCTCGGGTGCATCACCCGCACGGTCTCATCGGCACCGCAAACTGGTTTTGAAGTATCGTGAGTCACGGGGACTCAGCAATCTCACACCCGCGAGATCATGACTATTTAAGCTTAAAGGTAGGACAGGGTAGTGAGGTGGAGCTGCAGCAAGCGACTAGCATATATGGTGGCTAACATACGCAAAAGAGAGCGAGAAGAGGAGGCAAAGCACGGTCGAACAACTATGATCAAGAAGTGATCCTGAAACTACTTACGTCAAGCATAACTCCAACACCGTGTTCACTTCCGGACTCCGCGAGAAGAGACCATCACGGTTACACACGCCGTTGGTGTATTTTAATTAAGATCAACTTCGGGTTTTCTACAACGGACATTAACAAATTCCCATCTGCCACATAACCGCTGGCACGGCTTTGAAAGTTCAAACCTGCAGGGTGTCCCAACTTAGCCCATGATAAGCTCTCGCGATCAACGAAGAATAGACCTTCTCCCGGAAGCCCGATCAGTCTCGGAATCCGGCTACAAGACATTTCACAGCAATAAAACAAGTCCAGCCAAGACCTCGGCGTGCCGACACCACGATAGTAGCCGCAGTATCTCGTCTCGAGCCACGACCGGATGAGCGAGACGTCTGACAACCGACGATACCCCAAGTTGCCTCGAGGCGGCACCGTAAGTGGCTCTAGTTTGGACCAACACTTAGACAAGCATTGGCCCGGGGTAAATAAAGATGACCCTCGGGATCGCGACTCCCAAGGGAAAAAGGCTAGGTGAGGCAAAAGTAAAACCAATGTTGGGCCTTCTTTGGAAAAGTCTTATTCAAAGTGAACTGTCAAGGGGTCCCATAAATCACCCGACCGCGTTAGGGACGCAAAATCCGGGAACATAACACCGATATGACGGAAACTAGGGCGGCAAGAGTGGAACAAAACACCGGGCATAAGGCCGAGCCTTCCACCCTTTACCAAGTATATAGATGCATTAATTAAATAAGATATATTGTGATATCCCAACAAGTAAACATGTTCCAACAAGGAACAACATCTCCATGTTCAACAAGGAACAAACTTCAACTTCACCGCAACTAACAACGCTATAAGAGGGCTGAGCAAAGCGGTAACATAGCCAAACAACGGTTTGCTAGGAAAGGATGGTTAGAGGTTTGACATGGCAATGTGGGTGGCATGATATAGCAAGTGGTAGGCATCGTAGCATAGGCATAGCAAAAGAGCGAGCATCTAGCAAGCAAAGATAGAAGTGATTTCGAGGGTATGGTCATCTTGCACGAAATCCGCAAGGAAGAAGAACGAGTCCATGAAGAAGAACGAACGGAAGTAGTCGAAGCGAATCCTCACAATCGCAACATTACCGAACCGAGAAGCAACACGGAAAGAAACAAACAACATGATAAATGCACAAGCATAAACATGGCATGATGCACAATCAAGTATGATGCATGTCCGGTTTAAATATGCATGGCATGGCAATATGCACAAACAAAACTACAAGTTAAATGGAGCCCAATATGCAACGAGTTGCATATTGATGAACACCACAACACTTATTTAGTTCTCTCCGATTAGGTACTCAACAATATTAAATGTTATTAAACATGGCAAGAGGTGGAGCATAATTAAACTAGCTATTTAGGCAAGTTTAAATGAGGCGGAAATAAGAAACAACAATTAGGAAAATCCTCATGAGCAATATTTTAGATTCGGTACTGATCTGCCCTAAACACAATTTTAGAGTTGTTAAACAGCAACATAAAGTGGACCATGTTAATCTAGGCATTTTTCCACCCCATGTACATATAAAGAACATTTAATTCGAGAGTTACGGTTATTTAGTTATGAATTAAATCATTTTAGCATGGCATATTAGCAAATTTAAATAAACAGCAAGCTAAACATTTTAACATGGGATGAAAGTGGCATATTATTAATCTACACAATATTCTGAGCATGTTACATATATAAATTATTTTAATCCGATGCACGGTTGATGAGTTATTAAATGCATGAAGTCTAAGGGGTTTTCTGCAAATCTGTAATTCCCTGGATAAATAGACAAATCGCAGACGGAAAGAAAAAAAAAATAGCAACGGGCCAGATCTGCTGGGTGCTGGGCTGGGGTCTCACCATGGGCTCTTGGCCCGGCTCGGTGGGAAGGAGGCCAGGCAGAGGGGCGGCGCTGGGCCTGGCTGGTTTCGGCTGGGCTTTGGGCTGGGCCGGCCCGTGAGGCCCACGCGTGGAGGGGCGCTGGCTGAGATCGCCGTCCTCCTCTGCTCGGCTGCAGAGGCAGGAACGGGCGGCAGGGACGAGGGAAGCCGACGGCGGGCGAGGATGGCGGAGGAGGCTAGATCCGGTGAGGAAGGCGGATCCAGGCGTCGGTTCCGTTCAGTGGCCATGGCGGGCGGCGGGGAAGCCTCGGGCGGCGACGAAGGCTGAGCACCACGGCGGCGGCGGGGTTCTGCAGGGAGCGAGAAGAGGTGAGGCAGGCAAGAGAAAGAGGGGAAGGAGAGGGCGCGAGGCGGAGCTGGCCTGGGGAGTCGCCGGCAGAGGCTCCGGTGGCCGGCGATGTAGGCAGCGGCGCAGAGGAGCTCGGGATCGGGCTCCTTCCGATCCAGACGAGCGAGGAAGGGAGCTCGGGGCTGCGGGCTCGCGCTGGGAGCGGCGGCGCGAGATCCGGGCCTGCGTGGCCGGATCTGGCTTCGCGGGGCCAGGGCGAGGAGGGGGCTGAGGCGACGTGGCGCTCACCCCGGTGGGTGGAGGCGATGGTGGGTGGCAGCTGGCCACTAGGGCGCCGCCATGTGGCGAGGATGAGGTGGAGGCGCCCGGTTGGAGGGGAAGGCAGGCGGGCTGTGGAGGGAGGTTGGTGGCGCGGCCCTCGAGGGGGGGGCTTGGCTGCCAAAAATGGAAGGAGGGTGTCCATATAGGTAGGGCTAGGGTTTGAGGGGTTAGGAGGGGGTTTCGGGACCCTCGGATCGCGATCGAGCGGCTCCGGACAGAGGGGAAACTAGGTGGACTGCAGGTGGGCTGTGATGAGAGGGTCTGGACTGAGGGGAGAGAATAGAAATGCAGCCCGGCAACTGTTTCCGGAGACCGAAAACGTCCGACAAAGGTACCGGCAATGGTACCGCTATGTTTAACGGTTGGGCTATCAAACGGACTCCGAATGCGACGAAACTTGGGAGGCGGCCTGTCTACACTATAATAAGACCGCATGACAAGTTGCAACCCATTCCGAGAACATTTTTATGCCACTAATAAAATAATATTTTGGAGGTGCATGGCGCTGCGTGAAAGTGTATCCGGACTCGGAGCGGACAACGGAGAGAACCGGCGGAACCGAGCGGATGCAAGTTTTGAAAAACATGCGGATGAAATGCAGATGATGCCATGAGATGAGATGCATAACAAAAACAAAATGCAAAACAATGACAAAACCCAACCACGAAGGAAATAATAAATCACATCTCCGGAAAGGGCAAGAGTCGGAGTTACTGAATATGGAAAGTTGTATCCGGGTGTTACAACACTCCACCACTACGAGAGGATCTCGCCCCGAGATCTAGGATGGCACCGAGGGAAAAGGAAGAGGAAGATGAGAGGTAAACCAAGTTGCTTCTTTGACAAACGAGTGAAACCATGAACCTTGAGAGGTTGAGCAAAATGAAAGAAAGAACACAACGAAGATGACCAAGGTTGAAAACAATCCGTTAGAAAAGAGGAAGGAGGAACATTATGATAACTTGAAGGTTGAAAAGGCATGAATCAAGAGTTTAATGGACAAGATAGAATTCGAAACCACTCCGTTTAAAACAAGATGAGAGAGGAAGAATTTGGGCAGCACTCCGATTGAACATGGAAGGAATATAACATGAACTTGAGAAGATGGGATGATACTTGATGAAATCAACAACATACTGCCTCCGGAACTATCGAAAGAATGGCACAAGGGGTTAGAAAGATTTCAGACAGCTCCCCGGTTGAGGAAGCAGGCAAAACTTGATAAAATGAGAGAACTCGAATGAAAACACAACACTCCGGTTAAATGCATAAGCAAGAAAAGAACATGATCTTGACAAAAGAAGATGATGGGTCGAAGAGTGCAACATCACAATGCCTCCGGAAGAAAAATTGAAGATAGGTCGTTGGAATAAAGGAATGGAGAAGAAAATGACAACTTCTGCCACAAATGAACTTGGAAAAGCACCCTTGCAAAGAAGAATTGAACGGAGTTGTTGGAAAACCAACAACGAAATGAAAAAGCTTGTAGTGGGCTTATGGAAACATCTCCACATTATGAGGTGAGCTTATGCCACCAACGGAAACAAACGATTGGATTGATATCAACAAGGAGACGAGAAACTTGTTTCACCGAGAGGACAAATGAAGAACTTGGGTCATTAATAAGCACCATAAATAGC
This sequence comes from Aegilops longissima, assembly GCA_021605205.1. Taxonomy (NCBI): domain Eukaryota; kingdom Viridiplantae; phylum Streptophyta; class Magnoliopsida; order Poales; family Poaceae; genus Aegilops; species Aegilops longissima. Next base: position 466,320,434 of record CM038677.1, on the reverse strand, counting down.
AACAATCCTTAGGGAAAGCTTTAGGTGAAATATAGCCCAAGATAAGTCCAATGAAGAGATTGATGGATTTAAAATACCTCATTCTTGACAACATGTGAATCATGAAACACGAACTCAAATTGTCGAGAATGACATAACACCACCTCAAAAGATAATGATAGAAAGAATTGCACTTCGTAATGCAAGAAGAAGAATACTTGAACGCCTCAAAACAAAACATGTGTTGGAACCATGTTTATTTTGAAGTATGGCTTGGCGGATCATAGCTTCGAGAGGAATCTTGAAGAACAATTAATAATTAAAAGAATCCTTGACGAACCATCATGTAGAGCCTCCATGAAGAACTCCGGTAAACAAAAGGATGATAAAAGAAAGAGAAGTTGACAACACAAGGTGAAGCCTTGCAGTGATTTAGATGAAGCTTTGAAATGATATAACCGAGAAAAGTTGGAACTCTAGGAAAAGAAAAGATGAACAACTGAAATCAAGAATTTTGATGAACCTCCGGAATAAGGAATCAATCACTTGGATGAAACAAGAACAAGAATTATGTTATGCGTATCCTTCACCAATTTAGATTGATGACAAGCAACGGATTTGGCATACTACTTATTCCCGTAGAAAAGATTAAGATAGATATGGCGCAAACTTGAGAAGGTCTTCAACGAACCACCGGTAGGATTGGAAAGAACGAATGAGTCTATATGATAACGAAGGAAGAGAACTCTTGAACAAACCACCATAATAAATGAGAATGAGCGTAGCAAAGGCACAATTCACGGGAAGAATTGTAAAAGCGAATAAGGATGCTTGACAAAATTTAGATACATTAGAGCGAAGAGATCATGAACTGATTAGAGGATATTTGACGATGCACGGTGAGATTTGGAAAACCAGAGTTGAACGCTTGAATGAATAATTCGAGATGATGGGCTCAAGAATCAAACTGAAAAGACTCCTAAAATGCTCGGGTGGGTTAAAAGAATTCTCACAATCAAAACAATTATGAGGATGGCACGAAGCTAGAACCATGAATCTTGAAGAGAATGGACCAAGATTTAGGAGAAATCCTTCTTCGGTCTTCACATGCTAAGAATGACGAGGAGAAACAACACCAAATTATTGAGATACTCCGGAGAATGAAAAGCAAAGATGTTGAACCAACAATGAAAATAATTTGAAAGATCTTGGAGAAGGCATGTGACTGATGAAAATTCATTCTTACGTCAAACTTTGCAATGAATTTGAGAATAACTCCGGGAGAATTAGAAGAGTCAGGTAAGATCCTGGGAAAAGACCTGTGGGTTAGGGCCCATTAAAAGAAAAACACCGTTGAACAATTTTGAAGAGAGATTGCACCGGTTGAATTAAATAGCTTGAATGAGATAGCATCCTCAAAAGAACTTGAGTGAATTGAGAATGGAAACTAGAATCTTCTGAGATATCTTCAACACTCCGGAACAATTGAATAGCGAGACGTGGATGATTAAGAGATGCACCGACATGAGAAAGCATTTGAAATGATGAAAAAAATACGATCAACACTGAAAACTTGAGTTAAATCCACCGGAGAAGAAAATTAGAATGGAACAATGATAAGGTTAAAGCTTTCTTAGCGTCTTCATGAGAAATCACCGGATAAAACATTAAAGGAAAAGAATGAAGAAACTTCACTCAATAAAATGGATACTTGATTAAGAAATCTGAGTCCTTGAAGAAAAAGGGTGGAGGGCGGAAATCAAAACAACTTGGGTCGGATGAAACGAACACCGTTGAGAAAAAGCTTAGAATTGATCTTGCGAATGTTGGAATGATCGGATTCACTTGAAGAGAACGCACGGTTGGAAAAGAATTAACATGACAAGCTCAGTGATCAAGAAGGATTAGTATTCACATAGAAATATGAGAACACCATTTAGAATAAGGTATGGAATCAACACTTGACTTCGAAGCAACTCGAATACCACAAAACAAAACAAAAACAAAGGATTGGCTTCAAGAATGAGCCGGAACAAACACATGATAGAGATTTCACCCAAAGTGTTCGTGGTGGGGCCCACACGGACACGACGTATAGCGGACGTCACGAATGACAAACAAGACGTCCCCGAATCAGCATAGCCAAGGATTCTTTAAGACGTCTCGCGACCACTATAAATCGACCGTGAATGGGCGGACCACTAAACTTTGAACCCCAATCTCAAATCATACATCTGTCGGAAAGAAATCATGTAAGCTACTAGAATTCCCACCTATAAACTCCCGAAACTTTCTGGTTATGCAATCGGTGTTGGGGATACAGGGACACAAAATATATCACCCAAACTAACAATACCTAGATCCATTTGTATCCATCCTTCAACACATAACCAAGAAACCTCGAAATCGTGTACCTCGACCTTGAAAAACATCCGTTATACAAGTCATGGCAATACTCCAAGACTTTTCACAAGATCTTGGGCTATCGGGGTTATCTCACCAACAACTGCACAAAAGAGATTTCGATGTCGGCAAAACTCGTATTCGAATCTGCAACGATAAAATTGTGACGACAACACCTCGGAGCTCAACTCCGGGACACCGCCACAACCCCTAAATGTCGAGGCACCAAGAACAATGTTCTCGTCACAAAACCATCGAACGATTCCAAGATACCAGCGTGATCCTAAAATTTTTTAGTGAAATTTGAGGAGAGAAAAGTCAAAACTCTCGTCGGGATACCTCACCGAGCGACGAAGGACCGAGGAGTAAAAAGAATCCTACTCTCCGATATATATAATCCTAAGACTCAAAACATTTTCCGTTCTAGACTCAACAACGCCAGCAAACAATCAAGTAGGGGCTCCTAAGTCGGGGAAGGCTCTGATTACCAACTTATAACGCCCTCGATGCAGCTATATCTCCCACGTGTCGAAGCACGACTTAGAGGCATAACCGCATTGAAAGCAATGTCGCAAGTGAGGTAATCTTCACACAACCCATGTAATACATAAGGGAAAAAGATACATAGTTGGCTTACAATCGCCACTTCACACAATACATGAGTAAAACATTACATCATACAGATACAATCAAGGTCCGACTACGGAACCAAAGTAGAAGAAGACTACCCCAAATGCTACAGATCCCCGATCGTCCCAACTGGGCTCCACTACTGATCAACTGAAACGAAACAACACAAAGAACAAGATCTTCATCGAGCTCCTCCTTGAGCTCGGGTGCATCACCTGCACGGTCTCATCGGCACCTGCAAACTGGTTTTGGAAGTATCTGTGAGTCACGGGGACTCAGCAATCTCACACCCGCGAGATCAAGACTATTTAAGCTTAAAGGTAGGACAGGGTAGTGAGGTGGAGCTGCAGCAAGCGACTAGCATATATGGTGGCTAACATACGCAAAAGAGAGCGAGAAGAGGAGGCAAAGCACGGTCGAACAACTATGATCAAGAAGTGATCCTGAAACTACTTACGTCAAGCATAACTCCAACACCGTGTTCACTTCCGGACTCACCGAGAAGAGACCATCACGGTTACACACGCTTGTTGGTGTATTTTAATTAAGATCAACCGGGTTTTCTACAACGGACATTAACAAATTCCCATCTGCCACATAACGCAGGCACGGCTTTGAAAGTTCAAACCCTGCAGGGTGTCCCAACTTAGCCCATGATAAGCTCTCGCGATCAACGAAGAATAGACCTTCTCCCGGGAAGCCCGATCAGTCTCGGAATCCGGCTACAAGACATTTCACAGCAATAAAACAAGTCCAGCAAGACCTCCGGCGTGCGACACCTCGATAGTAGCCGAGCGTATCTCGTCTCGAGCCACGACCGGATGAGCAGTACGACGGCAACCGAGCGATACCCCAAGTTGCCTCGGGCGGCACCGCAAGTGGCTCTAGTTTGGACCAACACTTAGACAAGCATTGGCCGGGGGTAAATAAAGATGACCCTCGGGATGCGCGACTCCCAAGGGAAAAAGGCTAGGTGAGGCAAAAGTAAAACCAATGTTGGGCCTCGCTGGAAAAGTCTTATTCAAAGTGAACTGTCAAGGGGGTCCCATAAATCACCCGACCGCGTTAGGGACGCAAAATCCGGGAACATAACACCGATATGACGGAAACTAGGGCGGCAAGATTGGAACAAAACACCAGGCATAAGGCCGAGCCTTCCACCCTTTACCAAGTATATAGATGCATTAATTAAATAAGATATATTGTGATAGCCCAACAAGTAAACATGTTCCAACAAGGAACAACATCTCCATGTTCCAACAAGGAACAAACTTCAACTTCACCGCAACTAACAACGCTATAAGAGGGCTGAGCAAAGCGGTAACATAGCCAAACAACGGTTTGCTAGGAAAGGATGGTTAGAGGTTTGACATGGCAATGTGGGTGGCATGATATAGCAAGTGGTAGGCATCGTAGCATAGGCATAGCAAAAGAGCGAGCATCTAGCAAGCAAAGATAGAAGTGATTTCGAGGGTATGGTCATCTTGCGAAATCCGCAAGGAAGAAGAACGAGTCCATGAAGAAGAACGAACGGAAGTAGTCGAACGAATCCTCACAATCGCAACATTACCGGAACCGAGAAGCAACACCGGAAAGAAACAAACAACATGATAAATGCACAAGCATAAACATGGCATGATGCACAATCAAGTATGATGCATGTCCGTTTAAATATGCATGGCATGGCAATATGCACAAACAAAACTACAAGTTAATGGAGCTCAATATGCAACGAGTTGCATATTGACGGAACACCACAACACTTATTTAGTTCTCTCCCGATTAGGTACTCAACAATATTAAATGTTATTAAACATGGCAAGAGGTGGAGCATAATTAAACTAGCTATTTAGGCAAGTTTAAATGAGGCCGGAAATAAGAAACAACAATTCCGGAAAATCCTCATGAGCAATATTTTAGATTCGGTACTGATCTGCCCTAAACACAATTTTAGAGTTGTTAAACAGCAACATAAAGTGGACCATGTTAATCTAGGCATTTTTCCACCCCATGTACATATAAAGAACATTTAATTCCGAGTTACGGTTATTTAGTTATGAATTAAATCATTTTAGCATGGCATATTAGCAAATTTAAATAAACAGCAAGCTAAACATTTTAACATGGGATGAAAGTGGCATATTATTAATCTACACAATATTCTGAGCATGTTACATATATAAATTATTTTAATCCGATGCACGGTTGATGAGTTATTAAATGCATGAAGTCTAAGGGGTTTTCTGCAAATCTGTAATTCCCTGGATAAATAGACAAATCGCAGACGGAAAGAAAAAAATAGCAACGGGCCAGATCTGCGCTGGTGTCTTTGGGCTGGGGTCTCACCATGGGCTCTTGGCCCGGCTCGGTGGGAAGGAGGCCAGCGGAGGGGTGGCTGGGCTGGCTGGTTTCGGGCTGGGCTCTGGGCCGGCTTCGGCCGTGAGGCCCACGCGGGAGGGGCGCGCTGGAGATCGCCGTCCTCCTCTGCTCGCTGCAGAGGCAGGAACGGGCGCGGCGGGACGAGGGAAGCCGACGGCGGGGCGAGGGATGGCCGGAGGAGGCCAGATCCGGTGAGGGAAGGCCGGATCCGGGCGTCAGGGTTCCGTTCCCGGCGGCGGCGGCGGCAGGGAAGCCTCGGGCGGCGACGAAGGCTGAGCACCACGGCGGCGGCGGGGTTCCTGCAGGGAGCGAGAAGAGGTGAGGCAGGCAAGAGAAAGAGGGGAAGGAGAGGGCGCGAGGCGGAGCTGGCCTGGGGAGTCGCCGGCAGAGGCTCCGGTGGCCGGCGATGTAGGCAGCGGCGCAGAGGAGCTCGGGATCGGGCTCCTTCCGATCCAGACGAGCGAGGAAGGGAGCTCGGGGCTGCGGGCTCACGCGCGGGGAGCGGCGGCGCGAGATCCGGCCTCTGTGGGCGGATCTGGGCTTCAGCGGGCCAAGGCGAGGAGGGGCTGAGGGGCGACGTGGCGCCACCCAGTGGGTGGAGGCGATGGCTGGTGGCGGCTGGCCACTAGGGCGCCGCCATGTGGCAGGGATGAGGTGGAGGCGCGCCGGATTTGGAGGGGGAAGACGGCGGCGCTGTGGAGGGAGGTTGGTGGCGCGGCCCTCGAGGAGGGGGGCTTGGCTGCCAAAAATGGAAGGAGGGGTGTCCATATATAGGTAGGGCTAGGGTTTGAGGGGTTAGGAGGGGGTTTCGGGACCCTCGGATCGTGATCGAGCGGCTCCGGACATAGGGGAAACTAGGTGGACTGCAGGTGGGCTGTGATGAGAGGGTCTGGACTGAGGGGAGAGAATAGAAATGCAGCCCGGCAACTGTTTCCGGAGACCGAAAACGTCCGACAAAGGTACCGGCAATGGTACCGCTATGTTTAACGGTTGGGCTATCAAACGGACTCCGAATGCGACGAAACTTGGCAGGCGGCCTGTCTACACTATAATAAGACCGCATGACAAGTTGCAACCCATTCCGAGAACATTTTTATGCCACTAATAAAATAATATTTCGGAGGTGCCGCGGGCGCGTGCGAGTGTATCCGGACTCGGAACGGACAACGGAGAGAACCGGCGGAACCCGAACGGATGCAAGTTTTGAAAAACATGCGGATGAAATGCAGATGATGCCATGAGATGAGATGCATAACAAAAACAAAATGCAAAACAACAGACAAAACCCAACCACGAAGGAAATAATAAATCACATCTCCGGAAAGGGCAAGAGTCGGAGTTACGAATATGGAAAGTTGTATCCGGGGTGTTACACCTGTTCCCAAAAACAGACAGTTACACTTAACTTCTGAAAATTGGCACATATAATGTTTACCTGGCCCTTAATATTATTCACTCTTATAGAATAAGGTAAACCTAATTTTCAAAGGCCTCTCGATTGAATCGATCGGTAGAACCGTTCCAAAGGGGTTAAGCTAAGATTCGGATACGATCATATAGCCCCCAATGGCTTTGGCGATGCCGATCAAGTGGGTATCGACAACTATGTTCTCTTTGGTTCGAATACGACCTATGTTTGAACAGGAAGCCCCCAAGTGACCATGAGAGTTGTTTAATGACGCTGATTCGAATACGATCCATGTCAGACCCAAAGAGGTTAAGCTATGATTCAAATATGATCAAGAAGCCCCCAAGTGGGGTTGGCAGTGTGCCAATCAATTGGGTATTGACAGCTATGTTCTCTTTGGTTCGAATCGACCTATGTTTGAACAGAAGCCCCAAGTGACCATGGCTTGATTCAGATATGATCATAAGCGGACCAAAGGAAAACGGATTCAGATATGATCCGCTCCCTGTTAGTCGTTTCCACCACCTAGTAAAGAAGACACATAAACCTTGTAGGATGGAAAGGAAAGAGGTCCTGCTTTATTGCTTTATATAATATATACATTGCTAAAATAGAAAAAAGAAATATACTCAAAGCCGGTGGCTTAAGTATAATAGGGCGGAGATGCGCTATGTTCCACGGCCGTGGTCTCTTCCTCCGACTTACGTGAGTCTTTGTGCTCTCGAACATCAATGAGGTAATATGACCCATTGTTGAGATTCTTCTTGACCACGAAAGGTCCTTCCCAAGGAGGGACAGCTTGTGCATATCGATTGATCTGGATGAGCAGAGCACTAAATCGCCTTCTGGAAAGTTACGCTTCTAACCCGGCGGCTATGATAACGGCGCAGGTCTTCTTGGTAAATCGCCGAGCGGGCTATTGCCAAGTCTCGCTCTTCATCCAACAAGTCAAGTGCATCTGACGAGCTTTTCATTATCAGCCTCAACATAAGCCGCCACCGGGGTGAATCATGTCGGATGTCGGTTGGCGAGAACCGCCTCTGCTCCGTACACCATGAAGAAAGGTGTATAACCGAGAGACCTGTTAGGCGTTGTGTTGATGCTCCATAGCACGTAGGGTAACTCCTCCACCCAACAACCCGGAGTTCGCTATAAGGGAACTAAGAGCCGGGTTTGATACCTTTCAAGATCTCTTGATTAGCTCTTTTCTGCTGACCATTAGATCGGGGTGAGCAACAACCAAACATCAAGCGGATGTGCTCTTGTTGATGAGAACTCTTCCATGGCACCCTTGGAGAGATTAGTACCATTATCGGTTATAATGTGCGGAAAACCAAAGTGAAAGATCACCTTTTTGATAAACTGAACCGCCATGGCTGCATCACACTTACTGACCGGCTCTGCTTCAACCCACTTGGTGAATTTATCCACTGCCACCAACAGGTGTGTCTTCTTATCTTTAGACCTTTTGAAAGGTCCAACCATATCAAGCCCCCAGACTACAAACGGCCAAGTAATCGGAATCATCCTCAATTCTTGAGCTGGCACATGAGCTCGTCGTGAGAATTTTTGACATCCGTCACATTTGCTGACCAGATCCTCCGCATCAGCATGAGCCGTCAGCCAATAAAAACCATGACGAAAAGCCTTGGCTACCAGAGACTTTGAACCGGCATGATGACCGCAATCACCTTCATGAATCTCACGAAGTATCTCCTGACCCTCCGTAGGTGATACACAACGTTGAAATGCCCCAGTGACGCTGCGGTGATGCAACTCGCCATGAACAATCGTCATGGATTTGGACCGCCTGATGATTTGTCTTGCCAAGGTCTCGTCCTCAGGCAACTCTCCCCGGGTCATATAGGCTAAGTATGGAACCGTCCAGTCCGGGATGGCATGGAGAGCCGCCACCAGCTGTGCCTCCGGGTCTGGCACTGCAAGCTCTTCCTCTGTAGGCACTCTGACAGAAGGGTTATGCAAAATGTCAAGAAAAGTATTAGGCGGCACCGGCTTACACTGAGACCCCAGCCGGCTTAAAGCATCCGCCGCCTCATTCTTCCTTCGATCAATGTGCTCTACTTGATAACCTTTGAAGTGCCCAGCCACCGCATCAACTTCACGACGATAAGCCGCCATAAGGGGATCCTTAGAATCCCACGTGCCTGACACCTGTTGAGCGGCGAGGTCTGAATTGCCCAGGCATCTTACCCGGCTCAAATTCATCTCTTTGGCCATCCGGAGGCCATGGAGTAAAGCCTCGTATTCAGCTGCATTGTTAGTACAGGGAAACATAAGCCGGAGCACATAACAAAATTTGTCACCTCGGGGAAGTTAAACGACTCGACCTCCGATCCTTCAACTGCTGGACCCATCAAGTGAATAGTCCAATATGTGTTATCCGCTTCTCCTCCGTGCTCGCAACTCCGCCCAATCATTGATAAAGTCCACTAGGGCTTGAGACTTGATAGCTGTCTGTGCATATACTTCAAACCGTGAGGCCCAAGCTCGATGGCCCACTTGGCAACTCGTCCTGTGGCTTCCCTATTCTGGATGATGTCTCCCAAGGGGGCTGAACTTACCACAGTTATAGGATGACCCAGCAAGTACTGCTTTAGCTTCCGGCTCGCCATGAACACCCCATAAACCAGTTTCTGCCAATGCGGATACCTTTGCTTGGACTCTATGAGCACCTCACTGATGTAATAAACCGACCGCTGAACTGGATGCTCCTTGCCAGTCTCCTTACGCTCCACCACAATGGCCACACTAAGCGCACGTGAGTTAGCACAACATACAATAGCAATGGCTCTTTATCAATCAGACTGCGAGAACCCGTGGCTCAGCCAATTGTCTCTTTAAATCTTCAAAAGCAGCATCAGCAGCCTCCTCCTGACAAAGGTGTACGCTTTCTTCATCATCGATCAGCGGTAAAGCCTTCTCCCTAGGCGGCTTATGAATCGACTTAAAGCAACAACGCGAGCCGCGATCGCTGAACATCGTTGATGCACACCGTTTAGCCGAGAGGTAATTGCCTTGATCTTCTTGGGTTAGCTTCAATGCCTGTTTGAGACCGGGAATCCCAAAAGTTTGCTGCAGTACACGAATACACGCTTGTCGGGTTAAGCATCATCTTATAAACCGGAGATTGTCAAAGGTTTCCTTTAAGTCGGAGATCAAGGTTTCCTTCTCTCTGGACTTCACCACAATGTCATCCACATAAGCATGAAAATTGCACCCAATCTGATTGTGGAGACAATTCTGCACACACCGCTGATAAGTCGCCTGGGCACTTTTGAGCCCAAACGGCATAGACACATAGCAAAAGGCTCCAAACGGAGTAATGAAAGCCGTCTTCTCCTGGTCCTTAACTGCCATCTTGATCTGATGATAACCAGAGTAAGCATCCAAAAAACTCAAACGCTCGCAACCCGCTGTGGCATCGATGATTTGATCAATGCGGGGTAGAGCAAAGGGATCGGCTGGACAAGCTTTATTTAAGTCCGTGTAGTCCACACACATCCGCCAGGTGTCGTTCTTCTTGAGCACAAGCACCGGGTTAGCCAACCACTCCGGGTGAAAAACTTCCACGATGAACCCGGCCGCTAAGAGCCGAGCGACCTCTCCCCAATAGCCTTTCGCCTTTCCTCATTGAATCGCCGGAGAAACTACCTGACCGGCTTATACTTTGGATCAATATTAAGAGTGTGCTCAGCGAGTTCTCTCGGGACACCCGGCATGTCAGAAGGTTTCCATGCAAAGATGTCCCAGTTTTCACGGATGAACTTGATGAGCGCGCTTTCCTATTTGGGATCCAAATTGGTACTGATGCTGAACTGCTTGGAAGAGTCGCCTGGAGTGAAGTCAACCAGTTTTGTCTCGGCGGCCGAATTAAATTTCAATGCCGAGTCTTGCTCCGTGGTTGGCTTATTCAAAGAGGTCATATCTGCCGGGTCAACATTAGTTTGATAAAACTTCAGCTCCTCTTCAACACAAACGGATTCAACATAAGCCGCATCGCCATCCTCGCACTCCAAGGCCACCTTTCGACTCCCATGCATAGTGATGGTGCCCTTGTAACCCGGCATCTTGAGCTGCAGATAAACATAACACGGCCGTGCCATAAACTTGGCATAAGCGGCCGTCCAAACAGAGCGTGATATGGGCTCCTGATTTTGACTACCTCAAGCGTCGACTTCTCAGCCACGGAATCATATTCGTCTCCAAAAGCTACTTCCAGCTTGATCTTTCCAACTGGATATGCCGACTTACCAGGTACCACCCCATGAAAAACAGTGTTAGACGTCCTCAAGTCCTTATCAGTCAAACCCATGCGGCGAAAGGTCTCATAATAGAGAATATTGATGCTGCTTCCTCCGTCCATGAGCACCTTAGTGAATTTATATCCAACAACCTGAGGGGCCACCACCAAGGCCAACTGACCCGGGTTATCAGCCCGGAGGGGGTGATCTTCTCTACTCCAAATGATAGGCTGCTCTGACCACCTCAAATAACAGGGAACCGCCGGCTCAACCGAATTCACATCCTTTTTATGAACCTTCTGGTCACGTTTGCACAAGTTAGTGGTAAACACATGGTATTGCTCACCGTTCAACTGTTTTGGATGGCTCTGGTAACCTAAATGTTGCTGCTGTTGTCCTCCTTGACCGGACTGCTGCTGATTATAGCCACCTTGACCACCTTGAAAACCGGAACTTGAGCCGCCACCCGGGCCATGGAAACCACCTTCTCCTGAACTGCCGCCTGATCCGTGATTGCCATCAAACATGTTTGAATTCTTGAAAGCCTTCATGATCGCACAGTCCTTCCATAAGTGCGTGGCAGGATTTTCCCGAGTACCGTGTCTTGGACAAGGCTCATTCAGAAGCTGTTCGAGAGAAGGACCTGAGCCACCAGATCGAGGGGGTGCTCTCCCCTTACGCTTCTTGTTATTACCTTGGGCATTAGCATTGGCCACCAACGCCGGGTTACCGTCCGGCTTACGCTTGTTGCCACCTTGACCTACCGGGTGATGCTGTTGACCCTTTCCGTTGCCGTTCTTGTTTCCTTTCCCTGTCTTTTCCTCCTCAGACACGGGATCATCGGTAGTATCAGAATCGACATATTTAACCAAAGCCTCCATCAGCGTACCCATGTCATTGCAATCACGCTTAAGGCGCCCCAGCTTCTGCTTCAGCGGCACAAAACGACAATTCTGATGGAGCATAAGTACCGCGGAGCCGGCGTCCATCTTATCAGATGAATGTATTATTTCCTTGACTCGGCGCACCCAATGAGTTGTGGACTCACCCTCCTCCTACTTACAATTGGTCAAGTCCACAATGGACATAGATTGCTTACAAGTATCCTTAAAGTTTTGGATAAACCGGGCCTTTAATTCTGCCCATGAACTGATGGAATCGGGAGGCAAACTTTTCAGCCAAGATCGGGCCGTTCCATCTAACATCATGGTGAAATACTTAGCCATTGCTGTGTCGCTGACTTCCAATAACTCCATGGCCATCTCATAACTTTCAATCGATGCCCCCGGCTATAAGTCGGCCGTGTAATTCGGCACCTTTCGAGGTCCCTTGAAATCCTTGGGCAGACGCACATCTCGCAGAGCTGGCACCAGACAAGGGACACCACCGGTTCTAGTGGCCACCCCTGCTCCAACAGAAGTCATCGGATACTCTGGGAGACCATCATATGCCGTCTGCTGAGCCACTAATTGAGCCGCCGTTCATCCTCCTAACGCAATCGATCCTGCACGGGTTATAGCAGCGGGTTGGTTGCGACGCCGGGCATTGCTTGTAAAGCCTCGACTCCATGTACTGCTGTAACTTCGGACTCCGGTTTGGGCGAGGTGCTATCAAAGGCTGAGAGTGGAATGAATCATGTCCCTTTGAAGAATAGGTCTCTTGCTGTGCCAAGGCCGTCTGAAGAAGATCCCTAACCCTCCGGGTTTCCACCGCCGTCGGGTCATTACCATCTACTGGAAGAGCCGCCAGACGCGCCGATGCTGCTATCAAGTTCTCCATGGGGTTGGAAAAGTGGCCTGGAGGTGTCGGTATGTATCGGGGCGGGGCCATGCTCCCGTGAAGAGGTGCCATCTCTCGGGGCTGAACCGGCCGTCCAGCTCCGGGTGTCATAAATTGATTGGCTTCGGGCGGATTACTAGGACCAGCTCCGGGTGTCGTGAAAAGATTCCGAGGATCGTAAACCGGAGGCAGACGGGACTGGGTCTTCTGATGTCTCCTTCTCATCACCTCATTGGACGCATTCAGACTCATGTTAAGCTGGAAATCCTCTGACTGGAGTCGCTGCGCCCGTGCATCCAAAGCCGCCCGCTCATGCTAGCTTTGGTGTCCTCGGCCGCCAAGGCCTCCTTGGCAGTGGCTATCTCCTCACGCACTTTGGCACCTCCGCGTTATGCTCATCTGGATTTGCAGGAATAACCGTGGTGGTTAACAGGGCCGTCAACTTGTCCATAAGATCTATTAGCACCTGAGTCGGCGGGCGCGTGGGGCCTCCTGCCCGCCGCTCGACCAGACGTTATTCTTTGTCGCAGCCGTCGAGTTTTAGCCGGGTTGGGTACCGGCCATGAAGACTTTTGCCCAGCTTGGCGGCTCATAGCAATCCGGAACGCTAGAGTCGTCAGAACAGCCCCCAAGCATGCCTTCTTGGACCTGATACAGAGAGTCTGTTGAACCGGAGGACGAATCATCATCTGATGGGACGACTGTCTCTTCGCCACCTTTAGATTCTTCAGAAGGTGCCTCTCCGTGAATACAGCCCACAAAAGCACGCTTCATGGTAGATTGAATCCGGGCGGGTCTCGCACGCTGAGCTGTCTCAATGAGGTCGGCGCAGCTGTCCGCTCGGGCCCAGCTCACCAATCCGGCCCATGAAGACATGGATTCGCCAAAGGGACCCGTACCCGTACTCAATTGAGTCGGCCTCGGGGCCCCAACCTTCGTTGTCGATGTAGATCTTGCATGACGACTCTTGGTCATCTGCCCCTGCGTATCCCTTGAGCCCTTGAAGCTGCCCTTCAAGAACTCAAATCCACCATGCACCGCCCCACGGTGGCGCCAAGCTGTCATGGAATTGTCACGCAGATGTCCTCTTGCAAGGACTTAGTCGTGGAGCCATCGCAACTAGGAAGCTTAAAGGGTTAATCGGGACAAAGGACACGAGAGGTTTTATACTACTTGCCCCTTACGATGAAGGTAAAGCCTACGTCTAGTTGGGTTGGTATTGCTTGAGGTTTCGATGACGAGGGGCGAGATCGCTATGCCGGTTCTCGATTGGTTGTTTCTGCCCTAAGGCGCCAACAAGTCGTCCCCTTATATACGGGTTGGCGCACACGTGGCCTTCTGAGTCCCAGCCGGCTTATAAACAATGTCCGGCTCGGTGACTAGTCAAGTCTACCTTATGATACAAGTCATGCCATTATGGCAGTTTACTACAACGGGCCTTAAGTCGCCTGTGGGCCTTAGGCCCCTTTGTTGAGACGCCATCTTCATGCTTGGACTTGGGCTTCTGTCTGGTAATCTCTTTACGTCACCCGGCCCCACCTGGGCGGCTTATACAAATAGTTATATCCCCAACAGCGAGCGTGTCGACTGCTTGGACGAACGCGTGTGCGAGTTCAGGCAGAGCCAAGAGCTACCGTAGGCAAGGGCTGCTGGTCATGGTCTCATGAACGCGTTTTATTTTGATGAGTCGTTTCGACGTGGATCTCTATGTATTCACAACAATCATAATATTGCTCTGTTTCAATGTGTGTACTCTGTTTTCCGTTCTTATATGTTCTGTTTTAATGTGTGTATATACGCTTTCTATTCTGTATATGTGGATGATAACAGCTAGATACAAATTATTATACAAAACAGATAGAAAATGGAATTCATATATATATATATATATATATATATATATATATATATATATATATATATATATTAATTGTTCATTAGTTCATCATAGAATATATATAATATCATCACATATATGTGATGATACTTAACTACTAGGTACAATGCATAAAATTGAAAACAAACAATACTAAAACTAATAATCCCTCCAGGGGGCAGTATTTCGGCAGCCCCTCTCCAGCAGCTCCCTGGTGCGTAGCGTCTTCCCAGCGCCGAGGCAGTACTCCGCCTCCTCCGCCTCACAGCGCTTGACGTACCGATCTGCCTCTTGCTGGCGGACGAGCGCGGACGATCTTGTCACTTTGGTGGGCACCCACCAGAGCTCCTTATTGGTGGCATGCTGGAGCTTATCGGCCCACCTCCACGCAGCAATGAGGCGTCCAGCGCCTTGGACCTTCCTCGCGAAGTACCCATCTTCGTACACCTCCTCTGCACGATGACGCGCCCGCCCCCAAAGCTCCACCGCCTCCTTTTTCCAGGCGGCATGACGGGCTTCATAGGCTGCCTGGTATCTGGCTTCCTCCTCCGTCATCTCCCTCTTGAATGCCACTTGCCTGGCTTTCTCAGCCGGCGATAGTGACTTCCACAGACAAAGATTGTACTGGCCCCAAAACCAATCCAAAGTTTGGGGGGGGGGGGTCCGGCGCAACCTCGTCCGGCGGCGCATAGGGGTCCTCCTCATCACTGCTCTTAGACTTTGCATCCTCGGGGGGTGGCAACTCCTCGTTGGCATGTGGGCAGATCGGCGACGCCATGGCAGAGATTTGAGATATATATATATATATATATATATATATATATATATATATATAGAGAGAGAGAGAGAGAGAGAGAGAGGGGCGAGCGAGGGAAGGATGTAGATGAGAATGCAGGGGGGATGACGTGAGCAAGGTAGCATTTATTGGCGACCGGAATCTAGATCAAAGGGAACAGTACACACGCCGGTCACCGGAATTTACGAGTACTGTAGTTTGAATTACACATGATTCTCGCAGCAAAGTGTGTGTGTGAATTTAATAGCTGACGGTATTCAATACATAAGCGTGTCTGATTAATAACCCCCGCCACTCACCTTCCAAACCTCGAGGTGTGAAATAGAGTGCCAATCGTGTGGGGGCCGGTTGTCTTGCCAGATCTTTACATTTTTTTCTTTTTTCAACACCAGATATTTACATCGTCTGCTAATTTTTTAACTCGCACACAAGTACACAAAAATTATGATTTTTCAAACCATTATGGTTAGCCGTTGCCTATAGATGTAGTTCAAATTTGAATTTCAATCATTAAATGGCTAGAAAATTACTTAAATGTCTTCAAAAGGTCAAACCGCTAGAATTTTCCAAATTTTACATGACAGTTGTATTAGTGCACGTTAAATGTAGAAAAAATTTGAAGGCCATAAGAGGAAGCTATCTCATGTTCGTCATCAAACATACATTGTTCCCTCTCAGAAACACGAGCCTTCTAGTGAGTTGCTATGGTTTGTGAGGGGTGTGTGTCCAAACTTTCGTCAAACATGCCAATTTTTTTACCACATCATCTTGGTGGAATGACATTACATCAAGCAAGGTTTCATGTTTTTCTGATCAATTTTTAAGTTTTTGGAATTAAAATGCCATGGCACTCCATGCATGTGTCCATGCCGTGACACCAATATGTTTGAAAATTCCTTCTAATTTACTGCACATGGAATTAACTCGCACACAAGTACACAAATATGATTTTGTAAACCTTTATGGTTAGACGTTGCATGTAGATGTAGTTCAAATTGGAATTACGGTCATTAAATGGCTAGAAAATCACTTGAATGACTTTTAAAGGTCAAATGACCCTTGAAGTTTTCCAAATTTTCACATGACAGTTGTATTAGTGCACGTTAAACATAGAAAAACTTTGAAGGTCGTAAGAGGAAGCTATCTCCCGTTCGTCATCAAACATGCATTGTTCCCTCTAGAAACCACAAGCCTTCTAGTGAGTTGCTCCGGTTTGTGAGGGGTGTCTGTCCAAACTTTCATCAAACAGGCCAATTGTTTAACCACATCATCTTGGTGGCATGACATTACATCAAGCAAGGTTTCATGTTTTTCTGATCATTTTTTAATTTTTTGGAATTAAAATGCCATGGCACTCCATGCATGTGTCCATGTCGTGAGACCAATATGTTTGAAAATTCGTTCTAATTTACTGCACATGGAATTAACTCACACACAAGTACACAAATATGATTTTTCAAACTGTTATGGTTAGCCATTGCATGTAGATGTAGTTCAAATTTGAATTACGTTCATTAAATGGCTAGAAAATCACTTAAATGTCTTTAAAACGTCAAATGACCCCTGAAATTTTCCAATTTTCACATGACAGTTGTATTAGTGCACGTTAAACATAGAAAAAAATTGAAGGCCGTAAGAGGAAGCTATCTCCCGTTCATCATCAAACATGCATTGTTCCGTCTCGGAACCACGAGCCTTCTAGTGGGTTGCTCCGGTTTGTGAGGGGTGTGTGTCCAAACTTTCGTCAAACAGGCCAATTTTTTACCACATCATCTTGGTGGCATGACATTACATCAAGCAAGGTTTCATATTTTTCCGATCATTTTTAATTTTTTGGAATTAAAATGCCATGGCACTCCATGCATGTGTCCATGCTGTGAGATCAATATGTTTGAAAATTCCTTCTAATTTACTGCATAAGGAATTAACTCGCACATAAGTACACAAATATGATTCTTCAAACCGTTATGGTTAGCTGTTGCATGTACATGTAGTTCAAATTTGAATTACGGTCATTAAATGGCTAGAAAATGACTTAAATGTCTTAAAAGGTCAAATGACCCCTGGAATTTTCCAAAATTTTACATAACAGTTGTATTAGTACTACAAATTTTCTCGTACATTTAAAACACCATCCATTGCCACTTTACTCCAAATTCATCTTTCACAGCTAATAAAAATATCAACAACATCACACATAGTTTAATGTAGGAACCGTTTGCGATGAAAATTCCTGGGTCTATTTAAGTCTTCCTCCTTAAGCTTCGCCGGTTCGTCTGCTCCAGTGCCGGGAAACCCCGAATCCATGAATCCCGATCCCCATTCCCACAACCCCTTCTTGCAAAGATGACGCCGTGGAAACGCTTCATGAAGGCCCGTAAGGTGGCCACGTCCTCCCCGAGCGTCGTTGCCAGCACCAAGAGCGCGGCCGTCTACGCCGAGAGTGCCGCCGCATCCGCTGATAGGGCATCTACGACAGCTGACAGGGCAGCTGCAGCTGCTGCTGCAATGGCGGCTCCAAACGCCGAGAGCGCTCGAGCTGCCGTCCGTGCCGCCAATGTCGCCCTAGCCTGGGTCGAGGCCATCCACGCCAAGATGAAGGTTGCACACGCGAAGATATTCCAGGCCATGCGGGAATCCAGCATGCAACCCACGTCCGAAAAGGTGGCGGTGGCCATGGAGCACCTGCTTCCTCATGAGATCGCCGAGCGGGAGCTGGAGACGCAGGAGGCGGCGGAGATCGAGGAGCGCCGGGAGGAGGAGTTGCGCGTGGCCGAGGTCGAGGTAGAGAAGAGTTTGTCCGTCGAGGAATCGGTGGTGGAGTGTCGACGCAAGCTCTGGCACAACCACTACTACGAGTACTACAACCTTGAGGGTGGCGCCGAGGACGAGGACGAGGACGAGGACGCGGGCGACTTTGGAAGGGGGGACGCGGAGTCCACCAATAGCGGCATGTCGCCAGAACAAGTCATCGACGTCTCATCTCACACCGGCAATGCATAGGCCGGCGCGGTGGCGAATTTGTTAAAATTATGCGTACTTAGCTTTGTTTTTAAGGCTGGTCTTTTGTTAGAGCAATGTTTAGGTCAATTGGCTCTGTTAGTTACTAAAATTGCTCGATTTAGTAAGTGTGGTATGTGTGCTGTACGCTCTTTTGTGTGCCCAAATTAGCAAGCGATGTTAAATTATGCAATGACGTGGATGAGCACAGTACCTGCGGAAATTTCACCAAAAATTTGAATTATCAAACTCATCCCATGCGCGTAAAGTAGAAGAATCATTTGCGATGCACACAATCGTTCAAAGTGAATGGTGTCCGGTGATAACCCACAAGTATAGGGGGTCGCAATAGTTCTTGAGGGTAGAGTATTCAACCCAAATTTATTGATTCGACACAAGGGGAGCCAAAGAATATTCTCAAGTATTAGCAGTTGAGTTGTCAATTCAACCACACCTGAAAGACTTAATATCTGCAGCAAAATATTTAGTAGCAAAGTAGTATGCAAGTAACAGTAACAGTGGCAAAAGTAACAGTAGCAGATTTGTAGCAATCGTAACAGTGGCAACGGAAAAGTAACTTAGCAAAGATCAATATGAAATGAACTCGTAGGCAATGGATCAATGATGGATAATTATGTCGGATTTTATTCATCACGCAACAGTTATAACATAGGGTGACACAGAACTAGCTCCAATTCATCAATATAATGTAGGCATGTATTCTGAACATAGTCATACGTCCTTATGGAAAAGAACTTGCATGACATCTTTAGTCCTACCCTCCCATGGCAGCGGGGTCCTAATGGAAACTAAGGGATATTAAGGCCTCCTTTTAATAGAGAACCGGACCAAAGCATTAGCACTTAGTGAATATATGAACTCCTCAAACTACGGTCATCACCGGGAAGTACGTGTCCCGACTATTGTCACTCCGGGGTTGCCGAATCATAACATGCAGTAGGTGAATATAACTTGCAAGATAGGATCAAGAACGCAAATACATTCATGAAAACATAATACGTTCAGATCTGAAATCATGGCACTCGGCCCTAGTGACAAGCATTAAGCATAGCAAAGTCATAGAAACATCAATCTCAGAACATAATGGTTACTAGGGATCAAACCGTAACAAAACTAACTCAATTACATGGTAAATCTCATCCAACCCATCACCATCCAGCAAGCCTACGATGGGATTACTCACGCACAGTGGTGAGCATCATGAAATTGGTGATGGAGGATGGTTGATGATGACAATGGCGATGATTTCCCCTCTCCGGAGCCCAAAACGGACTCCAGATCTGCCCTCCCGAGGAAGAACAGGAGGTGGTGGCGGCTCCGTATCATAAAACACGATGAATCCTTCTCTCTGCTTTTTTTTCCTCCCCCAACGTGAATATATGGAGTTGGAGTTGATGTCAGTGGAGGTCCAGGGACCCACAAGGCAGGGGCGCCCTCCACCCTTGTGGACAGCCGATGGGTCCCTCTCTGTTGATCCTTTCGCCAATATTTTTATTAATTCCAAAAATATTCTGCGTGAAGTTTCAGGTCTTTCCGAGAACTTTCGTTTCTGCAAAAAAGTAACACCATGGCAATTCTGTTGAAAACAGCGTCAGTCCGGGCTAGTTCCATTCAAATCATGCAAATTAGAGTCCAAAACATGGGAAAAAGAGTTTGGAAAAGTAGATACGATGGAGGCTCCTACTTCTTGATCTTGCGTTGGGTTTTCCCTTGAAGAGGAAAGGGTGATGCAGCAAAGTAGAGATAAGTATTTCCCTCAGTATGAGAACCAAGGTATCAATCTAGTAGGAGACAATGCACAAGTCACCGAATACTTACACAAACAATCAAACAACTTGCACCCAACGCGATAAAGGGGTTGTCAATCCCTTCACGGTTACTTGCAAAAGTGAGATCTTATAGAGATAGATAAACGATAAAGTAAATATTTTTGGTATTTTTGGTTTACAGATCGGAAAGTAAAAGATTAAAAAATAGTAGATTGGAAAATAATAAGATAGATCGGAAACTTATATGATGGAAAATAGACCCGGGGGGCATAGGTTTCACTAGAGGCATCTCTCGAGATAGAGTACGGTGGGTGAACAAATTACTGCCGAGCAATTGATAGAAAAGTGCAAAGTTATGACGATATCTAAGGCAATGATCATGAATATAGGCATCACGTCCGTGTTAAATAGACCGAAACTATTCTGCATCTACTACTATTACTCCACACATCGACGCTATCTAGCATGCATCTAGAGTATTAAGTTCGTATAGAACGGAGTAACGCATTAAGTAAGATGACATGATGTAGAGGAATTAACTCAAGCAATATGATGAAAACCCCATCTTTTTATCCTCGATGGCAACAATACAATACGTGCCGTGCTGCCCTTGCTGTCACTGGGAAAGGACACCGCAAGATTGAACCCAAAGCTAAGCACTTCTCCCATTGCAAGAAAAACCAATCTAGTTGGCAAAACCAAACCGATAGTTCGAACAGAATTACAAAGATATCAAATCATGCATAAAAGAATTCAGAGAAGTTTCAAATAATATTCATAGATAAGTTGATCATAAATCCACAATTCATCGGATCTCGGAAAACACACCGCAAAAAAATATTACATCGAATTGATCTCCAAGAACATCGAGGAGAACATGGTATTGAGAATCAAAGAGAGAGAAGAAGCCATCTAGCTACTAGCTATGGACCCGTAGGTCTATGGTAAACTACTCACGCTTCATCGGAAGGGCAGTAGAGTTGATGTAGAAGCCCTCCCTGTTGGAATCCCCTTCGGCAGGGTGCTGGAAAAGGTCCCTAGATGGGATCTCACGGGTACAGAAGGTTGCGGCGGTGGAAAAGTGTTTTCGTGGATGCCTCTAGTGGTTTGGGGATATATGGGAATATATAGGTGAAATAATTAGGTTAGGAGGCTCACGAGGGGCCCACAAGGGTGGTGCGCGCACCCTACCCCCTGGGCGCCCCCTCCGTCCTTGTGGCCACCTCGTGGCTCCTCCGACTTCATCCCCAAGTCTCTTGGTTTTCTTTTGGTCCAAGAAAAATCATCGCGTATGTTTTATTCCATTTGGACTCTGTTTGGTATTCCTTTTTTGCGAAACTCAAAAACAGGGAAAAAACAGGAACTAGCACTGGGATCTAGGTTAATAGGTTAGTCCAAAAATAATATAAAATAGCATATTAATGCATATAAAACATCCAAAAACATAATATAATAGCATGGAACAATCAAAAATTATAGATACGTTGGAGAAGTATCAAGCATCCCCAAGCTTAATTCCTACTCGTCCTTGAGTAGGTAAATGATAAAAACAGAATTTTTGATGTGGAATACTAACTAACATATTTATTCATGTAATTTTGTTTATTCTGGCATGTGTTCAGATCCGTAAGATTCAAAACAGAAGTTTAATATTGACATAAAAACAATAATACTTCAAGCAAACTAACAAGGCAATTATGTCCTCTCAAAATAACATGGCCAAAGAAAGCTTATCCCTATAAAGTCGTATAGTCTGGCTATGCTCCATCTTTATCACAAGAAATATTTAAATCATGCACAACCCCGATGACAAGCCAAGCAATTGTTTCATACTTTTGATGTTCTCAAACTTTTTCAACTTTCACGCAATACATGAGCGTGAGCCATGGACATAGCACTATAGGTGGAATAGAAGGTGGTTGTGGAGAAGACAAAAAGAGGGAGATAGTCTCACATCAACTAGGCGTGTCAATGGGGTATGGAGATGCCCATCCATAGATATCAATGTGAGTGAGTAGGGATTGCCATGCAACAGATGCACTAGAGCTATAAGTTTATGAAAGCTCAAAAAGAAACTAAGTTGGTGTGCATCCAACTCGCTTGCTCACGAAGACCTAGGGCTATTTGAGGAAGCCCATCATTGGAATATACAAGCCAAGTTCTATAATGAAAATTTCCCACTAGTATATGAAAGTGACAACATAGGAGACTCTCTATCATGAAGATCATGGTGCTACTTCGAAGCACAAGTGTGGTAAAAGGATAGTAACATTGTCCGTTCTCTCTTTTGTCTCATTTTTCTATTTGGGCCTTCTCTCATTTTTTTGGCCTCTGTTTTTTCATCTAGAGTCTCATCCCGACTTGTGGGGGAATCATAGCCTCCATCATCCTTTCCTCACATGGGACAATGCTCTAATAATGAATATCATCACACTTTTAATTACTTACAACTCAAGAATTACAACTCGATACTTAGAACAAAATATGACTCTATATGAATGCCTCCGATGGTGTACCGGGATGTGCAATGAATCAAGAGTGGCATGTATGACAGAATTATTAACGCTGGCTTTGCCACAAATACGATGTCAACTACATGATCATGCAAAGCAATATGAGAATGATGGAACGTGTCATAATAAACGGAACGACGGAAAGTTGCAAGGATATATATCTCGGAATGGCTATGCAAATTCTATAATAGGTAGGTATGGTGGCTGTTTTGAGGAAGGTATATGGTGGGTTTATGGTACCGGTGAAAGTTGTGCGACACTAGAGAGGCTTGCAATGGTGGAAGGGTGACAGTGCGTATAATCCATGGACTCAACATTAGTCGTAAAGAACTCACATACTTATTGCAAAAATCTATTAGTTATCAAAATGAAGTACTACACGCATGCTCCTAGGGGGATAGATTGGTAGGAAAAGACCATCGCTCGTCCCCGACCGCCACTCATAAGGAAGACAATCAATAAATAAATCATGCTCCGACTTCATCACATAATGGTTCACCATACGTGCATGCTACGGGAATCACAAACTTTAACACAAGTATTTCTACAATCCACAATTACTCACTAGCATGACTCTAATATCACCATCTTTATATCTCAAAACAATCATAAGGAAGCAAACTTCTCATAGTATTCAATGCACTTTATATGAAAGTTTTTATTATATCCCTCTTGGATGCCTATCGTATTAGGAATAAATTTATAACCAAGGCAAATTACTATGCTGTTTAAAGAATCTCAAAATAATATAAGTGAAGCATGAGAGTTCAACAATTTCTATAAAATAAAACCACCACCGTGCTCTAAAAAGATATAAGTGAAGCACTAGAGCAAAATTGCTTAGCTCAAAAGATATAAGTGAAGCACATAGAGTATTCTAATAAATCACGATTCATGCATGTCCCTCTCAAAAGGTGTGTACAGCAAGGATGATTGTGGCAAACTAAAAAGCAAATACTCATATCATACAAGACGCTCCAAGCAAAACACATATCATGTGGTGAACAAAAATATAGCCTCAAGTAAAGTTACCGATAGACGAAGGCAAAAGAGGGGATGCCTTCTGGGGCATCCCCAAGCTTAGGCTCTTGGTTGTCCTTGAATATTACCTTGGGGTGCCTTGGTCATCCCCAAGCATAGTATCTTGCCACTCCTTATTCCATAGTCCATCAAATCCTTACCCAAAACTTCAAAACTCCACAACACAAAACTCAACAGAAAATCTCATAAGCTCCGTTAGTATAAGAAAATAAATCACCACTTTCGGTACTGTTGTGAACTCATTCTTTATTTATATTGGTGTAATATCTACTGTATTCCAACTTTTCCATGGTTCATACCCCCCGATACTACCCATAGATTCATCAAAATAAGCAAACAACACATGGAAAACAGAATCTGTCTAAAACAGAATAGTCTGTAGTAATCTGGATAGTTCGAATACTTATGTAACTCCAAAAATTCCGAAACATTAGTACAACATGGTAAATTTGTATATCAATATTGTGTAATAAATTCATAATTTATCACGATTCTTGATTTTAAAAATTCTGGGACTGAGCGCAAAATTTCTGTTTTTCAGCAAGATCAAATCAACTATCACTGTAAGCAATCCCAAAGGTCTTACTTGGGACAAACACTAACTAAAACACAAAACCACATCTAACCAGAGGCTATACGAATTATTTATTCAATACCAGGAAATAAAAATATTGGGTTGTCTCCGAACAAGCGCTTTCTTTAAAACCTTTTAGCTAGGCATTGGTAATTTTAACTATGCTCACATAAAAGATAGGAATTGAAGAACAAAGAGAGCGTCATATAACATGTGAAAGACACATCTAAGTCTAACATACTTCCTATGCATAGGAATCTTATAGGCAAACAAATTATCAAGGAAAGCAAAAACTAGCATATGCAACAAAGAAGAAAGAAACAAAAGCGATCCCAACATACGAGAGGTAATTTTATAACATGAAAATTTCTACAACCATATTTTCCTCTCTCATAATAATTACATGTAGGATCATAATCAAATTCAACAATATAACTATCACATAAAATTTTCTCTTCATGATCCACATGCATGCAAAGTTGACACTCTTCCGAAATAGTGGGATTATCATAAAATAAAGTCATGACTTCTCCAAACCCACTTTTATCAAAAATTTCATAAGATTGAATATTCTCCAAATATGTGGGATCTAAAGTTGACACTCTTCCAAACCCACTTTCAATATTATTGCAAATATTATTATCAATCTCATATTCATCATGGGGCTTAAATAAATTTTCAAGATCATAAGAAGAATCACCCCAATCATGATCATTGCAACAAGTAGTAGACATAGAAAAATTAGCATCCCCAAGCTTAGGGTTTTGCATATTATTAGCACAATTTACATTAATAGAATTTATAGTAACATCATTGCAATCATGCTTTTCATTCAAAGATTTATCGTGAATCACTTCATAAAGCACTTCATCACAATTTTCAGATTCACGGATTTCAAGCAAAACTTCATAAAGATAATCTAGTGCAATCAACTCACTATCAATTGGTTCATCATAGTTGGATGTCTTAAAAATATAAGCAAGTGGATGAGGATCCATAAACTCTTTGGTTTCTAATTTTCAATAAATACACAATTATTCCAACCAAACAAGCAAATGAACCAAGTAAGACATAAAGGCAAGCAAAAATACGAATGAAAGAAGGGTGAATATGTCGGCGTTCTGGGAACCAGGGTCCCCGGACTTGCCTGCCTGCGGCCCACGGTGTGGCTCCACTCGCGGCCCAGTACGACCCGTCTTCACCAACAAGCACTCAAGACCCTCGCGAGGGGCCAAGCCTCGCGAGGCGGACGACACGAGACCTCCTCGGGAGCGGTCTCGCCAGGCTGGCTCGCGAGGGGCGGAGAGATCAAGGCAAGGCGAACCTCGCGAGGTTCCTGCGACGTCAGCCATCCAAGATCAGGCGGGCGCCAGCGCGCACAGTGTCCTCGTTTCCTCTTTGGTGCTTAGGAGGCAAGCGCAGGCAATAAGTACCGAGGCATCAGGCAAAGGTTTCCATATCGGTGCAACGAGACCAAGACCAGCAGGACGACAGGACGAAGGTCACCATGGAGCCCCAGACGGCGTCACCACTAGAGCCTTTGGCAGGCGAAGACCACCTTTAGTCAGGATAGCTTGTACTAGTTGTCCCCTTTCAAATTGGTCGTTGTTGGCTCCCTTCCTGCTCAATATTTGGGAAGAGGACCAGGGCCTCTATAAATAGGACTAGGCACCACAGTAGGAGGCATCTCATCTTGGACTAGATCCAACCCATCCTCACACCCACCAAGCACAAGAACTCCTCACCTCAGGAGGCTGTTCTTCCCCTTGTACTGTTCGTCCTCAGCCCAAGAGGCAACCCACCACACCACACTGGAGTAGGGTATTACACCACAACGGTGGCCCTAACCAGTATAAATCTTGTGTCCCTTGTGTTGCGAGTTCATCGAGCTAGCCTTTGAGATCGTGGCGAGGTTGAGGGCGTGATTAGGTAGGAGGAAATCTTCGCGTGCACCCCAGTGTTCGAACCTCAAGGGTTTTGCCGGAACCCGAAATCCGACATTTGGCGCGCCAGGTAGGTTTGCGCCGAAGCTTTCCTTTCATCGATCCGCGTCCCATTGCTTCGTCGTCTCCATGGCGGACGCTCGCTGAGCTCGCGCTGAGTGCCGGGCCGCCCCCACTGCCTGTGTCGTTCAGACGGCTCCCGTCGGCGGGCCTCCCCGTCATTCTCTATCGCCTGCCGCCAACACCGTCACTGGCCCGGCGGGGAGCAAGCAGCAAGCGTCCTCTCTACACCCCTCGGTGAGGCGGGACGGTCGCACCGCCACTCCGTCGCTAACCCCGGCCGGCTCGTCGTCTCACGCCCGTCGCGCTCCCACGGACGCGCAGGCCGCGCTGTGCATGGCACACGAACTCCTGCGCTACCGTCCCATCGACGACCTCTACGAGGACTGGCTGGACCGCATCGCCGAGCTCGTGAGCGCCGCAGGGGGCTCCCTCGCGCCGTCCCTCTCGCTGCCTCACCCTCCGCCAACTACAGGTGACGTGGCCCATGGAGCACCACCGCCACCACCTCCGCACCAAGAAGGCGTCCTGGCGCCAAGGCATGCGGACCCCCGGCGCGACCCGCCATGTCGGGCACCCGTGCGCGAAGAAGGAAGCTGCCAAGAAGTTCCCCGTCCACAAGAAAACACTCCAGCGTTCCTAGCACCACTGCTGCAAGACCGTGCGCCGCCTGTAATGGTAGTGCACGGACATTAAGGAAAGGCTCCACATCAGCTAAGGGTCCCGGTGGCCACCGCCGGCTGCCGCGCCTTCACTCCTGAGCTGCGTAGCGTCGCTAGGCCGGGCAAGTTCAAGCCAGTCCTGCCTCCTCGCTATGACGGCACCCCCGACCCCGCGGAGTTCCTGCAGCTCTACGAGCTGAGCATCGAGACGGCCAACGGCGACGAAAAAGTCATGGCGAACTGGTTCCCCATGGCTCTCAAGGATGGTGCCTGCTCCTGGCTCCTGAACCTGCGTCCAGGCTCCATCTCCTTCTGGAACAAGATGCGTGACCGCTTCGTCACCAACTTCCAGGGCACTCGCAACCGTCCTCCGGCCGCGGGTGACCTGCGCCGTGTCAAGCAGCAGCCAGGGGAGACCCTCCAGAAGTACATCCAGTGCTTCAACAAAGTTCGCCTCAAGAACCTCAAGGTGACGGACGAGGCCATCATGTCCGCATTTTCTGATGGCGTCTGTGACATCAAGATGTAGGATGAGCTCGCAATCCATGAGGAGTTGTGCACATCCTTGGAGCTATTCAACCTGGCGACCAAGTGTGCAAGGGCTGAGGAAGGGCACCTTTCGCTTCTTGAGCTCCCAGCTGCCGACCTAGAGGAGAAGAAAGCCAAGGCCAAAGACGTGAAGCGTAAGGCAGCAGACGTACTTGCGGCGGAGCCGGACACGAAGCGCGGCCGACCAGCCTGAGTCATCCAAGAGCAGCCGGCCGTTCTGCGCCTTTCACAATGTTCACAGCCATAACACCAACGACTGTCAGGAGCTCATGGCCATTCGGGATGGACGCCTCAGTTGACGCCCCGAGCGCAACGACCGGGGCTACGGCCGCGGAGGAGGACGTGGCGGAGGACGCTGGGACGAACGTGGCCCTTGCCAGGAGTGGTGTGACCGGCCTCGTGAGGACCGCTGGCAGGACCAGCCTCGCGAGGGCGCCTGGAGGGATCAGCCTCGCGAGGACCGTCCTCGGGGCAATGCAGGGCTTCCTCCGCTGCCGCCGCCACCAAGAAGGAACGACCACCATCAGAACGAGGGGGCTGGGGGCTTCCAGGAGCCGCGAGCGATCGCCTGCATCTTGGG
Source organism: Aegilops longissima (assembly GCA_021605205.1). NCBI lineage: Eukaryota > Viridiplantae > Streptophyta > Magnoliopsida > Poales > Poaceae > Aegilops > Aegilops longissima. Next base: position 466,292,210 of record CM038677.1, on the reverse strand, counting down.
TGGAGCTCAAGCCCCAGCCTCTCAGTGAATCTGCAAGCAGTTTGCTCGCGAGGTGAACGCAGTCCTCCCCATGCTCGAGGCCACACGCCCGCTTAGGTGGTCCAAGTACGCCATCACTTTTAGTTCGGCAGATCAGCTCAAGTGTGCGGACACCGCTGGCGCTCTCCCGATGCTTTGCTCACCCGTCATCAGCAACGTGCAAGTTACCAAGACCCTCATCGACAGCGGCGCAGGGCTCAACGTCCTGTCTGTCGAGACGTTCGACAGCCTCCAAGTGCCCTACGACCAGCTTCAACCTACCAAGCCTTTCTCAGGAGTGACCGATGCTTCCACCACGCCGATAGGGCAGGTCCACCTCCCTATTGCCTACGGACAGCGCGACAACTACCGCACGAAGCTCATTAACTTCGACGTCGCCCACATCTGTCTCCCGTACAATGCCATCCTCGGGTATCCGGCCCTGGCCAAGTTCATGGCAGTGACGCACCACGGCTACAACGTCCTCAAGATGCCAGGAAGCGGCGGGATCATCACAGTCCCATGCGAAGAAAGAGATGCGGTGTGCTCCCTCGAGCGCGCCTTCCGAGTAGCGTCAATCAAAGAACCCTACAGCAATGCAGCCTAGTACCCTCCTGAGGTCGTCCCCTAGAAGAAGAAGCAGCTGCTCCGCACTGGGCCTCAGGAGAACGTCACCATGGGTGGAGCCACGTCAGGATCAGCGCCCACGCCTGGGGCGCCTCCCTCCCCTGCATAGGAAGGCGCGCCCGGCGCCCTCCTCGGGCAGCGCTCGGGGGCTCTCTTCTAGAGGGCCTCAGACCTTGCCAACATCACGAGGGAGGTGCTCGGGCACATTTCCCTCAGGAGGACACCTGGAGAGGAGCGTCCGACGCTTAGGAGTTCATCACCAAGACCACTTAGGAACTGCAGGATGTAAGAGCCATGCGCGGCGATCACCGCCCACCTGGCGCAGCTCCCCATCCAGGTGAGGATGGCGGGCTGCGCGTCTGCATTGACATCCCAGGGCTCAACAGGGCCGCATATCAGGAGCTTTTCTGGCCTTCGCGCGTGGGGTGCTGCGAGGGCCCACCCTACAACTATGTTCACATGCCTTTTGGCCTGCCGAGCATGGCGTCCGCCCTCCAACGCAACCTGCGGAGCATCCTGGCAGCTCAGGAGGCCAGGCACCACGCAGTCCTGGCGGAGATGGAGACGGTCCTCAAGGAACCGCCTGGACCCCTAGAGCCTCCTGAGGCTCAGGGCCCCGGTGGCTCGTGAGGAGCGACCCCCTTCACCACGTGTCTTCAGCTGCCTCAACATTCCTTCATCAACAGAACCAGGTGACATCTTCCAAGTTTGTTTAGCTGGGAGCGCCCCTCGGGCTGCATCATTCCCAGGCTGCGTGGGTCCGTCCCTGTGGCATGCATCCCTTTACATTTCTAGCTTACTTTGCTGGGGGCGCCCCTCGGGCTGCATCATCCCCAAGTTGCTCGGGTCCAGCCCAGTGGCATGTATCTTCCTTGCATTTACCTAAGCTAGTCTGCTCTTCATGCTTAACCTACCTATGGTTATCACTTGCTTGACTGTCACCAACCACGAGAGCTATTCACACTGGCACGACGCTTGTGCTTGGGCCCGTCCCTACAACGTTGATAAATCTGAGCAGTCGAGCTCTGGCCCGCGGCACGCCCCGCGCATGTCACCTCACCAGGCCCTCAGTGCCTTCATTCTCTTATGGAGCGACTAGTGGCCGGCCGGCAATCATAATGGCAATGTGTGCCCCTCCTCGCGATGACTTGCAGGAACCTCCCGAGGATAACAGCGGGCGGTACCGCGTGCCCCCTTCTTCTCCCACACGATTCGCTTGCATGTTAAAAGGGGGCTCCTGAGCATCGCGACTCAGGAGCTCCTACTGGCTCTCCAGCCCTCACCCCCTGGCCTTGACCACGGCATCGCGACCTGGCATACCAGCAGCGGCTGAGCTCGCTCGAGGGCCTAGACCTGAGGACGTAGAGCACGAAGGAGAGCGTGGGGAGGAAGGGAAAGCACGCATGGGCCTAGCCTAGCTGCGCCAAGACCACCGACGTGCAAGTCCGGTGCAACGCAAGGAAACAACTCCAGACTGCCAAGATAAGTTCACGCTCCGACCAACCAATCGCTACAACACAAGATCCTTACTTGCTGCAGCCCTGCTACGACAACGTCGCCTCCCTTTCTTACCTCAGCATCGCGTCTCAGGAGCTCTTACTGGACCTCGGGCCGCTCACCTCCTGGCCTTGACCACGGCTTCGCGACCTGGCATACCAGCGACGGCTGCAGCCTTCCTAGGGACCGGGACCTGTCAGCGTAGAGCACCAAGCCGTCGCGAGGGTAGAAAGGGGATATTGAGCCGAGGCAGGACACACACTCGCGCAATGTCATAATAAGGATAATGCAAACAAAAGATATTACAGGTTCTTTACACGCCCCCATGAGGTTCGTTTCGATTCCTCGCAGGGAACAAAAGAAAGGTCAAGGAGCCCTATCTGCACGCGCCAGCGCGGTCGACGCCATCATCAATAGTGGGCCACGGGAGGCCGGCGCCAACCCCATCCAGATCAGCGACGGGGGCCGTCGGACGCTGCGGCCTTGCTCCGAGCCCGGCGAGAGCTCGGGGCACGTAGCTGTCATCGCTCGTCTTCGGAGTCTCGTAGGGCTCGGGAGAATCGCTGGACTCCCAAGCAGCACCACTGCTGCTGGACGAGTCGCTGGCGAGGTGGGCGGCAGGCCCAGCTCCTACCGCGGCACTGTTCAGGCGGCCCTCTCCGGGACAGCACTCCAAGCGACGGCCTTCCGCATCAAAGACCTTGAAGAACATGGTGGAGGCACCGTCATACCTGAAGTGGATCACCAGGGTGCCTTCTGTGCGGCGGTGACCTCGCCCCATCCGCGGGTCATGAAGATCTTGCCCAAGGAGACGACTTCCACTTCTGCTCCGGTCGCCGGGGCATCACAGTCGGCGTGCTGCAGCCATAGGTCGAGTGGCCCCGTCGGCGGCATCTTGGCGGAGAAGAACTGGGGGAAGCAGATCCAGGAGCACGGAGGCATCGCCGCCCACAGCACGAGTTCGCGCGAGGAGTCCATGGTGTGGGCCCCTGGGGCGACGGAGTGCGCCACCATGGCGCAGCGACCACGGCCGTGGCGTGGGCGACGCCGCTCACCGCCTCTTCCTCCTGAGCCCTTGGCTTGGGCATATAGAGGCAGCGGATACCCAGGAGGTGGCCGCTCGTACCAAGGCCTCATCACCTCCTGCCGCACGACTACTTCAGGCGGTGGAACGGCCTCTTCTTCGGCGGAAGCGGCCCGAGCTTGTCGCGGGGAGTCTTTCCCTTCTTCGAGGCCGATAATCTTTGGATTGGCGCCATGGTTTCACCACTAGCACTGAAGCGAGGGAGGAGAAGCGAGCGGAGCAGGAAGAGATGGGCGACGGGGGCTCCGCCTCCCTTCTCATTTATAGCCCAGAGGAGGCCAACCGCTGGCCTCCACGATCGCCGGTCATGATAACTCTTTCTGCATGCAACAAGGACTCGTCAAGTCCGGCAGTTGCTGAGGCAGCATGGGGAAGCGGAGACGCCCACGACCAATCAATCGCCACACGTCGACCAAGGCCGCAGGCTGTTGGGGCCCGCGGCACTCCGCACTTTCCCTTTAGCTTTGCCTCGAAGCCAAGTCCGAGCGCGCCTTGGGCCCCAGGGCTACTGTCGGTGTTCTGGGAATGGGGGTCCCCAGACTTGCCTGCTGTCGGTGTACGAAAAGAAGGGTACACCTTTTAACCGTGCACGGGCAGTCTGAGCCGCAGGCGTCGCCACACTCAAGCAAGGCAAGGAATGAGAGCCAAGGTAAGGCCGAAGCTCGAAAGAAGCAGAACTACGCCAAGACCAAGACCACAAAGAGCAAAGGGTACGAAGCAGACTCCCCCGGCAAGATCCTTGCCGGGGGGCGGTTTTAGCAAAACGCGGCAAGGCCCTTGCCGGGGCGGCTCGCCCCACTCCCATGGAGCGGATCACCTTTGAGTCCACTGCCCCCCCCCCATGGGGCAAAGGATTCGGGAGGCATCCCCGTGGTGGCATGTAGATCTTTGTGAAGACATCCAAAGATCAGATACATACTACAGAGGATGACGACCCTTGGCGGGATCCCGGCCAAGGGGGACCACAAGGCCCCCAGCAAGAGCCTTGCTGGGGATGGCGGCAGGCGCCATGGCAAGACCCTTGCCGGGGCCCCCGGCAAGACCCTTGCCGGGGCTACGACAAGGCCCCTGCCAAGGACACCCATAGGGCCACCATCAGGCCCGCGCCAATCGAGCCTCCACCATGCGGCTGCCGACCCAACTAGTTGGGCAGGCACCTGCGTGGCGGCAAGCGAACCTTCGTGGAGACCCACCACTGCGCCACCTCAGCTGCCTGCCTACTTACATGGCACCACAGGCACCGCTGGCCAGGGCGCGTGTCAACATGAAAGGGGGCGGCGGTGGACGAGACTGGACCCTCCCTCGTCCCCGATAAAGCAAGGACACCTAAGCAAGACGCATTTATGGCGCCTTGTCATGTAATGCGAAGGATAAACTCGTATGACTGTACCCTTTCCACCTCCTGTGTGCCGCTGTGGCAACCCCTTTCCCTATAAAAGGAGGCCCAAGGCGACGGGGAGGGGGATTCGGCTTTTTGAAGCTCTGGATGCCCCATAGCTAGCTCAGGAACGCAGATAAACGAACCGCCAAAGCAGGAGTAGGGTTTTACGCACTTCGCGGCCCGAACCTGGATAAAGAACCCGTGTGCTATCTGTTTGATCTGCTCTCCTCACGACCCCGCGCCCCGCAACCGTAGTAGGGATTCTTTTGATCCCATAGGTGTCATCCCCGCACCGACATCTGCCTGCGGCCCACGGCTTGGCTCCACTCGCGGCCCAGTACGGCCCATCTTCACCAACAAGCACTCAAGACCCTCGCGAGGGGCCAAGCCTCACGAGGCGGACGACACGAGACCTCCTCGGGAGCGGTCTCGCCAGGCTGGATCGCGAGGGGTGGAGAGATCAAGGCAAGGCGAACCTCGTGAGGTTCCTACGACGTCAGCCATGACGACCAAGATCAGGCGGGCGCCAGCGCGCAAATTGTCCTCGTTTCCTCTTTGGTGCTAAGGAGGCAAGCGCAAGCGATGAGTACCGATGCATCAGGCAAAGGTTTCCGTATTGGTGCAACGAGACCAAGACCAGCAGAACGGCAGGACGGAGGTCACCGTGGAGCCCAAGACGGCGTCACCACCAGAGCCTTTGGCAGGCAAAGACCACCTTTAGTCAGGATAGCTTGTACTAGCTGTCCTCTTTCAAATTGGCCGTTGTTGGCTCCCTTCCCGCTCAATATTTGGGAGGAGGACCAAGGCCTATATAAAGAAGACTAGACACCACAGTAGGAGGCATCTCATCTCGGACTAGATCCAACCCATCCTCACACCCACCAAGCACAAGAACACCTCACCTCAGGAGGTTGTTCTTCCCCTTGTACTGTTCATCCTCAACCCAAGAGGCAATCCACCACACTACACTGGAATAGGGTATTACACCACAACGGTGGCCCGAACTAGTATAAATCTTGTGTCCCTTATGTTGCGAGTTCGTCGAGCTAGCCTTTCAGATCGTGGCGAGGTTGAGGGCGTGAACAGGTAGGAGGAAATCTTCGCGCACACGCCAGTGTCTGAACCTCAAGGGTTTTGCCGGAACCCAAAATCGGACAGAATAAAAAGGCAAGTCTTTTCGAGAATCGTTTTAGAAGTGGGTGAGAGGAAAACAAGAGGCGAATGGCGAATAATGTAACGCAAGAGATGAGAGTTTATGATGGGTACTTGGTATGGCTTGACTTGGCATAGATCTGCCCGGCAACGACGCCAGAAATTATTCCTGCTACTTGTTGAGCTTGCGTTTGTTTTTCCCTTGAACAGGAAAGGGTGATGCAGCAAAGTAGAGATAAGTATTTCCCTCAGTTTGGGAACCAAGGTATCAATCCAGTAGGAGATAACGCACAAGTCACCGAATACCTGCACAAACAATCAAACAACTTGCACCCAACAGGATAAAGCGGTTGTCAATCCTTCCAGGTTACTTGCAAAAGTGAGATCTGATAGAGATAGATAAACCATAAAGTAAATACTTTTGGTATTTTTGGTTTATAGATCAAAAAGTAAAAAAGATTGCCAAATAGTAGATCAGAAACTAATAAGATAGATCAGAAACTTATATGATGGAAAATAGACACGGGGGCCATAGGTTTCACTAGAGGCTTCTCTCGAGATAGAAAATAATATGGTGGGTGAACAAATTACTGTCGAGCAATTAATAGAAAAGTGCAAAGTTATGATGATATCTAAGGCAATGATCATTAATATAGGCATCACATCCATGCCAAGTAGATCGAAATGATTCTGCATCTACTACTAGTACTCCACACATCAACCATTATCCAGCATGCATCTAGAGTATTAAGTTCATAAAGAACAAAGTAACACATTAAGTAAGATGACATGATGTAGAGGAATTAACTCAAGCAATATGATGAAAACCCCATCTTTTTATCCTCAATGGCAACAATGCAATATGTGCCTTGCTGCCCTTGCTGTCACTGCGAAAGGACACTTCAAGATTGGACCCAAAGCTAATCACTTCTCCCATTGCAAGAAAAACCAATCTAGTTGGCCAAACCAAACTGATAGTTCGAAGAGAATTACAAAGATATCAAATCATGCATAAAAGAATCCAGAGAAGATTCAAATAATATTCATAGATAAGCTGATCATAAATCCACAATTCATCGAATCTCGGCAAACACATAGCAAAAAATTATTGCATCGAATAGATCTCCAAGAACATAGAGGAGAACATGGTATTGAGAATCAAATAGAGTGAAAAATCCATCTAGCTACTAGCTATGGACCCGTAGGTCTGTGGTAAACAATCATGCTTCATCGGAAGGGCAGTAGAGTTGATGTAGAAGCCCTCCGTGATCGAATCCCCCTCCGGCAGGGTGCCGGAAAAGGTCCCTAGATGGGATCTCACGGGTACATAAGGTTGTGGCGATGGAAAAGTGTTTTCGTGGATGCCTCTGGTGGTTTGGGGATATATGGGAATATATAGGTGAAAGAATTAGGTTAGGAGCCTCACGAGGGGCCCACACGGGTGGGTGATACGTCTCCAACGTATCTATAATTTTTGATTGTTCCATGTTGTTATATTATCAATCTTGGATGTTTTACAATCATTTTATAGTCATTTTTTTGGTACTAACCTATTGATATAGTGCCAAGCGCCAGTTGTTGTTTTATGCATGTTTTTTACATCGCAGGAAATCAATACCAAATGGAGTCCAAACGCATCGAAACTTTATGGAGATTTTTTTTGGACCAGAAGACACCTAATGGGCCCTGGCTGCGCCTGTGGGGGGGTGCTCCGAGGAGAGCACAACCCACCAGGGTGCGCCCTGGTGGGTTGTGCCCACCTCGGGTGCCCCCGGACCGCCTCTTTGCTCTATAAATACTCCAATATTCCCAAAACCCTAGGGGAGTCGTCGAAATATTGATCTAGCCGCCGCAGAGTCCAGAACCACCAGATCTGTTGGGGATATAACTATTTGTGTAAGTCGCCCAGGAGGGTCCGGGTTACGCAAATAAGACTCATCAGAAAGAAGCCCAAGACCAAGCACGAAGATGGCGGTTCAATAAAGGGTCTAAGGCCCACAGGCGGCTTAAGGCCCATAGTGATAAACCGCCATGATGACATGACTTGTATCATAAGGTAGATTTAACTAGTCACCGAGCCGGACACTGTTTATGAGCCGGCCGGGACTCTGTAAGCCGTAGGACGTCAACCCATGTATATAAGGGGACGACCTGCTGGCGGCTTAGGACAAGACACAACTCATCGAGAACCGGGCATATCGTATCTCGCTCCCTGGTCATCGAAACATCAAGCAATACCAACCCAACTAGATGTAGGCCTTACCTTCACCGTAAGGGGCCGAACTAGTATAAATCTCTCATGTCCTTTGTCCTGATTAACCCCTTTAAGCTTCCCAGTTGCGATGGCTCCACGACTAAGTCCTTGCAAGAGGACATCTGCCGTGACAATTCCACGACAGTTGGCGCCCACCATGGGGCCAGCGCACGGTGGATTTGAGTTCTTGAAGGGCAACTTCGAAGGGCTCAAGGGATACGCAGTGGGCCGGATGACCCAGAGTCGTCGCGGCAAGATCTACATCGACGACGAAGGCTGGGGCCCCGACGCCGGCTCAATTGAGTACGGGTACTGGGTCCCCTTTGGCGGAATCCACGTATTCATCAGCCGGATTGGTGAGCCGGGCCCTGAGCCAGACTGTTGCATCGACCTCGTCGAAACGGCTCAGCATGCGAGACCCGCCCGAGCTCAACCCGTCGTGAAGCGTGCCTTCGTGGGTTGCATCCACGGAGGAGAACTTTCTGAAAGATCTATAGATGGTGGTGAGACGGCCGTCCTCTCCGACGATGACTCAACTCGTCCGCCGGTTCAACAGATTCGTAGTATCTGTTACAGGATGGCGGGCTTAGGGGCTGTTCTGACATCTCTAGTATTCTGGACCCCTATGAGCCGCCAAGCTGGGCAGGAGTTTTCATGGCTGGTACTCAACCCGGTCAAAATTCAACGGCTGCAACAACAATAACGTCCGGGTCAGGAGCGGCCAGGGCAGGAGGCCCTGTGCACCCACCGGTTCAGGTGCTGATGGATCTCATGGATAAGCTGACGGCCCTGTTAACCACCACCGTCATCCCTGCGAATCAAGATGAGCATAACGCGGAGGTGGCACGGGTGCATGAGGAGATAGCTCGGGCTAAGGAGGCCTTGGCAGCTGAGGACACCAGGTTAGCCACAGAACGGGCGGCTTTGGATGCACGGGCACAACAGCTACAGTCAGAAGCCTTCCAGCTTACGATGAACCTGAACGCGTCTAACGAGGTGATGAGGAGGAGGCATCAAAAAACCCAATCCCGTTTACCTCCGGTTTATGATCCTCGGAATCTTTTCGCTACACCCGGAGCCGGCCCAAGTAACCCGCCAGATGCAAATCAACTTATGACAGCCGGAACAGGAGGGCCAGCTCAGCCTCGGGAGATGGCACCTCTTCATGGGAACATGGCACCGCCCCGTTACGTACCGATACCGCCGGGTCACTTTTCCAACCCCATGGAGAACTTGATCGCAGCATCAGCACGTTTGGCGGCTCTCCCGGTGGACGGTGACGATCCAACAGCAGTGGAAACCCGAAGGATCAGAGACCTCGTCCAGACAACTTTGGCTCAGCAAGAGACTTATTCCTACAGCCGGGACATGATTCATTCAACTCCTCCGCCTTGGTTAGCTCCGGCTCGTCCAAACCGGAGTCCGAGTTACAGCAGGCACATGGAGTCAGAAGCTTTGTCAAGCAACGCCCAGCGCCATAACCCGCCCGGTGGTCATAACCCGGTGCAGGACCGAGTACGTCAGGAGGACGAGCGGGCGTCTCAGCTAGCGGCTCAACAAACGGCTCATCAGGACTAATCAACAACAGTCTGCTCAAGGGGGACAACAGCAGCAGCAGTCGGGTTATCAAAGCCACCCGAAGCAGCTGAATAGTGGGCAGTATCACGTGTTCACCACTAACTTGTGCAAACGTGACCAGAAGGTTCATAAGAGGGCCGTGAATTCTGTTGAGCCGGCGGTTCCCCGTTATTTGAGGTGGTCAGAACAGCCCATTGTATGGAGCAGGGAAGATCATCCCCTCCGGGTTGATAATCCGGGTCAGTTAGCCTTGGTGGTAGCACCTCAGGTTGGTGGATATAAATTCACTAAAGTACTCATGGACGGAGGTAGCAGCATCAATATCCTCTATTATGAGACCTTTCGACGCATGGGATTGACTGATAAGGATTTGAAGACGTCCAACACTGTTTTTCATGGGGTGGTGCCTGGTAAGTCGGCTTACCCAGTTGGCAAGATTGAACTGGAAGTGGCCTTTGGAGATGAGTATGATTCTAGAGCTGAGAAATTAACCTTTGAGGTGGTCAAAATCAGGAGTCCATATCATGCTCTATTTGGTCGGCCGACTTATGCCAAGTTCATGGCATGTCCATGTTATGTTTATCTGCAGCTTAAGATGCCGGGTCACAAGGGCACCATAACCGTGCATGGAAGTCGAAAGGTAGCCCTGGAATGTGAGGAGGGCGACGCGGCTTATGCTGAGTCTGTTTGTGCAGCAGAGGAGCTGAAGTTTTATCAAGACAATGTTGACCCGGGCGGATATGACCTCTCTAAAGAAGCCAACCACCGAGCATGACCCGCGATGAAGTTTAAGGCGCGGCTGAAACCAAGCTTGTTGATTTCACCTGTGCGATTCGCCTAAACAGTTCAAGATCGCGCTAATTTGGATCCTAAATAGGAAAGCGCGCTCATCGAGTTCATCCATGAGAACCAGGACATCTTCGCATGGCAACCTTCTGACATGCCGGGTGTACCGAGAGAACTCGCTGAGCACACTCTCAATATTGATTCGAAGATAAGCCGGTCAGGCAGTTTCTTCGACGGTTCAACGAAGAGAGACGGAAGGCTATTGGAGAAGAAGTTGCCCGGCTTTTAGCGGCTGGGTTTATTGTTGAAGTTTTTCACCCGGAGTGGTTGGCTAACCCGGTGCTTGTGCTCAAGAAGAACGGCACCTGGCAGATGTGTGTGGATTACACGGACTTAAATAAGGCTTGTCCGGCTGATCCCTTTGCTCTCCCCCATATTTATCAAATCATTGATGCTACGGCGGGTTGCGAGCGTTTGAGTTTTTTGGATGCTTACTCTGGTTATCATCAGATCAAAATGGCAGTTAAGGACCAGGAGAAGACGGCTTTCATCACTCCGTTCGGAGCCTTCTGCTATGTATCTATGCCATTTGGGCTCAAGAGTGCTCAGGCGACTTGTCAGCGATGTGTACAGAACTGTCTCCATGATCAAATTGGGCGCAATGTTCATGCTTATGTGGATGAAACCGTGGTGAAGTCCAGAGAGAAGGAAACCTTAATATCTGATTTGAAAGAGACCTTTGATAATCTCCGGGTTTATATGATGATGCTTAACCTGGCCAAGTGTGTATTTGGTGTACCAGCAGGTAAGCTTTTGGGTTTTCTGGTCTCAAACAGAGGCATTGAAGCTAATCCGGAGAAGATCAAGGCAACTACTTCTTTGGCTAAACCGGCGTGCATTAATGATGTCCAGCGACTGGCGGGTCGTGTTGCTACTTTAAGCCGGTTCATAAGCCGGTTAGGTGAGAAGGCCCTACCGCTGTATCAGATGATGAAGAAAACGGACACTTTTGTCTGGAGTGATGCTGCTAATACTGCCTTTGAAGATTTAAAGAGACAGATGTCTGAGCCGCCGGTCCTTGCGGCTTCCATTGATAAAGAGCCATTGCTGTTATATGTGGCTGCTAACTCACGAGCCGTTAGTGTTGCCATCGTGGTGGAGCGAAAGGAGGCTGGCAAGGAGCATCCGGTTCCGCGGCCGGGTTACTACATCAGTGAGGTGCTCATTGAGTCTAAGCAAAGGTATCCGCATTGGCAGAAACTTGTTTACGGAGTGTTTATGGCAAGTTAAAGTGAAGCAAGACTTGCAAGGTCATCCTATAACTGTGGTAAGTTCTGCCCCTTGGGAGACATCATCCGAACAGGGAAGCCACAGATCTAGTCGCCAAGGGCCATTGAGCTTGGGCCTCATGGTTTGAAGTACATGCCACGCATCGCTATTAAGTCTCAAGCCTTGGTGGACTTTATCAATGATTGGGCAGAGTTATGTGCACCTCATGGAGAAGCTTGCACAACACATATTGGACTATTCACTTTGATGGGTCTAGGCAGTTGGAAGGCTTGGGGGCTGGAGTCGTTTTAACTTCCCCCCAGGGTGACAAATTTTGTTATGTGCTCTGGCTTATGTTTCCATGTACTAACAATGCAGCTGAGTATGAGGCCTTACTCCATGGTCTCAGGATGGCCAAAAAGATGAATTTGAGCTAGGTAAGGTGTTTGGGTGACTCGGATCTCGTGGCTCAACAGGTGTTAGGCAAGTGGGATTCCAAGGATCCCCTTATGGCGGCTTACCGTCGTGAAGTTGATGCTGTGGCTAGGCATTTCAAAGGTTATCAAGTGGAGCACATTGATCTAAGGAAGAATGAAGCGGCTGATGCTTTAAGCCGGCTGGGATCTCAGCGTAAGCCAGTGCCGCCTAACACCTTTCTCGATGTTTTGCACAATCCTTCTGTCAAGGTACTGCTACGTCTCGAGCTTGCGTTGGATTTCCCCGAAGAGGAGAGGATGATGCAGCACAGTAGCGTAAGTATTTCCCTCAGTTTTTGAGAACCAAGGTATCAATCCAGTAGGAGACTACGCGCAAGTCCCTCGTGACCTGCACAAACGATAGCTACTCGCAACCAACGCTTAGGGGTTGTCAATCCCTTCACGGTCACTTACGAGAGTGAGATTTGATAGAGATAATATTTTTGGTATTTTTGGTATAAAGATGCAAAGTAAAAAGTAAAAGCAAAGCAAGTAAATAATGTGATGGAGATTGATATGATGAGAATAGACCCGGGGGCCATAGGTTTCACTAGTGGCTTCTCTCAAGAGCATAAGTATTCTACGGTGGGTGAACAAATTACTGTTGAGCAATTGACAGAATTGAGCATAGTTATGATGTTATCCAGGCAATGATCATGTATATAGGCATCACGTCCGAGACAAGTAGACCGAAACGATTCTGCATCTACTACAATTACTCCACTCATCGACCGCTATCCAGCATGCATCTAAAGTATTAAGTTAAAAACAGAGTAACGCCTTAAGCAAGATGACATGATGTAGAGGAATAAATTCATGCAATATGATAAATACCCTATCTTGTTATCCTTGATGGCAACAATACAATACGTGCCTTGCAACCCTTTCTGTCACTGGGTAAGGACACCGCAAGATTGAACCCAAAGCTAAGCACTTCTCCCATGGCAAGAACTACCAATCTAGTTGGCCAAAGCAAACTGATAATTCGAAGAGACTTGCAAAGATAACTTAATCATACATAAAAGAATTCAGAGAAGAATCAAATATTTTCCATAGATAAGCTGGATCATAAACCCATAATTCATCGGTCTCAACAAACACACCACAAAAAGAAGATTACATCGAATAGATCTCCACGAGAGAGGGGGAGAACATTGTATTGAGATCCAAAAAGAGAGAAGAAGCCATCTAGCTACTAGCTATGGACCCGAAGGTCTGAAGTAAACTACTCACACTTCATCGGAGGGGCTATGGTGTTGATGTACAAGCCCTCCATGGTGGATGCCCCCTCCGGCGGAGCTCCGGAACAGGCCCCAAGATGGGATCTCGTGGATACAGGAAGTTACGGCGGTGGAATTAGGTTTTTGGATCTGTCCCTGATCTGTTGGGGGTACGTAGGTATATATAGGAGGAAGGAGTATGTCGGTGGAGCGTCAAGGGCCCACGAGGGTGGGCGCGCCGTGGGGGAGGCGCGCCCCACCTCGTGACGCCTCGCACTCCTTGGAGTAGGGTCCAAGTCTCCGGATCACGCTCGTGAGAAAATCACGTTCTCAAGGTTTCATTACGCTTGGACTCCGCTTGATATTCCGTTTCTTCAAACACCAAATAGGCAAAAAACAGCATTACGGGCTGGGCCTCCGGTTAATAGGTTAGTCCCAAAAATAATATAAAAGTGGAAAATAAAGCCCATTATAGTCCAAAACAATAGATAAAGTAGCTGAGCAATCAAAAATTATAGATACGTTGGAGACGTATCAGGTACCTACAGAGGAAGAACTAGCAAGTGCTGCATCTTGAGGAGGCACGGTGGTGGCAGCTTTTCACGTCATCCCGGATTGGACAAAGGCCATATTTGGCCTATATGACCCGGGAGAGTTGCTCGAGGATGAGACTTTGGCAGACAAATCATCAGGCGGTCCAAATCTATGACGATTGTTCATGGCGAGTTACATCACCGCAGTGTCACTGGGGCGTTTCAACGTTGTGTGTCGCCTATGGAGGGTCAGGAGATACTTCGTGAGATCCATGAAGGAGATTGTGGTCATCATGCCGGCTCAAAATCTCTTGTGGCCAAGGCTTTCCGTCATGGTTTCTATTGGCTGACGGCTCATGCTGATGCGGAGGATCTGGTCAGCAAATGTGATGGATGTCAAAATTCTCACGACGAGCTCATGTGCCGGCTCAAGAGTTGAGGATGATTCCAATTACTTGGCCGTTCGCAGTCTGGGGGCTTGACATGGTTGGACCTTTCAAGAGGTCTAAGGATAAAAAGACACACCTCCTGGTGGCAGTGGATAAGTTTACAAAGTGGGTTGAGGCGAGCCGGTCGCAAGTGTGATGCAGCCACGGCGGTTCAGTTCATGAAAAAGGTGATCTTCGCTTTGGTTTTCCACACAAAGATCATAAGTGATAATGGCACTAATCACTCCAAGGGTGCCATGGAAGAGTTCATCAACGAGAACATATCCGCTTGATGTTTGGCTGTTGCTCATCCTCAATCCAATGGTCAAGAAGAAAGAGCTAATCAGAGATCTGAAGGGTATCAAACCTCGCTCTTGGTCCCCTACAGCGGACCCCGGTTGTTGGGTGGAGGAGCTACCCTGCATCGTGGAGCATCAACACTACGCCTAACAGGTCTATAGGTTACACACCTTTCTTCATGGTGTACGGAGCAGAGGCAGTCCTGCCAAGTGACATCCGGCACGACTCACCCCGCGTGGTGGCTTACGTTGAGGCTGATAACAAAAAAGCTCGTCAGGATGCACTTGACTTGTTGGATGAGGAGCGAGACTTGGCAATAGCCCGCTCAGCGATTTATCAGCAAGACCTACGCCGCTATCACAGCCGCCGGGTTAGAAGCAGAACCTTTCAGGAATGCGACTTAGTGGTCCGGCTCATCCAGGATCAGTCTGACATGCATAAGCTATCCTCTCCTTGGGAAGGACCCTTTGTGGTCAGCAAGAATCTGAACAACGTGTCATACTACCTTATCGATGTTCGAGAGCACAAAGACTCACGTAAGTCGGAGGAGGAAACCCGCCGGCCGTGGAATATCGCCCATCTTCGGCCTTACTATACTTGAGCCACCGGCTCTCAAGATGTATATATTTTGATGATGTATATGTTATTTGAAGCAATAAAGCAGGACCTCTGTTCTTTTCACTCTCAAAGTTTTACATGTCTTCTTTATCAGGTGGTGGAAACAACCAACAGGGAGCGGATCATGTCTGAATCCGGCTTTCCCTTTGGTCCTGCTTATGATCATATCTAAATCTAGCCATGATCACTTGGGGGCTTCCTGTTCAAACATAGGTCGTATTCGAACCAAAGAGTACATAGCTGTCGATACCCACTTGATCGGCATACTGCCAAACCCACTTGGGGCTTCTTGATCATATTTGAATCATAGCTTAACCCCTTTGGGTCTGACGTGGATCATATTTGAATCAACGTCATTAAACAACTCTTATGGTCACTTGGGGGCTTCTTGTTCAAGCATAGGTCGTATTCGAACCAAAGAGAACATAGCTGTTGATACCCACTTGATCAGCATTGCCAAAACCACTGGGGGCTATATGATCGTATCCAAATCTTAGCTTAACCCCTTTGGAACGGTTCACTGATCGTATTCGAATCAGAGGCCTTTAAATTTTATTATTCATCATACTTTGTAAGTGTAAATGTTTGACTATCGTGAGGCTTTCTCGAAAGTACTATGGGGTTCTTGTTCCACCGGTTTAATATTGGTCACTTCAATAGTTAAAGGCCAGGTGAACATCATATGTGCCAACTTTCAGGAGTTAAACTTACCCTCATGATTACCAAAAGAATCGCAGGTATGCTATTGTGATTATGTTTAATAAATACAGCCATAACCGGTCTTTATATGATGTTTTGGTTCGCACTCTGGGTTATCAATACCTTATGCGACCCCCGATGCGATAAGTCGCCAAGGGAATTCTGCTTGTTTTATATGCAGGATAAGGCAAGCAAATTTTTAAACATCAATGAATATCGATGGTGGCTTATGAAAGTATTAAGCGCCATAAACATGCGCGAAGGCATGACAAAAATCGAGAGGTTTTTTCTACCCTATTACAAGACTCCCCAAGTCTGAATAATGAAGCATTGTTTTCGCAAAGTCATAAACGCATGGCGGTTCACCTTTGGTTGGCTTGAAGATTCCGGTTATCCTTGTCCGCCTCCGCCGGGCTGCCCTGTCTGGAAGGTTGACGAGGCCTACCAATGCCACTCAAGGCTTCAAACTCAGCTTCATCATCTATTAAACCGGCTGGGTCGACTTCAGGGGCAAAGGTATGCTTACGAGTTGGAGGGATCAGGTTGACTTCATTATAGTGAGGCGTTGGGATTCTCCGGTTCTCACTGTCATAGCCCGGCTGATACTTGGTAAGGTCAGTATCGTTCCCAATAAGAGTAGCCACAGGATGTATGACTTTCACACAGGCGGTGAAGTCTGCATCGTTGAATAAAGAGCCGTCTTCCTTCAAGCTGGGATACCCAAGAGCAATGTCTGCCGGGTCTAACTCGAAGCCACGCCTTTGGCCCGGCTCAATGCGGCTATAGCCCGGCTCGCAGATGCCCGCCTTAGTTCTTGGATCCATCGAGGTAACACAACAAGCCGCCAAAGACGCCTTGCAGGAGGTGAGGAACGCTATTTGATAAAGCTACAACGGCCAAAGCACGCCAGACCCGTGTAGAGCTGTTCCACCAGAGTATAAACCGCCTTCAGCTTGATCAACATGTTCTGCTTGAGGTTTGTGCTCCTAGGGCATGCGTTCATAAACATAAGGTGAGCCGGAGATAACAATTAAAATAGTCGTCAAAGGAAGGATTGCAATATCTGAGGTTATATATAGTAACTTACTGAAGATTGCTGTGACCATTTGAGATATCTGGCGCTTTAAGCCGGACAGCTCGGCTCTTGCTTCTGCAAGTGATGTTTCTGCTGTCTCGACCCGGGTCACTAGAGAGGCCTTCTCATCAACCCAGATTTTCTTCTCCACCTCAAGATTCTTCTTCAACTTCTCTTGTTCAGAGACGCTGAATTCAAATTTGGAGTTGGCCTTTTGAATTTCAAGTTCTTGAGCTGTCAGGCGGTTCTTCAGGTCAGCAATCTCCGACTCAAATTGACTTATGGTGGCCTGCATTGGTGCCAGGTTACAGTCAGAATCATGGTAAGATAATGTTAAGTCCCAAGTACTTTGCAAGCAAAGATACTTGACACTTGGGGGCTAATGTATGCTGAAGAATTTTAAACTTACAATGCCGGTTCATGGAAATTAAGTCCCAAGCATTTTGCAAGCAAAGGTACTTGACACTTGGGGGCTAATGTGTATCGCAAGTTCAAGGTATCATGTTACAACCGGGTTAAATATCTTCTTTCTGAACCGGACAAAGCAGTGCTAAGCAGTTTTCTAAGTCTACACCATATTTATTCATAAGCAATAGACTTGGGGGCTGATACAGTAAGTATGATTAAGAAAAGTAGCATAAGTTATACCTCAGATTTTTGCTGTATTTGCTTCACCATGTCAATTTCCAGGTCACGGCTGTTATGTACTTGATTGATATAGCCAGAGACTATCTCTCCAATACTCAAATGAGTATAGTCAGCAATGTCTAGCTTGATCTTTCGGCGTTCCAGAAGCTCCTCCTTGGCAGAGCACTTGGCAAGGACAGTGGGCTGCCCCGGCTCAACAAACTGAGTCTTCAGAATCTCAACTTCCGAATCAATTGTCTTGGCCGGGCTAGGAGTTTTTGGTTTATCTTCGACGGGTGGATCAGAGGTTGGTGCTGGAATGTCATAGGCTGGTTCAGGCGGCGGCTGATGGGTAGAACTGTCAGGAGCAGCCGTGCCAAGCTCCAGTTCAGTCACCACCGGGTCTTGGGATGGCTTACTCTTTTTTGCCCTCTTACTGGGTTTCACTTGCATGCTATGGACAAAGGTAGAAGGATGAGTACAAAAACATGAGTAAGGTAAAGCATAAGGTGAACAAAATTACATTATCCAGGGGCAGTTTTGAAAGCCGGCATGTTAGATTGCATAGATTCGCCGAAGGAAGGCGAGGTATCCTGATAATTGGAATCAGATGAATTGAGAGGTTGACGAATTAAACCCGCCAAAGGGAAAACAGAACGTAAATCGGAGATAACCTCAGTCCGACGCTTCCTGATTACGTCAGGTAAGCCAGAGGAGAGCTGAGGGAGTCCCGGATTAGGGGGTGTCCGGATGGCCGGACTACCATCATCGGCCGGACTATCATCGGCCGGACTATCATCATCATCCGGACTCCAAGACTATGAAGATACAATATTGAAGACTTCTCCCCGTGTCCGGATGGGACTTTCCTTGGCGTTGAAGGCAAGCTTGGCGATACGGATATGTAGATCTCCTACCATTGTAACCGACTCTATGTAACCCTAGCCCTCTCCGGTGTCTATATAAACCGGATGGCTTTAGTCCGTAGGACTACGATCACAACAACCCTTACAATCATACCATAGGCTAGCTTCTAGGGTTTAGCCTCCTTGATCTCGCGGTAGATCCACTCTTGTAAACATCCACAATATCAATATCAATCGAAAGGGACGTAGGGTTTTACCTCCATCAAGAGGGCCCAACTGGGTAAAACATCGTGTCCCTTGTCTCCCGTTACCATCCGCCTAGACGCACAGTTCGGGACCCCTACCGAGATCCGCCGGTTTTGACACCGACATTGGTGCTTTCATTGAGAGTTCCTCCGTGCCGCCACCGATAGGAAGGATGCCTCCTCCCGCCTTCAAGGACGGTATTTTCGCCAAAGGAGCCTCGCCGCCGCCAAACTATCCGGCTAGGTGGTTTTCTTATGACCGCCGTCCGCCACCGCTTCTACAATGACCTCTCAAGTCGCCAAAAGCAATTTTCACGCCAGCTCGAATTCACCGAGCGGTTGGATCCAATAGAGCTCTCGTCCAGAACGAGCTCTTGATCGATCGCCGCTCGGGAGTCGCCATGACTACAAACAGATTGGGCTTAAAACCGATCCGAGAGATATTAACTCTCCTGTGTCACCCACCACGCTGCAAGTGGTATAGGAACAATGCGCGACGCTTCTCCTATATTGAAAACTAGTCATGTCCGGCTTCCAACCCCCATGCCGGATTTCCATGAGGGACGGACTTTGATCAAGCACGTAACTTAAAGTCGCATCGGACTGCACTCGTTGGACAACGCCCAGCAATTCAAGCTTCCAAATTCGGAAACTTCTCAACCTTCGAGCCTTAAGATGGGTAGGGTTCCGGACTTAATTCCACCCACCCGCCCAGACATATGCGATCTGTCTCTAATCCGCAAGAGCCCGCCGAGACAAGACATCACTATCGGGCCGATTCTCCCGGTTATGGACAGGATAAAGGATCGCCGAGAGGAAAATGCAATCTCAATTTTTGCAATAATTGCACGGACGAGGACTCTTGAACGCCGCCACCGTCAGGAAATTACACGCCGCTGACCAAGGCCCATAGTACTAAAGTATCAGGCGATGGAGAGTTTCCGGACAACCAAAATAATTTTTGGGACAATTCGCCCCTAATACAACCCTAGTCCACAACAAAAGGGTGCATTACACTCGTGCACCAGATACAAAACCAAAAAGCAAAGACCCCATAAAGGGCACAGAACCGCATTAGAGGGATGGCTTAGCGGACCTCAGTAAAATTCATAGTACGTAGGCGCCGTCCCAACACATAACCTTCGAGCATGTTGATATTACGGCAGGTGGCCAAAAGTGGAGAGGAGCTTCTAGCCCCGGAAATCCACTCCAACAACATCGGCACGGTATCAACAGTCTTCGAGACTTTCGATCAAATAATATGCGAAACGAATAATCCGCTGCCTCGCCAAGTCTACCAAGTAGCAACAACCAATCCATGGAGCGACACAGCCATCACCTTCAACGCCAGCGACGAACCTAAATTCGGACAGCCCGAGCTCCACCAAGACCGGTACTTAGTCCAATAGTGGACGACTTTCGACTTACAAAAGTCCTCATGGATGGCGGCAGCGGATTAAACCTCATCTACGAGCAAACCCTTCAAAAAATGGAAATAGACTGGAGCCGCATTGAGCGAAGCAGCACAACCTTTAGAGGAATAATCCCTAGCCGGGAGGCGCGTTGCATAGGAAAAATCACACTCGATGTGGTATTCGGCTCACCGGACAATTACAGATCCGAAGAAATCACGTTCCAAGTGGCCCCGTTCAACAGCGGATATCACGCTATACTAGGACAAGAGGCATTCACAATTTTTCAAGTCGTACCCCATTATGGGTACATGAAGCTCAAAATGCCTGGGCCCGACGGAATAATCACTCTCGTTAGTGATCCGGACATGCACTCCGCGCCGAAAACAAGACAGCCGCATTAGCCTTAGAGGCACTATCCAAAGCCCTAGCGGCAGAGGAACTCACCACGCTGCGCTCTATGGTGAATAGGGACGATGTGATACTCGATAAGAGATCCAAGTCCACCTCCTTTAAACCATCAGATGAAATAGTAAAATTCCAGGTCCACCTAACGGACCCGACAAAGACGGCCTCCATCGGGCACAATTGAACCCTGATGTAGATGCCGATCGCGAGAATTCCTTCGAAAATTGGGACATTTTACCGGCACCCTCGGATATGCCCGAATCCCACGCAGATTGGCGTAACACAGCCTAAACATCCTAAAAGGATTCAAGCCACCAAACAGGCCCTTCGACGATTTTTCAACCCAAAAGACAGGCAATGGGAGAAGAGCTAGCCAAACTATTAGAAGCCGGATTCATCAGAGACATCAAGCACCCGGATTGGCTAGCAAACCTGGTAATGGTACCAAAGAAGGACAAATCCTGGCGCCGTGTGTTGATTTCAAAGACCTAAATAAAGCATGCCCAAAGGATCCCTCCCCCCCCAAGATCGACCAAATCATCGATGCCA
The DNA here is from genome assembly GCA_021605205.1 of Aegilops longissima. Taxonomy (NCBI): domain Eukaryota; kingdom Viridiplantae; phylum Streptophyta; class Magnoliopsida; order Poales; family Poaceae; genus Aegilops; species Aegilops longissima. The sequence continues at coordinate 466,271,108 of CM038677.1, read as the reverse complement.
CCGCAGAAACACGATTCATTGTGCTTCCGGACGACATACTCCGCTATCATCAAATCAAGATGGCGAAGCGGATCAAGCCGCAACGGCATTCATTACTCCATACGGACCATTCTCGCTTCAACACGATGCCCTTCGGACTTAAAACGCCGCGCGACATATCAGCGCATGATTCGTACATGTCCGCTACCCAGATCGGCAAAACAGTAGAGGCATACGAGACGACGAGTCGCCAAAACTAAACACGCCGAAACTCTAGTAGACGACTTGAGGCTCACATTTGACAACCTCGAGCATATGACATCAAGCTGAACGGAAAATGCGTTTTGCATACCACCGAAAGCTACTTGGGCTTCATCAGATCCGTAGAGGAATTGAAGCAAACCCAGCCAAAATCCGAGCTCTGTCACAGCTAGATATCCCAAAATACCTCAAGCAAATACAAAATTGATCGATGCGTGGCGGCTCTAAGCCGCTTTATTTCCGCCTAGGAGAAAAGGCATTACCCTCTATCGCCTCCTTAGGCGCATCAACACTTCGAGTGGACGGATGCTGCCACCGCCGGACTCAAGAAATAAAGGCCATATTGGCAACAAATCCGTCCTGGCTGCGCCCAACCTGGGTGAACCAATGTTGTTATACATCGCAGCTACGCATCAAGTTGTAAGCGCGGTACTGCCGTCGAACGAGAAATGAAGGGCATAAATTCCCTCTTCAAAACCCAGTATACTACGATCCATCGTGTTAACCCCCGCAAGTCCTGTTACCCGCACTATCGTAAGATAGCATACGCGTGTTCATGGCATCCCGAAGCTCGATACTACTTTCAAGAGTGTTCGATAACGGTGGCCTCAAGTACCACTTAACGACATTATAAACAACCGCGACGCGACGGGCAGGATTGCAAATGGGCCATTGAGCTCTTACCATTTGATATATCTTACAAACCTCGGCGAGCTATAAAGTCACAAGTTTTGGCTGACTTTGTCGCTGAATGGACCGTCGAACTCCCTAAAGAATACGGCGCATACTCCAATTGGATTATGCACTTCGACAGCTCTAAAATGTTAGCCGAACTGGGGGCTGGCATCGTATTAACGTCCCCGACCGGGGACACAGTCCAATACGTACTTCAGATAATGTACACGGACTCCAACAACACAGCCGAATACGAGGCCCTTTTACATGGTCTTCGGATGGCAATCTCCATGGGCATCCAACGCCTAGAGGTGCGCGGGGATTCAAACCTCGCAATATCCCAAATAAACGGAGACTTTGACGCCAAAGATCCGAAAATGGCAGCATATCGCAACGTTGTCCTAAAAATGTCAGCCCGGTTCGAAGGACTTGAATTCCATCACGTAGCCCGGGATAATAACCAAGCAGCCGACGTACTGGCACGCATTGGCGCAAAACGCGACGCTGTCCCTCCTAACATCTTCCTGGAACGGCTCTTCAAGCCATCCGTACTATGGGAGAGGAGTCCGGAACTAACAATCCGGAACAAGCCGCACCAACCGGCGATTCAGCCGATGATATTACACCTTCCGCCCACGACATAATGGCAGTAATTGCCCCATGGACAGAACCATTCCTCGCCTACTTGCTTAGGCAAGAGCTTCCTCAAGACCAAAATGAGGCCCGCTGCATTGTCCGCGATCTAAAGCCTACAAGGTCTATGAGGGAGAACTTTATAAGAAAAGTACAACCGAGTCCTTCAAAGGTGTATCTCCAAGAAGAAGGGCGAAACCTCCTGGCTGAAATTCATGCGGGACTAGGCGGACACCACGCCGCAGCTCGGGCCCTTGTAGGAAAGGCATTCCGCACAGGATTTTATTGTCGACGGCCCGAGCAGATGCTCAGACTTAGTCTAAAGATGCGCGTCGGTTGTCGCCTCTTTGCTAATAAGAGCCATATGCCACCCACCGCCTCAAAACTATACCCATTACCGGCCATTCATGTATGGGGCTTGACATGGTTGGACCACTTAAAGGGGGAACCCACAAGCAAAGGTACCTATTGGTCATGGTGGATAAATTCACAAAATGGATAGAGGCCAAGCCGCTTAAAACGGCAGAGTCCGGACCAGTGATAGACTTTATATCCGGGTAGTACACCGTTATGGTGTCCCCACAGCATCATCACCGATAACGCCATGAACTTCACCGCCGATGAGGTTAAATCGTGGTGCAAAAATATGGGCATCAAGCTCGATTACGCTCGCCTATCATCCTCAAACCAACGGTCAAGTGGAACGAGCAAATGGTCTAATAATGAGCGGCATCAAACCCGCACTAGTGCGGTCCTTACGAAATCGACACGCGACCGGGTAGAGGAGCTCGACCAGACTGGGGCTGCGGACAACGCCCAACCGTTTACCGGATTCACACCATTTTTATGGTATACGCGCAGAAGCAGTTTTCCCTGCGACATCATTCATGACTCACCTCGAAAAGCGCATGTACGAAGAAAGAGAAGCCGAGTTGGATCGGCAGGACAGCTTGGACACATTGAGGAAGAGCGCGATGTCGCCAAGGCTCGCTCCGCATTCTATCAGCAGCAGGCTCAAGATATCAAAGCAGAGAAGTACGGGCCAAGACTTACAACGTCGGGCGAATTGGTTCTATCGCCGGACAAGAAAAAGGACAAGCTCAAGCCCAAATGGGAAGGCCCTTCATCATCGATCAAGTCCCGACCGCGGAGCGCACTGCCTCACTTAAATGCATCGGATAACCGACTCGAGCCGAACCCATGGAACGCAGCCCCCATCCAAATGCCTAGCGCCGACTAAGAGTTCGTCCCTTTCCCCCATCCAATTTTTTTTACTTCAGCTGCCTTTTGTTTATCTTTTCTTCTCAACCCTATTCATCCAAGCCTTAAAGGGCCTACTTGCGCAACATTCAGCAAGAATTGATGTGCTATCCGCACTCATTATACTCGGGGCTTCTTTACCGAAGCTTAATTATACGGGCTTCATGCCCAGACATGTGTCAAGCCTCCACATGTACCTTTTATTCACCATTATATGCATCGATATGACTTAAGTTTTGGCCAAGCTGGGTTGCTCGCTCTCGTGCTTACCCCTACGCTCCCGATTGTTCGGCTAGGAGGTAAAGGAGCACCTCTGCGATTGTTCTTGCGGGTCAGCCGGATGTGTACCTCAGATCGGGTGAAGCCGAAGCTAGCGTTTTAAGGGAATATTCGGTCGGTGACTTAAAAGATGATTTTTATCCACTTATTTATCTGTCCCCGGATGTTTTTCTTTTGCAGTCCGGACATGCACTTTAGGGCATGCCACCCCAGAGGAAAGGAACCCTTAACGGAACTATTCTCCCCGAAGATGCTTCTTACTACCCATGTAATATAACATAACTAGTTGGGCACTTGTCCGATAAAGCACCGATGACCCCCACGCTGGTCTCCATGCATACCCGGTTGTTTCATAACCGAGAAGGTATTCGGACACACTCCGGACTCTAGGGTCCCGAGGTCGGCTTAAAAGGTCGGCAAAGACAAACGATCTACAATCAGGCTAGAAGGCATTTTGTATGTCATTTTATAATACATTGTCAAATCGACCGATTGTATTCTTCCTCAATCCTGCCTAACAAAGTTGTCTAATTTACATCTGTTGGGAAAATTTAGCGCCAACTCCACTTGGCCGATACTAAACTCACAGGATCTCCTTCCCATCGGGCCCCACAGTCCGATTTCGCCATGTGGTTGGGATCCGCCTTCTTGTACCGCGCCTTTACCATGGCCCAGCCTCCACGGCACCTTGGCGGCAGGCCAAAATCTTCCATATATGGAAGCGCTGCCGACTCCCCTGCAGCTTCTCCGCAAGCTCCCCAAGACCCTCCGGTATGGAGAAGGCTGGCCATAACGCTGGATGACGCCGCCATAGCCTCGCGAACTCGCTCGATCAGGTTGCCACATTCGAAGTTGATCACCCGCTGTTACGGGCATCTCTCCAGAGGCGACTGTGAGCATACCTGCGCATATATTCTGTCAAATTGACTTCCTCGCCAAACTCTTCTTTTCAAAGGAGTTCGCCAAGAACTTACTATATATGCCGCGACGAAGCCACCGATTCTCCTTAACGGAGCCCGACAGCTCGCCCGAACGCTTTCAGCTCTTCTCCAAGCTGGGCATGGGCATCCCGAGCTTGTTCCTTTCATGCTGCACCTTATGCAGCACCTCTCGCCGCCTTTAGTTGGCGCAGAAGTTCTTGCCTGTCCGGATCTTGTCCGCAGCACCTGCAATGTCGTTCTTTAGACTTGCAAAGGCCAAACGCTACTTATCTTTCTAAAATAATGCGCTACCGGAGAGGTCCTTATGCTTTCCTCCCTGCGCTGCATAATGCGGCCTTAAGTTGGGCCTTGCACTCTTGCAGCCCCGAGACAGTTGGGTATTCTTCTCGGTAAGATCCTACGTTTCATATGATCCTTAAATCAGTTTAAATATAACTACTTTAAGTCTCGGGGCTACCGCATATATAACTATTAAATTCTCTTACCCGTATGTCTTTTACATACCGCTCCGTGGCTCGATAAAACTATCTTGAGCAGCACGAAGGTGCGCCCCCGTGTTAAAAGCATTCAACGCCTCGGGAGAAGCACGCGTCACGAAATACTGTCGCGGCGCTGTGATTCAGGGCACTCTCCACCTCAGACTTGGTGGCGACAATCTGTCGGCATCCTCCGTCGGAGGAACGCCGGCTCGCGCTTGCGCCGCCTCCCCTCCCGACCAGGTGCAGGAGCCCGGCTGGTAGAGGTTGATTAACAACTTCCACGCCGCAGTCGGCGGACGCTTTTTTCCCTATAAAACTCATGAGCACTCAAACGCTTCCTAGGAACGTTGTTTCAAATACTGAATTGTGAGCTACACCTTTGCGGCGACGTTTCAGTCCGCGCGCGCTCCTCTTCCGCCATCGTCCGAATCGCCTTGTTGGTCAGCCACCGCTGGCTCGGCTTCGCCCTAGGGCGCCTCCTGCAGTGCCATCATATACGGTGGTCGAAATAAGCAAGGAAGGAATGAAGGTGTCGTGGCTTCGCCGCAATCACCGGGAAGCCGGATATAGTCCGGGATAGTCGGCCGTGATGGCGACTAAAGCATTGTCCATGCTGAGCTGGTGGAACACCCCGCCGATTAGCTCCACCTTTATGTCCGGATCCTCTTCGAGGCCGGATCCCGGATCTCTCGATCCTCGGGCTGCGGAGCCGACTTAGCATGCCCTCCACGGTCCGGCGCAGTTCTGCGCCGAAGAAGAACACACTATGAGAAACTTAAGTTTCGAAGGCACGGGTCGGACACGCTGAGTGTTCGCTACCCAAGGCCGGGGATTATTCATGGAAAACCCATTTAACGGGTTCTTCCGAAGGAAATCCTCCTTCTCCCCCTTATAGAGGCCGGACAAGATCGTCACAGATCTTCGGCCGAATCCGCCCTTTGCGGCCATGACGGGTGGCATCGCCCTCCCCGCTGAAATCCCACATGGGTGGCCTCAGATTGTAGTGGCTGCACCCCGCACAATGCATGTTGCCATGATTCCAATCATGGTCGACCCGGCATGGGCCAAGAACCTTATTCGCCCATCAAATAATGGACGCCTTGTCTTCCTCCGATGGGGCTCGCGGACGCCAACTAAGGCGTTTCTTCAGAGGAGCATTGTTGAACTCCGGAGGCCGATCCGAAAAGGGTCCGCAGCGAGCGCCTTCTATATAAAACCATTCAAGGCCAGTCTTGGACGCCTTCTTAGGGGTTCAGATGGATATCCGGTCCCGCAATGCGCCATATTTGGCGCCGCCCACTTGATATATGGACCCCTCGTGAGAGCGGGTACAAGGCAGAACAACCTCTTCCACAATACAAGTGGGGCTCGACGCCCAGGAAAAGCTCAGAAGACCTACATAACCCGCAATATGCAGGATTGAGGCGGGCGTGAGGTGATGAAGCTGGAGTCCCGAGAACTCCGTGAGCCCGCCAAGGAATGGATGTACAGGAAACCGAGCCCCTTATCGATAGGGGACGGCATACCCGCCCCTTTGTTGGGATTTGGGGTAACCTCCGCTTGCTTCCCACCTTTGTAGGTGGCCAGCCCTGCTCGAACCGAACCATGAAGGCCGGAGGGAGATATCCCCATTTTGAGCTTCACAGCTTTCAGTTGAATGAGCATCTCCTCCAATCTCCGCAAAGGGCCGAGCGCGAGAAGAGGAGCCGCGTTGACGGTCCATGATGGAATGGATTCTTGGTCGAAAGCGCCTCGATGAGTATTTGCGAGAGGAAGATGGTGATTTGGATCTGGATTCTTGCCTCCCTTATAGGCAGATTGTTCGCACAACTAGGGGTAAAACATAAAAGACACCCTGGCCTTCCACATTCGCGCGACGCGTGGAAGAAGGCCATTATTGGGCGTGGAAGCCAAGACGCGCAACATTGATGAGGAAGCTGGACACTGTTCGGCAGGTACGTAGAACTTGAAGGAGAACCCGCCTTGCAACGCCGAAGACTACACGCATGCTGGACTTATCGTCATTGAAGCCTGGTTCGGGGGCTACTGAGGGAGTCCCGGATTAGGGGGTGTCCGGATGGCCGGACTACCATCATTGGCCGGACTATCATCGGCCGGACTATCATCATCATCCGGACTCCAAGACTATGAAGATACAAGATTGAAGACTTCTCCCCGTGTCCGGATGGGACTTTCCTTGGCGTGGAAGGCAAGCTTGGCGATACGGATATGTAGATCTCCTACCATTGTAACCGACTCTATGTAACCCTAGCCCTCTCCGGTGTCTATATAAACCGGATGGCTTATTCCGTAGGACTACGATCACAACAACCCTTACAATCATACCATAGGCTAGCTTCTAGGGTTTAGCCTCCTTGATCTCGCGGTAGATCCACTCTTGTAAACATCCACAATATCAATATCAATCGAGCAGGACGTAGGGTTTTACCTCCATCAAGAGGGCCTGAACCTGGGTAAAACATTGTGTCCCTTGTCTCCTGTTACCATCCGCCTAGACGCACAGTTCGGGACCCCCTACCCGAGATCCGCCGGTTTTGACACCGACAAGAGCTCTATATCCTTGCTGGTCCGGGTCTGCCTCCGGCTTTCAAATTGCTGTTGCTTCAAAAGAAATTGAGGATCTTGGTAAGCCAAAGGATGTGAAAATCTTACTTTCTGGGTTACTGTTCGAATTTTCTGATGCGGCAGGGGCTCGGAGTCGGAAGAGATTATAGTTACCTCTTCCTCAACGGCTTGGCCGTTCCCCGTGTCTTCCTAAAAAGATTTAATGTCAGTAAGGTGATGATAAAGAGTCAAGGGAGTTAAAAGTTACCTCTTCCTCATCATCATCAGTATCATCAAGTTTAAACATATCTGAAGCGCTTGGCTTCCTCTTCTTCGAAGTTCCAGTCTTGGCGGCTTTCCTTTCGGCTCTTTTTGCTGCTCTGGCTTGTTTGGCCACCTCATGGTCATACTTGACCTTCCAGAAGTTGTCATCGGCCTGTGAAAAATGATAAGGGGTTATGAGTTAAAGCAAGATATAACACAGTAAGGAGTAATTATTGAGATTGATGACTTACTGCAGGGGCCGGGTTCTTCTTGTAGAAGGGAAGTAAGCCAAAGGCATTACTAGTCACCGTGCCCTCTTTCAACAACGTCTGGGTCGTAGCCTCCACCACATCATCTGGTAAGTCGTCGGGACTATGATGCAGTGGGTCATTCTTCTTGCCTGAGTAGGTGCATATTAAGCCGGGGCGGCGGCTTAACGGAATCACTCGCCAAGCGACCCAGACTCGGACCAGGTCAATGCCATCTAAGCCATTTCCCAAAAGAGCTTTGATCTTACTAATGGTGGGAGCAAGTGGCAGACGTTCAACAACGATCGCTTTATCCGTAGCGGTGGTTGGATTCAAGGCGAGGCGCTGAAGTCAAGCGGAGGATTTTCTCACCAAGAAGTGTCCCGACAATAAAACCACGCCCGATTCCAACTTTTGATGACTCGCAGCGATTCAGCATAAGGAAAAAGGCGGTCTCTCGCCGCTGAATCGAGATGCCACCAAGTTCCAGTGGGCCCCACATGCTGTTCGTTCACCGGTTTAAGTAAAACAATTCTCTGAATAAAAGTAGCTGGGTTCTTCTCCAAGGCACACCTCGCAGAAGACTTGGAAGTTGCAAATATTTGACACATAATTGGGCCCGATGTCTTGAGGTCTGAGATCAAAGAAATCCAAAACATCCTCAAGAATTTTGAACCGGTGGAGCGAAGCCCGGTTCATGTGATCGTAAACACGATCACCTCCCTCCTTGGGTTGAGGCTTCTCCTCCGACGGGTTAGGAGCACGATAAGACATGATCTCTTTCTTGGGCAGATGGCGGATTTCACAAAATCGACAAAGTGCTTTCAGAATTTATTTAACTTGACCCATTCATGTGTCACCGGAGGTTTGGGAGCCTTGGGAGCCATTAGGCAAATTGAAACCTATGACAAAAGAAAAAAATTCCGGTTCAATTTATAACCCAGAGGAGAACATCGTGAGTTTATTCAAAACGGCGGCTTAAGAAGGGGCATAATGATATATGAGTAATTATTCAGTGGTATTTAAGCCGCTACAAGCATCAAAGGAAGTTAAATTTTCTTAAGTTGCCGGAAGCAAGCAAGGTTGACCAAACAGTGTCATTTTCTTAAAACTGGCTATATGGACTATCGTAGTTGAACAGAGTCAACAGGTGCAGATTTTTGGCTAAGTGTGGAACAAACAAGTTCCACAAGTTTCAGCTATTATTTTGGATCAAACAATTGCTCTGAAAAAGAAAAATTCCTAGACCTAAAACCAGTACAGAGAAGTTCATACACTCGAAGGAGGCCTTTAAACAAGGGAAATGAGATCTGTTTCTATTCAAGATGGATGCGGAACAGCCACCGCAGTAGTTCTCGCTGTCTAAAGATAAAAAAGGAGCACGGGAAAGGAAAAATATCAAGGATTTGCAACGGGCGGCGATGAACACCAACGAACTCGGGAGGCTGCAATGCAGATCTAAACGCAGGAAAGGAAAAGGGCTTACGAATGCGGAGCTGCTGCAGGGTTCCGTCGTGTTTCTCTGATTAAGTCAGGTTGATGCAGCGGCCTGAGTTGGAGAAGATGAGGAGCTCGACGGTGGCGGTGGCGGCGGCGGCGGAGCTCGAGTAGCAGAGACACAACGAGAGGAAGAGGATGACCGAAAGGGGGGAGAATGGAAGACCTAGGTCATGCATATTTATAAGGGAAGACCGACTGTGACGGCGCGAGAAATGAGGAGACCAAACATCATTATCCAGCGGCCCCGACACCTCGGTTTTCTGAACGGTCAGTAAAAGCAAAGATCCGTTGGAGGATATGGCAGAGTAAAATATGAATTTAAGTAAAGATGACGTCACGATGGGTTAAACCGGATCCAGAAAATGACGTCATGGCGGGTTAAAAACCTTTGCACAGGTAGAAGGCTGAAGGTTTATTTCTTAAGGAATTTTAAGATTGACATGAACCGGTTCAAATCAATCTGGGGCCTAATGTTGGGGATATAACTATTTGTGTAAGCCGCCCAGAGGGGCAGGTTACGCAAATAAGACTCATCGTAAAGAAGCCCAAGACCAAGCACGAAGATGGCGGTTCAATAAAGGGTCTAAGGCCCACTGGAGGCTTAAGGCCCATAGTGATAAACCGCCATGATGACATGACTTGTATCATAAGGTAGATTTAACTAGTCACCGAGCCGGACACTGTTTATGAGCCGGCCGGAAATGTAAGTAAGCATTGGGCGTCAACCCATGTATATAAGGGGACGACCCGCTGGCGGCTTAGGACAAGAAACAACTCATCGAGAACCGGGCATATCGATCTCGCCCTCGGTCATCGAAACATCAAGCAATACCAACCCAACTAGACGTAGGCCTTACCTTCACCGTAAGGGGCCGAACTAGTATAAATCTCTCGTGTCCTTTGTCCCGATTAACCCCTTTAAGCTTCCCAGTTGCGATGGCTCCACGACTAAGTCCTTGCAAGAGGACATCTGTCGTGACAATTCCACGACAAGATCCAATCTAGAAACCATCTCGGATGGGGTTCACCACCTCCATGGGTGCCTCTCCGATGATGTGTGAGTAGTTCTTTGTAGACCTTCATCTCCGTAGTTAGTAGCTAGATGGCTTTGTCTCTCTCGCTGAATTCTCAGTACAATGGTCTCTTGGAGATCCATATGACGTAACTCTTTTTGCGGTGTGTTTGTTGGGATCGATGATGTCACATCCCTAGTGCTGGTATGCTTAAGGCTAGCTAGTCATTGTGCATCATGTTTAAATTCCATTTAATTTTGAAATGGGGATTTGTGAAACCCTCAGAATAACTTTTGGAAATGACCTAAATAAAAATTGCTCCAAAAAGGTCCAAGAAAATGCTCATGTGGCCCTCTGAAAATATTGGACAGAGATAACAATCTAACCAATATTTTTAGGATCTCATAAGTATTTATTTTGGGCATTTGGAATTAATGCAGTAATTATCTGCCTTGGATATATATTATTATATATATATAATATCGTCCAAAAATTGTGCCTTTTGTTGAGGAGCTCTGGAATATTATAAATGGCTCCTATAAAAATTGGCATAATTAAATAAATTAGTTGGTATTTTAAATAAATCAAAACAAATGTCGAAAAATAGAAAAGGAAATAAATAGGAAAGGGAGCTTACTCGACTTACTCAAGGCCTGGCCGCCCACTGGCCAGCCCTGCCCAGCCCGCCTCCCTCCCCTGTCGTCTTCCTCCCCGACAGGGGATGGGCGCAGGTTCGACGCAGCAAGCTCCGCCGCGCCACGCCACCTCCTCCCTACCTGCCGCCTCGCCTCCTCGCCGCCTCGACGATCCTGCGACGCCGCCGCGCGCCCGGTCCTTCCCCCACTCTCTCGCCTTCCCCTCCTCCTCCTCCGCCTCCCCTCTCTCTCCGAACGCCACCGAGAGCGCTGCTGCTGCCGCCGTGGCCACCGCCCCCTCGCCTCTCTCCGTGTCCGCTAGTTCCGCGCCGCCTTGCTACCTCCCTGCCGAGTCACGTGGCACAGGAAGCCTCGAGCGCCGCTGCCGCCTTCGCCTCTCCGTCTCCGGTTGCCGGAGATCCCCTCCGCCGCCACGATCGCTCCGGTTCCTCCCGACCTCGCCGCCCGTTGTCGCAGAATCGCTGTGAGCTCCGCCACTGCTCCCCCTCCCTCTTCGCCCTCAGACGCTGTAGCTGCCCCCGCTAGAGCCCGAGCCCGGCCGCCGCCATGAAGCTCGCTCCGGTGAGCCCTGCCCCCGGCTCCCCGCTTTGCTCCACCAGTGCGAGAGCACAGGCTACGCCGGTGCTCTCCGCCGCCGTGCCTCGTGGTTTATAACGCGGACTCCGCCGAGCCCGTGGTCGCCGGGCGGCTTAACGCCGTGGGGTTGACTGCTGACTCGCCGGGCCGTCGGGTGGGCCCAGGTCGTGATTAGCTTAAGGCTAATCACCAACTAACCTAACCCCTCGACATCGACGGTGGGCCCTAGTGCCCCCTAATCTCTAATTAACTAAACTAACCCCTCGTTAACCCGTGTCATCGACGTGTGGCCCCCACACGTCAGTTTGACCTGGTCGGCCCGTTGACCTCTGACGCGAGCATGACGTCATGTTTGGCGCAATATTTTATTTTCTCGAATTAATTTAAATCAGGAAATTCCGAATATATTCAAAACTTCAAAATTCATAGAAATTCAACCGTAGCTCAGATTGAAATAATTTATATATGAAAATTATCAGAAAAATTCAATCTATCCATCTGTACTAGTTTCATGCATGACAAACCAACTTATACATGCTGTATAAGTGAAACTCTAAAATGGCATTTATAAGAGCTTATTTGAATTGCATTTGAACCTTTGGTTCAAATGGACTTCATTCAATCTAATACCAGTTGCATTAACTCAAACAGCATCACATCTACATGCCATGTTCATGCATCATATTGTTGCATATGATTGTGTATTGATTGCCGCACCGCCCCTTCTCGATAGGTCCTGCCCGAGACGCTCCAGTACATCCATGAAGCGGTGCCTCCTTGTTGACTTACTGTGCAAGCAAATCCCTTGTTCATTCCGATACAATCCTACTCTCTCGCTCCTGCTCTCGCTATTGCATTAGGACAACAACGATTCATCTGCTACTTTGTGCTGCGGTAGTTGAACCCATTCCTCTGCATGACTGTCATTGCCACAAGAATAGTTAAAACCCACTAGCATGTGTAGGAGTTGATTGAGCCATGTTGTGTTCCTACCATGCTATGCCTGCTATTGCTTAGAGTTGTGTCAGGTCTGATTCATTGGGAATGAATTGGAGTACAGTTCTATGTTCGATCTCCGAGAGTGAAGTGTGTGAACACGATTTGGTAAAGGTAGCGGTGAGAGGCCATGTAGGAGTACATGGTGGGTTGTCTCACCGAACCGTCCTTAAGCAATCGAGTTCTATGTATGTTGTCCAATGACTCGATACTACCACACATTGGGTTCCGTAACTCGACCCCTCTCGACTTATTAATCAACTTGATCTCTGTCCAGGAGTCGCAACTAGTTTCTGGTGTTTGTAGGTAGTGCTATTTTTCTACCAAGTGGCACCCGGCAGGGTGGGCTTGGGACAGACTAGGCACAGGTGGCACGGTGTACCAAGTGGCACCCGGATGGTGGGCTTGGGAACCCTGCTCACATCGTTTGGGGCCGTGAGCGACACCCCGGCCGGATCTCCTTGCGGATGGAACCCGAATAGGCGATAAGCCTGGACTAGAGTCTTGTGTGGTTAGTCAGGTCGTGGCCGACACCCTCGCCAGGCTTCCGCTTGAAGGTTGCCGAGATACATGACGTGTATATGGCGGTAAGTGGCGAGAGCGTGTGTGAAGAAGTACACCCTCGCAGGTTATCATGATCTATTCAATAGCCGTGTCCTCGGTTATGGACTTCTTGGATGCTTACGTGGTACATAGACAACTTGAATTGGATACTCTAAAATGCTCAAGACAAGTGTGAGTGCTATGGATGGCCTTCCCGTATGGAGACGGGAATGAATCCGTAGTAGTGTATTGATGTGGTGATTAGTGGACTCGTGTACATTGTCTCACCTCAAGAGTTTCTTGTAGTCGAGAACAGGATAGCCACAGAGTCAAAGCTGGCTTGTCTGCAACTAAACCCCACATTACCTTTTGACACTAATGCATGTATGATAGGATCGATGTAAGTCTTGTTGAGTACCTTTGTACTCACGTTGTTTTATTTATGTTTTGCAGCGGAGACTTTGGTCTTACTAGTAGTTCCGCTTGACTTGACGAGTAGCTTGTTACCTCAGCTACGATCTTGTACCCTTGGGAGGGTCTTGTAATAGTCGGGCTTCTCAGCCTTTTTTTCTTTTGTAGATGTCGTACTCGGACATGTAATGCTTCCGCTTGTTGCTTGTATGTTTCGAATGATGGGTCATGTGACCCTGTTTGTACTAATTGCTATGTGGCTCTCCGAGCCTTTATCTATATGAGTTTATGCTATGTTGTGATGCCATGTTGTACAGCACATACTTGCATGTTATGCGACGTGTAACTTGTATTGCTATGTGTGGGATCCGACAACCTAGTTGTTTATCCTTGGTAGCCTCTCTTATGGGGAAATGTAGTCTCGTGCTCTGAGCGATAGTAGTCCGCTACAGCCCGGTTCACGGAGTCCTCGCTAGCCCAAAGACTACTGCTTGGACACTTGATGGCGGCATGTGTTTCACTTCGTTCCTATGTCTCCCTTCGGGAAATGTCACGCGTGTTATTCGAGTCCTGCCTAGCCTGCTACAGCCGGGATACCGGAGTCCTGTTAGCCAGTGCTACAGCCCGAATATATACGTTGATGACCGACATGCTCGATGTGATTCATGTATGCCTGTCCCCATAGGTTAGCGCCGCTTTGGGTTCACGACTAGCCATGTCGGCCCGGTTCTTTGTCATATGGATGCTAGCGACACTATCATATACGTGAGCCAAAAGACATAAACGGTCCGGGCCATGGTAAGGCGACACCGTGGGGATACCGTGCGTGAGGCCGCAAGGGATATGATGTGTTACATGCTAGATCGGTGTGACTTAGGATCGGGTTCCGACAGCTTTGGTATCGAGCTCGATCGCTGTAGGATTTCCAAGCCAACCTGATCGAAGTTGAGTCTAGAAATGCTTTAGTTATATAGGGAATTGATTGTGGAAGGAACGTAAGGCTCTTTTTACTCCTTTACCTCATGGCCTCTCGATCTGAGTCGTCCTATCTTTCCTACGGGTTAAGGAACTAGGCTATCTCTTACGCTCTATCAAGATCACGTGTTACTATTTCCGTAGTCCCATAGGATTGGTTGATCGAGTCTTACCCCAGTTTTGAGTACCCTCGGTATGGCATGTTTAGTATTATCCCAGAACCTTTGATGATGATGTTGAGTATGGTGCTACCCCATTTTGCAGAATGTTTCATTTTGAACATTTTACTGCCGTTATGCTGCCGGAATTGCCCTGTGAGTTCGAGAGTTACTAATTTCGTGTCCTACATTTCCAAGATGTAGTGATGTGATTCCGCCCTTGGTTTCGTTTCTCGGGATGTCATCGTTAAGCGAAGTTCTGCTGCTCATAGCCAGAACCACGGAGATGGAAGGGATGAGGATCCTCCCGACCAGCCTTCATTGATAGGGTTCATGTTAGAAATGGAGAGGAACAAGCGTGAGTCTAACCGTTTGTTGGCACGTATCGAGGAGAACACCGCACATCAGTCCAAAGGGTTTGCAACCATTCATGACTTCATTCGCTTGCACCCACCTACCTTTCATCATTCCATCGAGCCACTCGATGCCGATGACTGGCTTCATAGCATCACTCATAAGCTGCGTTCGTAAACGTATCTGAAGATGACAAGGTCACCTATGCTGCATACCACCGGAAGGTCATGCTAGTCTTTGGTGGCGTAACTATGAGGCTATGCTTCCGGCTGGTCGATTCCAACACGGAGAGATTTCACCGAGGCTTTTCGCGAGCATCACATTCTCAAGCCCTCATCGATCGCAAGAGAGAAGAGTTCGTAGTTTCACCCCAGTGAGATGGCTGTTGATGCTTACAGAGAGAATTTGAGAACCTTGCCCGTTATGCCCCGTAAGAAGTGTCCACGGACGCCAAGAAGCGTGCTAGGTTCGGAAGGGTCTCAACCCCAAGTTGCGTCGTGACCTCCACCGCACCATTGCGATACATTCCAAGCTCTTGTGAACAAGGCCATTAATGCAGAGACAGCTCAGCTCACTTACGAGGAGTCTCGTAAGCACCACCGTGAATTGGTTTTATCCTCCGGTTCTAGTTCGTAAACGCCGGATTTGGATTCAACTCTGCTCTTCCACCCGGATATTCACCAAGGCCATCTCATATGGTGCCTCACCCAGTTCGATTACATGCTCCACCCAGGCCTCTTGGTAGACCACTTGTCAATGCGGGTCCACGCCCAACTTCGTGGACTTGTTTCACATGCGGAGAGCCAGGGCACTATGCACGGATCGCTCTCAAGCCGCTTATGCTCCACCCAGCCGAGAAGCTTTGTTGGCTGTGTTAAGCCATCACGCAAGATGATCGGTGTCAAGTCAGCTCCCGCTGAACGTGGATGTGTGCATCACGCCTCAGCTAAAGACGCCATGATGATCCGGATGTCGTTCTTGGTACACTCCTTGTCAATTGTCATCCGCCTCGGTTCTATTTGATATTGGAGCATCTCATTCCTTCATTTCAAAGCTATGCTAACTTGCACAACATATCATTTTGTGATATGCCCTCTCCGCTAGTCATTCAAACTCCCGGATCCAAGTGGCAAACGTCTTGTATAAGCCATGGTAACGAAATCCTTGTTGATGACTTGTATTCCTTGCCTCACTTGTAGCCCTCAAGTCTTGAGATATTAACATCATCTTGGGTATGGGTGGATGACAGCTCATCATGCCAAGATTGATTGTTTCACTAGGTCATTCAGCTTACACACCCATCGGCAAGATAGTCATCGTCTCCACTAGAGTTGCAAAGCGCAACTCTATTCTCTTAATGCCAGCCCTCTTCCGCACCTTGAAGATATCCCGTAGTCCGTGACTTTCCGGATGTTTTTCAGAGGAGCTGCCGGTGTTCCACCCGACAGAGATGTAGAGTTAAATCATAGATCTTATTCCGGAACCGCCCCAATCTCTAGGAGACCTTATAAGATGGCACCCTTAGAACTAGCCGAGCTTAAGAAACAACTTGATGAGTCCTTGCAAAAGGGTTTCATCCGTCCTAGTTCTTCTCCTTGGGCTTGCCCGTCCTCTTCGTCAAGAAGAAGGATGGTACGGACCGGATGGTTGTAGATTATCGTCCGTTAATTTGGTCACGATAAAGAACAAGTATCCGCTCCCAGATCAACGACACGTATGATCAGCTCGCTGGATCCTCGATCTTTTCTAAGATGGATTTGAGGTTAGGCTACCATCAAATCAAGATCAGAATGGAGACATTCCCAAGACAGCCTTTGTCACTCGTTACGGCCAGTATGAGTACACCGTCATGTCCTTTGGTCTAACCAACGCTCCAGCTACATTCTCCCGCTTGATGAACTCGATCTTCATGGAGTATTTAGATAAATTTGTCGTGGTTTACCTCGATGATATTCTTATTTACTCGAAGAATGAGGAAGAGCATGCCGAACATCTCAGACTTGTGCTAGAAAAACTCAGAGAGCACCGCCTTTATGCCAAGTTCTCCAAGTGTGAATTTTGGTTGCCAGAAGTGACCTACCTAGGCCACGTAATCTCTGGTAAGGGCATTGCTGTCAATCCCGAGAGAGTTCAGGCCGTTCTTGATTGGACTCCACCTGAAACCGTTAAACAAGTTAGGAGTTTCCTTGGTCTAGCAAGCTATTGTCGCCGCTTTGTTGAAAACTTCTCCAAAGTAGCTAAACCCCTCACGGAACTTCTCAAGAAAGATAAAAGTTTGAGTGGTCCCCACAGGTGAGTACAGTTTCGAGAACTGAAAAGACGCTGACTTCTGCTCCCATACTAGTGCCACCGGATTTCACTAAAGACTTTGTTATCATCTGCGACGCCTCACGACAGGACTAGGTTGCATTCTTATGCAGGATCGTCATGTGATTGCCTATGCATCTCGCCGCTTGCATCCACATGAGGAGAATTATCCTACACATGATCTAGAGCTTGCAGCCGTAGTCTATGCACTCAAGACTGGCGACATTACCTTCTTGGTAAACGCTGCGAGATCTACACCGATCACCGTAGTCTCAAGTATATCTTCACCCAACCAGATTTGAACCTTAGACAAAGACGTTGGTTGGAGTTGATCACAGATTATGATCTAGGGATTACCTACACCCCGTGCAAAGCCAATGTCATGGCTGATGCGTTAAGTCAGAATCCTATTGCAACAATCTCATGTTGCAGCAAGGCCAACCACTTCTCCATGAGGAATTTTGTAAGCTTAACCTTCACATTGCTCCTCACGGATTCCTTTCTACCTTGGTGGCGAAACCTACCTGGTGGATCATATCATAGAAGCCTGTAGCATGATACGGGATTACCGGATCAAGAGAAACGCTGCCAAGGGTATTGCTGGTAATTTCTCTATAGATGATCGAGGTGTCGTTTTCTTTGGGCACCGCTGGTGGTCCCCAAGAAGCAACATCTTCGACAACCGATTCTTAAGGAGGCGATGAATCTCCTCTCACAATTCATCCCGGTAGTACTAAGATGTATCAGACCACGCCAGAGGTTCCGTGGACTAGGATGAAGAGAGAAATCGCCGCTTTATTGCTAATCGTGACGTTTGTCGTCGCGTTAAGCAGAGCATCAAAGGTCTGCTGGCACCCTTCAGCCCTTAGCTATTCCCTGAGTGGAAATGGGATAAAGTTGGTATGGATTTCATCACCGCTTTCCCGGGACCAAGAAAGGGAATAATGCTATCTTCGTAGTCGTTGATCGCCTTCCAAAGTGGCTCACTTCCTTCCTGCTCGAGAGAGTATCACCGCTAGTCAGCTTGCCGACTTATACATTTCTAATAGTGTCACCCATGGTGTTCCACTAGAGATCAATTCAGACCGTGGTAGTCTTTTCACTTCTCATTTCGGGAGAGTTTCCAAACTGCCATGGGAACCCATCTTTTCTTGATGACCGCTTTCCACCCTCACCAAGTGGTCGTGGAAAGGGTCAACCAAATTCTCAAGACATGCTTAGAGCTTATGTTATCTCATTCGGTATGGATTGGGAGAAATGTCTTCCTTTCGCCGAGTTTGCTTATAACAATAGCTATCAATCCAGTCTCAAGAAAGCTCCTTTTGAGATTCTCTATGGACGAAGATGTCGAACACCCTTGAACTGGTCGAAACCGTGAAAGACAATTCTTTGGACCGGACATGATCCAGAGGCGGAAGAGCAAGTTCAGATCATTCGTGAGAATTTGAAAACAGCCCAATCTCGTCAAAGAGCCAAGATGACCGTCGTCATAAGGAAGTGGCTTATGAAGTTGGCGACAAGGCTTACCTTCGGTTACTCCTCTAAAGGGTACCCATCGTTTCGTATCAAAGGCAAGTTGGCTCCTCGTTACATTGGCCCTTTCGCATTCTCGCTAAACGAGGAGAGGTTGCCTACCAGTTGGAACTACCCCACATCTTTCTCGAGTTCATGATGTCTTCCACGTCTCTCAACTCGGCGTTGCTTCTCGGATCCTATCCATGAGTGGACCACGTAAACGCTTGATCTCCAAGATAACCTCACATACCGAGAGTACCGGTTCGCATTCTTGATCAAGCGAGCGTGTTACTCGACGCCGTAACATCAAGTTTCTCAAGGTTCAGTGGTCTCATCATTCCGAGAGAGAAGCTACCGAGCGAGAAGATCGCCTTCGATCGAGTACCCGCTTTCTTTCCGTCGACCCCTGAATCTCGGGACGAGATTCTTTCAAGTGGGGGCGAGTTGTCACATCCCTAGTGCTGGTATGCTTAAGGCTAGCTAGTCATTGTGCATCATGTTTAAATTCCATTTAATTTTGAAATGGGGATTTGTGAAACCCTCAGAATAACTTTTGGAAATGACCTAAATAAAAATTGCTCCAAAAAGGTCCAAGAAAATGCTCATGTGGCCCTCTGAAAATATTGGACAGAGATAACAATCTAACCAATATTTTTAGGATCTCATAAGTATTTATTTTGGGCATTTGGAATTAATACAGTAAATATTTGCCTTGGATATATATTATTATATATATATAATATTGTCCAAAAATTGTGCCTTTTGTTGAGGAGCTCGGAATATTATAAATAGCTCCTATAAAATTGGCATAATTAAATAAATTAGTTGGTATTTTAAATAAATCAAAACAAATGTCGAAAAATA
Organism: Aegilops longissima; assembly: GCA_021605205.1. Classification (NCBI taxonomy): domain Eukaryota; kingdom Viridiplantae; phylum Streptophyta; class Magnoliopsida; order Poales; family Poaceae; genus Aegilops; species Aegilops longissima. The sequence continues at coordinate 466,251,656 of CM038677.1, read as the reverse complement.
GAAAAGGAAATAAATAGGAAAGGGAGCTTACGACTTACTGCGGCCTGGCTGGCCCCCTTGGCCAGCCCAGCCCAGCCCCGCCCGCCCCCCCCCGTCGCCTTCCTCCCCGACAGGGGATGGGCAGGTGCGACGCCAGCAAGCCCCGCCGCCGCCACGCCACCTCCCTCCCTACCTGCCTGCCTCCCTCGCCTCGGCGATCCCGCGACGCCACGCGCGCCCCGGGTCCTTCCCCCACTCTCTCTCGCCTTCCCCTCCTCCTCTGGCTTCCTCCCCCTCTCTCTCCGAACGCCACCGAGAGCGCCGCTGCTCGCCGCCGTGGCCACCGTCTCCCCCTCGCCCTCTCTCCGTGTCCGCTAGTTCCGCGCCGCCGCCTGCTACCTCCCCGTCGAGTCACGTGGCGCAGGAAGCCCTGGAGCGCCGCCGTCGCCTTCGTATCCGTCTCCGGTTGCCGGAGATCCCCTCCGCCGCCACGACTGCTCCGGTTCCTCCCCGACCTCGCCGCCCGTTTGTCAGAACCGCTGTGAGCTCCGCCACTGCTCCCCCCTGCTTCGCCCTCAGACGCCGTAGCTGCGCCCCGCTTAGAGCCCGAGCTCCGCCGCCATGAAGCTCTGCTCCGGTGAGCCCTGCCCCCAGCTCGCCCCCTTTGCTCCACCAGTGCGCGAGAGCACGGCTACGCCCGGTGCTCTCCGCCGCCGCCTTCGTGGCCTATAACGCGGACTCCGCCGAGCCCGTGGTCGCCGGGCGGCTTAACGCCGTGGGGTTGACCGCTGACCTCGCCGGGCGTCGGGTGGGCCTCAGGTCGGTGATTAGCTTAAGGCTAATCACCAACTAACCTAACCCCTCGACATCGACGGTGGGCCCTAGTGCCCCCTAATCTCTAATTAACTAAACTAACCCCTCGTTAACCGTGTCAGCGACGTGTGGCCCCCACACGCCAGTTTGACCTAGTCAGCCCGTTGACCTGCCGACGCAGCATGACGTCATGTTGGCGCAATATTTTATTTTCTCGAATTAATTTAAATCAGGAAATTCCGAATATATTCAAAACTTCAAAATTCATAGAAATTCAACCGTAGCTCAGATTGAAATAATTTATATATGAAAATTATCAGAAAAATTCAATCTATCCATCTGTACTAGTTTCATGCATGACAAACCAACTTATACATGCTGTATAAGTGAAACTCTAAAATGGCATTTATAAGAGCTTACCTTGGAATTGCATTTGAACCTTTGGTTCAAATGGACTTCATTCAATCTAATACCAGTTGCATTAACTCAAACAGCATCACATCTACATGCCATGTTCATGCATCATATTGTTGCATATGTTTGTGTATTGATTGCCGGCACCGTCCCTTCTCGATAGGTCCTGCTCCGGAGACGTTCCAGAGTACCTGTCCATGAAGCGGTGCCTCCCTTGTTGACTTACCAGGCAAGCAAATCCCCTTGTTCATTCCGATACAATCCTACTCTCTCGCTCCTGCTCTCAGTTATTGCATTAGGACAACAACGATTCATCTGCTACTTTGTGCTGCGGTAGTTGAACCCATTCCTCTGCATGACCTGTCATTGCCACAGTAAATAGTTAAAACCCACTAGCATGTGTAGGAGTTGATTGAGCCATGTTGTGTTCCTACCATGCTATGCCTGCTATTGCTTAGAGTTGTGTCAGGTCTGATTCATTGGGAATGAATTGGAGTACAGTTCTATGTTCCGATGCTGAGAGTGAAGTGTGTGAACACGATTTGGTAAAGGTAGCGGTGAGAGGCCATGTAGGAGTACATGGTGGGTTGTCTCACCGAACCGCCCTTAAGCATCGAGTTCTATGTATGTTGTCCAATGACTCGATACTACCACACATTGGGTTCCGTAACTCGACCCCCTCGACTTATTAATCAACTTGATCTCTGCCCAGAGTCGCAACTAGTTTACGTGTTTGTAGGTAGTGCTATTTTTCTACCAAGTGGCACCCGCAGGTGGGCTTGGGGCAGACTAGGCACAGGTGGCACGGTGTACCAAGTGGCACCCGGATGGTGGGCTTGGGAACCCTGCTCACATCGTTTGGGGCCGTGAGCGACACCCCGGCCGGATCTCCTTGCGGATGGAACCCGAATAGGCGATAAGCCTGGACTAGAGTCTCGTGTGATTAGTCAGGTCGTGGCCGACACCCTCGCCAGGCTTCCGCTTGAAGGTTGCCGAGATACATGACGTGTATATGGCGGTAAGTGGCGAGAGCGTGTGTGAAGAAGTACACCCCTGCAGGGTTATCATGATCTATTCAATAGCCGTGTCCTCGGTTATGGACTTCTTGGATGCTTACGTGGTACATAGACAACTTGAATTGGATACTCTAAAATGCTCAAGACAAGTGTGAGTGCTATGGATGGCCTTCCGTATGGAGCGGGAATGAATCCGTAGTAGTGTATTGATGTGGTGATTAGTGGACTCGTGTACATTGTCTCACCTCAAGAGTTTCTTGTAGTCGAGAACACGGGATAGCCACAGAGTCAAAGCTGGCTTGCTGCAACTAAACCCCACATTACCTTTTGACACTAATGCATGTATGATAGGATCTGATGTAAGTCTTGCTGAGTACCTTTGTACTCACGTTGCTTTATTTATGTTTTTGCAGCGGAGACTTTGGTCTTACTAGTAGTTCCGCTTTGACTTGATTTAGTAGCTTGTTACCTCAGCTACGATCTTGTACCCTTGGGAGGGTCTTGTAATAGTCAGGCTTCTCAGCCTTTTTTTCTTTTGTAGATGTCTGTACTCAGACATGTAATGCTTCCGCTTGTTGCTTGTATGCTCTGATTGATGGGTCATGTGACCCCTGTTTGTACTAATTGCTATGTGGCTCTCCTGAGCCTTTATCTATATGAGTTTGCGTTATGTTGTGATGCCATGTTGTACAGCACATACTTGCATGTTATGCGTACGTGTAACTTGTATTGCTATGTGTGGGATCCGACAACCTAGTTGTCTATCCTTGGTAGCCTCTCTTATGGGGAAATGTAGTCTCGTGCTCTCGAGCGATAGTAGTCCGCTACAGCCCGGTTCACGGAGTCCCGCTAGCCCAAAGACTACCGCTTGGACACTTGACTGGCGGCATGTGTTTCACTTCGTTCCTATGTCGTCCCTTCGGGAAATGTCACGCGTGTTATTCGAGTCCTGCCTAGCCTGCTACAGCCGGGATACCGAGTCCTCATAGCCCAAGTGCTACAGCCCGAATATATACGCTGATGACCGACATGCTCGATGTGATTCATGTATGCCTGTCCCCATAGGTTAGCGCCGCTTTGGGTTCACGACTAGCCATGTCGGCCCGGGTTCTTTGTCATATGGATGCTAGCGACACTATCATGTACGTGAGCCAAAAGACGCAAACGGTCCCGGGCCATGGTAAGGCGACACCCGTGGGGATACCGTGCGTGAGGCCGCAAAGGGATATGATGTGTTACATGCTAGATCGGTATGACTTAGGATCGGGGTTCCGACAGATGAACTTTGAGTTTATGATCAGATCTATCTTTTTATATCCATGAAAGTATTTGAGTTTCTTTGATCTCTTTTATGCATGATTGCTTATAGCCTCGTATTTCTTCTCCGATATTTGGGTTTTGTTTGGCCAACTTGATCTATTTATATTGCAATGGAAGAGGTGCTTTGTAGTGGGTTCGATCTTATGGTGCTTGATCCCAGTGACAGAAAGGAAACCGACACGTATGTATCGTTCCTACTAAGGATTAAACAATGGGGTCTATCTCTACATAGATAGATCTTGTCTACGTCATTTCATCGTTCTTATTGCATTACTCCGTTTCTCCATGAACTTAATACACTAGATGCATACTGGATAGCGGTCGATGTGTGGAGTAATAGTAGTAGATGCAGGCGGGAGTCGGTCTACTAATCTTGGACGCGATGCCTATATAATGATCATTTCCTGGATATCGTCATGATTATTTGAAGTTCTATCAATTGCTCAACAGTAATTTGTTCACCCACCGTTTGCTATTTTTCTCGAGAGAAGACACTAGTGAAACCTACGCCCCCGGGTCTCTTTCTCATATTATTTGCCTTTGCGATCTATTTTCCTTTGCTTTAATTTTCATATCTATTAAACTAAAAATACAAAAATACCTTGCTGCAATTTATTATTATTTATTTTATTTGGCGTTCGATCTATCAATCTACTAAAATTTTATCTCACGTCCGTTTGCCCATCTGGGGCGCCACTACCCGAAAGGGATTGACAACCCCTTTTACACGCCGGGTTGTAAGAAGTTGTTACTTGTGTGCATGTGCTATTTATGTTGTGTTGCTTGGTTCTCCTACTCGTTTGATAACCCTGGTTTCACATCTGAGGGAAATACCTACCGCTGCTGTGCTGCATCATCCCTTCCTCTTTGGGGAAATACCGACGTAGCTTCAAGCCGCATCAAAAGGAATTTCTGGCGCCGTTGCCGGGGAGGATCTTCAACATATACCCGGTTCCTAATCACAAATCTCATCTCCTCGCAATTTACATTATTTGCCATTTGCCTCTCGTTTTCCTCTCCCCCATTTCACAAGAATTTTCCCCTTTATTCTCCTCTCTTTTCCGTTCGCTGTTTTTAGTCGGATCTATCCTTTGCTTGGAATCATGAGTGATTTCGGTATGGCACCAACAGATGATGGCCTTACTCCTAAGATTGGACGTATGGGCAACCTGGATGCTAAAATTTTTATCTTGGGGCAAGGGAATGTTATGGGAAAGGAACGCATCCAAGAAATTTTCAATTGTGTGGGAAATTTAAGTCTTGATGATGCCCCTATACTTAAAACTACTAGATCTTATGCGGATGCTATTTCAACACTAGTTCCGAAACTTGAAAGCAAATTTATCCGTACTCATCCTACTTTGCAAAGATTGTTTTTTGAGCCCATTATAAAGAACCCTAAGGCTAAAAAGTTGGCCACTCTCGTTCTTATGAAAGAGTTTGACTACATAATATGGGAAGCTAGGGAAATCTTTGATTGTTATGGTATGAATCGTGAAAAACCCGTGATAGATGAAATCCTTTACAATAGCGATTATGCACTAAGACATTAGCTTGGGGATAATAAAATCTTTGATGAGAATCTTAAAAAGGAAGTCCCCGTTTTAGATATAATCCAACAAGTTTTCAATAATGTTAATCAACATCACTCGTGGATTGTTGCGGGAAATCAAAGGGGTTATGATGAAAACCAACTTAGAAATGCTAAGGTTTCTATGGATAATATGTTTTATGTTGTGTTTACAAAACCCCATGATGAAAACACCTCTAAGAAAATTAAGAAGAAACATGACAATACTTAGATCCTTGATTTATGCCTAGCTAAGGGTGTAAAACTATAGCTCTTGTTGGGAGGCAACCCAATGAATAGAATTTATTTTTTCTTTTTTGCTTTCTATTCTTGAGTGTTAGCACAATTATGCTACTGTTATGATTGTGGTTTTTGTGTTTTAATTAGTGTTTGTGGCAAGTAAAGCCTTTAGGATCTTCTTGGGTGATAGTTGTTTGATCTTGTTGAAAAACATAAACTTTTGCTCTCACGAAAACAATTCTCACTTTTTACCAGAGCGTGATAAAATGAAAATTATTTCTTCAGTAGATTAACATACAAATTGCTCAAGTTGTCCTAATTTTTCAGAATTTTTGGAATTCCAGAAGTTTTCGAAATAGTCAGATTTCTACAGACTGTTCTGTTTTGACAGATTCTGTTTTCTTTGCGTTGTGTGCTTATTTTGATGGCTCTATGGTTTTCTTTGATAAGTTTTTGCCATAGAAAAGTTGGAATATATTAGATATAATGCAGAAACAAAATATGAATTGGTTTGGTACAGTACTTATAGTAGTGATTTGCTTTCTTTTACTAATGGATCTCATGAAGGTTTTGTTGAGTTTTGTGTGATTGAAGTTTTCAAGTTTTGGGTTATCTTAGGATGGATGAAGGAATGAGGAGTAAGAAGAGCCTAAGCTTGGGGATGCCCCAGCATCCCAAGCTGTTATCCAAAAGAGAGCAAGCAACTAAGCTTGGGGATGCCCTGAGTGGCATCCCCTCTTTCTTCTAACGACCATCGATATTTTACTCGAAGCTATATTTTATTCGTCACATATTATGTGTTTTGCTTGGAGCGTCTTGTATGATATGAGTCTTTGCTTGTTTTATTTTGTGTTTTAAGTCTTGATTCCTTGCTGGACACACCTATTTTAGAGAGCCAAAATTATGTCATGACTTGTTAGAATTGCTCTCTATGCTTCACTTAAATTTTTATGAGCTATGGACTTGCTCTAGTGCTTCGCTAATATCTTTTTGAGCATGATGTGCTTTAGTATTTTTGAAGAAATGCTCTTTTTATTCACTTAGATTTATTTGATAGTTAGTAAAATTTTCAAGAAATTCTCTCTTGCTTCACTTAAATTAATTTGAGGGAAAGAAATCAATATTATGATCATGATCTTCACTTATATTTATTTGAGCGTGTCAAAAGGAACACATAAAAAATAGTCCCAAAGTGATAGATATCCAAGAAGGATACAATAAAAACTTTCATGAAGATCATTGGACAAAATGAACTTGATTCTTAGTAATAGTTTTGAGATATGATGATGTGACATGTGAGTTATGTTGATGAGTAATTATTCTTTAGTAAGAATATTGGTGTTAAGGTTTGTGTTTCCCTATGCAAGCACGAAAGTCAATAGTTATTGTTACATCTCCAATGTATCTACTTTTCCAAACACTTTTGCCCATGTTTTGGACTCTAACTTGCATGATTTGAATGGAACTAACCCGGACTGATGCTATTTTCAGCAGAAATGCCATGGTGTTATTTTTGTGCAGAAATAAAAGTTCTCGGAATGACCTGAAAATCCAAGGAGACACGTTTTGGAATTAATGAAAATATTGGCGAAAGAATCAGCATCAGGGGGCCCACCCCCTGGGACTCCACCGACCTCAACCCCAACTCCATATATTCACTTTCGGGGAGGAAAAAATCAGAGAGAAGGATTCATTGCGTTTTACGATATGGAGCCGCCGCCAAGCCCTAATCTTCCTTGGGAGGGCTGATCCGGAGTCCGTTCAGGGCTCCCGAAAGGGGAATCCGTCGTCATCATCATCATCAACCATACTCCATCACCAATTTCATGATGCTCACCGCTGTGCCTGAGTAATCTCATCGTAGGCTTGCTGGACGGTGATGGGTTGGATGAGATTTACCATGTAATCGAGTTAGTTTTGTTAGGGTTTGATCCCTAGTATCCATTATGTTCTAAGATTGATGTTGCTATGACCTTGCTATGCTTAGTGCTTGTCACTAGGTCCCGAGTGCCATGATTTCAGATCTGAACCTATTATGTTTTCATGAATATATGTAAGTTCTTGATCCTATCTTGCAAGTCAATAGTCACCTACTATGTGTTATGGTCCGGCAACCCGAAAGTGACAATAATCGGGACCACTCCCGGTGTTGACCGTTGTTTTAGGAGTTCATGTATTCACTAAGTGTTAATGATTTGGTCCGGTACTCTACTAAAAGGAGGCCTTAATATCCCTTAGTTTCCAATAGGACCCTTCTGCCACAGGAGGGTAGGACAAAAGATGTCATGCAAGTTCTTTTCCATAAGCACGTATGACTATATTCGGAATACATGCCTACATTACATTGATGAACTGGAGCTAGTTCTGTGTCACCCTACGTTATAACTGTTGCATGAGGAATCGCATCTGACATAATTATCCATCATTGATCCATTGCCTACGAGCCTTTCACATATTGATCTTCGCTTAGTTACTTTTCCGTTGCCACTGTTATGATTGCTACAAAAACTACTACTGTTACTTTTGCCACTGTTACCGTTACTTCCATACTACTTTGCTACTAAATATTTTGCTACAGATATTAAGTCTTTCAGGTTTGGTTGAATTGACAACTCAACTGCTAATACTTGAGAATATTCTTTGGCTCCCCTTGTGTCGAATCAATTAATTTGGGTTGAATACTCTACCCTCAAAAACTGTTGCGATCCCCTATACTTGTGGGTTATCAAGACTATTTTCTGGTGCCGTTGCCGGGAAGCTTAGCTCTATTCTTTGAGTCACTTGGGATTTTTATCTGTTGATGACTTTGAGGAACTTGAAAGATGAAAGAACAAAGATTTTTCCCTCAACTACGAGGGGAGGTAAGGAACTGCCATCTAGCTCTGCACTTGATTCACCTTCTGTTATGAGTAAATTTGCGACACCTACACCTGTTATTGATTCTGATATGTCGCATGTTATTGATGATGCCACTTTCTCTATGCATTATGCTTATGATGAAACTACTTCTATGCTTGATAATACTGTGCCATTAGGTGAATTTCTTGATGAACAACTTGCTAGGGTTAAAGAGAATGGAACTATTGAAACAGATAATATTGATGAAAGTGATGATGAAGATTCTCCCCCTAGATATGAATTGCCTTATGTGCCTGAGGGTTATTGTAGGACCTTGAAGTATATCTAGAGGGGGGTGATTAGACTACTTGACCAATTAAAAACTTAACCTTTTCCCAATATTAGTCTTTGGCAGATTTTAGCTATCCTAGCACAAGTCAAGCAATCTTCACACAATTCAAGCAAGCATGCTAAGAGTATATAGGCGGCGGAAATTAAAGCAGTTGATGGAGACTTCAACCCAAGAAGGGTAACGTTTGCGCGAGTCCACGGAGGGCTCCACCCACGAAGGGTCCACAAAGAAGCAACCTTGTCTATTCCACCATGGCCGTCGCCCACGAAGGACTTGCCTCACTAGCGGTAGATCTTCACGAAGTAGGCGATCTCCTTGCCCTTACAAACTCCTTGGTTCAACTCCACAATCTTGTCGGAGGCTCCCAAGTGACACCTAGCCAATCTAGGAGACACCACTCTCCAAAAAGTAACAAATGGTGTGTTGATGATGAACTCCTAGCTCTTGTGCTTCAAATGATAGTCTCCCCAACACTCAATTCTCTCTCATGGGATTTGGATCTGGTGGAAAGAAGATTTGAGTGGAAAGCAACTTGGGAAGGCTAGACATCAAGATTCATATGGTAGGAATGGAATATCTTGGCCTCAACACATGAGTAGGTGATTCTCTCTCAGAACTGGTAAGTTGGAAGTGTAGGTTTGTTCTGATGGCTCTCTCCACGAATGAAGAGGAGGTGGAGGGGTATATATAGCATCCACACAAAATCTAACCGTTACACACAATTTACCAAACTCGGTGGGACCGAATCAACAAACTCGGTCGGACCGATTTAGTAAACCTAGTGGCCGTTAGTGATTTCGGTGGGACCGACATGCAACTCGGTAGGACCGATATGGTTAGGGTTAGGGCATAACGTAATCTCGGTGAGACCGATTACACAAACTCGGTGAGACCGATTTTGGTAATTAGCTAACCGAGAGAGTTGGTCGTAAACTCGGTGGGACCGATTCGCTCTTTTCGTGAGACCGAAATGTTACGAAGGGAAACAGAGAGTTTACATTGCAATCTCGGTGGGACCGATCGCTCACCGGTTAGACTGAAACGTTCTGAAGGGAAACAGAGAGATTACAATCCCATCTCGGTGAGACCGAGATCCCATCTCGGTGAGACCGATTTGCCTAGGGTTTGTGGCAGTGGCTATGACATTTGAACTCGGTGGCGCCGGATAGAAAGAATCGGTGGGGCCGAGTTTGACTTTGGGTTTAGGTCATATGTGGAAGTGAGAAAGTAGTTGAGGGTTTTTGGAGCATATCACTAAGCACTTGAAGCAAGAGGCTCATTAAGCAACACCTCATCCCTCCTTGATAGTATTGGCTTTTCCTATAGACTCAATGTGATCTTGGATCACTAAAATGTAAAATGTAGAGTCTTGAGCTTTTGAGCTTGAGCCAATCCTTTGTCCTTAGTATTTTGAGGGATCCACTTTCATCATCCATGCCATGCCATTCATTGAGCTTTCCTGAAATATTTGTCTTGGAATAGCATTAGCTCAATGAGCTATATGTTGTTATGAATTACCAAAACCACCTAGGGATAGTTGCACTTTCAATCTCCCCCTTTTTGGTAATTGATGACAACATATAGATCAAAGCTTCGACAAATGATAATAAGATTGAAAAACATCGTCGCTTTGAGAAGTATGTGATAAGCAAGAGCTCCCCCTAAATTTGTGCATAGTTTAAGATTTCCTTTGGACTGCAAATGCACAAGGAATTAGGCTCATGGGTTACTCTTCCATGTCACATACAATTTGGTGGAGCGCTCAAAAATAATAAAGATTGAATATATGCACTCATCACCAAGCAAAGTGAATGACCATATAAGGATAAGTAAGATAATATCATCTAACAAGCATAAGTGTAGCTTATGATCAAACACATGATCATCAATGTCTCACAGGTAATAGCATAGTATCTCAAGCAATCAAAAGCAAGCAAAGTTCAACCAAGAAGACAAGAGAGAACAAAAGCAAACTCTCTCTCTCGAAGCCTATGATCTATACATTTTTCTCCCCCTTTGGCAACAAGTTACCAAAAACTTCCTAGAAAATGCATAGCACTATATCGTCTCTCAGGCTTGGTCTTCAGTTGGTGGTGTAGAGATGGCTCCTTGGACGAAGACTTCAGTTGAAGTGGATGGAGCTGAAGGAGTTAGTCTTTGGAGCTGGTTGCTTTGGAGCTGTAGCTGGTGCAGATGAAGTAACTCGTGTCTGCATCGACTCTGCAGCTGATCTCTGAGCTCGAGGCACTCACTGCAAATGCATCGATGGTTGTTCGCCTTCCTCTCCTGCATGTCATCCTCAGAGCTGCTCCACAACCGATCAATCTCAGTTACTTTGACATCTAAATCATAGAATTTTTGTTACATGATTCTTTCCAGGCTCTCCTGGTTTTGAGTTAGGGTGGACAACCCTTTCTCAATCCTCAGAGTTGATGCTATCAAGTAACCAAGCTAGTCCTGCTTGCTCTTCAAAAAGTACTCAGATGCCTCTGCTAGAGTTGGCATCTTGGCAGCCTTCTCTTTCTTTGCTTTCTCCTTCATTCTCATTCATGACAACTTGATTGTCCTCAAAGTCTGGATAGAGAACAAAGTGTTCCTTATCCAACAGATACTTTCCTGTGCCCATCTTTGAGTTAATCAACTCCTGGATTTGTGGGGCATATCAAAACTTCTCTTCTGGTCTGCTGCTGTCCTCTTGATAGTTTCAACTATGAGGCTCATGAACTTGAATTTCTGGGGCACATCAAATATATGTAGCAAATTAATTGCATGCCCTCTGATCATGTTGTGGTCACCTGACTTGGGCAACAGAGTGTGCCTTAGGATCCAGTTGATCGTTGGCATCCCTGACAGAAGAAAATGAACTGACCCAAACTTGAAAGTTTCAAGTGCTTCATCTGGGATCTCCTTGTACATGTGTGACATTGAATTGTGATCCATCTTTTTCTTGGCATAAACGTCCAAGTCATCTTCACTCTCCTTTGGGGCATTGATCAAATTTTCCCATTCCTCAATGGTTGATTGGTATATCATTCCTTCAGACATCCAAACAATTCTGCCATCTGGATAGAAATGTGCTGTGGAGTAGAATTGCATAATGAGCTCATCATTCCAGTTTGTGAGCTTCTGCCCAACAAAATCTGCAACTCCACATGCACTAAAGCTGTCATATACTCCTGGATAATGTTCTTCATTTTCCTTCATGTAGATCCAGTCGACCCACCTCATGTCACACACTATTGGCTTCTTGTCCAACAAGATTGTCTCATAAAAATCATGTTGTTACTTTGTGTGGAATCTGTAATCAATAGCAGTCCTTCTACTGGTGGCATATGGATCAGACTCTCTCCATAGCCTTAACCCTGAATCTCTCCTGATCTTCATGTTCTCAACCAAAGGATGAGCATCGTTGTGGTCTGGAATCTTGGGCTTGAGCTTCCTCAGGACTTGTCCTTCTTCATCTTCCTCAGCAGCAACATCAGGCACTGGGGCCTTGTTCTTCTCAGCTGCTGGTATACTCCTGGTATACTCCTGGTATACTCCTGGTATTCCTCTTTGGTGCACTCTTGGGCTTGGAGGCAGCTTTGGGAGCATCTTTGGGCTTTGATGTTTCAGCCCCTAACCTTATAGCATCACCCATCAGCTTTTGTGCCTTGGGTGCTGGTGCAGCAACCTATTCTTCCTCTTCTTCTTCCATCATGGAAGGCTTTCCAATCACTCTGGCCATGGTCTTTTTGACCCTTTCCTTTCTTTTCTTTCCTTCTGCAGCAGGCTCTTTGGGTTGGGATTCCAAAGATGCTTGAGTGGAGGCTCTGGCTTTAGACATGGGTTGTCTTCCTGCTGGCCTTTTGATCTTCATCCCTGGCTTAACTATACCTGAGCTGTACTCATTCTTGAGCACTTTCTTCTTTAAACTAGCCTCATCCTCAACTGCCACATAATCCTCATCCTCAGACTCTGAGGCCTTCTTCTTCCTTGTCCTGGTGGCAGCTTTGGGCAAATTGCTGGGAGTGCTTCTGCTTCCTTCATCTGAGCTGCTGGAGGGACTAGTGCCCTTACTCATGTGAATCTGCTCTTCTTCCCTGCTCGACTATCACTTTGGTCCGACATGCCGCAAACACCGATCGCTGACCACGTGAATAGTTATAGATGAGATAGAGTGGATGAGCATCACAAAATGCTGAGATTTTTGCAAAAGAATGATTCAAAACTTAGTTTTAGTTTTCCTGAGAAAGCATTTGGATCTACCGATTTTCAAACTCGGTGATACGAAGCAGTTTTGGAACCTAAACTAGTGAACTCGGTCAGACCGAGTCACAGTTCGATGGCACCGAGACTGCTAGGGTTTCACAAAGTTCTAAAATCGGTCACACCGATAGCAATTCTCGGTCGGATCGAGAGTTACTAGTGCAATGGCATTAGCCGAATCGGTTGGACCGAGTTTTTCAACTCGGTGGGTCCGAGATGGTTTCATGAAACCTAACCCTAAATTTTCAAATCGCATCTATTCTAAGGATTGTTTTGACTGGATAGAGGTGTTTCAATCGTGGCAAGAGTCATAATGAACACAATGTCGAGAGTCGACGAGGATAGCATCGTGATCAAGTTCATACCCTAGTTCGGCGATGAACTCGCCACGGCGGCAACGGGCGGAGATGAAATCCGTTGACGGCGGGAGACCAGCGACGAGGCGGCTGGCATTTAAGTCGACGATCCGGAGACCTAGTAGGCAGAGCGAGCTATGCTTGTGGCGAAGAGTTTGGAGAAAGTTTTCCAAAATTTTGCCCTTGTGAATATATAGCGCGACAACATCGGTGTGACCGAGTGGAACAACTCGGTGGCACCGAGATGCATAACTGTTGACAGTTACAGCAACTCGGTGTGACCGAAAGGTTCAAATCGGTTGCACCGAGATTGAAAACCTAGATCGACTTAGTGATCTCGGTATGACAGAAATGGAGGAATCGGTCAGGCAGAAAATCACAAAGAAGTTTAAGAAGTTTAAGTCTATGACGAATCGGGGACTCCGAGTGCTCCTCACACAGAGTGGTTCGAATCTGACTTGATCAAATTTTGTGATGTAGCATGAATAGAGTTTGAGACGAGAAAAGCATAGATAGCTAGAGAAGGTTCTTAGGCATTCTTGTTCATCCACTTGGCCAAATAAAAAGAACCAAACAATCAAAACAACAAGTGGATGTCCTCGAATGAGTAAAGTTTGCAACCAACATGCTCACACAATAAGATGACAAATGAAATATGTGGCAAATCATGTACAACCAATTCTAGCATCTATCAAACAATTGGCGATGACTAGGTCATCTATATATGAGTATATTGACTTAGGAGTCAAATGAGAACATTTGATCATAGGTCATACTCATCGTTTAAGCTCAAGTGGGATTACCACTTTTACATAATGCATTGATGTGTTCACATCATTAGAGTTGCTTTGACTCAATTCTTAGAGTTAAGCTCCCCCTAGATGTGAGATCCCCCCTTAGAGGGTTGAACTAACCTTGGGTTTTGTCGATGATGACTTCATGTAGGTGTTGAAGATGTGGATGCTCAATGTTGATGTAGATCTTTTGGAGCAATCCTTTGGAGTGAGTTGCACTTTCAATACCAACATGAGGGTTTTGTGACTCCTTGAACTAGTGCAAGATGTGGAAGTTGATTGCACTTGTCCTCGCCATAATGATATGAGTGAAGAATGTTGGCGGAGTCACCCTCAAGAACTCTCTAGTTCTTCTTCTTCGGGATCCATATCAACTTGATGGGAATCCTTGGAGTTGTAGTTGTACTTGATGAAGTAGAACTTGACGTAGTCTTGGGAACCCACTTGACCAAGGCCTTAGGTGCTTCTTCAAATGCATCAATCTCCTCTTGAAGCTTGTCCTTGCCTTTGTTCTTGTGGTCTTGTGGTGGAAGATCATCTAGTGCTTGTGTTCCCTTGAAGGAAGTAGGATCATACTTCTCTTGTTGAGGAACAAACTTCGTCTTGGGGTATTGATCCTCTTCCCACTCAACTCCATTGGCATTGAACTTTCGTTCAAAACCAACACCTTGATTCTTCCGGTGCCTTCCTTGCTTGCGTACAATTTCCTAGAATTGCTTACTCACGACAAGGCTTTTGTAAACGCCTTTCTCTATAATTCCATTCAATAAGCTATTTTCTTGCTCAAGTGTAACTTGGCTAAGAGAATCATTAGTGGAATCAAGAGAACTACTAGAAGCAACAATATTGGATTTAGCATTATTATTGTTACTACTAGAGGAAGGATCTTTCTTGTTCTTGTTACTACACTTGACTTGAGGCATGTAAGTAGATAAGAGTAAACGCTTGGCAATGTAAGAAGAACTTTTCTTACGGAGATCATCATTGATTGCCTTTAAGAACTCATGCTCTAGCTCAAGATTGAGCTTTTCAAAGCGTAACTTCTCATGAGCCCTTAAAAGTTCCCAATGATCTTCAAAGATAGTTTCATGAGCTAACTTAAGAGTGTTTAGTTCTTTAGTTAGAAGCTCAATCTTCTCCTTATCATTGTCATTCGTTTTATCTTGATTAGCATGATTAATTGATGTTTCATCATAGTATTCATCACTAGAGTTGTCAATAAGTAAATCATCATCACCTAACAAGTCATCTTCATCACTATTAAAATCAACATACTCGGGGTGTGTTACCTTAGGATCTTTGGCCATGAAGCATCTTCCAATTCCTTCATTTGGTGAATCAAATATGTCGTAGGAGTTGGTTGATACAAGTGCTAGATCGGCAACACCTTTATCTTGAGTATGTTCGGAGTCGGAGTGATAGCTTCTCTCGGAGTGATTGTCGGAGTCGGAGCCGGATATCCATTCACCAACATGAGCTTGATGTCTTCGTTTTGTGTAGCTCTTTGATGACTTGTCCTTCCTTTCCGAATCCTTGCTTCTCCGTGAGGGTCTTTGTTCATAACGATCATCTCTACTCCTCTCTCTTGGTGGTGATTTTTCTCTTCTACTTCTTCTTTTTGGAGAATCTTCTCTTCTTTTGTAGGGTGCCGTACACTCATTGGAATAGTGTCCGGGTCTCCCACAATTGTAGCAATTGTGCTCTCTACTAGAAGATCTTTTGTCATTCTATGATCTTGACTTAGAGCTTCTTTCTTTGCTTCTACTCTTGTAGAATTTGTTGAAGTTCTTCACCATTGTTGAAGTTCTTCACCATTAAGCTCAATTCTTCATTGAAGGTTTGTTTCTCACTTGATGATGTGGGAGCTTCACATGAGGCTTTGTAAGCACCACTTGTCTTGTTGTGAAGTTCCTTGAGGGAGTCCTGGATTAGGGGGTGTCCGGATAGCCGAACTATCACCATTGGCCGGACTCCTGGACTATGAAGATACAAGATTGAAGACTTCGTCCCGTGTCCGGATGGGACTTCCCTTGGCGTGGAAGGCAAGCTTGGCGATACGGATATGTAGATCTCCTACCATTGTAACCGACTCTGTGTAACCCTAACCCTATCCGGTGTCTATATAAACCGGAGGGTTTTAGTCCGTAGGACGAACAACAATCATACCATAGGCTAGCTTCTAGGGTTTAGCCTCTCTGATCTCGTGGTAGATCTACTCTTGTACTACCCATATCATCAATATTAATCAAGCAGGAGTAGGGTTTTACCTCCATCGAGAGGGCCCGAACCTGGGTAAAACATCGTGTCCCTTGTCTCCTGTTACCATCCGCCTAGATGCACAGTTCGGGACCCCCTACCCGAGATCCGCCGGTTTTGACACCGACATTGGTGCTTTCATTGAGAGTTCCTCTGTGTCGTCATCTTTAGGCCTGATGGCTCCTTCGATCATCAACAACGACGTGGTCTAGGGTGAGACTTTTCTCCCCGGACAGATCTTCGTGTTCGGCGGCTTTGCACTGCGGGCCAATTCACTTGGCCATCTGGAGCAGATCAAAAGCTACGCCCTGGCCGTCAGGTCAGATTTGGGAGTTTGAACTACATGGCCAACATCCGCGGAGACTTGATCTTCGACGGATTCGAGCCACAACCAAGTCGCGCCAGATCGCCTCGATGGGCACGATCTAGCTCGCCACCGAAAGTGCCTCGAGGGCCGCACCAGCGTCCCGCCCGACCCTTAGCTCGGAGCCGACTCCGCCGATCGAGGACGAGTGGTTGGACACGCCTCGGGGCTACGATCTCACGGCGATTGAGCCGAACTCCACCCCTGTCGCTGCGAAGACCATGACTCCAAGGTGCGGACTCCTCTCCGGACTCCGAACCTCGCGCCCCGCCAATCGAATCCGATTGGGCGCCGGTCATGGAGTTCACTGCCGTGGACATCTTTCAAAGACTCGCCTTTGGCGACATCCTGAATTCACTAAAGTCTCTCTCTTTATCGGAGAGCCCTAGCGGACTACGGTTAGAAGGTTGGGATGCGGACGATGAAGAAATTCAACGCCCACCCACCATCCACTTTGTAGCCACCGCCGATGATTTAACCGACATGCTCGACTTCGACCAAGACATCGACGGTATGGACGGCGATGTCGAGACGACCAAGAACCAGCGCCTACTGAGGGCTTTGGAAGGCCACATCGTCATACGGCATATACATGGTGGACATCCCAAAAGATGGGAACGACGATGGAATAGCGGAGGATGACCCCTCCAAGAAACAGCCCCAGCGCCGGTGTCAGCGGAGCCGCTCTAAATCCCGCCACAGCAAAAACGGTGATTCCGGCACGGGAGATAATAACACCCCGGACAAGTGTTGAAGACAACCCCTCCAAAGCAGGATTCAGACAGAGGAGGGAGAAGCCAGCCCTCATGATAGAGCGGCGATGGGGAGGTGCAGGAGGATAATTATATGCCACCCTCCAAAGATGAGGCAAGCCTCGACGACGACGAATTTGTCATGCCTGAGGATCCCGCTAAACAGGAGCGTTTCAAACATAGGCTTATGGCCACGGCAAGCAGCCTCAAGAAAAAGCAGCACAGCAGCTTAGAGCTGACCAAGACTTGCTAGTGACAGATGGATCAAGTCCTTGCAGCCAAGAGTATGAACTCGAACGCCTCCAAGAGATACCCAAAACGCAGGCTGCTACCCCAATTAGAGGAAGCATCACCCAAACCTACATCACCAGCGCATGATGCGCCGACCGCCACCCGTGGTCGCGACAGAGAGGCCTCTAGGCCCTCCATTCAAGCCGCACCCAGCGCCGCCGAAAAGTACCAAGGCACGGGAAAGCGCGCCGGACCTGCGAGACATATTGGAGGACAAGGCAAGGCAAACAAGATTGATCTACGGATCGCGGGCTCCCCACTTACATCGTGATGATAACCGCCACGCCGGATACAGCAATTCGCCGCGCGAACACAGAGACAAAGCTCATTTGAGATGCGCCATGATATAGCTCAATACAGTAGGCGCCAAGACACCCACCGTGCTTCATGCATTTAAGTGATGGATCATCAAATCCTCGAGGGTTTCAAACCCATAAACATCGAATCATACGATGGCACAACAGATCCTGCAGTTTGGATCGAGGACTACCTCCTCCATATCCACATGGCCCATGGCGATGATCTACACGCAATCAAATACCTCCCACTCAAGCTTAAAGGACCAGCTCGGCATTGGCTTAATAGCTTGCAAGCAGAATCAATTGGTTGTTGGGAGGACCTGGAAGCCGCATTCCTTGATAACTTCCAGGGCACATAAGTGCGACCACCAGACGCCGATGACCTCAGCCACATAATTCAGCAGCCAGAAGAATCGGCCAGACAATTCTGGACACGGTTCCTAACCAAGAAAAATCAAATTGTTGAATGTCCGGATGTAGAGGCCCTCGCAGCCTTCAAACATAACATCCGGGATGAGTGGCTGGCCCGGCACCTAGGACAGGAAAAGTCGAAATCCATGGCAGCCCTCACAACGCTCATGACCCGCTTTTGCGCGGGAGAGGACAACTGGCTAGCTCGTAGCAACAACTTGACCAAAAACCCTGGTAGTTCGGATACCAAGGATAGCAATGGCAGGTCGCGTCACAACAAGCACAAGCGCTGCATTAATAGCGATAGTGCTGAAGATACGGCAGTCAATGCCGGATTCAGAGGCTCTAAACCCGGTCAGCGGAAAAAGCCGTTCAAAAGAAATACTCAGGGCCCGTCCAATCTGGACCGAATACTCGATCGCTCGTGCCAAATACATGGCACTTCAAAACCAGCCAACCACACCAACAGGGATTGTTGGGTCTTCAAACAGGCTGGCAAGTTAAATGCCGAACTCAATGACAAGGGGCTGCATAGCGATGACGAGGAGGAGCACCGGCCACCGAATAATAGAGGACAGAAGGGCTTCCCCCCACAAGTGCGGACGATGAACATGATATACGCAACCCACATACCCAAAAGGGAGCGGAAGCGTGCACTAAGGGACTTATATGCGATGGAGCCAGTCGCCCCGAAGTTCAACCCATGGTCCTCCTGCCCGATCACCTTTGATCGAAGGGACCACCCCACTAGCATCCGTCATGGCGGATTCGCCGCATTGGTTCTTGACCCAATCTGAAAGCACAAGTGCTCCCTAGGTGGTTTTGGTAATTAATGACAACATACCTCTTGTTGGACTAACACTTTTATCTAGTATGTTTCAGATAAGTTCAACAATGGAGTGGCATGGACTAAAGGATGTGGGAACTCCTTCAAGATGCTAAGGACAAAGGATTGGCTCAAGCTCCAAGCTCAAGACTCTTCATTTTACATTTTAGTGATCCAAGATAACATTGAGTCTATAGGAAAAGCCAATACTATCAAGGAGGGATGAGGTGTTGCTTAATGAGCCTCTTGCTTCAAAGTGCTTAGTGATATGCTCCAAATACCCTCAACTACTTTCCCACTTCCACACATATGTCCTAAACCTAAAGTCAAACTCGGCCCCACTGATTCTTTCTATCCGACGCCACCGAGTTTGGATGTCTTTAGCCACTGCCACAAACCCTAGGCAAATCGGTCTCACCGATAGGGATCTCGGTCTCACCGAGATGGGATTGTAATCTCTCCGTATGTCCATTATCAAAATCGGTCTCACCGAAGTTTGAGCAATCGGTATTACCGAGATTACAATGCAAACTCTCCGTTAACTTATTATCAAAATCTCGGTCAAACCGAAGTTTGCTCGACCAACTCTCGAAAGCTTATTACCAAAATCGGTCCCACCGAAGTTTGCGTGAATCAGTCTTACCGAGATTACGTTATGCCCTAACCCTAACCGAATCGGTCCCACCGAGTTGCATTCCGTCCCAAATAAAACCCTAACAAATACATTATTTGCTAAATCACCGACCGAGTTTAAAGATTCGTCCCACCGAGTTTGGTAGATTGTGTGTAACGTTAGATTTTGTGTGGAGGCTATATATACCCTCCACCTCCTCTTCATTCGTGGAGAGAGCCATCGACTGAACCTACACTTCCAAAGATCCTATTTTCGAGAGAGAACTACCTACTCATGTGTTGAGGCCAAGATATTCCATTCCTATCATATGAATCTTGATCTCTAGCCTTCCCCAAGTTGCTTTCCACTCAAACCCTCTTTCCACCAGATCCAAATCCTATGAGAGAGAGTTGAGTGTTGGTGAGACTATCATTTGAAGCACAAGAGCAAGGAGTTCATTATCAACGCACCATTTGTCACTTCTTGGAGAGTGGTGTCTCCTAGATTGGCTAGGTGTCACTTGGGAGCCTCCGACAAGATTGTGGAGTTAAACCAAGGAGTTTGTAAGGGCAAGGAGATCGCCTACTTCGTGAAGATCTACCGCTAGTGAGGCAAGTCCTTCGTGGGCGACGGCCATGGTGGGATAGACAAGGTTGCTTCTTCGTGGACCCTTCGTGGGTGGAGCCTCCGTGGACTCAAGCAACTGCTACCCTTCGTGGGTTGAAGTCTCCATCAACGTGGATGTACGATAGCACCACCTATCGGAACCACGCCAAAAACATCCGTGTTCCAAATTGCGCTTGAATCCTCCAATCCTTCCCTTTACATTCTTGCAAGTTGCATGCTTTATTTTCCGCTGCTCATATACTCTTTGCATGCTTACTTGCTATATGTTGTGAATGTTAAACTTGTGCCTAAACTCCACTCAAACTTTAAAGAAACTTAAAAACTGCAACTTTGGTACTTAGTGTCTAATCACCCCCCCCTCTAGACACCTCTTCTCAAGGTCCTACACAATCATCGACGGATTTCACCTCACTAGAGTCCTAATGGACGGCGGTAGCAGCCTGAACCTGCTTTATCAGGATACAGTGCGCAAAATGGGCATAGACCCCTCAAGGATTAAACCCACAAAGACGACCTTTAAAGGCGCCATACCAGGTGTAGAGGCCAATTGTACAGCTCGATTACACTCAAGTGGTCTTCAATCCCGGATAACTTCGGCGAAGAGTTAATCTTGACATAGTCCTGCGTTCAGCGGCTATCACGCGATCGCTTGGACAAACCGCATTTGTAAAGTTCAATGCGGTGCCGCACCACGATACCTCAAGCTCAAGATGCCAGCCCTCGAGGAGTAATCACGGTCAATGGAAACACCGAACGCTCTCCGAACGGAGGAGCACACGGCGCCCTCGCAGCGGAGGTGCAAAGCAGCCTCTCACAGCAATTCTCGAGTCCGGCTATTAAACGTCCGCCACCGTCAAGCGCGCCGGAGTAACCTACAACAAGACCGCTCGCACGATCCGAGCACGCGAGTAATCCGCCCCAACCCCAGCCCTCGCGAAACTGCTGGAAGCGATTACGCGTACATAACTACGCCCGAGATACCATGGGCATAAGGGGAGGGGCATGGCCACGGCACGCCCAGAATGCGGCTCAACCGGCCCAGGGGCTCCCGATTGTGTCGTTCTTTTTCTTTCTTCTTTTTCCTTACTTTCAGGACTCCGTTTTTTCAGAAGTCCTGTCCGGCACTAGAATTGCCGAACTCAAGATGCAACAGCCAGGGAAGCAGAAAGCTACGTCGAGTGTCCAGGTGGTCTCTACTACGAGCATTATACCTGTTTTACATACCATCCCGCAGCTTACCCCTAGAGGGGGACATGTTAAATAGTCCCATCCCTTGCTTATCGCACTATTTGTATCGTTCTGCTTCCATTGCAATACCTTTTCGAATAAACAATACATAGCTTTTGCCTATTATTGCACTCCTTTCTTTATCTATATATATATATATGTTCATTTCATGACATGTTGCACCTGTACACTTTGGTACGGCCAATACACCAGGGGCTTAAGTACCCCAAAAGTATGGTGTGATAAGTCCGAACACTTTCACAAGTGCGGCACCCCGAACTTATAGCATTATATGCATCGGCTCCGAATCATGTCTTGGGTCAATAGTTGGGTTTGCCTGCCCCATGTTTTGGTACCTTACGTTCCGTTATATCGGCTAAGGTAGCGCTGAGAGAACCACTGCGATTGTGCCCCGGTTGAGCTGGGTTGAGCACCTCAGTGGAGAAAGCTAAAACTGACCGTCATGATAGTGCGAGAGCCGGTCGCTGTTCGAGAGGTTTTTTCGGGTCCCTAAAGACTTATGCCGCTTAGAGCGAGGAGTCGGCATTTGTCCGGCCAAGGTGTGGATAGTGCCCCGAACTCGGTCTTCCGAATACTAGGGGCTTCGCCGAAATTTAAAATTATAGAATTCTATGGCTAAGTGAGAGTGTTCAAGCACTATAAGTTCGGTTGCCTTGTTCATTGCGTTGAGCGCCTCCCTCGAAGGACCCAAGAATGGGAACAAGAGCGCTCAAGTTTATCCTGAACACCCCAGCACTCATGGCATGAGGGCTGAAGCCAACGACTTGCCATCTCTCAAATTTGATAAACGGCCGCACAGAAGGTAATATTTTAAATTCACAAGCGTTGCTTAGCGCATATGAACAAGTTTTCAGCGTACAGGATAACAAATGCGAGTCTATTCAAAAATTACATCTTTGGAGCATTCATCCGCTATATGGCGGGCACCCTTCAGGACACCCTCATAGTACTTTTCGGGCTTGCGATGCTCCTTGCCCTTCGGTGGCCCGTCCGTCACAAGCTTCTCCGCATCCAGCTTGCCCCAGTGCACTTTAGCACGGGCAAGGGCCCGACGGGCACCTTTAATGCAGACGGAGCGTGTAACATCCCAAAATTCTAAATTTTGGAATGTTATGAACAAATAGATAGATTTGATTGTTTGTTTGATTGTTGTTTGATTGATTGACTGAAAGTGAGTGAAGTTTGAAACTTTTTGAAAGTTAAATGAGAGGGAATAAAAGGACTTTCCCAAACTTTCATTTTTGCTTTTATGATCTTCGGGAATTCAAATTCTTTTCATCACAAAACCCTGGAGAGAAGATGACATGACTTCTTCCATTTATTTAAATGACAAGGGGTGTTGAAAATATTTGAAATTCATTTGAGAATATTTCCAATTCTGAAACTTTAGGCAACTCATTGATATTCACGAGCGAAGATAAAATGACTTCTTCAAATTATATGAAATATGAGTTGGGAGTTTCAAAGAATTAAATTCAAAATTCTTTTGAATTTATTTTCAATTTGGAGTTATTTGAGTTTTATTCAAATTATTTTCTCCAAAAATAAAATATATGGAAAATTGGGTAACATGATTCCCTACATCGTAAAATTGAGAGAAATTAATTTGAAGTCATTTTGGTATTTTTAAAATGATTTTCAGTGGATTTTATTAGGGCAGTAGCACTGTTTGAATTATTTGAATTTTTGTGTATTTTATTTGAAGTTAGAATAATGTTCATGTTGTAGAAAATATTTTTCTGAAAATTTTGATATATTATATGCCTATATAAATTTTTTATTTCTTTGGTTTTTTTTCTCTGTCTTAAAAAAATGTAAAAAAGGTTCCTGTCGCTAATCGGGCGGCCCAGGCTCGAGCCAAAGCCGCGGCCCAGCCTCGCAACCGCCGTCCCTCGAGCTCCCGCAGAGTTCGTCTCCAGACGGGGGCGCCGCCCGCCGAGTCCGGCGGACTCAGGCCCACCTTGCCCCTCCTCCACGCGGCGCCTCCTCCTTCCTATAAATCCGGTGCGGACCCTCTCTCTCCTCGCTCATTGTACATCGCCAGATCTCGCCGAGCCGCCAGAGCCCGCAGACGCCGCCGACGTTGTCCCCCCCGCCGCCCGCGCCACTCGCCGCCGCCGCCGCGCCTTCCCGCCGCCACTTGAGCCGCCACACAACCCCCGCCCGAGGGCGAAGTTGCTGCCGTCATTCGCCTCGACGCCGAGCAGCCTGCCATCCGCCGTCGACCCGAACCGCCACCTGAACCGGTACAAAACCGCCCGGTCCGGTTTTTTTAGGGTTTAGATTTACTTCGGTTTTTTTTAAATGGTTTATTTTTTTAGGTTAACTTATACTGCAAGCGTTCATTAGATAGGGTTCGGTAGCGAACGATTTTCGTTCGTTAGCGATCGGTAACGAACGATATTCGTTCGTTAGCGATCGGTAACGAACGTTCGCTATTTAGTTTTTTTCTTTTATTTTAGTTTTCTGCCAGGGACCCGTATATAAATAGTTTCTTCATAGTTTAGTCCCTGTTTTTCAAACGACTATAACTTTTTACTCGTTTGTCCAAATCCAATGAAACCAACGCCCACTTCTTCGTTACGATCCCCTGAATACAGTAATCCAACTCAAACATGTTTTTGAAATTTTAAAATTTGAATTAGACCAGATTTGAATTCAAACTTCGTTTGATCATAACTTGAGTTTCGTAACTCCGATTTAGTTGATTCTTTTTGCAAATCGAAGCTCTTGACCTAAACTTTATGATAAGGCCAAATTCACATAATTTTGGTACTGTTAGAAATTGTTTTATGTTGCAAGAGTTATTTGCTTGGTTTTGATGTTTTCCGAATTGTTTTCTTCGTTCTTTTCGATCTTTTGAGTGATTGCTTATGTGTGGTTACTATTGATTTCTTACGATAGATTGACCGGAGTGTGACGAGTAGAACTATCAAGAGTTTTGAGTGCGAATCATCTTCATCAACTTTGCAGGCAAGTATCACTTTGATCATACCTCTTCTCATACCCAGTATTTATGCATTAGATCTATCCTCAAACACTTGCATGAATAGGATCTAATTAATTTGAGGGTTATGGGAAGTAGATGAGGCAGTACCTATTACCTGTTTTATTATCAAACCCTTGGGAGTTACTTCTACGTTTTCTTATTATGCCATGCTATGCTAGTAGACGTGGATTGGGTGAGTGTATCCATGACAGATGTGAGATTGTTATTTAATGGTTTATGTAAGGTGGCAACTTAAACACACATCTGGGTGGATTGAGGCACCTGGTTTCTATCAGGACTTGCTCTGTATTTCTTGGACCGCCACCTGTGCTCAAAGGGATCATGAGATTATTCAAACTAGAAACTTCCGTGTGCAGCCATAAGCCATTATGGGCTCTGGCATAGTTGACTAAGTTGTGCGAACTCTTACGGGTAGACTAGCAGATGTAGGTGATGTAGGTTGGTACGGTCTACCCACATGTAAAGTGCTAGCGCTTCTGAAAGACTATGTCTCGGTCATCCGTTTCTCAAACACCATGTAGTGCGAGAAATCAAACGGAGGAGATCGAGTCTTGTGGGGAAAAGTGCGCAAACCTCTGCAGAGTGTATAAACTAATCATGGTTAGCCGTGTCCCCGGTTATGGAGATCTTGAGTATCTAGTTCTTGGATTATCCTGTTGATCTCATCACGTTACTTAATATAATTTGTTTGGGTTTAATGAGTACTTTTAATTGGGATTGAGGATGCTGTCAACCATTCTCAATGTTCAACTACCACCATGATAGTTAAATAAATTTATTCCTTTGCAGTAGGGAAAAATTGGCTCTTCGCAAAACCTTATAACCATAGAGCTTTTCCACCAGCTATATATTCATGTAGTATAGGCTTATTCCTTCATTACTCTCTATGTGTTACATTGCAAAGATATTCCATGTGTTGACCTGTTTTGGGCTGCAACTTTTCATGTTGCGAGACTTTTCGAACGATTTAGTAAGTGATACGTTAGGGTTATGATTTCTACACTCAACTTTGCCGTTGGTGTTGATGGGAATCCACAACCTTGTTGCTTCCGCTATATTTGGATTGAGGTAATAGTATTTACCTTACTTTATACATGTGATTTACCTCTGTTATAAATCCTCGAGTACTGTGTGTGTCAAAGATATCGATCCGAGGATGACACTTAAGCACAGAGACTTGATCCATTCGGGTCGGGTCGCTACAAGATGGTATCAGAGCACATGTTGACTGTAGGACGTGACCCTAGAAACTGGCAAGCCCATAGGAAAGATTTTTCTCTACAACTTCATTTTCAAAAAGATCTTTTACCTCTCTTCTCTTCTGAGCTTATTCGAAAATTCCTTTTAGTGAGACCATACCCCTTTTCCCTTTAGACCAACTCAAAGATTCGACCGATGAGACCACTCCAAGGAGACAAGATATCGGACAACTAAGACCCTTTGGAATGAAGAGGATTTTACCGGGTATATGGAAACTACAACTGTTGAAGACTCCAAAGACTAGGAGATTTTGAAGGCTCTGAAGAATTCCCAGATTTTTATGACCTAGGAAGGTTACGTTTATGGAATTTGACAGACTATGGAAGTTATCAATACCCGAGATCAAGGTGTATTGGAGTAAGACTGGAACATGGAGAGTTAGAAACTCAAAGTTTTGTCAAGGAAAACCCTAAGGCAGGAGATATCAACTATGGGGAGATAGCTCATGGAAATGACAAGAGCAGAAACACGGCTATCCATGAGCTTATCACCCGCATATGCTATTGCCACTGTGCTGAGTTAAGCATGCATTTCCTCCGAAGGATTGGATGGTAGAAGGCTGATGGAGCACCTATCAGCAAGATGAAGATTTAACATTAGCCGGTGTATCACCAGGATCTGGAGTATTACATGAAGAAGTTTAAGGTGGATCTGCAGGAAGTCGTATTTGACAAAGAAACAATTCGTGAAGAACTCAGGACCCAGAAGCTGCAAGTAGACAAGCCGGAGGAGCTAAACCTCGAGATACCGGAGATTCGTCAGGAATTGGAGGACAGTAGGACCATGGATCATGTCAAGGAAGTTGAAACCAGAAGTTTGGAATGCAACTCCAGAAATATTAAAGGACGTCGCGAGAGACTTCGCGTCAACAGAGATAATCTGGCAAAAGAACTTGAGAAGGACAAGCATGATCAGAAGAAGCCGTTGGAGACATGAACAAGACTCGAAGAGTTTGATGACTTTGAAGAGTTATTGACCTTTAGAAGACCAACCCCCTATTATATACTTATGTTAGATGCGGCGTTTGTGAGCTGTCATTTGTTTGATGTTTTTTCGACAGCCACAATAAAATCTGTCTTTTCAAAACAATTGTTTGCATTGTGTGTATCCCTCCCTATCTATCTCTCTTATTCCCCCCAAACCCATGGACCCATTAGAGGATGAATGGAGATGAGCTTGTATTTTCTGGACCAATGAGTCCATTGGAGGCAGACCAATGGATTCAGAACATGGAAGATCATATGAAGAATAACACTATAGCTGGA
Source organism: Aegilops longissima (assembly GCA_021605205.1). Taxonomy (NCBI): domain Eukaryota; kingdom Viridiplantae; phylum Streptophyta; class Magnoliopsida; order Poales; family Poaceae; genus Aegilops; species Aegilops longissima. The sequence continues at coordinate 466,224,494 of CM038677.1, read as the reverse complement.
AAGTATATGACCCAGCATGCTCTTCAGTGCTTTGAAAGAGGTGCTGCTACCTGGTAGAGGATGTACCAAACCATCAATGGATTGCAAGGAGTAACCATTTGGAAAGAATTTAAGTTGAATCTGCTAAAGTCTCAATTTGTGTCCCAGAAGTTGAAGCCTTATGGAAAGGATATGAAGAAACCTTGTGCATACAAGCCTTGTGGAGAAATAGGACACAACCATAAAGAAAACAAGGACGAATACCCTCATAATCGGAGGATTATCAAAGGAGTTAGCCAAGGATCTCAGGGAACTTCGGTTGGAGATTGTTCCCAAAGGTTTTGTTGCAGCAATGGAAGTTCAGTCTACATTGTTGGGAAAGAACCGTGAAGCTCAGGAGGGTGACAAAGAGATTGCCGAGGTAAAAGAGAGGATGAGCATGGAAAGGCCAAAGGCTTTTGTAAGGATGAGCACAACACCTTATGGTTCGAGGATCATGTATATGTGCCTAATAATGCAAAGATCAGGAAGTTAATACTTCAGGAGGCTCATGACTCACCATACTCTATTCGCCCTAGAAACATCAAGATGTATTTGAATTTGAAGGAGCGTTTCTGGTGAACTAGTATGAAGAAGGATATTGCGGAGTATGTAGTCGTAGGTGATGTGAGCTAGAGAGAGTAAAAGCAGAGCATCAGAAGCCAGCAGGATTACTACAGCCTATGCCGATACCCGAATGGAAGCATGATAAGTATGGCATGGATTTCATTACCGGATTTCCCAGAACCCGATCGGGATATGATTCTATCTGGGTAGCAGTTGATTTGCTTGACCAAAGTGGCTCATTTTATCCCAGTGAAAACCACCTATACAAGTGCGAAGTTGGCCAAGATATATTTGACAAGGATCGTATGTCTGCATGGAGTTCCGAGGACCATCGAGAGGAACACAGTTTACCTCAAAGTTTTGGAATCAGCTGCACTGCACTTTGGGTACTAGGCTAGAGTTCAAGACAACCTTTCATCCGCAGATGATGGATAAATCAAGAGAGTCAATCAGATTTTGGAGGACATGTTGAGAGCGTGTGCGCAAGATTATGGATCTAGTAGTGATGATAATCTACCTTACGCGGAGTTCTCATTCAACAACAGCTACCAAGTCAGTTTGAAGATGGGCCCTTTTGAAGCTTTGTATGGGAAAAGGAGCCAGACACCATTTGATGTGGGATGAAGTTGGAGACCGTCAGTTGTTTGGACCAAATGTGATCAAGGAGTCAGAAGAGAATGTTAAGTTGATTTGAGATAGACTGAAGGTAGCTCAGTCCAGGCAGAATAGTTATGCATACTCAATTACGCAAGGAGGTAGTCTATGAAATCGGAGACAGAGCATATCTTCATCCCCTCTGCAAGGATTTAAACGATTTAGAGTTAAGGGAAAGTTAGCCCCGAGATTTGTAGGACCATACCGAGTTTTGGAGCGTATGGGAGAATTGGCTAACAAAGTTGGAGTCAACCGAAGGACTGTCAGGAGTTCATAATGTGTTTCACGTTTCTAGTTGAAGAAGTGCCATGCATAGATGGCCAATATTCCCCTGTGAGGACGCTTGACCCTGGAAAGGATAATGATGTTCCACGAAGTGGAGTATGGACTTCATAAGTATAAGTTTTTATCTTGGTATGTGGGATATCCCACGAGGATGAAGAGATGAATTACTATTGGATATAAAGGAGGTATGATTGTGGAAATATGGATCAATGAAAATTCGATGATGAGTCTGAGTAATCATGTCCTAGTTTGGTGCCAATAGAAGGAAGGAAGACAATACAATTGGATGGATTTAAGAATACTCGGAAGTTGGATGTTGGAATAATGATCAGAAGCCCGAGGATAAAGTTCAAGGACTACAAGTGATGAGATGGGCCATAACCCACAGGCCCCAAGACCTGCCAAGAAGCAAGCACACTCTTGCTGAAGGAGAAACCCTGGAAGAAGTTACGATTTTATCGACCGACGATTCTATAGGAGTTTACGCAAAACCTGAGAGTTGTTAAGAAACGATATATGTTTTGTTTGGCTTGCAGAATCAATGGATTTATCCGAACTTGGTTCGTCGACAAGAGAAATTCTGCAATGCTTGTGAGGATGACCGAGTGTTAGAATGCGAGATTCACTAAACCATGTACAAGGTAATGATTTGGGTGCGGGATGGATTGATCACCATACCGACTTACCCTTATTATTCGCTTTGCTATATGTGATGGTAAATCTGAGTGACCTACCTATAGTAGAGAGACGATGATCAAAACATTGTTTAAACCTTAGAATGGTATAGGTATTTTTTCCCCTTGTACACGGCAGTTGTTGCCAATCGTAGGATATACGGTGAGGTTCAACCCATACCCGTTTTCTACAGGAGAAACCATAAATTGTTGACCACCAAGAGATATCGATAGTTGTTTAGTATTGGCGCCAGACCCGTCAGCTATGAAGACCCAATCTCGGAATAACCTTACCAAGATAAAAGGACAGAAGAATTGAGGAAAAGGTTATGCCACTACCGGAAGAGCCCAGAGAAGGAATTGTCCTTACGATCTGAGAAGACAGACACTATCAACAATAAGGATGGAGTATATGAGTTTTGATGGAACCGTAACCATGCTTCTAAGGGTGGTAGCACCCGAGACCCCCCTGATGATCGATGGATTGTTGAGAAGACCCCCAAACCCTAACCTATTTCTTTCTAGCCTCTCCGAATCTCGAGGACGAGATTCATTTTAAGGGTGGTAGTTTGTAACATCCCAAAATTCTAAATTTTGGAATGTTATAAACAAATAGATAGATTTGATTGTTTGTTTGATTGTTGTTTGATTGATTGACTGAAAGTGAGTGAAGTTTGAAACTTTTTGAAAGTTAAATGAGAGGGAATAAAAGGACTTTCCCAAACGTTCATTTTTGCTTTTATGATCTTCGGGAATTCAAATTCTTTTCATCACAAAAACCTGGAGAGAAGATGACATGACTTCTTCCATTTATTTAAATGACAAGGGGTGTTGAAAATATTTGAATTTCATTTGACAATATTTCCAATTCTGAAACTTTAGGCAACTCAATGATTTTCACGAGCGAAGATAAAATGACTTCTTCAAATTATATGAAATATGAGTTGGGAGTTTCAAAGAATTAAATTCAAAATTATTTTGAATTTATTTTCAATTTGGAGTTATTTGAGTTTTATTCAAATTATTTTTCTCCAAAAATAAAATATATGGAAAATTGGGTAACATGATTCCCTACATCGAGAAAATTGGAGAGAAATTAATTTGAAGTCATTTTGGTATTTTTAAAATGATTTTCAGTGGATTTTATTAGGGCAGTAGCATTGTTTGAATTATTTGAACTTTTGTGTATTTTATTTGAAGCTAGAATAATGTTCATGTTGTAGAAAATATTTTTCTGAAAATTTTGATATATTATATGCCTATATAAAATTTTTATTTCTTTGGTTTTTTTTCTCTGTCTTAAAAAAATGTTTAAAAAAAAAAGGTTCCCGTCGCCGACTGGGCCGGCCCAGCGCCCGAGCCAGGCCGCGGCCCAGGCCTCGCCACCGCCGTCCCTGAGCTCCCGCAGGAGTTCGTCTCTCCTCAGACGGAGCGCGCCGCCGAGTCCGCCGGACTCGCGCCCACCTTGCCCTCCTCCACGCCGGCGCCTCCCTCCTCCTATAAATCCGGTGTTCGAACCCATCTCTCTCTCTCGTTCACCGTGCCGCTGCCGCATCTCGCCGAGCCGCCGGAGCCTGCAGCGCCGCCGCCGTTGTCAACCACCGCCTCCGCGCCACCTCGCCCCTCGCCGCCCGCGCCTTCCCGCCGCCACTTGAGCCGCCGCGAACCCCGCCGCTGAGGCCGAAGCCGCCGCTGCCGTCGTTCGCCTCGACGCCGGAGCCGCCGTTGCCATCCGCCGCCGTCGACCCGAACCGCCACCTGAACCGGTACAAAACCGCCCGGTCCGGTTTTTTTTAGGGTTTAGATTTACTTCGTTTTTTTTAAAAACGGTTTATTTCTTTTAGGTTAACTTATTCTGCGAGCGTTCATTAGATAGGGTTCGGTAGCGAACGATTTTCGTTCATTAGCGATCGGTAACGAACTTTCGCTATTTAGTTTTTTTCTTTTATTTTAGTTTTCTGCCAGGGACCCGTATGTAAATAGTTTCTTCACAGTTTAGTCCTTGTTTTTCAAACGACTATAACTTTTTACTCGTTTGTCCAAATCCAACGAAACCAACGCCCACTTCTTTGTTACGATCCCCTCTATCCAGTAATACAATTCAAACATGTTTTTGAAATTTTAAAATTTGAATTAGACCAGATTTGAATTCAAACTTCGTTTGATCATAACTTGAGTTTCGTAACTCCGATTTAGTTAACTCTTTTTGCAAATCGAAGCTCTTGACCTAAACTTTCTGATAAGGCCAAATTCACATAATTTTGGTACTGTTAGAAATTCTTTTATGTTGCAATTGTTATTTGCTTGGTTTTTATGTTTTCCGAATTGTTTTCTTCGTTCTTTTCGATCTTTTGAGTGATTGCTTATGTGTGGTTACTATTGATTGCTTACGATAGATTGACCGGAGAGTGATGAGTAGAACTATCAAGAGTTTTGAGTGCGAATCATCTTCATCAACTTTGCAGGCAAGTATCACATTGATCATACCTCTTCTCATACCCAGTTTTTATGCATTAGATCTATCCTCAAACACTTGCATGAATAGGATCTAATTAATTTGAGGGTTATGGGAAGTAGATGAGGTAGTACCTATTACCTGTTTTATTATCAAACCCTTGGGAGTTACTTCTACGTTTGCTTATTATGCCATGCTATGCTAGTAGACGTGGATTGGGTGAGTGTATCCATGACAGATGTGAGATTGTTATTCAATTGTTTATGTAAGGTGGCAACTTAAACACACATCTGGGTGGATTGAGGCACCTGGTTTCTATCAGGACTTGCCTGTATTTCTTCAGACCGCCACCCAGGCTCAAAGGGATCATGAGATTATTCAAACTAGAAACTTCCGTGTGCAGCCACAAGCCATTATGGGCTCTGGCGTAGTTGACAAAGTTGTGCGAACTCTTACGGGTAGACTAGCAGATGTAGGGGATGTAGGTTGGTACGGTCTACCCACATGTAAGGTGCTAGCGCTTCTGAAAGACTATGTCTCGGTCATCCGTTTCTCAAACACCATGTAGTGCGAGAAATCAAACGGAGGAGATCGAGTCTTGTGGGGAAAAGTGCGCAAACCTCTGCAGAGTGTATAAACTAATCATGGTTAGCCGTGTCCCCGGTTATGGACATCTTGAGTATCTAGTTCTTGGATTATCCTGTTGATCTCATCACGTTACTTAATATTATTTGTTTGGGTTTAATGAGTACTTTTAATTGGGATTGAGGATGTTGTCAACCATTCTCAATGTTCAACAACCACCATGATAGTTAAATAAATTTATTCCTTTGCAGTAGGGAAAAATTGGCTTTTCGCAAAACCTTATAACCATAGAGCTTTTCCACCAGCCATATATTCATGTAGTATAGGCTTATTCCTTCATTACTCTCTATGTGTTACATTGCTAGCATATTCCATGTCTTGACCGTTTTCGGCTGCAACTTTTCATGTTGCGAGACTTTTCGATTTACGAGTAAGTGATACGTTAGGGTTACGATTTCTACACTCAACTTTGCCGTTGGTGTTGATGGGAATCCACAACCTTGTTGCTTCCGCTATATTTGGATTGAGGTAATAGTTTTTACGTTACTTTATACATGTGATTTACCTCTGTTATAAATCCTCGAGTATCGTGTGTGTCAAAGATACCGATCCAGGATGACACTTTGCCACGTAGACTTGATCCATTCGGTCGGGTCGCCACAGAGCGCTTGATGACTTCAATCCATGGAAAGGCGCCCACCAGCCGCCAGACTAGCCCAAGTAGCTCCTGTGCATGGCTTCCAATGGCCACACCGAACTATGAGGCCCTTCATGGCCTGTTCGGCGACCTTGTGGAGCTCGACCAGCTGCTTCACTGGTCGCTCAAGGGCACCGGATGTTCGCCTCAAAGATACTGAGACCGAACACCTTTCCGTCGAGCCCTCCTTGGCGCGGTAGAACGCGCAGCATCGTATACACCACGGGCAGATCTGCGAATGCTCTGGAGAGCTCCGGATTCGGTAAGTAATATGTAATTCACTTTCACATGCTTTCTTTGCATAAAGAATGCCTTACTCGCCGCTATCTTCTTTAATGATTCAATTTCTGGAGGGCTTTTTGGGCTTCGCCTTAGCGGCTTTGGCACTCTCAAGAGCCGAGGCGAGCTCGGACTCTCGAGTCTTCGAGTCACGCTCCAAACTCTCGTGTTTTTCCACGAGAGCCCGGAGCTCTTGCCGCACCTTCGCCACCCGCGCCTCCTGCTTCTCTCGCTCGGTGCGCTCATGCCGCTTTGCTTTCGGTCATGGATACCGCTTCCTTCAGGGTCGCCACCTCGTTCGTGGCCCCTACAATACCCACGTTAGTCCTGTCATTTTTGCAACCAAAACCTTTCTATAAGGAATTACTTTAATAAGGTATTACTTACCTTCCTTGTCCTCGAGCTGCTTTTTGGCAAGGCTGAGCTCGTTCTCGGACCGCTCGAGGCTCTGCTTCAATGCATTGTCCTCCGCAGTTAGTGCGACAGAGGTCAGCAGCGCAGCCTGCATTCCCATATTGACATACTTATGTTAGACTCTCACAGATATCCTTTTAGATCCTCACCCAGCTTTTCTTTCCAACACCGAACTAAGCATCGTGGGCTACTGTCTATGCGGTGATATTTTTACATATTCTAAACTTACCTCAAAGTCTGTTAGAAGGCTGGTACAGGATTCAGTCAGCCCACTCTTGGCGGACTGAACTTTCTGGATCACCACACTCATAACAGTGCGGTGCTCCTCATCGATGGAGGCGCCGTTAAGCGACTCCAGCAAGCTATCCGGCACCTCCGGATGGACGGAGGTCACCGGCGTCGCAGTCTTACCCTTCTTGCGAATGGGCCGCTTGCCGGACTTCGGAACCACTGAAGGTTCCGGTACGGAGTCCGGCACAGGGCCAGACTTAGAGCCCTCTGGGGTTTCGCCCCCTTTTGGGACTCCACCGCGGTGTCGTCGGCGACACGAGGAGAGGAGGAGGTCGGAAGTGAAGTGCTATTCACATCCGACGAACCCAGGGAGCCGCTCGACGAAGCGGCGAGCTCGTCCTTGGGTGGGCTACATGGTCATATTCGGCGTTAGAAGACACTATGCGACAAACAAAAAGTCATGAACTATTCCGGAGTCTGGACACTTACGATCTCGCCAGGGCTTGGCCCTTGTTGGCCACTCCTCCTCGTTGTTGTCGGCGTTGGTGGAGAAGTCCGGAGGAAGGGTCCTTCCTTTCTTGGACCCTTCGGCCTTCCCAGTCGGGGCGGCCTTCCTTTTCTTCTCTCCCCCCGCTGGGGGAGAAGCTTCTTTTTCCTCCTCCTCGTTCTCAGAGGAGGATTCCGCCTCAGAGTCGTCGGACGATGAGTCAGACACCACCTGGCGCCGGGAGCTCCTTTGAGTTCCCGTGGCCTCCTTCTTGGCCTTCTTCTCCGGCACCACGTGAGGTGCCGGAGCCAGCAGCCCCGTCAATCGGGCGTCCGCTGGGTTTTCTGGCAAGGGGGCCGGACAGTTAATTTGTCCGGACATCTTCAGCCAATCCTGTCAAAGGTTAGGGAGTTTTAGATCCCGCATAGAGTCAAACTATGAAAAAGAGTCCCATAAAGGGTAAAATAACTTACCTCGCTGGCTTGACGCTGCGAGCTGAATCCGCGATCTTCGGTAGCGGATGTGGGAGCCTCGGCGCCCTTGAACAGCACCTTCCAGGCATCTTCGTATGTAGTGTCTAAGAGCCTTTTCAGAGTTTGGTGCTGTGCCGGATCGAACTCCCACAATTTGAAGGCCCGTTGCTAGCATGGGAGAATCCGATGGATGAGCATCACCTGGATTACATTGACAAGCTTGAGATTCTTGTCCACCAGGTTCCGGACGCAGGTTTGGAGTCCGGACAGCTCTTTCGAATCACCCCACGTCAGGCCCGTCTCTTTCCATGACGTGAGCCGTGTGGGGGAGCCAGATCGGAATTAGGGGGCCGCCGCCCATTGAGAGTCGCGCGGCTCGGTGATGTAGAACCACCCCGATTGCCACCCCTTTATGGTCTCCACAAAGGAGCCCTCGAGCCATAGGACTTTGGCCATCTTGCCAACCATGGCACCTCCGCACTCCGCTTGGCGGCCGCCCACTACCTTCGGCTTGACATTGAAGGTCTTCAGCCATAAGCCAAAGTGGGGTTGGATGCAGAGGAAGGCCTCGCACACGACGATAAACGCCGAGATGTTGAGGATGAAGTTCGGGGCCAGATCGTGGAAATCCAGGCCGTAGTAGAACATGAGCCCTCGGACAAATGGGTGAAGTGGAAAACCTAGTCCTCGGAGGAAGTGGGTGAGGAACACCACCCTCTCATGGGGCCTGGGGGTGGGAATGAGCTGCCCCTCGTCGGGGAGCCGGTGCGCGATGTCGCTGGACAAGTATCCGGCCTTCCGCAGCTTTTTGATGTGCCCCTCCGTGACGGAGGAGGCCATCCACTTTCCTCCCGGTCCGGACATAGTTGGAGAAGGTTGAGGTAGGATGTGCGGACTTGGGCGCTGGAGCTCGAGTGCACGGAAATGGATGAGCAAAGGAGGAAGAAGGCGTAGGCGAAAAGGTGGATCCTTATCCCCTTATATGGACGGACGAAGCTATGCGTCCCCCGCCAGCCTAGTAGAACTCGCTTATCTCCCAAGCGCCGTAATCAATGGCGTGGTTGGGTTACCCACGTCCGTATTGATGAGAATCCCAGAATAAGGGGGCACGATCTCCGCTTTGATAAGACGTGCCAAGGAAACGCGCCGCTAAACGCTACCGAGGTGGAACAAGAAAACGATTCAGTATAAAGGCCTGGCCGTGGTGTGATGTCACATCGCGAATACGTCCAGCAGATCTGTGCAAAAGTTATTCTCTCTACGGTGGTATGTGGAACTTGTTTTGCGAGCGGACACTATCCTTGTGTCCAAAATCTTATATGAAGTATTCGAAGAGGAACCCGCCTTGCAATGCGAAGACAATATGCGCGCCGGACTCGTCGTCATTGAAGCCTGGTTCAGGGCTCTTGAGGAGTCTGGATTAGGGGTGTCCGGATAGCGAACTATCACCATTGGCGAACTCCGGACTATGAACATACAAGATTGAAGACTTCGTCCCGTATCCGGATGGGACTTTCCTTGGCGTGGAAGGCAAGCTTGGCGATACGGATATGTAGATCTCCTACCATTGTAATCGACTCTGTGTAACCCTAACCCTATCCGGTGTCTATATAAACCGGAGGGTTTTAGTCCGTAGGACGAACAACAATCATACCATAGGCTAGCTTCTAGGGTTTAGCCTCTCTGATCTCGTGGTAGATCTACTCTTGTACTACCCATATATCAATATCAATCAAGCAGGAGTAGGGTTTTACCTCCATCGAGAGGGCCCGAACCTGGGTAAAAACATCGTGTCCCTTGTCTCCTGTTACCATCCGCCTAGACGCACAGTTCGGGACCCCCTACCCAAGATCCGCCGGTTTTGACACCGACATTCCTCCTTATCCTTGAGTGACATCTCATGAGCAACAATTCTTCCAATGACTTCCGTAGGCTTGAGATGTTTTTAATTTGGCATCATTTGGATCAATGTGCACACGGTATCATACTTTCCATCCAATACTCTTAGGATCTTCTTGATGATGAATCTGTCGGTCATCTCTTCACTTCCTAAGCCGGCAATCTCATTCGTGATAAGAGCAAGCCTAGAGTACATTTCAGCGACACCTTCACCATCCTTCATTTTGAACTTGTCAAGCTGACTTTGGAGCACATCCAACTTGGATTCCTTGACGGAGTCGGTACCTTCATGCATATCAATCAAAGTATCCCAAATATCCTTTGCATTCTCAAGGCGGCTGATTTTGTTGAATTCTTCGGGGCACAATCCATTGAAGAGGATATCACAAGCTTGAGCGTTGTATTGCAGCATCTTCAATTCATCCGCATTAGCTTCACGGTTCGGTTCTCTCCCATCAAAGAATTCACCTTGCAAACCAGTACACACAATAGCCCAAACGGCGGGGTTATGTTCGAGAATATGCATTTTCATCTTATGCTTCCAACTAGTAAAATTAGTGCCATCAAAGTAAGGACCTCTACGGTGATAATTTCCCTCGCTATACGCCATACTCTCCTAGATTGTGAAACCAAGGCTATGACCACCAAAAGCTATGGAAATCAAAGAAAATGGAGACCAAAGCTCTGATACCACTTGTAGGACCTTGAAGTATGTCTAGAGGGGGGTGATTAGACTACTTGACCAATTAAAAACTTAACCTTTTCCCAATTTTAGTCTTTGGTAGATTTTAGCTATCTTAGCACAAGTCAAGCAATCTTCACACAATTCAAGCAAGCATGCTAAGAGTATATAGGCAGTGGAAATTAAAGCATGCAACTTGCAAGAATGTAAAGGGAAGGGTATGGAGGATTCAAACGCAGTTGGAGACACGGATGTTTTTGTCGTTGTTCCGATAGGTGGTGCTATCGTACATCCACGTTGATGGAGACTTCAACCCACGAAGGGTAACGGTTGCACGAGTCCACGGAGGGCTCCACCCACGAAGGGTCCATGAAGAAGCAACCTTGTCTATCCCACCATGGCCGTCGCCCACGAAGGACTTGCCTCACTAGCGGTAGATCTTCACGAAGTAGGCGATCTCCTTGCCCTTAAAAACTCCTTGGTTCAACTCCACAATCTTGTCAGAGGCTCCCAAGTGACACCTAGCCAATCTAGGAGACACCACTCTCCAAGAAGTAACAAATGGTGTGTTGATGATGAACTCCTTGCTCTTGTGCTTCAAATGATAGTCTCCCCAACACTCAACTCTCTCTCATGGGATTTGGATCTGGTGGAAAGAAGATTTGAGTGGAAAGCAACTTGGGAAGGCTAGTGATCAAGATTCATATGGTAGGAATGGAATATCTTGGCCTCAACACATGAGTAGGTGATTCTCTCGAATCGGTAAGTTGGAAGTGTAGGTTTGTTCTGATGGCTCTCTCCACGAATGAAGAGGAGGTGGAGGGGTATATATAGCCTCCACACAAAATCTAACCGTTACACACAATTTACCAAACTCGGTGGGACCGAATCAACAAACTCGGTCGGACCGATTTAGTAAACCTAGTGACCGTTAGTGATTTCGGTGGGACCGACATGCAACTCGGTAGGACCGATATGGTTAGGGTTAGGGCATAACGTAATCTCGGCGAGACCGATTACACAAACTCGGTGAGACCGATTTTGGTAATTAGCTAACCAGAGAGTTGGTCAGGTAAACTCGGTGGGACCGATTCGCTCTTTTCGGTGAGACCGAAATGTTACAAAAGGGAAACAGAGAGTTTACATTGCAATCTCGATGGGACCGATCGCTCACTTCGGTTAGACCAAAACGTTACGAAGGGAAACAGAGAGATTACAATCCCATCTCAGTGAGACAGAGATCCCTATCGGTGAGACCGATTTGCCTAGGGTTTGTGGCAGTGGCTATGACATTTGAACTCGGTGGCGCCGGATAGAAAGAATCGGTGGGTCCGAGTTTGACTTTGGGTTTAGGTCATATGTGGAAGTGAGAAAGTAGTTGAGGGTTTTTGGAGCATATCACTAAGCACTTGAAGCAAGAGGCTCACTAAGCAACACCTCATCCCTCCTTGATAGTATTGGCTTTTCCTATAGACTCAATGTGATCTTGGATCACTAAAATGTAAAATGTAGAGTCTTGAGCTTTTGAGCTTGAGCCAGTACTTTGTCCTTAGTATTTTGAGGGATCCACTTTCATCATCCATGCCATGCCATTCATTGAGCTTTCCTGAAATATTTGTCTTGGAATAGCATTAGCTCAATGAGCTATATGTTGTTATGAATTACCAAAACCACCTAGGGATAGTTGCACTTTCATTATGTTATGGATGAAGAAACTGCTAGAGACCTTTTTGCTTGAAAAGATAGATATGATCTTAAGAATCTGTTAGCTAAGCTAAAAGAAAAGTCTTTGAATGCTAGAATGAAATATGACCCTGCTTTTTCTACTTTACCTATCTGTATTTCTGATAAGGATTATGATTTCTCTGTCGATCCTGAGTTAATTACTTTGGTTGAATCTGATACTTTTTATGGCTATGAATCTGAAAGCGTTGTGGCACATCTTACTAAATTGAATGATATAGCCACCCTATTCACTCATAAGGAAAATTTTTGTTACTACTATATCCTTAAGTTATTTCCGTTCTCATTAAAGGGTGATGCTAAAACATGGTTTAATTCTCTTGCTCCTGGTTCTGCGCATAGTCCCCAGGATATGACTTATTACTTCTCTGCTAAATATTTCCCCGCTCTTAAGAAACAAGCTGCCTAAGGGAAATGTATAATTTTGTGCAAATTGAAGAAGAGAGTCTCCCACAAGCTTGGGGGGTGGGGGCTTCTCCGATTACTTAATGCTTTGCCTGATCATCCTCTCAAGAAAAATGAAATACTTGATATCTTTTATAATGGACTAACCGATGCTTCCAGAGACCACCTGGATAGTTGTGTTGGTTGTGTTTTCAGGGAAAGAACTGTTGAGCAAGCTGAATTGCTATTGAATAATATATTGAGTAATGATAATGATTGGACACTTCCTGAACCAACTCCTAAGCCAGCTTCGAAGAAAAGGGGTATTCTATTTCTCAGTCCTGAAGATATGCAAGAGGCAAAGAAATCTATGAAAGAAAAGGGTATTAAAGCCGAAGATGTTAAGAATTTACCACCTATTGAATAAATACATGGTCTTAATAACCCGACACAGGTAGTAAAGGTAAATTCTCTCTATAGATTTGATGGTGGTGGTATTCCTCGTAATAAGTCTGCTAGCCAATGCGTGGATGAGTTTGATAATTTTATTGTTAAACAAGAAAACTTCAATGCTTATGTTGGTAGACAATTGAAACGTAATGCTTATATGGTTGAACACTTGAGTGATTATATGTCTAGAGTTAAAGGTGACCTTAATCTTATTAGTAAACATGCTTCTATGGTTACCACTCAGGTAGAACAAGTGCTTAAAGCACAAGATGATTTGCTCAATGAATTAAATAATAAGAAAAATGATAATGGTGTTAGAGTTATGACTAGAGGGGGTAGAATGACTCAGGAACCTTTGTATCATGAGGGCCACCCTAAGAGAGTTGAGCAAGATTCTCGGAGAACTAATGTTGATGCACCTAGTCCTTCTAAGAAGAAGAAAAAGAAAAATGATAGGACTTTGCATGTTTCTAGTGAACCTGTTGTTGACACACCTGAGAATCCCAATGATATTTCTATTTCTAATGCTGAAACACAATCTGGTAATGAACATGAACCTAGTGATAATGATGATGTTCATGTTGATGCTCAACCTAGCAATAACAATGATGTAGAGATTGAACCTGTTGTTGATCTTGATAACCCACAATAGAAGAATCAACGTTATGATGAGAGAGACTTTGTTGCTAGGAAGCATGGTAAAGAAAGAGAACCATGGGTTCAGAAACCCATGCCTTTTCCTCCTAAACTATCCAAGAAAAAGGATGATGAGGATTTTGAGCGCTTTGATGAAATGATTAGACCTATCTTTTTGCGTATGCGTTTGACTGATATGCTTAAAATGAATCCTTATGCTAAGTATATGAAAGATATTGTTACAAATAAAAGAAAGATACCGGAAGCTGAAATTTCCACCATGCTTGCCAATTATACTTTTAAAGGTGGAATACCAAATAAACTAGGAGATCCAGGAGTACCAACTATACCATGCTCCATTAAAAGAAACTATGTTAAAACTGCTTTATGTGATCTTGGAGCCGGTGTTAGTGTTATGCCTCTCTCTTTATATCGTAGAATTGATTTGAATAAGTTGACACCTACTGAAATATCTTTGCAAATGGCCGATAAATCAACTGCTATACCTGTCGGTATTTGTGAGGATGTGCCTGTTGTGGTTGCAAACGTTACTACTTTAATGGACTTTGTTATTCTTGATATTCCCGAGGACGATAGTATGTCGATTATCCTTGGTAGACCCTTTTTGAATACTGCAGGGGCTGTTATTGACTTCAACAAAGGCAATGCCACTTTTCATGTTAATGGTAATGAGCATATGGTACACTTTCCGAGGAAACAACCTCAAGTCCACAGTATCAATTCTATTGGAAAAATTTCAACGATAACTATTGGAGGTTTTGAATTCCCTCTTCCTACTGTCAAGAAGAAATATGATATTCTTATTGTTGGGGACATGCATATCCCCGTTGAGGTAACCTAGTGTTATTCGAGATTCTCCGGTTTCATGTTATTCGGAAAGAGTTTGTTAACAAGACTTGATCAACCTTGTTAGTGGATTCCTTTTGATGAGCACAAGATGGATGAAGTTAGAAAGCACAAATCTCTGTAACCTCCTTTTACTTTCTGTTATTTAGATTAAATACAACAAAATAGTATTTTCTGTCTGTTTTCTGAATTATCCTTGCAATAAAAATACCCTGAAAATAAAAGTTCTCCAAATGTCCTGAAAATGAAATATGATTATTTGTTGAATATTTAAGAATTTCTGGCACTGAGAACACACCAGAGGGGCCCACCATTTGACCACAAGGGCACAGGGCGCGCCCACATCCCTGGGGCGCGCCCCCTGCCTCGTGGGCCCCACGTGGACGCCCTCCACTTATTCCAGCACCCACTCACTTCGTCTTCCTCCAGAAAAATCCTCTTATAGCTCAAACCCGTGTTCTAGCTCATCTTGCTGCCATTTTCGATCTCTTTGCTCAAAGCTCCATTCACAAAACTATTTTGGGGGATTGTTCTTCGGTATGTGACTCCTCCAAAGGTCCAATTAGTTTTTGTTCTAGTGATTTATTTATTGCAAATTTTTGCTGCCAAGGTGACCCTGTTCTTGAGCTTGCATGTCAAATTTATATGGTCCAAATTAGTTTTAATGCATGATATAGCCTCTAGGCACTTGTGGGAGTAGTTGCTATCAATCTTGTTGAGTTTGGTTCACTTTTATTTTGAGTCACTAAAAAATTTCAGAAATTTTTCAGAGAAAGAAAATGATGAAGAGATTGTTGAGGAGCTCTTCGAGTCGAAGCTCGAAGGATAAGCAGAATGAGGAGAATAAAAAGCCCAAATACAATCTTCCTCGCACTGCGGAGGTTCAGCCGTGCGAATGGCCTTGTGATGCGTTCTTGAGAGCTGCCGGAATTTACGATGACTTTTATTACTTGGCTGAGAATGCAGGCCTCACCGACTTCCTCCACGACCAGTGTGAACAGTATCTCCTACTCACTAATATTTTCATGCAAATTTTTTATTTCCATGCTAAGAAATCACCACCTCAGTGGAGTTTCACTTATATGGTGAGGTTAAGGAGATGTCATTCCATGATTTTTGTCGGGTCTGCAAGATACCCTTTGTGGGCAGCATCGAGGAACCACATCATAGTGATGTGGATGGATTTATTGATATAATTGCTGTAGGGGAAATGAGGAGAGTTTCCGATGCAAGAATTACTAGTATACATTTTCTTGTTCTATGTTACTTTGCGATATTTGCTAGTAGATGCTTAATTGGTCGCGTGAATAGTGGAAATCTTAGTGCTCCTGATCTTGTCATTTTGCGCCATGCTTCGTTTTTTTTGACCATGAAGACTGCAGGGCTTAAGCCCCACAGCATTTTATTAATAAAAGACAAAAACCATACAAGTTTTCCTCAAGATGAGGAAAAAGAACAAAAAGAAAGAAAACTCTAAAGAAATCTATACAAAAAGGGGGGGGGGGTACTATACCTAAAATGTACAAAGTTAAAGAGTAACATCTCTCCTCAAGGAGGAAGAAAATCAATCCACTTAAGAAGGGCCTTTCTATATTTCCGTTTAATTCTGTGGGAGAGCAGAGTAAGATCATGAGTGAAGCCACTTCTCCAAGCCCTGAAAGATGGCTGGATGTTCCTGAAAGCTCTGTCATTCCTGATCTTCCAAATATTCCACCAGGCCGTGAAAACCACCTCCCCAAAAAAAGGCTTGTTGAATTCCTTCCTAGCATGGCAAGCAATTTCCACCATATCATCACAATCCTTCCATACAATTTGCAGATAATTCCACACACGAACACTGAAATTGCACTGGAAAAATAGATGATTTCTGTCCTCTAGAATTCCAGTAGGACAAAGAACACATTTAGGTCCATCATTAATCTTCCAATGCCTCCTCTGAATCATGTCTTTAGTGTTAACTCTGTCCATTATAACAAGCCAAGCAAACATCTTGATCGACATAGTACAGCAGGTTTTCCATATCCACCCCAGAACGGGGTTGGATATCATTGGCTGATAGACAAAATCATAAAACTTTTTTGCAGTATATTCAGACTTTTTACCATGCCTCCATCCCCAGTGGTCATGAGAGGTACTGTCTAATTGGAAAGACCCCATTAAGGAGGAAAGCTGTTGTAGATCCTAAAAAGCTTGTTCAGAAAGAGGCAAGTAAAAAAGTTCCTGGAAACTAGAAGCCTCAAATACTTCCTTGACTGAGAGATTTTTGTGGAGACAGAAAGAATAGAGCCTAGGAAATCGATCCTGCAGAGGGACAGAACTGTTTCCAAAGTGCCAATAATCAGACCAGAACAGTACACTATCTCCAGAACGAACATCAACCGAAGTAACTGATCTGAAATTATCCATCAACTTGCAGATATCTCTCCACCAAAAGGAGCCACAAAGAGTAGTATCATGTGGAATCCTTTCAAAATAGTAAGAATCCCAGACTAACTGAACCCAAGGCACATCCATCTTATTATAAAATTTATTTAGATGTTTCAGAAGAAGAGCATTATTTTGCAACCCAAGGTTTAAGATTCCAAGCCCCCCTTCAACTTAGGTCTGCAAACAAGTGGCGAGGCAGCCAAGGAATGTCCCCTATCCTGACCATATTTCCTCCATAAACACTGCCTCTGAATTCTTTCCAATTGCTTCAGAATGCCCTGAGGAATTGACAGGCTGCAAAGAAAGAAGATAGGCAAAGAAGAAATGACCGAGTTTACTAATTGCAATCTGCTCCCTTGAGGCAAGAACCAAGAACTTGCAGTCAATCTTCTCTCCATACAATGCTTAAGGGGAAGAAGATCCACTATTTTGGGCCTGGTAGTCCCCACAGGCAGTCTCAAATAAGTGAAAGACATTTTGCCTAAATTGCATCCAAAAAAGGCAGCAAGATCAGAAGCATCCTGGTCAGCCACATTAATGGGGTACATGGAGGATTTATGGAAATTAATCTGAAGACCAGTTGCCTTAGAGAAAGACTGTAATACTGATTTCAGTGCCTCTAATTGATCTTTGTCAGCATTTATGAAAAGCAGTGTGTCATCAGCATATTGGACCACAGGGAAATCAGGGTCATGATTAGGCAGGGGCCTGGATAGTAAACCTTGCCGAAGAAGATCATTAATCAATGTCTGCAAGAGATCAGCCGCAATAACAAAGAGCAAGGGGGAGATTGGGTCCCCTTGTTTAACCCCACATTTGCATTTAAAATGGTTTCCTGGAACTCCATTCAGAAGGACAGAAGAAGTGCCAGAAGACAGCAACTGCTTAATCCAGATAATCCATCGATCATCAAAACCCTTTGCAATCAGAATTCTTATGATAGCTTCATGCTGGATAGAATCAAAAGCCTTCTCAAAGTCTAACTTAAGCAAAAAGATGGGCCGCTTAGACTGATTGCACTGATGGATATACTCAAAGGTCCAAGCAAGACAATCCTGGATTGTTCGCGATTTTATGAAACCATATTGATTTTTATGCACACATCTGGTGATCTCCTGTTGAAATATATTTGCAGCAAGCTTTGTAAGGAATTTCAGGCCAATACAGGTTAAAGAAATAGGCCTAAAGTCACCCACACTCTCAGAAGACTGCTTCTTTGGGATCAGAGTAATGAATGAATCATTCGTGTTTTCCAGCTGCATTGTTCCAGCATGAAACTCATTCACCAGCTGAATAAAATCAGCAGAAATTATGTGCCAACACTTTTTTTTTAAAAAGTCCATTGAAGCCATCAGGCCCCAGAGCCTTGTCAATAGGCAAATGTTTAATAACCTGTTCAATTTCTTTTAGATCAAAAGGTTTTGTGAGCACCTCCAAGCCCTGAACCCTAGTTATTAGAGACAATATATTATCCTCCAAAGATATTGACCGAACCGTCCCCATTCTGCTTTTGAAGGATGTCAAGAACTCTTTGGCTATCTCCTCATGGTTAGAAGTTACTGATCCATCAGACAAGACCAGGCTAGCAATAGAGTTCTTTCGATATCTTTCCGTTGCCATGGCCTGAAAGAACTTAGAGTTTTCCTCTCCCACTTTAATATACCTGATTGTACATCTTTTCCTCCAGTACAGATATTGCATGTGCAGCAGATGTTCATGATGCAATTTTGTGAGTTTCCTGAAATTGAACTCAGGTCTGGAAAGAGACCGCATATCCTCAAGATTGTCCAACGATAGAATAACCCAATTACACTTCTCAATTAACCTCTTAATATGTGATAAACCTTTCTGCCATTTTCGTGATACAACTTTCAGATTAGGCGCTATTGTTGCTAAACGATTAAGTTTGAACTGTACAAAGGGCCCCATCTTCGGAGGCATCTTTGCTTCACGCCTTGCTAAACACTTTGAGATACCTATTAGGCATTATGAGAAAGAGGAAAAGTTGATGCCCCCTATTTTTCTAGATTATAAGAGTATGGTAGCACATGAATTTATTGTTAAAAATAAGAAGAAGATGCTTAAGTATAATTTGATATTTGATAAAACTCACTGTGAGACTATTACCTTGCCTGCACCCTCTTTGTTTAACATACTTTCAGGCACGTACCTCATCTTACCCGAGGCCATTTATGCATACTGGAGGCTGACACAAGTCCCAGAGCCTGAGCCTGAGCCACAACTTGACCCTTATCGACAGTCTGGTTATCAGTGGGATCCGTAGGAGATCGCTGATAACCCACAAGTGTAGGGGATCGCAACAGCTTTCAAGGGTAGAGTGTTCAACCCAAATTTATTGATTCGACACAAGGGGAGCCAAAGAATATTCTCAAGTATTAGCAGCTGAGTTGTCAATTCAACCACACCTGGATAACTTAATATCTGCAGCAAAGTATTTAGTAGCAAAGTAGTATGATAGTAGTGGTAACGGTAACAAAAGAGTAACGGAAGTAAAATTAATATTTTTGGTCTTTTGTAATGATTGTAACAGTAGCAACGGGAAAGTAAATAAGCGTAAACCAGTATATGGAAAGCTCGTAGGCATTGGATCGATGATGGATAATTATGCCGCATGCGGTTCATCATGTGACAGTCATAACATAGGGTGACACAGAACTAGCTCCAATTCATCAATGTAATGTAGGCATGTATTCCAAATATAGTCATACGTGCTTATGGAAAAGAACTTGCATGACATCTTTTGTCCTACCCTCCCGTGGCAGCAGGGTCCTAATGGAAACTAAGGGATATTATCATCACCGAGAAGTATCCCGATTATTGTCACTTCGGGGTTGTCGGATCATAACACATAATAGGTGACTATAGACTTGCAAGATAGGATCAAGAACTCACATATATTCATGAAAACATAATAGGTTCAGATCTGAAATCATCGCACTCGGGCCCTAGTGACAAGCATTAAGCATAGCAAAGTCATAGCAACATCAATCTTAGAACATAGTGGATACTAGGGATCAAACCCTAACAAAACTAACTCGATTACATGATAAATCTCATCCAACCCATCACCGTCCATCAAGCCTATGATGGAATTACTCACGCACGGCAGTGAGCATCATGAAATTGGTGATGGAGGATGGTTGATGATGACGACGGCGATGAATCCCCTCTCCGGGCCCGAACGGACTCCAGATCAGCCTCCCGAGAGGTTTTAGGGCTTGGCGGCTCCGTGATCGTAAAATGTGATGATTTCTTCTCTCTGATTTTTTTCTCCGAAAGCCAATATATAGAGTTGGAGTTGGCGTCGGAAGGTCTCCAGGGGGCCCACGAGGTAGGGGGCGCGCCTAGGAGGGGGGGGGGCGCCCCCCACCCTCGTGGACAGGGTGTGGACCCCCTGGTCTTCATCTTTGGCGAGGATTTTTTATTATTTATTCTAAGATATTCCGTGAAGTTTCAGGTCATTCCGAGAACTTTTGTTTTCTGCACATAAAACAACATCATGGCAATTCTTCTGAAAACAACATCAGTCTGTGTTAGTTCCATTCAAATCATACAAGTTAGAGTCCAAAACAAGGGCAAAAGTGTTTGGAAAAGTAGATACGACGGAGACGTATCAACTCCCCCAAACTTAGACCCTTGCTTGTCCTCAAGCAATTTAGTTGACAAACTGAAAGAGAAAAAGAAAAACTTTTACAAAATCTGTTTGCTCTTGTTGTTGTAAATATGTCAAGCCAGCATTCAGGTTTTCAGCAAAGATTATAACTAACCACACTTGCAATAAATCTCAGGTCTCATGTTTACTCATATCAATGGCATAATCAGCTAGCGAGTCATAATAATAAATCTCGGATGACAACACTTTCTCAAAACAATCATAATATGATATAACAAGATGGTATCTTGCTAGCCCTTTCTGAGACCGCAAAACATAAATGCAGAGCACCTTTAAAGATCAAGGACTGACTAGACATTGTAATTCATGGTAAAAGAGATCCATTCATAGTCATACCCAATATAAATTAATAGTAATGGATGCAAATGACAGCTGCGCTCTCCAGCTAGTGCTTTTAATAAGAGGGTGATGACTCAACATAAAAGTAAATAGATAGGCCCTTCGCAGAGGGAAGCATGGATTTGTAGAGGTGCCAGAGCTCGATTTTAAAATAGAGATGAATAAAATTTTGAGAGGTATACTTTCATTGTCAACATAACAACTAGGAGATGGCGATATCTTCCATGCTACACACATTGTAGGCGGTTCCCAAACAGAATGGTAAAGTTTATACTCCCCCTCCACCAACAAGCATCAATCCACGGCTTGCTCGAAACAACGAGTGCCTCCAACATACATCAGGTCCCAGGGGGAGTTTTGTTTGCAATTAATTTTGATTTAGTTTTCATAAAGCATGGGACTGGGCATCCCGGTAACCAGCCATGTTCTCGTGAGTGAGGAGCGGAGTCCACTCCTCTTGAGAATAACCAGCTTAACATGAAAGATAAGGACAGCCATAGTTGATACATGAGCTATTCGAGCATACAAAATAGAATGTTTATTTGAAGGTTTAGAGTTTGGCACATACAAATTTACTTGGAACGGCAGGTAGATACCGCATATAGGAAGGTATAGTGGACTCATATGGAATAACTTTGGGGTTTAAGGGATTGGATGCACAAGCAGTATTGCCGCTTAGTACAAGTGAAGGCTAGCAAGAGACTGGGAAGCGACCAACTAGAGAGCGACAACAGTCACGTACATGCATTAAAATTAATAAACATTGGATACAAGCATAAGTAGGATATAATCCACCATGAACATAAATATCGTGAAGGCTATGTTGATTTGTTTCAACTACATGTGTGAACATGTGCCAAGTCAAGTCACTTAAATCATTCAAAGTAGGATACCACCCCATCATACCACATCACAATCATTTTAATAGCATGTTGGCACGCGAGGTAAACCATTATAACTCATAGCTAATCAAGCATGGCATAAGAAACTATGATCTCTAATTGTCATTGCAAACATGTTTATTCATAATAAGCTGAATCAAGAACGATGAACTCATCATATTTACAAAAACAAGAGAGATCGAGTTCATACCAGCTTTTCCCATCTCAGTCATTCCATCATATATCATCATAATTGCCTTTCACTTGCACGACCGAACGATGTGAATAATAATAAGAGTGCACGTGCATTGGGCTAAGCTGGAATCTGCGAGCATTCAATAAACAGGAGAAGGCAAGGCAATATGGGCTCTTGGTTAAATCAACAATAATGCATATAAGAGCCATTTCAACAATTTAATCATGGTCTTCTCCTATCGACCCCCAAAGAAAAGAAAGGGAATAGAAACTATTTACACGGGAAAGCTCCCAACAAGCAGAAGAAGAACATGAAATATTTTTTGGTTTTCTTTTTAATTATTACTACTACGGCGGGAAAGTAAACTACTACTAATTTTTTGGTTGTTTTCTTAAAGTTTATTAAACGCACAAGAAGAAAGCAGGAAAAAGAAAATAAACTAGCATGGATATTATAGTGAAAAAGTATGAGCACCGACATCTAGCAATGAGTGTGTGAACATAAATGTAATGTCGGTGGGAAATACGTACTCCCCCAAGCTTAGGCTTTTGGCCTAAGTTGGTTCATTGACAAGGATGGCCTGGCGGATACCCGTAGGTGTAGCTGGGGTAGTACTGCGATGAAGAATAGTTGGGATCATACTGTGGTGAAGAGGACTCTGACTGCCACTGGCTGGCAACCGCCTCCGGATCCTAAGAATAAACAGACTGGCGTGGAGGCTCGTATTGTGGTTCTGGCTCCGGGCCTGGTGCAGGATTCTGATAGGCTTGAACGGCCGCCCACGGAACGAGGTGAGGACCTGCAGACAAGTTAAACAAAGAAGGAACATGCAAAGTAATAGTCTCAGGGTGATGTTTATCAAAGTACAATTTATATTTAAGCTCCCCTTCCTTGCCCTTAACAAGAAAGTCATGCGCTAGCATACTCTTATAATCTAAATAAGCACTAGGCAACATTTCTTCTTCTTCCTCAAAGTGCCTAATAGCTATGTCAAAATGTGCAGCTAGGCGCGAAGCATAAATACCTCCAAAGATGGGGCCTTTAGTACGGTTCAAACTTAACCGTCTAGCAATAATTCCGCCCATACTAACAGTGTTGTTGCTGTATAAACCATGGAACAAAATGATAATATCAGGAACACTAAGGTTTCCATAGTTCCCGCGACCAATCAAGCAACGACTAGCAAATAAGGCAAAGTAGCATAAAACAGGAAAATGTATGCTAGTGATTCTTGCATCAAAAACCTTCCTGGTTTCTCCCACAGTGATAGTGTTAATAAATGATTCCACTCCATTACGGTGTGGTTCATCTAAGGTACCCTCAGAGGGTATTTTGTATTTTGCAAACCTCGCAAAATTCAACTAATGGCATCCTTTTAACAACGTCATATAAATGAAACTCTACTGAAGGAGGTGATTCCTTAGGAAAATAGTAGAAGTTTTGCACAAAAGTATTTCTGAGTAAGAGATACTGATGACGTTGGTCCCGGAGGAAGTCGGTGAGGCCAGCATTCTCAATAAATAAATAAAAATCCTCATAAATCCCGGCTCTCCTAAAGAAGTCATCGGAAGGCCATTCACACGGCCGGACCTCCGCGGTGCGAGGCAAATTATATTTGGGCTTCTGTGCTTCTTGGTTTTGTTTTTCCTTTGAGATTCGGCTCGACGAGCCCCTCAAAGGTCTCTTCATTATTTTCTG
The DNA here is from genome assembly GCA_021605205.1 of Aegilops longissima. Lineage (NCBI taxonomy): Eukaryota > Viridiplantae > Streptophyta > Magnoliopsida > Poales > Poaceae > Aegilops > Aegilops longissima. Next base: position 466,200,779 of record CM038677.1, on the reverse strand, counting down.
AAATAATCTAAAAAATTTAGTAACTTCAAACAAAAGTGAACCAACTTCAATAAAATTGATAGCAACTACTCCTACAAGTGCCTAGAGCCTATATCATGCATTAGAACTACTTGGAACCATATAAATTTGACATGCAAGCTCAAGAACATGGTCACCTATGCAGCACAAATTTGCAATGAATAAAACACTAGAACAAAAACTAATTGGACCAATGGAGGAGTCACATACCAAGGAACAATCTCCCCAAGCAGTTTTGTGAGAGGTGCTTTGAGCAAGGAGATCGAAAATCACAGCAACACGGGCTGGAACTCGTGTTTGAGCTAGGTATTCGTGTTTGTGGGAGGAAGAAGAAGAGGATGGGTGCAGTAATAAGTGGAGGAGGGCCACCGTGGGCCCACGAGGCAGGGGGCGCGCCCAGGGGGGTAGGGCGCGCCCTCCACCCTCGTGGCCAGGTGGCAGCTCCCCCCGCGGTGATTTTTGCACCATAAATCCTCAAATATTCCTGAAAAAATCATATTAAATTGGCATGGCATTCTGAGGACTTTTATTTTCGGGATATTTTTATATTGCATAGATAAATCAGGAAACAGACAGAAAAATACTATTTTTACTTTATTTCAACTAAATAACAGAAAGTATAAAGAGGGTACAGAAGGTTGTGCTTCTAGTTTCATCTGTCTCATGATCATCAAAAAGAATCCACTAACAAGGTTGATCAGGTCTTGTTAACAAACTCATTCCGAATAACATGGAACCGGAGAAATTTCGAAATCACTATGTTACCTCAACGGGGATATGCACATCCCCTATAATAAGAATATCATACTTCTTCTTGACAGTGGGAAGAGGAAATTCAAAACCTCCAAATACAATCGATGGAATTTTTCCAATAGAGTTGATGCTATAAACTTGAGGTTGTTTCCTCGGATAGTGTACCGTATGCTCATTACCATTAACATGAAAAGTGACATTGCCTTTGTTGCAATCAGTAACAACACCTGCAGTATTCAGAAAAGGTCTTCCAAGAATAATAGACATACTATCGTCCTCGGGAATATCAAGAATAACAAAGTCCGTTAAAATAGTAACGTTTGCAACCACAACAGGCACATCCTCACAAATACCGATAGGTATAGCAGTTGATTTATCAGCCATTTGCAAAGATATTTCAGTAGGTGTCAGCTTATTCAAATCAAGCCTATGATATAAAGAGAGAGGCATAACACTAACACCTACTCCAAGATCACATAAAGCAGTTTTAACATAATTTCTTTTAATGGAACATGGTATAGTGAATCCTGGATCTCCAAGTTTCTTTAGTATTCCACCCTTAAAAGTATAATTAGCAAGCATGGTGGAAATTTCAGCTTCCGGTATTTTTCTTTTATTAGTAACAATATCTTTCATATACTTAGCATAGGGATTTGTTTTGAGCACATCAGTTAATCGCATACACAAAAAGATAGGTCTAATCATTTCAGCAAAGCGCTCAAAATCCTCATCATCGTTTTTCTTGGATGGTTTGGGAGGAAAAGGCCTGGGTTTATGAACCCATGGTTCTCTTTCTTTACCATGTTTCCTAGCAACAAAGTCTCTCTTATCATAACGTTGATTCTTTGATTGTGGGTTATCAAGATCAACAGCAGGTTCAACTTCTACATCATTATCCTTACTAGGTTGAGCATCATCATGAACATCATCTTTTCGCTAGGTTCATGTTCATTACCAGATTGTGTTTCAGCGTCAGATATAGATATATCATTTGGATTCTCAGGTGGTTCAGCAATAGGTTCGCTAGAAGTTTGCAAAGTCCTATCATTTTTCTTTTTCTTCCTTTTAGAAGAACTAGGTATATCAATATTATTTCTCTGCGAATCTTGCTCAATTCTCTTAGGGTGGCCTTCAGGATACAAAGGTTACTGAGTCATTCTACCAGTTCTAGTAGCCACTCTAACAGCATAATCATTTTTCTTACTATTCATTTCATTGAGCAAATCATTTTGAGCCTTAAGTACTTGTTCTACTTGAGTGGTAACCATAGAAGCATGTTTGCTAATGAGTTAAGTTCACATCTAATATTAGCCATATAATCACCCAAGTGTTTAATCATATAGGTATTTTGTTTTAATTGTCTACCAAAATAAGCATTGAAATTTTCTTGTTTGACAATAAAATTATCAAACTCATCCAAGCATTGTCTAGCAGACTTATAATGAGGAATATCACTTTCATCAAATCTATAGAGAGAATTTACCTTTACTACCTGTGTCGGGTTATCGGGATCAGGAGGTTCTTAAATAGGTAATGGATCAAGATCATATGTTTCTTCAACAGGCGGTAAATTAAGACCGTGTATTTCTTCAATGGGAGGTAAATTCTTAACATCTTGAGCTTTAATACCTTTTTCTTTCATAGATTTCTTTGCCTCTTGCATATCTTCAGGACTGAGAAATAGAACACCTCTCTTCTTCGGAGTTGGTTTAGGAATAGGATCAGTAAATGGAGCAGGAGCTGGCTCAAGAAGTGCCCAATTATTTTCATTTGTCAACATATTATTCAATATAATTTCAGCTTCATCCGGTGTTCTTTCTCTGAAAAGAGAACCAACACAACTATCCAGGTAATCTCTGGAAGCATCGGTTAGTCCATTATAAAAGATTTCAAGTATTTCATTTTTCTTAAGAGGATGATCAGCAAAGCATTATAACTTGAGAAGCCTCCCCAAGCTTGTGGGAGACTCTCTTCTTCAATTTGCACAAAGTTGTATATTTCCTTTAAAGCAGCTTGTTTCTTATGAGCAGGGAAATATTTAGCAGAGAAGTAATAAATCATATCCTGGGGACTATGCACACAACCAGGATCAAGAGAATTAAACCATATCTTAGCATCACCCTTTAACGAGAACAGAAATATTTTAAGGATATAAAAGTAGCATGATCTCTCATCATTAGTGAACAGGGTGGCTATATCATTTAATTTAGTAAGATGTGCCACAACAGTTTCAGATTCATAGCCATAAAAAGGATCAGATTCAACCAAAGTAATTATATCAGGATCAACGAAGAATTCATAATCCTTATCGGGAACACAAATAGGTGAAGTAGAAAACGTAGGGTCAGGTTTCATTCTATCCCTAAGAGATTCTTTACTCCATTTAACTAATAGTCTCTTAAGTTCGTTTCTATCTTTGCAGGCAAAAATAGCTGCAGAAGATTCTATATCAAAAACATAACCCTCAGGAATAACAGGCATATCTTCATCATCAATTTCATCAACATTATCAGTTTCAATAATTTCTTTCTCTCTAGCCCTAGAAATTTGTTCATCAATAAATTCACCAAGGGGCACAGTAGTATCAAGCATAGAAGTAGTTTCATCATAAGTATTATGCATAGCAGAAGTGGCATCATCAATAACATGCGACATATCAGACCGAATAGCAGAAGCAGGTTTAGGTGTCGCAAGCTTACTGTAAGTGCATCTAGTGCCACCCCTAGTTGGTTTTGGAGTATTGACGACAAATTTGGTTGAGGGACTAATGCGTTTGTGAGAATTGCAGGATAACGCAGGTAGTGTCCCTCATTGATTCGATTTACCTACCGGAGATGACCCCTAAAAATGTATGAAGACATTGATGACAATGGTGGTATGTGAAGATATTCATATTGAAGACTATGACATGAGAAGACAGTGAGTGAAGACTATGGAGCGCGAAGACTGTGCCGTTTCGTTGTTTCCTTTTTCTTCCTTGTTGAGTCATAGGAACCACCATACTATTAAGTGGGGTCCAAGTGAACAAAGTCAGAATGACTGAAGTGATGCTCAACCCAAATCCTATGTCTTCGAGCAAAGACAATGAGAGAAAATCTTATCCAGAGCTGGATGAGTCAGCTTTGCTTGTAGCCCAAGTAAAGTTGACGTGTGTGTTTGAAATCGACCGTTGGAACACGTGTCGGTTCCTTAGTGACCTGTGGTCATTTCGGACATATCAGGTCGGGTTGCCTAGTGGCTATAAATAGCCCACCCCTACACCATAAATTGGTGGCTGCTCGGAGTTAGTGCACGGCTTTTATCGCTTGAGAGCAACCCACCTCAAGCCTTTGAGAGAGACAAATCCTTGCGAGGACAAAGCCCAAACACCCAGAGCCAAAGAGTGTTAGGCATCATCAAGTCTTTCGCTCACGTGACTCAAGACTTATTACACTTGAGGACTGTGAATCCTCCACCGGTTAGGTGTCGCGTTCGAGCATCCAAGAGTCATTGTGGATCGCCGTGAACGAAGTCTGTGAAGGTTCAAGTCTACCTTGAAGACTTATCGAGTGATTGGGCGAGGACTGTGTCCTTAGCTCAAGGGAATAAGGTGAAGACGCGGTCTTCGAGTTGAATCTCAGCCTCCCTAACCAGACGTCATAGTTGTCACAAAGAATCGAACTGGTCCAACAAATCTGTGTCTTCAACAAGTGGTGGTTCTATCCTCTCCCTCCCTTTACTTAGAGTTTGTCTTCATGAAGTCATTGCCTATTTGTCGTACTGTTTTACTTCATTGCTTGACTACTATCGTTGGTTGGCTTCATACTATCTTCCATCCTGATCGTTACTACTAAGCTGCTATTAGTCTTTGTACTTTCACATTATCGCATACTTGACTATGGTTTGCTTGTTGTAGTTTATCTTCCGCTGCATATCAATTAGGTCATTTCTATTGTTTGTCTTGAAACTTCCACGTTTTGAAGACTTTCCTAAAATCGCCTATTCACCCCCTCTAGTCGATAACTAGCACTTTCAATTGGTATCGAGCAAGGTACTCCTTGTTCGTGTGATTCGTTTAACCACCGGAGTTTTAGCTATGTTGACTGCGGGGATAATCAAAGTCTCCGCTGCTTGCCCGTGTTCGATGGAACTGAATATCCTCTATGGAAGAATAAGATGCGCATGCATCTTGAAGCCATTGATGTCGACCTCGGTATGTCGTCAAGAACGGCGTTCCCAAAACTGGTGAAGGTGTCACCCCGCTGATGTCAAGAAGTTCATTCAAGCTCGACTCTACCGCCAAGAACATAATCTGTGGTCATCGACCAAAGGACAAGATGGCCGTGTGAGTGCTCGAAACGTCGAAGCTAGTCTGGAACTGGCCATCCAAGGTCAACGAAGGCGTCTCAACCCAGAGAGATCAAAGGATCAGTGTTCTTCGCAACCTCTTCAACCGCTTCAAGAGAAACGACAATGAAAATGTCCAAATCACATTTGATCGCCTCACCGACATCACAAATGAGCTTCGTGCTCTCGGCGCCACTGAGATTACCAAGCATGAAATCGTCAAGACACTCCGAGATCGCTTGACAGCTCCTTTGACACCCTTGCCCTCATGATACAAGAACATACGACTTCAAGACACCCGATCCGTCGATATACTTGAGAGGCTCAACACACATGAGTTCCACTTTACGAGAAAAGAGATATCTATGGTCCCAACTATGGCCAAACTCGCTTTGAAGGCAAAAGTTGTTTCCTCATCTGAAGAAGAATCGATTGCGATTCAGATGATCCACGAAGACATTGGAAAGGAACTTGCTATGCTTGTGAAGAAGTTCCAGAAGTTCACTAAGAAGAAGGGATTCAGAAAGTCTTCATGATCTAGCTCAAGAAATTATGAAGCTTCCACTCATGACTACAAGAAGAGAACATGTCACAAGTGCAAGAAACCTGGACACTATATCTCTGAGTGTCCACAGTGGGACAATGAGAAGAAGAAGAAGAAGAGCAAGGAATATGATCCTGATGAAAAGAAGAAGAAGAAATCTTCAAAGTCTTCTTCCAAGTCCTCATCAAAGTCTTCATCTCATAAGAAGAGCTCATCTGGCAAGGCTCGTGCTTTTGTTGGCAATGAAATGGATTCAGAGGAGGAGTCTGCTTCTAAGGAGGCGGAGGTGGAGTCTGAAGAGGAGTCCGACCCTGGCGTTGCAAGTCTGGCTCTAGCCACAGCCTATGTTGCCAAGTCCATCTTCAACACTGAAGACAATGACTTCCACACCAACGCTGAAGCTGATGACAAGGACTTCCCTGCTCCCACCTACTGCTTCATGGCACGTGGTGCCAAGGTAAAATCACGTGATGCTTACTTTCAAACCTCAAGTGAAGATGGCTCTGATTGTGAATCCAAGCCCAGATACAAAACACTTGCTAAAATTGCAACTGAACACCAAAAAGCTATGGAACATACTCAAAAACTGTTAGACAAAAGCGATGACCTGTTGGACGGGGAAATGACACGGTCACAGTCCTTAGTTGAAGACATAAAAAATCTTCATGCTGAGTACCAAGAACTTGAAAGTCGTCATGAAACGCTCTCAACCACTCATGAAAAAGCTCTCCTATGATTATCTTCAAAGGAAGCAAGAGCTTGAGAAATTGAGAGCGGCTCATGAAGATCTTCAAAAGAGAATGAGTCACCAAGACTCAACAGATCAGTCCCGCTCGGGATGGATTTGAACCACCATGTCTAAAATGCCTTGAGCGTGATTACGCTACCTCTGCTGTTGAATGTTCCATCGCTGCTCATTGTTGCATTGTCTTCAACTACTTGATGTGGTAACTAACCCCTCTGTGGAGGATACCACTACTATTGCTGATGAAAATTCTAGGTTGAAGACATTTCTTGAAACAGGGATGTATAAAAGTCTGAAAGTACATCAGACACTTTGTGATGTCCTTAAAAGGCAGATTCTGAACCGAAACCCTAGGAAAGAGGGTGTTGGGTTCGAGAGGAAAATGAATGTTGATGGTTCCTACTGGAAGCCTGAGCAGTATCCCAAAACCACATGGGTTGCTGCAAAGGGACCTTCAGTGGATCCATCCACCTTATCTAGCTTTACCTGTGCTAATCCTATTATCATTGATGAATCCCTTGATGCAAACTATAAGCTGTTCAAGAATCAGAATGGTGAAGTGTTTGCCAGGTATATTGGTACTAACTGCAGGAATAGACCACCTATGAAGAAGATCTGGGTTCCCAAAAGTTGTCTTGAGAATCTTCCAAAATGTGATCATGACACCACCTGGGATGAAGACAAACCCCAGACCTAAGGCGTCATATGGTCCAAAGGCTTCAAACAGACAGAGGACTCACCTGAGTCACCCTAACGCCAATGTTTTGCAGGGAGACCGTACTCAAACTTGTGAATATGAGCATGTGTCTTCAAACCGCTATGTTCATAGAACTAAGAACTTTTCTGCTTATTCATATGAGTATCATTCATCTCCTGCAAGGCTATTTGCTAGGACTCCAAAGCCGAAGTTCTCAGATGCTGCACTTAGACTCATTGCTTCTAAGCCACCCCTGAAGATGTGGGTGGTTAAGAAGAATTAAGTTTCGTTTGCAGGGATGGGTCTCCAGCCGAAAATCAAAGGCGTCGATGCTATTCTTTGGGGACCTAAAACATCTTGTAGGGCAAGATCAAATGCCCAAATGGTCTCACTATGTATTTTGTTCTGAATGTTTGCCATTCATCCTATCAGTCCTAATCTTGATCTGAGCTTCAATAATCCTCTTGCTCGTCAAATGTTTATGCTTCACAATACTCTTGGTGAAGCCTATCCCCTAACTGCATCTTGAGGGTATGACACCTCATGCTTCAGAATGGATTATGGACAGCACATGCACTAATCATATGACTGGTGATCGAAGTCTTCTCTTGGACTCAACCTTACGTCCATCAGACAAGAGTCACATCACATTTGCTGACACTGGTAAAAGCAAGGTATTGGGTCTAGGTAGAGTTGCAATCTCAAAGGATCAACACATGGATAAAGTGATGCTTGTTGAATCCCTTGGTTTCAACTTAATGTCTATCTCGATGCTTTGTGACTTGAACATGATTGTGCTATTCGGAAAATATCGTTGCCTTGTACTAATGGAATCTGACAAGTCTCTAGTCTTTGAAGGGTATCGGAAAGATGATCTATACATGGTAGATTTCTCAGCAGGTCCACAGACTTGTCAGATGTCTTCTTGCAAAAGCTTCGAATCGTTGGCTCGCATCGGAGGCGGGGCATCTTGGCATGAGGAACTTACACACACTCGCCAAGAAGAAGCATGTCATAGGCATCGAGGGTGTCAAGTTCAAGAAGGATCATTTGTGTGGTGCCTGCGAAGCTGGAAAGATGACTAGGGCAAAGCACCCCTCGAAGACAATCATGACGACATCTCAACCCTTCGAGCTGTTAACATGGACTTATTTGGCCTTACTCACTACTCTACCCTCACAACAACTGCTGGTCTCTATGGCTTCGTCATTGTTGATGACTACTCAAGATATACATGGGTGCACATAATTCTCTACAAGACTGAAGTGCAAGATGTCTTCAGACGCTTCGCCAATCGAGCCATGAACAATTATGGCGTCAAGATCAAGCATATCAGTACTGACAACGGCACTGAGTTCAAGAACACCGTGTAACGCCCCGGATCCGATGCGCCAGGTGTCTGCTAGTTATTCGCCATCGTTGCCATGTCATTTGCTTGCGTGTTGCACTTTGCCATGTCATCATATGCATTTCATACCATGTCATCATGTGCATTTCATTTTGCATACGTGTTCGTCTCATGCATCCGAGCATTTTCCCCGTTGTCCGTTTTGCAATCCGGCACTCCTATGCTTCCCGGCGCCCCCTTTTGCCTCTTTTCGTGTGCGGGTGTTAAAATTTCTCGGAATGGCCCGAGGTTTGTCAAGCGGCCTTGGTATACCACCGTGAACCGCTTTGTCAAGTTTCGTGCCATTTGGAGGTCGTTTGGTACTCCAACGGTTAACCGGGTAACCGTAAAGCCTCCTTCTCTTTGCAGCCCAACACCCCTTCCAAAGTGGCCCAAAACCCATCTAACTTCCCTCCATGCTCTCGGTCGTTCGATCACGATCGCGTGGCCGAAAACCGTGCTCCATTTGGACTCTCCTAGCTCCCTCTACCTATATATATGTCTTCCTCCCCGAAATCCCGCAGTCCAAACCCTAAAAATCCTCCCTCTCGCCCGCCGGACACGTCCGGCCTCGCCGGACGAAACCCGCCTCGCGCCCGCACCAATCGAGCCGCCGCCACTGTCCCTCGCCGCCCCGTCTGCAGCTGCCAGGCGCTTGGCACGCTCAGATCCCTCATGGGCCCATCTCCCGCCGCGACCGCTCCCCATGGGCCTCCCACAGATCCGGCCGCCTCGCTGCGCCCGCCCGCCGCCATGCGCCGCCCGGTCGATAGCCGCCTCGCTGGCGCCTCCCGCCGCCATGCTTGCCGTCGGCGGTCCCAGCAGCGCCTCCGCCGCCCTGGCCGGGTCCGCGCCCCCGCCGGAGCTCCTCCGCCCGGCGCCGCCCGGCCGCCCGACCGGCGCCGCCCCTCCGGCGACCTTCCCTCTCTCCGGCCACCACGTCCAGCTCCGGTGAACCTCGGTTCGCGTGCCCCGAGCCCCATATTCAGATCCAAAAGAGGTTGACCCCGAAATTCCTCTAAGTCCCAGATTTTTTCAGCATCATGTTCCCATGTTCATCGCATCATAACTCCATGCATACTGCTCCGTTTTGTGCGTGTAATATGTCAAATTGTTCGTATCGACGAGTACATCATTTCACTCCATTGCATCATGTTCATTGGAGTCCATCTTGATTCCTGAATCATCGTTGAAAGAGGGCTATGTGATGTTAGTTTCAGATTCTTATCAGAACATGCACTTTTGTCATTTTTGCCATGATTGATGTGTGCACCCTATGAACTTGAGTCCTACCTGTGTTTTGTAATATGCCATGCCATATTTACAGGGGTGTATGCCATGTATTTTTGTGATCTCTGTGGTGACTAGCACAAGCATGCAAACTAGGCTTCATGATGTTGCTGATTTCAGCCCCTGTTCTGCTGATATTTTTATGCCATGTTAACTTGATGCTACAGAGAGATCCATACTTATTTTCAGATACTTCAGTAAGGATGTTTTGAACATATTGTTATGATCTATCCATCCATGCCCTTGTTTGCAATTATGGAGTGCCATAGCTTGAGTCAATCGAGCTCTACTTTTGCTATAAAATGTTTCCTGGCAGATTGTTTACATGTTATTCAATTTTGCCAAGGTTGTTGTAGTTGATCCTTGCACGCTATGTTGTTGTTCTTACCATGTCTAGCTTCTATGCCATGTCTGGTTGCTGGGTGTATGCTTAGTTTTTCATACAATGCCTCATAGTGAGTGCATCGAGCTCGTAAACATGCCTACTTGTTATCTGTTTATGCCATGTTCCAGTTTTGCACTAAGTCTGAATCTGTTTATGTTTTTGCTATATTCACATGCTTGCAACTGTATTTTCTGATCCCTTTTGGCTTATGGTCACTAAGGGACTTCTGTTATATGCTTTGAGTAGATTCATGCCATGCCTTTGTTTGCCATGATAAGCTCCTCTAACATGTTGTTTGATAGCTCTAAACATTGCAACCTGATGTTATTTCTGCCATGTCCTGTAAATTCTGCTAAGTCTGTGAACTGTTATTAATTGCAATCTTGCCATGTCCTTTTGAGCATGTTCTAGTGATTTCTGGAGATAGCTCAGTGTTCATGTTTTGTCATGCTTTACCTGTACTTCATGCCCATGCCTTTTGTTATTACGTTGAGATGCTGTAGCATGTTGTTTTGGTGCTTGCAATATGCCTAGTTGCTGTTATGGACAGATTGTTGTCATGACTTGTATAGTGTGTATGTGTTGAACCGTTGCTCCGTTTTGAGTGTGCTCTATATGAAATTTGCTTGATTTTTCATGTAGCTTCATATTATCATGTTGCATCCTTGTTCTGAGGTGTTTGCTTGATATTTGTATGCATTTTGCACCAATGCCATGCTTATCTTGTTTTGCTCATATCTTCTAGGCCGTAGCTCCGAATTAAATGAACTTTATATGTAACTTGACTAGAATTTCGTGTAGATCCTCGTGGTGCATTTTAACTTGCTGTTTAACAATTTGAACATAAGGTTTATTCAGATCTGGACCAATTTCGAAATTTGCATATGAGGACTTACCGGAATTGTTCTATGTTGTTCCCGGCCTCATTTAAACTTGCTTTGATGTGTTGCTATTGTTTGCATCATCTCTTGCCATGAGTAGCTTCATGTAGCTTGTCATGCATCATGCTTGATTGTGCATCATGTCTTGTATATGTGTGGTGTGTTTACTATGTTGTGTCTTCTTGTTAGTTCCTGTTTCGTTGCGTTCGTGAGGATTCGTTCGTCTACGCTTGGTTCATCTTCGTGGCTTCATCTTCTTCATGGACTCGTTCTTCTTCCTTGCGGGATTTCAGGCAAGATGACCGCTACCCTGGATCTCACTACTATCATTGCTATGCTAGTTGCTTCGTTCTATCGCTATGCTGCGCTACCTATTACCTGTTCCTCAAGCCTCCCAAATTGCCATGTCAGCCCCTAACCTTTTGCACCCTTCCTAGCAAACCATTGTTTGGCTATGTTACCGGTTTGCTCAGCCCCTCTTATAGCGTTGTTAGTTGCAGGTGAAGATGAAGTTTGTTCCTTGTGGGAACATGGAGATGTTGTTCCTTGTTGGAACATGTTTATTTGGTTGGGATATCACGATATCCCTTATATTATTAATGCATCTATATAGTTGGTAAAGGGTGGAAGGCTCGGCCTTATGCCTGGTGTTTTGTTCCACTCTTGCCGCCCTAGTTTCCGTCATATCGGTATTATGTTCCCGGATTTTGCGTCCCTAACGCGGTCGGGTGATTTATGGGACCCCTTGACAGTTCGCTTTGAATAAGACTCCTCCAAAGAAGGCCCAACATTGGTTTTACCATTTGCACGACCTATTACCTTTTTCCTTGGGAGTCGCGCATCCCAAGGGTCATCTTTATTTTAGCCCCCGAGCCAATGCTTGTCTAAGTGTTGGTCCAAACTAGAGCCCTTTGCAGCGCCACCTCGGGAAACTTGAGGGCTGGTTTTAGTTGTACGGACTGCTCATCCGGTCGTGGCACGAGGCGAGATCTACGTGGCTACTATCGTGGTGTCGGCACGGGGAGGTCTTCTGGTCTTGTTTTATTCTTTGTCGAAATGTCTTGTAGCCGGGATTCCGAGACTGATCGGGTCTTCCGGGAGAAGGAATATCCTTCGTTGATCGCGAGAGCTTATCATGGGCTAAGTTGGGACACCCTGCAGGATATAAACTTTCGAGAGCCGTGCTCAGCGGTTATGTGGCGATGGGAATTTGTTAATATCCGGTTGTAGTAAACCTGAAGCAAACTCTTCTAAAATACACCAACCGTGTGCGTAACAGTGAGTGTCTCTTTTCGGGGTTGATCGAGAGGAGAGCACGGTCCTTGGGTTATGTCTGACGTAAGTAGGAGTTCAGGATCACTTCTTGATCATTGCTAGTTGACGACCGTTCCTTTGTTTCTCTTCTCGCTCTCATTTGCGTATGTTAGCCACCATATATGCTTAGCCGCTGCTGCAACCTCACCACCTTACCCCTTCCTTTCCCATTTGAGCTTTGCTAGTCTTGATACCCATGGTAATGGGATTCTTTGAGTCCTCGTGGCTCATGATTACTACACCACCAGTTGCGGTACAGGTTTTGCGATGATCATGACGCGAGAGCGGTGCTTGCTTGCGTTGATTTCTTCTTCGCTTCTTGATCGGGGATAGGTTCCGGTCGGCAGCTGGGCTAGCGAGGTGGATGTCGTATGAGTTTCGTTTATGTTTCATCCGTAGTGGGATGTTGATCTTGTATATGATGTTGATGTATTCTTGTGGCTTTTGTGCCTTATGTATGTATCCCCACTATTATGTAATGTTGATGTAATGATATCCACCTTGCAAAAGCGTTTCAATATGCGGGTCTATCCTTGGTGGGACCGTCGAGTTCCTTTTGGATAGGGTTGCATATTGGGCGTGATAAGTTGGTATCAGAGCCTCGACCGACCTTAGGAGCCCCCTTGATTGATCGTGTAGTTTGGCCGATGTTGAGTCTAGAATAAACTGTTTTTCGGAGTCTAGTTATATCGGAGAGTAGGAATTCTTTTTACTCCTCAGCCCCTTCGTTGCTCTGGTGAGGAATCCTGACGTAGGTGTTTTGAATTATTTCTCTTCCCGTTCAAATTTTTCTTTAGGATCACGTGGTTAGTTTCGTGAGTTGTCCATCCTCTTTTGTCCGGTGCATTTCTCGTCAAGTCGACTCGACCATCTTCATCTTTGCCAAGTTCAATCCCCGGTTCTTCCTCCGACGTCGTTGTTTTTCCTTGTCCGAAGTTTTCCTTGTTTTTCCCACCCGCCCTCCCTTCTTCCTCTCGGAACCGGAGTCCGTAATCGAGTATCCATTCTACTCGTGCGAAGTCTTTGCTTTCTTTCCTCAATGATTTCAACCGGTGTTTTCTCTTCAAGATATTCGTCGGTTCCCCTTCCAAGTTGTCTTTGTTTTTCCCGCCCTCCCTCCCTCTTCTTCCCGGAGTCTGAACCTTTATTCAAGTAATCAATTTCATTCGTACGGAGCCTCTTCAGTCTTCCCTCAATTATTTCAACCGGTGAATTCTCGTCTCATTTGAAATTCATCATCTCTTTTTCTTCCCCGGTGGATTCAATTCAAGTTTTTCGTTGTCGATCGTATTCTTTCCCTCAGCTCAAATATTTCCCTGCTCGTTCGACTCTCGCCATTCAGTCCTTCCGGAGTTCCGAAGACATCTCAGGAGATTCATCTGTGTTCCAATTAATTCGAGGTTGTCACCTCAGTCAAATATTTCAGTTCTTCCGGTGCATCATCTATCTGTTCAACATCCCTTTCCAACGGTGTTTTCTTTTAGTGGGCCCTAACCCACAGGTCTTTCCCAGGATCTTACCTGATTCTTTTAATTTCCCCGGAGCTATTCCCAATTCTTTTCAAGTGTGACGTAAGAATGAATTTCATCAGTCAGATGCCTTTTCAAGATCGATTTCAAATCTTCTCATTGTTGGTTCAACCCCTTTGCTTTCCATTCTTTCGGAGTATCTCAGTAATTTTGGTGGTGTTTCTCGTCGTCATTTGAAGATTGAAGAAGAGTTTTTCCTCTAAATCTTGTCTGTTCTCCCGAAGATTCGTGGTTCTAGTTCATGTTATCCTCTTGAATTATTCCATTTGTCAGATATTCTTTTCTTAACCATCCGGAGTATGTCAGGAGTTGTTTTTCCATTTCTTTTTACCGGAGGCCATCGTTCCAGTTATCGTTCTCTATTATTCCGGTGCTTCGTTCAAGTATTCATTAATCAGTTCGCGATCTCTTCGATCTCTTTTTTCTAAATTCCCTCAAGTATCTTCATGCTTTTCTAATTTTTTCCGGCGATCTGTTCTCTTCTCTTTGTTCATTTTCATTTTCATGGTGATTCGTTCAAGATTCTTTTTCCTTGATTATCATTTTAATCCATTCGTTCTTTCTATTATACCGGTGGTTCGTGAAGACCTTCTCAAGTTTGCGATATATCACTTCTCAATCCTTTTCAAGAAGAATAAGTAGTATGCAAATCTATTGTTGTCATCAATTAAATTTGATGAAGGATAAGCATACAATAAATCTTATTCTTATTTCATCCAAGTGAGTAATCCCTTCCTTCGGAGTTTGTTCTTGGTGAATAAATTCTAGTTCCAAGTGCTTTCATTTTTTTTCCGGAGTTCAAATTTCCTCGGCCATCTCGTCGGAACCTCCATCCGAATCATCGCAAGGCTTTAATCTTATTTCCTTTCATCCTTCAATCATATCTCATCATCCTTTTGTTACCGGAGTTCTTCATGGTGGTTCTTCATGATTTAATTCTTTCTTCAAGAGTTCATCAAGATTTTGTTGGCGGAGTTCAAGTATCTTTTCTTTTCATGTCTCGAAGTGCAACTAATTCTTCATTTTCTTTTGAAGTGGAGTTTTGCATTTCTTCGTTCTTCTCAGCTATTCTATCATTTCTGTTTGTGGCCGGTTATCACCTTATGATCTTGAGATGTTACCTATAAGTCCACGACAAGCTCATTCTTTCGTTGTTGATTTTCTCAACAACTCCATTCAATCCTTCCTTCTAAGTTCATTTCTTTCCATTCTTTAATTCTTCCGGAGGCATTGTGTTGTTCCTCTCGTCAGGTATCATTCCATCCCCTCAAGCTCATGTTCTATTCTTTCCTTGTTCAACCGGGGTGCTGCCTAAATCCTTTCAGTCTTATTCGTTTCTTTTCTCATTTTAACCACTCCGGTTAGAACGAGTGGTTTCATAGTCTATCTGATTCCATGAGCTTTCGATTCTTGTCATTCTCATCGTTCCTCTCTTCTTCTCATGTGCTCTCGATTCTTTGCTTCTTATCTTGAGTTCTTGTTTCGCATCTTCCTCTTTCTCTTCTGTCTCGGTCCTAAGATCTCGGGACGAGATCTCTTGTTAGTGGAGGAGTGTTGTAACGCCCCGGATCCGATGCGCCAGGTGTCTGCTAGTTATCCGCCGTCGTTGCCATGTCATTTGCTTGCGTGTTGCACTTTGCCATGTCATCATATGCATTTCATACCATTTTATCATGTGCATTTCATTTTGCATACGTGTTCGTCTCATGCATCCGAGCATTTTCCCCGTTGTCCGTTTTGCAATCCGGCACTCCTATGCTTCCCGGCGCCCCCCTTTGCCTCTTTTTGTGTGCGGGTGTTAAACTTTCTCGGAATGGCCCAAGGTTTGTCAAGCGGCCTTGGTATACCACCGGTAGACCGCCTGTCAAGTTTCGTGCCATTTGGAGGTCGTTTGGTACTCCAACGGTTAACCGGGTAACCGTAAAGCCTCCTTCTCTTTGCAGCCCAACACCCCTTCCAAAGTGGCCCAAAACCCATCTAACTTCCCTCCATGCTCTTGGTCGTTCGATCACGATCGCGTGGCCGAAAACCGTGCTCCATTTGGACTCTCCTAGCTCTCTCTACCTATATATATGTCTTCCTCCCAAATCCCGGTCAAACCCTAAAATCCTCCTCTCGCTTGCCGGACACGTCCGGCCTCACGGACGAAACCCACCGCGCCGCACCAATCAGGCGCCGCCACCTGTCCTCGCCCCGTCCGTCGCCAGGCCCGCACAAGCCTTCAGATCAGGCCATGGGGCCCATCTCCCGCCGAGACCCGCTCCCGCAAGGCGCCTCACACAGCATCCGGCCGCCTCGCCCGCGCCCGCCCGCCGCCATGTGCCGCCGGCGTAGCCGCCTCACGGCGCCTCCCGCCGCCATGCGCCGCCCGGCGGACGCCGCCGCCCGCCTCCCCGCGCCTCCACCGCCCGCCGCCCGGGTCCGCGCCTCGAGCCGGAGCTCCTCCGCCCGGCGCCGCCCGGCCGCCCGACCGGCTCCGCCCCTCCGGCGACATTCCCTCTCTCCGGCCACCACGTCCAGCTCCGGTGAACCTCGGTTCGCGTGCCCCGAGCCCCAGATTCAGATCCAAAAGAGGTTGACCCCGAAATTCCTCTAAGTCCCAGATTTTTTCAGCATCATGTTCCCATGTTCATCGCATCATAACTCCATGCATACTGCTCCGTTTCGTGCGTGTAATATGTCAAATTGTTCGTATCGACGAGTACATCATTTCACGCCATTGCATCATGTTCATTTGAGTCCATCTTGATGCCTGAATCATCGTTGAAAGAGGGCTATGTGATGTTAGTTTCAGATTCTTATCAGAACATGCACTTTTGTCATTTTTGCCATGATTGATGTGTGCACCCTATGAACTTGAGTCCTACATGTGTTTTGTAATATGCCATGCCATATTTACAGGGGTGTATGCCATGTATTTTTGTGATATCTGTGGTAACTAGCACAAGCATGCAAACTAGGCTTCATGATGTTGCTGATTTCAGCCCCTGATCACTGCGATATTTTTATGCCATGTTAACTTGATGCTCTGAGAGATCCATGCTTATTTTGAGATACTTCAGTAAGGATGTTTTGAACATATGGTTATGATCTATCCATCCGTGCCCTTGTTTGCAATTATGAAGTGCCATATCTTGAGTCAATCGAGCTCTACTTTTGCTATAAAATGTTTCCTGGCAGATTGTTTACATGTTATTCAATTTTGCCAAGGTTGTTGTAGTTGATCCTTGCATGCTATGTTGTTGTTCTTACCATGTCTAGCTTCTATGCCATGTCTGGTTGCTGGGTGTATGCTTAGTTTGTCATTCAATGCCTCATAGTGAGTGCATCGAGCTCGTAAACATGCCTACTTGTTATCTGTTTATGCCATGCTCCAGCTTTTGCATTAAGTCTGAATCTCATTTATGTTTTGCTATATTCACATGCTTGCAAGCTGTATTTTCTGATCCCTTTTGGTTTATGGTCACTAAGGGACTTTTGTTATATGCTTTGAGTAGATTCATACCATGCCTTTGTTTGCCATTATAAGCTCCTGTAACATGTTGTTTGATAGCTCTAAACATTGCAACCTGATGTTATTTCTGCCATGTCCTGTAAATTCTGCCAAGTCTGTGAACTGTTATTAATTGCAATCTTACCATGTCCTTTTGAGCATGTTCTAGTGATTTCTGGAGATAGCTCAGTGTTCATGTTTTGTCATGATTTACCTGTACTTCATGCCCATGCCTTTTGTTATTACGTTGAGATGCTGTAGCATGTTGTTTTGGTGCTTGCAATATGCCTAGTTGCTGTTATGGACAGATTGTTGTCATGACCTGTATAGTGTGTATGTGTTGAACCGTTGCTCCGTTTTGAGTGTGCTCTATATGAAATTTGCTTGATTTTGTATGTAGCTTCATATTATCATGTTGCATCCTTGTTTTGAGGTGTTTGCTTGATATTTGTATGCATTTTGCACCAATGCTATGCTTATCTTGTTTTGCTCATATCTTCTAGGCCGTAGCTCCGAATTAAATGAAGTTTATATGTAACTTGACTAGAATTTCGTGTAGATCATCGTGGTGCATTTTAACTTGCTGTTTAACAACTTGAACATAAGGTTTATTCAGATCTGGACCAATTTCGAAATTTGCATATGAGGACATACCGGAATTGTTCTATGTTGTTCCCGGCCTCATTTAAACTTGCTTTGATGTGTTGCTATTGTTTGCATCATCTCTTGCCATGAGTAGCTTCATGTAGCTTGTCATGCATCATGCTTGATTGTGCATCATGTCTTGTATATGTGTGGTGTGTTTACTATGTTGTGTGCTTCTTCTTGTTAGTTCCTGTTTCGTTGCGTTCGTGAGGATTCGTTCGTCTACGCTTGGTTCATCTTCGTGGCTTCATCTTCTTCATGGACTCGTTCTTCTTCCTTGCGGGATTTCAGGCAAGATGTCCGCTACCCTGGATCTCACTACTATCATTGCTATGCTAGTTGCTTCGTTCTATCGCTATGCTGCGCTACCTATTACCTGTTCCTCAAGCCTCCCAAATTGCCATGTCAGCCCCTAACCTTTTGCACCCTTCCTAGCAAACCATTGTTTGGCTATGTTACCGCTTTGCTCAGCCCCTCTTATAGCGTTGTTAGTTGCAGGTGAAGATGAAGTTCGTTCCTTGTAGGAACATGGAGATGTTGTTCCTTGTTGGAACATGTTTATTTGGTTGGGATATCACGATATCTCTTATATTATTAATGCATCTATATACTTGGTAAAGGGTGGAAGGCTCGGCCTTATGCCTGGTGTTTTGTTCCACTCTTGCCGCCCTAGTTTTCGTCATATCTGTATTATGTTCCCGGATTTTGCGTCCCTAACGCAGTCGAGTGATTTATGGGACCCCCTTGACAGTTCGCTTTGAATAAGACTCCTCCAGCAAGGCCCAACATTGGTTTTACCATTTGCCTGGCCTATTACCTTTTTCCCTTGGGAGTCACGCATCCCAAGGGTCATCTTTATTTTAGCCCCCCGGGCCAATGCTTGTCTAAGTGTTGGTCCAAACTAGAGCCCTTTGCAGCGCCACCTCGGGGAAACTTGAGGGCTGGTTTTAGTTGTACGGACTGCTCATCCGGTCGTGGCCTGAGACGAGATACGCGCGGCTACTATGAGGGTGTCGTCACGCCAGGAGGTCTTGCTGGTCTTGTTTTATTGCTGTCGAAATGTCTTGTAGCTGTGATTCCGAGACTGACCGGGTCTTCCCGGGGAGAAGGAATATCCTTCGTTGATCGCGAGAGCTTATCATGGGCTAAGTTGGGACACCCTTGCAGGGTATAAACTTTCGAGAGCCGTGCCCGCAGTTATGTGGCAGATGGGAATTTGTTAATATCCGGTTGTAGTAAACTTGAAGCAAACTCTTCTAAAATACACCAACCATGTGCGTAACCGTGAGTGTCTCTTTTCGGGGTTGATCGAGAGGAGAACACGGTCCTCTGGTTATGTCTGACGTAAGTAGGAGTTCAGGATCACTTCTTGATCATTGCTAGTTGACGACCGTTCCTTTGTTTCTCTTCTCGCTCTCATTTGCGTATGTTAGCCACCATATATGCTTAGCCGCTACTGCAACCTCACCACCTTACCCCTTCCTTTCCCATTTGAGCCTTGCTAGTATTGATACCCATGGTAATGGGATTGCTGAGTCCTCGTGGCTCACAGATTACTACACCACCAGTTGCAGGTACAGGTTTTGCGATGATCATGACGCGAGAGCGGTGCTTGCTTGCGTTGATTTCTTCTTCTGCTTCTTCGATCAGGGGATAGGTTCCAGGTCGGCAGCCTGGGCTAGCAGGGTGGATGTCGTATGAGTTTCTGTTTATGTTTCATCCGTAGTGGGATGTTGATATTGTATATGATGTTGATGTATTCTTGTGGCTTTTGTGCCTTATGTATGTATCCCCACTATTATGTAATGTTGATGTAATGATATCCACCTTGCAAAAGCGTTTCAATATGCGGGTCTATCCTTGGTGGGACCGTCGAGTTCCTTTTGGATAGGGTCGCATATTGGGCGTGACACACCGGACTTGATCTTTATCTGGATACAATGGGAATCACTCATGAGTTCTCTGCTCCATACACACCTCAGCAAAATGGCATCGCAGAGCGCAAGAACAGAACCCTCATTGAGATGGCTCGAACAATGCTCGACGAGTACAAGACACCATGAAAGTTCTGGCCTGAAGCTATTGATACAGCATGTCACGTCATCAACCGTGTTTACATCCATAAGCTTCTGAACAAAACACCCTATGAGCTCCTTACTGGCAAGAAGCCAAATGCCAGCTACTTCAGAGTATTTGGAGCTAGGTGCTGGATCAAGGATCCCCATCACAAGTCAAAATTTGCACCTAAAGCTCACGAAGGCTTCATGCTCGGTTACGGAAAGGACTCGCACTCTTACAGATTCTTCAACCTCTATCTCTACAAAATCGTAACTGTGGACGTGCGATTTGATGAAACCAATGGTTCACAAAGAGAGCTCCTGCCAAGTACACTAGACGAAGCTCCGCCCAGCGAATCTATCAAGCTGATGGGAATTGGTGAAATCATGCCTTCAAGCACAAATCAAGAGGAACTTATCATTTCTGCACCTAACCAACTTTGAAGACAATGCTCAGTGAAGACAATCCTCCCAATGATGACAATGATCGGCAAGAGCAAGGTCTTCGTCCGATTCATCCTCGAGTTGCAAATGAAGTACAAATTGAGAAGATAATTGATAGCATCAATGCACTGGTCCACTTACTCGCCAAGAGCAACACAGTTAGCAAATTTCGTGGGCACTTTTCTTTTGTGTCAATATCGTAACCCAAGAAAGTAGTGAAGCCTTTATGGAACCTGAATGGATACAAGCTATGCAAGAAGAACTTCAACAGTTCAAGCTGAACAATGTTTGGGAACTTGTCAAGCGTCCTGACCCTTGCAAGCATAACATTATTGGCACAAAATGGATATATCAAAACAAGCAAGATGAGCATGGTCAAGTCGTCAGAAACAAAGCACGTCTTGTGGCTCAAGGATATACTCAAGTTGAAGGAATTGACTTCGATGGAACATTTGCTCCTGTGGCTAGGCTTGAAGCTATTCGCATACTGCTAGCCTATGCTAACCACTACAACATCTTGCTATATCAAATGGATGTGAAGAGTGCATTTCTCAACGGCAAGATTGAAGAAGAAGTATCGTCACTCAACCACGGCTTTGAAGATCCAAAACATCCAGATATGGTGTACAAGCTAAACAAAGCATCAGATGGCCTCAAACAAGCTCCTCGCGCTTGGTATGATACGATCAAAGACTTCACGAAAAGCAAAGGCTTCAAACCTGGATCCTCGATCCCACACTCTTCACGAAGACATATGATGGTGAACTGTTTGTGTGCCAAACATATGTGGATGACATTATCTTGGTTGCACCAACGAAGTATAGTGATGAGTTTGGATACATGATGCAAGAGCAATATCGGATGTCCATGATGGGTGAGCTGAAGTTCTTCCTTGGTCTTCAAATTAAATCGACAAAGGAATGACATCTTCATATCTCAAGAAAAATACCTCAAAGATTGTCTGAAGAAGTTTGGAATGCAAGATTGCAAAGGTTACACGACGCTAATGCCAGCGAAACACCATCTGGGTCCCGACGACAATGGTAAAGAATTTGATCAAAAGGTATACCGCTCCATGATTGGTTCCTTACTTTACCTATGTGCATCTAGGCCAGATATTATGCTTAGTGTTTGCATGTGTGCTCGATTCAAAGCGGCACCAAAGGAATCGCATCACGTAGCTGTGAAGCGAATTCTTCGATATTTGGCTCACACCCCAACACTCGGATTATGGTATCCAAATGGCTCAGAATTTGATCTGGTTGGATTCTCGGATGCTGATTATGCTGGTGACAAGGTGGATCGCAAGTCTACATCAGGCACATGTCACTTTTCGCACGATCACTTATCTGTTGGTCTTCAAAGAAGCGTAACTGTATCACTCTCAACTGCTGAATCTGAATACATTGCTGCTGGATCTTGCTGCGCTCAGCTTCTATGGATGAAGCAAACTCTCAGGGACTATGGCATCAATCTGAAACAAGTACCTCTCTTCTGCGACAACGAAAGCGCCATCAAGATTGCCAACAATCCAGTCCAGCACTCGAAGACAAAGCACATTGAGATTCGTCATCACTTTCTCAGAGATCATGTCATGAAGAAAGATATTGACATCATTCACATCAACACTGAAGAGCAACTGGCAGATATCTTCACAAAGCCCTTGGATGAGAAAAGGTTTTGCAAGTTATGGTGTGAGCTAAATATCTTGGAATCCTCAAATGTCCTGTGATCAGGCACACATTTTAACACTTATGCATGTTGATGACTTAGATGTGCAACACACGAAGTAAAGTATATCTTCAATCAATGAAGACTTACATTCTGAGTGTGAATACATTAACGTGGAATTTGACTTCGGAGCGCAGATAATTGTGCGCCGTGTCTGGGTCTAATACTTCCTATACGGTGGGTAACGCCACCACCAAATTTCTCTGTTTGAAGTGTTTCACTCATGGCGCTATTTTTGCTATGTCTTCGCATTTGGTTTGTCTTCAAATTTCAACTTATCTTCATGATTTTCTTCACTATGTTGATTTGATTGCTTTCTGATATATATAATATACTAGTGTTCTGTCCTCTACAGCATTCACTTATTGCTATGTCTTCCTATTTGAATCTTTTGAACTAAGTGAATGTGATCGGACCCTAATCTCTCTATGCTTTCTATCTCAAACTATATCTGTCCAAATCATATGCATTCTATTGAAACTGTCGAATGTCTTCTCTGCGTCCTTGTCAGCAGAAGACACAGAGACAAACATTAAGTCTATTTTAAATGATTCATCCTTATTGTTTGAAATCCGGAGAAGCCGGAACGACCATCCGACAAACCTGGCGGGCGTGGGAACGTGGGACAACTCTGAGTATGTTGCATGCTTGCCACGTGCCCCTCGAGATGTGAACCGCCAGGCACTGCGTAATTTGCTGCCGCACACTTCCTTATAAATACATGTCCCCTGCGGTAGAGAAAACCTTCGTCCACCTCCCCACCTCGTCAAAACCCTAGCGCCACCGCTAGCTCTCGACGACGCCGGCGACGAAGCGCTTAGCTGCCGCGACTTCTCCGACTCCGTCCTCACGCCGGCCGCGGACATCGTCCTCTCCGCCGCCGCTGTAGGTGTCCTCTGTCGCCAAGTTAGGGCACGGTGGATTGAACTACTCGGTCTCCTACTTATCCCATCTAGCAGTTCTTCGTGTGGTAAATACAACTCTATTTTTACCATCTTTTTTATCGTCAAAGATTCATCCTATTTACCAAAATTGGTTTCTGCCTATACAATGTTAGATCTATTCTGGCTGCATCTCATACTGCCTAGTATATTCACTTAAGCTTCATATCTAGTTAGATTCCTCACTTGTACTTATTCACGATTCGTACAAATCTGGAACCAACTCTCAACATATAAGTGAATATCTTCGCGTCATGAGGTCAATGTCTTCAAACTGGTTTATCTTCAAAATCTTCTGAGAATGCATATGACCTCTTCCCCTTCCCTCGCATCTCTAATGCTGTCACAGGTACATGTCCGTGGGAGAATCCCTTGGTTCTCATAGTCTGCATTCGTTTGCAGAATTCTTACAGCATCACATTAACTCTCCCGAAGCCAGTTCCTGTTTGAATGTGTTGAAGCCATTTAGTTTGAAGTTCATGGCTGCAGAGAAATCAGTAAGGAAGGGTGGCAAACAGCGTCGTGGGGGAACATCAAGAGATTTGCCTGATGACCTCTTAGAGCTTTACAAGACAGATCCTGAAGAGAATTATAATCAGCACAAGACACGAGGATTCGACGATATTGGGCTGAACAATGGTTCAAATACAAGTTCGTGACCCAGGAATATGCTGAGAAGAATGCTATCAAAAGTCCTTGGGGTGATATTCTCTTCGAGGCCTTCCACCCAAGAACGAGCTAAAGCTATTGCACGTGGTTTCTATCCTTGTATGGTCCGTGGACCTCAGCTGAAAATGCCGACCCATCGTCATTGCTCGGTGTCGGACGATAATCTCTTCAAGCGCAACTTCCAAAGATGCAAAGGCATCGGCCAAGGAAAACAAGAAGTCATTGGGATTAGACTTCAACCTGGTCCCTCTGCTCCCCGTCCGACGGCTCACGTGATGCGTAACCCAATGTCATCGGTCCTTTCTACAACCTTGATGGCCTCATTACTCACATCTCGGTCAAAGTGCCAAAGTGGATCATTACGATGATAATATCGACATCGATGAAGCCCCAGCTCCTACTCCAAAGCCGCGAAGCCAAAGAAGGCTAAGGCTTCAAGATCATTGCTCCTCCAAAAGCATCACGTGCGAAGCCAGCAGCCATCGCACCTCCCGAAGGCGGTGTGCGATCGAAGATCTATCACGTATCTCCAAGAAGACGGAGAAGAAAAAGAAAATTGTCAAAAATACTGATCAGACATTGACTCCTGCTGCCATTCTTGCGAGAAGAGCACATTGATCTATCCAGCGATGAAGATCTTGCAGATGATGCTCTTGAGCAACTGATCAAGAGCAAGGAAGAAGTAGAGATCTTCAATGACTTGCCTCTCTTTGATGTAGCAATCATCCATAACTTAATTGATGAGTGGTTTGACACCCCAAATCTCAGCTTTGAAGATCTGCAACTTCCCATTGGCCTCAGCGTCTCCTTCAATGGCGCCATTGCTTCTGAGCTAGCTCTTGCTCAGTGCATCGTTGAACTGAAGCACAAGATCGACTATGAGAAAGCTCAGTTCAAGAAGCATGTGGTAGAGCTCAGCGTGCAAGATGTCAAAAACTTCAAGATCATGCTGCACGAGCTCAAAGAAGCCTTTCTCAAGAAGCGCCTCTGAAGCTAAAGGCTCTGGTGCGCATGAAGAATCTGGCCGACAAGTGTGTGCAAGCCTACAATGAAATTTGAGAAGCGCAAGGCTCTTGGTCGTCTGGCATTGACCCAGAATGGCTGCAAAGAAGAAGAAGCCATCAATGACCAATCTGCACCTTCAAGGCAGGAAGAACCTCGCATAGTCTTCCCAAGCAGCATGGTGGCTCAAGCCAAAGGTCAGTCAACCGCCAGTAATCAAGAAGACGAGGACTGCCGAGGCTAAAGCCGGAAAAAGGAAAAATCCTGAAGCCTCGATGTTGCTCCTCCAAGAAGAAGCGCAAAACCAAGAAGGATCGGGCTGCTCCCACAGAGCCCTTAGTTGTTGAACCTATCTCAATGGTTCACCCCGCATCTGAACACCAAGAACGACGGATGATAATTCATGAGCACGCTTCCACGAGGCTCATGAAGTCGAAGACATTCAGCAGTTGATACCACGCTGCTAAAGACATTGGTCACAATGACAATGTTGAAGATGATGTAGTTCTTCCTCGGATCGAACACAACTTGGTATCATCGCTTTGTTCTCACGAACAGCAAACTCATCAACATTAGTCGCCCTCCGACGCCAATTGCTCAGATGCATCATGGGCTGATCACCCACAACAACAAGACTCCCCGAGTACTCCCCAACAACAACAAGTCACACCACCTATGCAAGAAGAAGAGGCTGACTTTGAGGCCTAGCCAACTCCATCTCCAAAGGCGTCGCCAGCATTCCACAGGTTTCGCAAAGGACCAAGGCCTCAAGTCCCTCTTTCGAGCGTTCCAGAAGGAGAAGTGCACCACCAATCTGCTGCACGTCAAGTGTTTCCAGAAGCCACTCCGACTGTGAATGTCTCCGTGTCTGAAGCCAAAGCTGCTGAAGACAATCCGCCGCATCACCGATGACAACCAAAAAGAAGAACGTGTCCCTACTCCCCCATTCTTGAAGAAGCTGTTCTGAAGTGAGCGTGCGGTGCCGACCCTCCAGCTCATCAAGTGGAGGTTGAAAATCTTGAGGCTGCCACCACCACGCAATGAAGCCAATGACGTAGTCATGGCTGAAGCAAATGTGGAACTGCACCAACCAATGTGCCGAAGCCAATGATGCAACTGCTCACGAAGCATCTGTTGTGCACCGACGCCTCTGTTGTTGCCACTGCTCCTGTTCCGCCACCAAGGCCCCATACAATTGAGCAAGCATACAACTATTGTCAGCTCATCACTGTCAAATGGCCCGTTCTGGTCCCTCCGCCTAATGCCTCTGGTCCTCAGTTTGATTATCATGTTGAGCATAGGCCTCTGGTCCAGAAACCAAAGCCAAGACTGCCAAGGTTCCCGCCATTCGCCACCTCTCTGTGGTCCTTCAATGCAAATAGCTTCAAAGCCCACAACACCTTCTTTGTGAGCAAAGAACCCTACTCAAGGCCAAGAATATCATCAGATCGTTTCTGGAGCTATCAGCAGCGAAGCTATTACTCCTACGTTCTGTATGATCAAGGGCGGATTTTCCCTCATATGCGCCTCGACACTAAAGCCATTGCTGGACTGCCATACTTAGAAGAAGCACTTGACTGCTTTCGTGATGCAGGTCTGCTCAGCTTTGTGACAGACAAAGAACATTGGAATGAGGAACTTTTGCTTCAATTCTATGCTACCCTCCACATTCGTGGCTACTACAGGGATACAAAGACATGGGTTCTCGAGTGGATGACAGGAAATGTTCATCATGAAGCCAAAGCTCTTGACGTCATTGAACTTACAAGCCTACCCACTCCCGGAGAGCTGTTCGAACCGATTGTCAACTCCACCGCAATGCATCGGAGAGCATCTTCCATAAGCGAGCCCAACATGAGCGGATGTTGAGCATGATGAAGCCTCGCCACCGACGCTGAATACCCAAAGGAGTTCTTTGTTGATGACCTTGAGTATCGCCTCGCACAATATATCACATCATCAGGCGAACTCTATGGCCTATCAAAGGGCATTCATTATCTGCAAAACTTGAAGGAGCCATGAAGACATTGGTCTTTTACATCCTCAATGGCATCAACTTCAATACACAAGAATTCTTCATCCGACAACTGGCTGCGTCTGGATCTGACCTTTTTGGCCTGAAATTCTATGCTCCATGGGTCATGCGCCTCATCAAGCTACACTCTGCTATCAACTATCATCCCTCTGCTCAAAATCATCTGATCTTTCTACCAGAGGCTGATATGTCAGTTGAAGCCATATACCCTGAGCCTGCCAAGAAGCCTCTTTGTCTTCAAAATGCTGATCACCAAATCTTCACTCAACCCATGGAAAGAGTCCAAGCAATAACTCGTGTCTATCCAATGGCTGGGAACACTCGTCTGCCTCACCGTGCGCAAACTGAAGCTACTGAGAGCACAATTGCCCAAAGGCCTAAGAAGTGCTCTCGCGTCCTAAATGACCGAGAACTTCTTGTGGCACTGCATCAGAAACAAGACAAGCATCACTTCTGGCTCAAGCGACAGATGCAAAGCCTCTTGGTGGACGTCAAACGCATTCAAAATCTAGCCACCAAGAATGCTTTTGTCACTCATGAGACCTGTCGGCGATCATGGAAGAGTTTGACGCTGCTCAGTGCTGAAGCAGATCTTCAAGACGATGGCTTCACTGAAAGATTCAAGTTTGACTCCACTCCTCCACAGAATGATGTCCTACGTCGAACTCCATCCCTTGAAGACTCTGACTATTCTTCCTCCGCGGCAACTGTGAATGCCAAAGTGATCGATGATGAAGACGATGCTACTTCACCTCCCCCTACATCTGCATGCATCGACACTGCACCAAGTTCGTCTGCGCCGCCAAACAAAAACGACAACCCTGCTGCTTCACCTACTCCTCATGGGAACGAGTAGATGCTCTATGTCTTCAAACCTTTTTGGTCCTTACTGACAAAAGGGGGAGAAGCATATGAGTTTGATAGTCTTCAAGCGGGTTCATATGGGCGGTTGCTTTATATTTTTCCTAGTGTTTACAACTCTCGCTTATGATACATTTGGTTCTTTTAGTTGTAACACTTAAACTCGATGGTCGTCTGCTACTTATTTGCTTTTCTGCGATGCGATGATAAATTCCGCATGTGCGATGATAACTTCCGCACTTAGATCATTCTGCAAACGTCCATTTTCCATTATGCATGTTATTCTCTTAGTTATATCATTTCATGCATGATGAATTATCTTCATAAGTTGAAGAGGATCTCCACAAGTACAACCTGCCATGTGCATTTGCATTCCAAAAGCAAATTACTTATATGCACATCTTCAGGGGGAGCCTTTGCCACTTATGAAGACAATACCCTATCCTTTACAATTTCACATACTTTATCCCCGTTGAAAAATTCAACCAGTTTGTCATCAATCACCAAAAAGGGGGAGATTGTAAGTGCATCTAGTGCCACCCCTAGTTGGTTTTGGAGTATTGACGACAAATTTGGTTGAGGGACTAATCGTTTGTGAGAATTGCAGGATAACGCAGTAGTGTCCCTCATTGATTCGGTTTACCTACCGGAGATGACCCTAAAATGTATGAAGACATTGGCGACAATGGTGGTATGTGAAGATATTCATATTGAAGACTATGACATGAGAAGACATTGAGTGAAGACTATGGAGTGCTAAGACTGTGTCATTTCGTTGTTTCCTTTTCTTCCTTGTTGAGTCATAGGAACCACCATCTTTGTTAAGTGGGGTCCAAGTGAACAAAGTCGAGAATGATCAAGTGATGCTCAACCCAAATCCTATGTCTTGAGCAAAGACAATGAGAGCAAATCTTATCCAGAGTGGATGAGTCAGCTTTGCTTGTAGCCCAAGTAAAGTTGCGTGTGTGTTTGAAATCTGACCGTTGGAACACGTGTCGGTTCCTTAGTGACCTGTGGTCATTTCGGACATATCAGGCGGGTTGCCTAGTGGCTATAAATAGCCCACCCCTACACCATAAATTGGTGGCTGCTCGAGTTAGTGCACGACTTTTATCGTTTGAGAGCAACCCACCTCGAAGCCTTTGAGAGAGAGAAATCCTTGCGAGGACAAAGCCCAAACACCCGAGCCAAAGAGTGTTAGGCATCATCAAGTCTTTACATCACGTGACACAAGACTTATTACACTTGAGGAATGTGAATCCTCCACCGGTTAGGTGTCGCGTTCGAGCATCCAAGAGTCATTGTGGATCGCCGGTGAACAAAGTTTGTGAAGGTTGAAGTCTACCTTGAAAACTTATCGAGTGATTGGGCGAGGACTGTGTGTCCTTAGCTCAAGGGAATAAGGTGAAGACGCGGTCTTCGAGTTGAATCTCAGCCTCCCTAACCCGGACATACAGCTTGTCACACAAGAATGGAACTGGTCCAACAAATCTCGTGTCTTCAACAAGTGACTGGTTCTATCCTCTCCTCCCTTTACTTAGAGTTTGTCTTCGATGCAGTCATTGCCTATTTGTCGTACCTGTTTTACTTCATTGCTTGACTACTATCGTTGGTTGGCTTCATACTATCTTCCATCCTGATCCTTACTACTAAGCTACTATTAGTCTTTGTACTTTCACATTACTGCATACTTGACTATGGTTTGCTTGTTGTAGTTTATCTTCCGCTGCATATCAATTAGGTCATTTCTATTGTTTGTCTTTGAAACTTCCACGTTTTGAAGACTTTCCTAAAAATCTCCTATTCACCCCCCCCCCTCTAGTCGATAACTAGCACTTTCACTTACTCATAACAAAAGGTGAATCAAGTGCAGAGCTAGATGGAAGTTCCTTACCTCCCCTCGTAGTTGAGGGATAAATTTTTGTCTTAGCATCTTTCAAATTCTTCATAGTGTACAACAGATATAAATCCCAAGTGACTCAAAGAATAGAGCTATGCTCCCCGGTAACGGCGCCAGAAATTGTTCTTGATAACCAACAAGTCTAGGGGATCGCAACAGCTTTCGAGGGTAGAGTATTCAACCCAAATATATTGATTCGACACAAGGGAGCCAAAGAATATTCTCAAGTATTAGCAGCTGAGTTGTCAATTCAACCACACCTGGATAACTTAATATCTGCAGCAAAGTATTTAGTAGCAAAGTAGTATGATAGTAGTGGTAACGGTAACAAAAGAGTAATGGAAGTAAAAGTAATATTTTTGGTATTTTGTAATGATTGTAATGAAGAGCAACGGAAAGTAAATAAGCGCCAACTAGTATATGGAAAGCTCAGAGGCATTGGATCAGTGATGGATAATTATGCCGCATGCAGTTCATCATGTGACAGACATAACATAGGGTGACACAGAACTAGCTCCAATTCATCAATGTAATGTAGGCATGTATTCCGAATATAGTCATACATGCTTATGGAGAAGAACTTGCATGACATCCTTTGTCCTACCCTCCCGTGGCAGCGGGGTCCTAATGGAAACTAAGGGATATTAAGGCCTCCTTTTAATAGAGAACCGGAACAAAGCATTAGCACATAGTGAATACATGAACTCCTCAAACTATTGTCATCACCGAGAAGTATCCCGATTATTGTCACTTCGGGGTTGTCGGATCATAACACATAATAGGTGACTATAGACTTGCAAGATAGGATCAAGAACTCACATATATTCATGAAAACATAATAGGTTCAGATCTGAAATCATGGCACTCGGGCCCTAGTGACAAGCATTAAGCATAGCAAAGTCATAGCAACATCAATCTTAGAACATAGTGGATACTAGGGATCAAACCCTAACAAAACTAACTCGATTACATGATAAATCTCATCCAACCCATCACCGTCCAACAAGCCTACGATGGAATTACTCACGTACGGCGGTGAGCATCATGAAATTGGTGATGGAGGATGGTTGATGATGATGACGGCGACGAATCCCCCTCTCCGGACCCCCGAACGGACTCAAGATCAGCCCTCCCGAGAGGTTTTAGGGCTTGGCGGCGGCTCCGTATCGTAAAACGCGATGATTTCTTATCTCTGATTTTTTCTCTTCGAAAGCCAATATATAGAGTTGGAGTTGGCGTCGAAAGGTCTCCAGGGGGCCCATGAGGTAGGGGGCGCGCCCCCCTCCTGGACAGGGTGTGGGCCTCCTGGTCTTCATCTTTGGGCACCCTGAGGACCCTCCTCCCTACACCAGAGGGAGTAGCTTCGATCCGTGGGCATAGACCAACTTAGGCCAAAAGCCTAATCTTGGGGGTGTACGTATTTCTCACCGACATTACATTCATGTTCACACACTCATTCTAGTTGTCGGTGCTCATACTTTTCATTGTACTATCCATGCTATTTTATTTTATTTTCTAAGCCTTCTTTTTGTGTGTCTGAAAAATCTTAAGAAAAACAAAACAAAAAATTAGTTATAGCTTTTAGCTAGTTTACTTTCCATGCCTGTAGTAGTAGTAACTAAAAGAAAACCCAAAACGATTTCTTGTTCTTCTTTTGCTTCTTGGGAGCTTTCTCGTGTAAATAGTTTTATTTCTTTTCTTATTCTTTGGGGGTCGAGAGGAGAACACCACGATGAAAATGTTGAGTGGCTCTCATATGCATTATTGTTGATTTAACCAAGAGCCCATATTACCTTGTATTCTCCCTTGTATTAAATACTTGCAGATTCCAGCTTAGTCCAATGCACTTGCGGTATTATTATTATCCACACCGTTCGGTCGTGCGAGTGAAAGGAAATAATGACGATATATGATGGATTGAGTGAGATGAGAGAAGCTGGTATGAACTCGACCTATCTTGTTTTTGTAAATATGATTAGTTCATCGTTCCTGATTCAGCAATGAAAATTAGAGATTATAGTTGCTCATGCCATGCTTAATTAGCTAAGAGTTTATAATGGTTTACCTTGCGTGCCAACATGCTATTAAAATGGTTGTGATGTGGTATGATAGGGTGGTATCCTCCTTTGAACGATTCGAGTGGCTTGACTTGGCACATGTTCACGCATGTAGTTGAAACAAAACCAACATAGCCTCCACGATATTTATGTTCACGGTGATTTATATCCTACTCATGCTTGCACTCATTGTTGATTAATCTTAATGCATATTCATGAATATTGTCGCTCTCTAGTTGGTCGCTTCCCAGTCTCTTTCTAGCCTTCACTTGTACTAAGCGGGAATACTGCTTGTGCATCCACTTCCATAAACCCCATAGTTATTCCATATGAGTCCACTATACATTCCTATATGCGGTATTTACCTGCCGTTCCAAGTAAATTTGTATGTGCCAAATTCTAAACCTTCAAATGAAATTCTGTTTTGTATGCTCGAATAGCTCATGTATCAACTAGGGATGTCTATATCTTCCATGGTAGGTGGGTTATTCTCATGGTGAGCGGACTTCGCTCACCACTCGCGAGAAAATGGCCGATAACCGGGATGCCCAGTCCCATGCTCAAATCAAATCAAAATAATTGCAAACAAAACTCCCCCAGGATTGTTGTTAGTTGGACGACACCCGTTGATTCAGACAAGCCATGGATTGATGTTTGTTGGTGGTGGGGGAGTATAAACTTTACCATTCTGTTTGGGAACCGCCTATAATGTGTGTAGCTTGGAAGATATCGAGATCTCTTGGTTGTTATGTTGACAATGAAAGTATGACACTCAAAATATTATTTATCTCTGTTTCAAAACTCGAGCTCTAACACCTTTGCAAATCCCGGCTTCCCTTTGCGAAGGGCCTATCTATTTACTTTTATGTTGAGTCATCATCCTCTTAATTATTAAAAAGCACTAGTTGGAGAGCATCACTGTCATTCACATGCATCGCTATTAATTTACATTGAGTATGACTGTGACTGTATCTCTTTTACCATGAATTACAATGTCTAGTCAGTCCTTGATCTTCAGGGGTGCTCCGCATTTATGTTCTGCGGTCTCGGAAAGGGCTAGCGAGATACCATCTTGTTATATCATGTTATGATTGTTTTGAGAAAGTATTGTCATCCGATATTTATTATTATTGCTCGCTAGCTGATTATGCCATTGATATGAGTAAACATGAGACCTAAATGTTATTGTGAATATGGTTAGTTCATAATCTTTGCTGAAAACTTGAATGCTGGCTTTACATATTTGCAACAACAAGATCAAACAGAGTTTGTAAAAGCTTTTCTTTATCACTTTCAGTTTGTCAACTGAATTTCTTGAGGACAAGCAAAGGTTTAAGCTTGGGGGAGTTGATACGTCTCCAACGTATCTACTTTTCCAAACACTTTTGCCCTTGTTTTGGACTCTAACTTGCATAATTTGAATGGAACTAACCCGGACTGACGCTATTTTCAGCAGAACTGACATGGTGTTATTTTTGTGCAGAAATAAAAGTTCTTGGAATGACCTGAAAATCCACGGAGACGCGTTTTGGAATTAATGAAAAATATTGGCGAAAGAATCAGCACCAGGGGGCCCACACCATGTCCACGAGGGTGCAGGGCACCCCCCTGGGGCGCGCCCCTGCCTCTTGGGCCCCCTGGGACTCCACCGACCTCAACTCCATATATTTACTTTCGGGGAGGAAAAATCAGAGAGAAGGATTCATCGCGTTTTATGATACGGAGCCGCCACCAAGCCCTAATCTTCCTCGGGAGGGCTGATCTCGAGTCCGTTCGGGGCTCCGAAAAGGGGAATCCGTCGCCATCGTCATCATCAACCATCCTCCATCACCAATTTCATGATGCTCACCACCGTGCGTGAGTAATATCATCGTAGGATTGCTGGACGGTGATGGGTTGGATGAGATTTACCATGTAATCGAGTTAGTTTTGTTAGGATTTGATCCCTAGTATCCATTATGTTCTAATGTTGATGTTTCTATGACTTTGCTATGCTTAATGCTTGTCACTAGGGCCCGAGTGCCATGATTTCAGATCTGAACCTATTATGTTTTCATGAATATATATGAGTTCTTGATCCTATCTTGCAAGTCAATAGTCACCTACTATGTGTTATGATCCGCAACCTCAAGTGACAATAATCGGGACCACTCCGGTGATGACCGTAGTTTGAGGAGTTCATGTATTCACTAAGTGTTAATGCTTTGGTCCGGTACTCTATTAAAAGGAGGCCTTAATATCCCTTAGTTTCCAATAGGACCCCGCTGCCACGGGAGGCTAGGACAAAATATGTCATGCAAGTTCTTTTCCATAAGCACATATGACTATATTTGGAATACATGCCTACATTACATTGATGAACTAGAGCTAGTTCTGTGTCACCCTATGTTATAACTGTTGCATGAGGAATCGCATCCGACATAATTATCCATCATTGATCCATTGCCTACGAGCTTTTCACATATTGATCTTTTCTTAGTTACTTTTCGTTGCTACTTTATTATTTATTGCTACAAAACTACTATGTTATTTTGCCACTGTTATCGTTATTTCCATGCTACTTTGCTACTAAATATTTTGTTGCAGATATTAAGCCTTTCAGGTGTGGTTGAATTGACAACTCAACTGCTAATACTTGAGATTATTCTTTGGCTCCCCTTGTGTTGAATCAATTAATTTGGGGTGAATTTTTTTCTCTACCCTTGAAAACTGTTGTGATCCCCTATACTTGTGAGTTATCAGTTATGCCATGAAATTATATCCTACTTGTGGTGCATTATTCGGTGTTAATTATTCTTAGTGCTCGCTTATGAGATTATTCGTTTCTTGGTTGGTCGCTTCTCAATCTTTTGCTAGCCTTCATTTTGCACTAAATATGATCACTACTTGGGCCTTCAAAACCTTTAAACCAGTTTTGCCACATGAGTCCACTATATCTACCTATATGTGGTATTATTTTGCCGTTCTAAGAAAATTTGTATGTGCCATCTCTAATATTCAAAATAAACTTCTCTTTTGTGTGTTCGTTTCGCTCGCGGAGCTGTGAGGGGTGGCTAATATTTTCCATGCTAGATGTGTTATTCTCACAATGAGTGTTTATTCACTTCTCATTGCACGAGACTAAGGCAAAGGTATTTGGGATTGTCAGTGTACAAAAGTAGGGGTCCTTTTTGTACCCCTTTACTTGTGCACAAGCAGTCGCAGCCACACGCCTGCGGCTGTGCTTGGCGGGACAGAACAGGAAGCAAAGACACAAGACTACTAGAGCAACGCCAAGACAGAGCCGTGAGGAGCGAAGGACACAGGGCTCTCCCCGCAAGAGCCTTGCGGGGCAAGATGAGCCCGGCAAGAGCCTTGCCGGGGGAACTTGCCCAACACCAGCAAGGCCGCTACCCTTGAGCCTAAGAGTTCCGACACCATCGACAATGTTGGAACCAAGTCTCGGCAGGCGCCTGCATGGTGGCATGCAGATCTTCGTGAAGACCAAGAACATACAAGACTAGATGAGAACCAGAAGACGAAAACCCCTGGCAAGATCCTTGCCGGTGATGCTCACAAGACCGCCAGCAATACCCTTGCCAGGGACACCTGCGAGACCCCGGCAAGGCCCTTGTCGGGGCCCAGGCAAGTCCCTTGTCGGGGACATCTGCGGGGCTGCAGCTAGGCCCCCACCTGCCAAGACTCCACCGCCGTTCCAATACATCAGTCAACCCGCCAACAAGGCAGGCACCTGCGTGGCGACGTGCAGCTTCCAAGCTAACTCAGCAAGCACCTGCGTGGTGGCATGCAGATCTTCGTGAAGACTCTACCACCGCACCAACTCAGCAGCTAGCCAGCCAGCGTGGCGCTACGTGGCTAGTTAGCTTCGACACGCGTCAGAGTGTGACGGACGAGACGAGCTTCCTTTCCGTCCCAGATAAGGTGAGAGGGCATGCCGGCAGCACATTAAATGCGTTTGTCCTACGGTGCTAGGGGATAGACTTGTATACAGTACAAACTTTCCACCTCCTGTGTGCCACTGTGGCGACCCCTTTGGCTATAAAAGGAGGCTCGAGGCATACTGGAGAAGGATTCAGACTTTTTGGACACTGCATGCTTTGTAGCTAGTCCAAGAACACCAGATAAACACAAACCAGCAGGAGTAGGGTATTACGCATCACTTAGGGCCCGAACCTGGATAAATTCCCCCATGTTGATCTGCTAAACCCGCTCTTTCCACAGCCCCGCGCCCGCTAACCGTAGAAGGGATTCCCTGTGATTCTTTCCACAGCCCCGCGCCCGCTAACCGTACAAGGGATTCCCTGTGATCCCATAGGTGTCGTTTCCACTGACATCTTTGGCGCACCAGGTAGGGGGCGCAAGCTGTGAAAATCCGGTTTGGAAGTTAGCGCATCGAATTCATCATCACCATGGCCCCCAAGAAAAAGGGGATCACAGCAATCGCGTCGTCCGGAGCCGGCCCGTCCGCGCCAGCGCGAGAAGGCGATCGGGTGGCCACGGATGGTGCCAGAGACGTGGCCCGTGAGCATCCACGACAGTCTGGCAATCGGAGCCAGGCGAGCGGCATCGTTCGAGTTCGAGACAACAAGCCGAACGCCGCTGGGTCCGAGGGCAGGGCCGTGCCGCCCACGGGCGGTGCGGCTACCTCTACGGCGCCCAAGCTGGCACCCACGCCGCGGCCTTCCCAGGCCGCGTGCGATGAGAGACACCGCGACGCCGGAGCTCCCGGGCACCGTCGCGGGAAGAGCCCTGTGCGCCACTATCAGGATGCACGAGGCCGGCGTGCGCACCTGGACGCCGGCGGAAGCGATGTGCGACCGTGAGACCGTGATAGAGCTCCTTCTAACTTGGTTAGAAGTCGGAGCGCGTCACGGTCCATGCAGCTTTCACCGCCGCCCACGCCAGCAGAAGCGCTGGCGCGTGTGCAACAGCTCCTTGACTTCCCTCCTCCTCCGGTGAAGCTCGAAGAGTGGAGGGCCACCATCTGAAGCCTCATTAGCTTTGCTAACAAAGACGAGCCGCTCCTAGCGGGACCCTCATGCCGGTGTTTTGTCGAGCCGGTGCATGCCGGCGGTGGGAGGAACGGAGACGCTGCAACCACGGTGCACTCCCCCCACGGCCGCGACAGCAGCCACCGGCTCGTCGGGCCGATTCCTGTGACAACGTTTCCACAACATCGTCCGACCTTCAAACCTGCTGCGACCAACGTCGAGTTCTTCGAGAGCGATCTTAGGAAGACGCTCGGACTACCATCGAGCGACGGTGGGAGGTGCGCCATCAGTCGGATCAGCGTGCAAGGCCTGCTATGGACTACCCAGCACCGGGGGGCTCTGGCGACCTGCCTTAAGAGGTGGGTTGTCCGGCCTTTACTCGAGAGCTGCGGCAGTTCCAGTGGCCCTCCCCCACATGTTCAAGCCTGATGTTGGGGAAAAGTACAACATCAAGACTCACCCGTCGGAGTTCCTCAGCATCTACACCATCGCGATGCAAGCTACCGGGGCTCGCGACGACAAGGTGCTCGCCAACTACTTACCGTTGGTGCTTAAGCCCAACGTCATGTCGTGGTTGATGCACCTGCCAGTGGATTCCATCTCTTCCTGGTCGGATCTATGCCATGAGTTTGTTGGCGCCTTTACCGGAGGCCACCAAGCTCCTGGCCAGGCAAGTGACTTGCATGTCATCCCCCAGAAGGATGGCGAGTCCCTGCGTAAGTACATACAAAGATTCAGCTGTGTGCAGTACACCATCCCAGATGTTCATCCCGCCGCTGTCATTAGTGTGTTCCATCAGAACATACGCAACCGTAAGATGCGTGAAGAGCTGGCGATGAACAAGGTCAAGGATGTAGCCAAACTTTATGTTCTGGTTGATAGATGTGCTCGGGCTGAGGAAGGAAGGAAGTACCCCGGCGAGGACACCGGCGCAGAAACCTACTCCATGGACGAAGACGCCGCCGCCCCAACGAAGAAGGGCCGGCGCCGCAACATGAAGTGTAAGGGCAAGACTATGCTTGCCGTTGAGGGATCCGGCGACCTCGGCGCTGCCAAGAAGGCCAAGGCTGACGACTACAGCAAGGAGGTTGCCGGGAGCGCCGCCTGCCGGGCCTTGGCGGTCGCCGACAAGCCAGGAGGCTCTGACAAGCAGTACTGCAAGATCCACCGCACCAAGGGCCATGACCTCCAGAACTGCCGATAGGTTGAGCTGCTTGCAGAAAAGCAGAAAGCTGAATATGAAAGGCGGGACAAGGAGAAGGGTCAGGATGGTGCTGAGGTGTCCGGAAAGAAGCGTGGCGGCCAAGGAGGTCGCCGCGGCAAATATAATCCACGAGAGAGGCCCGCTCAGGGCCGCGACAAGAAGGAGGAAGATGATGATCATGATGGGGACGACGGGTCCGGCGAGCACAAATTCAAGAAAGCTACAGAGGCCATGTGCGTGGACGGTGGCGCCTCGCTGCACACCTCTCACCGCCAACTGAGGCAGTGGGCGCGTGACGTCACTGCGGCAGAGCCATCGTTCGATGCTCAGAAGCCACTGAAGTGGTCCCGCACGCCCATCATTTTTGACACCGAGGATCACCCTGATTGCACAACTGCGGTCGGCTGTTTGCCGTTGTTGGTTTCACCAACAATACGCAACCTCAAGGTGACAAAAGTGCTGGTTGACGGTGGGGGCGGTCTGAATTTGATCTCGCCCGCAGTGATCAAGAAGCTTCAGATTCCCGATGGAGATCTCGAGGAGACGGGCACGTTTCAAGGGGTCAACCCGGGAAGGAGTCAGACGAAAGGTAAAATCACGCTGCCCGTTACATTTGGGGGCGAGCTGAACTATAGGACGGAGAAGATCGTTTTTGATGTCGCCGAGATCCCCTTGCTGTACAACGGGATCCTTGGCGCCCAGCGCTGGTCAAGTTCATGGTGGCGTCACACTACACCTACAACACATTGAAGATACCGGGGCCGCTGACCATCATCACCGTCCCCTCTGACAAGAAAGACGCGCTCATCTGCGCCGACCAACTCTACCAAGAGGCAGTTGCAGTAACTGCCGCCAAGGCACTTGCTCCTGCCGCTGAAGCCCCGGGAAGGAAGAAGGACGGGAAGACCTTTGCCGGAAAGACCCCTTCTGGTGAACCTCTTCTGGCAAGACCTCTTGCACCCACTCCGTCAAGCGCGCCTCTTCGGAGTGCTGTGCTCCCGTTGAGGACGTGCCAGAGAGCTCCACCGGCAAGAGCAAGAAGTCCAAGGCTGCACCACCAAAAATCAAGAAGGTGTCCGACAAGGAGGATGGCACGGGCGGGGCTTTCACTATAAGCTCCACCCTCGACAGCAAATAGGAAAGCACGCTCGTTGCCTTCCTGTGGGTGAATGTTGGTGTGTTTGCATGGGAAGCATCCGATATCCCCGGCGTTCCCAGAAGGTGAATGAGCACCATCTTGCTGTTTGTCCTCATGCGTGGCCCGTCAAGTAGAAGGTCAGGAAGCAAGATTTGGAGCGACAAGAGTTCATTATCGAGGAGATCAGGAAGTTAGAGGCGGCAGGCCTGGTTAGAGGAGTGCATCACCCCACATGGTTGGCTAATCCAGTGGTAGTGCGCAAGGCAAATGGGAAATGGAGGCTGTGTATTGACTACACAGATATCGATAAAGCCTGTCCAAAGGATCCTTTCCCTCTGCCATGCATCGACCAGATTGTGGACTCCACTGTCGGGTGCGACCTGCTGTCATTCCTCGACGCTTACTCAAGATACCACCAGATCTTCATAATGAAGGAAGACAAAGAAAAAACCGTGTTCGTTACCCCATGTGGCACGTACTGTTTTGTACGAATGCCTTTCGGGTTGAAGAGCGTTGGTTCAACGTTTGCCCAAGAAGCCCAGATTGATTTTGAGACCCAGCTACATAGAAATATGGAAGCTTATATGGACGACATAGTATTCAAAACCAAGGACAGGGCCACGCTCGTGCAAGATTTAGAAGAAACATGTGCAAATCTGCGCAAGATCAACCTCAAGCTCAACCCAGAGAAGTGCGCGTTCGGTGTCCCCTCCAGCCAACTTCTTGGGTTCTTTGTGTCTCAACGCGGAATCGAAGAAAATCCTGACAAGATCAAGGCAATCGAGCAGATTGAGGCACCAAAACGGGTCAAAGACGTCCGTAGGCTCGCCGGCTGCGTTGCTGCCCTGAGTAGGTTCATCTCCAAATCTCCTGAGCGCGCCCTCCCCTTTTTCAATGTTTTGAAAAAGGCGGGTCTAATAAAGTGGACTCCAGAGGCAGAGGCAGCGCTGCAAGATTTGTAGAGGTACCTCTCCTCCACGCCAATACTAGTCGCGCCTAAACCACAAGAGCCATTGTTGTTGTACTTAGCAGCAACGAATCAAGTGGTCAGTGTTGCGCTGGTGGCGCAGAGGGAACTTGAGGAAGAAGCAGTAGCAACAGAAGAGCCGTCGGATGGTGGGTCGGAGCCCTCCCCGGCAGAGCCTGACGCCAGCAAGGCGGAATCCCCGGCAAGGCCCGGTCCCCGGCAAGACAGGGTCTGAGCAAATGGGCGAAGTGGATCAAAAGAAGAAGGTGGTGC
The DNA here is from genome assembly GCA_021605205.1 of Aegilops longissima. Lineage (NCBI taxonomy): Eukaryota > Viridiplantae > Streptophyta > Magnoliopsida > Poales > Poaceae > Aegilops > Aegilops longissima. The sequence continues at coordinate 466,160,502 of CM038677.1, read as the reverse complement.
AGCACCCCGTATATTTTGTCAGTTCTCTCTTGCAGGGGGCTAGATCAAGATATTTTGGTATGCAGAAGATACTTTTTGGCCTCCTTATGGCCTCGAGAAAGCTGCGTCCACTACAAAAAAATACACTTCTGTGATGATACGTGTTTGTCACAGTAGGTCGCGTTTTTTGTCATGCATGTACATCCATGAAAAATTTATGACAGAATCAAGATAGTCATACCAGGTTGTCGAGAAGTGTTCCATGACATTACCAAAATTATCATCACGGAACTGTCCACTTCCATGACGATAAATCGCGTCACGAAGTGCTTCCGTCAAGGGTGACCGACACGTGGCATCCACCGTAATGGAACGCCGTTAAGCTATCGTGTCGGATTTTGATCCGATAACCCGCTAACAGCCCCGACCAATGGGAAATTTCCACGTAAAATTTCGATTGGCCGTCGATGGGCAGATGTCGCCTGGCCCATTGGAGGAGACATGCCTATGGTACGTCGACACGTGGCTGGGCCCAACAGAGGCCCATATAGGTTAAAAGGACGCCCTACCAAAGGCCCGTAGAACTTAATCAGTACTAGTGGGCCAGCCCAATAACGGCCTACTTAATAATGGCCCATTTACGTACCGAAACCAGATCTGGCCCGTTAATTGTTCGCCCAATATTTGGGCCCATTTACGCCAAGCCGATCTGGCCCGTTAATTGTTCGCCAATATTCGGGCCCAACTACAGCCTAGTGACTTTCGCCGTTAGAGGCCCGATGTAGACATGAGCCCATTTCAGCTCGGTGTGACTTTCGGCCCGAATGGCCCCTGCTGCCCATGGGCCATATATGGTCCGACGACATCGGGCACACTAACGGCCTGTGCTAAAGGTGGCAACAGTTAAGCCCAACGTGAATTTGGGCCTGTTAAAGGCCTGTCGCGTAATTCGGCCCGTTGATGCCTGTACTAAGCTTTTGGCATCTTAAAGGCCCATGATATCAGTGGGCCAACTAAGGCCCGAGATATGTTTCGCCCGTAACGCCCGCGGAGCTAATCGGGCCCATAACGCCCGGTCTACATTTCGCTCTGTCAAGGCCCGCCGACGACTAGTGAAAATTGAGGCCCAACATGCATTTTGGCCTGCTAAAGGCCCGTGGTTTCATCTCGGCCGTAATGAGCCGAGACAATATTCAGCTCGTTAATGGCCCAACGCTACTGGGCCAAACTAAGCGCTGGGTCGATAAAAGGCCCAACTAAAATATAGGCTGCTGTAAGTTTGGGCCTGGCGCACGTGTGAAGGCCCCAATCATTCGGGCCCAAGAAAGACGCAGGCCGCCCAATTGTGGTTCGCTAAAAACCTGGCCCATTATCGAATGTTTCGCCCTACGACTACATCTGATTTTTTTTTCACATAGCGGATGATGGCAAGAATTAGTAGGAATTAAGAACAAACCTACTCTATACAATAAAGTAATTACAGCATAGTAACTAAGAATAAACCTACACTATACAATAAAGAATTTAAGGTATATTACATCCATCGGGCATCAAGTTCGCCACCAAAGGATCATAAAGCGCAACGAAGAAGCAGACATAAAAATCGGGCACCATTGCGGCAGAATAAAATAATACCGAACCGAGACCACTTCCAAGACAGTTCAAGAAAGGTTAGCCTAGCATGTCGGTCATAGCTTCCAGGTGTAGCTGTTTAGTGATGAGGTTCTCATTGGTGTTCTGCGCAATCTTTCTTAGAGATAGGACTTCAAGTCAAAGTTGAGTTGCGTAATGCCTTTTGCTAGAACTTGGGACCCAAGAAGTCGAACCGATTCGCATAACTAATTTCGTGAGCTTGTCCGACCGTTAGTCTCAAGTAACTTGAACATCGCATCAAGACAAGACTTTGGGGTTGTCTCGCTATCTTCAAGATGTTTTTCCTTCTTTGTTGCAATATATGTTGGGTTTGTCTCACAGCCTTCAGCAGACTTGTGCATGCCATCAGGCATATGACCCTGAAATAAAGCAGAGAGATGACAGGTTTTGCACGTGTATAAACAAAGATGACAACTATTCTGTCAATTCTATCCAATTTCAAATTAGAAAATACAGAGTAAGTTCAAAATATCGATAACATAATTTGGCATTGTTCATAATGCAGGGAGCTTCACCACACTACTGGATTACCATGTCAACATAACAAGCATAGATGAAGGGCAAAGAAAATCATTGTATCTATTTTGGATAATGTGCATGGCATGTTGTTCATATCATCACCACATCAAGAAGATAAAACAGAGATGACAAGGTGCAAACGTGGGCTGCTTCACCGCACAATCGGATTATAGATCCACAAAACCAAGCATACATATAGGGAGTATTAAGTAATGTGCATGGTATGAATAAGAAATTTGGTTTTACAAGTAAAACTTAGAACTTACGGTTCTTACTTAACATGCATTTTGGTAGAAACAGCAAACTAAACAGCAGTAAACAATAGGGAGTATGAGCAAATTAAACAACAGTTGAGGATAAAGGCTTTAGAAGGACTGACTTACATTAATAGTTAACACCGACTTTATAATGCCCTTCTCCATGTCAAGGGAAGGATAACTCAAGAATTTCAGCACATAATCTTCTTCATAAGCATTGCCTGTACTCTAAATTTTGTAGAGAGTAATTATAGATATGATAATACTGGAAGGGATCGAGGATAATGAAGATAAGATGCAGATTGATGCTACATAATCAACTACCAATCCCTGGAAGTACAAGCGTTACAGGAAAAAATGTACTGACAAGAGCAATGGGCTACACTTTTGCACTGGCATTGTCTGTGTATTCTACTTGTTGGTAAGATTAAATATAGATCTGATCTTTTTTAGTAAATGGTGGGCAAGGGAGATAAGATGCAGAATGCTACAAAATGAACCAATCTGTAGCGACCCGACCTCAGATGGTCAAGTCTCTCGTGCTTGTAGGTGGGGCGGCGACGGCAGGAGGCGGGCCGACCGGCGGATCGGGCTCGGGCGGCGGCTCGGCTCCGGCTCGGCGGCTTGGGTGGTGGCGGGTGGTGGTGTGGCGGCGGGGCGGCGGCATTTATAGGAGGGCGGGCGGCGGCTTGGGAAGGGGGGGGCGGCTCGGCTTGGGAAAGGGGCCGGGGGTGAGTCCGCTCGGACTCGCCCTCGGCGTCAAGTGCAAGCACGGCGGGCAAGACGGGAAGGCGGCGCGGCGCATGGCGGGCGGCCTGGCTCGGCTGGGCCTTTGGCCCGGCCAAGCTGGTCCATTTTTTAAATCATTCCACGAAAAGAAAAATTCCTAGAAAAATAAATAAAAATCTAAAAATTCCAAAACAAGTTTTCTCCGCCTAAATAAAATATTTAGAACTAGATGAACTTTTCTTGGCCCCTAAAATGCAACTTTTAAAGCGCAAATTTTTCTAGGGCAATTAAAATTCCAAATAAAATCAAATAAAAACCAAATAATGATTTTAACATTTTCCTCCGATATTTCAATTATTTTGGAGAAGTCGATTATCTCCCTCATTTATTTATTTAAATGAAATATTTTTTTGGAGAGAAAATAATAAAATCCAATATCCTCGCTCTTTCATTATTTGATAAAATTCAAATATGAAAATCGAAAAATCCCCAACTCTCTCCGAGGGTCCTTGAGTTGCTTAGGATTTTTGAGGATGGCAAACGAGAATGCAATAAAATATGATATGCATGGATGACCTATGTATAACATGCCAAATTGAAAATTTGGGATGTTACACAATCCCTCTTCCCATAATACAAGAGTGTTTTGAACACTGGTGTACTATACAAAACGTTCTTATATTATGGGACGGAGGAAGTAGCTGTTAATGTAAGTACAATGATAGACCACGTTCAGTCCTTACAAGAGGACTGTAGAGCTAAACCTCTTCAAAAGCATTGGGTTGATTCTAAATTTGTGTAAGAGTCCATACGGATCTTATAATGTCCACCAAATGGACGATTACGAGGCTAACATGTGCAATGATGCTACATAATCAAACAGCTATGAAAGTAAGTATGGTCATACAGGCAAGAGGTACTCACAAGAGCAATGCGAAGCAAAAGATAGTTGCGAGATTTTGTGGTCCCTTGAGAACGAATGTTCTTACGCTAACAGTTTTCGTACAAGTGAGACATTAAGGCAAATGCAGAAATGTAGTTCAAATTGTGATGTGATATCATAGACAGTACCTTACGCTGCAGCTGAGACCAATGTGTAACAAGATTATTCCCGTCACCATCGGATAAATGTTGCACCGGAGACTTTACAGAAATTTCGTTCAGAGGCTTGCCATTGAAGTGCGCTTGCCTCAGGTAGGAACGATACTTCATCAACAAGTGCTTGAAAAGCGCAACCAACTCTTGCTCGTCATCACAATCCAGTTTGCTCCTCGCCTATTTAAAAGAATGAAATCTTGTGTCTTCTGTCAGCAGAAACATATGCAGTAATGACCATGAATAACATTAGTACATTACTTACGCGTAAGTTGCGGAGGAAGACTGGAAATTGTTCGTGGTTCATGTATAATCTTTCCATGAAGGAAAGAAGCGCAAAAAGTTCTTGACAACAACATAAGCTTCGTCTTCTAAACTGGGAAGAAATGGAACAGGGGTCCTATTTGCTGCAATTGGGGCTCTCTCTGGTTCGAAAAGGGATTTGGCAACTGGATTTGGTGTACTCTTTCTTTGGAATGGGGTTTTCGCGCGTCAGACAATTGGTGCTATGTCAACTCGGCATAATCATACTGCTTTGCTGCGCTTGGGGTCTCTTTGAGTTGGGGCATCGAAATGACCAAGTGTAGTAGGGCTAGAGTCTGCTAGAGTTGGGGTATTTTGTGGGTCGTGATATTGCAACTACACCTAATGGGCTATTTGATTTATCAGTGCCACTACCTTTTCCAAATACTTTGCTTGTGCTCCTCCACGATCAGCAATCGCCTCTTCCTTTTGAACGTCGATACACAAGAACAACATTTGAATGGATAAATATGGTATGATGACAGATGGAATATGTACTGAAAATGGATAGGCAGGGCGTATTCACATACACGATGTGTAAACTAAGCTAATGGCAGTTCAACAAAGTAGAAGCAATGCAAAGCATCAATTGCAAGATATGTGCGAGCAATATAACCTTGGAAAGTTAGAGCAAGTACCTTGATGGGTGAATAAGATAGGGCATCTTCCTCTGACTCCTCCACTAGGGAGCTACATTGACTTAGGTCTCCTCTAGCTCGAATCACTGTTAGGATCATATTCTCGAGCATGAATCAGAGGTGGAGAGCGCTTGCATTGCATTGCATCCAGACTTGATTTCAGTCCCTTAATGCCAAGTTTGACAGCCATGGCATTGTTCTCGCTTTATTCTTTTCATGCGCGCAAGCTCATAATCATTATGATGCTGTTCGAATCTGAGATTCATGAAAACATAAAAAGTAGTCGATTATCTATGGAATGCATTATGGATTCAACTTGGAGAGTGTCTCCTATAAACCCCTGCATATGCAAAGTTCACCTCCCCAACCGTGCTGTCCTGCACCACACACGTAAATACAAACCCCTTTTGTCTCTATAACAGCAGTGCACACATTTCAAAACTGAAGTAGGAACATTAGAATCATATGAAATTCAGATTTGAACAAATAAACTAAGCAATTATGAGTGGCGAATGTTTAGCTTCAAGGGTGGAGTGTTGGTAGTGCGACACAAAGCAAGTAGGCAGATTGTATTCCATGTAAAAGATCGGAACCTATGTAAAAGCTGGAAATGACACTTTCTTTCTATACAATGCAGTGTTCATTACCCACACATGATGGAAGAGTTCACATAGAGAAATACTATTCACTCAGGTCTACGGTTCCAGTATTTAGAAACACGGTGGTCCACCCTAAAAGAATATTGACAACAAATATGACAAGGCAAGCATAGATGTAGTGAATCAATCATTTACTTGTGAGCTTATTAGGACAAGTATGCATAATTATAACTGCAGTAAGAGACCATCCAAAATCTGAATGAAGAAGTTTGTCTAGCACTTATTGTTTGCAACTAATCGACGTGAATAATTGGATATTATATCAAATGAGTAAGAAAGACAAGTAAAATTGTCAACAAACCTGGCTTGCAGTAGTAATCTGGGTCAATGTCACTACAACCAACAATCCAAAATGACTAGTTTTTGTTCCGAGGGCCGGAATTTTGAAAACCCTGTGAACTTTAGAGGTACTAAAGATTAGTGAAATACATCTGAACCATTAAAGGTAGGTAGCACTGAGCACGCAAAAAAACCCTAATGACAGTCCTGTCTAATGAGTAATGAATCAATTAGAAAATGGGTGATGAGGAGTGGCTGCTGAGTGTTGAGGACGTATCTCGGGATAAATCGGGTTGGCTTGGTGGGTCTTTGCACGCTCGAGCCCTCGAACGGATCGGGAAGGTAGGCACGGCGGCGCCGGCAGCGGTGACGCTGTTGGGCGAAGCGGCTCCTAGCCTCCTGTTAGTCGGCGTCTCCTCCTAGAGTCATGCCGTCTGGGACGGCAAGTCGCCAAGCGAGGCAAAGGCGGTGGGGCAGTAGAGATCGGAAGCCTTGCAGGTAACAGAGGGGAATAGGGTCTGGACGACCTAAAATCCAGGTGGGCCGCCCACCGTGGGCACCTCAGAGATACACACCCGAGGCGAACATGCATTTTGAAACTAATTTAGGAACATTTAGCTGACCAATTAAACAACTCTGTTTTAATAATATCGATTCATATTTGAACATCTAAGCTTGTTTAGCTTGATGCGTGGAGCGATGTTATTATGACACGAAGCACGATTTTGATCGTATAGTGATCATAAAAGGAAACTCTAAGCATATTTTTTAGCAAAGAGGGTTTCCCCTCGATTTCTATTAAAGAAACCACCACGGAACCAACATGATCAATTAAACCCTAAGCATGATCAATTAAACCAGATATGGTGTGCCATGGCAGATTTGAAGCTGCAAACCGGAGAAATGATATTTAGCATCCATTGTTTGCTTCGAACTAAGAACTAAATTCTAAGAGCTGAAAAGAAAGTAGAGTAACCAAGTTAAGTTCTATTTTCTGGTTGAGATCAAGAAGTTGAGGAGATATGAAGTACCACCTCTCTTGCGGCACCGTGTAGGCATCGGGGGTGCGATGGCTGTCGGTGGCGTTGAAGCAGATCTGCGACGGTAGATGGGTGCATCGGGGGATAAGTCCCGTTGCGGTGGAAGAGAAGGTCGTGTGAGCGGCCCCGGCAAAGAGGACGACGGCGCCGATGAAGCGAGAGGACGCGATGCAAGGCTATTGGTCCGTCGTCGTGGATGAGAAATGTCCATCTCTAGCAGTGGACGACGCGGTCTTGGTAGGCGCTCCGGCATGGTGGAGGACGGTGGCGATGGATGTGGTGGAGGACGGCGGCGATGGATGGGGTGGCGGACGGAGGCTGGTGTGGGGATGGGGTGTTCTAGCACGGACGGTGTATGAATGGGAAAATGGAGGGAGAGGTACGGGGAACCATGTTTTTGGGACGCTACTGTCTGAAATATGGGAAAGTTCTGAACTTAGCCCCCTGCTTAAAATTTGGACGCCTCGTCGGTTGGGGATAGGACGGTAATCTCAAGATCTCGCCAATATTTGCCCAGAGCGATTTCGGGCGAGGAGAGGGTGTTTGGCGCCCATGGTTGGCGCCCACGGTGTATGAACGAGGCTGACAGGTAGGGCGGTTGTGTCACGCCTGAGTGAAGTTACAAACCTGCCCCTATTGAAAATATTTGCCTACATCGATTTGGCCGAGTCAAGTTTGTTTTTCCGCCCACCGTATGAATGGGGAATGGAGGAGAAATAGAGGTCTTTCAGACGAGCTTGAATCAAATGTGTTTTGCCGCCCATGTTTGACGCCCACCGTGTCGGAATGGGCTCAGAGGCGGTCGTGTCACGTCTAATTGAAGTTACTAACCTACCCCTATTTAGAGCAGTGGAAATCGGGCCGATGGATTGTCCGTAATGGGTAGACAGTAATTTCCATCTCCCAAACACTTGGCTTCGGGCAGCCGACATGGGAGTGGACATTTTGCTGCTTCTTTTGAATTTTGGGACAATAAGCATCCACGCTACCCCGGCAACTAAATTGAATCCATTTTGTATTCCTATATGAATCTTTATAAATCATTCTATGTGTTTTTATATATCTTCAAAAGGACGAAAAAGATGTATTCCACTGTCATATATGAATATGGTTTACAAATGCCGATACTCAAATTCAGAAACTAGTATCCAGTTTAAGGTGAATTCGAATATTTGGAACACTTCATGTCCAACTCAAATGTCACACGCAGCATAATGTGTACTCCCATTTAGATATGTACACAAGCGATGTATCAAGATTCAAATACCGAGTCAATCAACCAAGAATGTACAGAACTAACAGACATATAAACACTTATAGAGTATATGGATCAATAATATCAACTAACATACATAAGCCAGGTCATTGTACTTTTTTTTGGCTACAACAAGATCCTTTTTAGCCAGACATCTTGGCCCTTTCCGATGCGTGCCACTTATGGTCCATCTATACTACTACTATTGCTGAATGCACATTCAGCCCGATTGGCATATTTGTAGGTCCTGCACAGCAATCCAAATGAAATGTCTCCAGTCTTATCAATTAATACAGACTTGTGCTCAAATAAAATTACAAACCAAAAAACAATTATTACATGATCTCTAAAACAAATGGTTTGATTGATTACATGAATAGACAACACAAAGGTTATTCAACTATGGAAAGAACATTTTATGATTTACCAAGTAGGAATTTAATTTCCTTTTTCCTTCATGACCTTAACAATCTGGTGGGTCTCAGCTTGCTTCGCTTTTGAAATCCACCAAATATTTAATGGTTGTCTTGAGTACTGCTTGTGATTGTGTTGTTTGCTTCCTCAACATGTCAACTTCATCTCTAAGTGCGAAGAAGAATCTCTTTCTACCACTAGTTTAGCCTCTAGAGCATCAGCAGTTGGCAATTCATAATGCACGATTGGGCGGTGCCATCTGTGGGATGATGCAACGTCCATGGGGACCTCGCTCTTTGATCTTGGGCTAACCTGTTTTGCCATTAAAGTTCGATTGATTCGAAAAGTTGAAGTTAGCAAAACATCTCAACTGGGAGTTATAACAGCAAACCAGTTAAACAAACAAGGAATTAAAGAGTTTCAATTGATGCTGAAAAGTACTAGTTATTAACATCATTGTAACCCATTGTTGCAGCAGAAAGCGCTTAAACAAACAAGTAGATATTTAAGTTAAGGCAAACAGGTAATTCTTAACAGTAAGTATCAAACACATAGATAGGCTTAGTCTACAATATGATTAACGAGGCTGTGCCATTATGTAATCAGTAGCAAACTAAATTAAGCCAAGCAACGAATTGAACAATTTTGCAATAAGTGGCTAACTAAAATTCGAGAAGTGTAACTGAACTTATGCTAGTTCTTTGTACAGCACACCGCAACTTCTTTTTCACTTACAAGGTTGTACAAAGGAGTCCATGGCATCAATTGCTTGGATACGCAGTCCCAATACTTCTTTCTTCCCACACCGCATGGGTAAGTCGAATGGTTAATCTGGTAAGATGGTGCGCCCTTGATATGTTATATGAGGACGTAGTCGACTAGTTGTAGCCAAACACATCACATCGGCTTTTTCTTGTATATTTCATGCGATTACTTTTGGCATATCGAGATCTAAGCAATCTACAATAGGATGAAAAGATCGCATCCTTCACATTATTGGCGTAACTCAGTTCATAGAAACAAGCAATTCAACCATTCTGTGGGTAAATCAAAAGCGCCCCTGGAATATTTTTCACTATCCAATCATACACACAAAAAGGGGCGACGCCACCATAGGGGCTGGTATGGCGGCCGCCTGTGCTGGAAAGTGTGCACCTAGTTTGAGTCGTCGAGTTGGCCCACGCTAGTTTTGTTCGTCCCAACGCACGAAAGCAGGCAATGTAAAAATGAAGAAAATGTTTCAATTTGATGGGCCAATAACATAAGTGCAAGGCAGGCCCTATAGCAGGCTCTCGGCCCAAACGAGCGCCTCCATATCGATCGACAATAGGAAAAACCCAATTCATTCGCTCAGCCTCCGCCTGTTCGCTCCTAACCTAGCCGCCGCTGGACAGACCGACACAAGACTTCCTCGCGCCCTCGTTGGAGGGCGGTCGCCGGGCTTCAAGCGAACGGAAGGACAAGAAGATGAAGATCCAACCCCTGGGTGTAGCCTCGTGGGAGGCAGCGGCGGCAAGACGGGCATGGCATCGAGCTTAAGAACGGACAATCGCAGCTTGCAAGAGTAGCATGCGCAACGAAAGCAGGTACATCACATCCCTGATTATATCTAATTCAACTCTTCAATTTCTGGCCAATAGTTAAACCCGACGGTGTTGTAAAACTGCTTGTATGTAGGGAATCTATGAGAAAATGAAACCAATTTCTACTTATTTTATAACTCCCCAATCAATACTTGAATCGACTGAATCTGATGTATCTAATCAAGTTTCCGTGCAAACATACAAGCTCATGTTGTTCTTGAGCCTGAAGTGTCTAATGAACAGATCGCTAATGAAGGATTTGATGCAAACATTTTACATGCTCACGGTGATGAACATATAGTGTCTAATGAGGGATCTAATGCAAGCATTTTGCAAGCTCATTGAAGGATCTAGTGTCTAATGATGATCTACTATGTTGAGAGAGACAGAGATTTGCAAGCATTGATGACAAGCAAATTATAGTGCATTTTCATAGCTTGAGGAAATGTCGAGGCCATCTACCAGAAAATCCCCATATCATGACAACATAGCATAAATACTTTTCTAATCTTTTGTTTGAAACTATTGGCATACTTGTGCAGGATAGATATATTGATATGCAGTTTATGACTGGTTATACGTGCAATTACACTTCGATATTTTCAGCCGGAGAACTAATAATTCAAGTAGGTACAGACCATGTTTGTAGTCCTTGTACACCATGTTGCATTTTGTGTTTTTGGTGCTTGCATCATTTAGTGTTTATAATCTGAACTACTTTGGATCATTAGCTGGTTTTCAAAGTGCATGTAGCTTCACATTTCTCAAGTTATGTTGATTTTGGAGTGCAAGTGCCTTCGTATTTTTAAGTTAAATGTTCGCCTGGTAACTTGAATTGTGGATCAGCCACTTCACACAAATCATACACGAATGCCAAGATTGAATTAAATGAAATGCGTGGACTTACGCTAGCTCGTTATACAGTGCTCACTGCAGCTCGCTTGCGCTTGGGATGTTCCATGTACAAGTCCATGTTACCACTTGCTTGGATGTGCAGGCCTTGTGCTCCTTGCATCCCCTCTGCATTTTTGACACGGCGAATGGTTGATCAAATAAGAGGAATCGACCTTGATGTTGTACCGAGGACAGATACTTACAAGGTTATACGGGTGTGCGTGATGTGTACCAGATCCCGTAGCCCGCCATGCTTCGCTAAAAATGGATTTGCTTGTTTCAGATGATATCTCCGTAAGAAATAAGAGTTAAAGTCGAGTTGCATAGGCGTAAGCTAAGAGAGCAGTGAAAGGATATCCAAACATCGTCGGAACAAAGGCACAAAGGAGTGATGTGTGGATACCTAGTTCGGGCCGGCGTTTGGGCATGCTCGCCTAGCTAGAGTGTGGGTCACTTCAGAGCCGTTGAGGGTGATGCGCTGGCGTTGGCTGGCCGCGCACGGATGCAGATCTTGAGTGGCAGCGGAGCGCTACGATGCGGTGGACGAGACCGTTGGTGAAGCCCCAACGGCCTCGGGGGGCGGAGGTGCGACGATGTGCTCGGTGAAGTAGCCCCGGTGAGCTGGGAGACGGCGTCGGTGAAGCACACCTGATGCGGTGGAACTCGGTGTCTGTGAGGCACGTCGGTTGCGGCCTACGACGTCGTCGGTGGACCACCCGGTGCGGTGGACGAGGGCGTAGATGAGGTAGCTCCGGTGCGGTGGTGAAGCGCGACCGTCGTCTTCGTCGTCGTCGTCCGGCACAGAGGTGGGGAATAGTGGGGAAAGAGACGAGACGAGGGGCGATTCGAGGGATGGCGCCGAATTAGGGATTTGAGCAATCTGGGCGCGGAAGGGGACGGTGGAGAAGAGAGATTTTGCAGGGCTGGAATTGGGGCCGCGCGATATTTTAATCCGAAACGTGGAAGCGCGAACTTATATTGTCGCCATCCTTTTTTGGGGAGGGGGTGGGTGGTGGGTGGCTGGGTGCTACGCGTCCGTCCGACACACGCGACCACCCGACAGGATTATGCTTGGTGCCTTAAGGCACCTGCCTTTGTGTCCATGACATGTGGGCCCAACAGTGGCTGGCCCACATGTCGGGCCACCCAAAGGCAGTTGCCTTTAAGGCATCAAGCAGCGCCCACCCGACACAACCTTGGTCTGCCTCGGTGCGCCTACATTTGAGAATGCAAACGAATCTTCTTTCATTTGCAAACGAATCTGTATGTATTACCATGCCCGTGTTTTCCTTGCAATAATTAGTCATTAGAACGAGATACTCCATCCGCTCACTTTTGTAAGTCGCTTCGCATAACTTAAAATGAACTGTTTTGCACATTGTCCAGAAATGTCTTCAAGGTCTTATAAAAGTGAACAGAGGGAGTACTATAAATTAATTAATGAGGAGTTATTTGAAAAAATTGAAACGGTACCCACGCTTAACGTGGATTAGAGTGTGTCACATAATTAGTTATTTGAATTAGAGTGTGTCACGAAGTTAGTTATTTGAATTAGAGTGTGTCACATAGCTTATCTCCAATTCTAACGTGGATTTCGTGATTTCACCGTATCCACGCTACTTTTTAATACAAATTCATATGTATATGATGAACACCATGGTAGTGAGAAAACTTTTGGATGGATTCAAACATATGACCTACAAAATAGCACAACAAATTGAGCCAATGTCAACTTTTCAAACTTAGTATGGCACTAATTCAAATAATTACCCGTATGCCTGGTCCTCGGTTCAAATCTTACAATGTACACGAATTGAAACATCGATATTAAGTCTCGTACTATGTACATTCAAATGTTGTTTTAGCCCCCCCCCACAAGACAAATGCTACATACTTCCTCAGATCGGTCAATCTTCCTCTCCTAACCACCTTAGCAAGCTATCGGTTTCCAACACACGCTCATTCTTTCTCTCCATGTTTCGATCTCTAAGTCTCTCAACTACACAACCCATTTTTCCACCTGTTACCAAATGTATTTACCTCACACACCGCCATTGCACCCCATGCCGAGCTCTCTCTCTCCCCCTCTCCTCTCACCTCTCGCTAAATACATGCATTGCCTATCTAGCCCCCCAACCTCTCGTGCGCACGAACGCACGTTGTATATCTAGGTCACTCCATCGAGACTGTCTCACTCTTTCTTCCGCACGGCGGGCCACACTTGCTCAATCTAGCTCTCTTTATCCGAGTCTTGTTTAACCTTGTTTTCTTTCACACACAAATGATATATCTCCCTGTTCGGGCTTCGATCGACACACTCTATACTCTCTCACACAGATTGTCTATCTAGGTCAGTCCATCCAAGCCGCCGCCACTCTTTCAACCTCATGGTGGGCCACGCTCACTCACTCAATCTCGCTCTTTCTCGGACAAAAACGGTATATCACCATGTTTGAGCCCAATTCGACCTATTCACATTGTATACTCTCTCACGCACATCGTCTATCTAGGTCACTCTCTCCAACCCGTATCACTCTTTCGATCGCACGGCGACCCTTTGTGATCGGTTGACCTTGCTTCCTCCCACGCACAAAATTTATCTACACGTCTGTGACCGGATCATCTCTCAAGCTCTATCTTACAGCCCTCACCCTTACTGAAAGCTCAATCGGACAATATCTCTCCGGAGCATATATATTTGTTCAATGAATGTCGGACCACACTCACTTTGTCTCTCTATCTATATGTCTCTCTATCTATATGTCTCTCGATTGACCTCGCTTTCTCATACCGTATCTTCCACGCGTTGAAGCTACTACCTCTCCATCCCTCGCAAATCTGGGGCTATTTACATTGCGAGGGGCACTCCAACCTTGGATTAATTTGTGTAGGCATTTATTCGGTCGGTTTAGATTATATTTTCGTAGCATTCGCCCACAACTACTCCAAACGCCGCTGTAAACCCACGCAACTCCCCTAGTTGATTTCCCTCTGCTCGGTCATCGCCTCTCGCACGCCCTTTCTCGCCTTCAACGTCGCACCATGGTATTATTGAAAAACTATGTTGTTCTCTTTAATTATTATAAATAAGCTACAAAACTACACACCGATAGTTCACTTGGAATGGAACAAATTTCGACCCACAAATTAAAGTGCTACAAACTACACACCGAGGGGCCCACATGTCATGAAACAAATTTGACCCATATACAAATTAAAAAAAATAAAGGACGAGGATCGAACATGCGACCGGGCCTTCAAGCCGCACGTCAATAGGCAACATACGTAGAATAGCAATGTTTGTTGTACCCCCTTTGTTCACATAATGTTTTTATATTACCACAGCCTAATTAATGGATAACATGTAATATTATTTTTAGTACTATTCGCCTTCACTTACTGGTGGGTTCCATGTGTGCTCTCTCTCTCTCTCCTCCCCTTCGCATTTAGACGCACGGCAAACAGGAAGAACTTCATGGGCGATGTTGCCGCTGACCATATCTGGGACGCTGCTCACAAGTCACGGCACCAGTTTCACGTACTAGCAGCACTAGTCAGTGTGTACGTGCAATGCACGTTAATTTGGAAGTATATTAAGTGCATGCGGATATTAACTACTAGGATATTATTTGCGTGTTGTCATGTGATTAGCACTATTTTTGGCATGAAATTAACTGCACGCTAAACGTGTTGAGCTTCGACATTGAAGCAGTCTAGGCCATTGGATGACAAGGAATACATGTGGCTTGATGACGTTTTATATTTAATTTGATACGGCTCTAGCAGAACATTCAATCGATCAAACCATACATTTCGCTCAGTCGACCGACTTTAAATTATCGACGATCGATATAAAATAAACGGAAATGATAAACATTTAGATTTTAATCATGGCAATCGACGCGTTTTTCATGGCAAATTTAGATTACGCGGGCGGTGGCGGGGCGTCTCGCGGTGGGAAGCGGCTCCTCTGCGTGCTCGGTGTCGTCGGGCCATCGACCGACGGCGACGGCGGCGTCTTTGCGCCGTTGTTGGCGTATTTCTGGACGTTGGCCTAGCTTCAAGGAAGGCCAAAATGTTCGGACTTTGAGCGAAGTCAAGCTGGCGGGAGGAGGCGATCGCGCTGGTGCAAGGAAGCGGTCGCGGCGGCCATCCATGCCGCTAGGGAGACACTCGCACCCGCTGGGACAAAGCGCTATCAACGGCGGCAGAGATATTCGTGTGCACGGCACCGACACGGCGCACGCGTCAGCACGCAGCAGCGCATGCGCCGGCAGTGCACGGCACCGCACGGCGGGCGCGTGCTGGCGTCGGTGCATGCAGCAGCGCATGCGCCGCAAGTGCACGGGCGCTGCGTGAAAGTCGGCGGGACCTCGTGGAACCCGTGGCATCAAGCTCGGCGACAATGTGCGGCTCCCAGCCCATCAATGCCACGGGATGGGCGCTGGTGCGGTCGGGCGACGGAGCGGAACAGGGAGCGGGACAGCGCGCGCCTTCCCGCAAGGCAGTTCAAGCTCGTCCCAAAGCGCCTTATGTTCTTGAGACTCCGGCTGGGTGTCTTCCTAATGAAACTGGAACACTAAGGGAAGACCATCATGATGCGATATGGCGTACGTTTAGGTCAGGCTAGTTGGAGGTAGACGACAGGAGAATCGGAGAGGAAGAGAGAGGATTATAGCGATACCGGGTAGTGCGGGGTTGATTTTAAACTACGGCGCCGGCGACATTAAAAGTGGGAGCAGTTCGGATGACGGTGGGCGGTGCAGCCTGGTCAAAGGGCTCGCCTCCCGGTGAGTCTGCACAGCGGGCTGCTCGCACGCCTCCCTGACAGCCGGCGCAGCGGTCTGCTCGCACGCCTCCCGTCGACTCACACGCTTGCTGGGATGGCACCTACCGATGAGAAGCGGGGACTCGTAGCGGCACGTAAACGCCCACGGTTTGAATAGTGAAAGCGTTCGCCTTAACGTGACAGGTCTTTGTTCCAAAATACCTTGGCTCTTCATTTGTGCAACTTGTCATAAGCAGCTTGTCTCGAATTGAAGAAAAAACTTACGAAGTAATATTTGTGCCATATCACGTGACCATGCCCAGTTTCAAGAATTTATGCTCACTTTTGGATTTTCTGAAATTTGAGATCCAGGATTCGAAACAATATCATAACCTGCACCATGCAATAAATTTTCAAGCCGTACATCTGTCCTGTTGTATTTCTTAAGAAAGGATTTGGTCAAACATTTTGCTTAGTTAAACCTCCTTTCCGGTTTATAGGGCTCAATTCAAAAATCTCACCAACCAAGGTAGATGGTGAGTGGTGGAACAATTGTTGTAGTTTGCAAAACCACTCAATTAATGCGCTTTGTTTTCCTCAAAATTGTGTTTACGAATGCATTAATTGCAATGCATGCATGCATAAAGTACATGCATTGGTCAATTTTCTCTTAATACTTGCATGTAATGATTTATTGCACCTTGAAATCTGAACATGTGATGGGAACAACCAAATTGAGACTTATAAAATGGGAAAACTAAAATTTTGAGATAAGCCCTATAAATCGGAAAGGAGAGAGTAAAGGATAATCCCTCCGCATCAAAGGCATTGCACGATATATTAACTCAAGTACTAGGCACGAACAAACGGGCTCAATTACGTGCTCATCCTGGTGTAGTAGTAGTAGTACTAGGCAATGCAGTTGACGGGTGACCTTGACGAGCGGCGCATCGAGGGAATTGAACCGTGCTCGCACGGTAGGTAATGTTGTCTAGTTACTAAAGCATCCTCCGTTGTTCATCGGTAGTCATTATGGACCGGGACATGAGGGAATTTCCTAGGGCTGGAATTCTGGCCGCCAGATATTTCGACTTGAAACGCTGAGGCTCGACTAGTTGGGGTTGCCTAATGTGCGTACCACGCACGCCACCGAAGGACACGAGCCCGTTTTTTTTAGGATCAACACGAGCCAAGGTCTGGCTGGTACGCCGTTGGGTCCTACCATTTGAGAATACGAAAGGAACCTTTTAAATTGCCGAACAAATCTATGTGTATTACAATACCCGTATTTTCCTTGCAAATACTAATCTCAACGTGGTAATTGATTTATGACGAGTTGTTGAATTAGATTGATTTGTGATATAGTGATCTCAACGTGGATTTCACATTTCATGGTATCCCTAGTAAGTTTTCCAATGCAAATTCAAATTTAAAAGATGAACAATATGGAGGTGAGAAAACTTTGTATGTATCAAGCATATGACCACACACACACACACACACACACGCACGAACACAACAACAATCCAATAAGTATAGTGCATCTATTTTTCCAACCCATGCATGTATGACACGAGTTCAAAATACTCCTTCTATTCCTAAATATTAGTCTTTAGAGAGTTCAACAAGTGACTACATACGGAGCAAAATGAGTGAATCTAGACTCTAAAATATGTCTATATACATCCGTATGTGCAGTCCATTTGAAGCCTCTAAAAGACTAATATTTAGGAACTAAGGAGTAAAATGTAAGACATCCATGGTCCTCGCTCAATATTTAAAATGAACATGAAACTGAAACATGAATATTAAGTCTAGTACTACTTGACATGCAAATGTTGTGTTTAGGCGAAGCTATGATTGTCGGGGGTCAACCCCTCGACCTTAGATAAAATTGTGGAGCTCTGTTTAGGGTTGTTTAGATTATATTTGTCCCCACCTCCCAACCACCGATTGGTTGTGCACCCCCACCCCTCCTCCCCGGGAGAATATCATGTGCCCCCATACCTTAGATGCTATATGCCGATACGAGTTGCTTGGAGCTTGTAGATCTGAGATATAGCAGCTCACATGATGTGTCTTAATTTTTTTGCAGGAAACCTTGATGAGTTTGAGAATTGCACACAATTTGTACAAAAACTACTTAGATGCCCTTTGATCCCATATCCAACGACCTCGAAGCTTGTATCACTGTAGCATCTAAGATGAAGGAGGACATCATATTCTCCTTTATGTAAGAATATCATGTGCTACTACACCTTAGATGCTTTGGTGATACAAGCGCTTCGGAGGCGTTGGATTTGTGACCCAACACCTCCTCGGTGATTCGAATGGTTTTTTGCAGAAAATCCCCAAAAGATTTCGGCCACTGCTTACAAGCACAAAGACTGCTCAGATGCCATTGGATCTCAGATCAAACGACCTCCAAGCTCGTATCACCGTAGCATCCAAGCTGCGATAGCACCTTATGTTTTCTCGCACGGGAGAGTATGAGGTGCACCCGCATCCTAGATTCTATGGTGATACGAGTTCACTGAGATCTAACGGCCCACAATAGGAGGTTTGAAAGTTTTTGCAATATACGGCTGATAGAGTTTGGGAAATGCGCAGAAAGTACAAGTACTATGCATGTGCCATCTGATCACTGATCATACGACCTAGATGCTCATATCACCGTAGCGAGTAATTACGCTACGGGGAGCACCTAATATGAGCACCGGGGAGCCGTTGGATCGAAGATGCAGCGGCACACATGAGGCCTGAATGTTCTATTTGCAAAAAAAACTTTGGAGAGTTTGGAAATTGCGCATAATTACAAAGACTACTCCCAAGTCATTGGATCTCACTTCCAACGGTGTAAAAACTCGTATCACCATAGTATCTAAGCTACGGGGTGGATGTGATATTCTATGCCACTGTCATTTTTGTTCGTAAACTTGCAAAATACGTGTAACTCGTGCCGTTACTTGTCTAACCGCGCAAAGTGTTTGTTCAAAAAAACCATCCTACACTGAAATATCGGAACAACACATGGGGGTCCCACTTGTCATTAATCAAATTTGGACATAAAACTAACAAATCTGAAAGACGAGATTCGAACTGGCAACCTGGACTACAAAGCGTAAGTCGATAGCCTGAAAAAACGAACGGTTGTTGGCTTTGTCCCATAACTTGATTTTATGCAGTACTTGCGTTGAGTAGAGTAGAGGGAGTGCCTCGTCAACACGTGCATGACCGTTGTCTCACTTATGGGTGGGTCCCAGGTCTGCGATCTCAATCTCTCTTCTCTCCATCGTCCAACCTTTGCACGGGCACACACGAAGAGCGGCGCTAGCTTGCCGTGGTGTTATTACAACTAAAAAAAGCTTGGAAAATATAAGAATCGCCTAGAACAAGAGACGTGGCTGGTCGAGGCGGAGCTAACCGTGCCACGTTTGCATGATGAAGTTGTGTGGCTAGTGGGTTGTTTTCGACCGACTGGCTGGGTCCCGAGGTCAAACCATAGGTACTACGTCTGATACAGTATATTTTTACACGCACAGTTTTCCTCCGTGCGAGGCGTGGCACACCCTACATGTGGTTTGGGGTCCTCCCGGGTGGTGCAGCATATATTCTTCCTGACGTGGGACGCCCTACCGCGCGTTTTCTGGGTCCTCCTCGGTCGTAGCGCCGAAGCAAGTAAATGAGTCGTCAAATCACGAAATACCACCTTTCCCGTCGAGTACATCAGTGAAGCACGGTGGCTAGCTAGTTGGGCTAGTTCGACCGATTAGCTAGGCCGCCGCCACATTTATTTTTTCACCCCTTTTTTATCTACTTGCCGGCAGGTAAATTTAAATATCCACCGAGGCGTTGCTCTGGTGTTTGGGTGCGGCAGGATTTTTAATTTTTTGATTGACGGGAGAAGGCGCGGCAGGATTTTTAATTTTTGATTGACGGGAGCAGGTGCGGTAGCAATTAGTCACGATGACTCCGCCTGTAAAAACCCACTGCTCCCTGATGTGAGAAGTCGTCGACTGGTGTTTTACCGTGGTGAAAACCAAAAGATTCCCCGCTCCTCGGCTGGCTACCTCCGCCTTCCCGTAGATTACATGGCCTTTCAGCCGTTTCGCCCCCATTGCTTCCTCTCCCCATTGCTTCTACCTGGTGCCATGGTGGCGCAGCAGATCACGGAGTCCGAGGTGAGGCACCGGACGTAGGAACTCCATGCCAAGGATGCGGAGCTCAGGGCCAAGGACGTGGAGCTCCGTGAGCTCAAGAAGGAGAGGAGTGCCGTGCTCCTCCGTTATGTGCGGGAGTTCATAGAGCTTCAAAAGCGGCAGGCATCCACCACAAAGATGCTCGAGGCGTCGACAGCGTTGCTGCAGAAAGCGGGAGATACGATAGGCCGTCAGGGGAGCCGGCTGGAGCGTGAGCGGGCTGATCATGACGAGGTCCAGGATCGCCTCAGCCACTTGGTGAACAAAGTTGCCACGCACGTGTTGCGGCTGCGCGATGCCTAACATCGTGCCAGCGCGACGATGCCGGCCGTCGGGCTAAACCCGTTTGACCACCCGGTCAACTTCAACGAGCTGCGGCTTCCTGACCTGGTCTACTTCTTCAACTATATCTCCGAGGAGCTGAGCCGTCTCCGCGCGATGGTGGGGGCTGAGCTGGACAAGGAGGGGTTGTGCGCTGCCGTCGCCGTTGCTGGGCGAATCCTTTCAGGGCTCCGTCACCGGAATCCATTCGTGCCATTTGACGCCGTCTTTGACGAGCTGGCTCCTGTCGACCGGGAGCGGGCTCTGCGGGCGGTTGCACCATGCATCACCAACGTCGTGCGCCTCGAGAAGCAGAGGGACTTCGGTGGTGTTTAGGCGCCCTCTGCATGGGCATGTCCATGTCTCGGCACAACATGACCGTTGGATCAAACTCCGACGGTGCAGATCATTCACTGTAGCACAAAGCGTGTGGGTGTGTTTGGTTGCATTCTCATCTCAATATAGTTGTTTCCGTCTTTGTGTATTTTGTCAACCTACTAGTGTGGACTCATGCACCCTTCATGCACTCGCCAAACACCCAAAAGTGGGTCGAGAAGGAAATTTTGCTCCCATCCGTGCACCCTTCATACACCCTGTCTAACACTATAGGATGTGCTTCATATGGTTCATGTTTCGTGGAGTCTTTGTAGCACCGTACTCTCGTGCGATGTGGACCTAGTTCTGTTAACATTGATCTCACCGTTCATTCTCGACCGGACAGTCTAAAAAGCGGTACTATGTTACATATAGGAGTAGTTGACATGCGCACAACATCATTTGTTATCGTCATATCTTACTACACTAGCAACAAGATTGTGTAGTACTGACGTATGAACCACTGCACATGCCTAGTAGTAGGAGCACTGTGTATGTTCAAGTGGCTGCCGTGTTTCGCACTCCTCCGTCGTAAGAGTGGAAAGCTTGCTGTAATCATTTTTCTCTTCAGAATGAAAAACATTTGACACGCTCTACCATGCGGATCCTCCTCCAGCCATGCACTAAATTACTCACTTTCGCCGATGTGTGGGACAACCAGCACCTGGGTCCACCAGCCATGCACCAAATTACTCTGTAGTAGAGTGACGGTAGACTACCCCGATCGAACCGCCCTTGAGAATGCCCAATGAGCCGTCAAATCACAAAACCCCTCCTTTCCAAAGATAAGTTGGACGGACGAAGAAACCATCATTTCACTCTTCTCTCTCAGCTTCCTCTCTTGAAGAAAACCCCCACTCGCTTCGCTTCTCCCTCATCTCGTTCCTCCTTTCACTCTTCTCTCTCAGCTTCCTCTCTTGGATGGACGCTAGAGCACCGGCCGACATGATGTCTATGGCTCTGGCCAAAACCGTCGAGGCTCATGGTACGAAGAAGCGCAAGCACCCCGCCGAGACTACCGCAGACAATCTCAAAGCCATCGCCCTGTCCAAGCCCCCCTCTCCGGGATCCCTCATTAAGCAAGTCCAGGTAATGTCTCTTCTTGACGATCATTTTCTCGATCTTGATTGTGTTTTTTCATCTAACACGCAGTACTAGTACTGGTAGTACAACTTTCTGGGTGATCTTGCATGTGATTTTTGTGTGCCAAATGACGGTTCTAAATTCCTCTTTTGACCAAAACATGCGAGAGGTTGACACTGATTTCTTATAGATTACTTTCAACTACTCCCTCTGTCCCAAATTTCTTGCCTTAGATTTGTCTAGATACGGATGTATCTAATACTAAAATGTGACTTGATACATCCGTATCTAGACAAATCTAAGACAAGAATTTTGGGTCGGAGGGAGTACTTTATGAACATCAATGCTACCTTTTAAGAGGGTATATTTGCCTCAGTAACTTGTTCACTCATTTCTGTGCGTATATGTAGTCATATATGGAGTATAATATCGAAAATCATCTTATATTTCTGAACGGAGGTAGTAATGAAATATGGTTTCTGTTTGAAATAGAACCAGGTTCGCGATGGAGATGAAGTTCTCAAAGTCATGCCGTGTGAACTGGAAGACCTGATGATGAGTTCTACTGCTGAACTATCCAGCTGTTGTGTCCTTGTCGCCACGTGTCCTGAACTAGTGTTTTCCTGTAGCATTGTTGTCAGGCGTGTTCTCGAGGCTGTACTTGACCACAACAATTTCCTGGATGTGCCTTCAATTACGAAGGGCGTGGTTCTTGTAAAGCTTCCCAACAAATCTGATGCGGCTTGTCTTCATCATCATGTTTATGAGTGGAAAGACCACTGTTAGGTTCTCAAGGTTGAGAAGATGGTGATGGTGCATGTAGACATCTCACACGAAGTCCATGGCCTAGTCGATTCTATGCGGGTTCATCCTGTAGGTCGGTGGGAAGAAATAGTCTTGAGAGTTTAGTTAGTGCAACTTTGCTTGTCGTAGTAAGTACTATTGTTCAAGACTTGATTTGTGTTTGTGAACCTGTATTGTTTATTAGTACTTCCACTTTTGGTGTGTAGTCAGTCCGAGAACGGTCTATGTTAATGTCTGTCCACTCAATTCATCTGTACATTTTGAAGTATCCAGATCATATTTTTGTGAGGACGGTTTATCAATTATGGTTACACTCCAATATCTGTATGCATTGCAGGGTTTATCGCACCCACCAGGATTTCCGGTCCATGGATGTTCGGTCCATACGATTTGTCACGACCTTTGGACTGTCACGCTTGTAGGGAGTAGGCGAGCCCCTGACATGCCACGCGTAGTTGGACGATCAATCTTACATTTAGTACTTCAACATAGTGATTTCTGGTAAGGATTCACTCGTGTCACATCAAGTAAATCTTATTGATTTACTGTCTAAATCTTATTGATTTAATGTCATGTTTTCTTTCTTTTCCTGCAATTTTACGATGCAGGTTTTGCCATGTGACATTCATCACGAATAAACCGTTTGGTTTGCTCTCGATGGCTATTTTGCAGGTTTCACTTCTTATGTCGTGTCGATGCTTGAAGGCACTGTCCATCACTTATATTCTGGAAAAAATTGGATCAGTCTGTTGTCTGAGTACAAGCTGAATCCCTATGATGAACTGCAGTTTGGTTTAACAAAAACACCACAATTAGTCCTTCTCGCGTTTAAAAGAAACGAAGAAAAAACTGGATCACGGTCACAGATCCTAGTCAAGTTAGAAAGCTGATCATAGCAGGCCAGACACGATCGCCGCTGTCTCGCACAGATCGAGCACCGACAGTTGCTCTAGCATCGGCAATGGCGTGAAGCGTTTCACCGATCCGGTGAGGATTGGGCACCGACCACGTCAGCGGATCAGTCTGATCTACCGGAGGATCGGGCATTGACATCGGCACCAGCTCTACAAGGAGCACCATCTCCGGTAGCAGCAGCAGCTTCGGCACCTGCACCAACACTTGCACTTGCATTTGGTCCGGCCCGTGCAGTTGAACCGGCAATAGTCTGGGCTGCAGTTCACACTTCATATACCAAAGTCCTTACACAAACCGACATGTCCACCTTCTTGGTAAGCATTGGCCGCCCAAGTGCTTCGTTATTTTTTCTTTCCATGTTGTTTCACATGATTCACTGTGTTGATCTAACTATTTGGGTATGTCTTCTTGTTTGCAAACAGAGAATTCCTAGAGCAACGAGGGAGTTGTTCAACTATCCGGGCGACCGCGGCCAAGTTTCTCTTACCATGCGCAACCTTGGTGTGAATGAACCTGCTCAATATACCATAAGTACAAAGGATGGTCGCATGATGATTGATGCTAAAGGATGGTAAAGGTTCAAATCTAAATCATATCTTGCGGTAGGGGATGATGTCAAAATCGAACTTTCTCGGCAAGGAGAGCTGGTCCAAATCAACTTTGAAATTCTTAAGTAGCAGCACGCAACTGCCGAACTGATCTATCCTCCAAGAGATTTTGATGTAATAATCTGGCATGGTGAAACAAGTGTCCTGTGTGTATAAGTAGTATGACAGTATTATTTATCACATGGTATATCGTTGATAGAATTGCAACTCTGATTGCTGGTTAGGAACTGTCATTCGATTTCATTCCAAAAGTTGTCGTGCTTTATTCAATTTTGTGTATTCGCCTTGCGATAGCATCTAAAACCAGCGCAGTACCGATCGCTTGCAATATGAAAAGCACTGAGGTAGAACACATGGGCCCCCAAACATGCAGGGTCAGCCTGCGGCCCAAAGTCCAGAACCGTGAGCCTATCTGAGTAAAAAAAATATCTGAGTATTATATTCTTAGCTGAACCCCCATAAAAAAAGCTGAACCCCCATATTGCCCGTGCGTTGCAGAGGGAGTATATTTCTCGGCAAGGTGAGCCCGTGATATAAAAGATTTCTATATTTCTTTACAGGGGGAGTATCTCTCTGTCAAAAAATATATTTATGTGTAACTAGTTACTCCTGTCTTTCTACTTCCTTTCGCTGATATGTGGGGCAACCGCAACAGGGTCCACGTGCCATATGCACAAATTAGAGTGCACAACTTCACGGTAGACACACCGGTCGTCAGAAGCGCCACGAAGAATGCCCAATGAGTCAAATCACAACCCCTTTCCAGCTTTAGCAAGAAGCTGAACGGACGAAGCGGCAATATTTCCTTTGGGCCTGAATCCCTTCTCCCTCGTCGCTTTTTGGAGAAAACCCCGCTCGGCGATTGCATAGGGTTTTCTCATGGAGAACCAGTCTGAATTCTTCATCCATCCCGATAAATCCAAGTCCCTTGGTCGCAGGTAATCCTAGGATGGCAGCCGCCATTGTTGATGAATTTTTCTTCGTCTTGAATCTAGTGTGTTTCATTCACGATTGCCCAAAGTGCGAGTACCCTACAGATTTCTGCCACACTTGTTCCTTCTCATCCTACCACAGCATTTTGAAACGCGCACAGTATGTTCCTTGAATCCTCTTCTCTATCCGGGAGGGTGGGGTTTTTTTGAACATGATGTGTTGTCATATTATTTTTCCTGCAGTGTATTATTTGCTCTGCCAGAACACATGTACTCAAGATGCTCGGCCTTGCCATAACTGAATACACTAGTTTAATGGTCACAGTGAAGACAAGCCATGGATATTACTTCGTAGTTGGGTTCATGAACCAAGAAGATCGCTGCTTTTTTTATGGCCGAACTTGGATAAACTTTCTCAAGTGTTACGGACTGAAAGTTGGCGCACGAATGTTGATGGAAATAGCAGAACCTGCTCTCATCTTCACTGCGATCTTCCACCCCGACGTCGTTCCAATTGTTCATCCATGTTAGTTTTGTATCTGGTTCTTGCTTGTTGCCTCGATTACTTCTTAATCCACTTATTCTGTCTAACTAATCACAATTTAACTTTAGAAGTAGCAACGAATCTCTCACGAAGATGCTACTTCTAAATAATAGTTTCTTATAATTGGTGGCACGTGTAGGTTTTTTCAGAGTTAAGCACTCTGCTCGTTTGTTACTCTGTAATAACTCGGCTGTTACTAATGGCCTTTGAAGTAGATCTGGATCGACATCCACAAGTTCCTACACTTTATTGATCGTCTTGAGGTCCTTGTGGGGCGTTTCAATGGTGGAAGGCCACGTGGGATATGTGTGCCCTGCTGCACTCGTTGAACAGGTCCAAGCGTGTCGAGAAACTTATGGTACGAGCTGTTTTACTGTTATATATGTTGTTCATAAACTATTGCTTATACACAGTTTACAGTTGTGATCTTCTTGAAACAGGAGGCTGCAGTTCTATTGTTCCTATCTGAGATGCGACCATGGTCGGGTCGGACTTGCGCTTGGTCACAACATGATGTTTATGTCGACCTACTCAATTCCCCTTGGAGGTGAAAAGATACTTATTAGTGGGTGGTCTCGGATAATGAAGGCCCGTCCATCTTGGAGAATAGGACATAAGATTATGTTCATGCTTTTCCATGGCTCTAAGCGAATATCTGTATATTGACCACGTTGTGAGATGAAGCCGCTTTCGGAAGGTTGTGGATCGTGAGGTGGCGCTGGGCATGGCGACCTCACCCTTAGTTAGCTGTAGGCAAAGTAGCCTTTATTGAGGCATGCTTTGTATGGTTGAACACATATAAGTACTCATCTTGCTTTCATCTTTGGTTGTTAAGTGCCCTGCTGGTTTGATTAAGGTTGTTAAGTACTCCTGCTGCTTTTACGATCTGTCGTGTTTCTTGATCTGTCTTCCTCCAGCCACCAAAACCAGACCCGGTAGCCGTAGCCGCTTTGCTTCCGCCTCCCACGGCTGGCTGCACCTTAGCGCATGCATCGCCGCCCCACCGTTTCCTAAATCGTTAACGCCGACGTCCTTCACGCGCTTTGGTGCTTTTCGCCCGCAGCGCCGCCCTCTCGTGTTGTCAACATGGTCAACAAACAACGAGGAATCGGCGGAAATGCGTGGAGAGGATGATAGTAGGGGCCCTGCGTCGGCGTATGGAAAAATAAAATGCTTCCTCCTAGTGTTTTTCGACATCGGGACCCACGACATTGTGGCGTATATAGTCAATAGACAAGAGAACAACACAAGATCGGTGACACAGGGGCGTAGCTACTCGGCGATATTTTTTTGTTTGGTATTGTTGAGGCGGAGCAGGGTTTGAGCGGGTGTGGCCCGTCTAGCCAAGGCTTATAATTTATGTTCACCATGTGACCAGCCCGCTATTTTTCTTTGTGAAAATGAGCCAGTTTATTTTTTACGAAGAATACCCAATCCAGGCCTACTTATTTTCTACATACGATGGGCTGCAACTCTTTCAAGATGCTGCAAATCTTGAAAGTAATATGAAATGGGTTGTAAATATAAAAACAGATGACAAATTGGCAATTACTTTATAATTTCTGATTTTTTTCACATTTTCAGAATCCTATTTCTTTGGGCATTAACCTAATTCAAATATATCTTCAAAGTACTTCAAATCTGGCTTGACATTTTGGTATTAAAATAGTTTGGAACCCACGAAATATGCGAAATTGGCCTGGCCAACCAAAAAAAATAGCTGCAATAAATTGCATAAGAAGTTGCCATGAGCTATATATAGATAATTAAAAAAAGAGGAGTGAGTCTGACTTGTGGGCGATTTAGTTGACTTCGTATGCAAGATGTTTTAGTTATTATATACTATGTCAACAAGCGATTCTAGAGGCGTAACCGTTGGATGTCAATCCAACGGCCGTCAATTTCTTCAATCTTTGATCTTCTTGCTCCGGCCGCCAAAGCGGCGCTTGGCCAGGACCGCCTCTCCGCCTCCGTGGCGGTTGTCTTTGCCTTGTGAGCCTCGGCGCCCCTACTACTCCCACCGCTGGCGGGGCATCCCTCTACTCACCCACACCCCTGTTATTCTGCGGCGGCGGCAGCCTCACACATGCCGAACCGGTGAACCCTCGTACTCCTCTTCGCGGGCTTCCTACCGCTTCTTCCCTAGCTCCGCGTCGTCCCTTCCTAGGCCTGGTCGTGCGTCCACCGCCGTGGTGCTCTCGGTCTGGCGTGGTCAATGTGGTCAACGACCGACTTCCATCGGAAGAGTACTATCGTGGAGAGGCGGAACAAGCTGGGTCCCACGGGCCGCAAGGAAGTGCCTCCTTATTCTGCGGAAAATAATTATTCCTCCACTGACGGTTGGGACCCTTTGGGCCGGGCCACCGATATTTCACGAAAAACGATTCCCCACGATTGCTGGGACCCACAGGTCGGGCCACCGTATTTCGTGAAAAAAACGTTCCCCCCGCTGTCAGCTCGGACCCACCGGAAGTGCCTCCTTATTACGCATAAAAAAATGAATACCCCCCTACTAGCCGGGACCAACCTTGGTGGGAGGCTGACTTGTGGGCCTACTAAGTTGATTGGGACGGAGGCCTTTGTCAACTTTAGTCAATATATGAATGATTCTAGCTCCAGTGACCGTACGATGTCCATCCCACGGCCGTAGTGCTTCTTCAACCTCTTGTCTTCTTGCTCCAGCCGCCTAAAGCAGCGCCGGTCGTGCCGCCTACTCCTGCCGCCCGTGGCTGGCTGTGATGCCGCATGAGGCCTCACCGCCCCTACTACTCCCACCGCTGGCCAGGCCATCCTCTCGCACCCACCCCCTGTTATTCTGCGGCGGCAGCACCCTCACACCGCAGCGAGCAGGTGAACCCTCATACTCTCTCTGGCGTGGGCATCCCCGCGTCTTCCCCGGCTCGCGTCGTCCCTTCCTAGGCCTCGCCGTCGTCCACCGCCACAGTGCTCTCGGTGGCGTGGTCAAGGTTGTCGAGGAATGGCTTCCACCGGACGTGGGTTGTCGTGGAGAGGTGACAGTGGGTCCACGGCGCTGACAAGGAAGTGCCTCCTTATTCGCGCAAAATAATTATTCCTCCACGGCGGCGGGGACCCATCGGACAGGCCACCGTATTTTGCAAAAAAAACGTTTCCCCCTGTCTGCTGGGACCCACCAGCTACATCTTCGCATGCAAGGAACTGCGTTCGAAAAAAAAAACGATTGGCCCCCCTGACTGCTGGGACCCACCAACTACATCTTCGCACGCAAGGAAGTGCGTCCGGGCAAAAAAAACCAAAATGATTTGCCCCCTAATTGC
The DNA here is from genome assembly GCA_021605205.1 of Aegilops longissima. Classification (NCBI taxonomy): domain Eukaryota; kingdom Viridiplantae; phylum Streptophyta; class Magnoliopsida; order Poales; family Poaceae; genus Aegilops; species Aegilops longissima. The sequence goes on along the minus strand of CM038677.1, from coordinate 466,131,360 downwards.
TGGGACCCACCAGCTACATATTGGCAGGCAAGGAAGTGCCTGACAGTCGGGATCCACCTGGTCAAAGCGTGGGTAGCGTTGTCATTACGGTGGTGACGTGTATGTACATCTTGGTGCGTTGTAGAGTGCGCGCGTAGCATGTACGCGTATGTACAGCGGCCAGGGTGCAAGAAAGAAAATCGTCCACGTATGTGTACATCTGGGCGGGGTCTCGAGCGCCTACTCGGCGCATACGTCTGGCGAGGCTCGTGTACATGGCTGGGTGAACGAGAAATAGCATCATCGTTGTGTTCATGGGGAGCCAAACCGGCTGGGTCGAGCGGAATGCGTGGTCGTGTTCATCGGGAGGCTTGGGCCGGAGCAGGCGATGGAAGCGAGGCTGGCGTGCCGCTGCGGAGAAGCGGCCTTGTGTTCGACCGGCCACATTGAAGCGGGATCTTGTTCGCCGGGAGAAGTGCGGCGTGCCGCCAAAGCGGAGAAATGGACCTCCTACGGTCGAAAGCAGGGGTCTGTTGATCGGGAGGGTGTGGCGTACCGCCAAAAGCGGAGAAGCGGACCTCCTACGGTGAACGAAGTCTGTTTATCGGGAGGGTGTGGCGTGCCGCAAAAGCAGACGAAAGCGGACTTGTGTTGGGCGCTTCGGTGAAAGCAGGGTCTGTTCGCCGGGAGGGTGTGGCGTACCGCAAAACAGGACTCCACGGGATACTGTTCAACTCCACCGTCGACCTCCTCCAGCCTCCACGGGCTACCGTCGACCTCCTCCAGCCTCCATGGGCTCCTGTTCATCCAGCCCCCACCGCGCGCTACTCCACCGGCTACTGTTCAACCACCCCTCCACGAGCACCCCTCCACCGTCTACTGTTCATCCAGGCCTCCACACCACGGGGTCCTGTTAAACCACCCCTCCACGGCCACCCCTCGATCGTCTACTGTTCATCCAGCCCTCCACACCACGGGGTCCTGTTCATCCAGAGGCAAGGCCACCGCTCACTGTTCATCCACCCCAGCAGCAGCGAAGGAATTGCTCCATCGGGTTCAGGTAATAGCCATCGATCGATCGCTCGGGTTCGATGCAGCGTAACTGCGAGTGCAACGCTCGGGTTCGATTAGAATAGCGCCTCGCATACACGCTTTATACGTGTACGAGAAAGCAGCGCATCACTCGGCCCCGACCTCCCACCGTAAGCAACTCCCGAAATTTTCCTCGCCTCGCTTCTACCACGGTTTTTCCGTCATGGGCCAGCCCAAAGAATGTCATGCGTGCTGCCTCCGCCCGCCCGGGGCGAAAAGCCCATTTTTGTCATGATTTTTGTCATAAGTAGGAGCCCACCACATCTATGATGATCTGGGTTTTCACAATTATCGTCATAGAAGTGTCATATGTATGATGTGAAAAAAATTTGTTCGGCCCAAAATGTCACGGATGTGTCTTTTTTTTGTAGTGGTCACTATTTCCAAGCGCATGAGATCACCGTCGTCACCCGCCTCCCTTTACGACGGATTTTGCACAACCCATATGCGACATGGAGGATTGTGGAGTGGGCATTGGAGCTGTCAAGCTTTGGCCTCAAGTTTGAAAGTACTTCAACGATCAAGAGCCGAGCCTTGGCAGAATTCATAGCGGAATAGAGCGTAACGCCCGACGAAGAGGTTCAAGAAACCACCCTTCCCGGCAAGGAGACCTGCTGCAATTGGGTTATTGTCGGTGTCCTGGGAACGGGGGTCCCCAGACTTGCTTGCCTGCGGCCCACGGTGTGGCTCCACCAGCGGCCCTGTACGGCCCATCATCACCAGCAAACACTCAAGACCCTCGCGAGGGGCCAAGCCTTGTGAGGCGGACGACACAAGGCCTCCTCGGGGACGGCCTCATCAAGCTGGCCCCCGAGGGGCGGAGAGATCAAGGCAAGGGTGAGGGAGTCCTGGATTAGGGGGTCATCGGACAGCCGGACTATATCCTTTGGCCGGACTGTTGGACTATGAAGATACAAGATTGAGGACTTCGTCCCGTGTCCGAATGGGACTCTCCTTGGCGTCGAAGACAAGCTTGGCAATACGGATATATAGATCTCCTCCCTTGTAACCGACTCTGTGTAACCCTAGCCCCCTCCGGTGACTATATAAACCGAAGGGTTTAGTCCGTAGAACAACAACAATCATACCATAGGCTAGCTTCTAGGATTTAGCCTCTACGATCTCGTGGTAGATCAACTCTTGTAATACTCATATCATCAAGATCAATCAAGTAGGAAGTAGGGTATTACCTCCATCAAGAGGGCCCGAACCTGGGTAAACATTGTGTCCCGCGCCTCCTATTACCATCCGCCTTAGGCGCATAGTTCGGACCCCCTACGAGATCCGCGGTTTGACACCGACATTGGTGCTTTCATTGAGAGTTCCTTTGTGCCATCACCGTAAGGCTTGATGGCTCGCCGATCATCGGCAGCGATGAGGTCGAGTGAGCTTTTCCTCCCGGAGATGTTACGTATTTGGCGGCTTTGCCTGCGGGCCTTCAGCAGCCATCTGGAAGCAGATCGAGCTCGCCCTGGCCATCGAGTCAGGTTGGAAGCAAATATACCGCCAACATCCGCGGAGACTTGATCTTCGACGGATTCAAGCCCATGTCAGGTGCGTCGCACAATCACGACGAGCATGACTTAACTCTGCCGTCGGACAGCGATCGGGAGATCACACCTGCAACTACTCCGGCCCTCAATCCGGGACAAATAGCGCCATATGAGGACGGGTGGATAGACCCCGCCACGGAGGCCGCACTCTCAGTGGCGATAGAGCCGAATACTGACCTTACCTCCTACGAGAGCCGTGTTGCTGAACCATTGGATTTATCCCCGGTCACGGGCTCCGAGCCGCTTGCGCCCGTGCCTATCGAATCCAATTGGGCACCGATCATGGAGTTTACCTCCGCGGATATCTTTCAGCACTCGCCTTTTGGCGATGTGCTAAATTCCTTAAGGTCTCTCTCATTGTCAGGAGAACCTTGGCCGAACTATGTCCGGCTAGAATGGGATGTGGACAACGAAGAAATTTGCTCCCCACCCACCACCCACTTAGTAGCCACTGTCGATGATCTAACTGACACGCTCGACTTCAGCTCCGAAGACATCGAAGGCATGGACAACGATGCCGAAGACAAACAAGAACCACCGCCCACAGGGCACTGGACTGCCACCTCATCGTATGACATATACATGGTGGACACCCCCAAAGAAGGGGATGGCGATAAGACGACGGAGGATGATCCCTCCAAGAAGCAATCCAAGCACCGACGTCAGCGGTGCCGCTCTAAGTCTCGCCATAGCAAAAGCAGCGATACCGGCGCAAGAGACAATAACGCTGCGGATAGTGCCGAAGACGATGATAATCCCCTCCAACCAGACCTCGAGCAGGAGGATGAAGAAGCTAGCCCTTAGAAACAGGCAGCAGATGGAGAACGAGAGGATGACAATTACATGCCTCTCTCCGAAGACGAGGTGAGCCTCAGCGACGAAGAATTTATCGTGCACGAGGATCCGTCGAGCAGGGGCGCTTCAAGCACCAACTTATAGCCACGACAAACAGCACGAAGAAAAAGCAACAACAGACTTTGAGCTGATCAAGATCTGCTAAGCGGATAGATGGACCAAAGTCCTTGCGGCCAAGGAATACGAACTCGAACGCCCAACCAAGAGTTACCCAAAGCGCAGGTTGCTACCCCAACTCGAGGAGGAAGCATTAAAACCTACATCACCAGTGTATGATGCGGCGGATCGGCCACCTCGCGGCCGAGACAAAGGGGCATATCAGCCCGAAGTCCAACCCGCACCCCGTCGCCAGACAACCAAAAACACCAAGGCCCGGGGTAACAGGCTGGACCTGCGAGACGTATTGGAAAACAAAGCAAAACATGCAAGATCGATCTACGGATCACGGGGTCGCGCCCTAACATGTGACGATGATCGTCACGCCGGATACAGTAAAAGAAAATCCGACCGGGCCGAATACACCAGACAAGACACGTATGAACTGCGTCGTGACATAGCCCGGCACAGAGGGGCTGCACACCCCCTATGCTTCACTGATGAAGTAATGGATCACGAATTCCCAGAAGGGTTTAAACCCGTAAACATTGAATCATATGATGGTACTACAGACCCCGCGGTATGGATAGAAGACTTCTTCCTCCACATTCACATGGCCCGCGGAGATGATTTACATGCCATCAAGTATCTCCCGCTAAAACTCAAAGGGCCAGCTCGGCATTGGCTCAATAGCTTGCCGGCAAACTCCGTCGGAAGTTGGGAGAGCCTGGCAGATGCATTCCTGGACAATTTCCAGGGCACTTATGTGCGACCGCCGGACGCTGACGATTTAAGTCATATATCGAGAGCCGGGAATCGGCGGAAAATTCGGACCTGTTCCTAACTAAGAAGAACCAAATTGTCGATTGGCGGATCACGAGAGGCCTTAGCGGCATTTAAGCATAATATCCATGACGAATGGCTGCCCGACACCTCGGCCAAGAGAAGCCAAAATCAATGGCAGCCCTCCGACACTTATGACCGCTTTTGCACGGCGAAGATAGCTGGTTGGCTCATAGTACCAATCTGACAAGCAAACCCGGCATATCGAAGCCAGGGATATAGCGGCAAACCACGATGCAACAAACACAAGCACCGCAACTACGACAGTTAATGCCAGGTTTAGGGGCTCAAAGTCCTGTCAGCGGAAAGGGCCACCCAGAAATAACAATCCGGGTCCATCCAGTCTGGACCGCATACTCGATCGCCAATGCCAAATTCATGGCATCCCAGGAACGCCAGCCACCCATACCAACAGAGAATGCTGGGTCTTCAAACAAGCCAGCAGGGTAGGCACCAAAGACGGAGAAGGGGGGTCTCAAAGCGATGATGGCGACAAAGAGCCCAGATCACCGAACACAAGGGCAAAAGAAATTTCCCCCTCATATTCAATCGGTAAATGTGGTAAATACCACCCAAATTACCAACTCGGACCGGATATGCACCCTTAGGGATGCCGACTTAACGGAACTAGTCGTCCCACAATATAAACTAGGGCTGGTCACCTTCAACCGCACGGATCGTCCGGCTAACGCCAATCAGGGCAATCCAGCCGCACTAGTCCTCGACCCAATAATAGACGGGTTCCACCTCACTCGAGTCCTTATGGACGGAGGCCGCGGCTTAAATCTGCTTTATCAGGATACAGTGCGCAAGATGGGCATCGATCATTCGATGATCAAACCCACTAAAGCCACTTTCAGAGGCATTATAACAGGTGTAGGAGCCAGCTATACAGGCTCCATTGCCCTCGAGGTAGTCTTCGGTCACTAGAAAATTACCGTACCGAAGAGTTAATCTTTGAAATCGTCCCTTTCGCGGTGACTATCGAGCCTTTGCTCGAACGGCGCGCGTTCGCTCGATTCAACGCGGTGCCACATTATGCCTACCGTAAGCTCTAGATGCCCGGTCCATGCGGCGTCATCACGGTCAATGGCAAGGCTGAACCTTCCCTCAGCACCAACAAATACACCACTGCCTTAGCAGCAGAAGCAACAAGCAGCACCTCGCAGCCAAACCTCGAGTCAACATCCAGGCTCCCGGACACCGTCAAGGATCTCCGAACTACTTCGCGGAAGGATAACCCATGTTTTGGTACCTTATGTTCCGCTATATCGGCTAAGGTAGCACTGGGAGAACTCTGCGATTGTGTCCCAGTTCTTCGGACGAGCACCTCGATGAAAGCCAAAAACTGGTATCATGATACCACGAGCTGGTCGGCTGTTGAGAGGTTACAAAATATTTAATGATTTCTCCGCATAATGCCATAACCAATGAAGCATGCGATGGATCGGTTTTTCTTGATCGGTGCTTATAGAGCCCTAATGCGGTCTTAGAACACCAGGGCTGCACCTACCATACTAAAGCTCCTATGACTAAGTGAGAAGCGATAAAGCCCTTTAGTCCGATTGCACGGTTCGTTGTGTTGAGCACCTCCTTGAAGGACCCAAAACTGGGATAAAGAGTGCTCGGTTTATCCGAACACCCGTACTTCTTACATGGGGGCGAAGAAGCGGCCAGCCAACTCTCGGGTTTGACATATAAAACGGCCGCACAGGAGGGTAAACTTTTATATAACAGGCAACAAATAAATGACCTTGTTCAAACATTACAAAGGACAACATGATTGGCATTCATGGAAATATAATGTCCTTGGTACATAGCTCCGCTGCAAGGTAGGATCCTTTCAAGATCCGGAGGCACAGCTGGTGGCGGCTCTCCATGCCATCCCGGACTGGATGGTTCCATACTTAGCCTATATGACCGGGGGAGAGTTGCCTGAGGACGAGACCTTGGCAAGACAAATCATCAGGCGGTCCAAATCCATGACGATTGTTCATGGCGAGTGGCATCACCGCAGCATCAGCAGGGGCGTTTCAGCGTTGTGTATCACCTACGGAGGTCGGGAGATACCGTGAGATTCATGAAGGTGATTGCGGTCATCATGCGGTTCAAAGTCTCTGGTAGCCAAGGCTTTTTGTCATGGTTTTTATTGGTGACGGCTCATCGCGATCACGGAGGATCTGGTCGACAAATGTGACGGATGTCAAAAATTCTCCTGACGAGCTCATGTGCGGCTCAAGAATTGAGGATGATTACGATTACTTGGCCGTTTGCGATCAGGGGGCTTGATATGGTTGGACCTTTCAAAAGGTCTAAAGATAAGAAGACACACTGTTGGTGGTAGTGGATAAATTCACCAAGTGGGTTGAAGCGAGTCGGTCGATAAGTGTGATGCAGCCACGGCGGTTCGGTTTATCAAAAGGTGATCTTCGCTTTGGTTTTCCCACGATATTATAGCGATAATGGTACTAATCTCTCCAAGGGTGCCATGGAAGGATTACATCAACAAGAGCACACGGCTTGATGTTTGGCTGTTGCTCACCCCGATCTAATGGTCATGCGAAAGAGCTAATCAAGAGATCTTGAAAGGTATCAAACCCGGCTCATAGTTCCCTTACAGCGAACTCGGGTTGTTGGGTGGAGGAGCTACCCTACGTGCTATGGAGCATCAACACAACGCCTACTTGGTCTATTAGTTATACACCTTTCTTCATGGTGTATGCGGAGGCGAGGCGGTTACGCCAAGTGACATCGGCATGATTCACCGGGTGGCGGCTTACGTTGAGGCTGATAATGAAAAAGCTCGTCGGGATGCACTTGACTTGTTGGATGAAGAAGCGAGACTTGGCAATAGCCTGCTCGGCGATTTACCAGCAAGACCTGCGCCGATTATCACAGCCGCCGGGTTAGAAGCGAGAACTTTCGGGAAGGCGATTTAGTGCTCGGCTCATCGAGGATCAATCGATATGCACAAGCTGTCCCCTCCTTGGGAAGGACCTTTCGTGGTCAGCAAGAATCTCAACAACGGGTCATATTACCTCGCGATGTTCGAGAGCACAAAGACTCACGTAAGTCGGTGGAAGAGACCCGCCGGCCGTGGAACATAGCGCATCTCCGGCCCTATTATACTTAAGCTACCGGCTTTCAGAGTGTATTTGTTTTTTTTCTTTTTTAGCAATGTATATATTATATAAATCAATAAAGCAGGACCTCCTTCCTTTCCATCCTACAAGGTTTATGTGTCTTCTTTACCAGGTGGTGGAAACGACTAACAGGGAGCGGATCATATCTGAATCCGGTTTTCCCATTGGTCCGGCTTATGATCATATCTGAATCAAGCCATGGTCACTTGGGGGCTTCTTGTTCAAACATAGGTCGTATTGAACCAAAGCGAACATAGTATCGATACCCAATTGATTGGCACCTTGCCAAACCGACTTGGGGCTTCTTGATCATATTTGAATCATAGCTTAACCTCTTTGGAGTGCGGCGTGGATCGTATTGAATCAGCGTCATTAAACAACTCTCATTGTCACTTGGGGGCTTCTGTTCAAACATAGGTCGTATTGAACCAAAGAGAACATAGCTGTCGATACCCACTTGATCGGCATCGCCAAAGCCATTGGGGCTATATGATCGTATCCGAATCTTAGCTTAACCCCTTTGGAGCAGTTCTCTTGATCGTATTGAATCGAGGCCTTTGAAAATTAGGTTTACCTTATTCTATAAGAGTGAATAATATTAAGGGCGATTAAACATTATATGTGCCAATTTTGAAGTTAAGTGTAGCTATGCATTTTTTGGGAGCAGGTAAGCGATAATGTACACCTTAAACCGGTGATACTTATGATGTTTTGGTTCCTACTCGGGTTAATATTATTTTACGACCCAGATGTGGTGAGATGCCAAAGGAATTTTTGTTTTTACACACAGGGTAAAGCAAAAAGCTTTTGGATGTTAGAAGCAATTCAAGCAAGCGGCGATTGCACAACAATAGCGGCTTGAGACATTGTTAAGAACCACAAACATCTTGTGAAGGCATGACAGAGTTAAGTGTTTCTACCCAATTATAAGACTCCCGAGTGCGAATAATGAGCATTATTTTTCAAAGACTTAGTGCGGGCAGGTTACTCCTTTGGTGGACTTGGCGACTCGAGTTATCCTTCTCCGCCTCTTAAATACGCTGCTTTGTCACGGAAGGTTGGCGAGTCGATCAATGTAAAGCGAGGCTTCAAATTCAGCTTCATCATCTATTAAACTGGTGGGTCAACTTCGAGGAGCAAGGTATGCTTACGAGTTGGAGGATCGGTGACATCATCATAATGCGGAGTTGGAATCCTCCGGTTTCGTTGTCATAACCGGTGGTACTTTGTAAGATCAATATCGTTGCCGATGATGGTGGCCACAGGACGTACGACTCTCACACAGGTGGTGAAGTCTGATTCATTGAGTGCAGAGCCGTCCTTCTTTAAGCTAGGATATCCAAGAGCAACATCGCCTAAGTCTAGCTCTGGAGCCAGCGCTTTGGCCCGGCTTAAAGCGGCAATGGCCCGGCTCTACGGATGCTCGCCTTAACTCCTGAATCCGTTGAGGTAACCACGGCAAGCCGTTTGAGCACATCCTGCGGGGAGATAAGGAGTATCATTTGATAAAGCCACAGCGGCTAAAAGCACGTTGTGACCGGTGTCTGTTGTTCCACTAGAGTGTACCTTGCCTTAAGCAATCGGCATATTTTGCTTGAGTTGGTACTCCTGGGACCTGCGTTTATGCATATAAGATTAAGCGGAGATCATATCTGAAACAGTTATCAAATGAATCATGGTGATGTTCAAAAGTTACACATAGTAAATTACCGAAAATTTACGAGACCATTTGGGATATCGGTGCTTTAAGCGGACAATTCGGCGATTGCCCGGCAAGAGCTGCTTCGCTGTCTCGACCGGGTCACCGATGAAGATTTTTCATCCGCTTGAGCCTTCTTCTCAGCGTCAAAATCCTTCTTCAACTTTTCTTGATCAGATATCTTTGAAAGGCGAATTTGGAGTCGGCTTTTTGAATCTCAAGGTCTTGGGCATGACCGGAAGTCTTGGTCGACAATCGCAATTGAATTATTTGGTGGAGACACGCAATAACGCCGGGTTACAAGTAAGGTTATGGTAAGGTATTATTAAAGTCTCAAGCACTTTACAAGTAAAGACCCTTGACACTTGGGGGCTAATGTATGCTGAAGAAAATTTTACTTTATAATGTCAGATTATGCATATTAAAGTCTCAAGCATTTTACAAGTAAAAATACTTGACACTTGGGGGCTAATGTGTATCGCTTCTTTAAAAGTTGCTATATTACAGCTGGGTTAATATACTATCTTGTAAACCGGGTGAGCTATCAGTAAGCCAGTATCTAAGTCTACGGCATATTTACCTATAAGCAGTAGACTTGGGGGCTGGTATAGTAAGTAAGATTCAGGAGAAGTGATATAAGATATACCTCAGATTTATGTTGTATCTGTTTCACCATGTCAATTTCCAGGTCGCGGCTGTTATGCACTTGATTCAGATAGCCTGAGACTATATCGCCAATGCTTAAGTGGGCATAATCAGCGATGCCCTATTTGGTCTTCGGCTTTTGACGGGTTCTTCCTTAGTGGTACACTGGCAAAACGATAGGCCGCCCGGCTCAACATCTTGGCTTTTCAAGTATTCAACTTCGGTTCAGCCATCGGACCGGGCTAGGAATTTCGGTTTATCGGAGTTATCAAGTGCTTTCTTGAGGCGGGTGCAAGATGGTGTCGAATTTCATGGGCGGCTCGGGAGGAGGTTGATGAGTAGAAGCATCGGGGTAGTGGTTCGGGTTACGGCTCCGTTGCTACGGGTCTTCAATCGGCTTATTCTTCTTTGCCCTCTTCTTTGGCCGCTGCACTGCTGTGAATAAAACAAAGGGATGAGTACAAAATATGAGTAATGCAAAGCATGAGGATAACAAGGTACATTACCGGGGCAGTTTTGAAGGCCGACATGTTGGATTGCATAGACTCGCGGAAGAAGGAGAGGTATCTTGATAATTGGAGTCGGATGAATTGAGAGGTGACAATTAAACCGCCAAAGGATAAGCAGCATAAGCGGAGATGACCTCAATTCGGCGTTTCTGCTTCGTCGGTGGCGAACGAGCTCTACATCCTTACTTGTCGGGTTTGCCTTGGTTCTCAAGCTGTTGTTGCTTCAAAAGAAATTGAGGATCTTGATAAGCTAAGGGATGTGAAAATCTTACTTTCGGGTCACCCGCGGGTTTTGTGCTTTGGCAAAGGCTCGAGTCGGAGGAAATTATAGTTACCTCTTCACCATGAGCTTGGTTGTTTCCCGTGTCTTCCTGAAAGGCGGAAATATCAATAAAATAGTAACAAAGGAGTTAAAGAGAATAAGGGATTACCTCTTCCTCATCGAAGAAGAGTCATCCAATTTGAGCAATTCGAGGCGCTGGGTTTCTTCTTTTTGAAGTCCCGTCTTGGCGTTTTTCCTTTCATTTTCTTGGCTGCTCTACGGCTTGTTGGGCGGCCTCGTGGTCATGTTGACTTTCAAAAATCATCAACGGCTGTGAGAAAGATAAGGAATTATAAGTACAAGGAGGTAAACATATTAAAGAGTATTTATTAAGATTGGTAACTTCTGCGGGCGGGTTCTTTTTGCGAAGGAAGTAACCCGAAGGTATTGTTGATAACGATACCCTCCTTCAGCGATGGTGGGTTGTAGCATCTGCTCGTCATCACAGTAAGTCGTCGAGCTGTGGCACATTAGGTCGTTACATTCGCTTTGTATAGGTGCACATTAAGCGGGCGGCGGCTTAATGGGAGAATCGCATAAGTGACCGGACCGGACCAAGTCAATGCCGTTTAAACCATTTCCCGGAAGAGCTTTAATCTTCTTGATGGTGGGGTTGGCGGCGAGGCGTTCAACAGTGATCGGTTTATCCACCGGCGGTGGTTGGACTCAAGTCGCGGAAGCCGGGCGAAGCGGCTCATCATTTGGAGAAGTATCCGACGGTAGAACCATGGTGGTTCCAAAATTTGGGGTGACTTCGGTAGCTCGGCATAATGAAACAACCAATCGAGAACTGGGCATAGCGTATCTCGCTCCCTGATCATCGAAACCTCAAGCAATACCAACCCAACTAGACGTAGGGTTTACCTTCATCGTAAGGGTCCGAACTAGTATAAAACCTCTCGTGTCCTTTGTCCCGATTAACCCCTTTAAGCTTCCTAGTTGCGATGGCTCCACGACTAAGTCCTTGCAAGGGGACATCTGTCGTGACAATTCCACCACAACTCTCATAATATAATTCGGGCTTGCGGTGCTCCTTTCCCTCTGGCGGCCCCTCGGTCATCAGCTTCTCAGCATCCATCTTCCCCCAGTGCACCTTTGCGCGGGCGAAGGCCATTCACGCACCTTCTATGCAGACCGACCGCTTGATGACGTCAAGTCGTGGGCAAGTGCTTACAAGCCGCTTCATGTGCCCGAAGTAGCTGCTTGGAATCGGCTCGGCAGGCCATAGCCGGATAACCAAATCTTTCATGGCTAGTTCCGCCGCCTTATGCAGTTCGATTAGCTGTTTCAGTTGATCGGCAACAGGAACCGGATAATTCGATGCCAAATACTGCGACCAGAAGAGCTTATCTGTAGTGTTGCTTTCTTCGGCTCGCTAGAATTGGGCGGCATCTGAAATGCTGCGGGGTAGCTCGGCAAATACCCCTGAGAAATCCAGATTCAAAATTAGAAACATAGTTCTCCCCTCAAATACTTGCTTTACATGAAAAAGCCTTACCCGCCGCGATCTTGCTCCCCTCTTGGATCCCCTGCAGGGCGCTCTGAGTTTCCCCCCGGGCATCGCTCGTGGCCTCATGCGCCTTGGTGAGTTCGGATTCTTTCTCCGTTAAACTCTACTCCATGGTCTCGCACTTCCTCACGGCCTCTTGCTGCTCCTGCTCAGCTTTAATAACCTTGGCCTCGTGCTTCTCACGCAGCGCCTGCTCTGTCGCTACCTTTTTCTCGGCCTCGGCCACAGCCTTCTTAAGGGCTTCGACTTTGGTCACAATCCCTAGCGCAAATCATGAAGCTTATTTCATACTGAAAATTCATTTGCAATAAACGCGAGAAAGGCTTGTGCATACCTTGTTTATCTCTCAACTACATTCTCAATTGGCCAAGTTCTTCTTTGGCCAGCTCCAGACTTTGATTCAGTCCGGAGATCTCCGCAGTATGAGAGGCAGCAGCCGCTACAGACGCCTGCTTATAACAGAAGAGAAATCAATGTCATTAAATGAGTCCTCCTGCGATCATATATTTGATCCTCTGTCCGCTTCTTTCTTTCACCGAACAGTGTATCAGGGGCTACTATCTATACTATGACACTCTTCGAAAACTCATAAAACATACTTCAAAGCCTCTTACAAAGGCGTCTGAGCTTTATTGAGTCCACTCTCGGTGGTGAATCTTCTCAATCACCGCACCCATGAGGGCACGATGTTCATCAACGATGGAGGCGCTCTTCAGCGCCACCAACAAAGCATTCGAACCCCCTGGTTGGGCAGATGTTGCCGATGGAACAAGCACGCCCCCTCCAGCCAAGGGAGGCTGCCTGCTTGATTCTGGAGCAGTACAGATCTTCGGAATTGTATCTGGCTAGGAGCCAAACTCAGGAGAGCCCCCGCCGTAAGTTCCCATGGGAATCTCTTCCCCCATGTGTCTGGCCCCTGAGGTTTGACCTCCAGGCGCCGCCTTCATGGTCTTTTCCTCTCCTCCTTGGCCGGGGTCCTTCTGGGACAAAGCCGTGGTGTTACGCACCTGTTTGGAGGAAAGGGCCTTTGGGGGCGTCCAGCTCTCAATAGCATCTGAGCTCAGCGAATCCTCTGATGAGGATTGTTTGGTACGGGACCTCGCCGGAGTACAAAAAATATGGCTTAGGTTAAAATACTATGCCATGATGAGTCCGGACGCCTAAAACATACTCTGATTTTGTATACTTATGAGTTCACCAGGGGCTGGGCCCTGGGATCCCATGCCGGGCTGCTGTCGGTGACGGCAGTGGACTCCTTCGGAAGAGGGGCCTTTCCCCTTTTGGGCAGCTCGGCCTCCAAGTGTACGGAGGCCGTCCTCTTCTTTCTTCCCCCCGCAGGGGATTCATCTTCCTCCTCCTCCTCGTCCTCTTCGGAGGCGGAATGGGCATCAGAGCCTTTGGATATTGTGTCCGAAGTGCCGCAGCGACGAATGCTGCCCCGGCTCTGTTTTGCCTCTTTCTCGGCCGTCTTCTTCGGCACCTCGTAAGGCGCCGGGACTAGCATCTTCATCAGAAGTGGGACGGCCGGTTCTTCGGGCAATGGGGCCGGACAATGGATCCGCTCCGCCTTCTTCGTCCAGCCTTGGGAGAGTTGTATAACCTTAAGCGCTTCCTTTGGGTTACGTGGATAGAAAAGTTTGATGACTTACCGAACTTGCAGGGCGGGACAGTTGGTACCCGCGGTCCTCGGCGGAGTTCGGCCATGATTTGCTTCACTTTAAAAGCACCTTCCAAATGTCCTTGTGCGAGGAGCCGAAAAGCTCTCGCAAGGTTTAGTGCCTGGCCGGATCGAATTCCCATAAATTGCAAGTCCAGTGCTGACAAGGCAAGATCCGGCGAACTAACATCACCTGGACTACATTGACAAGTTCGATGTTCTTGTCTCCCATATCTTTACGCATATGCGGAGCACCGGCGGTTAAATCGAGACGAGACCAGTCCGAGCCTTTCTTGACCGGGATATATATGCGCCCGGATTCGATCGCCGGTGTCCTTGATTATTCGTCGGCGTTGCCATGTCATGTGCTGCGTGTTGCATTTGCCATGTCATCATATGCATTTCATATCATGTCATCATGTGTATTTCATTTGGCATACGTGTTCGTCTCATGCATCGAGCATTTTCCCGTTGTCCGTTTGCAATCCGGCATTCCTATGTCTCCGGCGCCCCGTTTACCTCTTTTCATGTGTGGATTTTAAGCGGTCTCGGAATGGACGAGGTTTGCCAGCGGCCTTGGCATAGCACCCGTGAACCGCTGTCAAGTTTCGTGCCATTTGGAGTCGTTTGATACTCCAGCAGTTAACGGGTAACCGCAAAAGCCTCTTTTGTATTGCAGCCCAACACCCCTTCAAAGTGGCCCAAAACCCAGCAAACTCCCTCCATGCTCTCGATCGTTCGATCACGATCGCGTGGCAGCCGCACCTCATTTGGAGTCTCCTAGCTCCCTCTACCTATAAATATGTCTTCCTCCCGAAATCCGGGTCCAAACCCTAGCCCTCTCTCTCCTCCTTACGCCCGGACATGTCGCGCCCACGGACACGTCCGCCCTGCGCCCGCCGCCGCCAGCCACTCTCCGCGCGACACCTGTCCGCCGCCGTCGTCCCAGCGGCCGTGGCCCGCCGAGCCATCAGCAGGCCCGTGCGAACCCGACCGCGCCCGCCCCGGCGCCCAGCGCCGCCAGCGCCCTCGCTGCCGCTTTCGGGTGCCCGCCGCCTCGCGCCTCCGCCGCCGCGGACCTTCGCGCCGCCGCCCGCCCCTCGCCCTCCGGCGCGCCCGGCCAGCTCCGCTCGGCCGAGCCCCGCCGCCCAGCTCCCTGGCGCCTCCGCGCCGCCACCTCCTCCTCCTAATCGCCCGGCCTCGCCTCCCCGCCGCCCGCCACCGCGAAACTCCGGCTTGGCGGATCCGCCCGGCGCCGCGCGCCGGTGCCACCCGGCCCCTCTCCGGCCAGATCCGGTGACCCAGCGCACGGATCCGGCGACTCCGCCTCCTCCGGCGAGCTCTTCCCCCCTCCCCGGCCACCACCACGTCCAACTCCGGCGATCCTCGTAAACCGTGCAACCCGAGGTTGACTTTCTTCTCCTCCCCCGAAATCCCTAAGTCCCAGATATTTTTGCATTTTGTTGCATTTTCATCATGCCATAACTCTGCATCCGTTGCTCCGTTTTGCGCGTGTAATATGTCAAATTGTTCGTCTCGACGAGTACATCATTTCATCTCATTGCATCGTTTTCATTTGAGCTCATCTTGATGCCCGAAATGCTGTTAGAAGAGTGCTATGTGATGTTAGTTTCAGATTCTTATCAGAACATGCACTTTTGTCATTTTTGCCATGATTGATGTGTGCACCCTATGAACTTGAGTCCTACATGTGTTTTGTAATATGCCATGCCATCTTTACAGAGGTTTATGCCATGTATTTTTGTGATCTCTGTGGTGACTAGCACAAGCATGCAAACAAGGCTTCATGATGTTGCTGATTTCAGCCCTGTTCTGCTGATATTTTTATGCCATGTAAACTTGATGCTACAGAGAGTTCCATGCTTATTTTGAGATACTTCAGTAAGGATGTTTTGAACATATGGTTATGCTCTATCCATCCATTCCCTTGTTTGCAATTATGGAGTTCCATAGCTTGAGTCAATCGAGCTCTACTTTTGCTATAAAATGTTTCCTGGGAGGTTGTTTACATGTTATTCAATTTTGCCAAGGTTGTTGTAGTTGATCCTTGCATGCTATGATGTTGTTCTTGCCATGTATAACTTCTATGCCATGTATTCTTGATAGACGTATGCCTAGTTTATCATGAAATGCTCTGTAGTGAGTGCATCGAGCTCTTAAACATGCCTACTTCATATCTGTTTTTGTCATGCCCTGTTGCTGAATCTGTTAGCGAAACTTGCTAGGTTTACATGGGTGCCATCATACCTTCTGATCCTTTTTGGCTTATGGTCACTAAGGGACTTTTGTTCTATGCAATTAGTAGATTCATGCCATGCCTTTGTTTGCCATGATAAGTTCCTATAACATGTTGTTTGATAGCTCTAAACATTGCAACCTGATGTTATTTTCTGCAAAGTCTAAAACTGTTATTACTTGCAATCTTGCCATGTGTTTTTGAGCATGTTCTAGTTGTTTCTGGAGATAGCTCAGTGTTCATGTTTTGTCATGCCTTACCTGTACATCATGCCCATGCCTTTTGTTTTCTTGTTGAGGTCCTGTAGCATGTTGTTTTGATGCTTGCAATATGCCTAGTTGCTGTTTTGGACAGCTTGTCCGTAAAGGGTGTATGTGTTGAACCGATGCTCCGTTTTGAGTGTGCTCTATATGAAACTTGCTTGATTTTGCATGTAGCTTCATATTATCATGTTGCATCCTTGTTTTTAGGTGTTTGCTTGATGTTTTTATGCATTTTGCTCCAATGCCATGCTTATCTTGTTTTGCTCATATCTTCTAGGCCGTAGCTCCGAATCTAATGAACTTTATATGTAACTTGACTAGAATTTCGTGTAGATCATCGTGGTGCATCTTAACTTGCTGTTTAACAACTTGAACGTAAGTTTTATTCAGATCTGGACCAATTTCGAAATTTGCATATGAGGACTTATCGGAATTGTTATATGTTGTTCCCGGCCTCATTTAAACTTGCTTTGATGTGTTGCTCTTGTTTGCATCATCTCTTGCCATGAGTAGCTTCATGTAGCCTTGTCATGCATCATGCTTGTTTGTGCATCATGCCTTGTTCATGTGTGGTGTGTTTACCTATGTTGTGTGCTTCTTCTTGTTAGTTCATGTTTCGTTGCGATCGTGAGGATTCGCGCTTGGTTCGGCTTCATCCGTTCGTCTTCTTCATGGACTCGTTCTTCTTCCTAGAGGGATTTCAGGCAAGATGACCGCTACCCTGGATCTCACTACTATCATTGCTATGCTAGTTGCTTCGTTCTATCGCTATGATGCGCTACCTATTACCTGTTTATCAAGCCATCCCAAATTGCCATGAACCTCTATCCATTGTCACCCTTCCTAGCAAACCGTTGTTTGGCTATGTTACCGCTTTGCTCAGCCCCTCTTATAGCGTTGTTAGTTGCAGGTGAAGATGAAGTTTGTTCCTTGTTGGAACATGGAGATGTTGTTCCTTGTTGGAACATGTTTACTTGTTGGGATATCACAATATCTATTGTTTAATTAATGCATCTATATACTTGGTAAAGGGTGGAAGGCTCGGCCTTATGCCTGGTGTTTTGTTCCACTCTTGCCGCCCTAGTTTCCATCATATCGGTATTATGTTCCCGGATTTTTGCGTCCCTAACGCGGTCGGGTGATTTATGGGACCCCCTTGACAGTTCGCTTTGAATAAGACTCCTCCAGCAAGGCCCAACATTGGTTTTACCATTTGCCTCACCTATGCCCTTTTTCCCTTGGGTTTCCGGAGCCCAAGGGTCATCTTTATTTTAGCCCCCGGGCGGTGCTCCTTGAGTGTTGGTCCGAACCGAGCTTGACTAGCGGGGCCACCACGGGCAACTCGAGGGCTGGTTTTACTCGTAGGCTGACTTATCCGGTGTGCCCGAGACGAGATACGTGCGACTCCTATCAGGATTTGTCGGCACATCCAGGCGGCTTTGCTGGTCTTGTTTTATTCTGTCGAAATGTCTTGTGGCCGGATTCCAAGACTGATCGGGTCTTCCGGGAGAAGGAATATCCTTAGTTGATCGCGAGAGCTTATCATGGGCTAAGTTGGGACACCCTGCAGGGTATAAACTTTCGAAAGCCGTGCCAGCGGTTATGTGGCAGATGGGAATTTGTTAATATCCGGTTGTAGTAAACTTGAAGCAAACTCTTCTAAAATACACCAACCGTGTGCATAACCGTGAGTGTCTCTTTTGGGGTTGATCGAGAGGAGAACACGGTTTACGGGTTATGTCGGCGTAAGAAGGAGTTCAGGATCACTTCTTGATCATTACTAGTTGACGACCGTTCCTTTGATTCTCTTCTCGCTCTCATTTGCGTATGTTAGCCACCATATCATGCTTAGTCGCTGCTGCAACCTCACCACTTTACCCCTTCCTTTCCTTTGAGCTTTGCTAGTCTTGATACCCATGGTAATGGGATTCTTTGAGTCCTCGTGGCTCACATATTACTACACCACCAGTTGCGTGTACAGGCTTGCGATGATCATGACGCGAGAGGCGATGTTTGCTTGTTTGGAGTTCTTCTTACGCTTCTTGATCGGGGATAGGTTCGGTCGGCAGCTGGGCTAGCAGAGGTGGATATTGTTTGAGTTTCTGTTTATGATTCATCCGTAGTCGGATGTTGTTCTTGTATATGATGTTGATGTATTCTTGTGGCATTTGTGCCTTATGTATGTATCCCCATCTATTATGTAATGTTGATGTAATGATATCCACCTTGCAAAAGCGTTTCAATATGTGTGTCTATCCTTGGTGGGACCGTCGAGTTCCTTTTGGATAGGGTCGCATATTGGGCGTGACAAGTTGGTATCAGAGCCTCGACCTACCCTAGGAGCCCCCTTGTTTGATCGTGTAGTTTGGCCGATGTCGAGTCTAGAAAAACTTTTTCTGAGTCTAGTTATATCAGAGAGTAGGAATTCTTTTTACTCCTCAGCCCCTTGGTCGCTCTGGTGAGGAATCGTGACGTAGGTGTTTTGAATTACTTCTCTTCCCCTTCAAATTTTTCTTTAGGATCACGCAGCTGGTTTCCGATCGTTGTTCCTCTGCTCTTTTATCCGGTGCATTTCTCGTCAAGTTGACTCGAGCCTCTTCATCTTTGAGTTCAATCCTCAGTTCTTCCTCCGACGTCGTTGTTTTTCCTTGTCCGAAGTTGTCCTTGTTTTTCCCACCGCCCTCCTTCTTCCTCTCGGAACGAGTCCGTGTCAGTATCCATTCTACTCGTGCGAAGTCTTGGCTTTCTTTCCTCAATGATTTCAACCGGTGTTTTCTCTTCATGATAGTCGTTGGTTCCCCCTTCCAAGTTGCCTTTGTTTTCCCGCCCTCCCACCCTATTATTCCCGGAGTTCGAGTTTCTTCCGACCATCAATTCCATTTGTGTGGAGCCTCTTCAGTCTTCCCTCAATTATTTCAACTAGTGAATTCTCGTCTTGTTTCGTCATTCTTCATCTCTTTTTCTTTTCCGACAGATTCAATTCAAGTTATTCAGGTTGACCATATTCTTTTCCTTGGGTCAAGTGTTTTCCCTGCTCGTTCGCCTCTCGCCAGTTTATCATTCCGGAGTTCGGAAGACATATCAGGAGATTCGTCTGTGTTCTAATTAATTCGAGGTTGTCACCTCAGTCCAATATCTCAATTGTTCCGGTGCATCATCTATCTGTTCAATAATCCTTTTTCAACAGTGTTGTCTTTTAGTGGGCCCTAACCCACAGGTTTTTCCCCAGGATCTTACCTGTCTCTTCTAATTTCCCCGGAGTTATTCCAAAATTCTTTTCAAGTGTGACGTAAGAATGGATTCCATCAGTCACATGCTTTTTCCAAGATCAATTTCAAATCATTTCATTGTTGGCTCAACCTCTTTGCTTTTCATTCTTCCGGAGTATCTCATTAATTTTGGTGGTGTTTCTCATCATCATTTGAAGACCGAAGTAGAGTTTCTCTTTTCGGGGTTGATCGAGAGGAGAACACGGTTTCTGGGTTATGTCTGACGTAAGTAGGAGTTCAGGATCACTTCTTGATCATTACTAGTTGACGACCGTTCCTTTGATTCTCTTCTCGCTCTCATTTGCGTATGTTAGCCACCATATCATGCTTAGTCGCTGCTGCAACCTCACCACTTTACCCCTTCCTTTCCCTTTGAGCTTTGCTAGTCTTGATACCCATGGTAATGGGATTGCTGACTCCTCGTGGCTCTGATTACTACACCACCGATTGCGGTACAGGCTTGCGATGCTCATGGCCTTGAGCGATGTTTGCTTGTTTGGAGTTCTTCTTACGCTTCTTGATCGGGGATAGGTTCGGTCGGCTTCACAGGCTAGCGAGGTGGATATTGTTTGAGTTTACTGTTTATGATTCATCCGTAGTCGGATGTTGTTCTTGTATATGATGTTGATGTATTCTGTGGCATTTGTGCCTTATGTATATATCCCCATCTACTATGTAATATTGATGTAATGATATCCACCTTGCAAAAGCGTTTGAATATCTTGGGTCTATCCTTGGTGGGACCGTCGAGTTCCTTTGGATAGGGTCGCATATTAGGCGTGACAATATAAGCATGAGGGCACGGATTGGAACTTCGGGAGGCGGCCCATTCCGCCCCACGCAGCTCAGTGATATAAAACCACTGCTGTTGCCACTCCTTGACAGAATCATTAAAGGTTCCCGTTGGCCATATGACGTTGTGCATCTTGCTCACCATGGCGCCCCCACACTCGGCGTGCTCACCGCCCACCACCTTGGGCTTCACACTTCACATTAAAAATCTTCAGCCATAAACCGAAGTGCGGCGAGATGCGGAGAAAAGCCTCGCACACGACAATAAATGTCGAGATGTTGAGGAAGGAGTTAGGGGACAGATCGTGAAGATCGATCCCATAGTAATACATGATGCATGACGAGCAGGCGGAGGAAACCCTAGCCCGCGGACAAAGTGAGGGAGGAATACAACCGTCTCGTGGGGTTCCCGAGTAGGGACGATCTGTCCCGCCGTCGGGAGGCAGTGGCTGATTCTCTTGGCCAGGTACCCGGCCTCCCGAAGCTTTTTGACATCCTTCTCTCGGACGGTAGAGGCCATCCATTTGCCTCCTGCTCTGAATCCGGACATCTTCGGAAGGCCTTTTTTGGGCGGAGAAGTTGAACGCTTGGGCGCTGGAGATTGGGCAGAGGAGAATGAATTGGGAAGCAGAAAGTGTGGGTGCGAAAGGGAGTCCTTATCCCCTTATAAAGGCAGCAGGGATTCAACGCCTCCCCACTTGCCTGATAAAACCGCATATTCCCCAGGCGCCGTAATTGATGGCTCGGTTGGGTTACCCACTCCCATATTGATGAGAATCCCATGAAAAAAGGGATACGATCTCTGCTAGGACAGGACGTGCCAATAAGAACCGCTGCGCAACATGCGTAGTGGCAGGCTCGGAAAAACAGTTCGTCATAACCAGACCATGGCAGTACGTCACGTTAGGAAAAGCTGTCAGCAGATTAGATTTGTGGAAATATTATTCTCTCTACGGTGGTATGTGGAATTTGTTTTGCAGAGCCGGACACTATCCTTGTGTTCAAAAACTTACGTGGAGTATTCGGAGGAGGAACCCACCTTGCAATGCGAAGACAATCTGGCGCGGACTCATCGTCATTGAAGCCTGGTTCGAGGGACTCTTGAGGAGTCTGGATTAGGGGTCCTCGGGCGAGCAGACTATATTCTTTGGCCGGACTGTTGGACTATGAAGATACAAGACTGAAGACTTCATCCCGTGTCCGGATGGGACTCTCCTTGGCGTTGAAGGCAAGCTTGGCAATACAGATATGTAGATCTCCTCCCTTGTAACTGACTCTGTGTAACCCTAGCCCCCTCCGTTGTATATATAAACCGGAGGGTTTAGTCCGTAGAAAAACAACAATCATACCATAGGCTAGCTTCTAGGGTTTAGCCTCTATGATCTCGTGGTAGATCAACTCTTGTAATACTCATATCATCAAGATCAATCAAGCAGGAAGTAGGGTATTACCTCCATCGAGAGGGCCGAACACAGGTAAACATTGTGTCCCCGCCTCCTGTTACCATCCGCCTTAGGCGCTGAGTTGGGACCCCTACCGAGATCCGCGGTTTGACACCGACCAAGGGCACCTTGCGAGGTTCTGTGGTATAAGCCATGCCGGTTGGAGCAGGCGGGCTCGAGTGGCTAGCAGCGTCTTGATGTCCTCGTTTCCTCTTTAGTGCTAAAGAGGCAAGCCTTGCGAGAGTCGAGGCATCGGCAAAGGTTTCCATATCGGTGCAGCGAGACCAAGACCAGCGGGGACGGCGGGATGGAGGTCACCATGGAGCCCAAGGCAGCATCACCACGAGCCTTTGACGGCGAAGACCACCTTTAGTCAGGATAACTTGTACTAGTTGTCTCCCTTCGAATTTAGCCATTGTGGGATCCCTTCCCGCTCAATATTTGGGAAGAGGACTAGAGCCTCTATAAATAGGACTAGCCGCCATCTACCACACAAGTTCACCAAGCACAAGAGCACCTCTCCTCATGAGGCTATTCTTCCCTTGTAACTGCTCATCCTCAGCCGAAGAGGCAATCCACCACACCACACTGGAGTAGGTATTACACCACATCGGTGGCCCGAACCAGTATAAACTCCTGTGTCTCTCGTTCTTTGGGTTCGTCGAGCTAGACCTTGCGATCCTTGTGAGAGCGATCTAGGGAGAGAGAGATCTTCGTGCGCACCCCAGTGTTTGAACCTCAAGGGTTTGTCGGAACCCAAAATCTGACATTTGGCGCACCAGGTAGGGGTGCGCCGAAGCCTCTCTCCCATCAGCAGGCCCGCCAGCACTTTGCAGCGCCGATGTCCGGCGACCTGAGGGCCGGCGCCGACCACCGGGGCAGCTTGGTCGGCTCGGGCGGCGTCGTCCGCCCAAGAAGACCTCAACCCTGCGGCCCAGACGGCACGCGCACCACCAAACGCTGCGGGGCGTCGGCGGCGCGGTTCGGCACCGTCCACCCTTACTCTGCGGCATGCGCGGGCCGCCGCAAGGGCTTCAAGCTACGTCGGGGAAACGGTGCCACACACCCAACGGGAACAAGCGAACATGAGGGCAGTGCTCACGGTGGTGCAGGAGCTGCTGAGGTGCTGGCTGATGGAGAGCGGCCGAGATACTCTGCTGGAGCGTGTCACCGAGCTGTTGGATGCTGCAGCCAGGGGAGCACCACCTTTCTGCTCCTCGCTCACGCCTCAGGCTGCGCCCGCGTCACACAGCGGGCCATGCCGCGCCCGTGTGCCCCTGGGCGCGCCAGGAGGTGTCGTCGACATCAGCGTGACTAGCGGCGTCGGACGCTCAATCGCACCCGTGCCACCTCCGATGGGCGCAGGCGCGGGCATTGCCACCCTCGGACCCGGCAGGATGCTGCCCTACCATCCTCAGGGCGGCGCGCTGGGCCGGGGCGATGTGGAGCGCAGGGCACTTCGGCGAGGTTTTCGGGGCGGTGGCCTCGGAGGCCTATGTGCCCCGCATGACAGACCATGAGTACATGCCGGAAGATGATCATGGCTCGTTCCTCGAGCCAGGCTGGGAAGAGGAGGCGCTAGGAGCTGAGGCCTTCCAGGAGCCACCAGGGAGCCTCATCGACCACACCAGCGACAATAGCTACAGGGTACCACTAATCTCTCAGGAGCAGGCTTATGCTAACCATGGGTCGCAAGTGGATCAAGTCACAGCGGTGGACGATGGTCCTAGCACGGCAACCCCCCTTCCACCAGGGGGAGCGCACTGGGGGCTGCAAGGAACGAGCCGGGAGAAGGGACCCTCCTTGCGTTTCGCGGAGCAGAGCGTCGCCCGGAGGTAGGCCCTCTGCCGGGGTGGCGCTGGTGAGCCTTCCCCCCGGCAGAGGACCCGTGGTCGCCGAGGGTGCCGCTAGCGTCCCCTTTGCCCCTTGGCATCGTCCTGGTTTCCGGACGCCCCAACGATGGTCGAGGGCGGCGCAAGGCGGGGCCCCTGTCTGGCGATATGAAGCAAGGCTCGCGCCTGTGAAGGTCTCCGCTCGTGACACTCTCATGTAATAATGAGTGGGGCTGTACACGCCCCGGAGTCTCCGGAGAGCCGCCCTCGGGCCCCGGGGTCTCCCGCCCATGCCCAAGTGGATGCGCCATGCTTCGCGCTGGTGGAAGACCAGAAGACTAGAGTAGGCGCCGGACGCGGCCATTTGCTTTTAACCTCTTTTCTGTAGCCCTGTTTTCTGGCTTGGATTTAAGTTGGAAGTTGAATTTTCATTAGCATGCGCGGGGGTGTCGTTTCTCGTTCGTGCGATTTCTTGCGATCTGGTTCCTTGCCTCGATTTGGAGTTCGCACCTGCTGCCTCCCCCTCACGAGCCCCTCGCGAGCGGAGGCTGGGCACAGCGCACACACGCGGCACGCACGCCCTGCCATGGCTAGCGCTTGCTTCTCGAAAGGCCCTTTCGGATGGATCGGCATGCTCCTCGAAAGCTCACGACCTCATGAGCTGGTTCGGAACCTGCCCTGACTAAGGTAAATTACAGCAGCAAACTCGCGGCGGGACTCGGGGGCTCATGAAAACACATATCCAGCTTGGCCTAAGGAATAGAGGCAGTAATCTGTTTACATGAGGAGCTCCCCCTCCCAAAATGCTCTTACAACTTCCAGGGCCGTGCCCGAGCTTTCGCATGCAGGGTCAACGACAAGGAAGCACGGGCTCAATCGGACATGTCACTCACCGCGTCCTCGGGGTCACCCTCAGACGCGTCGTTGGCGTCGTTGTCGCCGTCACTGGCATCACCATCGCATTGCCGGTGTCGCCCTCACATTGTCGACCACGTCACCTTCATCCACCGCGACCACCACCGCATCGTCCTCGAAGGTGAAGGCCCTGACTAGATCATCCACATTATATTCCACCCAGTGCGCCAGGTCACCCCGGATGGCCTCGGGTATGGGGGCAATGGCGGCGTCAAAGTCGAAGTCGGGGTAGGTGTCCTGGAGGTGGCTGAGGACGCGTGAGAACGCATGCCCGAGCAGGCCACGACTCCTCTCTTCAACAAGCTCACGATCCCTCTCGGATCGGTTCTCCAGGCGTGTCACCACGTCGGTGAAAAAGCGGAGGTGACTGGCATAATCGTTCGCGTTGGGATGAGGGGCAAGTTCGTCGCAAATGGCACCCAGCCCCGCGTTGGCTCTAATCCTGAGGTCTTGGAGCATGGGGGCGTGCACGCGCTCCAGCGTCTGCTGCCGAAGCGCTTCCTCCCTGCTCTGCTACGCGAACGACTTGGTGCTGGCGACCCGCTGCTGAAGCGAAAGAAGCTCGGCGTGGGCGGAGGCCAGCTCGGCCTGCACTGAGACCAGGGTGGCTGCGGTGGCCTTCTCGCGTTGTCCCGCCTCAGCCAACTCTAACCTGAGGGCAGTAGTCCTGCCCACAACTTCTGCTTCCACGAGCTCCAGCTTCAGGTCATACCTGCAAACAAGATCTGCGCGAGCCTCGGCCACCTGGCGGTCCACCTTGGCCTCGCGCGCACAGACAACATCCTCTGCTTGGGCGATGTCGGTGTCAAAACCGGCGGATCTCGGATAGGGGGTCCCGAACTGTGCGTCTAAGGCGGATGGTAACAGGAGGCGGGGGACACGATGTTTACCCAGGTTCGGGCCCTCTCGATGGAGGTAATACCCTACTTCCTGCTTGATTGATCTTGATGATATGAGTATTACAAGAGTTGATCTACCACGATATCGTAGAGGCTAAACCCTAGAAGCTAGCCTATGGTATGATTGTTGTTGTCCTACGGACTAAACCCTCCGGTTTATATAGACACCGGAGGGGGCTAGGGTTACACAGAGTCGGTTACAAGGGAGGAGATCTACATATCCGTATTGCCAAGCTTGCCATCCACGCCAAGGAGAGTCCCATCCGGACACGGGACAAAGTCTTCAATCTTGTTTCTTCATAGTCCAACAGTCCGGCCAAAGGATATAGTCCGGCTGTCCGGATACCCCCTAATCCAGGACTCCCTCAGTAGCCCCTGAACCAGGCTTCAATGACGATGAGTCCGGCGCGTAGTTTGTCTTCAGCATTGCAAGGCAGGTTCCTCCTCCGAATACTCCATAGGAGTTTTTGAACACAAGTATAGTGTCTGACTCTGCAAAACAAGTTGCACATACCACCATAGAGAGAATAATACTTCCACAAATCTAATCCGCTAACGCATTTCGTAGTATGACGTCACACCACGGCTCGGTCATTTCGAACCGTTTTTCACAATCAGCCCCCACACATATCGCAAGGTGGTTTTCCTGGCACGTCTTTGTCGAAGCAGAGATTGTGTCCCCTTATCACGGGATTCTCATTAGTATGGGTGTGGTAACCCAACCTCGCCATAAATTACGGCGTTTGGGGAAATAAGAGGTTCTACCAGGTAAGTGGGGAGGCCCATCGCCTCTCCTGTCCTTATAAGGGGACAGTGATTTATTCTTCTCACCCACGCCTTCCTCCCAGCTCATTCCCTTCCGCTCAAGCGTTCCTCTTCTCTGTCCACAAGAGGTCCTCCGAAGATGTCCGGATCCGGAGCGGGAGGCAAATGGATGGCCTTTACTGTCCAAGAGAAGGATATTAAAAAGCTTCGGAAGGCCGGGTACCTGGCCAAGAAAATCAGCCACCGTCTTCCGACGGCGGGAAAAATCGTCCCTACTCCGGAACCCCACGAGAGGGTTGTATTCCTCCCTCACTTTGTCCGCGGGCTAGGGTTTCCCGTTCACCCGTTCGTTCGCGGCATTATGTATTATTATGGGGTTGATCTTCACGATTTGTCCCCTAATTCCTTCCTCTACATCTCGACATTCATTGTCGTGTGCGAGGCTTTTCTCCGTATCTCGCCACACTTCGGCTTATGGCTGAAGATCTTTAATGTGAAGCCCAAGGTGGTGGGCGGCGAGCATGCCGAGTGCGAAGGCGCTATGGAGAGCAAGATGCCCCAAGTCATATGGCCAACAGGAACCTTTAATGATTCTGTCAAGGAGTGGCAACAGCAGTGGTTTTATATCACCGAGCCACGCAGCACGGAATGGGCCGCTATTCCCGAGTTTCGATCCGGCGCCCCTCTGCGGCTTACATCCTGGGTCAAGAAGGGACTAGACCGGTCCTCGTCCGACGAACTGTTGTTGCTCCAGACGCGCGTTAAAGATATGGTCGACAAGAACATTGAACTTGTTAATGTAGTCCAGGTGATGTTAGTTTGCCGGATTCTGCCTTGTCAGCACCGGACTTGCAATCTATGGGAATTCGATCCGGCCAGGCACCAAACTTTGCGACAGTTTTTCGGCTCCTTGCACAAGGACATCTGGAAGGTGCTTTTCAAGTCTAGCAAATCATGGCCGGACCCAGCCGAGGACCGCGGGTACCAACCGTCCCGCCCTGCAAGTTCGGTAAGTCATTAAACTTTTTATCCGCGCAACCCAAAGGAGGCGCTTAACATATTTTATATAAATCTCCCAGGGCTGGATGAAGAAGGCGGAGCGGATCAATTGTCCGGACCCCCTGCTCGAAGAACCGACCATCCCACTTCTGACGAAGATGCTGGTCCCGACGCCTTACAAGGTGCCGAAGAAGACAACCGAGAAGGAGGCCAAAAAGACCCGGGGCGGCCTTTGTCGCCGCAGCACTTCGGACACAATATCCGAAGGCTCTGATGCCCATTCCACCTCTGAAGTGGACCTGGAGGAGGACGAAGATGAATCCCCTGTGGGGGAAAGAAAGAAGAGGACGGCCTCCGTACACTTGGAGGCCGAGCCGCCCAAAAGGGGAAAGGCTCCTCTTCCGGAGGAGTCCCCTGCCGCCGCCGACAGTGGCCTGGCGTGGGATCCCAGGGCCCAGCCCCTGGTGAACTTGTAAGTAGATAAAATCCGAGTACGTTTACGCTTCTAGACTCATTACGGCATAGTATTTTAGCCTAAACCGTATTTTTTGTAGTCCGGCAAGGTCCCGTACCAAACAATCCTCATCAGAGGATTCGCTGAGCTCGGATGCTATGGAGAGCGGGACGCCCCCAAAGGCCCCTGCCTCCAAACAGGTGCATAGCACCGAGGCTTCGTCCCAGAAGGACCCCGGCCAAGGAAGAGAGGAAATGACCGTGAAGGCGGCGCCTGGAAGTCAAACTTCAGGGGCCGAACACACGGGGGAGAAAATTCCCATGGGAGCTGACGCGGGGGCCATCCTGAATTCGGCTCCGAGCCAGGTGCAGTTCCGGAGACCAATATGGCTCCAGAATCCGGCAGGCGGCCACTCCCAGCTGGAGGGGGCATACCGAAAACCTCAGTCCAACCAGAGGTGTCGGATGCTTTGCTGGTGACGCTGAATAGCGCCTCCATCATCGATGGACACCGTGCCCTTATGGGTGCGGTGATTGAGAGGATTCAGTCTACTGAGAGTGGACTGAATGGAGCCTATATCAGCCTTATAAAAGGTTTTGAGGTATGTTTTTTGAAGAGTGTCATAGTATGGACAATAGCCCCTGATACATTGTTTGGTGAAGAAACCGGACAGAGGATCAAATATATCCGCAGGAAGACTCATTGAATGACAGTTATTTCTCTTCTGTTATAAGCAGGCGTCTGTAACGGTTGTTGCCTCCCATACTACGGTAATCTCCGGACTGAATCAAAGTCTGGAGCGGGCCAAGGAAGAACTTGACCAGTTAAAAATGCAATTGAGGGATAAACAGGGTATGCACAAGTCTTGTTCGCGTTTATTGTGAATTACTTTTCAGTATAAACTGAGCTTTATGACATTGCGCTAGGAATTGCGACCGAAGTCGAAGCCCTCAAGAAGATTGTGGCCGAGGTCGAGAAAAAGGTAGCCACTGAGCAGGCTCTTCGTGAGAAACACGAGGCCAGGGTTATTAAAGCTGATCAGGAGCTACAAGAGGTCATAAGGAAATGCGAGACCTTGGAGCAGAGTTTAATGGAGAAAGAATCCAAACTCACCAAGGCTCATCAGGCCATGAGCGATGCCCGGGGGGAAACCCGAAGTGCCCTGTAGGAGATCCAAGAGGCGAGAAAGATTGCGGCTTGTAAGGCTTTTTCCCTATAGAGGAAGTATTTGGGGGGGGACTTATGTTTCTAACTTTGAATCCGGATTTCTTAGGGGTATTTGCCGAGCAGCCTCGCAGCATATCGGATGCCGCTCAATTCTACCGAGCCGAAGATAGGAATACTGTGGATAAGCTCTTCTGGTCGCAGTATTTGGCACCGAATCATCCGGTGCCTTTTGCCGATCAAATGAAACTGCTGATCGAACTACAGAAGGTGGCGGAATTAGCCATGAAGGATTTAGTGGTCCGGCTATGGCCTGCTGAGCCGATCCCAACTAGCTACTTCGGGCTCGTGAAGCGGCTTGTGGGTGCCTGTCCTCGACTTGATGTCATCAAGCGGTCTGTCTGTATAGAGGGTGCATGAATGGCCTTCACCCGCGCAAAGGTGCACTGGCGGAAGATGGATGCTGAAAAGCTGATGACCGAAGGACCGCCGGAGGGGAAGGAGCACCGCAAGCCCGAGTTATGTTATGAGAATGTCCTGAAAGGATCCTACCTTGCCGCGGAGCTATGCACCAAGGACGTTATATTTCCATGAATGTAAATCATGTTGTCCTTTGTAACGTTTAAACAAGGTCAATAATACCATTTACTGCCTGTTATATGAAAGTTCACCCTCATGTGCGGCCGTTTTATATATTAAATCTGAGAGTTGGCGATTGTCGGAAAACGCTTTACGTATGAAATGCGGGGTGTTCGGGATAAACCTGAGCACCCTTTATCATAGTTTTGGGTCCTTCGAAGGAGGTGCTCAGCACAACAAACCAGGCAATTGGACTGTAGGGCTTTATCACTCTCACTTAGCCATAGGAGCTTTAGTATGGTCGGCGCAACC
The DNA here is from genome assembly GCA_021605205.1 of Aegilops longissima. Taxonomy (NCBI): domain Eukaryota; kingdom Viridiplantae; phylum Streptophyta; class Magnoliopsida; order Poales; family Poaceae; genus Aegilops; species Aegilops longissima. The sequence goes on along the minus strand of CM038677.1, from coordinate 466,101,515 downwards.
CCTGGTTTTCGGAATACCGTACTAGGCGCTCTATGAGCACCTGATCGGAGAAAAAAAACCGATCCATTGCACTCTGCATTGGTTATGGCATTATGCGGGAGAAATCCTTAAAGATTTTATGACCTCTCTACTAGCTGACCAGCTCTCGCCGTATCATGACAGTCAGTTTTCGGCTTTCTCTACTGAGGTGCTCGTCCGGAAGAACCGGGACACAATCGCAGTAGTTCTCCCAGTGCTACCTTAGCCGATATAGCGGAACGTAAGGTACCAAAACATGGGAGCCGGGCAACCCAACTATTGACCCAAGACATGATTCGGAGCTGATGCATATAATGCTATAAGTTCGGGGTGCCGAGCTTCCATGAAGGTGTTCGGACTTTACTGCCGTGTTTATGGGTAAAACTAAGCCCCTGGCATATTTTAAGGCATATCGCTGTGTACGGATGCCACTCGACAAAAGAATTTCAATAAGAAATAACAGCAGGTAAGCGTCATATAAATCCACATGTTGTATTTGAATAGTATGTCTATGCGTATGGGTACAAGTAATGTGATAAAAAAAGGAATATGATTGCGAAACCTGCTGAGACCAGGGGGATGAGGCTGAGTGCGGATCCACAATATAGCTGGACAGTCACTGCGGGGGATGTCTAAGGATTCCCTTACGCGTTCAAACTGCGTCTTTGTAGCCTGTCCTGGTCGGCGCAAAGGTGAACCTGCGAAGGAAATGTAAGAAATATTTATGTGCCAGAGGGCGGTTGAGCCGCTGAGTACGGCCTGTCCTGGCCTTCGCCGGAGTGTTTAGTTGAGTCCTGGACTTGCCGGGCTGTCCTTCCGTTAAGTAGTTTGGAGCCCCTTGACGGTGTCTGGAAGCCGGGACGGCTACTCGAAGTTCGGCTGCAAGGCGCCGCTCGTTGCTGCTGCTGAGGCAATTGCATACTTGTTGGCACCGAGGGAAGGTTCGGCCTTGCCGTTAACCATGATGACACCACGTGGACCGGGCATCTTGAGCCTACGGTATGCATAGTGTGGCACCGCGTTGAATCGAGAAAACGCGGTTCGTTCGAGCAGTGCTTGATAATCACTGTAGGAGGGGACGATTTCGAAGAGTAACTCTTCGGTGCGGTAATTTTCTGGTGATCCATAGACTACCTCAAGGGCAATGGAGCCTATACAGCTGGCTTCCACACCTAGTATGATGCCTCTGAAAGTGGCTTTAGTGGGTTTGATCACCGAATGATCGATTCCCATCCTGTCCGTTGTGTCCTGGTAAAGCAGATTTAGACTGCTGCCTCCGTCCATAAGCACTCGAGTGAGGTGGAACCCATCTATTATCGGGTCGAGGACTAGTGCGGGTAGATTGACCTGATTGGCGTTAACCGGACAGTCCATGCGGTTGAAGGTGACTGGCCCCAGTTTATATTGTGGGACAACTAGTTCCGTTGATACGCAATCCCCAAGGATACGTATCCGGTCCGAGTTTGCAATTTGGGTGGTATTTACCACATTCATCGATTGAATATGCGGGGGAAATTTATTTTGCCCTCTTGTGTTCGGTGATCTGGGCTCTTTGTCACCATCATCACTTGGAGATCGCCCCTCTCTGTTTTTGGCGCCTGCCCTGCCGGCTTGTTTGAAGACCCAACATTCTCTGTTGGTGTGGGTGGCTGGCGTTTCTTGGGTGCCATGAATTTGGCACTGGCGATCGAGTATGCGGTCCAGACTGGATGGGCCCAGATTTTTATTTTTGGGTGGCCCTTTCCGCTAACCGGACTTTGAGCCCCTGAACCCGGCATTAACTGCCGTTTTTTCGGCGTTTTCACCATATTTGGGGCGCTTGTGTTTGTTGCATAGTGGTTTGTCACTGCCATTCCTGGCTTCTGATATGCCAGGTTTACTTGTTGTATTGGTACTACGAGCCAACCAACTATCTTCGCCTGCGCAAAAGCGGGTCATAAGTGTCGTGAGGGCTGCCATGGATTTTGGCTTCTCTTGGCCGAGGTGCTGGGCGAGCCATTCGTCATGGATGTTATGCTTAAATGCCGCTAAGGCCTCTACATTCGGACAGTCGACAATTTGGTTTTTCTTGGTCCGGAACCGTGTCCAGAATGTCCTGGCCGATTCCCCTGGCTGCTGAATTATATGACTTAAGTCATTAGCATCCGGTGGTCGCACATAAGTACCTTGGAAGTTATCAAGGAATGCGTCTTCCAGATCCTCCCAACTGCCGGCGGATTCTGCTGGCAAGCTAATCAGCCAATGCCGAGCTAGTCCTTTGAGTTTTAGTGGGAGGTATTTGATGGCGTGTAGATCATCACTGCGAGCCATGTGGATATGGAGGAGGAAATCCTCAATCCATACTGCGGGATCTGTTGTACCATTGTATGATTTGATATTTATGGGTTCAAAACCCTCCGAGAATTCGTGATCCATAACTTCATCAGTGAGGCATAGGGGTTGTGCAGCGCCTCTGTGTCGGGCTATATCGCGACGCAGTTCATATGAATCTTGTCTACTATATTCGGCCCGGCCGGATTTACTTTTATTGTATCCGGCGTGACGATCATCGTCACGTATTGGTGCGTGCCCCCTTGATCCGTAGACCGATCTTGCATATTTTGGTTTGCTCTCCAATACGTCTCGCAGGTCACGTGTGTTTCCCCGTTCCTTGGTATTTCTGTTTGAATGGCGGCAGGGTGCAGGCTGAACTTCAGGCTGGAACGCCTCTTTGTCTCGGCCGCGCGGTGGCCGGTCAGCCGCATTGTACGCTGGTGAGGTAGGTTTCAATGCTTCTTCCTCGAGTAGCGACCACTTGTCAAGGCGCGGAAAGCCGTGTTCCTTCTCAGCTCACGCTTTCCTGACCTGCGTTTTGGGTAACTTTTGGAGGGGCGTTCGAGTTCGTATTCCTCGGCCGCAAGGACTTCAGTCCATCTGTCTGCTAGCCAATCTTGATCAGCTCGAAGCTGTTGTTGCTTTTTCTTCAGGCTATTTGTTGTGGCTATAAGCCGGCGCTTAAAGCGCTCCTGTTCGACGGGATCCTCAGGCATGATAAATTCTTCGTTGCCGAGGCTCACCTCGTCTTCGGAGAGAGGCATGTAATTGTCATCCTCCGCTTCTCCATCTGCTACCTGCTCAGGAGGGCTGGCCTGTTCGTCCTCGCGCTCTAAATCTTGTTGAAGGGGATTGTCGTCGTCTTCGGCACTCTCCAGAGTGTTATTGTCTCTTGTGCCGGTATCACTGATTTTGCTATGGCGAGACTTAGAGCGGCGCCGCTGACGTTGGCGCTTGGGTTGCTTCTTGGAGGGGTCATCCTCCGTTGTCTTATCGCTATTGCCTTCTTTGGGTGTATCCACCATGTATATATCATATGATGAGGTCGCAGTCCAGTGCCCTGTGGGCAGTGGTTCCTGTTCGTCTCCTGCATCGTCCTCCATACCATCGATGTCTTCGGAGTCGAAGTGGAGCATGTCGGTTAAATCGTCGATAGTGGCTACTAAGTGGGTGGTGGGTGGGGAGCGAATTTCTTCGTCGTCCACATCCCATTCTAGCCGGACATAGTTCGGCCAAGGTTCTCCTGACAAGGAGAGAGACCTTAACGAATTTAGCACGTCACCGAAGGGCGAGTGCTGAAAGATATCCGCGGAGGTAAACTCCATAATCGGCACCCAATCGGATTCGATGAGAACGGGCGCCAGCGGCTCGGAGTCTGTGGCCGGAGATGAATCCAGTTGTTCGGCATCACAACTCTCATGAGGAGTAAAGTCAGCATCCGGCTCTATCGCCGCTGAGAGTGCAGCCTCCATGGCGGGGTCTATCCGCCCGTCCTCGGATGGCGCAATTTGCTCCGGATCAAGGGCCGGAGTAGTTGGAGGTGTGATCTCCCAAACACTGTCCGACGGCAGAGCTATATCATGCTCGTCGTGATCATGCAGCGCACGTGGCATGGGCTTGAATCCGTCGAAGATCAAGTCTCGGCGGATGTCGGTAGTGTAACTCAAGTTTCCGAACCTGACCTGGTGGCCAGGGGCGTAGCTCTCGATCTGCTCCAGATGGCCAAGTGAGTTAGCCCGCAGAGCGAAGCCGCTGAATACAAAGATCTGTCCGGGGAGGAAAACCTCACCCTGGACCGCATCGCTACCGATGATCGAAGGAGCCATCAAGCCTTACGGTGAAGGCACAGTGGAAATCTCAATGAAAGCACCAATGTCGGTGTCAAAACCAGCGGATCTCGGGTAGGGGGTCCCGAACTATGCGCCTAAGGCGGATGGTAACAGGAGGCGGGGGACACAATGTTTACCTAGGTTCGGGCCCTCTAGATGGAGGTAATACCCTACTTCCTGCTTGATTGATCTTGATGATATGAGTATTACAAGAGTTGATCTACCACGAGATCGTAGAGGCTAAACCCTAGAAGCTAGCCTATGGTATGATTTTTGTTGTCCTACGGACTAAACCCTCCGGTTTATATAGACACCGGAGAGGGCTAGGGTTACACAGAGTCGGTTACAAGGGAGGAGATCTACATATCCGTATTGCCAAGATTGCCTTCCACGCCAAGGAGAGTCCCATCCGGACACGGGACGAAGTCTTCAATCTTGTATCTTCATAGTGTAACAGTCCGGCCAAAGGATATAGTCCGGCTGTCCGGATACCCCCTAATCCAGGACTCCCTCAGGTGACGTGACGCTCCCTCGTCTCCAACCGCTCGAGCTCGAGGCTGCGCTCTGTGGCCTCTAGCAACAGTGCTTCCTCGCGCCTCGAGATCTCCTCCTCGTCGGACGATGCACCCTTCATCGACACCAAGGCGGCTCTGCGTGCATCCACCTGCTGCTCCAAGGAGGCGTTCAAGACCAGAAGCTCCCGCATGCGCTCCTCAGCAACCGCCTGCCGACCGTCTGCCTCCCTGGCCTCCTCCAAGGCTCGAGCTTTGGCCTCGCGCGAGGTTGCCAGGGATGCCTCGGCCTTCGCATCGGCATCCTCACGCTGAAGGCGCCCAAGGTTGATAGCCACCTTCAGTTGATGCCACTCCTTCACCAGCCAGAGACCCTTGGCTTCAAGGTGCACGTCTAAATCCATGAGTTCTCTACCAAGCCGGCGCATCGTGCCCATTGCCGCCCGAAAGAGCTCATGGCGTACGATGCTCCGCACGTGCGCAAGCTTAAGCGCAACCCGGTTCGTCCTCCACAGCGGGGGTTGCTGGTGGGATCCGAAGCGGCTCACCCCCTTCCAGCAGGGGGCTGGGGGCTGGCGCCCCTGGGTCGCCGATCAGGGTTCGGCAGGGGCCCGGATGGGTTAAGGCTCGCTCCTTGAAGAGGAAGCCAGGGTCGAAGCCATCCAGCCACCGTCCATAACCAAGGGAGGATCCCTTGGCATGCTTGCCACACCCCAGGCGAGGCCATGAAGGAGAGACGGCAAAGGCGCGTGCCCGAGGTGCCAGGCAGGCGAGTTTGCCTCTCCGGCCGACCTCGCACCGGGGGCGTCACGCTGGCTTGGGGCACTCAAGGCTAGCTGAGGAGCCGAGGCAGGAGGAGATTGCTTCTCAAGAGACTTCGCGGCCTTAGCAGAAGGGACCCTGAGGAGCCACTGTTAGGAGGGGAACAACAGTCGAGAAATTACAAAGATAGGGTACTCACTCGTCTATGGCGATATACTTCCTCTGCTTCAACAGCCGTAAGGCATTACTGCTGTAGCTTGGGGATCCTTTCCTCTTACGGAGCGCATCGAAGTCCAAATGGAGCCGGCTGAAGCGCTGGATGCGGCACCCAGCGCAGGGCGCGGCTGGTGAGGCTCGCGAGGAGGCGACCTCGGGAGTACAGAGCTGAGGGGAGCCCTCGGCCTCGGACTCCGCCTCACGAGGCCTGCTGAGACCTTGAAGGCTTCGGCCTCAGGAGCAGCGGATTGTGTCGCCCCCTCAGCTGGCACCCCAGGGCAAGAGTCGTGGCCCCCCGGGGATGACACCTTAGGAGCCTCGAGCTACGTCGACACTTCAGCACCCGCGCCTCTGGCCTCCAGCGGTGCTTGCCCCCTGCATCCACTCTTGGGGTAAGTTCGGCGCTGATGGCAAGGAGGGGGACCACGGAGACAGGGTTCTCACGGGGCCCGTCATGGCCGACTGGACACAACCCCCATTCATCGAAGGGGGGCATCTACCCCGCGAACTCCACCCTGTTTGAGCAGTAGTACAAGAGACAACCCTCCAGTGGCATATCGGCTGGCGAGGGGTCGCCCGTCAGGGCCTCGAGCACCGTTCTTCGTGCCTCGAGCGGAAGCCCTGACTCCTGAAGCCTCATGCGATCCTGGCCGACGGACAGGGCCCACATTGGCTGGGAATGGCGCTAGAGAGGGGCGACGCAGTGTCGGAGGAATTCCTTCATCACCATGGGCGCAGTCAAGTCGAGATCTTTCAGCCTCTTCAACCGGAGCCAGACGAAGGCGAGGCAGGGGCTCGCAAGCTTCTCGTGGCCCCAGCCGGAGCTGGGGATGGAAGGAGCCAACGGGGGCAAGAGCAAGGGGTTGAGCACTCCGACATCCACATACACCCACCGTGTCCGAAACCCGCTCGCGGACGGCGGGAGTTCAAAGTAAATCCCCGAGCCGGCCGTCGCCGCCACGGCCTGGAAGCTCAGGCACCCCGAGCACTGCCGGGGGTTGGTCAGGTGTAGCGAGAAGAAATGGCGCAGGAGGGCCATGGAGGGGGCAATGCCCACCATGGCCTCGCAGACGAAGGCAAAGACGGCAAGAAGGGTGGCGGATTGGGGATCTAGGTGCAGCATATGGATCTGGTAATGGGAAAGCACGGCGTTGAAGAAGGCGGAGAAGGGAGGGACCAGGCCGTCCCACAAGGCGTCAATGAAGAATTGGACCCCGGTGGCTGTCCTATCGATAGAAGCTCGGGACGCAGGCCAGGTCACCATCCCTCCCCACTCATTGAAGCTGGTGGCGAGAGCTAGGCGGACCTTGTCCATGGCCTCCCGGTTGAGCACCAACGATCGACCGACGGCGGGCTCAATGGCTAGAGGTGGTCTGGCTGAGGTCAAGGGCTTCTTCCCCTTCTCCGTCCGTTTCGGCGCCATGGTGACAGAGAGGGCAGAGCTTGGGTCGGATCGGGAGAGGAAACTGAGTTTCGAGGATGTGGAGTTGGGGAGTGTGTCTCCAGCAATGGGGAAGTAACTGTGTAGCATGCCGTGGCTGCCTAGCCAGGCGGATATCAAGGCTGCGTGGGGAAGCGGGGCCGCCCACGTCCAATCAATCGCCACACATCGAGCGGGGCTGCAGGCTGTTAGGGCCTGCGGCACTCCGCACTTGCCCTTTGGCTTCGCCTCGAAGCCAAGTCCGAGTGCGCCTTGGGCTCGGGGGCTACTGTCGGCGTCCTGGTAACAGGGGTCCCCAGACTTGCCTGCCTGTGGCCCACGGCGTGGCTCCACCAGCGGCCCTGTACTGCCCATCTTTACCAGCAAACACTCAAGACCCTCACAAGGGGCCAAGCCTCGCAAGGCGGACGACACAAGGCCTCCTCGGGGACGGCCTCACCAGGCTGGCTCGCGAGGGGCGAAGAGATAAAGGCAAGGGGCACCTCGCGAGGTTCCTGTGACGCAAGCCATGACGACTGGAGCCAGGCGGGTGCCAGCATGCGCAGTGTCCTTGTTTCCTATTTGGTGATAAAGAGGCAAGTGCAGGCAAGGAGTCCTGAGGCCTCAGACAAAGGTTTCCCTATCGGTGCAACGAGACCAAGACAAGCAGGACGGCAGGACGGAGGTCACCGTGGAGCCCAAGACGGCGTCACCACCCGAGCCTTTGGCAGGCGAAGGCCACCTTTATTCAGAATAACTTGTACTAGTTGTCTCCCTTCGAATTTGGCCGTTGTGGGATCCCTTCCCGCTCAATATTTGGGAAGAGGACCAAGGCCTCTATAAATAGGACTAGCCGCCATCATAGCAGGGGACGGATCATTCAGATCATCCTCTACCACACAAGTTCACCAAGCACAAGAGCACCTCTCCTCAGGAGGCTGTTCTTCCCTTGTAACTGTTCATCCTCAGCCCAAGAGGCAATCCACCACACCATACTGGAGTAGAGTATTGCACCACATCGGTGGCCCGAACCAGTATAAACTCTTGTGTCTCTCGTTCTTTGGGTTCGTCGAGCTAGGCCTTGCGATCGTTGCGAGAGCGATCTAGGGAGAGAGAGATCTTCGTGCGCACCCCAGTGTTCGAACCTCAAGGGTTTGCCGGAACCCGAAATCCGACAGTTATGTACTTTGATGGTGCTTTCTCACGGCAAGGTGCTAGTGCCGGCGTGCTACTCCTTGCGCCCACCGGAGAGCACCTCAAGTACGTAGTCCAGATGCACTTTCTCCGGGAAAAATCAACGAACAACATGGCGGAGTACGAGGGATTGCGTGCCGGTCTCAGGATAGCGGCAGACCATAGAAGCAAGAAGCTCATCATCAGAGGTGATTCGTAGCTTGTCGTTAAGAAAGTCAACAAGGATTACCAGAGCCCGTTGATGGAGGCCTACATGGATGAAGTAAGGAAGTTGGAAGAGCGTTTTGACGGATTGCAAGCGGAGCACGTTCCCCGAGCGGAGAACGGCATTGCTGACAACCTATCGAAGTGCGCTGCCCTGAAATTGCCTGTGGAACCTGGTACCTTTGTGCTTCAATTAACTCAACCGTCCATCGAGCCATCAGCAGGACAGAAAAAGCAAAGGAATGCAGGCCCTGGCAAGTACTTTCCCGCTGAGCTCCCAGGGGCCGCCGACAAGGACATTGTCGGGTGCCCCAAGCTTGCCGAAGGGCAGCAACCCCCGGCAGAGCCTCGAGCTCTGACCGTAGAGGCAACTGCCCTTGCGGCCGAAGATGTGCCTTTAGTCCTTGCCGTCGAGCCTCAGGATAAAAAGGATAAACATAGACCTATTGTTGGCATGCCTGTTGCTACCTCTTGAGTATGCGTTGGTTTTCCCTTGAAGAGGAAAGGGTGATGCAGCAAAGTAGCGTAAGTATTTCCCTCAGTTTTTGAGAACCAAGGTATCAATCCAGTAGGAGGCCACACGCAAGTCCCTCGTACCTACACAAACAAATAAGAACCTTGCAACCAACGCGATAAAGGGGTTGTCAATCCCTTCACGGCCACTTGCAAAAGTGAGATCTGATAGAGATGATAATATTTTTGGTATTTTTATGATAAAGATTAAAAGTAAAGATTGCAAAATAAACGGTGCCAGAAATAGCTAGTTGACGGGAGATTAATATGATGGAAAATAGACCCGGGGGCCATAGGTTTCACTAGTGGCTTCTCTCAAGATAACATAAGTATTACGGTGGGTGAACAAATTACTGTTGAGCAATTGATAGAATTGAGGATAGTTGTGAGATTATCTAGGCATGATCATGTATATAGGCATCACGTCCGCAACAAGTAGACCAACTCCTTCCTGCATCTACTACTATTACTCCACACATCAACCGCTATCCAGCAAGCATCTAGAGTATTAAGTTCATAAGAACAGAGTAACGCATTAGGAGAAAGTCTCACATTGACGCAGCTAATCAACGGGCTATGAAGATGCCCACCGATTGATGTCAGTGCAAGGAGTAGGGATTGCCATGCAACGTATGCACTAGAGCTATAAATATATGAAAGCTCAACAAAAGAAACTAAGTGGGTGTGCATCCAACTTGCTTGCTCACAAAGACCTAGGGCATTTGAAGAAGCCCATCATTGGAATATACAAGCCAAGTTCTATAATGAAAAATTCCCACTAGTATATGAAAGTGACAAAATAAGAGACTCTCTATCATGAAGATCATGGGTGCTACTTTGAAGCACAAGTGTGGAAAAAGGATAGTAACATTGTCCCTTCTCTCTTTTTCTCTCATTTTTTTATTTGGGCCTTATCTTTTTTTTGGCCTCTTTTTTTTTCTTTCGTCTGGAGTCTCATCCCGACTTATGGGGGAATCATAGTCTCCATCATCATTTCCTCACATGGGACAATGCTCTAATGATGATCATCACACTTTTATTTACTCACAACTCAAGAATTACAACTCGATACTTAGAACAAAATATGACTCTATGTGAATGCCTCCGGCAGTGTACCGGGATATGCAATGAATCAAGAGTGACATGTATGAAAAATTAAGCATGGTGGCTTTGCCACAAATACGATGTCAACTACATGATCATGCAAGGCCATATGACAATGATGATGCGTGTCATAATAAACGGAACGGTGGAAAGTTGCATGGCAATTTATCTCGGAATGGCTATGGAAATGCCATAATAGGTAGGTATGGTGGCTGTTTTGAGGAAGAAATAAGGAGGATTATGTGTGATAGAGCGTATCATATCTCGGGGTTTGGATGCACCGGCGAACTTTGCACCAACTCTCAAGGTGAGAAAGGGCAATGCACGGTACCGAAGAGGCTAGCAATGATGGAAGGGTGAGAGTGCATATAATCCATGGACTCAACATTAGTCATAAAGAACTCACATACTTATTGCAAAAATCTACAAGTCATCAAAACCAAGCACTACGCGCATGCTCCTAGGGGGGATAGATTGGTAGGAAAAGACCATCGCTCGTCCCCGACCGCCACTCATAAGGTAAGCAATCAAAGAACACCTCATGCTTCAAATTTGTCACACAATGTTTACCATACGTGCATGCTACGGGACTTGCAAACTTCAACACAAGTATTTATGAATTTCACAATTACTCAACTAGCACACCTCAAATATTACCACCTTTATATCTCAAAACAACTATCAAGTATCAAACTTCTCTTAGTATTCAATGCACTTTAAAGTTTTTATCTTGGATGCCTATCATATTAGGACTAATTTTATAACCAAAGAAAATTATCATGCTATTCTAAAGGACTCTCAAAATAATATAAGTGAAGCATGATAGATCAATTATTTCTATAAAATAAAACCACCACCGTGCTCTAACAAGATATAAGCGAAGCACTAGAGCAAAATTATCTAACTCAAAAGATATAAGTGAAGCACATAGAGTATTCTAATGAATTCCGATTCATGTGTGTCTCTCTCAAAAGGTGTGTACAGCAAGGATGATTGTGGTAAACTAAAAAGCAAAGACTCAAATCATACAAGACGCTCCAAGCAAAACACATATCATGTGGTGAATAAAAATATAGCTCCAAGTAAAGTTACCGATGGATGAAGACAAAAGAGGGGATGCCTTCCGGGGCATCCCCAAGCTTAGGCTTTTTGGTTGTCCTTGGATTTTACCTTGGGGTGCCTTGGGCATCCCCAAGCTTAGGCTCTAGCCACTCCTTGTTCCATAATCAATCAAATCTTTACCCAAAACTTGGAAACTTCACAACACCAAACTTAATAGAAAATCTCGTGAGCTCCGTTAGCGAAAGAAAACAAAACACCACTCTAAGGTACTGTAATGAACTCATTCTTTATTAATACTGGTGTTAAACCTACTGTTTTCAAACTTCTCTATGGTTCATAAACTCCATTACTAGCCATAGATTCATCAAAATAAGCAAACAACACACGAAAAACAGAATCTGTCAAAAACAGAACATTCTGTAGTAATCTGTATCGAACGCAAACTTATGGAACTCGAAAAATTCTAAAATAAATTTCTGGACGTGAGGAATTTATCTATTAATCATCTTCAAAAAGAATCAACTAAATAGCACTCTCCAGAAAAAGGTTGTAGCTAATCTTGTGAGCGCTAAAGTTTCTGTTTTTTACAGCAAGATCAAAAGGACTTCACCCAAGTCTTCCCAAAGGTTCTACTTGGCACAAACACTAACCAAAACACAAAAACACATCTAAACAGAGGCTAGATGAAATATTTAATCCTAAACCGAACCAAAAATTAAGAAACAAAAAAAAAAATCGGTTGCCTCCCAACAAGGCTATCGTTTAACGCCCCTAGCTAGGCATAAAAGCAAGGATAGATCTAGGTGTTGCCATCTTTGGCATGCAATCCATAAGTGGCTCTCTTAATAGATTCATAAGGTAATTTAATTTTATTTCTACGAAAGTGTTTCTTGCCTTTCCTTAACGGAAATTGGAATCTAATATTCCCTTCTTTCATATCAATAATTGCACCAATCGTTCTAAGGAAAGGTCTACCAAGAATAATAGGACATGAAGGATTGCAATCTATATCAAGGACAATGAAATATACGGCCACATAGTTCCTATTTGCAACAATAAGAACATCATTAATTCTTCCCATAGGTTTCTTAATGGTGGAATCCGCAAGGTGCAAGTTTAAAGAACAATCATCAAATTCACGGAATCCGAGCAAATCACACAAAGTTTTTGGGATCGTGGAAACACTAGCACTCAAATCACACAAAGCATAGCATTCATGATCTTTAATTTTAATTTTAATAGTAGGTTCCCACTCATCATAAAGTTTTCTAGGGATAGAAACTTCCAATTCAAGCTTTTCTTCATAAGATTGCATTAAAGCATCAACGATATGTTTAGTAAAAGCCTTATTTTGACTATAAGCATGCAGATAATTTAGCACGGATTGCAACAAGGAAATACAATCTATTAAATAACAATTATCATAATTAAATTCCTTGAAATCCAAGATAGTGGGTTTATTTCTATCTAAAGTTTTGACCTCTTCCATCCCACTTTTACCAAATTTTGCATCAAGATCTAAAAACTCCGAGTCATTGGGACGCCATTTAACTAAAGTTGACTCATCTCCAGTCCCATCACTATCAAGATTAATATTGCGAAACAAATATTTAATAGGGGACACATCAATCACTTTTAGATCTTCATCTTTATTATCATGAAAACTAGAAGAACACACTTTCACAAAGCAATCTTTTTTAGCACGCATCCTAGCGGTTTTTTCTTTGCACTCATCAATGGAAATTCTCATAGCTTTGAGAGACTCATTGATATCATGCTTAGGTGGAATAGATCTAAGTTTTGAAGAATCAACATCAAGAGAAATTCTATCCACATTCCTAGCCAACTCATCAATCTTGGGAAAATTTTCTTCGAGCAAAGCATTGAAATTCTTTTGAGAAATCATACATTCTTTAACACTAGTCTCAAAATCAGAGGGCATCTTACTAAAATTTCCATAAGAGTTGTTGTAGGAATTACCATAATTATTAGAGGAATTACTAGGATACAGCCTAGGATTAAAATTTCCTCTATAAGCGTTGTTACCAAAATTGTTCCTACCAACAAAATCCACATCCATAGATTCATTATTATTCTCAATCAAAGTAGACAAAGGCGTATCATTGGGATCAGAAGAAACACTCTTATTAGCAAACAATTTCATAAGTTCATCCATCTTTCCACTCAAAACATTAATCTCTTCAATTGCATGCACCTTTTTACTAGTAGATCTTTCAGTGTGCCATTGAGAATAATTAACAATAATATTATCTAGGAGTTTAGTAGCTTCTCCTAAAGTGATTTCCATAAAAGTGCCTCCCGCAGCTGAACCTAAAAGATTTCTAGAAGCAAAATTCAATCTGGCATAAAATTTTTGTATAATCATCCATAAATTCAAACCATGTGTAGGGCAATTACGTATCATTAATTTCATCCTCTCTCAAACTTGTGCAACATGTTCATGATCAAGTTGCTTAAAATTCATAATATTGTTTCTAAGGGAGATGATCTTAGCGGGAGGAAAATACTTAGAGATAAAAGCATCTTTGCACTTATTTTTAGGCAAAGACGAAAACCAAGTTTTAGCACGATCTCTAAGCGAAAACGGAAATAGCTTCAGTTTAACAATATCATTGTCCACGTCTTTCTTCTTTTGCATATCACACAAATCAACAAAGCTATTTAGATGGGTAGCGGCATCTTCACTAGGAAGGCCGGCGAATTGATCTTTCATGACAAGATTCAGCAAAGCAGCATTAATTTCACAAGATTCAGCATCGGTAAGAGGAGCAATTGGAGTGCTAAGAAAATCATTGTTGTTGGTATTGTAAAGTCACACAATTTAGTATTATCTTGAGCCATCGTGACAAGCAAGCAATCCAACACACAAACAAACAAGAAGCAAGCGAAAAGGAGGCAAACGGGAAAAGAGGGTGAATATAACAGCAAGGGTGAAGTGGGGAGAGGAAAACGAGAGGCAAATGGCAAATAATGTAATGCGAGGGATAAGAGTTTGTGATGGGTACTTGGTATGTCTTGACTTGTGCGTAGACTCCCCGACAGCGGCGCCAGAAATCCTTCTTGCTACCTCTTGAGCATGCATTGGTTTTCACTTGAAGAGGAAAGGGTGATGCAGCAAAGTAGCGTAAGTATTTCCCTCGGTTTTTGAGAACCAAGGTATCAATCCAGTAGGAGGCCACACGCAAGTCCCTCGTACCTACACAAACAAATAAGAACCTCGCAACCAACGCGATAAAGGGGTTGTCAATCCCTTCATGACCACTTGCAAATATGAGATTTGATAGAGATGATAATATTTTTGGTATTTTTATGATAAAGATTAAAAGTAAAGATTGCAAAATAAACGGCGCCAGAAATAGCTAGTTGACGGGAGATTAATATGACGGAAAATAGACCGGGGGCCATAGGTTTCACTAGTGGCTTCTCTCAAGATAGCATAAGTATTAAGGTGGGTGAACATATTACTATCGAGCAATTGAAAGAATTGAGCATAGTTATGAGAATATCTAGGCATGATCATGTATATAGGCATCACGTCCGCAACAAGTAGACCGACTCCTGCCTGCATCTACTACTATTACTCCACACATCGACCGCTATCCAGCATGCATCTAGAGTATTAAGTTCATAAGAACAGAGTGACGCATTAGGCAAGATGACATGATGTAGAGGGATAAACTCAAGCAATATGATATAAACCCCATCTTTTTATCCTCGATGGCAACAGTACAATACGTGTCGCTTCCCCTTCTGTCACTAGGATCGAGCAACGCAAGATTGAACCCAAAGTTAAGCACTTCTCCCATTGCAAGAAAGATCTATCTAGTAGGCTAAACCAAACTGATAATTCGAAGAGACTTGCAAAGATAACCAATCATACATAAAAGAATTCAGATAAGATTCAAATATTGTTCATTGATAATCTTGATCATAAACCCACAATTCATCGGATCTCGACAAACACACCGCAAAAATAGTTACATCGAGTAGATCTCCAAGAAGATCGAGGAGAACTTTGTATTGAGATCCAAAGAGAGAAAAGAAGCCATCTAGCTAATAACTATGGACCCGAAGGTCTGTGATAAACTACTCACACATCATCGGAGAGGCTATGGTGTTGATGTACAGGCCCTCCATGATCGATGCCCCCTCCGGCGGAGCGCCAGAAAAGGCCCCAAGATGGGATCTCATGGGTACAGAAGGTTGCAGCGGTGGAAATAGGGTTTCGTGGTGCTCCTGGATGGTTTCAGGGTACGTAGGTATATATAGGAGGAAGAAGTAGGTCGGTGGAGCCATGAGGGGCCTACGAGGGTGGGTGTCGGTGTCAAAACCGGCGGATCTCGGGTAGGGGGTCCCGAACTATGTGTCTAGGCGGATGGTAACAGGAGACAAGGGACACGATGTTTTTACCCAGGTTCGGGCCCTCTCGGTGGAGGTAATACCCTACTCCTGCTTGATTAATATTGATGATATGGGTAGTACAAGAGTAGATCTACCATGAGATTAAGGAGGCTAAACCCTAGAAGCTAGCCTATGGTATGATTGTTGGTCGTCCTACGGACTAAAACCCTCCGGTTTATGTAGATACCGGATAGGTTAGGGTTACACAGAGTCGGTTACAATGGTAGGAGGTCTACATATCCGTATCGCCAAGCTTGCCTTCCACACCAAGGAAAGTCCCATCCGGACATGGGACGAAGTCTTCAATCTTGTATCTTCATAGTCTTGGAGTCCGGCCGTGACGATAGTCCGGCTATCCGGACACCCCCTAGTCCGGGACTCCCTCAGTAGCCCCTGAAACAGGCTTCAATGACGACGAGTCCGGCGTGTTGATTGTCTTCGGCATTGCGAGGCGGGTTCCTCCTCCGAATACTTCATAGAAGGTTTTGAACACCAGGATAGTGTCCGGCTCTGCAAAACAAGTTCCACATACCACTATTGAGAGAATAACTTTTGCACAGATCTGCTGACGTATTCCGTGGCGTGACATCACACCACGGCCAGGTCCTTATATGAATCGTTTTTTACCGTTCCACCTTAGCGCGTTTAGCGAGGCGGTTTCCTTGGCACGCCTTATCAAAGCATAGATCGTGCCCCCTTATTCCAGGATTCTCATCAATACGGACGTGGGTAACCCATCCGCGCCATTGATTACGACGCTTGGGAGATAAGCAAGTTTTACCAGGCTGGTGGGGGACGCATAGCTTCGTTCGTCCATATAAGGGGATAAGGATCCACCTTTTCACCTACGCCTTCTTCCTCCTTTGCTCATCCATTTCCACGCACTCAAGCTCTAGCGCCCAAGTCCGCACTTTCCTCCTCAACCTTCTCCAACCATGTCAGGAGCGGGAGGCAGATGGATGGCCTCCTCCGTCACGGAGGGGCACATCACTAGACTGCGGGAGGCCG
The DNA here is from genome assembly GCA_021605205.1 of Aegilops longissima. NCBI lineage: Eukaryota > Viridiplantae > Streptophyta > Magnoliopsida > Poales > Poaceae > Aegilops > Aegilops longissima. Next base: position 466,084,938 of record CM038677.1, on the reverse strand, counting down.
GATACTTGTCCGGCGATATCGCAGACAGAGCTGCCCGACGCTGGGCAGCTCATTCCAACCCCTGTGCCCCATGAGAGGGTGGTGTTTCTCCCCACTTCCTCCATGGACTAGGTTTTCCACTTCACCCATTTGTCCGGGGCTCATGTTCTACTACGGCCTAGACTTCCACGACCTGGCCCAATTTCGTCCTCAACATCTCGGCGTTTATCGTGGGTGCGAGAAACCTTCCTCGCATCCACCCCACTTCGCCTATGGCTGAAGACCTTTAATGTCAGGCCGAAGGTTGTGGGCGGCCGTCAAGCGGAGTGCGGAGGCGCCATGGTCGGCAAGATGGCCAAAGTCCTATGGCTCGAGGGCTCCTTTGTGGAGACAATAAAGGGGTGGAAATCGGGGTGGTTCTACATCACCGAGCCACGCGACCCTGAATGGGTGGCGGCCCCCGAATTCAGATCTGGCTTCCCCACACGTATCTCGTCATGGAAAGAGACGGGCCTGAAGTGGGGGGATTCGGACGAGCTATCCGGACTCCAAACATGCGTCCGAAACCTGGTGGACAAGAATCTCAGGCTTGTTGACGTAATCCAGGTGATGCTCATCCGCCGGATTCTCCCATGCCAACAACGGGCCTTCAATTTGTGGGAGTTCGATCCGGCACAGCACCGAACCTTGAGTCGGCTCTTCGATACTACGTACGAAGATGCCTGGAAGGTGCTGTTCAAGGGCGCCGAAGCCCCCGCATCCGCTAACAAAGATCGCGGATACAGCTCGCGGCGTCAAGCCGGCGAGGTAAGTTATTTTACCCTTTACGGGACTCTTTTTTCATAGATTGACTCTACGTGGGATCTAAAAACTCCCTATTCTTTGACAGGACTGGCTGAAGACGTCCGGACAGATTAACTGTCCGGCTCCTTTGCCAGAAGACCCAGTGGACGCCCGATTGACGGGGCTGCTGGCTCCGGCACCCCATGTGGTGCCGGAGAAGAAGGCCAAGAAGGAGGCCACGGGAACTCGAAGGAGCTCCCGACGCCAGGTGCTGTCAGATTCTGAAGCAGAATCTTCTCCTGAAGACGAGGAGGAGGAAGAAGAAGCTTCTCCCCCAGCGGGGGAGGAGAGGAAAAGGAAGGCCGCCCCAACTGGGGAGGCCGGAGGGTCCAAGAAGGGAAGAACCCTTCAACCGGACTTATCCACCAACGTCAACGACGACGAGGAGGATTGGCCAACAAGGGCCAAGCCCCTGGCGAGATCGTAACTGTCCAGATACCCATGGCTTTTCATCATTGCATAGCGTTCTCTAATACCGAATCATCATGCAGCCCGCCCAAGGGCGAGTTCGCCGCTTCGACGAGCGGGTCCCTGGGTTCGTCGGAAATGGAGAGTACTTCACTTCCGACCGCCTCCTCGCCTCACGCCGCGGACGACGCTGCGGTGGGGCCCCAAGAGGGGCTTGGTCAAGAGGAGGTGGCGCAGGAGGTGCCACAAGGCAACCTCCCGGACTCCAGGTGCGTGGGGGGCAAGACCCCCAGGGGCTCTAAGCCCGACCCTTGTCCGGACTCTATGCCGGAACCTTCAGCCGTTCCGAGTCCGCAAGCGGTCCTTCGCAAGAAGGGAAGACGCCGTGACCTCCGTCCAACGGAGGCACCGGATAGCGATCTTGGGCGCTTGACAGCGCTTCCATCGAGGTGGAGCACCGCCTTTGTTATGAGTGCGGTGATCCGGACAGTTCAGTCCGCCAAGGGCGGGCTGACCGAAGCCTATACCAGCCTTCTAACAGGCTTTGAGGTAAGTTTTAGAATATGTAAAAATATTACCGCATAGAAAGTAGCCCCTGATGCTTAGTTCGGTGCTCGGAAAGAAAAGCCGGACTAAGGATCTAAAAATATATACGTAGGAGTCTAACATAAGTATGTCAATATGGGAATGCAGGTTGCGCTGCTGACCTCTGCCGCACTAACTGCGGAGGTCGATGCGTTAAAGCAGAGCCTCGAGCGGTCTGAGAACAAGCTCGGCCAAGCCAAGAAGCAGCTCGAGGACAAGGAAGGTACGTAGTACCTTATTAAAGAAATACCATATAGAAAGGTTTCGGTCGCAAAAGATAACAGGGATAACATGGGTACTGTAGGGGCCACAAACGAGGTGGCGACCCTGAAGGAAGCGGTGTCCGTGGCCGAAAACAAAGCGGCTGCGGAACGCACCGAGCGAGAGAAGGGGGAGGCGCAGCTGGCCAAGGTACAGCAAGAGCTCCAAGCTCTCGTGGAAAAACACGAGAGTTTGGAGCGTGACTCGAAGACTCGAGAGTCCGAGCTCGCCTCGGCTCTAGAGAGTGCCAAAGCTGCTAAGGCCGAGGCCCAAAAAGCCCTCCAAGAAATTCAGTCGTTAAAGAAGATAGCGGTGGGTAAGGCATTCTTTATGCAAAGCAAGCATGTGAAAGTGAATTATCTATTACTTACCCGGATTCGGAGCTCTCCAGGAGCATTCACAGATTTGCCCCGTAGTGTGTCTGATGCTGGCACATTCTACCGCGCCAAGGAGGGGAGCTCGACGGAAAAGGTGTTCTGGTCTCAGTATGCTGAGGCCGGACATCCGGTGCCCCTAAGCGACCAGCTGAAGCAGCTGGTCAAGCTCCACAAGGTCGCCGAACAGGCCATGAAGGGCCTTATAGCGTGGCTGTGGCCATTGGAGGCCATGCCTGGGAGCTATTTCGGCTTGGTGCAGCGGCTGGTGGATGCCTGTCCACGGATTGAAGTCATCAAGCGCTCCGTCTGCATTGAAGGTGTCCGTCGGGCCCTTGCCCGTGCTAAAGTGCACTGGGGCAAGCTGAATGCGGAGAAGCTTGTGACGGACGGGCCACCGAAGGGCAAGGAGCATCGCACGCCCGAAATGTACTATGAGGGCCTCCTGAAGGGTGCCCGACGAATAGCGGATGAGTGCTCCAAAGATGTAATTTTTGAATAGGATCGCATTTGTTATCCTGTACGCTGAAAACTTGTTCATATGCGCTAAGCAACGCTTGTTAATTTAAAATATTACCTTCTGTGCGGCCGTTTATCAAATTTGAGAGTTGGCAAGTCGTTGGCTTGGCCCCCATGCCACGAAAGTCTTTGGGGTGTTCGGGATAAACTTGAGCACTCTTGTTCCCATTCTTGGGTCCATCTAGGGAGGCGCTCAACACAACGAACGAGGCAACCGGACTTATAATGCTTGAACACTCTCACTTAGCCATAGAATTCTTTAATTTTAAATTTTGGCGAAGCCCCTAGTATTCGGAAGACCGAGTTCGGGGCGCTATCCACGCCTTGGCGGACAATTCGGTTCCTCGCTCTAAGCGGCATAAGTCTTTAGGGACCGAAAAACCTCTCGAACAGCGATCGGCTCTCGCCCTATCATGACGGTCAGTTTTAGCTTTCTCCATCGAGGTGCTCGACCCAGCTCAAGCTGGGGCACAATCGCGATGGTTCTCCGGTGCTACCTTAGCCGATATAACGGAACGTAAGGTACCAAAACAGGAGCAGGCAAACCCAACTATTGACCCAAGACATGATTCGAGCCGATTCATATAATGCTATAAGTTCGGGTGCCGCACTTGTGGAAGTGTTCGGACTTATCACACCATAATTTTGGGATACTTAAGCCCCTGGTGTATTGGCCGTACCAAAGTGTACGGTTGCAACATGTCGTGAAATGATCATATGTATAGATAAAGGAAGTAGAGAAATAATAAGCAAAAGCTATGTCTTGTTTATTCAAAAAGGTACTGCAATGAAAGCAGAACGATACAAATAGTGCAATAAGCAAGGGATGGGACTGTCTAACATGTCCCCTTCCAGGGGTAAGCTGCGGGATGGTATGTAAAACAGGTATAATGCTCGTAATAGAGACCACCTGAACACTTCGACGTGGCTTACTGCTTCCCTGGCTGTTGCATCGTGAGTTCGGCGAGTCTAGTGCCGGACAGGACTTCTGAAAGACGGAGTCCTGAAAGTAAGAAAAAGGAAGAAAAAGGAAAAAGGAAAAGAATGACACAATCGGGAGCCCCTGGTGCGGTCGAGCCGCATTCTTGGCGTGCCGTGGTCTTGCCCCTCCCCATATGCCCATGGTATCTCCAGAGCGTAATTACGTACGCGTAACACTAGCTTCGCAATTTCGCGAGGGCTGGGGTTAGCCGATTACTACGCGTGCTTGAATCGTGCCAGCGGTCTTGTTGTAGGTTACTCCGGGCGCGCTTGACAGTGTCCGGACGCTTAATGGCCGGACTCGAGAGTTGCTGTGAGAGGCTGCTTTGTACCTCCTCCGCGAGGGCCGCCATGTGCTCCTTCGTTCGGAGAGAGCGTTCGGTGTTTCCATTGACCGTGATTACTCCTTGAGGGCCTGGCATCTTGAGCTTGAGGTATGCGTAGTGCGGCACCGCATTGAACTTTGCAAATGCGGTTCGTCCGAGCAGTGCATGATAGCCGCCGCGGAATGGGACGATGTCGAAGATTAATTCTTCGCCGGAAGTTATCCGGGATCCGAAGACCACCGAGTGTAACCGAGCCCGCATAACTGGCCTCTACACCGGTATAGCGCCTTTAAAGGTCGTCTTTGTAGGTTTAATCCTTGAGGGGTCTATGCCCATTTTGCACACTGTATCCTGATAAAGCAGGTTCAGGCTGCTGCCGCCGTCCATCAGGACTCTGGTTAGGTGAAATCCGTCGATAATGGGGTCAAGAACCAATGCGGCGAAACCGTCGTGACGGATGCTAGTGGGGTGGTCCCTTCGATCGAAGGTGATCGGGCAGGAAGACCATGGGTTGAACTTGGGCGTGGCTCCATCGCATATCGTCCCTTAGTGCACTTCCGCTCCCTTTTGGGTATATGGGTTGCGTATATCATGTTCACCGTCCGCACTTGAGTGGGAAAACCCTTCATCCTCTATTGTTCAGCGGCCGGGCTCTTCCTCGTCATCGCTATGCAGCCCTTGTCATTGAGTTCGCACTTAACTTGCTCGCTTGCTTGAACACCCAACAGTCCCTGTTGGTGTGATTGGCTGGTTTTGGGGTGCCATGTATCCGCTGCGATCGAGTATTCGGTCCAAGTTGGACGGGCCCTGGGTATTTCTTTTGAATGGCTTCTTCCGCTGACCAGGTTTAGAGCCTCTGAATCTGGCATTGACGGCCGTATCTTCAGTGTTATCACCGTTAATGCGGCGCTTGTTCTTGTTGCGACGTGACCTGCCATTGCTGTCCTTGGTATCCGAACTATCAGGATGTTTGGCCAAGTTGTTGCTTCGAGCTAGCCAGCTGTCCTCTCGCGCACAAAAGCGGGTCATTAGTGTTGTGAGGGCTGCCATGGATTTTGGCTTTTCCTGTCCTAGGTGCCGGGCAAGCGACTCGTCGCGGATGTTATGTTTGAAGGCTGCAAGGGCCTCTGCATCCGAACAGTCAATGATTTGCTTTTTCTTTGTTAGGAACCGTGTCCAGAATTGTCTGGCCGATTCTTCTGGCTGCTGGATTATGTGGCTAAGGTCATCGGCGTCTGGTGGTCGCACATATGTGCCCTGGAAGTTATCAAGGAATGCGGCTTCCAGGTCCTCCCAACAACCAATTGATTCTGCTGGCAAGCTGTTGAGCCAATGCCGAGCTGGTCCTTTAAGCTTGAGTGGGAGGTATTTGATGGCATGTAGATCATCACCGCGGGCCATGTGGATATGGAGGAGATAGTCCTCGATCCAAACCGCAGGATCTGTGGTACCATCGTATGATTCGATGTTTACGGGTTTGAAGCCCTCGGGGATTTGATGATCCATTACTTCATCGTGAAGCATAGTGGGTGTCTTGGCGCCTTTGTATTGGGCTATATCACGGCGTAGCTCATATGAGCTTTGTCTCTCGTGTTCGGCCCGGCGGGTTTGTTGTATCCAGCGACGGTAATCATCCGCGTCGTTAGGCGCCCACGCGATCCGTAGACCGATCTTGTATGTTTTGCCTTATCCTCCAATATATCTCGCAAGTCGCGCGCGTTTTCCGTGCCTTGGTACTTTTGAGTGGCGTCGGGGTGTGGCTTGGCGGAGGGCCGAGAGGCTTTCTGTCGCGCCACAGGGTGGCCGGTATGCCATGTCGCGGCGCTGGTGACTTGGGTGCTTCCTCCTCGATCGAGGCAACGGCCTTCGTTTGGGGTAGCCTTTGGAGGGGAATTCGAATTCATACTCTTTGGCTACAAGGACTTCAGTCCATCTGTCAGCTAGCAGGTCCTGGTCAGCTCTAAGCTATTGCTACTTTTTCTTGAGGCTGCTTGCCGTGGCTATAAGCCTGCGTTTGAAATGCTCCTGTTCAGCGGGATCCTCAGGCACGACAAATTAAGTCGTAAATCGAGGCTTGCCTCATCTTCGGAGGGAGGCGCGTAATTATAAATCCTCGACCTCTCTTTCTACCGCGACCGTCGTGCGGACTTGCTTCTCCTCCTCCCGCGCCGAGTCCTGCTGGGACGGGTTGTCTTGATCTTGTCCGGGGTGTTATTATCTCCCGTGCCAGAATCACCGTTTTTGCTGTGGCGGGATTTAGAGCGGCGCCGCTGACGTCGGAGCTTCGGTTCTTTTTTGGAGGGGTCATCCTCCGTTGTTCCATCGCCGTCCCCATCTTTTGGGATATCCACCATGTATATGTCGTATGACGAGGTGGCCTTCCAGTGCCCTGTAGGCGCTGGGTCTTGGTCATCTCCGGCATCGTCGTCCATACCGTCGATGTCTTCAGAGTTGAAGTCGAGCATGTCGGTTAAATCATCGACAGTGGCTACAAAGTGGGTGGTGGGTGGGTGTCGAATTTCTTCGTCGTCCATATCCCAACCTTCTTGTCCGTAGTCCGGGCAGGGCTCTCCGGATAAAGAGAGAGACTTTAGTGAATTCAAGATGTCGCCAAAGGGCGAGTGCTGAAAGATGTCCGCGGCGGTGAACTCCATGACCGGCGCCCAATCGGATTCGATTGGCAGGGGCGCGGAGGGTTCGGAGTCTGGAGAGGAGTTCGGCACCCTGGAGTCGAGGTCTTCGCAAAGGATAGGGGTGGAATTCGGATCAATTGCCGTAGAGATTGTAGCCCCCGAGGCGGTGTCCAACCACTCGTCCTCGATCAGGGAATCCGGCTCCAGATTAAGGATCGAAACGAATGCTGGTGCGGCCTCCAGGGCACTGTTTGGCTGCAGAGCTAGGTCATGCCCATCGAGACAGTGCGGCACGCTTGGCCGCCGGCCGAATCCGTCGAAGATCAAGTCTCCGCGGATATCGGTCGTATAGTTCAAACTTCCAAATCTGACCTGATGGCGGGCGTAGCTTCGATCTGCTCGGATGGCCAAGCCAATTGGCCCGATGCAAAGCCGCCGAATCGAAGATCTGTCCGGGAGAAAAGTCTCACCTGGACGCGTCATTGTTGATGATCGAAGGAGCCATCGGGCCTATCGGTGACGCATACGCAGGAACTCTCAATGAAAGCACCAATGTCGTTGTCAAACCGGCGGATCTCGGTAGGGGGTCCCGAATGTGCGTCTAGGCAGATGGTAACAGGAGACAAGGGACGCGATGTTTTACCTAGGTTCGGGCCCTCTCGATGGAGGTAATACCCTACTCCTGCTTGATTAATATTGATGATATGGGTAGTACAAGAGTAGATCTACCACGAGATCAAGGAGGCTATACCCTAGAAGCTAGCCTATGGTATGATTGTTGTTCGTCCTACGGACTAAAACCCTTCGGTTTATATAGACACCGGATAGGTTAGGGTTACACAGAGTCGGTTACAATGGTAGGAGGTCTACATATCCGTATCGCCAAGCTTGCCTTCCACGCCAAGGAAAGTCCCATCCGGACACGGGACGAAGTCTTCAATCTTGTATCTTCATAGTCTTGGAGTCCGGCCGTGACGATAGTCCGGCTATCCGGACACCCCCTAGTCCGGGACTCCCTCAGTGTGGGCCGCGCCTCCCTGCCTTGTGGCCTCCTCGGTTGTTTCTTGATGTCCACTCCAAGTCGTCTGGATCACGTTTGTTCCAAAAATCACGTTCGTGAAGGTTTCATTCCGTTTGGATTCCGTTTGATATTCCTTTTCTGCGAAACACTGAAATAGGAAAAAAATAGCAATTTGCACTGGGCCTTGGGTTAGTAGGTTAGTCCCAAAAATAATATAAAAGTGTATAATAAAGCCCATTAAACATCCAAAGTAGAATATATAATAGCATGGAACAATCAAAAGTTATAGATACGTTGGAGACGTATCACCTATCATCTCAGCTAAAATAGGAGATGACTGTTCTCATGGTTTATGTGACATGGTTGCTAGTGTGAGTGCTGTTGCTTACACTTTATATCAAGAAATTATGAAAGACATAGCACCTGCAGAGTTAGAAAACATAGATGTTACTATTAAACTTGCTAATACAGACACCATATCACCATTTGGGATTGTTAGAGATGTTGAAGTCTTGTGTGGGAAAAGAAAATACCCTACTGATTTTCTTGTTCTTGGTTCCCCACAAGATGACTTTTGTCCCATTATCTTTGGTAGACCTTTCTTGAATACAGTTAATGCTAAGATTGTTGGGTAACGTAGTATTTAAAAAATTTCCAACGATCACACAAGATCTATCTAGGAGAAGCATAGCAACGAGCGGGGAGAGTGTGTCCATGTACCCTCGTAGACCGATAGCGGAAGCGTTTAGTAACGCGGTTGATGTATTCAAACGTCTTCGCGATCCAACCGATCAAGTACTGAACGCACGGCACCTCCACGATCTGCACACGTTCAGCTCGGTGACGTCCCTCAAACTCTAGATCCAGCTGAAGCCGAGGGAGAGTTTTGCCACCACGATGGCGTGGTGACGATGATGATGAAGTTACCGACGCAGGGCTTCACCTAAGCACTACGACAATATGACCGAGGTGGAAACTGTGGAGGGGGGCACCACACACGGCTAAGAGATCAACTTGTGTGTCTATGGGGTGCCCCATCCCCCGTATATAAAGGAGGGGAGGAGGGGGCCAGCCAGCCTCAAGGGGCGCGCCCAAGGGGGAATCCTACTCCTACTAGGAGTAGGTTCCCCCCTTTCCTAGTCCAACAAGGAGGGGAAGGAAGGAGGAAGGGGAGAGAAGGAAGGAGGGGGGTGCCGCCCCCACCCCTTGTCCAATTCGGACTGGGGGGTGCCGCCCCCACCCTTTGTCCAATTCGGACTGGGGGGTGCCGCCTCCTGGCCGAACCTCTCTCCTCTAAGGCCCATGGTGGCCCACTAACTTCCCGGGGGGTTTCGGTAACCCTCCGGCACTCTGGTTTTATCCAAAACTCTCCAGAACACTTCCGGTGTCCAAACAACATGGTCCAATATATCAATCTTTATGTCTCGACCATTTCGAGACTCCTCATCATGTCCGTGATCTCATCCGAGACTCCGAACAACCTTCGGTACATGAAATAACATAAACTCATAATACCAATCGTCATCGAACGTTAAGCGTGCAGACCCTACGGGTTCGAGAACTATATAGACATGACCGAGACACTTCTCCGATCAATAACCAATAGCAGAACCTGGATGCTCATATTGGTTCTTACATATTCTACGAAGATCTTTATCAGTCAAACCGCACAACAACATATGTTGTTGCCTTTGTCATCGGTATGTTACTTGCCCGAGATTTGATCATCGGTATCATCATACCTAGTTCAATCTCGCTACTAGGAAGTCTCTTTACTCGATCCATAATGCATCATCCCGTAACTAACTCATTAGTCACATTGCTTTCAAGGCTTATAGCGATGTGCATTACCGAGAGGGCCCAGAGATAGCTCTCCGACAGTCGGAGTGACAAATCCTAATCTCAGTCTATGACAACTCAACAAACACCATCAGAGACACCTGTAGAGCATCTTTATAATCATCCAGTTATGTTGTGACATTAGATAGCACACTAAGTGCTCCTCTGGTATTCGGGAGTTGCGTAATCTCATAGTCATAGGAACATGTATAAGTCATGAAGAAAGCAATAGCAATAAACTAAACGATCATAGAGCTAAGCTAACGGATGGGTCTTGTCCATCACATCATTCTCTAATGATGTGATCCCGTTCATCAAATGACAACACATGTCTATGGCTAGGAAACTTAACCATCTTTGATTAACGAGCTAGTCTAGTAGAGGCATACTAGGGACACTCTGTTTGTCTATGTATTCACACATGTAGTAAGTTTTCGGTTAATACAATTCTAGCATGAATAATAAACATTTATCATAATATAAGGAAATATAAATAACAACTTTATTATTGCCTCTAGGGCATATTTCCTTCAGTCTCCCACTTGCACTAGAGTCAATAATCTAGATTACACAGTAATGATTCTAACACCCATGGAGTCTTGGTGTTGATCATGTTTTGCTCGTGAGAGAGGCTTAGTCAACGAGTCTGCAACATTCAGATCCGTATGTATCTTGCAAATCTCTATATCTCCCTCCTTGACTTGATCGCGGATGGAATTGAAGCGTCTCTTGATGTGCTTGGTTCTCTTGTGAAATCTGGATTCCTTTGCCAAGGCAATTGCACTAGTATTGTCACAAAAGATTTTCATTCGACCCGATGCACTAGGTATGACACCTAGATCGGATATGAACTCCTTCATCTAGACTCCTTCATTTGCTACTTCCGAAGCAGCTATGTACTCCGCTTCACACGTAGATCCGGCCACGATGCTCTGCCTGGAACTGCACCAACTTACAGCTCCTCCATTTTAATATAAATACGTATTCGGCTTGTGACTTAGAGTCATCCGGATCAGTGTCAAAGCTTGTGTTGATGTAACCATTTACGACGGGCTCTTCGTCACCTCCATAAACGAGAAACATATGCTTAGTCTTTTTCAGGTATTTCAGGATGTTCTTGACCGCTGTCCAGTGATCCACTCCTTGATTACTTTGGTACCTCCCTGCTAAACTTATAGCAAGGCACACATCAGGTCCGGTACACGGCATTGCATACATGATAGAACCTATGGCTGAAGCATAGGAAATGACTTTCATTTTCTCTCTATCTTCTGCAGTGGTCGGACATTGAGTCTTAACTTCACACCTTGTAACACAGGCAAGAACCCTTTCTTTGCTTGATCCATTTTGAACTTCTTCAAAACTTTATCAAGGTATGTGCTTTGTGGAAGTACAGTTAAGCATCTTGATCTATGTCTATAGATCTTGATGCCCAATATTTAAGCAGCTTCACCGAGGTCTTTCATTGAAAAATTCTTATTCAAGTATCCTTTTTTGCCATTCAGAAATTCAGTATCATTTTCGATAAACAATATGTCATGCACATATAATGTCAGAAATGCTACAGAGCTCCCACTCACTTTCTTGTAAATACAGGCTTCTCCAAAAGTCTGTATAAAACCATATGCTTTGATCACACTATCAAACCGTATATTCCAACTCCGAGATGCTTGCACCAATCCATAAATGGATCGATGGAGCTTGCACACTTTGTTAGCACCTTTTGGATCGATAAAACCTTCAGGTTGCATCATATACAACTCTTCTTTAAGATATTCATTAAGGAATGCAGTTTTGACATCCATTTGCCAAATTTCATAAGCATAAAATGCGGCAATTGCTAACATGATTCGGACGGACTTAAGCATAGCTACAGGTGAGAAAGTCTCATCGTAGTCAACTCCTTGAACTTGTCGAAAACCTTCCGCAACAAGTTGAGCTTTGTAGACAGGAACATTACCGTCAGCATCCGTCTTCTTCTTGAAGATCCATTTATTCTCTATGGCTTGCCGATCATCGGGCAAGTCAACCAAAGTCCAAATTTTGTTCTCATACATGGATCCCATCTCAGATATCATGGCCTTTGGCCTTTTCGTGGAATCTGGGCTCATCACCGCTTCCTCATACTTCGTAGGTTCGTCATGGTCAAGTAACATGACTTCCAGTATAGGATACCGTACCACTCTGGTGCAGATCTTACTCAGGTTGACCTACGAGGTTCGGTAGTAACTTGATTAGAAGTTTCATGATCATCATCATCAGCTTCCTCTCTAATTGGTGTAGGAATCGCTAGAATTGATTTCTGTGATGAGCTACTTTCCAATTCGAGAGAAGGTACAATTACCTCATAAAGTTCTACTTTCCTCACACTCACTTCTTTCGAGAGAAACTCCTTCTCTAGAAATGATCCATTCTTAGCAACGAATATCTTGCCTTCGGATCTGTGATAGAAGGTGTACCCAACAGTTTCTTTTGGGTATCCTATGAAGACACATTTCTCCGATTTGAGTTCGAGCTTATCAGGTTGAAGCTTTTTCACATCAGCATCGCAGCCCCAAACTTTAATAAACGACAACTTGGGTTTCTTGCCAAACCACAGTTTATACGGTGTCGTCTCAAGGGATTTAGATGGTGCCCTATTTAACGTGAATGCAGCCGTCTCTAAAGCATAACCCCAAAATGATAGCGGTAAATCAGTAAGAGACACCATAGATCGCACCATATCTAATAAAGTGTGGTTACAACGTTAGGACACACCATTACGCTGTGGTGTTCCGGGTGGCGTGAACTGTGAAACTATTCTGCATTGTTTCAAATGAAGACAAAACTCGTATCTCAAATATTCTCCTCCACGATCACATCATAGAAACTTTATTTTCTTGTTACGATGATTTTCCACTTCACTCTGAAATTGTTTGAACTTTTCAAATGTTTCAGACTTATGTTTCATCAAGTACATATACCCATATCTCCTCAAATCATCTGTGAAGGTCAGAAAATAACGATACCCGCCGCGAGCATCAGTACTCATCGGACCACAGACATCAGTTTGTATTATTTCCAACAAGTCTGTTGCTCGCTCCATTGTTCTGGAGAACGGAGTCTTAGTCATCTTGCCCATGAGGCATGGTTCGCAAGCATCATGTAGCGACCAAACCTCAAACAGTCTGATCTCTGTGCTCAGGTGTCATCCCTGGATAAGTAATGCTGACACCACACAGTACTTGAAGGATTTATAACAGATTAGCAATCACACACTTATTACATCGAATGTCTCCAAAGGAGAACTTATTACAATAAACATGGCTTAAGGCCATCTAATAACGATAACAGTGGAAGGCTTGGAAGAATAGCGAGTCCATCAACTCCAACGGCATCACTGAGTATAGAACTACGACCTAAAAGCACCTTACTCGTCGTCTGAAAAGTCTGCAACATGAAACGTTGCCGCCCGAAAACGGGTCAGCACATGGAATATGCCGGCAATGTAACACATAGAGAGTAATGAAAGAATAAGCCTATACTACATGCATATATGGCTGGTGTAAGCTCTATGGTTACGGTTTTGCGAAAAGCCAATTTTTCCCTACTGCAAAGGAATAAATTTATTTAACTATCATGGTGGTTGTTAAACATTGAGAATGGTTGACAGCATCCTCAATCCCAATTAAAGTAATCATCATTAAAACCCAACAGTATTAATTAAAGTAACATGATGAGATTCACTTGATAATCCAAGTACTAGATACTCAAGATGTCCATAACCGGGGACACGGCTAATCATGATTAGTTTGTACACTCTGCAAAGGTTTGTGCACTTTTCCCACAAGACTTGATCTCCTCCGTTTGATTTCTCGCACTACATGGTGTTTGAGAAACGAATGACCGAGACATAGTCTTTCATAAGCGCTAGCACCTTACGAATGGGTAGAACGTACCAACCTACAACCCCTACATCAGCTAGTCTACCACTGTAAGAGTTCGCACGACTTAATCAACTATGCTTGAGCCCATAGTAGCATGTGGCTGCACACGGAAGTTTCTAGCATGAATAATCTTATGATCCCTTTGAGCCTGGGTGGCGGTCCATAAAAAAAACAGGCAATCCTGGTCTACCTGTGCCTAGACAGCAATCTGGAATAACCGGGTACCTCAATCGACCAGATGTGTTTTTAAGTTGCCACCTTAGATAAACCATTTATTAACAATCTCACATTTGTCATCGATATTCACTCAAACCCAATCCACGTCTACGAGCATAGCATGGCATAATAAGCAAACGTAGAAGTAACTCCCAAGGGTTTGCTAATAAATCAGGTAATAGGTACTACCTCAAACTACTTCCCAAAACCCACAATTTAATTAGATCCGAATCATGCAATGTTTGAGGATTGATCTAATGCATAAAAACTGGGTATGAGAAGTATATGATCAAAGTGTTACTTGCCTTGTTGATGATCCGTGAAACCTAGAGACTCGAAGTAACAGGCGGCGCACTCCGGGTATTCTATCGCAGACAAACAAACAAGCATACAATAAGTACTCATCTAATGCACAGGTAAAACTCAAGTAGGAGATCTAACCAGAAAGTTCAACTTAAGAACTCCGGTTTGCAAAAAGAATCAAATCAAACGAAGCAACGAAACCCAAACTGCGAAAGAAAACAACTTCGTTTTACTAATCTGGACCTAAGTCAAATTTTACATAAGCAAAAACTTGTTTAAGTTGGTTAAAGAGATAGAGGGTTTCGAAACAAAACTCCAGGCGCTTGAATCGCCTGATTCTGATAAACGAGCGAAAAGTTATACTAAAACGAAAATCGCGATCAGAAATAATCGCGGAAATTCCGAGAAAAAGAAAAACGACGAACAGCTTAACGAACGAACGTTCGTTAACTGGATCTAAACGACGAACACGTTCATTAAAACGAATGAACGAGCGAACTCTCGCTATTTAACTGAACCGGGGAAAAAACCTATCTAATAAAAAAACGGAAACTAAAAAACCCGGCAAAAAACCGACGGAAAAACCGAACGATTTTTCGAGAAAAACCCGCGGCGCTGTAAACGAGGCAACCTCGGGCGGAGGGTCGGCGGCTCGGGCGAGGCGGCGGCGGCAGCAGCGCTGGGCGGTAAGCGGGGCGATTAAGGGCGGTCGGGGATGGGCGGGCGGCGGATCGGGCGCGGGCCGGCTAGGGTTAGGGTTTGGGGCACGGGTGGGCTGGCGGCGGCGGCTGGTGGGCTGGGCGGCTCGGGCGGCGGCTATTTAAAGGCTGCCCCCGGGCGGAGTCCCGCTCGGGTACGGCCCGAAGTCGGTTCGCGTTTTTTTAATTAATTCCGCGCAGAAAAACAAACGAAAGAAACACTAAACGGACTCCAAAAATCCCGAAATAAATTTTCCCCGACTTCTAAAATTAAGCCGGACAAGATGAACATTTATTTGGGGCCTAAATGCAATTTTGAAAAACGCACATTTTTCCTAAATTCAAATAAAATGGCGAAAAACTCCAAAATAAAATCTTATTTGATTTTATTATTAAATCCTCAATATTTCTTTATTTTTGGAAAGTCATTATTCCCTCTCTCATATTTTTGTAATAGAAATAATTGATGTTTAAATAATTAAAATCAAATGATCCTATTCTCAAAATTTGAGAAAAACTCAAATATGAAAATAACGAAATCCCCAACTCTCTCCGTGGGTCCTTGAGTTGCGTAGAATTTCTAGGATCAAAACCAAAAGCAAATAAAATATGATATGCATTGATGATCTAATGTATAACATTCCAAATTGAAAATTTGGGATGTTACACACCAAGTGATTCATAATCAAGTGATTCCAAAAGCCCAACAGCATGGAGTTTCTTCATGCGCTTTACACCAATATGACCTAAACGCCATTGACACGAATAAGTTGCACTATAATTATTAAACTTATATCTTTTGGCTTCAATACTATGAATATGTGTATCACTACTATCGAGATTCAGTAAAAATAGACCACTCATCTAGGGTGCATGACCATAAAAGATATCACTCACATAAATAGAACAACCATTATTCTCTAATTTAAATGAATAACCATCTCGCATCAAACAAGATCCATATAATGTTCATGCTCAACGCTGGCACCAAATAACAATTATTCAGGTCTAAAACTAATCCTGAAGGTAGATGGAGGCAGCGTGCCAACGGCAATCACATCGACTTTGGAACCATTTCCCACGCGCATTGTCACCTCATCCTTAGCCAATCTTCGTTTAATCTGTAGCCCCTGTTTCGAGTTGCAAATATGAGCAACAGAACCACTATCAAATACCCAGGCGCTACTAAGGTACACATCAATAACATGTATATCAAATATACCTTTCACTTTGCCATCCTTCTTATCCGCCAAATACTTGGGGCAGTTCCGCTTCCAGTGACCAGTCCCTTTGCAGTAGAAGCACTCAGTCTAAGGCTTAGGTCCAGACTTGGGCTTCTTCACTTGAGCAGCAACTTGCTTGCCGTTCTTCTTGAACTTCCCCTTCCTACCTTTGCCCTTTTTCTTGAAACTAGTGGTCTTGTTGACCATCAACACCTGATGCCCCTTCTTGATTTCTACCTCCGCAGCTTTTAGCATCGCGAAGAGATAAGGAATTGCCTTATCCATCCCTTGCATATTATAGTTCATCACAAAGCTTTTGTAGCTTGGTGGCAGTAATTGAAGAACTCTATCAATGACAATATCAACCAGAAGATTAACTCCCAGCTGAGTCAAGTGATTGTGGTACCCAGACATTCTGAGTATATGCTCACTGACAGAACTATTCTCGTCCATTTTGCAGCTATAGAACTTATTGGAGACTTCATATCTCTCAATCCGGGCATTTGCTTGAAATATTAACTTCAACTCCTGGAACATCTCATATGCTCCATGATATTCAAAATGTCGTTGAAGTCCCGGTTCTAAGCCGTAAAGCATGTCACGCTGAACTATCGAGTAGTCATCAACTTTGCTCTGCCAGGCGTTCATAACGTTCGGTGTTGCTCCTGCAGCGGGTTGGCACTCAGCGGTGCTTCCAGGACGTAATTCTTCTGTGCAACAATGAGGATAATCCTCAAGTTACTGACCTAGTCCGTGTAGTTGCTACCATCATATTTCAACTTAGCTGTCGGGGAAGCTGCTCTGACCCACGAACACCTATGGGACCGGCGGACCGAGCCCTTTTCGGTTCGGCAGGGGGCGAAGGTCGCACGAAGAGCAGATCGAGGCGAAGCACACGAGTAGTTTACCCAGCTTCGGAGCTCTCCGGAGAGATAACACTCCTACTGCTGCTTGTTTGAGTGTATTGAGTTCTTGCTAGGGAGCGCTGAGTGCTACAATCCACTCCCAGCTGCTAACGAGACCTAGCGTGGGTGTTTTCTGGCTTCGAACCTTTCGAACCCCCCCTCTACGTTGCGCATGGGCCTCCTTTTATATGCTCAAGGGTCTCCGACAGGTGGCAACGTAGACAAGGGTAAAAATGGAAAAGAGTGTGGTTGGTACAACTACTTGTACAAAGTGTATCATACCTAACCACGACGGCAGGGACAAAGGCATTAAATGCCCGCCTATGTCGCCCAAACAGTGCAAGCAGGGACCGTGGGCGCCACCGCTGCCACGATGGCAATCTTGTCGCCGCTTGCCACAGCGCTCCGCGTCAAGACAGCCTCTTGCCACGCGCGCTACCGAAAGGTCCTGTGGCAACACGTTGGTGGATGTCTTTGAGCGCAGAACAGAGTGGTAGTCTGCCGCGGCAAGCGCCTTGTCGCGGTTGTTGCCTTGTTGCGTCCGGAAGCTTGTCGCTCACCGGGCCTTCCCGGCAAGCTCCTCTTTACCGGGGCCTTGTCTCCTAGGTGCCTTGAGTGGCCTTCCCGGCAAGCTCCTCTTGCCGGGGCCTTGTCTCCTTGGCTTGAATACTTTGTTCTTGAATGGCTCCAAAGGAACCACGGAGGACCTTGGCGGTCACCGCGGCAAGCCTTGCCGCGGGGTGCTACAACTGCCCGTGCACGAGTTCGGGATACTAGGGTATCCCTACTCTAGTACACCGACAGGAGCCCCCGGGCCTGGGCCACACACGGTGCCGAGCGCTGTTGGGCCAGGCCCAATACAGGGCACGGGCATGCGCAGCCTGGGTTATGCTGTAACTCACTCTGGACCGACCACGCCCCCCACGAACGGCACGCATCGAATGCGGCATTGTGGGAGAGATCGTGGGGGGTTTCTTTATTCGAAAGGCGGGCGTCCGCCTCCCTCTTTATAAGAAGGGGAAACAGGGCAGTTCGCCCACCTCGCCGATTCTGTCCAATTCGAAAAACCTCTCGCTGCTCCCCTTCTTCCCAAAGCTGAAAAGAGAGCAGCCCGCCCCCATCGCCACCAGCACCACCAACGCCGCCGATCTCCCCACCACCTCCGCCATGGCTCGAAGCCGACAAGGGAAGGGCGTGAAGTCGGCCGGCGCAGCGCTCATGGCGCTGTGAAAGGAGCGGCCATCTCTCGCCGCCGCAAGGGATCTCGAGGAGAACTACTACCTCTTCGTCGACGGAGACGCGAGCGCATCCGCGCACAAAGGTACTCCCGGCCGTCGCTTCGGAACTGGCTCCGAACGGGTATCCCTTCTTCCGCTCTTCTTCTACTGCGGGCTCTGCCCGCCCTTCTCTGAATTTTTCTGTGATACCATGAACACCTACGGGTTCCGCCTCCTTGACTTCACCCCCAATGATGTTCTGACCATGGCAGTTTTCGCACATCTCTGCGAAAACTTTGTCGGAGTCTATCCCAACGTAGCCCTTTTCCGCCACTTCTTTATGCCCCGAGTTGAGAGAGGAGAGCCCCTTGCCGGAGGAATCGCTTGGATCTCAAGGATTGGCAAGAAGGAAGCTTATCTGGAGGGAGAGCTCCGCAACAAGTGGGAGGAATGGAGGGCAGATTGGTGCTGGATTGTCGAGGAGAACCCGCAGCCATTTACTGCCCAGCGCCAAACCCCAATAGTGCGCGGCAACGATTGGAGCAACGTGGCCCCGGAAGATGCTAGACTGAAAATTGCCATCACCCGGATCCTGCGCCTCAGGCTTGCCGGGCTCACCGTAGGCACAGTTGGCGCAGACTTTCTTCGCCGCCGCATCGCCCGCTTGCAGGAAAGGAGGAGACCCGCCTGGGAGTTCCAGAACGCGGCGGATATCATGAGGCTGCGCCCGGGCCTCAACTTCAATTTCACTGTCTTGGAACTAGATGCGATGCTCTTGCAGCTGTTCAAGCCCGATCCTGACCATCCAGAAATGTTCAGGTTGCCGAGGGGTGTCGTTCCGTTGTGCAACAACTCCTCGCTCGACCGCATCCATGCAATGATGCCGCTGTGCGACTCGCATGGAATTGTCCCAACATGGCAGGAGCTGGCAGATGACGTCGTGCGGGAGTTCTTCGACGGCCTGGTAGAAGTGTCGGTCCGCCTCGATGAGCAGAGGGGCCTCACCCGCGACACCACTGACGATGAGATGTAGCGCATCGCCACCAGGCTGGAAGAGGCGGCAGCAGCCGCTGCCGCGGGCGAGTTCGGATTCACCGTGGAGGAGGTAGAGGCAGCAGAGGCGACAAGTCTTGTCGAGCGAGGGGAGTTTGCCGGCGAGGAGGAGCTTGTCGAGCCTGAAGCTGAGTCGAGCGAGCCCGCCGAGGGCGCCTCCTCCCCACCTTCAAGTAGCTTGCCGCGAGCGGAGCCCCCAGCTCCACCAAGAAGGCGTCTCCGCAAGGCTAGAGACATAGCGGGGCAGCGGGCTAACAGCCGCCGGCAAGCTGCAAGGGCCCATCCGGGCAAGCACTGTTGCTGGAGCACCTCACGCCCGCCAAGGCAACCGGAGCTGGGCCCTCCTGCACCACCGCTTGCCTCCCGCCAAGCGGCCAAGGGAACCCAGTCCTCCACCTCGTCGCACTGGAGGCGAGCCTGAATTTGATCTCTCCGCGCTCAGCTCCGACGAGGAAGAAGAAGAGTAAGATTCTTTGTTGTACTTGTAGTTCTTCGACTTTGTTGCTTTGTCTTGTATCTGATTTGCTTCACTCTGAAACCCTTCCTTTTTAGGACGCTGGCCCAGAGAGCGTCGAAGAGAGCCAAGGCCCCGGTCATTGTCATCGAGGATGAACCCACCGCAGCAGCAGGAGGCGCGTCCGAGACCTCCTTGCCGGACCCGGCGACTCTTCCTCAGAGCAGCCCCCAGCGCAGCCCCCAGCGTAAGTATATGGTTTACTTTCTGCTGTTGGGCGTACATGGGTACTCTTTCTTTGCTGATATCTGAATGCCGATTTGTGTAGGAGCAGAGCAGCCCCACCAGGAGTGCCCTGAAGCCGCTCCTGACATGCCATCTGCTTCGACTACGTCGCCAAGGGAGGACTCCCCGGCAAGGGAGCGTTCTCCGGCAAGGGAGGCTTCTCCGGCAAGGGGCAGTTCTCCGGCAAGGGACAGCTCTCCGGCGAGGGACAGCACCAGCGACCCCCCGGTGGTTGAGACCACGGCTGCAGATCCTAGTGCAGGTAATCCCCTCGCTTGAAAATTTCCCTTGTGTTCTTCTTCTGATCTTCTTTTTTTGGATACTTGCTTGACTTTTCTTCATTTTTCCGGTCGTCAGATCCATCTTCCGCAGAGCCAATGGAGACCGAGGTCGCCGGCGAGGAGGACACGCGCGGCAATACTGACGACGCCGCCGCCGTCGAAGAGGAAGCCAGCGCTGACGAGCCCGCCGGCAAAGAGGCCGCCAAGGCTGCTGCCGCAGAAGCTGGCGAGGGGTCCGGTGATCGCACTGACGACCCTGAGGCTGCAGGAGCGCCAGGCGCTACGCCGACCGCCGATCCCTCCGCCGCCGTTGCAGCGTCAGGCTCCGAAGAGTCCCAGCCCGGCGCCTATTTGAAGGCCGGCGATGGCGTCTTCATCAAGATTCCCTGGGCGTCGAGCTCCAGGGCGCCGGTCGAAGGAGAGACCTTTGACGAAGAGCTGCTCGCCTCCGCTGGGCTGACGCTGGTCAACGCGCCAAGCAGCAGCAGTGGCGAGCCTGAGGAGGAGCAGCTGCTGCGGAAGCTGCTGTCGCTCTACCGCGCCCGACAAGCCAAGTTGGAATCCCGGGAAGCGCTTGTCGTGAAGGCGGGAGCAGACATTGAGAAGCGCGCGGAGGAGCTCCGGGGCCTCAATCAGGAAGCTCTCCGGTCCTTGGCAGAGGAGCGGGAGCGACTCGCTGAGGAGCGCAAAGCCTTCCTCCTCGAGAAGGCTGAAGCTGAAGAGCAACAAAGGCTTGCTGCCGAGAAGCTGTCTGCGCAGGAAGGCGAATTGGCGCAGAGGAGGGTCAATCTTGACAGCCATGAGGAGGATCTTGCCATGCGCGAGCAGACATTTGGCGGGGCTCTCAAGGAAGCAAAGGATGCTGCCGCAGCTGCCGAGGCCGCCAAGAAGGAGCTGGAGACGAAGGTGGCGCAGCTGGAGGCCGATCTCAAGAAGAGCGGCGAGGAGCTTGCTGCACTCAAGCATGAGCGCAAGAAGGACGCCTACACTCTTGGCGAGCTGCAGGGCCGTCTTGCCGAGAGGAGCAAGGAGCTCAGCGCCGCCAAGGACTCCAACGCAGATCTCGAGTTGAAGCTGACCACCTTGACTCAGACACTGGACGGTGCCAGGGAGCAGGAGGTGGCCTTGAAGGAGAAGATCAAGGCCGATTAGGCGTTGCTGGCTAGTGCTGCTGCTGCCCAGAACACCTTCAGGGATAATGTGGAGCACTGGACTGAAGGTCTCGTGGATGTTGCCGCAGCCATCGGCTGTGGAGCCTGGCGGATCCGGGATGGTAGATCTTGGGTATTCCTCCGATGAGCACCTCCACCAGCGCCAAGCTCAGCTTGTTCTTCAAAGGCGGTGACAGCTCTCCAGCGACTCCGGGAAGAGATCCCAAAGCAGCTGGCCGACGAGTCGCGCCAGATCTGCGCGGGAGCTCTTCGAAGGTGCCGATGAAGGTGGCCTTCGCAATCCAGGCCTCAACCTCACCAATGTCCTCAAGTCCTTGCCGCGGATGTTGATGTGGAGGCGCTCAAGACCCTTGTCGCACTCCATTGTGGACAAGGTGAGCAAGATCAAGAGGGTTGATGGCGACCGCGTAGATTAGGCCGCCTGTTTTTTTTTTTTTTTCCTTGCTGCTGATCATGTTATGAGAACAATCTATTAGAGCTGCGGCAAGCTATCTTGTAATATAACTCTATTTCGGTAGTGATTGCTATGTTATTTCCTTTACTTGATTCCTTCCTTTGTATGTTTTTGCCCCACGCTTTTAGGGAACTTGTCGGCGCAGCACCTTAGTCATGAGCGCTGAGTCTTGGGGACGCCAAGAGCCTTCTTTGGCGATGCCGCTGCCAACAAGAAACCTTGTCGCAACTAGTCGCAGCTCACTTAAGTTGTTGAGCGGACTCGAAACAAAGTAAGGGCGCAACTAGCTACGAGTTGGTTCCTCCGCGCACAGGTTTTCCATACAAAGTACGGTCGTTCGAGGAAGATAACTTAAAAATTTAAAAACTAATTGCTCAAAACTTTAGCAACTTAGCTTTTCTGCCGTTTGCTTCCCGGTAAGGCGAAACTTTCTTGAACGACGCTTGGTCCACACCATTTTCTTCTCCTTTCCCCCCGGCAAACTTGTGGGCGAGGGAACCTTCCTTTCTTTGGGAAAGAGAAAGAAGAGAAAATAAAGATATGGAGCCTTGCGGCTCGTTATTGCTTACCGGGGTAGGTGCTGCACAAAGTGTCAGATAATGCATGCAAAATAATAGAGTAGAAAGCATGAAATTGACAAGATGTGCGGAGCACATTAGCTTTACTTATGCACGGGATCTGCGCCCGGCTTTGTACAAAGTATTACATGCAACATCGGCAAGACTTGTACAAAAGGTGGTTGCCGGAACAGGTTCCGCAATCGCGCTCTATGGGTAAAACTTACGAAGATGCTCAATGTTCCAGGAGTTGCTCACCGAATGCCATCTTCGGTCTCAAAGCGGACAGCGCCAGCCTAGTGACTCGTTTCACCCGTAAGGGCCTTCCCACTTCAAGCGCCAACTTGTTGGAATTCTTGGCGGACTGAACGCGCCGAAGAACAAGGTCGCCTTCCCCGAGACTTCTGGCACTAACTTTGCGGCTGTGGTAGCGGCGCAAAGCTTGCTGGTATCGAGCAGCTTGTACAGCAGCCTGAAGACGGTCCTCCTCAAGGAGCAGTGCATCATCTTGTCGCAGCTGCTCTTGCTCGAGCTCATCATAAGCGAGCACTCGAGGTGACCCGTAAACGAGTTCCGTGGGGAGAACTGCCTCTGCTCCATAGACTAGAGCGAAAGGTGTCTGGCCAGTGGCTCGATTTGGCGTCGTCCTGATCGACCAAAGAACCACCGGCAGCTCCTCAATCCAGTTTCTTCCGCACTTATGCAGCCTGTCGAAAGTCCTGGTCTTGAGTCCGCGCAGCACTTCAACATTTGCCCTCTCCGCTTGACCGTTACTTCTCGGATGAGCAACAAAAGCGAAGCAGACCTTGACGCCAAGATCTTGGACGTACTGCATGAAGGTGCGGCTCGTGAATTGCGTGCCATTGTCGGTGATGATCCTGTTAGGAATCCCGAAACGGCAAACAATCGACCTGAAGAACTTGATCGCCGATCGTGGTTGTCACCTTCCTCATCGCTTCCACTTCCGCCACTTTGTGAACTTGTCGATTGCAACGCATAAGTACTCAAAGCCCCGACAGCTCGGGAAAGGGGCCGAGGATGTCGAGCCCTGCATCGAAAATGGCCGAGGATAAAGGGATCGTTTGGAGAGCTTGAGCTGGCTGGTGTATCTGCTTGGAATGGAACTGGCACGCTTCACACTTGGTTACTTGTGCAGTTGTATCCTGGAGGGCCGTCGGCCAAAAGAAACCTTGCCGGAATGCTTTGCCGACAAGTGCTCTTGCGCCAATGTGGTGACCACATATGCCTCTCTGCCAACAGCTTCTGTCCATCTTCCCGGTGAATACACTTCAATTTCACACCGTTGAGTCTTCTTCTGTACAGTGTGTTGTCGACAAACTGGTACATACTTGACTGCCGGGCTACTCTTTCCGCTTCTTCTTGCTCTTCGGGAAGATCTCCTGTCTGAAGGAAATGGACAATCTGCTGTGCCCATGATGGAGCTTGCGGCTCGACAACAAGGACTAAAGGCACATCTGCTGCTGCGGGAACATTTGCTTCTACGGCAAGAACCTGCGGCTCAGCCGGAGCTTGATGTTCCCCGGCAAGCTTGTCGGAGCAAAACTTGTCGAGAGCGTCTGCTTCAACGGAACAAACCCTAGGGCTTGTCGGAGCAGACTGCTCCTCAGCACTCTTGATGTTGATCTTGGGGACCTTCTTGGCGGCGGCTTCGGGGAGCTCTGCCGGAAAATAGTCACCAGAAATCAACTTCCTCTTCTTGTTCTGTCCAGTTGATGGCGTTACAGACGGCTGAGTCAGCTTGAGCACAAAGATCCCTGGTTCCACAGGTAACTTAAGTGCGGCGCACTTTGACAGGCCATCAGCAATGTAATTCTGAGCTCTTGGAACATATTCCATCTGTAGGCCGTCAAAGTGCTCTTCTAGCTTTCTCACTTCATGAACATAAGCTTCCATCAACGGTCTCTGATAATTCTTGTTAACTTGGCGGATGACAAGCTGTGAGTCACCCCTGACAATGAGCTTTTTGATCCCAAGGTCCACTGCGATCCTGAGACCGGCAAGCAAACCTTCATACTCTGCAGTATTATTTGTTGCTTGCTCCTTAGGAAAATGCATCTGGACTATGTACTTGAGGTGCTCTCCGGTGGGTGCGACAAGTAGCACGCCCGCACCGGCGCCTTGCAGCGAGAAGGCACCATCAAAGTACATCAGCCACTCTTTGCTTGCTTCCTTGACAGGGATGCTTGTTTCTGGAATTTCTTCATCTTGTGTTGGCGCCCACTCTGCTATGAATTCTGCCAATGCTCTGCTTTGGATAGTTGAAGTGCTCTCAAACTTGAGGCCAAAGCTTGACAGTTCCAGTGCCCACTCGACAATCCTGCCTGTTGCCTCTGGATTTTGCAGTATCCTCTTCAGCGGAAAGCGAGTGACGACTGTGATCTCATGTGCTTGGAAGTAATGGCGCAGCTTTCTCGAGGCCATGAGAAGGCCGAAAAGCAATTTCTGTACACCAGAGTACCTTGACCTAGCCCCCTGCAGAAGGGAACTGACATAGTAAACTGGGCGCTGCACCATCCTTTTCTGCATCTTTTCACATGCCTGTGTAGATCCATCCTTGTCGGGAACAGAGTTTGCCGGTGAAGTGCCTTGCTTGTCGCTGGATGCGTCTGCCGTGGTTGCTGGCTCATCATCCGCCTCCCTCTCCGCTACTAACACAGCACTAACCACTTGATTGGTTGCCGCTATATATAGCAGCAACTTCTCTTGTGGCCTAGGTGCGACAAGTGTTGGAGTGGAGGACAGCTATCTCTTTAAGTCCTGCAGTGCGGCCTCCGCTTCCGGAGTCCATTTCATTGGACCTGCCTTTTTCAATATTTTGAAAAATGGCAGGGCGCGCTCAGCAGACCTAGAGATAAACCTGCTGAGAGCAGCTACGCAACCGGCAAGTCTTCGTACATCCTTGACGCGCTTTGGTGCTTCAATCTGCTCAATGGCCTTGATCTTGTCGGGATTGGCTTCAATTCCCCGCCGAGACACGAAGAACCCGAGAAGCTTGCCGGAGGGAACTCCAAACACACACTTCTCGGGGTTGAGCTTGAGGTTGATCTTGCGCAGATTTGCAAAGGTTTCGTCTAAATCTTGAATCAGAGTTGCCTTGTCCTTGCTCTTGACCACTATGTCATCCATGTAGGCTTCCACATTTCTGTGCATTTGCGGCTCAAAAGCATCATGGACTACTCTTGCAAATGTTGAACCAGCATTCTTTAATCCGAAAGGCATCCGTACAAAACAGTATATGCCACATGGGGTGATGAATGCGGTTTTCTCCTCATCCTCTTCTGCCATGAAGATCTGATGGTACCCTGAGTATGCATCAAGAGCAAATCACATCCGGCCGTGGAGTCAACAATCTGATCGATGCGCGGCAAGGGAAATGGGTCTTTGGGACAAGCTTTATTAACATCGGTAAAGTTGATATAAAGCCTCCATTTCCCGTTTGCCTTGCGCACGACTACAGGATTGGCCAACCACGTAGGATGGAGCACTCCTCTGACAAGGCCTGCTGCTTCCAACTTCTTGATTTCTTCTGCGATGAATTCTTGGCGCTCCACTGCTTGCTTCCTGACTTTCTGCTTGACGGGCCGCGTGTGAGGACAGAAGGCAAGATGGTGCTCAATTACTTTCCTGGGAACACCGGGGATGTCAGACGGTTGCCATGCAAACACGTCGACGTTCGCCCGCAGGAAAGCAATGAGCGTGCCTTCCTATTTAGGGTCGAGAGTGGCACTGATGGTGAAGGTACCACCAGTGCCGTCCTCCTTGGCGGACACCTTCTTGGTCTCTGGTGGAGCTGCCATCGCCTTCTTACACTTGCCGGTCGAGCTCGATGGCGCGTCCTCGACGGTAGCGCAGCACTCCGAAGAGGTGCGCTTGCCGGAGTGGGCATGAGAACTCTTGCCGGACTTGGTCTTCTTCTTCCCCCCGGGAGCTTCAACGGCAAGTGACTTGTGATCTGCTGCGGCTGCTGCTTCCCGGTAGATCTTGTCGGCGCAGATAAGAGCATCCTTCTTGTCGCCAGGGACAGAAATGACACTTATCGGGCCTGGCATCTTCAACATGTTGTATGCATAGTGAGAGGCTGCCATGAATTTGGCGAGTCTTTGATTTGCCAAGTATCCCATTGTAAGGCAATGGGAAGTCAGCAACGCCAAAAGTGACCCTCTCATCCCGAAGTTCAACTCGCTGCCAAATGTCACCGCAACGTGATCTTTCCCTTCGGCTTGCTCCTTCCCGGATTGATTCCTTGAAATGTGCCGGTCTCTTCGAGCTCACCATCAGGTATCTGGAGTTTCTGGAGTACCGCAGAGGAGATTAGGTTCAAGCTGGCCCCGCCGTCAACTAGCATCTTAGTGACCTTGAGGTTGCGGATAGTTGGTGAAACCAACATCGGCAAGCACCGACCGCAGATTATGCGATCGGGGTGGTCCTCAATATCAAAGATGATAGGCGTGCTGGACCATTTCAGAGGCTTGCGTGACTCGATGGATGGTTCTGCCGCATTGACTTCCCGCATCCACTGCTTGAGCTGGCGGTGTGAAGTATGCAGAGAAGCACCGCCGTCAACGCACAAGACCTCCGTGGCTTTCTGGAACTCCTGCTCATCGGCCTCGTCATCATCCATGTCTTCATCGTCGTCGTCATCTTCATCCTTGTCGCGGCCACGGGGAGGTCTGTCTCCTTGCCGCTGCTTGGCCTTGCCGCGGCGTCCTCCCCGGCCGGGGCGTTTCCTGCTAGCTCCTCCAGCACCTTCCTGGGCCTTCTCCTTGTCGCGTCGCTCGTATTCAGCCTTTTGTTGCTCGACAAGCTGCTCAACCTTCTTGCAGCTCTGGAGGTCATGGCCCTTGGTGCGGTGGATCTTGCAGTACTGCTTGTTGGAGCCGTCCTGCTTGTCGGCGACCGCCACAGCCTGGCAGTTGGAGCCCACGGCAACCTCCTTGCCGGAGTTACCAACTTTGGCTTTCTTGGCGCCACCTCCGTTGCCGGACTGCTCAATGACTAGCACATCTTTGCCTTTCTTTTTCCTGTTGTTCCGCCGCCGGCTTTTCTTTGCCGGAGCGGCCTCCTCACTATCAGATCCTGCTACTTCTGTATTCTCTCCGGGGAGTCTCCTCCCTTCCTCAGCACGCGCACACTTGTCGGCCAGGGCATACAGCTCGCTGACGTCTCTGATCTTGCACATCGCCATCTCCTCCCGCATCCTGCGTTTTCGCACGTTCTGATGGAACGCGCTGATTACCGCGGCAGGGTGGACATCTGGGATGTTGTGCTGTACGCGGCTGAATCTCTGAATGTACTTGTGCAGGGGCTCTCCTTCCTTCTGGGCGAGTAGATGAAGGTCACTCTCTTGGCCATGAGGCCTGTGGCCGCCTGTAAAGGCACCGACAAACTGATGGCATAGATCCGCCCAAGAGGATATGGAGTTGTCCGGCAAGTGCATGAGCCAGGATCTGACATTGGGCTTGAGTACCAGCGGGAAGTAGTTGGCCAGGATCTTGTCGTCTCGTCCCCCGGCAGCTTGCACCGCGATGGTGTAGATGCTGAGGAACTCCGACGGATGCGTCTTGCCGTCGTACTTCTCTGGTATGTCTGGCTTGAAATTCTTCTTGCTGGGCTACTGGACTTGCCGCAGCTCACGAGTGAACGCAGGTCAACCTACCGCATACGGCAAGTCGCTCGTTCTTCGGGCGCATGCATGTCGACAGAGGGCCCAGCGCTGGTCGGATTGACGCCGCGCTTCTCTTCGGCGCTCGATGCGAGTTCGAGCGTCTTCTTGCTGTCGTTCGTGAAGAACTTGGCGCTGATCGCGACGAGCTCGTGGATCTGATGACGGTGGAGTTCTTTGTCGAGGTGGATCCGGCGAGTCGGCGATCTTGGCCTTCGGGGTGGAGAGTGCATGGTGGTTGCACCTCCACCGGTCTCGTCGCCACCGGCTCGTGCTTGGCAGTCCTGCCGCGGCAGAGATGTACTTGGCTGCCGCGGAGTGTCGCCGTTGGCAAAGCCGATGAGACTCTGGATGGTGGCCCTCCATTCATCGACCTTGTCGGCTGTTGGAGGGTAATCCAGGAGTAGTTGAGCTCTCGCCAAAGCTTCTGCTGGAGTGGTGGGTGGCAGTGGCGAACGGTGCGAGGAGCGGGATATGCTCGGACTCCTAACTATGTTAGAAGGAGCAGTATCCCGTCCAGGCGACCGTGCCTCGCTAGTGCCAGCGTGTTGGCGTGCACGCTGGTCTTGAGGACCCCGAGATCCACCAGCTCGATCTTGATCCAACGAGCGTATGGTACTGTGAATACCATGACGCTGTCGGTCCCGCGCCTCCTGAGATGGACGCGGTGCATGTACGGACGCCGAGGTCTGCGCGGCCTTGTCCTTGGACTTGGCAGCGTCGTGGGCTCCCTCGTCGACGCCCGTTCTTCCGCCGACGTCTACCCCACCACCCATTTGCTCCGGTGGTGGTGGGATCGACGTGGGCGGATCTGCCGCCGCCGAAGCCTTCTTCTTCGGTGGTATGTCGATGAAGATGATGAAGATGTAGCTCGTGTGAACGCCGGATCAGGTTCACACAGCCTCGACGCCCCCTACCAGGCGCGCCAAAAATGTCGGGGAAGCTGATCTGACCCACGAACACCTATGGGACCGGCGGACCGAGCCCCTTTCGGTTCGGCGGGGGGCGAAGGTCGCACGAAGAGCAGATCAAGGCGAAGCACACGAGCAGTTTACCCAGCTTCGAAGCTCTCCGGAGAGATAACACTCCTACTACTGCTTGTTTGAGTGTATTGAGTTCTTGCTAGGGAGCGCTGAGTGCTACAATCCACTCCCAGCTGCTAACGAGACCTAGCGTGGGTGTTTTCTGGCTTCGAACCTTTCGAACCCCCCCTCTACGTTGTGCATGGGCCTCCTTTTATATGCTCAAGGGGTCTCCGACAGGTGGCAACGTAGACAAGGGTAAAAATGGAAAAAGAGTGTGGTTGGTACAACTACTTGTAAAGTGTATCATACCTAACCCTGACGGCAGGGGACAAAGGCATTAAATGCCCGTCTATGTCGCCCAAACAGTGCAAACAGGGACCGTCAGGGGCGCCACCGCTTGCCACGATGGCAATCTTGTCGGCGCCGCTTGCCACCGTGGTTCGCTGGCAAGACGACCTCTTGCCACGGCGCTACCGAAAGGTCCTGAGGCGACACGTTGGTGGATGTTTGGAGCGCAGAACAGTGGTAGTCTGCCGCGGCAAGCGCCTTGCCGCGGTTGTTGCCTTGTCGCGTCCGGAAGCTTGTCGCTCACCGGGCCTTCCCGGCAAGCTCCTCTTGCCGGGGCCTTGTCTCCTAGGTGCCTTGAGTGGCCTTCCCGGCAAGCTCCTCTTGCCGGGGCCTTGTCTCCTTGGCTTGAATACTTTGTTCTTGAATGGCTCCAAAGGAACCACGGAGGACCTTGGCGGTCACAGCGGCAAGCCTTGCCGCGGGGTGCTGCAACTGCCCGTGCATGAGTTCGGGATACTAGGGTACCCCTACTCTAGTACACCGACATTAGCTTTCTCTAGGAACGCATTAAAATTCAACGAAATAGTAGCATGAGCCATTTATCTACAACAACATAGACATTCGAAATACTATCAGGTACTAAGTTCATGATTAATTGAAGTTCAATTCATCATCATAGAACTTAAGAACTCCCACTTAGATAGACATCCCTCTAATCATCTAAGTGATCACGTGATCCATATCAACTAAACCATGTCTGATCATCACGTGAGATGGAGTAGTTTTCAATGGTGAACATCACTATGTTGATCATATCTACTATACGATTCACGCTCGACCTTTCGGTCTCAGTGTTCCGAGGTCATATCTGCATATGCTAGGCTCGTCAAGTTTAACCCGAGTATTCTGCGTGTGCAAAACTGGCTTGCACCCGTTGTATGTGAATGTAGAGCTTATCACACCCTATCATCACGTGGTGTCTCGGCACGATGAACTGTAGCAACGGTGCATACTCAGGGAGAACACTTATACCTTGAAATTTAGTGAGAGATCATCTTATAATGCTACCGCCGTACTAAGCAAAATAAGATGCATAAAGGATAAACATCACATGCAATCAATATAAGTGATATGATATGGCCATCATCATCTTGTGCCTTTGATCTCCATCTCCAAAGCACCGTCATGATCACCATCGTCACCGGCTTGACACCATGATCTCCATCGAAGCATTGTTGTCGTCTAGCCAACTATTGGTACTACGACTATCGCTGCCGCTTAGTGATAAAGTAAAGCAACTACATGGTGATTGCATTTCATATAATAAAGCGACAACCATATGGCTCCTACCAGTTGCCGATAACTATTACAAAACATGATCATCTCGTACAACAATTTATATATCATCACGTCTTGACCATATCACATCACAGCAAACCCTGCAAAAACAAGTTAGACGTCCTCTACTTTGTGGTTGCAAGTTTTACATGGCTGTTACGGGCTTAGCAAGAACCGTTCTTACCTACGCATCAAAACCACAACGATTTTTCGTCAAGTGTGCTGTTTTAACCTTTAACAAGGATCGGGCGTAGTCACACTCGATTCAACTAAAGTTGGAGAAACAGACACCCACTAGCCACCTGTGTGCGAAGCACGATGGTAGAACAAGTCTCATGAACGCGGTCATGTAATGTCGGTCTGGGCCGCTTCATCCAACAATACCGCCGAATCAAAGTATGACATGCTGGTAAGCAGTATGACTATTATCGCCCACAAATCTTTGTGTTCTACTCGTGCATATAACATCTACGCATAGACCTGGCACGGAGGCCACTGATGAGTAACGTAGTATTTCAAAATTTTCCTACGATCACACAAGATCTATCTAGGAGAAGCATTGCAACGAGCGGGGAGAGTGTGTCCACGTACCCTCATAGACCGAAAGCGGAGTGTGTCCACGTACCCTAGTTTCCCTGATGAGCAGTTAGCTGTAGTAAATGTTTCTCATAGTACTCCTTGGTATGCTGATTATGCTAACTACATTGTTGCTAAATATTTAACACCTAGCTTTAGCTACAAACAAAAGAAAAAAAATTCTTCTATGATTTAAGACATTACTTTTGGGATGACCCACATCTTTATAAAGAAGGAGTAGATGGTATTATTAGACTTTGTGTACCTGAGCATGAACAGGCACAAATCCTACGGAAATGTCACTCAGAAGCTTATGGAGGGCATCATGCTGGAGATAGAACTGCTCACAAGGTATTGCAGTCTGGATTTTATTGGCCTACCCTCTTCAAGGATGCCAGTAAGTTCGTCTTATCTTGTAATGAATGTCAAAGAATAGGTAATATCGGTAAGTGTCAAGAAATACCTTTGAATTATTCTCTTGTTGTTGAACCATTTGATGTTTGGGGATTTGATTACATGGGACCTTTTCCTTCCTCTAATGGGTATACACATATTTTGGTTGCTGTTGATTATGTTACTAAATGGGTAGAAGCTATTCCAACTAGTAGTGCTGATCACAACACCTCTATTAAAATGCTTAAGGAAGTTATTTTCCCAACGTTTGGAGTCCCTAGATATTTAATGACTGATGGTGGTTCACACTTTATTCATGGTGGTTTCCATAAAATGCTTGCCAAGTATGATGTTAACCATAGAATTGCATCACCCTATCATCCTCAGTCTAGTGGTCAAAATGAACTTAGCAATAGGGAAATAAAATTAATTTTGCAAAAGACAGTTAATAGGTCCAGGAAGAATTGGTCTAAGAAATTAGATGATGCACTTTGGGCTTATAGAACAGCATATAAAAATCCTATGGGTATGTCTCCATATAAAATGGTTTACGGAAAAGCTTGTCATTTGCCTCTTGAGTTAGAACATAAAGCATATTGGGCAGTTAAATAGCTCAACTATGATTTCAAACTTGCTGGTGAAAAGAGGTTATTTGATATTAGCTCTCCAGATGAATGGAGAACCCAAGCTTATGAGAATGCAAAATTATTTAAAGAAAAATTTAAAAGATGGCATGACAAACAAATTCAAAAGCATGAGTTCAAAGTTGGAGAATATGTTCTTTTTTAGATTCTTTGTAGGAAAACTCCTCTCAAAATGGGAAGGCCCATATGTCATCAAGGAGGTTTACCAGTCTGGAGCCATCAAAATAAATAATCCCGAAGGTTGTCAATGTGCAACGAATAAAGCATTATATCTCAGGTACGCCCATTAAAGGTGAAAGTAATATTATCCAAACTTTGACACCAGAAGAGAACATAAAAGAGTCCTTCCGGAACACTCCAGAATTGTGAAAGTAAGGAGGTACGTGATACGGTAAGTAAGCGGACTCCAAAAAATCCGCAAAAATATTTTTTATCAGTTTTGGAATATTTAAGAATTTTAGGACTAAAGAAACTTCCAGGAAGCGTCCCCTGGTGGGCACAATACACCAGGGCGCGCCAGGCTGCCTCGCGCGCCCAGGTGGGTTGTGCCCACCTGGGACACCTTCCGTACTCCGTTTTTCTTCTGTATGCTTGGCCTCCAAGATAAAAAATATATATACTTCCCAAACCTGTTGATCGCCGTATCGCGGAGAAAACCTCTGTTCTCTTTTCTTGCCGTTTTTTCCGTAGATCTGAAAATATGTCCTCCCAAGACTCTGAGGGTGAGAGCTATGTTGCTGATCTAATCACAAACCCCAAGTTCTATGGGGATGAGGGGCACTGTAGCTGGACCTCCGAAGAAGAAGATGATGAATCGGTTCCTTCCCGGTTCAAGAACGAGAGCATGGAGGCGTTATGCAAGAGGATAATAAAACTCGAGATAGATAATTGTGAGTTGATGATGCATAATTTTATTCTCCGCCGGAAGCTGGAGGAATCACAAGGGAAACCCTGACTTTCTCACCACCACCATTGCTATGGAAACCTGAGGACAAGATCTCTCCTTCATCACCATCATCTTCTTCACCACCAAAAGAGAACCGAGTATCGGGTATGGGCACTCCCCTTGGCTTCTGCCAAGCTTGGGGGAGGTTCCCCGGTATCGTATCATCCCACTATCTTATTACTTTTACTTATTTTAATTCGATCTTTTGCATTATATAGATGAATAAAAGTTTAGTTTGATCCTTTCTTCTTTGAGAAGTTTTCTTAGTGATCTATCGTTGTAATCATGTGCAACTTATATAATAAAGTTTAGTGTGAGTTTTTGCTTTCTTTACTTTCATGTTGCAAATAAAAGGAAAGAAATAAAGAAAAAAATGACAAAGGAAATAAGTAAAAGAGAAAGGAAATAAATCAATAAGATTATATGCTAATCCTATGGTAGGTGATGGCACCACATAAGGAAAAGTATAAGTCAA
The DNA here is from genome assembly GCA_021605205.1 of Aegilops longissima. NCBI lineage: Eukaryota > Viridiplantae > Streptophyta > Magnoliopsida > Poales > Poaceae > Aegilops > Aegilops longissima. The sequence goes on along the minus strand of CM038677.1, from coordinate 466,051,057 downwards.
AAGTTTTATTAGAGGTTGACAAACATAGCATTAGTCAATGATGCAACTCATGAAAGAATTAATAAGGGAAGAGAAGATTCACATATAAATATACTATCCTAGAAATCTTTTGTGACTGTGAGCCCTCATCAAAATATTATATGCCAAAATAGTTGACGTTGGACAAGGAAGACAACTTAATGGTTTATGTTTGTTTATATTCACATAAGTCATATTGTCATAGATCCTTCAACATGTGGTGCTTGCCCGCTATCTTTGCTAGCCAAAATTTCTGCGCTAAGAGGAGATACTACTTGTGCATCCAAAAAACCCTTAAACCAAATCTTATTTTCAAGTGTCCATCATACCTACCTAGGGATTGAGTAAGATCCCTCAAGTAAGTTGTCATCGGTGCAAAAAGGCAATAAAAATTGCTTCTAAAAGTGTCAGATCATTTAGTGTAAGACAAAATTGAGCGTTGTACGAACTTGGATGACAAAGAATAAAAGCGACAGACTGCAGAATAAAGGTTGTCATCTTAAGGGGCAATACAACGTGACGTTCTTTTGCACTAAGGGATTGAGCATACAAACAAATAAGCGCATGGCAACCTCTGCTTCCCTCTGCGAAGGGCCTATCTTTTACTTTTATGTATTTACTTTTATGCAAAGAGTCAAAGTTTTCCTTCTATTCCTTTTATTTTCTCCTTTGGCAAGCATCATGTGGTGAGGAAAGATCTAGGCACATATGTCCAGTTGAATATAGATAGCATGAGTTATTATTGTTGACATCTCCATTGAGGTGACAATGTGGGGAGGCGAAACTATAAGCCCCTATCTTCCTACGTGTCTGGTTGAAACGTTTTGCTCATGGGTACGAGGTGAGTGTTAGCAATCATACAAGACTATATGATGGTTGAGTATGTGGACTTGCCTAAAGGCTCCGATACGTGACCCTTCCTGAAAAGATGATGAATTGTAGTTGCAAAGTTGACTAAGAACATAGTTTGTTGGTTTCTAATAGAGTTTTTGCTTTATACTTCGATTGTGTGATGAACTATTACTTATTCATGAGAAGTATATGATAAAAGTTCTATGATGAAAGTCCTATGTTTAATTTTGTTGCTGTTATAATAATCAACATGACGCTTTTATGTACGTATTTTGTTTTTATCGACACCTCTCTCTCAAAGCATGTGGACATGTTTTTTGATTTTGGTTTTTCTTGAGGACAAGCGAGGTCTAAGCTTGGGGGAGTTGATACGTCCATTTTGCATCATGTTTTCTTACTGTTGTTTATAATGTTTTATCCATAATAATGCTTTTTGGAGTAATTATAATGCATTTTCTCTCATAATTTGCAAGGTACACACCAAGAGGGAGAATTCCGGCACCTGGAAATCTGGACCTGAAAAAGCTACGTCAGGCTACCTATTCTGCACAACTCCAAATGAGCTGAAACTTCACGGGGATTTTTTATGGAATATATAAGAATTAATGGAGCAAATAACTACCAGAGGGGGGCCACCAGGTGGGCATAACCCACCTGGGCACGCCAGGGCCCCCTGGCGCACCCTGGGGGGTTGAGGCCTCCTCGGCCCACCTCCGGTGCTCATCTTCTGGTATATAAGTCATTTTGACCTAGAAAAAAAATAAGAGGAGGACTTTCGGGATGAAGCGCCGCCGCCTCGAGGCGGAACTTGGGCACGAGCACTTTTGCCCTCCGGCGGAGCGATTCCGCCGGGGGAACTTCCGTCCCGGAGGGGGAAATCGTCGTCCTCATCATAAACAACAACTCTCCCATCTTGGGGAGGGCAATCTCCATCAATATCTTCAACATAACCATCTCATCTCAAACCCTAGTTCATCTCTTGTGTTCAATCTTGTTACAGGAACTATAGATTGGTGCTTGTGGGTGACTACTAGTGTTGATTACATCTTGTAGTTGATTACTGTATGGTTTATTTGGTGGAAGATTATATGTTCAGATACAATATGCTAATTAATAATCCTCTGATCATGAGCATGTTTATCATTTGTGAGTAGTTACTTTTGTTCTCGAGGTCACGGGAGAAATCATGTTGCATTAATCATGTGAACTTGATATGTGTTCGATATTTTGATAGTATGTATGTTGTGATTCCCTTAGTGGTGTCATGTGAACGTCGACTACATGACACTTCACCATATTTGGGCCAAAGGGAATGCATTGTGGAGTAGCAATTAGATGGTGGGTTGCGAGAGTGACAGAAACTTAAACCCCAGTTTATGCGCTATTCTGTAAGGGACCGATTGGATCCCAAAGTTTATTGCTATGGTTAGAATTTATTCTTAATACTTTTCTCGTAGTTGCGGATGCTTGCGAGAAGGTTAATCATAAGTAGGAGGTTTGTTCAAGTAAGAACAACACCTAAGCACCGGTCCACCCACATATCAAATTATCAAAGTAGCGAACACAAATCGAACCAACATGATGAAAGCGACTAGATGACATTCCCATGTACCCTCAAGAACGCTTGGTTTATCATAAGAGACCGTTTTGGACCGTCCTTTGCCTCAAAGGGATTGGGCTACCTTGCCGCACTTTTTTTAGTACTATCGTTACTTGCTCGTTACAAATTATCTTGCTATCAAACTACTCCGTTACTTACATGTCAGCACTTGCAGACATTACCTTACTAAAAATTACTTGTCATTTCCTTCTGCTCCTCAGTGGGTTCGACACTCTTAATTGTCGAAAAGAGCTACAATTGATCCCCTATACTTGTGGGTCATCAATGCCATTCCATGATAGCATGCCAAGGTTCATGAATTTCAGACGATTTTTGGATTTACTACAATTACAAAAGCAAGTACCACAACATTTGCCGGAGAGCCATGATATGTCTCTGTCGTATCTACTTTTCCAAACTTTTTGCCCTTGTTTTGGACTCTAACTTGCATGATTTGAATGGAACTAACCTGGACTGACGTTGTTTTCAGCAGAATTTCCATGGTGTTATTTTTTTGCAGAATAAAAAGTTCTCGGAATGACCTAAAAATCAAGGGAGATAACTTTTGGAATTAATAAAAATATTGGTGAAAGAATCAGCACCAGGGGCCCACACCCTAGCCACAAGGGTGGGGGCGCACCCTCCGACCTTGTGGGCCCCCTGGACCTCCACCGACCTCAACTCCAACTCCATGTATTCACTTTCAGGGAGAAAAAAATCAGAGAGAAGGATTCATCATGTTTTACGATACGGAGCCGCCGCCAAGCCCTGTTCTTCCTTGGGAGGGCAGATCTGGAGTCCGTCCGGGGCTCCGGAGAGGGGAATCCATCGCCATCATCATCATCAACCATCCTCCATCATCAATTTCATGATGATCACCGCCTTGCGTGAGTAATTCCATCATAGGCTTGCTGGACCATGATGGGTTGGATGAGATTTACCATGTAATCGAGTTAGTTTAGTTAGGGTTTGATCCCTAATATCCACTATGTTCTAAGATTGATGTTGCTATGGCTTTGCTATGCTTAATGCTTGTCACTAGGGCCCGAGTTCCATGAACTCAGATCTGAACCCTTTATGTTTTCATGAATATATTTGTGTTCTTGATCCGATATTGAAAGTTATAGTCACATACTACGTGTTATGATCCGGCAACCCGGGAGTGACAATAGTCAGGACCACTCCCGGTGATGACCGTAGTTTGAGGAATTCATGTATTCACTAAGTGTTAATGCTTTGGTCTGGTACTCTATTAAAAGGAGGCCTTAATATCCCTTAGTTTCCAATAGGACCCCGCTGCCACGGGAGGGTAGGACAAAAGATGTCATGCAAGTTCTTTTCCATAAGCATGTATGACTATATTCGGAATACATGCCTACATTATATTGATGAACTGGAGCTAGTTCTGTGTCACCCTACGTTATAACCATTGCATGATGAATGCCATCCGACATAATTATCCATCATGTATCCATTCCTACGACCTTTCACATATTGATCTTTGCTACTTTACTTTTCTGTTGCCACTGTTACGATCACTACAAAACTACTACTATCACTTTTGCCACCGTTACCGTTACTTCCATACTACTTTGCTACAGATATTAAGTATTTCAAGTGTGGTTGAATTGACAACTCAGCTGCTAATACCCAAGGATATTCTTTGGCTCCCCTTGTGTCGAATCAATAAATTTGGGTTGAATACTTTACACTCGAAAACTGTTGCGATCCCCTATACTTGTGGGTTATCAAGACCTTTTTCTAGCGCTGTTGACGGGGAGCATAGCACTATTCTCTGAGTCACTTGGGATTTATATCTGTTGATCACTATGAGGAATTCGAAAGATCAAAGAACCAAGATTTTTCCCTCAACTATGAGGGGAGGTAAGGAACTGCCATCTAGCTCTGCACTTGATTCTCCTTCTGTTTTGAGTAATGCGACACCTACACCTACTATTGATTCTGATATGTCGCATATTATTGATGATGCCACTTCTGCTATGCATGATGCTTATGATGATACTACTTCTGTGCTTGATAATACTGTGCCATTAGGTTAATTTCTTGATGAACAACTTGTTAGGGTTAGAGATAATGAAATTACTAAAAGTGATGATATTATTGAAGAATATGATTATGACTCTCCACCTAGATATGAATTGCCTATTGTTCCTGAGGGTTATGTTATGGATGAAGAAACTGCTAGAGACTTCTTTGCTTGTAATGATAGGGAGGATCTTAAGAAATTGTTAGTTAAGCTGAAAGAAAAAAACTTTGAATGCTAGAATGAAATATGATCATGCTTTTGCTACTTCACCTATCTTTGTTACTAATAAGGATTATGATTTCTCTGTCGATCCTGAGTTAATTACTTTGGTTGAATTCGATCCTTTTCATGGTTATGAATCTGAAATAGTTGTGGCACATCTTACTAAATTGAATGATATAGTCACCCTATTTGCTCATGAGGACAAAATTCGTTATTACTATATCCTTAAATCACTTCCTTTCTCGTTAAAGGGTGATGCTAAGTTATGGTTTAATTCTCTTGCTCTTGGTTGTGTGCGTAGTCCCTGTCGGTGTCAAAACCGGCCGATCTCGGCTAGGGGGTCCCGAACTGTGCGTCTGTGGATCAGGGGTAACAGGAGGCAGGGTACACGATGTTTACCCAGGTTTGGGCCCTCTTAATGGAGGTAATACCCTACTTCCTGCTTGATTGACTATGATAAGTATAGGGGTTACAAGAGTTGATCTACCTCGAGATCGTAATTACTAAACCCTAGATGTCTAGCCAATGTGATTGTGATTTCCTCTACGGACTAAACCCTCCAATTTATCTAGACACTGGAGGGGCCTAGGGTTGTACAGAGTCAGTTTACAGAGAAAGGAAGTTTCACATCCGAACGCCAGCCTTGCTATCCACACAAAGGAGAGTCCTATCTGGACACGGGGGAGGGCCTTCAATCTCGTATCTTCATGGCCCATCAGTCCGACCCATGTCACATCGCCCGGATGCTCGGGGACCCCCTAATCTAGGACTCCCTCAGTAGCCCCCGAACCAGGCTTCAATGATGACGTGTTCGGCGTGCAGATCATCTTCGGCATTGCAAGGCGGTTTCCTCCTCCTCCGAATACTCCAAAGTAATTTGAGAAAAAGAACTGTATTTGACGCAATATCCAGCTTCATATCTTTGGCTTTGTAAGGTGGGTCCTCCATGATACTTCGGACAGCTTCGGTTTTACATTAAATATCATACCCTTCAGCTTCTGTGCCATCTCGCCTCAGCTTCCACCTGTCAGACGAATATGAAGGGTCCAAGTGTTTTAACAAATAACACCCTGACTTCATAGAGAAGGCGTCTATTTAAGGAGAATGGATCTCAGATGCCATTCCACACCAGGCGAAAATCCTTAGAGCTTGCCACAGAAAACCGCGCAAACATGGCTGGCGTTCCCAGTTCTTCCTCACGCCCCCACGACCCTCAAAAGGGCGATTGAGAGAGCTGCTCGGTGTCCCATGCCCAGCGGACCAAGCTTCAGACGCAAGGGTATCTCCCTCCCATGGATTTAGTCCCTGTTTGGGCGGGGTTAACTTCCATCAATGGCGAAGCCCTGGCGGATAACTTTCCCAATCCTACTGAAGGGGAGCGAGTGTGCTTTGTTTCCTTCATATTCAGAGGCGTTGGGTTGCCAATCCATCCTTTCCTCCGAGGTCTCCTAGAGTATTATGGCCTCCAACTGCACAATCTTACGTCGGGCTCGATTCTGCACATCGCGGGCTTCGTTGCTCTTTGCGAGCTGTTCCTAGGCTGCGAGGCCCATTTTGAGTTATGGAGGAAACTTTTGTGCCTCGTCCCTCGCTCCCAAAAGGGATCCATATTCGAGGTGGGCGGTGCCGAAAGATGGCGTGTCGCCGGGACAGGATACCTGTCCGGCACTCTGAAGAAGGCATCCGAAGAGTGGCCCTCAGAATGGTTTCATATTGAAGACGTTGTTCTTTAAGACCCGATCCGACGGGGTCTTCCCGAATTTTCCAACGCTCCATCAAAGAAGCGTGCCAGCTGGCGCCCCCGAAGCCTCGAGGAGGAAGATAGTGCGGAGATTAAGAAGCTAATGAGCAAGATAAAGGTACTCACCCAATCCGGGCTATCCATAACTGAGGTAATGGCGATTTCAATAACGCGAGGCGTTCAGCCACTCCAATCCAGAGGACTCCCCATGTGGCATTACAACGGGGCGGATGACGCATCACGCTACCGGCGCAAAGGTCCGGACAGCTTTGCCGCCCTGGCTGCCAAGTTGGCTGATCTTTTCAAAGGGGAGAAAGAAGATTTTACTCGCCTTAAATACCGAGAAGGTCTTTCCATGTACAACCCTGCTAACTGGGTGAGTTTTTGATCAGTATCTTCACTCAATCCTCTCCCCGAGCCGTGCTTAGTTGAACTTAATCTGGCTATTTTTAACAGGAATGGAGAAAGATCGTCGCGGGTATCTATATCCCCGCTCCACAGCTGGAGGACCATATTTGAGACCTGGATCCTGGATTTGAAGAGAATCCAGATATATTTGTAGAGCTCAAGGAGGGGGTCTTTTATCAGGCAAGCTATGATGGCACAGAACTAGCCATCATAGCCGATTATCCCGGCCCTCTACCCTCCTCCCACGTAACTGCCCAAGAGACATCTTTTCAACAAGAGCTTTACTGTCGCGTCTCACCGACCACACTATCTCATGCTCTGAAGGGGCGGTGCTCATCCCGCCAAAATGTATCGAAAGCACCCTCCAAGAGGGCGACGCTCGCGCAGGGAGTGTCTTTGAAAAGAAAGGCGGCCGGTGATACTACAGAACCTTCTCGTTCACCGAAGAGGTATAATTTTCAACCTGCGTTCGGCAAATAGGCCGAATTGTGACACATTCCGCTGTGCTATTTTTCAGGAAGAGCATACACCGGACTGCATCCGGAGGTCTCGTTGGCCATGCATCGACCAATTCGGCCCCGGACCCTATCACAAGGACTAGGGTTGATACGGGTGCCACACCAGATTGTCACCTCCACGAGGATTCGAATAATGAATCTGTTACCAATTTCGAAGTGGAGAGCGCGATGGTCCATCGGCGGTGGAAAGAGGCCTTCGTGATCCAAGTTTCACCGGAGAGGCGTTCAAGGCCCTCAACTCTGTGGATGCATATATCCGGGCTGCTCGGGATGGACTTGCCGGAGCTACACACCAGGTTTCGAAGGATATGCGGGTAAAGGCTTTGTGTAGATTCAATAATCATGTGCTAGTAGCCCCCGATACTTGAAGCAGTTGGCGCAACTGATTTAAGGATCATTGTATAAATAGGTACTCACGGAGAAGAACAGCATGCTGTCTCGGGAGCTTGAAGAATGTAAGACCAAGCTAGCTGTTGCCACCGCCCCACTGGAAGATTTGAAGAAATCCCAGAAGGCATCGAATGGTAAGTACAACCGTTTTCGAAAAGTACAATTCTGCGGCAACAATGATTTTAAAGTGTGCATTGTTTGATAGCAGCAGGGTTGGTAAATCAGTTGGAGGAGAGGCTAAAGGCTGCTGAGGGGGCCAAAGAACATGCCGAAGGGCAAGAAGCCAATGGTCAACGTGTGTTAACACAGACCATCAATGAGAAAAACAAACTACAGGATACCAACATCCAGCAAGCCGAGGAATTGAAGGACGTGAGAGCCCAACTGTTGGATGCCTTGAAGGAAAACAGAAAGCTGAAAGGCGGCATATTCAGTATGCCCTTTTATCATGCCTTTCATATGGCCTCTTGATGGGAATTGTTTTTTACGATATTGTTCCTGTAGGTTTACTGACGGGGCGGCCTGAAGGAGAAGTATCCGGATTTCAAGGCGACCTGCTGCCAGAGTTATACAAGGTGCATGAGCGAGCTCGAAAGGGGATGAGGAGTATGGATAAGGCGTTATGGCCATCCGAGTCCCCTTCGGGACTAATGGGGGAGCTCATGGAGCTATTCAAAGGAGCTCGTCTTTTCTTTGAGCTGTGGAAGGCATCGACATGTCGAGAGGGTGCACGAGAGGCCTGGGCCATGGTGAAAACATGGTATACCGGACTTGATCCGAATCATATGGCCCGGGTCAGACCCCGGAGACCAGACGGACAAGAAATTCTGGTTAGCTTGGTATATGATGAAGTAAAGAAAGCTGCCAAATTTTCACAGTAGGACTGTAAATTAGACAACCTGATAGATGGCATAGATAAGGAGTAGGCGTATGATTTTATGTGACAATACACTTTATCAGCAAACTTATCTCCGGCCGAATTGTAAAAGATTGTCATAACTGACCTTCCGCTTCAGCCTCCAAAACCCGAGGGTGGAGTGTTTCCGAATACTATATCGGTGGAAAACACCAAGCATGTTTGGAAATCAGGTGATCCAGTCATAATGCTTGAACAGACAAGCTATATTCGGGGAGTTATGTTATATTACTTTTAAATGTAAGAAACATCTTCCAGGAAGAATAGTTCCGTTAAGGGTTCCTCTACCTGGGTCGGCATGCATGTAGGCATGACTAGGCTGTGAAGCGAAAGAATCACAGGAGTCTTTGTATTTTTTTGTTAGTTTGTAGTGCTACGAAGGCAGTTCGTCGTTTGTCCGCCGACCTGTTATTCTCTTAAGAACGCTAGCTTTCAGCTTCACCCGTCTGAGGTACATATCTGGATGACCCGGTTGTAACAGTCGCAGAGGTGCTCCCTTTATGCCCTAGCCGAACAATCGGGTACGTAGGGCATAAGCACAGGAGCCAAGCAACCTAGCTTGGCAAAAACTTAAGTCATAGAGGTGCATATAATGGCGAAGACAAGATGTATATGAGTAAGCAATACATATGTATATGGTGAGCTTGATGCTCGGGATAATGAAAAGCTTCTCTTTGAAGAAAGCCCCCAGTTATAGTGGGGTGTGTACATTTAAAGATGTATTCCCCGCAAGTGTGCAGCTGACCCAAACACATGCTAGAAATCGTAAAAAAAACGAAAAGAAGAAAGAGAAAAAGAGAAAAAGGTAACGAACAATGTGTCCGGACTTAGGCATAGAGTCTCCAGAGGCTGGCAGTGTTCCATTGGTTCGACTCTAAGAGATTGTCTGATGCATTATGAAGGCGATAGGCTCCTCCAGTGAGAACTTCATCTATAATGAAGGGACCCTCCCATTTGGGCTTGAGCTTGTCATTTTTCTTCTCTGGTAGGCGTAGAACGAATTCACCGACATTATAAGTCTTAGCCCGCACTTCTCTGCTTTGGTATCTTCGAGCTTGTTGTTGGTAGAATGCGGAATGAGCTTTGGCGACATCGCGCTCCTCCTCCAGGCCATCTAAGTCATCTTGCTGATCGAGCTCGACCTCTCTCTCTTCATACATGCGCACTCGAGGTGAGTCATGAATAATATTGCAGGGCAAGACGGCCGCTGCGCCATACACCATGAAGAATGGTGTGTTTTTGGTCGTGAGATTGGGTGTGGTCTGCAGCCCCCAGAGTACGGAGTCGAGCTCTTCAACACAGTGTTTATCTGACTGCTTTAGGGATCACACTAGTCTGGGTTTAATGCCGCTCATAATTTGGCCATTGGCCTGCTTGACCTGACCGTTTGTTTGAGGGTGGTATACGGAGGCGTAATCGAGCTTGATGCCCAGATTGGCACACCAAGTTTTTACCTCGTCGGCTGTAAAGTTAGAGCCTTTGTCGGTGATGATGCTATGTGGGACACCATAATGGTGTACGACACCGGATATGAAATCTATCACCGGTCTGGCTTCAGCCGTTTTAACCGGTTTGGCATCTATCCACTTAGTGAATTTATGGCTTCCCCCTTTAAGGGGTCCGACCATGTCAAGCCCCCAGACCGCGAAAGGCTAAGTAATTAATGGGGATTGTTCGTAGGGTGGTAGGCAGCATATGGCTTTGATTGGCGAAAAGTTGGCATCCTACACAACGTTGGACAAGATCCTGTGCATCTGCTCGGGCCGTAGGCCAGAAGAAGCCAGTACGGAAAGCCTTACTTACAAGGGCCCGAGCTGCGGCATGATGACCGCTAAGACCAGCATGGATTTCGGCCAGGAGCTGCCGCCCCTCTTCTTCGGAGATACATCTTTGAAGGACTCCGGCAGTACTTTTCTTGTAGAGCTCTCCTTCATGAACCTTATAGGCTTTTGAACGTCGAACGATACAACGAGCCTCACTCTGGTCCTTAGGGAGCTCTCGCCTATTAACGTAGGCCAGGAAGGGTTCGGTCCATGGGGTGATTACTACCATAGTTACATGGGCAGAAGGCGTTGGTTCTGTGCTTGAGCCCCCGATGATATCGTGTTCAGCATATGGGGGCGTGATCCGTGCCGGACTGGTGGTTCCGCTCTCGTCCTGCCATACTACGGTTGGCTTGAAGAGCCGCTCCACAAAGGTGTTAGGCGGAACGGGGTCGCGTTTAGCACCCATTCGAGCAAGGGATGTCCGCTGCTTGGTTACTGTCTCGGGTCATGTGATAGAACTCAAGCCCCTTGAACAGAGCTGATATTTTGAGCATGGCATGGCGGTAAGCTGCCATCTTTGGATCTTTTGCGTTGAATTCTCCATTTATTTGGGATATTGCGAGATTTGAATCTCCTCGCACCTCGAGGCATTGTATGCCCATAGAAACAACCATCCGGAGACCATGCAGTAAGGCCTCATATTCGGTTGCGTTATTGGAGTCCGTATACATGATTTGAAGTACGTAACGGACTGTGTCCCCCATAGGGGATGTTAGGATGACACTGGCCCCCAATCCGGCTAACATTTTAGAGTCGTCAAAATACATCACCCAGTTGGAGCATGCGCCGTACTCTTTAGGGAGTTCGGCTTCTGTCCATTCGATGATGAAGTCGGCCAACACCTCAGATTTAATTGCTCGGCGTGGTTTGTACGTTATTTCAAACGGTAGGAGCTCGATGGCCCATTTTGCAATGCAGCCAGTGCCGTCTCGATTGTTTATGATATCATTGAGTGGTGCCTCGGAGGCCACCGTGATCGAATACTCTTGAAAGTAGTGTCGCAGCTTCCGAGATGTCATAAAAACTGCATATGCTATCTTTTGATAGTGCGGGTATCGTGATTTGCGTGGTATGAGAACCGCCGATACGTAGTATACAGGTTTTTGGAGTGGGAATTTATGTCCCTCTTCCTCTCGTTCGACGACGAGTACTGCGCTCACCACCTGGTGAGTTGCAGATATATACAGTAGCATAGGTTCGCCAATGTTAGGTGCGGCAAGGATTAGGTTGCTTGCTATCAGGGTTTTTATTTCTGCCAGTTCGGCTGTTGCTGCTTCCGTCCACTCGAAGTGGTCGGTACGCCGAAGCAAGCGATATAGCGGCAGGGCTTTTTCTCCTAATCTGGAGATAAAGCAGCTCAAGGTTGCCACGCACCCAGCTAGTTTTTGGACCTGTTTTAGGTCTGTTGGTATTGCAAACTGTGACAAGGCTTGGATTTTGGCTGGGTTTGCTTTGATTCCTCTGTTGGAAATGATGAACCCGAGCAACTTTCCGGCCGGAACGCCGAAAAGGCTTTTTTCCGGATTGAGCTGTATGTCATATGTTCGGAGGTTGTTCAATGTGAGACGTAAGTCGTCCACCAATGATTCAACATGTTTGGTTTTGATGACTGCATCATCTACATATGCCTCCACCGTCTTGCCAATTTGTTTTTCCAGGCAAGTTTGAATCATGTGTTGGTAGGTGGCACCGGCGTTCTTGAGTCCGAAAGGCATAGTGTTCAAGCAGAAAGGCCCATACGGAGTGATAAATGTCGTTGCGGCCTGATTGGATTCCTTCATATTAATCTGATGGTATCCGGAGTATGCGTCGAGGAAACATAGTGAATCGTGTCGTGCAGTTGCATCAATGATTTGGTCTATGCAGGGCAGTGGGAAGGGGTCCTTTGGGCAAGCTTTATTAAGGTCATTAAAATCGACACAAAGGCGCCAGGATTTGTCCTTCTTTGGCACCATGACCAGGTTGCTAGCCAATCCGGGTGTTTTATTTCTCAAATGAACCCGGCTTCAAGTATTTTGGCTAGCGCCTCCCCCATAGCTTGCCGCTTGGGTTCAGAAAATAATCGTAGCGCTTGCTTAACTGGCTTGAATCCCTTTATTATATTGAGGTTGTGTTCAGCCAATCTATGTGGGATTCCTGGCATGTCCGAAGGGTGCCAGGCGAAAATGTCCCAATTCTCGCACAGGAATGCTATTAGAGCGGCATCAACTGTCGGATCCAGCTGTGCCCCAATGGTAGTTGTTTTATTCAGATTCGTTGGGTGGACTTGGAATTTGACTATTTCGTCTGCTGGCTTGAAAGAAGTGGATTTAGGCCTTTTATCAAGAATTACGTCGCCTCTATCCACTGTGGAACACAGAGCGATGAGCTCCTCGGCCGCAAGGGCTTCGGACAGTGCCTCGAGGGCCAGGGATGCGGTTTTGTTTTCAGCGCGGAGTGCTATGTCCGGATCACTGGCGATAGTAATAACACCGTTGGGCCCGGGCATTCTGAGCTTCATGTACCCTTAATGAGGTATGGCTTTAAAGCGTGTGAATGCATCTCGCCCTAACAGGGCATGATATCCACTGTTGAAAGGTGCCACAAGGAAGATTAATTCTTCGGACCTGTAGTTCTCAGGCGTACCGAATACCACATCAAGTTTTATTTTTCCCGAACACCGCGCTTGTCGGCTAGGGATGATACCTCGAAAGGTTGTACTGCTCTGCTCGATGCGGCTCTTGTCTATTTGCATTCTATCGAGTGTCCTCATAGATGAGGTTTGTCGATGTACGAAAGTAGGGGCCTTTCTGTACCCCTTTACTTGTGCACGGGCAGCCGTAGCCACACCCGCGACCATGCCTGGCGGAGCGAAGGAAGCAAAGGTGCGAGGCTGCCGAGGCAGCACTCAAGCCAGAAGCATAAAGAGCAAAGGGACAAGATGTGCTTCCCCCGGCAAGAGCCTTGCCGGGGCGGCCTACGTAGCCTCGGCAAGAGCCTTGCCGGGGCAACTTGCCCAACACCAGCAAGGCTGCCACCCTTGAGCCTGAGAGCTCTAACACCATCGACAGTGCCAAGACCAAAACTCAGGGGTGCCTTGCGTAGTGGCATGCAGATCTTTGTGAAGACCAAAGGCCTGCAAGTCTAGATGAGAACCATAAGACGAAGAGCCCTGGCGAGATCTTGTCGGGGACGACCAAAGACCCCCGGCAAGATCCTTACCGGGGACGCTCGCAAGACCCCGGCAAAGCCCTTGCTGGGGGCATCTACGGGGCCGAGGCCAGGCCCGCACCTGCCAGAGTTTCGCTGCCTCGCGCCTGTTCCGACATGGCGGCCAGACCGCCAACTAGGCGAGCGCCTGCATGGCAGCATGCAGCTTCTAGGCCCGAGCGGTCCGGGAGGGGGGGGGGGCACCACGGCTCGCCAAGCACATGCTTAGTGGCATGTAGATCTTCGTGAAGACCCTACCACCGCAACAGCTCAGCAGCCAGCTAGCCAGCGTGGCGCTGCATGCATCGTCAGTTTGGATGCGCGTCAGAGCGAGGCGAGGCGGCGATGGACGGGACGAGCTTCTTTGTCGTCCCCGATAAAGCAAGAGGGCACGTCGGCAGCGCATTAAATGTGTTTGTCCTACGGTGCCAGGCGATAGACTTGTACATTGTACATACTTTCCACCTCCTGTACGTGTGCCACTGTGGCAACCCCTTTGACATATAAAAGGAGGCCCGAGGCATACTTAGGAAGGATTCAGACTTTGTGGACTGGGCATGCACCACAGCTAGTTCAAGAGCTCAAGAACACGAAATACACACAAAGCAGGACTAGGGTTTTATGCATTGTTTGCGGCCCGGACCTGGGTAAAAATCCCGTCGCATTGATCTTCTAGACCCGCTCTTTGCGCAGCTCCACGCCCCGCCAACCGTAGAAGGGAGTCCCCGAGGGATCCCATAGGTGTCGTTCCTGAGCCCTGACATCTTTGGCGTGCCAGGTAGGGGCGCTAAGGCTGTGAAAAATCTGGTTTTGAAGTCAACTCATCGACTCCTTCATCGCAATGGCTCCCAAGAAGAAGGCGATCATGGCGATCAGCTCGTCTGGGGCCGAACCACCCGTGCCAGCGCGGGCAGGCGACAGAGCGATCGCGGTGGTGGCGGAGGTGTGGCCCGCGAGCATCCACGACACTCTGGCAATCGGAGCCAGGCGAGCGGTGTCATGCGTGCCCGAGACGACGAGCCGCGCGCCGCTGGGCCCGGGGCGGGGCCGTGCTGCCCAAGGGCGACACGGCGACCTCCTAGACGCCCTAGCCGGCGCCCTTGCCACGACCTTCCCAGGCCGCACGTGACGAGCAACGCCGCGACACCGGTGCCTCCGTACACCGCCGCGGGAAGAGCCCTTTGCGTCACTCCCAAGACGCACCGGGCCGGCATACGCGCCCAGACGCTGGCGGAAACGGCGCGCGACAGCGAGACCGTGATAGAGCTCCTTCTAACGTGGTTAGAAGTCGGAGCGCGTCACGATCCACGCAGCTTTCGCCGACACCCACGCCAGCGAAAGTGTTGGCACGCGTGCAACTACTCCTCGACTTCCCTCCAGCTGCGGAGAAGCTCGACGAGTGGAGGGCCACCATTCGAAGCCTCATCAACTTCGCCAACAAAGATGAGCGGCGCCCAGCGGGACCCTCATGTTGGCATTCTGTCGAGCCGGTGCATGCCGGCGGTGGGAGGACCGGAGACGCTGCGACCACATTGCACTCTCCTCCCCACGGCCGTGAAAGAAGTCGTCGGCTCGCCGGCCGAAGACCGCGACAACGTTTCTACGACATCGTCCAACCCGCGAGCCCGCTGCAACCAATGTCAAGTCCTTCGGGATCGAGCTCAGGAAGACGCTCGGACCACTATCGAGCGGCGGCAGGAAGCGCGCCATCAGTCAGATTGGCGTGCAGGACCCACTATGGACCGCCCAGCGGTGGGGGTGTCGGTGACCTACCTTACGAGGTGGGTTGTCCAGCCTTTACCCGTGAGCTGTGGCAGTTCCAGTGACCCACCCACCGCACGTTCAAGCCTGAGGTTGGAGAAAAATACAATAGCAAGACTCACCCATCAGAGTTCCTCATCATCTACACCAACGCGATGCAAGCTGCCGGGGCTCGCGGCGATAAGGTGCTTGCCAATTATTTCCTGTTGGCACTTAAGCCCAACGTCATGTCATGGTTGATGCACCTGCCAGTGGATTCCATCTATTCTTTGTCAGATTTGTGCCACCAGTTTGTTGGCGCCTTTACCGGAGGCCACCAAGCTCCTGGCCAGGCGAGTGATTTGCATGTCATCCCCTAGAAGGACGGCGAGTCCCTGTGCAAGTACATACAAAGGTTCGGCCGTGTGTAATACAACATCCCAGATGTTCATCTCGCCGCTGTCATCAGTGCATTCCACTAGAATATGTGCGGCCGCAAGATGCGCAAAGAGCTGGCGATGGACAAGGTTAAGGATGTAGCTGAGCTTTATGTTCTGGTCGATAAGTGCGCTAGGGCTGAAGAAGGAAGGAAGTACCCCGCCGAAGATGCCGGCACGGAAATCGACTCCATAGGTGAAGACGCCGTCGCCCCGGCAAAGAAGGGCCGACGCCGCAACAGGAAGCGTAAGGGAAAGACGGTGCTTGCTGTTGAGGGATCCGGCGACCCCGGTGAGGGAGTCCTGGATTAGGGGGTCTCCGGACAGCCGGACTGTTGGACTATGAAGATACAATATTGAAGGCTTCGTCCCGTGTCCGGATGGAACTCTCCTTGGCGTGGAAGGCAAGCTTGGCAATACGGATATGTAGATCTCCTCCCATTGTAACCGACTCTGTGTAACCCTAGCCCCTCGGTGTCTATATAAACCGGAGGGTTTAGTCCGTAGGACAAGAAGAATCATACCATAGGCTAGCTTCTAGGGTTTAGCCTCTACGATCTCGTGGTAGATCAACTCTTGTAATACTCATATCATCAAGATCAATCAAGCAGGAAGTAGGGTATTACCTCCATCGAGAGGGCCCGAACCTGGGTAAACATTGGGTCCCCCGCCTCCTGTTATCATCCGCCTTAGATGCATAGTTCGGAACCCCCTACCCGAGATCCGCCGGTTTTGACACCGACATTGGTGCTTTCATTGAGAGTTCCACTGTGTCATCACCATAAGGCCTGATGGCTCCTTCGATCATCGGTAACGATGCGGTCCAGGGTGAGGTTTTCCTCCCTGTACAGATCTTCGTATTCGGCGACTTCGCTCTGTGGGCTAACTCGCTTGGCCATCTGGAGCAGATCGAGAGCTACGCCGCTGGCCACCAGGTCAGGTTTGGGAACTTGAATTACACTACCGACATCCCCGGAGACTAGATCTTCGACGGATTCGAGCCCATGCCAGGTGCGTCGCACGATCACGACAAGCATGATATAGCTCTATCGTCGGACAGTGTTCGGGAGATCACACCGGCAACTACTCTGGCCTTCAATCCGGAGCAAATTGCGCCATCCAAGGACGGGTGGATAGACCCCGCCATGGAGGCCATACTCTCAGCGGCGGTAGAGCCGGATACTGACTTCACCCCTCACAATAGCCGTGAGGCCGAACCACTGGATTCGTCTTCGGCCACGGACTCCGAGCCGCCCACATCCGCACCTATCGAATCCGATCGGGCGCCGATCATGGAGTTTACCTCCGCGGATATCTTCCAGTACTCGCCTTTCGGCGACGTGCTAAATTCATTAAGGTCCCTCTCCTTGTCAGGGGAACCTTGGCCGAACTATGTCCGGCTAGAATGGGATGCGGACGATGAAGAAATTCGCTGCCCACCCACCACCCACTTAGTAGCCATCATCGGCGATTTAAGCGACATGCTCGACTTGACTCCAAGACATCGACGGTATGGACGGCGATGCAGAGGCGAACAAGAACCACCACCACAGTGGCGCTGGACCGCCACTTCATCACATGACATATACATGGTGGATACACCCAAAGAAAACAATGACGAGGAACGGAAAGAAGCAGCGAAAAACAGCTCCATCGAGAAGCAAACAAAGCGTCAATGTAGGCGCCGCTCTAAATCTCGCCTCGGCAGAAACAGCGAAAGAGAAAATAACACCCCGGTCGACTCTAGAAGAAACGACGACCACACTAACCCAGCAGTAGAGAAAAATGAAGCCGCGAACGGTAAACATAGTATGGATCCGATGTCCGAACACGGTGACGCCGAGGATAAAGCTCATAAAACTCCCTCCGAGGAGGAAAATAGTCCGGACGAAGATGTGCACATCATCCCGGAAAAGCACTTGGAACAAGAGAACCTCCGCAGAAGGCTTATTGCCACAGCAAGGAGTCTGAAGAAGCAGAAGCAAAGGCTCAAGGCCGCACAAAATACGCTCAACAGCAGATGGAACAAAGTGCTCGACAACGAAGAAATGCATGGTGGAAGTTACCACGCAAAGAGCTATCCAAAGCGCAAGCTATTGCCCGAATTCGACGATGAGGCCGTAGAGCCCACACAGCCGACAAACAAAACGGCCAACCGGTCGGATCAACCACCCCGTGGCCATGATAGAGCGGCTAACAGGGCCGCACATAAGTCAACACACGGCCTACGTGAGGACTTGCGCCAAAAATCCAGTATGACCAGATACATCTATGGATCTAGGAAGTGCGCTACGGCACATTATCAAAACCGAATACCACAACCGTCTGAACGCCTTGATAAATCTAAATACAGGGGTGCCGCACACCCCCTATGTTTCACCGATGAGGTGCTGGACCATGAATTTCCAGAAGGATTCAAACAAGTGAACATAGAGGCATACGATGGGACCATAGACCCTGGGGTCTGGATTGAGGACTTTATCCTCCATATCCATATGCCTCGCGGAAACGATATCCACGCCATGAAGTACTTGCCCCTCAAGCTTAAAGGACCAGCTCGGCACTGGCTAAAAAGCCTCCCCGAAAACTCCATTGGAAGTTGGGAGGAGCTCAAGGATGCTTTTCGGGCTAATTTTCAAGGGACCTATGTCCGACCTCCGGATGCAGACGATTTAAGTCATATAATTCAACAGACCAGAGAGTCAGCTCGAAAGCTTTGGAACAAGTTTCTCACTAAGAAGAACCAAATCGCCGACTGTCCGGACGCCGAAGCCTTAGCAGGTCTCAAGCACAGCGTCTGAGACGAATGGCTCGCCAGACACGTCGGCCAAGAAAATCCGAGAACAATGGCAGCCTTGACAAGCCTCATGACCCGTCTTTGCGCGGGTGAAGATAGCTAGTTGGCCCGCAGTAGCACCAGCGACCCAAGCACATCTGAAGTCAGGGATGGCAACGGAAAACCACGGCGCAGTAAAAGCAAGCGTCGAAATACAGAAGACAGCCCAGACAATACGGCGGTAAACGCCGGATTCAGGGCCCTCGACCAGGTCAACGGAAAAAGCCTTCTAAAGGCAGCATAGATGGACTATCCGGCCTAAATAAGATTCTAGACAAACTATGTCAGATTCACGGCACCCCCGATAAACCTGCAAATCACACCCACAAACAATGCTGGGTCTTCAAGCAGGCCGGTAAGCTAAACGCCGAACACAAGGGGCGGGATACACCGAGCGAAGACGAGGATGAGCCTCGACAGCAAGGCACTCGGGGATAAAAAAAATCCCACCATAAGTCAAAACAGTAGACGTGATCCACGTGACGAAGAGGAGAAGCAAACATGCACTCTGAAACACACGAGCCGTAGAGCCCATCACCCCTAAGTTCAACCCCTGGTTGGCCTGCCCGATTACTTTTGATCGCAGGGATCACCTAATGCTACCTCTTGAGCACTGCGTTGGATTTCCCCGAAGAGGAAAGGATGATGCAACAAAGTAGCGTAAGTATTTCCCTCAGTTTTTGAGAATCAAGGTATCAATCCAGTAGGAGGCCATGCGCGATTCCCTCGTACCTACACAAAGCAAATAACTCCTTGCAACCAACGCGAATAGGGGTTGTCAATCCCTTCACGGTCACTTACGAGAGTGAGATCTGATAGATATGATAGATAATATTTTTGGTATTTTTGGTATAAAGACGCAAGGTAAAATAAAAAGCAAAGTAAAAAAGCAAAGCAATAATAAAGTGATGGAAGATTAATATGATGAGAATAGACCCGGGGGCCATAGGTTTCACTAGTGGCTTCTCTCAAAAGCATAAGTATTTTACGGTGGGTGAACGAATTACAGTTGAGAAATTGACAGAATTGAGCATAGTTATGAGAATATCTAGGTATGATCATGTATATAGGCATCACGTCCGAGACAAGTAGACCGATTCCTGCCTGCATCTACTACTATTACTCCACTCATCGACCAAGCATCTAGAGTATTAAGTTCAAGAAAACAGAGTAATGCCTTAAGCAAGATGACATGATGTAGAGGGATAAATTCATGCAATATGATAAACACCCCATCTTGTTATCCTTGATGGCAACAATACAATACGTGCCTTGCTGCCCCTACTGTCACTGGGAAAGGACACCGCAAGATTGAACCCAAAGCTAAGCACTTCTCCCATTGCAAGAAAAACCAATCTCGTAGGCCAAACCAATCATACATTAAAGAATTCAGAGAAGATTCAAATATTGTTCACAGATAGTCTTGATCATAAACCCACAATTCATCGGTCTCAACAAACACATCGCAAAAAGAAGATTACATCGAATAGATCTCCACGAGAGAGGGGGAGAACATTGTATTGAGATCCAAAAAGAGAGAAGAAGCCATCTAGCTACTAACTATGGACCTGAAGGTCTGAGGTAAACTACTCACACTTCATCGGAGAGGCTATGGTGTTGATGTAGAAGCGCTCCGTGATGGATGCCCCCTCCGGCGGAGCTCCGGAACAGGCCCCAAGATGGGACCTCGTGGGTACAGAAGGTTGCGGCGGTGGAATTAGGTTTTTGGCTCTGTATCTGATCGTTTGGGGGTACGTAGGTATATAGAGGAGGAAGGAGTACGTCGGTGGATCAAAGGGGGGCCCACGAGGCAGGGGGGCGCTGAGGGAGTCCTGGATTAGGGGGCATCCGGATGGCCGGACTATAACCTTTGGCCGGACTCCTGGACTATGAAGATACAAGATTGAAGACTTCGTCCTGTGTCCGGATGGGATTTCCTTGGCGTGGAAGGCAAGCTTGGCGATACGGATGTAGATCTCCTCCCATTTGTAACCGACTCTATGTAACCCTAACCCTCTCCGGTGTCTATATAAACCAGAGGGTTTTAGTCCGTAGGACGAACAACAATCATACCATAGGCTAGCTTCTAGGGTTTAGCCTCTCTGATCTCGTGGTAGATCTACTCTTGTACTACCCATATCATCAATATTAATCAAGCAGGAGTAGGGTTTTACCTCCATCGAGAGGGCCCGAACCTGGGTAAAAACATCGTGTCCCTTGTCTCCTATTACCATCCGCCTAGACGCACAGTTTGGGACCCCCTACCCGATATCCGCCAGTTTTGACACCGACATTGGTGCTTTCATTGAGAATTCCTCTGTGTCGTCATCTTTAGGCCCGATGGCTCCTCCGATCATCAACGACGCGGTCCAGGGTGAGATTTTTTTCCCCGGACAGATCTTCGCATTTGGCGGCTTTGCACTGCGGGCCAATTCGGTTGGCCATCTGGAGCAGATCGAAAGCTACGCCCCTGGCCATCAGGTCAGATTTGGGAGTTTGAACTACACGACTGACGTCCGCGGAGACTTGATCTTTGACGGGTTCGAGCCACAGCCAAGCGCGCCACACTGTTATGATGGACATGATCTAGCTCTGCCGCCGAACAGTGCCCTAGAGGCCGCACCCGTGTCCGCTCCGACCCTTAGCTTGGAGCCGACTGCGCCAATCAAGGACGGGTGGCTGGACACCACCTCGGGGGCTGCAATCTCTATGGCGATCAAGCCGAACACCAGCCTTGTCCTTTGCGAAGCTTGTGACTCCAAGGCGCCGGACTCCCCTTCGGACTCGGAACCTTCCGCGCCCCTGCCAATTGAATCCAATTGGGCGCCGATCATGGAGTTCACCGCCATGGACATCTTTCATCACTCGCCCTTCGGTGACATTCTGAATTCACTATAGTCTCTCTCTTTATCAGGAGAGCCCTGGCCGGACTATGGTCAGCAAGGTTGGGATGCGGACGACGAAGAAATTCAAAGCCCACCCACCACCCACTTCGTAGCCACTGTTGATGATTTAACCGACATGCTCGACTTCGACTCCGATGACATCGACGGTATGGACGCCGATGCAGGAGACGACCAAGAACCAGCGCCTACAGGGCACTGGAAGGCCACCTCGTCATATGACATATACATGGTGGACACCCCAAAAGAAGGGAACAGCGATGTAACAACGGAGGATGACCCCTCCAAGAAGAGGCCTAAGCGCCGGCGTCAGCGGCGCCGCTCTAAATCCCCCCAAAGCAAAAACGACGATTCCGGCACGGGAGATAATAACACCCCGGACAGTGCCAAAGACAACCCCCTCCAGCAGTATTCAGCATAGGAGGATGGAGAAGCCAGCCCTCATGAGAGAGCGGCAGACATAGAGGTAGAGGACGATAATTACATGCCTCCCTCCGAAGATAAGGCAAGCCTCGACGACGACGAATTTGTCGTGCCTGAGGATCCCGTCGAAGAAGAGCGTTTCAAACGCAGGCTTATGGCCACGGCGAGCAGCCTCAAGAAAAAACAGCAACAGCTTAGGGCTGGCCAAGACTTGCTAGCCGACAGATGGACTGAAGTCCTCGCGACCGAAGAGTACGAACTCGAACGCCCCTCCAAGAGCTACCCAAAACACAGGCTGCTACCCCGATTAGAGGAGGAAGCACCTAGACCTACATCACCAGCGCATGATGCGGCCGACTGGCCACCTCGGGGCCACGACAGAGAGGCCTCTCGGCCCTCCACTCAAGCCGCACCTCGGCGTCGCTCAAAGAATACCAAGGCACGGGGAAATGCGCCAGACCTGCGAGATATATTGGAGGACAGGGCAAGGCAAACAAGATCGATCTATGGATCGCGTGGGCGCCCCACGACACGTGTGATAACCGCCATGCGGATATGGTAAATCCGGCGGGCGAACAAAGTAGACAAAGCTCGTTTGAGCTACGTCATGATATAGCCCGATCTGAGGCGCCAAGACACCCACTATGCTTCACGGATGAAGTAATGGATCATCAAATCCCCGAGGGTTTCAAACCCATAAACATCGAATCATACGATAGCACAATAGATCCTGCGGTATGGATCGAGGATTATCTCCTTCATATCCACATGGCCCGCGGTGATGATCTACACGCCATCAAATACCTCCCACTCAAGCTTAAAGGACAAATTGTCAAATCAATTGGTTGTTGGGAGGACCTGGAAGCCGCATTCCTCGACAATTTCCAGGGCACCTATATGCGACCACCAGACGCTGATGACCTAAGCCACATAATTCAGCAGCCAGAGGAATCGGCCAGACAATTCTGGACACGGTTCCTAACCAAGAAAAATCAAATAGTCGACTGTCCGAACGCAGAGGCCCTTGTAGCCTTCAAGCATAACATCTGCGACGAGTGGCTTGCCCGGCACCTAGGACAGGAAAAGCTGAAATCCATGGCAGCCCTCACAACACTCATGACCCGCTTTTTCGCGGGAGAAGACAGCTGGCTAGCTCGTAGTAATAACATGACCAAGAGCCCTGGTAATTCGGATACCAAGGACAGCAATGGCAGGTCACGTCGCAACAAGCACAAGCGCCGCATGCTTGGCGACAATCTTTGAGATCTGGCGTTAATGCGGATTCGAGGCTCTAAACCCGTCGTGAAAAAAGCCATTTAAAATAAATACTCCGTGCCCGTCCAGTTTGGACCGAATACTCGATCGCTCGTGCCAGATACATGGCACCCCGAAAAACCAGCCAATCACAACAACAGGGATTGTTGGGTGTTCAAGCAGGCAGGCAAGTTAAGTGTCGAAAATAGAGACAAGGTGCTGCATAGCGATGACGAGGAGGAGCCCTGGCCGCCGTACAATAGGGGACAGAAGGGCTTCCCCCCACAAATGCGGACGGTGAACATGATATACGCAACCCACATCCCCAAAAGGGAGCGGAAGCGTGCACTCAGGGACGTATATGCGTTGGAGCCAGTCGCCCCAAAGTTCAACCCATGGTCCTCCTGCTGATCACTTTTGATCGAAGGACCACCCACTAGCATCCGCCATGGCGGATTCGCGCATTGGTTCTAGACCCAATCATTGACGGATTTCACCTCACTAGAGTCCTTATGGACGGCGGCAGCAACTGAACCTACTTTATCGGGATACGGTCACGAAAAATGGGTATAGATCCCTCAAGGATTAAACCCACAAATCGACCTTTAAAGGCGTCATACCAGGTGTAGAGGCCAATCAGTATAGGCTCGATTACACTTGAGGTGGTCTTGGATCCCGGATAATTTCCGGAGCGAGGAGTTAATCTTCGACATAGTCCCGTTCCGAAGTGGCTATCACGCACTGCTCGGACGAACCACATTTGCAAATTTCAATGCGGTGCCGCACTATGCATACCTCAAGCTCAAGATGCCAGGCCCTCGAGGAGTCATTACGGTCAATGGAAACACTGAACGCTCTCTCCGAACGGAGGAGAATACGGCGGCCCTCGCGGCGGAAGTACAAAGCATCCTTTCAAGGCAATTCTCCAGTCCGGCTATTAAACATCCGGACATAGTCAAGCGTGCCTGGAGTAACCTACAACAAGACCGCCTGGCACGTTCCGAGCAAGCGTAGCAATGCGGCACTAACCCCAGCCCTCGCAAAACTGCGAAACCAGTACTACGCGTACATAACTATACTCTGGAAATACCATGGGCATAGGGGGAGGGGCACAACCACGGCATGCCCAAAATGCGGCTCAACTGCACTAGGGGCTCCCGATTTTGTCATTCTTTTTCTTACTTTCAGGACTCCTCTCTACAGAAGGCCTGTCCGGCAGTACAATCGCCGAACACACGATGCAACAGCCAGGAGGCGAAAGCTCGTCGAGTGTCCGGTGGTCTCTATAACGAGCAGTATACTTGTTTCACATATCATCCCCAGCTTCGCCCACGGAGGGACATGTCAAATAGTCCCATCTCTTGCTTATTGCACTATTTGTATCGTCCTGCTTTTACCGCAGCCTTTTCAAATAAACAATACATAGCTTTTGTCTATTATTGCATTCCCTTTTTTATCTATATATGTTCATTAATGACATTATGCAACTGTACACTTTGGTACGGCCAATACACCAGGGGCTTACGTACCCCAGAATATGGTGTGAGAAGTCCGAACTGTGCGTCTGTGGATCGAGGATGACAGGAGGCGGGGGACACGACGTTTACCCAGGTTCGGGCCCTCTTAATGGAGGTAATACCCTACTTCCTGCTTGATTGACTATGATGAGTATAGGGGTTACAAGAGTTGATCTACCTCGAGATCGTAATGACTAAACCCTAGATGTCTAGCCAATGTGATTGTGATTGCCTCTATGGACTAAACCCTCTGGTTTATATAGACACGGAGGGGCCTAGGGTTGTACAAAGTCGGTTTATAGAGAAAGGAAGTTTCACATCCAAACGCCAAGCTTGCTATCCACGCAAAGGAGAGTCCTATCCGGACACGGGGGAGGGCCTTCAATCTCGTATCTTCATGGCCCATCAGTCCGACCCATGTCACATAGCCCGGATTCTCGGGGACCCCTAATCTAGGACTCCCTTAGTCCCCAGGATATGATATACTACTTCTCTGCAAAATATTTCCCTGCTCATAAGAAACAAGCTGCTTTAAACTTTGTGCAAATTGAAGAAGAGAGTCTCCCACAAGCTTGGGGGAGGCTTCTCCAATTACTTAATTCTTTGCCTGGTCATCCTCTCAAGAAAAATGAAATATTTGATATCTTTTATAATGGACTAACCGATGCTTCCAGAGACCACCTGGATAGTTGTGTTGGTTGTGTTTTCAGGGAAAGAATTGCTGAGCAAGCTGAATTGCTATTCACTAATATATTGAGAAATGAAAATGATTGGACACTTCCTGAACCAACTCCGAAGCCAACTCCAAAGAAAAGGTGTATTCTATTTCTCAGTCCTGAAGATATGCAAGAGGCAAATAAATCTATGAAAGAAAAAGGTATTAAAGTTTAAGATGTTAAGAATCTACCACCTATTGAAGAAATACATGGTCTTGATAACCCGACACAGGTGGTAGAGGTAAATTCTCTCCGTAGATTTGATGAAGGTGATATTCCTCATAATAGGTCTGCTAGACAATGCCTAGTTGAGTTTGATAATTTTATTGTCAAACAAGAAAACTTCAATGCTTATGTTAGTAGACAATTGAAACGTAATGCTTACATGCTTGATCACCTGAGTAATTATATGAATAGTACTGTTAATGATCTTAAGCTTATTAGTAAACATGCTTCCATGGTTACAACTCAAGTAGAACAAGTACTTAAGGCTCAAGATGAATTGCTTAATGAGTTGAATAGTAAGAATAAAGATAATGTTGTCAGGGTTATGACTAGAGGTGGTAAAATGACCCAGGAACCTTTGTATCCTAAGGGCCATCCTAGGAGAGTTGAGAAAGATTCTTAGAGAATTAATACTGATGCACCTAGTCCTAGTAAGAAAAATAAAAAGAAAACTGATAGGACTTTGAATGCTAGTGAACCTGCTATTGATACACCTGAAAATCCCGATGATATTTCCATTTCTGATGCTGAGACACAATCTTTTGATGAACATGAACCTAGTGATAATGTTAATAATGATGTTCATGTTGATGCTCAATCTAGTAATGATAATGATGTAGATGTTGAACCTGTTGTTTTTCTTGATAACCCCCAATCAAAGAATCAATTCTATGATAAGAGAGACTTTGTTGCTAGGAAACATGGTAAAGAAAGAGAACCATGGGTTCAGAAACCCATGCCATTTCCTCCTAAGCCATCCAAGAAAAAGGATGATGAGGATTTTGAGCGCTTTGCTGGTATGATTAGACCTATCTTTTTGCGTATGCGTTTGACTGATATGCTTAAAATGCCTCCTTATGTTAAGTATATGAAAGATATTGTTACTAATAAAAGAAAGATATCGGAAGCTAAAATTTCCACCATGCTTGCTAATTATACTTTTAAGGGTGGAATATCAAAGAAACTTGGAGATCCAGGGTACAAACTATACCATGCTCCATTAAAAGAAACTATGTTAAAACTCTTTATGTGATCTTGGAGCCGGTGTTAGTGTTATGCCTTTCTCCTTGTATCGTAGACTTGATTTGAATAAGTTGACACCTACTGAAATTTCTTTACAAATGCCTGATAAATCAACTGCTATACCCATTGGTATTTGTGAGGATGTGTCTGTTGTGGTTGCAAATGTTTCACTCTTAACAGACTTTGTTATTTTTGATATTCCCGAGGACGATAGTATGTCGATCATCCTTGGTAGACCCTTTTTTAATACTGCAGGGGCTGTTATTGATTGCAACAACGGCAATATCACTTTTCATGTTAATGGTAATGAGCATACGGTACACTTTCCAAAGAAACAACCTCAAGTTCATAGTATCAATTCTAATCGAAAAATTTCAACTCTTACTATTGGAGGTTTTGAATTCCCTCTTCCTACTGCCAAAAAGAAATATGATATTCTTATTGTTGGGGACATGCATATCCCCATTGATGTAACCTAGTGTTATTAAAAAATTCTCCGGTTTCATGTCATTCGGAAGAAGTTTGTTAATAAGACTTGATCAACCTTGTTAATGGATTCCTTTTGATGAGCATGAGATGGATGAATTTAGAAGGCACAACTCTCTGTACCCATCTTTTACTTTCTGTTATTTAGATTAAATGAAGTAAAAATAGTATTTTCTGTCTATTTTCTGAATTATCCATGCAGTAAAAAAATGTCCCAAAAATAAAAGTTCTCCAAATTCCGTGAAAATTGGATATGATTTTTTAGAATTTCTGGTGCAAAGAACACACCAGGGGACCTCACCAGCTGGCCACAAGGGTGGAGGGCACACCCACCCCCTGGGGCGTGCCTCCTCACCTTGTTGGCCCCACGTGGGCCCCTCCACTTATTCCAGCACCCATCCACTCCTTCTCCCTCTAGAAAAATCAATCCAATTCTCAAACTCGTGTTCTTGCTCATCTTGCTGCCATTTTGGATCTCCTTGCTCAAAGCTCCATTCACAAACTGCTTTGGGGGATTGTTCATCAGTATGCGACTCCTCCAATAGTCCAATTTGTTTTTTTCTAGTGCTTTATTCATTGCATTTTTTTGCTCTGTGGTGACCATGTTCTTGAGCTTGCATGTCAAATTTATATGGTCCAAAGTAGTTTTGATGCATGATATAGCCTCTACGCACTTGTAGGAGTAGTTGCTATCACTTTTATTGAGTTTGGTTCACTTTTATTTTAAGTCACTAAAAATTTTAGAAATTTTTCAGAGGAAGAAAAATGTCCAGGAAAATGTACCAAGGTGGCTCTTCAAGGAAGGAAGCACCGAGGCGTGCGATACGCGATGCGGACCCTAAACTACCAAGGGAAGCTCAAGTGAGGCCTTGTGAATAGCCGTCGGATGAATTTATGGAGCGTGTTGGTTTCAAAGATGAATTCTACGCGTACGTGCAAAATGCCAACCTCGAGGACTTCTATCGGACAAGTGCCTGCAATATTATTATCTCACCGATTCCTTCGTGCAGAGGTTTGAGTTTTCATCTAAGCGTAATACTCATACTGTCCTATTTGATCTTTATGATGAATCTTATACCATGGACCTAGAAGACTTTTGTGATGCCTACAAAATTCCACAATGGGGCAGTCTTAGTGAGCCTCATAAATCTGAATATAATGATTTTCTTGCTAGTATAACTGTTGGAGAAACCAGAAATATCACACAAGCAACCGTAGGGAGCATTCACTTTCCTGCCATACATTATTTTGCTCTCTTTATCAGTAGGTGTATTAATGGTAAAGATGAACTTTGCCATGTTTGCGTTCCAGATCTTAGTATCCTCAAGTTATAATTTTGGGGCCATTATTGCTAGGAGGTTACTTCTTAATTCTAAGAATGGGGATTTATTTGGTGGGATTTATGCAACTCGTTTAGCTAACTACTTGAATGTACCTATTAGAAGTTACGATATTGAGTTGCCACCTGCTTTTCTGGATTATGAGGCTATGGTATGCCACCAGTTTCTTAAGAGGAACGAACAGATCCTCCAGTACCGACTAATATTTGATAGACGGCGTGCCGTCCTTGTTACTCTTGCTGCTCCTACTTTCTTTAACTTTCAGGTAAATGGACGATATTTTATAACAAGAGAGGAGGCAAACGAGTATGAGAGAACAGCGGAGGCTGCTCGCCTCCATGCTGCAGCCCTTCAGGCGGTAGCTGATGCGTCCCAGTACAACCCCAACTACAACTTTGGATATCCGCCAGGCCAGTGGTCGTAGACCAACTTAGGCCAAAAGCCTAAGCTTGGAGGAGTATGTATTTCTCACCAACTTTATATTCATGTTCACACACTCATTTTAGTTGTCGGTGCTCATACTTTTTCATTGTATTATCCATGCTAGTTTATTTTCTTTTTCCACTTTCTTCTTGTGTGTTTGAAAAACCTGAAGAAAAACCAA
The DNA here is from genome assembly GCA_021605205.1 of Aegilops longissima. Lineage (NCBI taxonomy): Eukaryota > Viridiplantae > Streptophyta > Magnoliopsida > Poales > Poaceae > Aegilops > Aegilops longissima. Next base: position 466,021,826 of record CM038677.1, on the reverse strand, counting down.
AAAAATTAGTTGTAGTTAGTTAACTTTCTATGCATGCTTAGTAGTAATATTAAAAGAAAAAACAAAAAGATTTCTCATTCTTCTTTTGCTTGTTGGGAGCTTTCCTGTGTAAATAGTTTTCCTTGTTCTTGTTCTTCTTTCTTCAGAAAAACAAAAACTCCAAAAATATTTCAGTGTGTTTCTTTGAAATTCTTTTCTTTTCATTGGGGTTCGAGAGGAGAAGACCATGATGAAAATATTGAGTGGCTCTCATGCATTATTGTTGATCTAATAAAGAGCCCATATTACCTTGTCTTCTCCTCTGAATAAATGTTTGCATATTCCAGCTTAGTCCAATGCACATGCACTATTATTATTATCCACACCATTCGGTCGTGCGAGTGAAAGGCAATAATGACGATATATGATGAAATGATTGAGATGAGGAAAAGCTGGTACGAACTCGACCTATCTTGTTTTTGTAAATATGATTAGTTCATCATTCCTGATTCAGCCTATTATGAAGAAACATGTTTGCAATGACAATTAGAGATTATAGTTACTCATGCCATGCTTAATCAGCTAGGAGTTTATAATGGTTTACCTTGCGTGCCAACATGGAAATTAAAATGGTTGTGATGTAGTATGATAGGATGGTATCCTCCTTTGATTGATTCAAGTGGCTTGACTTGGCACATGTTCACGCATGTAGTTGAAACAAAACATGCCTCTATGATATTTATGCTCGTGGTGATTTATATCCTACTCATGCTTGCACTCAATGTTTGTTAATCTCAATGCATGTTTATGACTATTGTCGCTCTCTAGTTGGTCGCTTCCCTGTCTCTTTCTAGCCTTCATTTGTACTAAGCGGGAATACTGCTTGTAAATGCACTTCCGTAAACACCAAAGTTGTTCCTTATGAGTCCACCATACCATCCTATATGCAGTATCTACCTGCCGTTCCAAGTAAATTTGCAAGTGGCAACCTCTAAACCTTCAAATGCTAATCTGTTTTGTATGCTCGAATATCTCATGTATTCAACTAGTGTTGTCTATATCTTCCATGCTAGGTGGGTTATTCTCACGATGAGTGGACTCCGCTCATCATTCACGAGAAAATGGCTGGTAACTGGGATGCCCAGTCCCATGATCAAAGCAAATCAAAATAATTGCAAATAAAACTCCCCCAGGATTGTTGTTAGTTGGACGGTACCCATTGTTTCGGACCAGTCGTGGAGTGTGCTTGTTGGTGGTGGGGGGGGTATAAACTTTACCATTCTGTTCGAGAACCGCCTATAATGTATGTAGCATGGAAGATACCGAGTTCTCTTCGTTGTTATGTTGACAATGAAGGCATACCGCTCAAAATACTATTCAATCCCTATTTCAAAACTCGAGCTCTGGCACCTCTGCAAATCCCTGCTTCCCTCTGCGAAAGGCTATCTATTTACTTTTATTGCTGAGTCATCATCCTCTTATAAAGAGCCCTAGTTAGAGAGCACCACTATCATTTGTATGCATTGTTATTAATTTATATTGAGTATGACCGCGACTGGATCTCTTTGCTATGAATTACAGTGTCTAGTCAATCCTTGATCTTCAGGGGTGCTCTGCATTTATGTTTTGCGGTCTCAGAAAGGGCTAGCGAGATACCATCTTGTTATATTATATGATGATTGTTTTGAGAAAACTGTTGTCATCTGAGATTTATTATTATTGCTCGCTAGTAGATTATACCATTGATATGAGTAAATATGAGACCTAAATGTTATTGTGAATATGGTTAGTTCATAATCTTTGCTGAAAACTTGAATGTTGGCTTTACATATTTGCAACAACAAGATCAAACAGAACTTGTAAAAGTTTTTCTTTATCACTTTCAGTTTGTCAAATGAATTGCTTGAGGACAAGCAAAGGTTTAAGCTTGGGGGAGTTGATACGTCTCTGTCGTACCTACTTTTCCAAACTCGTTTGCCCTTGTTTTGGACTCTAACTTGCATGATTTGAATGGAACTAACCCAGACTGACGCTGTTTACAGTAGAGTTGCCATGGTGTTATTTTTGTGCAGAATAAAAAGTTCTCGAAATGACCTGAAAATCAACGGAGATAACTTTTGGGATTAATAAAAAATATTGGCGAAAGAATCAGCACCAAGGGGGCCACACTCTAGCCACAAGGGTGGGGGCGCGACCACCCCCCTCGGGCGCGCCCTCCGACCTTTTGGGCCCCTGGACCTCCACCGACCTCAACTCCAACTCCCTATATTCACCTTGGGAGGGTAGATCTAGAGTCCGTTTGGGGCTCCGGAGAGGGGAATCCGTCGCCATCGTCATCATCAACCATCCTCGATCACCAATTTCATGATGCCCACCGCCGTGCGTGAGTAATTCCATCGTAGGTTTGCTAGACTGTCATGGGTTGGATGATATTTACCATGTAATCGAGTTAGTTTAGTTAGGGTTTGATCCCTAGTATCCACTACGTTCTAAGATTGATGTTGCTATGACTTTGCTACGCTTAATGCTTGTCACTAGGTCCCGAGTGCCATGAACTCAGATCTGAACCCTTTATGTTCTTGATCTGATATTGCAAGTTATAGTCACCTACTACGTGTTATGATGCGGCAACCCCGGAGTGACAATAGTCGGGATCACTCCCGGTGATAATTGTAGTTTGAGGAATTCATGTATTCACTAAGTGTTATTGCTTTGGTCCGGTACTCTATTAAAAGGAGGCCTTAATATCCCTTAGTTTCCAATAGGACTCCGCTGCCACAGGAGGGTAGGACAAAAGCTGTCATGCAAGTTCTTTTCCATAAGCATGTATGACTATATTCAGAATACATGCCTACATTATATTGATGAACTGGAGCTAGTTCTGAGTCACCCTATGTTACCATTGCATGATGAATTCCATCCGACATAATTATCCATCATGCATCCACTGCCTACGAGCTTTTCACATATAGATCTTTGCTACTTTCCTTTTTCGTTGCCACTGTTACGATCTCTACAAAACTGCTACTATCACTTTTGCCACCGTTACCGTTACTTCCATACTACTTTGCTACTAAATACTTTGCTGCAGATATTAAGTCTTTCAGGTGTGGTTGAATTGACAACTCAGCTGCTAATACTCAAGGATATTCTTTGGCTCCCCTTGTGTTGAATCAGTAAATTTGGGTTGAATACTCTACCCTCGAAAACTGTTGAGATCCCCTATACTTGTGGGTTATCAAAACCTTTTTCGGGTGCCGTAGCCGGGGAGCATAGTGCTATTCTCTGAGTCACTTGGGATTTATATATGTTGATCACTATGAGGAATTTGAAAGATCAAAGAACCAAGATTTTTTCCCTCAACTACGAGGGGAGGTAAGGAACTGCCATCTAGCACTGCACTTGATTCCCCTTCTGTTTTGAGTAAACTTGTGACACCTACACCTACTATTGATTCTGATATGTCGCATGTTATTGATGATGCCACTTCTGCTATGCATGATGCTTATGATGATACTACTTCTGTGCTTGATAATACTGTGCCATTAGGATAATTTCTTGATGACAACTTGCTAGGGTTAGAAATAATGAAATTACTAAAACTAATGATATTATTGAAGATTATGATTATGATTCTCCCCCTAGATATGAATTGCCTGTTGTTCCTGAGGGTTATGTTATGGATGAAGAAACTGCTAGAGACTTCTTTGCTTGTAATGATAGGGATGATGTTAAGAAATGTTATTTATGCTGAAAGAAAAATCTTTGAATGCTAGAATGAAATATGATCCCGCTTTTGCTACTTCACCTATCTTTGTTACTGATAAAGATTATGAATTCTTGTCGATCCTAAGTTAATTACTTTGGTTGAATCTGATCCTTTTCATGGTTATCAATCTGAAACAGTTGTGGCCCATCTTACTAAATTGAATGATATAGCCACCCTATTTGCTCATGAGGAAAAAATTCGTTATTAATATATCTTTAAATTGTTTCCTTTCTCATTTAAGGGTGATGCTATGTTATGGTTTAATTCACTTGCTCCTGGTAGTGTGTGTAGTCCCCAAGTTATGATATACTACTTCTCTGCAAAATATTTCCCTGCTCATAAGAAACAAGCTACTTTAAACTTTGTGCAAATTGAAGAAGAGAGTCTCCCACAAGCTTGGGGGAGGCTTCTACAATTATTTAATGCTTTGTCTGATCATCCTCACAAGAAAAATGAAATACTTGATATCTTTTATAATGGACTAACCGATGCTTCCAGAGACCACCTGGATAGTTGTGCTGGTTGTGTTTTCAGGGAAAGAACTGTTGAGCAAGCTGAATAGCTATTGAATAATATATTGAGTAATGAAAATGATTGGATACTTCCTGAACCAACTCCGAAGCCAACTCCGAAGAAAAGGGGTATTCTATTTCTCAGTCCTGAAGATATGCAAGAGGCAAAGAAATCGTAGCGACCGACTCGAATGGATCGAAGTCTCTATGCTTAAGTATCATCCCTGGATCGGTATGCTGACACACACAGTACTCGAGGATTTATAACAGAGGTGAATCACATGTATAGAGTAACATAAATACTATTACCTCAATCCATATAGCGGAAGAAACAACAAAGCTGTGGAGTCCCAACAACACCAACGGCAAAGTTGAGTGTAGACATCGTAACCCTAACGTATCACTTACTCGTCGTAAGAATCCTACAACATGAGACGTTGCAGCCATGTAGGTCAGTACATTGAATGTACTAGCAATTTCACACCATAGAATAATAATGAAAATGTCTATCTCTATATGCATATTTAGCTGTTGGAGGCTCTAAGTTTAATTTTGCATAAAGCTAATTTTTTCCTACAACAAAGGAGTATATTTTATTTAACTACCAAGTTGGTTGAAATATTGAGAAGGTTCCTCCAACTCAATCCCGAAATAATAATAATAACCCACATATTAATTAATAGAGTGATGAGATCAAATCAATAATTAAAGTACCAGATACTCAAGATGTCCATAACCAGGGACACGACTAACCATGATTAGTTTGTACACTCTGTAGAGGTTTGCGCACTTTTCCCCACAAGATTGGATCTCCTCCGTTGGATTTCTCGCACTACATGATGTTTGAGAAACGGATGATCAAAACACAGTCTTTTCGAAGAGGTCCCCTTAACCGATAGATAGGCTAGTACACCTACAGTCCCCTACATATGCTAGCCTATCATGGAAAGGATTCACACAACTTACACAACTATACCAGAGCCCATAATGGCTTGTGGCTGCACACGGAAGTTTCTAGCATGAATGATCTTATGATCCCTTTGAGCCTGGGTGGCATTCCATAGGGTGATCACACGGGTACTCCGGGATTCCCTTGGGCAAGCACTGGGTTCTCCAGGTGCCCGGGCAAACCACTGGGTGCTCCAGGGTGCCCCAACAAATCCACCTAGATGTGTATTAAAGTAGCCACCTTAAGTTAAACCTTAGTTAACAATAACTCTCACATCTTCCATGAAATCTCACATTCCAATCCACGTCTACGAGCATAGCATAGCAGTATAAGCATAACATAGTAACACCCAATGTTTGAATGTAATGCAATAGGTTCCTACCTCATCAACTACTTCCCAATACCCACATGTGATCGATCCTACTCATGCAATGTTTGAGGGATAAGACTAACACATAAAAATTAGGTAATGAAGGGATATGATCAAAGTGTGAAATTGCCTTGTACTGTTGATGAAGATGATTAGCACTCATAACTCCTGATAGTTCTACTCGTCACACTCCGGTCAATCTATCGTAAGCAAGCAATTGCATACATAAGCACTCATGCAAAAGAATCGAAGAAAACATCTCGAAAAAGTTTGAAAACAAGCAAATAACTCTTGCAACAGAAAACAATTTCTAATAGTACCAAAATTGGGCGAATTTTGTCTTATCATAAAGTTTAGGTCAAGAGCTTCAATTTGCAAAAAGAATCAATTAAATCGGAGTTATAAAACTGGAGTTATGAACAAAAGAAGTTTAAATTCAAATCTGTTTGAAAACAAATTTTAAACTTTCAAAAACATGTTTAAGTTGATTATCTGGATAGAGGGGATCAAGAAGAAGAAATAGGCATTGGTTTCGTTGGATTTGGATAAGCGAGCAAAAAGCAGTGAGGGTTTAAAGATTATGGACTAATTTGTAAATAAAATATTCATGGATGGGTCCCTGGCCGAAATTAAGCAGAAAAAGAAAAAAAATCTACCGGACGAATGTCCGCTACGAAAACCTAACAAGCGGATTCGTTCGCTGCGAAGAGATAAACAGCGAGCGTTCGCTAAATAATTAAACCTAACAAAACAGATCTAGGTTTTCTAAAAAGCGATCTAAACTAAAAGCAGTGGTTAAATGCGGATGGGAAAAGCTGGCGGGTCGGCGGTGGAACCGTGAGTCCGGCGACAAAGCGAAGCATAGCCAGCGACGGCGGCGGCTCGGGAGTCGGGTGCGGGCAGCAGTGCGGGCGGCTCGGGCGGCGAGGTGCGGAGGTGGCGGCAACGGCGAGCCGGCTGACGATGGGAGGTGGGGGCCGGGGCGCTCCTTTTAAAGGGGTCCCGAGGCGGTGGCGCGATGTGGAGTCCGGGCGGACTCCGCCTGCGTGTCGGGGTCGGTCTCCCCGAGCGAGGAGGCAGTGGCGACTAGCGGGCCGGCTGGGCCTTCGGCCCAGTTTGGTCCGGAAGAAATTTTTTAACAAACAGGCAAAAAGGATAAAACAAAAGAAATAAATATATTATAGGCATATAATATATCAAAATTTTTAGAAAAAGATTTTTCTACAAGATGAACATTTTGTAGCGTCAAATAAAATCCACAAAATTTAAATAAAGCAAAGAGTGCTTTTGGTTTAATAAACCCAATAAAAATCATTTTAAAATACCAAAATAATTTCAAATTTATTTCTCTCCAATTTTCTAATGTAGGAATCATTTTACCCTCATTTCCATGTATTTTGTTTTTGGAGAAAATAATTGAATAAAACCGAATAACTCCAAATTGAAAATAATTTCAAAGGGATTTTTAATTTTAATTCTTTGCAACTTCAACTCATATCTCATACGATTTGAATAAGTCATTTTATCTTCTCTCATGAAAATCATTGAGTTGCATAAAGTTTCTGAGTTTGAAATACTTCCAAATGAAATTCAAATATTCTCAAAAACCCTTTTCATTTATTTAAATGGAAGAAGTCATTTCATATTCTCTCTAGGGTTTTGTATTTGAAAAGAATTTGAATTCATGGAGATCATAAATGCAAAAATGAAAGTTTGGGAAAGTCCTATTATTCCCTCTCATTTCACTTTCAAAAAAAAGTTTCAAATTTCACTCAATTACACACATCACAATCAAGCAACAATCAAAACTATCTATTTAATATAACATTTGAAAATATTGAATTTTAGGATGTTACAAACCTACCACCCTTAAAATGAATCTCGTCCTCGAGATTCGGAGAGGCTAGCAAGAAATAGGTTAGGTTCGGGGTCTTCTCAAAATCCATTGATCGTCACAGGGGTCTGGGGTGCTACCACCCTTAGAAGCATTGTTACGGTTCCGTCAAATCTCATATACTCTATCCTTATTGTTGGCAGGGTCAGTCTTCTGAGATCTTGAGGATAATTCCTTCTCTGGGCTCTTCCGGTAGTGGCATAACCTTTTCCCTCAATTCTTGTCTCCATTTCATCTTTGTACGGTACCTCTGTGACTGGGCCTTCTTATCTGACGGGTCTGGCGCCAATACTAAACAACTATCGATATCTCATGGTGGTCAACAATTTATGGTTTCTCCTGCAGGAAAATGGGCCTGGGCTTCATTCTCACCATATGACCTACGGTTGGAAACAGCTGCCTTGTATAAGGGCAAAATGGTCATACCATTCTAAGGTTCAATCAGGCTTAATATCACAGTCTCTCTTCTATGGGTAAGTCACTCAGATTTACCATCCCATATAGCAAGGCGGATAATAGGAGTAAGTCGGTATGGTGATCAATCCATCCCGCACCCAAAGCATTATCTTGTATATGGTTTAGCGAATCTCGCATTCTAACACTCAGTCATCCTCACAAGCATTGCAGAATTTCTCTTGTCGATGAACTGAGTTCGGATAAATCCATTGATTCTACAAGCCAAACAAACATCTATCATTTCTTCACTCTCAGGTTTTGCGTAACTCCTATAAGATCGTCTGTTGATAAAGGCATATCCTCTTCCAGGGTTTTTCCTTCAGCAAGAGTGTGCTTGCTTCTTGGATCGTCCTGGAGCCTGTGGGTTATGGCCCATCTCACCACTTGTAAACCTTGAGCTCATCATCGGGGCAACTACTCGATATTCCAACATCCAGCTTCCTAGCATTCTTAATTCCATCTAATTATACTGTCTCTCTTCCTTCTATTGGTACCAAACTAAGGTGTGATTACTCAGACTCATCATGGAGTTACAATTGCTCCATATTACCAACATTATGCCTCCTTTATATCCAAGAGTACTTCGTCCCTTCATATTCTTGGGATACCCCATGTATCGAGACAAAACTCGTACTTATTTTATCCAAGGTCCACTCCGTGGAATACCATTATCTTTTCCAGGGGTCAAGGGTCCTCACAGGGTACTACCACCCTTAAAATGCACCTCTTCTTCCATAGACCGTATTTCTCATATCCTCGAAAATGGTCAAAATCTTTCTTCATAGAGTAACAACTCATAAGATCCAAATCAATACCAACGATGCTAACTTTATTGATTCTCAAATTATAAAAGAATTGTTTCCACTACGTGTGACGCCCCCGATTCGACCGTACACTAATCATACACACAAATGTGTATGATCAAGATCAGGGACTCACGGGAAGATATCACAACACAACTCTAGACACGAATAAAAATAATACAAGCTTCGTATTACAAGCCAGGGGCCTCGAGGGCTCGAATACAAGCTCGATACACAAGAGTCAGCGGAAGCAACAATATCTGAGTACATACATAAGTTATACAAGACTACCTTAAGAAGGCTAGCACAAAAGCAACACGATCGAAGAGGCAAGGCCTCCTGCCTGGGACCTCCAAACTACTCCTGGTCTTCGGTGGCCTCCATGTAGTAGTATCTGTCAGCGGTGGCATCGAGCTCCAGGGATCCACCATCTGGTTGCATCAACCGGAAAGAAGAAGGAAGGGGGAAAAGGGGTAGCAAAGCAACCGTGAGTACTCATCCGAAGTACTCGCAAGCATCAGATCTATACTAAGTATGCATTGGTATCAAATGGAAGGCACAGATCGTGGACTGAACTGCAGAATGCCAGAATAGAGGGGGAAGGCCTAGCCTATCAAAGACTAGCATCTTCACGCAGCTCCAAGCATCTTACATCATGTAGAAGAGTAAAGAATAGCAGTTTATATTTAACAAGCATGTTGTAACATTAATGCCCAGAGATCCTTCCTTGACTCCCTGCGAGAAAGCGATCCCGGAGCCACATATCTTAAGTATCCATTTATAGTTGTATTAGATCAAGACATAAGTCTGAACGTCCATTACCGTGGACACGGTATTCGAATAAAGATCTTCCCTGCAGGGGTGCACCACGTTTTCCAACACGCTCGATCACTCTGGCCGGACACACCTTTCTGGGGTCAATGCCCGGCCTCGGAAGATCAACACGTCGCAACCCTACCTAGGCTCAGCAGAGAGGTCCCCACCGGTCTACCTCCTAAGCACTCCTGGGTCTGGGCCCATCGCCCGCAGCACTCCGGGTCGTTGTGCGAAGAGCCGGGACGAGCACCACCTCATAATGGATGGCACCGCCCGACAGCCCACGATCTTTGAATCGGACGTCGACAAAGCTTGGTACGACATCGCAGCGTCGAGGCCCATAACTATTCTCACGTGGTGGTTGGTGCATAAAGGCCAAAAGCCAATTCAGAACAAATACCCAAACCATAGTGTATTATTATCTCACGGAGACAAGCAGAGACTCACGATAAAGTGACCCCGTCGCCCCGTCTCGAGGAAATACGGCAAGGGCAAGCCCAGCCCACTCGAGGGCCGTCAGACTTCCCGGCCGTGCCTCGTAACCATCTTGCGGGCGCTCTCCGGGCCCACCCGACTTTCCCAAAGGTCTGAAGTAATGTCAAGGTAACCGTGTGCCCAAACATCAAGGGGAAAACCCAAGGAATCACCCTCGGAGGATTCCACTCGATGTAATCATCAAGGTGAACGTAAGAGGAACCACCCTCGAGGTTCACACTTGAGGGGTTGCACGGCAGAGCCGTATAGGGAATGGTGAAGGAGGAAATCACCCTCGATGACCACGACCTAATAGCTACACTACAAAATTATCATCAGGAGTGTGTTATGAGGGATCACCCACGGCACTCGATAGTAGCTCTGCAGAGTCGAACAACTAAAGGGGCGTGATGTGATGTGCGGTGCCGGGCTATGGTCGTCGATCGTGTAGCTCAAGTCGTCGATGATGAAGCAGGGGCAACAAGGACAAGTGGGGGTCACTAATGGATCACTAACCAACCTATAGTAAGCAGTTTAGGATAAGCAGGTAAGGTACAACAGCAGGTACAAAAGCAGGCTATGCATCAGAATAGGAGCAAATAATAACAGTAGCAAAATCTAATGCAAGCATGAGAGAATGGAATGGGCGATATCGGAATGATCAAAGGGGGGGCTTGCCTGGTTGCTCAGACAAGAATAAGGGGGTCGTCGTCGACGTAGTTGATCTCAGCGGCATCAGCACCGGTCTCGGGGTCTACCGGAGAGAAGAGGGGGAAGAAACAGTAAATACACGCAACCATATGCACAACATGATTATAAGCGGGGCTAGAGGTGTTCTAACGCAGTGCTAGGCGCTGGCGAAGGGGGAAACATTCGGGAAAGTATTCCCGGTTCCGGACGTCTGTCAGACAGATGAACCGAAGGGGAAAAGTTGCATGTTTGCTATGCTAGGGACGTGTGGGGACGAACGGGCCACATACTCGGATTCGTCTCATCGTTCTGAGCAACTTTCATGTACAAAGTTTTTCGATCCGGGCTACGAATTATTTTATATTAATTTTTAAAGTTTTAAACATTTTCTGAAATTATTATTAATTTGAAAATGGGGTTATTGCATCAATATGATGTCATCATGGCGTCCACGTCAACACCGACCGTTGATCGTCAAACAGGCGATGGGGCCCGTCATCATTGACCTAACTAATTAGCAGATTTAAATTAATTAAACTAGTTCATAGGCTAACTAAGCAAGGTTAATTAAGTTAATTAATTAACTATCTAATTAATTAATTGTTTTTATATTTATTTATTTATTTATTAAATCTTTTTTAACAGGGGGCGGGCCCGTGATCGATGGCCCAGGGCCAACTGGCGGCAGTCGAAAGCAGGTTAACGGGAGGAGCCCACAGGGTCGAGGCAGGCCCGGAGGGTGCTCGCCAAAGAGGCCGATGAGGCCATGGCCACGGCCGGTGGCGGTCCCGGGCGGGTGGCCGCCGGTGAGGAGGGCCGCGAGTGAGGGGGGAACGGCGGGCGGCGGAGGCGGGGCGCAGTCGGCGGAGGTGGGCGGGTCCATGGAGGCGCGGCAGAATGTAGCAGCGGGGCATGTGGGCCGACGGGCAGCGGTGAGCAGCGCCAAGGGGGAAGAAGAGGCCGGGAGTGGTCGTGGCGGATGCGGGCGCACGCCGGCGGCCTGGCCGTGCATGGCCAGGAGCGGGCGGAACGCGCCGACGGTGTCGTACGACGAGGGAAGAGAGGGAGAGGGGGAGCGTGCTCACGGAGCCCTGTAGAGGTGCTAAAGTGGTCTCCAGGAGGCGCCGGAGCTCGAGGAGGGGCGGTCCGATGAGGAGGCTGTCCGACAAGGGAGGCCTTCGGGCGGCGGTGGGCAGCGGGGTCGGGGACGACGCAGTCCGGCGACGTCGCGGTCGCGGATGAGGCGACGCGGTGAGGCGGCGACGACCAAGCGGCGCCGTTGCGGTGAAACCGGCGGTGAGGCGCCGCGGGGCGACAACAAGGGGGACGGGGCGACGGCGACGATGTGATAGGGCTCGCTGCCCCGATCTCGATCCAGACGAGATCGGGTGAGGGAGGGGGAGTGGGGAACGAGGAGTGGGGGTGTGGGGGTGGTTAGTGCTAGGGTTTGGGTCGGGGTGGCCTTGTAGGCCAGATTGGTCTTGAGGTGGGCGGCTGGTGGGTGGGCGAGAGGCCCATGGGAGGGGGAGGGGATTGGCCTTTTTTCTTAATTTTGTTTTGTTTTTCTTTTAAAAACATTTGTGTTTTCTTTTATTTTAAAGCACTTAAACAACTTGCAAAAAGATGATTTCTCCACTAATATTACCAAATGATTATTTGCAACAACTTGAACATTTTTTGTTTTGACATTTGAAAACTTTAATTGTTTAACTTTAATTTAAATTTGAATTCAGAATTAGTTTGAATCAACGTGGGATCTAGCAACCGTAAAAATGATGAGATGGCATCATTAGCAGGGAATTACTGTAGCTTAATTATCCGGGCGTCATAATTCTCCTCCACTACAAGAAATCTCGTCCCGAGATTTAAGGGGGTGGAGTAAGGGGGAAAGACTCAGGAAGGAAAGAGCTCAACACAAGATAGGTACCTGGGGGCTATCTCAGTGAACATGGCATAGAGGCACCTGTCGAGTTGAATTCAAGAAAGTCATCAAGAGCAAGGTAAGGAGGAGTAATAAGAAGCTTCAAGCGGGTAGGCAATCGTTCGATGTCTGAAACAGAGTGTGAAAGGGGTTCAGTGCATCGAAAATAAGTATTGCATCTAATAGCAGAATAGATCACAAGAAGGTGGCTCATGAATTACATACGAAGCCAAGCGTGAGGAACAATTTTGGAAGACAGAGATGTACAGGAGAGTCACGTTTCGATCATGGGACCTGTGGGTTATGGGCCCACCATGTGGGTTAAAGGTAGGAAGGGCGCTAACATATGCATGGTCATGTTAGCAAGGTAGGTCAGAGGATAGCATTTCAGTTATGTTGGCAACAACGTTGGTACCAAGGGCGAGGGACAAAGAGAACCATTTTCCTGCTCGTTAAGACGAGGCAGACGAATAGGCAAAGTTCTCGTCCATCGGCGGCTACCAGAATGTCATCAACAATAGTAACAAGGTCTTACTGACAGAGAATGTACACCGAGGTGTTACATAAGTAGGGAATTATCACTGCTCATGTATGATAGGTTACAAGAAAGGTTGAACAAAACAATGGAAAGGAAAGTGTAGACTCGAATCAGTTATCGGTGTTCTCGAGTGTCTAAATACTCAGAACCCGTGGAAAATTTGAATCGGCGAAAAATAATAGTTGATGAAGAACTCATAAGAAGTTATGTAGTTCTGTGATATTGTCGAGATACCAGAGGGTAATACTTGAAGGTAGAACCGGATAGAGGTTGGACAGATGAAAATCTCTACAGAAGACAAGTACTTTAACTTGTCCGAGAAATGGAATCAAAGGAGAACAATATGGTCGGAACCACGGTTGCGAAGAACCAAACATAGATACAAGATGAACTTATCACAAGAGGATTATTATTATAACAAGAAGCTTCCATGATAAGTTCCACATCGGGTCCATGGGCATGAACACAAAGGCTCAAGGTCGACTCCCACTTCTCTAATGCACAACTTTCCATTTACATCTCGTTTTCGATGAAGTTGTAGAATTGAAAATTTTATCCGAAGAAATGCCAGTAGATATAACTCGCATAATCTTCAGGTTCACACTGATTTAGGGAAGACAAATATTCAACCCATAGGGACATCTTAGAACATATACCACAAACTTCACGAGCAAAAAAAAAAACTCAAGCCCGAAAGCAGAGTATGGTTGAGAAGAGCGGGGATACAATTTACCAAAGGTATTATGTATCCGAGGAAAAGCTCACAAGGTTACCGAATATGAAGGATGCTGTCGGATAAAATACACCAAGGATCTGGTGGTCCATGAGGGATCCGATGTGAGCAACGATACTCAACAAGAAGAAGAAAGAATGCAAGGATTTCAGATTATAGAAGCAACTGACTAATTGAGAGTTCAAAATGCAAAGGTATTATGATTTCCAAAACGGGGGATCAGAAGATGAGGTTCTGATCAAAGACAAGTAAGTTGAATAGACATAGATTGAAAATTAATCAAGGTTTGATTTGTCGAACACCAGCTCATGTCCAGGGTGACGTCTGAGCCGGAAGGACAATTCTAGGGAGCAATTGACGATTGTGTGCATTCACACACATGTTGAAACAATAGGGTAAGGATGTCAATCTCAAAGGATTGTAATGAATATTGCTAGACAAATGGAAGTAACCATAATGTAAGAAGGTAAGGAGGAACAAGAGTAATAGGCTACTGAGGTTTTTCGAAAGATCGAATAGCATTCCAAAGAATGTTGTGAAACACATGAACAACTGTGGATGAACGGATACTCGGCACGCGCGAGTAATTATCCGTAGGGGTATTCATGCGGAAAGGAACTGCAGGGCAGTAAGCATAAAGGTTTCTCGAAACATCGGAGAGTATTTCAGGACATCTTGTAATAACAAGAGCAACTGGGGATGAAGGTATGAACGGCAATGTAGGTAGTTACTCATAAGGATTTATCGGTGTTAGGGCTCGCAACGGCTAAGCGTAGAATAGAGGGGGAAGGCCTAGCCTATCGAAGACTAGCATCTTCACGCAGCTCCAAGAATCTTACAGCATGTAGAAGAGTAAAGAATAGCAGTTTATATTTAACAAGCATGTTGTCACATTAATGCCCAGAGATCCTTCCTCGACTCCCTGCGAGAAAGCGATCCCGGAGCCACATATCTTAAGTATCCATTTATAGTTGTATTAGATCAAGATATAAGTCTGAACGTCCATTACCATGGACACGGTATTCGAAAATTGTGACGCCCGGATAATTAAGCTACAGTAATTCCCTGCTAATGATGCCATCTCATCATTTTTACAGTTGCTAGATCCCACGTTGATTCAAACTAATTCTAAATTCAAATTTAAATTAAAGTTAAACAATTAAAGTTTTCAAATGTCAAAACAAAAAATGTTCAAGTTGTTGCAAATAATCATTTGGTAATATTAGTGGAGAAATCATCTTTTTGCAAATTGTTTAAGTGTCTTAAAATAAAAGAAAACAAAAATGTTTTTAAAAGAAAAACAAAACAAAATTAAGAAAAAGGCCAATCCCCTCCCCCTCCCATGGGCCTCTCGGCCCAGCTGGCCACCAGCTGGCCCACCCCGCACCAATCTGGCCTACAAGGCCACCCCGACCCAAACCCTAGCGCTAACCACCCCCACACCCCCACTCCTCGTTCCCCACTCCCCCTCCCTATCCCGATCCCATCTGGATCGAGATCGGGGCAGCGAGCCCGATCCCATCGTCGTCGTCGCCCCGTCCCCCTTGTTGTCGCCCCGCGACACCTCACCGCCGGCGCCACCGCAACGGCGCTGCTTGGTCGTCGCCGCCTCACCGCGTCGTCTTGTCCGCGACCGTGACGTCGCCGGACTGCGTCGTCCCCGACCCCGACGCCCACCGCCACCCAAAGGCCTCCCTTGTCGGACTGCCTCCTCATCGGACCGCCCCTCCTCGAGCTCCGGCGCCTCCTCGAGCCCACTTTAGCACCTCTACAGGGCTCCGTGAGCACGCTCCCCCCTCTCCCTCTCTTCCCTCGTCGTACGACATTGTCGCCGCCTTCCGCCCGCTCCTGGCCGTGCACGGCCACGCCGCCGGTGTGCGCCCGCGTCCGCCACGACCGCTCCTGGCCTCTGCTTCCCCCTTGGCGCTGCTCACCGTTGCCCGTCGACCCACACGCCCCGCTTCTACATTCTGCCGCGCCTCCATGGCCCCGCCCACCTCCGCCGACTGCGCCCCGCCTCCGCCGCCCGCCGTTCCCCCCTCACTCGCGGCCCTCCTCGCCGGCGGCCACCCACCCGGGACCTCCACCGGCCGTGGCCATGGCCTCATTGGCCCTTCTGGGCGAGCACCCGCTCGGGGCCTGCGCCCGACCCCAGGGGCTCCGCCCGTTAACCCGTTTCGCCCGTCGCCCGGTTGGCCCCAGAGGGCCACTGACCGCTGGGCCGACCCCCTGTTAAAAAAAGGATTTAAAAAAATAAATAAATATAAAAACAATGAATTAATTAGATAGTTAATTAATTAACTTAATTAACCTTGCTTAGTTAGCCTAATGAACTAGTTTAGTTAATTTAAATCTGCTAATTAGTTAGGTCAATGACAGACGGGCCCAACGCCTGTTTGACGATCAACGATCGAGTGTTGACCGCTGACATCATGCTGATGCAATAACCCCATTTTCGAATTAATAATAATTTCAGAAAATGTTTAAAACTTTGAAAATTAATATAAAATAATCCGTAGCTCGGATCGAAAAACTTTGTACATGAAAGTTGCTCAGAATGACGAGACGAATCCGAAAACGAGGCCTGTTCGTCCACCACACGTCCCTAGCATAGCAAACATGCAACTTTTCCCCTTCGGTTCATCTGTCTGACAGACGTCAGGAACCGGGAATACTTTCCCGGATGTTTCCCCCTTCGCCAGTAACGCCTAGCACTGCGTTAGAACACCTCTAGCCCCGCTTATAATCATGTTGTGCATATGGTTACGTGTATTTACTGTTTCTTCACCCTCTTTTCACTGGTAGACCCCGAGACCGCTGCTGATGCCGCTGAGATCAACTACGTCGACGACGACCCCCCTTATTCTTGTCTGAGCAACCAAGCAAGCCCCCTTTTGATCATTCCAATATCGCCCATTCCATTCTCTCATGCTTGCATTAGATTTTGCTACTGTTATTGTTTGCTCCTATTCTGATGCATAGCCTACTTGTGTACCTGCTGTTGTACCTTACCTACTTATCCTAAACTGCTTAGTATAGGTTGGTTAGTGATCCATCAGTGACCCCCACTTGTCCTTGTTGCCCCTCCTTCATCATCGACGACTCGAGCTACACGATCGATGACCAGAGCCCGGCACTGCACACCACATCACGCCCCTTTAGTTGTTCGACTCTGCAGAGCTACTATCAAGTGCCGAGGGTGATCCCTCATAACGCACTCCTGATGATAATTATGTTGTGTAGTTATTCGGTCGTGGTCATCGAGGGTGATTTCCTCATTCACCATTCCCGATACGGCTCTGTCGTGCAACCCCTCAAGTGTGAACCTCGAGGGTGGTTCCTCTTACGTTCACCTTGATGATTACATCGAGTGGAATCCTCTGAGGGTGATTCCTTGCGTTTTCCCCTTGATGTTTGGACACACGGTTACCTTGACATTACTTGAGACCTTTGGGAAAGTTAGGCAGGCCCGGAGAACGCCCGCAAGATGGTTACGAGGCACGGCCGGGAAGTCTGGCAGCCCTCGAGTGGGTTGGGCTTGCCCTTGCCGTATTTCCTCGAGACGGGGCGACGGGGTCACATTATCGTGAGTCTCTGCTCGTCTCCGAGAGCTAATAATACACTATGGTTTGGGTATTTGTTCTGAATTGGCTTTTGGCCTTTACGCACCAACCACCACGTGAGAATAGTTATGGGCTTTGTCAGACGTCCAGTTCAGCATCGTGGGCCTATCGGGCCAGTGCCATCCAGTATGAGGTGGTGCTCGTCCCGACTCGTCGCACAACGACCCGGAGTGCTGCGGGCGATGGGCCCAGACCCCGGAGTGCTTAGGAGGTAGACCGGCGGGGACCTCTCTGCTGAGCCTAGGTAGGGTTGCGACGTGTTGATCTTCCGAGGCCGGGCATTGACCCCAGAAAGGTGTGTCCGGCCAGAGTGATCGAGCGTGTTGGAAAACGTGGTGCACCCCTGCAGGGAAGATCTTTATTCGAATATCGTGTCCACGGTAATGGACGTTCAGACTTATATCTTGATCTAATACAACTAGAAATGGATACTTAAGATATGTGGCTCCGAGATCGCTTTCTCGCAGGGAGTCGAGGAAGGATCTCTGGGCATTAATGTTACAACATGCTTGTTAAATATAAACTGCTATTCTTTACTCTTCTACATGCTGTAAGATGCTTGGAGCTACGTGAAGATGCTAGTCTTGAAAGGCTAGGCCTTCCCCTCTATTCGCATTCTGCAGATTCAGTCCACGAATCATGGCCTTCCATTTGATACCAATGCATACTTAGTATAGATCTGATGCTTGCGAGTACTTCGGATGAGTACTCACGGTTGCTTTGCTACCCCTTTTCCCCCTTCCTTCTTCTTTCCGGTTGATGCAACCAGATGGTGGATCCCTGGAGCTAGATGCCACCGCTGACGGATACTACTACATGGAGGCCACCGAAGACCATGAGTAGTTTGGAGGTCCCAGGCAGGAGGCCTTGCCTCTTCGATCGTGTTGCTTTTGTGCTAGCCTTCTTAAGGTAGCCTTCTTAAGGTAGTCAATCTATTTCTCTTCCTGGACTTTTCCGTTCGAATCAGGGCTTCTATTTCCTGTGGGTCATACTCTACTTCCTCTGCCAGGAATTCTACTAGATCCCCCTTCAGACAATTTTGGGAGATGTGTCCTTCTCCACATGAATAGCATGACTTGGTGCAGGGTTTAATTGGGTCTTCTTTGGGTGTGTCCTCGACATCGTCCTTCATCGCCGGTTCTTCTAAAATTTCCATGAGGGCTCCTTTCATTTCTTCTTTCTTCTGCTGGGTGGTTCTTTGTACCATGGGGTAAATGTGCCACTGAGCAGGGTAGTGGGTAGTCCCTTCGCACAAGAAACAAGTAACCTGCCTTGTTGGGCATTCTTCAGCTGGGTGACTTCCTTCACAATTAGGGCATTCATCCTTGTGTTCTTTATGGTTGTGTCCTATTTCTCCACAGAGCTTGCATTCACAAGGTTTCTTCATATCATTTCCATAAGGCTTCAATTTCTGGGACACAAGCCGAGACTTTAGTAGAGTCAACTTAAATTCTCCCCAAGTGGTTACTCTTTGCCATCCATTGATGGTTTGGTACATCCTCCACCAAGTAGCAGCACCTCTTTCAAAGCACTGAAGAGCATGCTGGGCCATATCCTTTCCGGCGATAGTGTTATTCTCCATTTGATCTTCCATGTTCTGAATTCATCGGTCCGTCTCCAATCGACCTATCGGTCCTGGAAAGGTGAGTTCATATCCATTCATCCTCTATTGGCCCAAGGGTTTCGGGGTAAGATAAGAGAGATGGAGAGGGGTACACACAATACAAACAATAGTTTTGAAGAAAACAGATTTTTATTTTGTGGCTGTCGGAAAAACATCAAACAAATGACAGCTCACAGTCGTTGCATCTAACGCAGGTATATAACAGGGGTTTGGTCTTCTGAAGGTCAATAATCTTCAAAATCACCAAACTCTTCAAGTATTGTTCATGTCTCTGATGGCTACTTCCGATCGTGCTTGTCCTTCTCAAGTTCTTTTGCCAGATCATCTCTGTTGACGCGAAGTCTCTCGTGACATCCTTTAATATGCTGGAGTTGCGTTCCAAACTTCTGGGTTTAAACATCCTTGGCATGAACCACGGTCCTACTATCCTTCAGTTCCTAATGAATCTCTGGTATCTTGAGGTTTTGCTCCTCCAGCTCGGCTACTTTCAGCTTCTGGGTTCTAAGTTCTTCAAGAAATGCCTCCTTATCAAATACGTCTTCCTGCAGGTCCAACTTAAACTTCTTGATGTAATACTCCAGCTAAGGTTAAAACTTCATCTTTTGCTGATAGGTGCTCCATTAGCCCTTCTATCATCCAATCCTTCTGAAGAAATGCATGCTTAACTCAGCACGGTGACAATAGCACAAGCGGGCGATAACATCATGGTTAGCCGTGTTTATGCCCATGTCTCTGCCATGAGCTATCAGCCCATAGTTGACATCTCCTGTCCTGGGGTTTTCTTGACAATAACTTTGAGTTTTAACGCTCCATGTTCCGGTCGTTCTCCGACACACCTTGATCTCCGGTATTGACAGCTTCAATAGTCTGACAAGTTCCACAAGAGTGGCCTTCCTAGGTCATACCAATCTGGAAATTCTTCAGAGCCTTCAAATTCTCCTAGTCTTCGAAGTCTTCAACCGTTGTAGTGTCCATTATTCTAATGCACGGTAAAATCCTCTTCATTCCGAAGTGATCTTAGTTGTCCGATATCTTGTACTTCTTGGAGTGGTTTCATTAGTCGATTCCTCAGGTGGTCAAATGGGGTAAGGGGTATGGTCTGACTAAAAGGGAATATTTGGTAACGCTCAGAAAAGAAGAGAGGTAAAAGATCTTTTTGAAAATAAGGTTTTAGAGAAAATCATTCCTATGGGCTTGCCAGTTTCTAGGGGTCACGTCCTACAGTCAACATGTGCTCTGATACCATCATGTAGCGACCCGACCTGAATGGATCGAAGTCTCTGTGCTTAAGTGTCATCCCTGGATCGGTATGCTGACACACTCAATACTCAAGGATTTATAACATAGGTAAATCACATGTATAGAGTAACATAAATACTATTACCTCAATCCATATAGCGGAAGAAACAACAAAGTTGTGGAGTCCCAACAACACCAACGACAAAGTTGAGTGTAGACATCGTAACCTTAACGTATCACCTACTCATCGTAAGAATCCTGCAACATGAGATGTTGCAGCCATGTAGGTCAGTACATTGAATGTACTTGCAATTTCACACCATAGAATAATAATGAAAATGTTTATCTCTGTATGCATATTTGGCTGGTGGAGGCTCTAAGTTTAATTTTTGCATAAAGCTAATTTTTTCCTACAACAAAGGGATATATTTTATTTAACTACCACGTTGGTTGAAAAAATTGAGAAGGTTCCTCCAACTCAACCCCGAAATAATTATTATAACCCACATATTAATTAATAGAGTGATGAGATCAAATCCATAATTCAAGTACCAGATACTCAAGATGTCCATAACCGAGGACACGGCTAACCATGATTAGTTTGTACACTCTGCAGAGCTTTGCGCACTTTTCCCCACAAGATTCGATCTCCTCCGTTGGATTTCTCGCACTACATGATGTTTAAGAAACGGATGATCAAAACACAATCTTTTCGAAGAGGTCCCCTTAACCGATAGATAGGCTGGTACACCTACAATCCCCTACATCTGCTAGCCTGTGACGCCCGGATAATTAAGCTACAGTAACCCTCTGCTAATGATGCCATGCCACCACTGTCAATGTAGTTAATCTCGCGTTAGTTCAAAATTGATCCGAAATTCAAATTCAAAATAAAGGCAAACATCAAAAGTTTTCAAATATTAAAACCAAAATGTTCGGGTTGTGCCAGTTAATGCATAGGTGATTATGGTAAAGAAATCACACTTTTATAAAATGATTAAATACTATAAGATGAATAAAACAGTAGCAGAAACTATTATTTAAATATTTTTAAATAATAAATAATCAAAAAAACTATTTTAGTTTTGGTAGAAAATTAATGTGACAGTGCCATAATTGGTAACATAGATTTAGGTGCCACTTTGGGATATTGTTAACGCTAGAATAAACAACAACTAAAAGAAGCAGAAAAAAATAAAGAGAAATAATAAAAGAAAAGTAAAACAAAAATAACAAATAGGCGAAAGACTAAAGTACACTGTGCACTTGAGCCCACTGGCTATAGAACCGGCCCAGCCCTCCATCCCCATCTTCTTGTTCTGCTCATCAGGGGCTGGCTGGACGCGCCTGCGGCGTCCATGCCGCTGATAGCCACGCGTCGGCCATCTGTCCTCCTCCATGGCGCCTACTTCACAACCCCGAGCCCCCCTCGTCGAACCCTAGCTTGCCATTCCCCTCCCCTCGTGCCGTTTTTCTTCCTCCCCTTGACAAGCCGAAGCTCAGTCGCCATGGTCGTTGAAAACCTCGCGCCCACCGTCGTCACCGCCACCTAGGACTGCACCGGGAGCTCCGCCATCGTCGTCCTCATCGAACCAAAGCCGCGGATAAGACTGATGAGCTTTGCCTCGTCTGGATCGACCTCGTCAACACCACTGGTCCCCGAAGCTCCCCTTCTCCGATTCGCCTGCTCCCGATCTCCCCCGACGC
The DNA here is from genome assembly GCA_021605205.1 of Aegilops longissima. NCBI lineage: Eukaryota > Viridiplantae > Streptophyta > Magnoliopsida > Poales > Poaceae > Aegilops > Aegilops longissima. Next base: position 465,999,729 of record CM038677.1, on the reverse strand, counting down.
GTCTGAGCACGCCCACAGCTCCTTGGTGAGCTTACGCACCTCCTCCCTCTCCTATTTTTCTCGCGCGCATCCTCTACGTGGGTTCCCCGTATCGCCGCCGTAGACGCTCCGCTGTGCCTCACCGCCGTTATTCCTCCGGTGGCCATATGGTCTGGCCGCGATTGTCGCTAGTCTCGCGCTGGACTCCTGGTTCGAACATGCCGCGCTGCTCCCCTCGTTCTCGAGCCGTAGCACAAGCCCCGCCGGAGCCGAAGCACCGCCACCGCATCTGCCCGCCCGCGACGTCGCCTCCACGTGCGGCCGTCTGCTCGTGGCCTCGCCCCTGCTCACCTCGCTCACCTGTTGACTGCCGCTGCTGCCACTGACGCCCGCCGTTGCCGCTACCCTTGCTCGCGCTCGTCACGCTCCCTCCTCTGTCGCGCCCTGCTGCTGCTACTGCGATAGCTGCTGCTTTGCGCCTGCGGCTCCCTGGCCGTGCACAGCCACGCCGGCCCACGCCCTCCTGCAGACCATGGCGTCATTGCTGCCGCTCTCGGGCGGCGTGCCCGTCATCGCACGGCTGTTGTTCTCTTTGTTGTTATTGCGCCCCTGCTCGCTTCTCTACTGCTGCTCGTTATTGCTTCTACTCTATGATGTGCACTACTGCTGCTGCCCTTGCGTTGTTGCTGCTCTACTAGTGCCGCTAGTTGTTGATGATGCTGCTTGGCCATGGCCACCAGCGCCGTTTGTGTGTGCTTGTGCAAGGGCTTCACGTACAGCCACACCATGGCTAGCTAGTGCCACGCCATACTTATGGGGCTGGGCTTAATTAGATTAAAGGCTAATCACTCTTAGTGCTATCCTACTACTAATAGTCATTGATGCTGGCCCTGCTGTCTAAACAAAATGGCTAAAATCATCTAATTGAAGTATAATACAATGACACACGGGACCCACTTATACTATTCATATGTTGACCAGTCAACCTTGACTGGTCAACCCAACCCCATCGGCCCCACAGTCATACACACATGCTAGAGTAGCACTAGGTGACAAAAGTATTTACTGTTTTTAATTCGAGTTGAATAATTAAAACAATTTCAGAATATTATTAGGACTTTGAAATATAATATAAAATAATCCGTAATTCAGATGAAAATACTTTGTACATGAAAGTTGCTCAGAACGACGAGACGAATCCAGATACGCAGCCCGTTCGTCCGCCACGCGTCCCTAGCGTAGTGAACCTGCAACATTTCACCTCCGCTTCATCTGTCCGAAAACGCGAAATACCGGGGATACTTTTCCGGATGTTTCCCCTCTTCATCGGTATCACCTACTACCGCGTTAGGGCACACCTAGCACCACGTATTGCCATGTTACGCTTTGTGATGCTTTGATTGCTTTGTTATTTATTGTGTTCCCCCTCCGTTACTTATTTCCGGTAGACCCCGAGACTGCCTGTGACCCTAGTTCGACTACGGAGTTGATGACCCCTCCTTCTTGCCAGAGCAACCAGGCAAGCCCCCCCCCCCTTGATCACAAGTTGGTATCAGAGCCGACTGCCTATAAGAATCCCCCTTCCACACTCCTTGGCCGAAGTCGAGTCTAGACATTGCAAAAAACTTTTACTAACATGGTTGTGTGTCTTATGGGCCCACGTCGCCATTGGATGGTTCTAGGATCTTTTACTCCTCGACCTTTACTCTGGGACTCTGAACTCTCTTCTACTCGGGTTAAACGATTTTACTAACTCTGACTCTAGGTTCTAGATAATACTTTCTCCCGGAGAGCCCACTATTACAGATGATCGTCTGCTGCACCAGAAGAATCTGAAGATACTCTCCGATGTTCTCTTGAGACTTTATGGCGTCGCTTTTGCAATTCCCTTCCATTGATAAACCCATGTGGATAACCACGTATACTCGCCATTCATACGATGCTTCCCAGTTGATCTTGTTATTACAAGATACCCCGAAATTCTCTCTGTTGTTCCGAGAATCCTTTGAGCTTACTGCCTTGCTGTTCTTTGCCACATGAATACCACTATGGATAATTTCTAGCACTCACCGGATATTTTCTCATCCCCAGTTGATTCATGTATTTCACAAAAGTCTTCAAAATACTATTTGAACTTCCGAAAATCCTGAGTAGCCTATTGCACTTGAAATTCTTACTTGCTTGCATTATGGTTAATCCCATAAGTCTATAATCTTATTGGAATCTCTTGTCATTATCATTTTGAGTCAGTTGATTCAATTTGTTGCGAATGCTCGCAATCCTCAGTCAGATCCTAGAATTCATCCTTCTGGCTCAGACGTCATTTTAAACGTGAGCTGGTTCTCGCCAATCAAATTATCGTCGATTGTGCCCCTAAGTATATTGAATTTATCCATCCTTGATCAGAGCGTCTGCTTCTGATCCTTCGGTTTGTAAATCATAATTCCTTTGCAATTGAGCTCTAAGTTACTCAGTTGTTTCTATAATCCAATGTCTTTGCATTGATTCTTCCTCTGGTTGTGAGCCGATACTCACATCAGATCCTTTATGGACAAACGGAACCTTGTTGGATTTTATCCGACAACATCCTTCATATTCAATCACTTTGGAAGTTCTTTCCTTGATACATAATGCCTTTGGTAAATCATATTCCTTGATTTGGCCAACCATGCTCTGCTTTCGAGCTGGTGATATTTACTATTGAAGCTTGTGGTATATGTTTCCATGATCCCCCGATGGGTTGAACCTATGCCTTCCATAATATGTGTGAATTCGAAAGTTTTCATGAGTCATACTCTTCTGGTATTTTGCCAGATAAAATTTCAACACTGCAACTTCATCAAACGCAAGAAGTGAATGAAAGGTTATGCATTGAAGAAGTGGGAGTCGACCTTGAACTTTGCGTTCATTCCCATGGACACGATGCAAATCTTATCATGGAAGCTTCTCGCAGAATAGTTACCCCCTTGTTATAAGTGCTTGTATCTGTGGTTTGATCATGTACAAATGTGATTCTGACCATATTGTTCCCCTTTGATTCAATTTCTCAGACAAGTTAAAACAACTTGTCCTCTACAGATCAATGCACCCGTCCAACCTCTATTATGATCTACCTTCGAGTATTACCCCGTGGTATCTCGATAATATCACAGAACCATATTACTTCTTATGAGTTCTTCTTCAGGTATTATTTCTCACTGATTCCAATTTCCCCTGGGTTCTGAGTTATTAGACACTCAAGGACACCGATAACGGAATCGAGTCCGCACTACGATCCAACGAGGATTAGAGATCTTCAATGCTTACAATTTTAATACTCCATCATGTCTTTCCTAGCCTGAACGGATACATCATTATCGTGCTAATTTTAACTGTGCTACCTGGTCCTTCTTCCCGGAGCACAAATTTCGATGGTGAGCTAATCTTACGTCGATCTTCCTCATCATATCATTCACCTTGAACCGGAAGCTTGGTCTCGAGTTTGTGTCATACCCGTGGTTCCACTAACCTTTCGCTTCATCATTCCTTTGACTTGATGTCATCGCCGATCGATTACATCTTCAGATAATCTTTCGACAAATGTGTCGTGATCATCATCAACATTCTGAGCTCTTCCAGAATATCAATCAAATTTATGATGACAAGTACCATCCTTTCCCCTTGATGATTTGTGTTATCATCGACAACATTATTGCTTTCCCTTCAACACAAACTTGTTCATGTGTTGTGTTGTACCTTGAGATCCTTGCTATCCAACTTATGATATGTTCTACCATGGAGTATTACCATGTTTTATGTCAAGAAGGTTGTGAGAATTTCACCACCTCTTAAGAATTCTTGGTATAGTAATACTTCTCTCCATCTCCGTTCATATCTTGGTCACCGTGTTGTTTCTAACCGGGATACCAGCCATTTAACTATGATGTGTAATTCCAAAACATCTAGCAATCCTATTGCTTGAAGTTAATGGTTGATAGCTTGATTCTTAGACTATTGGTTATCGAATCACCCTTCTAACATTGATCTTGCTACCTAAACCCATATATCGGGTGCACCTTTCAATCAATGTTTAATAGTGTATGTTTTTTTTGTGAGCATACATCATCATATCATTGGATATGACAAATGTTATCTCCTTGTTCACATAATTGTGGAAACCACCTTTTTGTAAACCTCAATGAATTGTCGCTGAGCCCATCAGCCACCTCCTCACCCTCCCCTTGATTTAAGGATGAACTCCTGCTTTGGAACTCGCTTCCATAGTACATTTCCCGAGAATCTTGCAATGTCATTCGTCGATTTGTGTTGCACCTTTCCTTCTCAGGCATCATGAGTCTGAGGTATCATGACACCAATCGGATTTGAATCTCGGTCTAATATGATGGTTGGGACAACTTTCCAGGAGTTATGATGTTGGTCCTTTGATGACCCGGTAATATGGTGTCATGCCTAGCACCCCCTGGCTGGAGGACCTATCATTATAACTTCTTTAGCAAGGTTAGCCGTTTTTCCATGAGGAAATTGTAAGACTTGTTCTACAAGTTGTTCCTGATGGATCCTTTGTGTACCCAAAGTCTGACCTTGCTTGAAGACCATGTCAATGCTATCTCGAAGCATGTCTATGGTACTCCGATTTTCAACAGGAACATTTGAAGCCCAATGTTGAATGTTTCCTGCTCAATTATCCAAACACCGCTGTATGGGTAATGTCATGAAAATTCTCTCCCCTACCTAAAGAGTTTTCTACATTATATCATGTCATGGATATAATGCTCTACTTGTCCTTGGGAAGGATATACCCTTGAAATATGTGTTTAAACACATTTTCCTTTCCATTGTTATGTTTAATCTGATAATCGTATTTTCCTTTCCATTGGTTGGTTTAACGTTTCTTGTGATCTATATGATCTAAGCAGTAATATTCTCCTGCTTATGTAAACACCTCGGTGTACAACTCTATCAATAAGACCCTATTACTATTGTCGACGACATTCCGGTAACCACCGATGGACGAGAACTTTGCCAATTGGTTCGCCTCGTTCAACGAGCAGGGAAATGGTTTCTCTTTGTTCCTCGTCCTTGGTACCGACATTGTTGCCGACATAGCTGACAAGCTATCCACTGACTTGCCTCCCTGTCGCGGCTGTGCAAGATGTCACCACCTTTCCTACTTTCAACCCACATGGTGGGCCCATAACCCACAGGTCCACTGGATCGAAACCTGACTCTTCTTTACAACCCGGATTCTAATGTATCCTTTGCACCTGGCTTCGTATGTGATTCGCGAGCTAAATTCTATACCATTATTCATCCTGGAATCAAACACCATGTTATTCTCGTTGTTCAAACCCCCATTCCAGCTTCTGTCTAGTCATCGAATGATTGCCTACCCGTTTGAAACTTTGGTACCATCGTATATTGCACTCAACGAATTCACTGAAATACAACTCGTGGGGTACCTCGTGTATTTCCCACTGAGTTCACCGTCAGATGCCCAGCTTTGTGGAGATGCGTTCTTCCGGAGTTTTTCCCCCCTTGGTCGCGTTTGTAGGACGATGGAGATCCCGAATAAAGGATGACGACTTGATCATGGTGACTTGAAGTAGAGAAATGAAGACATCAACGAAAGAGATCAACCTATTCGAAAGGGCAGCCAAGACCGAGAAGACTCGTTAGGTTTTCGCTACCAGCACTTTTTCCCCCTTACTCCACCGCTTAAATCTCGGACGAGATTTCTTGTAGTGGAGGACAATTGTGACGCCCGGATAATTAAGCTACAGTAACCCTCTGCTAATGATGCCATGCCACCACTGTCAATGTAGTTAATCTCGCGTTAGTTCAAAATTGATCCGAAATTCAAATTCAAAATAAAGGCAAACATCAAAAGTTTTCAAATATTAAAACCAAAATGTTCGGGTTGTGCCAGTTAATGCATAGGTGATTATGGTAAAGAAATCACACTTTTATAAAATTATTAAATACTATAAGATGAATAATACAATAGCAGAAACTATTATTTAAATATTTTTAAATAATAAATAATTAAAAAACTATTTTAGTTTGGTAGAAAATTAATGTGACAGTGCCATAATTGGTAACATAGATTTAGGTGCCACTTTGGGATATTGTTAACGCTAGAATAGACAACAACTAAAAGAAACCGAAAAAAATAAAGAGAAATAATAAAAGAAAAGTAAAACAAAAATAACAAATAGGCGGAAGACTAAAGTACACTGTGCACTTGAGCCCACTGGCTATAGAACCGGCCCAACCCTCCATCCCCATCTTCTTGTTCTGTTCATCAGGGGCTGGCTGGACGCGCCTGCGGCGTCCATGCCGCCGATCGCCACGCGTCGGCCATCTGTCCTCCTCCATGGCGCCTACTTGACAACCCCAAGCCCCCCTCGTCAAACCCTAGCTTGCCATTACCCTCCCCTCGCGCTGTTTTTCTTCCTCCCCTTGACAAGCCGAAGCTCTGTCGCCATGGTCGTCGAAAACCTCGCGCCCACCGTCGTCTCCGCCACCTAGGACTGCACCGGGAGCTCCGCCATTGTCGTCCTCATCGAACCAAAGCCGTGGATCGGACTGATGAGCTTTGTCTCGTCTGGATCGACCTCGTCAACACCACTGGTCCCCGAAGCTCCCCTTCTCCGATTCGCCTGCTCCCGATCTCCCCAGACGCGTCTGAGCACGCCCACAGCTCCTTGGTGAGCTTACGTACCTCCTGCCTCTCCTATTTTTCTCGCGCGCATCCTCTACGTGGGTTCCCCGTATCGCCGTCGTAGCCGCTCCACTGTGCCTCACCGCCATTACTCCTCCGGTGGCCATATGGTCTGGCCGCGAGTGTCGCTAGTCTCGCCCTGGACTCCTGGTTCGAACACGCCGCGCTGCTCCCCTCGTTCTCGAGCCGTAGCACAAGGCCCGCCGGAGCCGAAGCACCGCCACCGCATCTGCCCGCCCGCGACGTCGCCTCCATGCGCGGCCGTCTGCTCATGGCCTCGCCCCCTACTCACCTCGCTCGCCTGTTGACTGCCGCTGCTCCCACTGACGCCCGTCGTTGCCGCTGCCCTTGCTCGCGCTCGTCACGCTCCCTCCTCTGTCGCGCCCTGCTGCTGCTACTGCGATAGCTGCTGCTTTGCTCCTGCGGCTCCCTGGCCGTGCATAGCCACGCCGGCCCACGCCCTCCTGCAGGCCATGGCGTCGCCTGCTGCCGCTTCGCACCCGTGCGTGCCCGTCTGCTCGCTACCGCTGCTTCTGCTGTTGCTATTGCGCCCTGCCGCTTCTCTCTGCTGCTCGTTCGCTTCGCTCTATGCTGTGCACTACTGCTGCTGCCCTTGCGTTGTTGCTGCTCTACTAGTGCCGCTAGTTTCTGTTGATGCTGCTTGGCCATGGCCACCGCGCCCGCTTGTGTGTGCTTGTGCAAGGGCTTCACGTCAGCCACACCATGGCTAGCTAGTGCCACGCCATACCTATGGGGCTGGGCTTAATTAGATTACGTGCTAATCACTCTTAGTGCTATCCTACTACTAATAGTCACCGATGCTGGCCTGCTGTCTAAACAAAATGGCTAAAATCATCTAATTGAAGTATAATACAATGACACACGGACCCACTTATACTATTCATATGTTGACCAGTCAACCTTTGACTAGGTCAACCAAACCCCAATGGCCCCATTGTCATACACACATGCTAGAGTAGCACTAGGTGACAAAAGTATTTACTGTTTTTAATTGAGTTGAATAATTAAAACAATTTCAGAATATTATTAGGACTTTGAAAAATAATATAAAATAATCCGCAACTCAGATGAAAATACTTTGTACATGAAAGTTGCTCAGAACGACGAGACGAATCCAGATACGCAGCCCGTTCGTCCGCCACGCATCCCTAGCATAGTGAACCTGCAACATTTCACCTCCGCTTCATCTGTCCAAAAACGCGAAACACCTGGGATACTTTCCCGGATGTTTCCCCTCTTCGTCGGTATCACCTACTACCGCGTTAGGGCACACCTAGCACCACGTATTTCCATGTTATGCTTTGTGATGCTTTGATTGCTTTGTTATTTATTGTGTTCCCCCTCCGTTACTTATTTCCGGTAGACCCCGAGGCTGCCGGTGACCCCAGTTCGACTACAGAGTTGATGACCCCTCCTTCTTGCCAGAGAAACCAGGCAAGCCCCCCCCCCCCCTTGATCACCAGATATCGCCTATTCTACTCTATACTGCTTGCATTAGTGTAACGCCCTCGATGCGGCTATATCTCCCACGTGTCGAAGCACGACTTAGAGGCATAACCGCATTGAAAGCAATGTCGCAAGTGAGGTAATCTTCACACAACCCATGTAATACATAAGGGAAAAAGATACATAGTTGGCTTACGATGCCACTTCACACAATACATAAATAAACATCCATCATCCAGATTACACTCAAGGTCCGACTACGGAACCAAAATAAAAGAAGACTACCCCAAATGCTACGGATCCCCGATCATCCCAACTGGCTCCCTCTCGATCATCAGGAAAAGACACATAGTAACGACCACGTTCCTCGTCGAACTCCCACTTGAGCTCGGTTGTGTCACCTGACCGCATCGTCGGCACTGCAACTGTTTTGGTAGAATCTGTGAGTCACGGGACTCGGCAATCTCACACCCGTGAGATCAAGACTATTAAGCTGATAGGTAGGACAGAGTTGTGAGGTGGAGCTGCGCAGCGACTAGCATATATGGTGGCTACATTCGCAAAAGAGAGCGAGAAGAGAAGCAAGGCACGGTCGTGAAGCTAGTAGCGATCAAGAAGTGATCCTGAAACTACTTACGTCAAACATAACTCCAACACCGTGTTCACTTCCCGAACTCCGCCGAGAAGAGACCATCACGGTTACACACGCGGTTGATGTGTTTTAATCAAGGTCAACTTCGGGTTTTCTACAACCGGACATTAACAAATTCCCATCTGCCTCATAAGCGCCGCACGGCTTCGAAAGATAATACCTGCAGGGTGTCCCAACTTAGCCCATTATAAGCTCTCACGGTCAACGAAGGATATTCCTTCTACGGGAAGGCCCGATCGATCTCGAATCCCGGACTACAAGACATTTCGACAATGGTAAAACAAGACCAGCAAAGCCGCCCGAATGTGCCGACAAATCCCGATAGGAGCTGCACATATCTCGTTCTCGTGGCACACCGGATGAGCAGTCCCATTACAACTAAAACCAGACCCCAAGTTTCCTTGAAGGGGCGCTGCAAAGCGCTCTAGTTTGAGCCAACACTCGGAGGAGCATTGGCCCGGGGTAAATAAAGATGACCCTCGGGCTCATGAAATCCCGGGGAAAAAGGCTTAGGTGGCAAATGGTAAAACCAAAGTTGGGCCTTCTTTGGAGGAGTCTTATTCAAAGAGAACTGTCAAGGGGTCCCATAAATCACCCAACCGTAAGGAACGCGAAATCAAGGAACATAACACCGGTATGACGGAAACTAGGGCGGCAAGAGTGGAACAAAACACCAGGCATAAGGCGGAGTCTTCCACCCTTTACCAAGTATATAGGTGCATTAATTAAATAAGATATATTGTGATATCCCAAAATATCCATGTTCCAACAAGGAACAAACTTCATTTTCACCTGCAACTAGCAACGCTATAAGAGGGGCTGAGCAAAGCGTTAACATAGCCAATCAACGGTTTGCTAGGAAAGGATGGTTAGAGGTTTGACATGGCAATATGGGTGGCATGATATAGCAAGTGGTAGGTAACGCAGCATAGGCATAGCAAAAGAGCGAGCATCTAACAAGCAAAGATAGAAGTGATTTCGAGGGTATGGTCATCTTGCCTGCAAGGTTCTCAGAGTTGTCGAAAGCTTGATCCTCGTAAGCGTTCTCAACAGGTTCCTCGTTCACGTACTCGTCTCCTGGCTCTACCCAAAGCAAGAACACAAGCAAAAGGGTCAACAATCAATCACGGGCGATGCACAAACAACATAATGCAAAACATGGCATGATATGCGAGATGTGAGATGCAATGCATATGCGTGCTCCGGAAGGAAAATGATGAACAAGGCATCAACTTGGCAAACCAAGTATGCCTCTGGAAAGGTGAGATGATTTCGGTTGAAATCGATATAAAGATCACCGGAATTGGATGCACGGTTTGCAAATGGCAAGCAAAACAAGAATGGCACAAATCTGCTATTAACAGCATGATGCCACATAGCAAGCAACAAGAAATTAAGCTACTGCACCCAAACATACCAACAAAGCATATGGCAGTGATCTACTCAAGATGCTTGACAAAAGATGAACACTGAGCTACGGCTAAATCACACCATAACAGGTCCAAACAAGCATGGCAAAAGTGCAAAATATATCAGCTTCACAGACGATGAAAATACTAACATGCCAGAAATTAACAACAGGAAGGCATGTTTAGAGCAAGCAAACATCATGTTACAGGAACATATCATAGAAACTTAAGGCATGGCATGATACTACTAAATGCATAGAACAAAAGTCCTTTACTGACCATGAGCCAAAAAGGATAAGAAGATATGATTGCACCCATGTAAACATAGCAAGTTTCGTTAACAGATTCAGGAAACAGAGCATGGCATTAACAGCATCATGAAGGCAACTTTGCGAGCTCGATTCACTCACCACAAGTCATTGCATGACAAGATAAGCATAGCACCAGCAAGAATACATGTTTATGAAACTAAACATGGCAAGAACAAGTTTATAGCATGCAAGGATCAACTACAACAACCTTGGCAAAATTGAATAACATGTAAACAATCTGCGAGGAAACATTTTATAGCAAAAGTAGAGCAAGAAAACGACATGCTAGACTACTTCATAATTGCAAAAAATGGCATGTATGGATATAGAATAACCATATGTTCAAAAAATCCTTACTTAAGTATCTCAAAATAGGCATGGATCTCTCTGTAGCATCAAGTTTACATGGCATAAAAATAACAGCAGAACAGGGACTGAAATCAGCAACATCACAAAGCCTAGTTTGCATGCTTGTGCTAGTCACCACAGGGATCACAAAAATACATGGCATACACCCCTGTAAAGATGGCATGGCATATTACAAACCACATGTAGGACTCAAGTTCATAGGGTGCACACATCAATCATGGCAAAAATGACAAAAGTGCAAGTTCTGATAAGAATCTGAAACTAACATCACATAGCCCTCTTCCAACAGCATTTCGGGCATCAAGATAAGCTCAAATGAAAATGATGCAATGAGATGAAATGATGTACTCGTCGAGGCAAACAATTCGGTATGCTATACGCCCAAAACGGAGCCACGAGTGCATAGTTATGGCATGATGAAAATGCAATAAAAACTCTTTCAGGAAAAGACTGGTGGAGTTCGGGGGGAGCAGAAAGTCAACCCTCGTTTTGGATCTCAGATCCGGAAGTCGAGGTCGCCGGAGTTCGAAGCAGCGGCGGCCGGAGAGGGAGAGGACGCAGGAGGAGGGAGCCGGCCGGAGGAGGAGGCGGAGACGGCAAGGTGGCATGGCGCGCGCGGACTCGGCGGACGGACCTCGGGGCAGCAGCGATCATGGAGGCGCGGGCGGCGAGGCGACGGGAGGCGGCGTCTGGGAGGAGCCTCGTCGAGGCGGTGCTAGGGCGGCCGGCGCTGGAGGAGAGGAGGAGGCGCGGGCGCCAGCGGCGGGCGACGGCGATGGGCCTCGGGGCCCGGGCGGGCTCCATGGGCCGGGCGGCGATGTGGTGTGGGCTCGCCCACGTGGCATGCTGCGGTTGGCCGGGGCGGCGGCGGCGGACGTTGTCCGGCGGCGGGCGAGAGGAGCGGGGCTAGGGTTAGGGGTGGATTTGATCCGGAATTTCGGGGGAGGAGGTGTTTTTATAGGTAGAGGGAGCTAGGAGGCTCCAAATGGAGTGTAGTTTTCGCCCTCACGATCATGATCCGACGACGGAGAGCATGGAAGTGACTTAGATGGGTTATTGGGCTGCCTTGAAGGGGTGTTGGGCTGCAACACACAAGAGGCCTTCGCGGTTACCCGGTTAACCGTTGGAGTATCAGACGACCTCCAAATGGCACGAAACTTGACAGGTGGTCTACCGGTGGTGTACCAAGGCCACTTGGAAAGCCTCGGTCCATTCCGAGAACGTTTAACACCAGCTCACGAAAAAGAGACAAGAGGGGTGTGCCGGTGCATGTAGGAGTGTCGGATTGCAAAACGGACAACGGAGAAAATGCTCGGATGCATGAGACGAACACGTATGCAAATGAGATGCACTTGATGACATGATATGAGATGCATGACATGGACAAAATGCAAAACGAAAGACAAAAACCCAACCACGGAGGGAATACCATAGCACACAGCCAAAAATGGCAAGAGTTGGAGTTACAAATATGGAAAGTTACATCCGGGGTGTTACAATTAGAGTAGTGTAGCATGTTACTGCTTTTCGTTATTCCGATCCTGATGCATAGCCTGTCCTTACTACTAGTGTTGTTACCTTTACCTGCAATCCTACATGCTTAGTATAGGATGCTAGTATTCCATCAGTGGCCCTACTGAAAGTGCAACTATCCCTAGGTGGTTTTGGTAATTCATAACAACATATAGCTCATTGAGCTAATGCTATTCCAAGATGAACATTTCAGGAAAGCTCAATGAATGGCATGACATGGATGATGAAAGTGGATCCCTCAAAATGCTAATGACAAAGGATTGGCTCAAGCTCAAAAGCTCAAGACTCTTCATTTTATATTTTAGTGATTCAAGATCACATTGAGTCTATAGGAAAAGCCAATACTATCAAGGAGGGATGAGGTGTTGCTTAATGAGCCTCTTGCTTCATGTGCTTAGTGATATGCTCCAAAACCCTCAGCTACTTTATCACATCCACATATAACCTAAACCTAAAGCCAAAATCTGTCTCACCGATTCTTCATATCCGGCGCCACCGATTCCAAATGTCATAGCCACTGCCACAAACCCTAGGCAAATCGGTTCTACCGATAGGGATCTCGGTCTCACCGAGATGGGATTGTAATCTCTCTGTTTCCTTTTCGTAACTTTTCGGTCTCACCGAAAGAGCGGATCGGTCCCACCGAGATTGCAATGTAAACTTTCTGCTTCCCTTTCATAACGTTTCGGTCTCACCGAAAGAGCGAATCGGTCCCACCGAGTTTACCTGACCAACTCTCTGGTTAGCTAATTACCAAAATCGGTCTCACCGAGTTTGTGTAATCGGTCTCACCGAGATTACGTTATGCCCTAACCCTAACCATATCGGTCCTACCGAGATGCAAGTCAGTCCCACCGAAAACCCTAACGGTCACTAGGTTTACTAAAATCGGTCTGACCGAGTTTGTTGATTCGGTCCCACCGAGATTGGTAAATTGTGTGTAACAGTTAGATTTTGTGTGGAGGCTATATATACCCCTCCACCTCCTCTTCATTCGTGGAGAGAGCCATCAGAACAAACCTACACTTCCAACTTACCATTTCTGAGAAAGAACCACCTACTCATGTGTTGAGACCAAGATATTCCATTCCTACCATATGAATCTTGATCTCTAGCCTTCCCCAAGTTGCTTTCCACTCAAATCTTCTTTCCACCAGATCCAAATCCTATGAGAGAGAGTTGAGTGTTGGGGAGACTATCATTTGAAGCACAAGAGCAAGGAGTTCATCATCAACACCATTTGTTACTTCTTGGAGAGTGGTGTCTCCTAGATTGGCTAGGTGTCACTTGGGAGCCTCCGACGAGATTGTGGAGTTGAACCAAGGAGTTTGTAAGGGCAAGGAGATCGCCTACTTCGTGAAGATCTACCGCTAGTGAGGCAAGTCCTTCGTGGGCGACGGCCATGGTGGGATAGACAAGGTTGCTACTTCGTGGACCCTTCGCGGGTGGAGCCCTCCGTGGACTCGCGCAGCCGTTACCCTTCATGGGTTGAAGTCTCCATCAACGTGGAGGTACGATAGCACCACCTATCGGAACCACGCCAAAAATATCTGTGTCTCCAATTGCGTTTGAATCCTCCAAACCCTTCCCTTTACTTTCTTGCAAGTTGCATGCTTTAATTTCTGCTGCTCATACACTCTTTGCATGCTTGCTTGAATTGTGTGATGATTGCTTGACTTGTCCTAAGATAGCTAAAATCTGCTAAACTCTAAAACTGGGAAAAGGCTAAGTTTTTAATTGGTCAAGTAGTCTAATCACCCCCCCCCCTCTAGACATACTTCAAGGTCCTACAAGTGGTATCAGAGCTTGGTCTCCATTTGCTTTGATTTCCATAGCTTTTGGTGGTCATAGCCTTGGTTTCACAACATAGGAGAGTATGGCGTCTTGCGAGGGAAATTATCACCATAGAGGTCCTTACTTTGATGGTACTAATTTTGCTAGTTGGAAGCATAAGATGAAAATGCATATTCTCGGACATAACCCCGCCGTTTGGGCAATTATTTGTATTGGCTTGCAAGGTGAATTCTTTGATGGGAGAGAGCCGAACCGTGAAGCTAATGCGGAAGAATTGAAGATGCTGCAATACAATGCTCAAGCTTGTGATATCATCTTCAACGGATTCTTTGATTGATATGCATGAAGGTACCGAATCCGTCAAGGAATCCAAGTTGGATGTGCTCCAAAGTCAGCTTGACAAGTTCAAAATGAAGGATGGTGAAGGTGTCGCTGAAATGTACTCTAGGCTTGCACTTATCACAAATGAGATTGCCGGCTTAGGGAGTGAAGAGATGACTGATAAATTCATTATCAAGAAGATCCTAAGAGCATTGGATGGAAAGTATGATACCGTGTGCATATTGATTCAAATGATGCCAAACTACAAAGATCTTAAGCCAACGGAAGTCATTGGAAGAATTGTTGCTCATGAGATGTCACTTAAGGATAAGGAGGAACTTCACAACAAGTCAAGTGGTGCTTACAAAGCCTCAAGTGAAGCCCCCACATCATCAAGTGAGAAACACACCTTCAATGAAGAATTGAGCTTAATGGTGAAGAACTTCAACAAATTCTACAAGAGTAGAAGCAAAGAAAGAAGCTCCAAGTCAAGGTCTTACAATGACAAAAGATCTTCTAGTTGAGAGCGGAATTGCTACAATTGTGGGAGACCCGGACACTATTCCAATGAGTGTACGACACCCTACAAAAGAAGAGAAGACCCTCCAAAAAGAAGAAGTAGAAGAGAAGAATCACCACCAAGAGAGAGGAGGAGTAGAGATGATCGTTATGAACGAAGACCCTCACGGAGAAGCAAGGATTCGGAAAGGAAGGACAAGTCATCAAAGAGCTACATAAAACAAAGACATCAAGCTCATGTTGGTGAATGGGTATCCGGCTCCGACTCCGACAATCACTCTGAGAGAAGCTATCACTCCGACTCCGAATATACTCAAGATAAAGGTGTTGCCGGTCTAGCACTTGTGTCAACCAACTCCTACGACATATTTGAGTCACCAAATGAAGGAATTGGAAGATGCTTCATGGCAAAAGGTCCAAAGGTAACACATCCTGAGTATGTTGATTTCAATAGTGATGAAGATGACCATCTTGTGGATGATGATTTACTTGTTGACAACTCTAGTGATGAATACTATGATGAAACGTCAATTAATCATGCTAATCAAGATAAAACGAATGACAATGATAAGGAGAAGATTGAGCGTCTAACTAAAGAACTAAACTCTCTTAAGTTAGTTCATGAAACTATCTTCGAAGATCATCGAGAACTTTTAAGGGCTCATGAGAAGTTACGCTTTGAAAAGCTCAATCTTGAGCAAGAGCATGAGTTCTTAAAAGCAATCAATGATGATCTCCGTAAGAAAAGTTCTTCTTACATTGCCAAGCGTTTACTCTTATCTACTTACATGCCTCAAGTCAAGTCTAGTAACAAGATAAAGAAAGATTCTTCCTCTAGTAGTAACAATAATAATGTCAAATCCAATATTGTTGCTTCTAGTAGTTCTCTTGATTCCACTAATGATTCTCTTTGCCAAGTTACACTTGAGCAAGAAAATAGCTTATTGAAGGGAATTATAGAAAGGTGTATACAAGAGCCTTGCAGGAGTAAGCAATTCGAGGAAATTATGCGCAAGCAAGGAAGGCACCGGAACAATCAAGGTGTTGGTTTTGAACGAAAGTTCAATGACAATGGAGTTGAGTGGGAAGAAGATCAATACCCCAAGACGAATTTTGTTCCTCAACAATAAAAGTATGATCCTACTTCCTTCAAGGGAACACAAGCACAATATGATCTTCCACCACAAGACCACAAGTACAAAGGCAAGGACAAGCTTCAAGGAGAGATTGATGCATTTGAAGAGGCACCTAAGGTCTCGGTCAAGTGGATTCCCAAGACTACGTCAAGTTCTACCTCATCAAGTACAACTACAACTCCAACGATTCCCATCAAGATGATGTGGATCCCGAAGAAGAAGAGCTAGAGAGTTCTTGAGGGTGAATCCGCCAACATATTTCACTCATATCATTATGGCAAGGACAAGTGCAATCAACTTCCATATCTTGCACTAGTTCAAGGAGTCACAAACCCTCATGTTGGTAAGGCAAGGGACAAGGTAACCTAATGATTTCATGGACATCATTTTGTGTGTGCATCACTCTATGTCTATGGATATACTTGTTTGTTCCTTGTGGGACTAACCCATGTAGGTATTGAAAGTGCAACTCACTCCAAAGGATTGCTCCAAAAAGATCTACATCAACATTGAGCATCCACATCTTCAACACCTACATGAAGTCATCATCGACAAAACCCAAGGTTAGTTCATCCCTCTTAGGGGGGATCTCACATCTAGGGGGAGATTAACTCTAAAAATTGAGTCAAATCAACTCTAATGATGTGAATACATAAATGCTTTATGTAAAAGTGGTAACCCCACTTGAGCTTAAACGATGAGTATGACCTATGATCAAATGTCTATCATTTGACTCCTAAGTCAATATACTCATATATAGATGACCTAGTCATCACCAATTGTTTGGTAGATGCTAGAATTGGTTGTGCATGCTTTGCCACATATTTCATTTGCCATCTTATTGTGTGAGCATGTTGTTTGCATACTTTACTCATTCGAGGACATCCACTTGTTGTTTTGATTGATTGGCTTCTTTTTCTTTGGCCAAGTGGATGGACAAGAATGCCTAAGAACCTTCTCTAGCTATCTATGCTTTTCTCGTATCAAACTCTATTCATGCTACATCACAAAATTTGATCAAGTCAGATTCGAACCACTCTGTGTGAGGAGCACTCGGAGTCCCCGATTCGTCATAGACTTAAACTTCCAAAACTTCTTTGTGATTCTCGGTCTGACGATTCCTCCATTTCGGTCTTACCGAGATCACTAAGTCGATCTAGGTTTTCAATCTCGGTGCAACCAATTTGAACTCTTCGGTCACACCGAGTTGCAACAACTGTACACAGTTTTGCATCTCGGTGCCACCGAGTTGTTCCACTCGGTCACACCGACAGGGTCGGGCTATATATAGTCGCGGGCAAAAATTTGGAAATTTCTCCGAACCTCTTCGCCCGCGCAATAGCTCGCTCTGCCTCCGTGGTCTCCGGATCGTATCCTCGTCGCCAGCCGCCTCCTATCGCTGGTCTCCGTCGCCGTCAACGGAATTCAACCCCGCCGTTGCCGCCGTAGCGAGTCTCTGCCGAACTAGGGTATGGACTCGATCACAGTGCTTTCCTCGTCTGATTCTCAGCACATTGTGTTCTTATTGATTCTTGCCACGATTGGAACACTCCTATCCAGTCAATGCAATCCTTAGAATAGTTTTGATTCGAAAAATTTAGGGTTAGGTTTCCGCCGAAACCATCTCGGACCCACTGACTTGAAAAACTCGGTCCCACCGATTTGGCTTATGCCATTGCACTAGTGAGACTCGGTCTGACCGAGAATTGCTAATCGGTGAGACCGATTTTAGGACTTTGTGAAACCCTAGCAGTCTTGGTGCCACCGAACCGTGACTCGGTCTGACCGAGTTCATCAGTTTAGGTTCCAAAACTGCTTCGGTATCACCGAGTTTGAAAATCGGTTGATCCGAAATGCTTTCTGTGGAAAACTAAAACTGAATTTTTGAGTCATTCTTTTGCAAAAATCTCTGCATTTTGTGATGCTCATCCACTCTACCTCATCTATAACTCTTCACGGGTCAGCAGATCAGTGTTTGCAGCATGTCGGACCAGTGACAATCGAACAGTCGAGGAGCGGTGAACATGAGTGTGGGCACTAGTCCCTCCAGCTCTTGAGATGAAGGCAGCAGGAGCACCCCAAGCAATTTGCCTAAAGCTGCCACCAGGCAAAGGAAGAAGAAAACCTCAGATTCGAAGATGAGGATTATAGGGCGAAGAGGATGAGGCAACCTCCAAGAAGCAGTGCTCAAAAGGAGTATGGCTCAAGCACATAGCACAAAGCACGGACTCAATAGGAAGGTTCCTGCCAAGAGGACACCTATGCCAAAGGTCGAGCATCAACTCAAATTCTGAAAAGCCTGATCCCAAAGAGCCATTTCTTCTTTGAAGGAAAGAAAAGGAAAGAAAGGGTCAAGAAGACCACGATCGAGTTATTGGGAAGCCTTCCATGATGGAAGAGGAAGAAGAGATTGCTGCACCAGCACCCAACGCACCAAAGCTTATGGGTGATGCTATAAGATCAGGGGCTAGCTGCCACATCTAAGCCCAAGGAAGCACCCAAAGCTGCCCCCAAGGCCAAGTCTGCACCAAAAAGGAATACCAGGAGTATTCCAGCTGCTGAAAAGAACAAGGCCCCAGTGCCTGAGGTTGCTGATGAAGAAGATGAAGAAGGACAAGTTCTGAGGAAGCTCAAGCCCAAGATACCAGACCACAATGATGCCCATTCTGTGGCTGAGGACATGAAGATCAGAAGAGACAATGGGTTGAGGCTATGGAGGATGATAGATCCATATGACACAAGGAGAAGAACTGCTGTGGACTACAGGTTCCACACCAAGGAACAACAGGACTTTTATGAGACTATTCTGCTGGATAAGAAGCCCATAGTGTGTGATATGAGGTGGGTTGACTGGACCTACATGAAAGAAAATGTAGAGCACTATCCTGGAGTGCAAGACAGTTTTTTTGCTGTTGGAGTTGCAGACTTCATTGGGCAAAAGCTCACCAACTGGAACGATGAACTTATCATGAAGTTCTACTCCACAGCACACTTGTATCCAGATGGCATGATAGTGTGGATGTCTTAAGGTACAAGGTACCATTCAACTGTTGAGGAGTGGGCAAAGCTGATAAATGCCCCAAAGGAGAATGAAGATGACCTGGATGTATATGCCAAGAAGAAAATGGACCACAATTCCATGGCACACATGTACAAGGAGATCCCAGACACAGCCATTGAGACACATAAGTTTGGATCAGTCCACTTCCTTCTGTCAGGGCTGCCAACTATCAACTGCATCTTAAGGCATACTCTACTGCCTAAGTCTGGTGACCACAACATGATTAGAGGGCATGCAATCAACATGTTGCATTTGTTTGATGTGCCACAGAAATTCAAAGTCATGAGCCTTATGGTTGAAACCATTAAGAGAACTGCAGCAGACCAGAAAAGAAGTTGTGGATATGCCCCTCAGATCCAGGAGTTGATTAACTCAAAGATGGGCACAGGCAAATATCTATTGGATAAAGAACATTTTCCAATTTATCCATACTTTGAGGACAATGAGGTTGTCATGAATGAGAATGATCCATCGTCAGTTCAAGCACAAGAGAAGAAGGAGAAGGCAAGGAAGGAGAAGGCTGCCAGGATGCCAACTCAAGAGGAGGCATCTGAGTATATCTTGAAGAACAAGCAGGAGCAGCTTGGATACTTAATAGCATCAACACTGAGGATTGAGAAGGGATTGGCCACCCTCACTCAAAATCAGGAGAGCTTGGAAAGAATCATGGAACAAAAGTTCTATGACTTAGATGTGAAAGTGGCGAGATTCAATCGATGTGGAGCAACTACTGAGGATGACATGCGGGAGAGGAAGGGCAAAACAACAAGCGATGCATTTGCAGAGTGCCTAGAGCCCAGAGGTCATCTGCTGTGCGATTCGACACGAGCCACTTCATCTGCACCAGCTATAGCCTCAGTTCCACCAGCTCCAGCACCTACACCAGCTCCATCTACTTCAACTGAAGCCTTCGTCCTTGGTGCTATCCGGACACCACCACCTGAAGATCAAGCCTGAGAGTCGATCTAACACTATGCGTTTTCTATGAACTTTTTGGTAACTTGTTACCAAAGGGGGAGAAAAATGTATAGATCATAGGCTTCGAGAGAGAGTGTGTTGCTTTTGTTCTCTTTTGATTTGGTTTTTTTTAACTTGTTTGCTTTTGATTGCTCGAGATACTATGTTCGTGAGACATTGATGATCATGTGTTTGATCATAAGCTACACTTATGCATGTTTGATGATATTATCTTATCTATCATGTGTGATCATTCACTGTGCTAAGTGATGAGTGCATGTATTCAATCCGTATCATTTTGAGCGCTCCACCAAGATGTATGTGACATGGAAGAGTAACCCATGAGCCTAATTCCTTGTGCATTTGCAGTCCAAAGCAAATCGTAAACTATGCACAAATTTAGGGGGAGCTCTTGCTTATCACATACTTCTCAAAGCGACGATGTTTTTCAATCTTATTATCATTTGTCGAAGCTTTGATCTATATGTAGTCATCAATTACCAAAAAGGGGGAGATTGAAAGTGCAACTATCCCTAGGTGGTTTTGGTAATTCATAACAACATATAGCTCATTGAGCTAATGCTATTCCAAGATGAACATTTCAGGAAAGCTCAATGAATGGCATGGCATGGATGATGAAAGTGGATCCCTCAAAATGCTAATGACAAAGGATTGGCTCAAGCTCAAAAGCTCAAGACTCTTCATTTTATATTTTAGTGATTCAAGATCACATTGAGTCTATAGGAAAAGCCAATACTATCAAGGAGGGATGAGGTGTTGCTTAATGAGCCTCTTGCTTCATGTGATTAGTGATATGCTCCAAAACCCTCAGCTACTTTCTCAAATCCACATATGACCTAAACCTAAAGCCAAAATCGGTCTCACCGATTCTTCCTATCCGGCGCCACCGATTCCAAATGTCATAGCCACTGCCACAAACCCTAGGCAAATCGGTTCTACCGATAGGGATCTCGATCTCACCGAGATGGGATTGTAATCTCTCTATTTCCTTTTCGTAACTTTTCGGTCTCACCGAAAGAGCGGATCGGTCCCACCGAGATTGCAATGTAAACTTTCTGTTTCCCTTTCATAACGTTTCGGTCTCACCGAAAGAGCGAATCGGTCCCACCGAGTTTACCTGACCAATTCTCTGGTTAGCTAATTACCAAAATCGGTCTCACCGAGTTTGTATGTCGGTCTCACCGAGATTACGTTATGCCCTAACCCTAACCATATCGGTCCTACCGAGATGCAAGTCGATCCACCGAAAACCCTAACGGTCACTAGGTTTACTAAAATCGGTCTGACCGAGTTTGTTGATTCGGCCCCACCGAGATTGGTAAATTGTGTGTAACGGTTAGATTTTGTGTGGAGGCTATATATACCCCTCCACCTCCTCTTCATTCGTGGAGAGAGCCATCAGAACAAACCTACACTTCCAACTTACCATTTCTGAGAGAGAACCACCTACTCATGTGTTGAGACCAAGATATTCCATTCCTACCATATGAATCTTGATCTCTAGCCTTCCCCAAGTTGCTTTCCACTCAAATCTACTTTCCACCAGATCCAAATCCTATGAGAGAGAGTTTAGTGTTGGGGAGACTATCATTTGAAGCACAAGAGCAAGGAGTTCATCATCAACGCACCATTTGTTACTTCTTGGAGAGTGGTGTCTCCTAGATTGGCTAAGTGTCACTTGGGAGCCTCCGACGAGATTGTGGAGTTGAACCAAGGAGTTTGTAAGGGCAAGGAGATCGCCTACTTCATGAAGATCTACCGCTAGTGAGGCAAGTCCTTCATGGGCGACGGCCATGGTGGGATAGACAAGGTTGCTACTTCGTGGACCCTTCATGGGTGGAGCCCTCTGTGGACTCGCACAACCGTTACCCTTCGTGGGTTGAAGTCTCCATCAACGTGGAGGTACGATAGCACCACCTATCGGAACCACGCCAAAAACATCCGTGTCTCCAATTGCGTTTGAATCCTCCAAACCCTTCCCTTTACTTTCTTGCAAGTTGCATGCTTTAATTTCCGCTGCTCATACACTCTTTGCATGCTTGCTTGAATTGTGTGATGATTGCTTGACTTGTCCTAAGATAGCTAAAATCTGCTAAACTCTAAAACTGGGAAAAGGCTAAGTTTTTAATTGGTCAAGTAGTCTAATCACCCCCCCCCCCTCTAGACATACTTCAAGGTCCTACACCTACATTCTTGTCCATCTGCTGTGCTATACTATCGGGCTGTGATCACTTGGGAGGTGATCCCGGGTATATACTATGTACTTTATACATGATATATGTGGTGACTAAAGTCGGGTCGGCTCGTGGAGCACCCACGAGTGATTCACGGATTGGGGGCTGAAAGGACCTTTGTCCCAACGGCCCTCTGTGTGGATCTTTGTGGCGGAGCGACAGGGCAGGTTGAGACCGCCTAGGTGAGAGGTGGGCCAGGCCCTAGTCGGTGTTCGTGGTTACATCCTTAACACGCTTAACGAGATCTTGGTATTTGATATGAGTCTGGCCATTTGGTCTATACGCACTAACCAACTACGTGGGAAAGATATGGGCACTCGACATCATAGTATGAGCCGAAGCCTTCGTGACGTCAGCGACTGAGCGGCGCGCGCCAGATTGGACCGTGTAACGTGACTTCCTTTGTAATGGAGGTTGCTAGGTCTGCTTCCGGCCGCCCACGCAACATGCAGGTGTGCTAAGGGCGATGGGCCCAAACCCCTGTGTGCTTAGGTTTAGACCGGCGTGCTGACCTCTCTGTTGGCCTAGGTGGGGCTGCGACGTGTTGATCTTCCGAGGCCGGACATGACCCAGAAAAGTGTGTCCGGCCAAATGGGATCAAGCATGTTTGGTTATGTGGTGCACCCCTGCAGGGAAGTTAATCTATTCGAATAGCCGTGATCTTCGGTAACAGGACGAATTGGAGTTGTACCTTGACCTTATGACAACTAGAACCGGATACTTAATAAAACACACCCTTCCAAGTGCGAGATACAACCCGGTGATCGCTCTCTAACGAGGCTGACGAGGAGGGATTGCGGGTAGGATTATGCTATGCGATGCTACTTGGAGGACTTGAGTCTACTCTCTTCTACATGCTGCAAGGCGGAGGCTGCGAGCGTAGTCTTGACGGGATTAGCTATCCCCTCTTATTACGGCATTCTGCGATTCAGTCCACCGATATGGCCCTTTACACATATATCCATGCATATATAGTGTAGCTCCTTGCTTGCAGTACTTTGGATGAGTACTCACGGTTGCCTTGTTCCCCTTTTCCCCTTTCTTTACCGGTTGCTGCGACGAGACGATGGAGCCCAGAGCGACGCCACCGTCGGCAGCGAATCCTACTACACCGGAGGTGCCTACTACTACGTGCAGTCCCGAGGCGGCGACCGAGGAGTAGTTAGGAGGATCCTAGGCAGGAGGCATGCGCCTCTTTCGATCTGTATCCCAGTTTGTGCTAGCCTTCTTAAGGCAAACTTGTTTAACTTATGTCCGTACTCAGATATTGTTGCTTCCACTGACTCGTCTATGATCGAGCACTTGTATTTGAGCCCTCGAGGCCCCTGGCTTGTATTATGATGCTTGTATGACTTATTTATGTTTTAGAGTTGTGTTGTGATATCTTCCCGTGAGTCCCTGATCTTGATCGTACACATTTGCGTGCATGATTAGTGTACGATTGAATCGGGGGCGTCACTATCATGGAAAGGATTCCCACAACTTACTCATCTATGCCAGAGCCCATAATGGCTTGTGGCTTCACACGGAAGTTTCTAGCATGAATAATCTTATGATCCCTATGAGCCTGGGTGGCATTCCATAGGGTGATCACACAGTACTCCGGGATTCCCTTGGGCAAACCTTTGGGTTCTCCAGTGCCGGGCAAACCCTTTGGGTGCTCCAGGGTGCCCCAACCAATCCACCCAGATGTGTATTAAAGTAGCCACCTTAAGTTAAACCTTAGTTAACAATAACTCTCACATCTTCCATGAAATCTCACATACCAATCCAAGCATAGCATAGCAGTATAAGCATAACATAGTAACACCCAAGGTTTGAATGTAAGGCAATAGGTTCCTACCTCATCAACTACTTCCCAATATCCACATGTTATCAATCCTACTCACGCAATGTTTGAGGGATAAGACTAACGCATAAAAATTGGGTAATGAAGGGATATGATCAAAGTGTGCACTTGCCTTGTACTGTTGATGAAGATGATTCACACTCATAACTCCTAATAGTTCTACTCGTCACACTCTGGTCAATCTATCGTAAGCAAGCAATTGCATACATAAGCACTCATGCAAAAGAATCGAAGAAAAGATCTCAGAAAAATTTGAAAACAAGCAAATAAATCTTGCAACAGGAAAAAATTCTAACAGTACCAAAATTGGGTGAATTTGGTCTTATCAAAAAGTTTAGGTCAAGAGCTTCAATTTGCAAAAAGAATTAATTAAATCAGAGTTATAAAACTCGAGTTATGAACAAAAGAAGTTTGAATTGAAATCTGTTTGAAAACAAATTTTAAACTTTCAAAAACATGTTTAAGTTGATTATCTGGATAGAGGGGATCAAGGAGAAGAAATTGGCATTGGTTTCATTGGATTTGGATAAGTGAGCAAAAAGTAGTGAGGGTTTAAACATTAGGGACTAATTTGTAAATAAAATATTCATGGATGGGTCCCTGACCGAAATTAAGCAGAAAAAGAAAAAATCTACCGGATGTACGTTCGCTACGAAAACCTAGCTAACGGATTCGTTCGCTGCGAAGAGATAAACATCGAGCGTCCGCTAAATAACTAAACCTAAAAACATATATAGGTTTTCTAAAAAAAGATCTAAACTAAAAAAACGGTGGTTCGTACCGGACCGGGAAAACTAGCGGGTAAGCAGAGGATTCAGCGAGTCCGGCGAGCTCCGGCGACGGGCATCAACGGCGGGGCAAGGCCAGGAGAGG
The DNA here is from genome assembly GCA_021605205.1 of Aegilops longissima. Lineage (NCBI taxonomy): Eukaryota > Viridiplantae > Streptophyta > Magnoliopsida > Poales > Poaceae > Aegilops > Aegilops longissima. The sequence goes on along the minus strand of CM038677.1, from coordinate 465,974,523 downwards.
GCGGCGCGTGCGCTGCGGCGGCAACAAACTAAGGCGGCGGTGGCCGCTCGATTGTCGGCGGGCGGCGTGCGGGTGAGTGCGGAGGCGGCGGCGGCGAGCCGGCTAACGAGGGGAGTTGGGGGCCGGGGCGCTCCTTTTAAAGGGGTCCCGAGGCGGTGGCGCGATCCGTAGTCCGGGCGGACTCCGCCGGCGTGACGGGGTCGGTCTCCCCGAGCGGGAAGGCGGCGGCGGCTAGCGGGCGGCTGGGCCTTGACCCGATTTGGTCGGAAGAATTTTTAACAAACATACAAAAGGATAAAAGAAAAATAAATAAAAATATTATATAGGCATATAACATATCAAAATTTAAAGAAAAAGATTTTCTACAAGATGAAGATGAACATTTTTCTAGCGTCAAATAAAATCCACAAAAATTTAAATAAAGCAAAGAGTGCTTCTGGTTTAATAAACCCAATACAAAGCATTTTAAAATACCAAAATAATTTCAAATTTATTTCTCTCCAATTTTCTAATGTAGGGAATCATTTTACCCTAATTTCCATGTATTTTATTTTTGGAGAAAAATAATTTGAATAAAACCAAATAACTCCAAATTGAAAATAATTTCAAAGGGACTTTTAATTTTAATTCTTTGAAACTTCCAACTCATATCTCATACAATTTTAAGAAGTCATTTTATCTTCTCTCATGAAAATCATTGAGTTGCATAAAGTTTCTGAGTTTGAAATATTTCCAAATGAAATTCAAATATTTTCAAAAACCCTTTTCATTTATTTAAATGGAATAAGTAATTTCATCTTCTCTCTAGGGTTTTGTATTTGAAAAGAATTTCAATTCATGGAGATCATAAATGCAAAAATGAAAGTTTGGGGAAGTCCTTTTATTCCCTCTAATTTAACTTTCAAAAAAAGTTTCAAATTTCACTCAATTCCACAAATCACAATCAAGCAACAATCAAAACTATCTATTTAGGCCTCTCACTAATCTCTTGCAGAAAGATGTTCCTTTTGTTTTTGATGATGATTGTGTAGAAGCATTTGAAATACTTAAGAAAGCCTTGATTTCTGCAGCTATTGTTCAGCCACCTGATTGAATTTACCCTTTGAAATTATGAGCGATGCTAGTTATTATGTTGTTGGTGCTGTTCTAGGGCAAAGAGTTGATAAGAAATTAAATGTTATTCATTATGCTAGTAACTCTAGACAGTGCCTAGAGAAATTATGCTACTACTGAAAAAGAATTTTTAGCAGTTGTATTTGCTTGTGATAAGTTTAGATCTTATATTGTTGATTCCAAAGTAAATGTTCACACTGATCATGCTGCTATTAAATATCTTATGGAAAAGAAAGATGCTAAACCTCGACTTATTAGATGGGTTCTCTTGTTACAAGAATTTGATTTGCATATTATTGATAGAAAGGGAGCTGAGAACCCTGTTGCAGACAACTTGTCTAGGTTAAAAAATGTTCTTGATGACCCACTGCCTGTTGATGATAGTTTTCCTGATGAGAAACTAGTTGTCATAAATGTTACTCGTAATACTCTATGGTATGCTGATTATGCTAATTACATTGTTGCTAAATATATACCACCTAGCTTCACATACCAGCAAAAGAAAAAGTTTTTCTATGCTTTAAGTCATTACTTTTGGGATGACCCACACCTTTATAAGGGAGTAGATGCTGTTATTAGACGATGTGTACCGGAGCATGAACAGGGGCATATCCTACGCAAGTGCCACTCCGAGGCTTATGGAGGACACTGATATGTCTCCAAGGTATCTATAATTTTTTATTGTTCCATGTTGTTATATTATCAATCTTGGATGTTTTATACTCATTTTATAGTCATTTTATATCATTTTTTGGTACTAACCTATTTACATAGTGCCAAGTGCCATTTGCTATTTTCTGCAGGTTTTTTATATCACAGGAAATCAATACCAAACGGAGTCCAAACGCAACGAAACTTTACGGAGATTTTTTTGGGTCCAGAAGACACCTAATGGGCCAAGGCTGCGCTGGGGGTGCTCAGGAGAGCACAACCCACCGGTAGCGCCAGGAGGCCAGTGCGCATACAGTAGGTTGTGCTCCCCGGACCGCCACTTTGCTCTACAAATACCCCAATATTCCAGAAACTCTAGGGGAGTCGACGAAAATCAACTCCAGCCGCCGCAGAGTCCAGAACCATCAGATCCAATCTAGACACCATCATGGATGGGGTTCACCACCTCCATTGGTGCCTCTCCGATGATGCATGAGTAGTTCTTTGTAGACCTTCGGGTCCGTAGTTAGTAGCTAGATGGCTTCCTCTCTCTCGCTGAATTCTCAATACAATGGTCTCTTGGAGATTCATATGACGTAACTCTTTTTGCGGTGTGTTTGTTGGGATTGGATGAACTTTGAGTTTATGATCATATCTATTTTTTTTATCCATGAAATTATTCGAGTTTCTTTGATCTCTTTTATGCATGATTGCTTATAGCCTCATATTTCTTCTCTGATATTTGGGTTTTGTTTGGCCAACTTGATCTATTTATCTTGCAATGGGAAGGGGTGCTTTGTAGTGGGTTCGATCTTACGTTGCTTGATCCCAGTGACAGAAGGGGAACCGACACGTATGTATCGTTGCTACTAAGGATAAAATGATGGGGCCTATCTCTACATAGATAGATCTTGTCTACATCATGTCATCATTCTTATTGCATTACTCCGTTTCTCCATGAACTTAATACACTAGATGCATGCTGGATAGCGGTCGATGTGTGGAGTAATAGTAGTAGATGCAGGCAGGAGTCGGTCTACTAATCTTGGACGTGGTGCCTATGTAATTATCATTGCCTGGATATCGTCATGAGTATTTGAAGTTCTATCAATTTCCCAACAGTATTTTTTTACCCACTGTTTGCTATTTTTCTCGAGAGAAGCCACTAGTGAAACCTACGCCCCCCCGGGTCTCTTTCTCATATTATTTGCCTTTGCGGTCTATTTTCCTTTGCTTTTATTTTCAAATCCATTAAACCAAAAATACAAAAATACCTTGTTGCGTTTTAATCTTATTTATTTTATTTGGCGTTCGATCTATCAATCTAGTACAATTTTATTCACGTCCGTTTGCCCATCTTGGGGCGCCGCTACCTGAAAGGGATTGACAACCCCTTTTACACGTCAGGTTGCGAGTAGTGGTTGTTTGTGTGCAGGTGTTGTTTACGTTGTGTTGCTTGGTTCTCCTACTGGTTCGATAACCTTGGTCTCATAACTGAGGGAAATACCTACCACCGCTGTGCTGCATCATCCTTCCTCTTTGGGGAAATACCGACGTAGCTTCAAGCCGCATCAGACACCATGCTGGAGATAGAACTGCACACAAGGTATTGCAATATGGTTTTTATTGGCCTACTCTCTTCAAGGATTCTCGTAAGTTTGTATTTTCTTGTGATGAATGCCAAAGAATTGGTAATATTAGTCAGGAAATGCCTATGAATTATTCACTTGTTATTGAACCATTTGATGTTTGGGGCTTTGATTATATGCGACCTTTTCCGGGTAGAAGCTATTCCAACTAGTAGTGCTGATCATAACACTTCTATTAAGATGCTTAAAGAAGTTATTTTTCTGAGGTTTGGAGTCCTTAGATATTTAATGACTGATGGTGGTTCACATTTTATTCAAGGTGCTTTCCGTAAAATGCTTGCTATGTATGATGTCAACCATAGAATTGCATCTCCATATCACCCTCAGTCTAGTAGTCAAGTAGAATTGAGCAATTGAGAGATTAAATTGATTTTTGCAAAAGACTGTTAATAGATCTAGGAACACTACAAAAAAAGACACTTCCGTGATGACACATGCTTGTCACAGTAGGTCAGGTTTTCTATCATGCATGTACATCCATGACAAATTTATGACAGAATCAAGATAGTCAAACCTGTGCTGTCGTAGAAGTGTTCCATGACATTTCCAAAATTATCATCACGGAAGTGTCCACTTCCATGATGATAAATAGTGTGTCATAGAAGTGCTTTTGTCAAGGGTGACCGACACGTGGCATCCACCGTAACGGGACGTTGTTAAGCTATCGGGTCCGGTTTTGGATCCGATAACATGTTAAGAGCCCGGACCAATGGGAATTTTCCACGTGTAAAATTCTCATTGGCCGGAGGAAACACGTGTCGGCTCAATGTTCTGACAGATGTCATCCACTCATTGGACAGGAGGAGCCTATGATACGTCGACGGCCCATTCCGGTGAAAGGGCCAGCCCGTTTGACTTGGTCAAAAGGTAACGGGCCGGCCCACGGAAAGTCTGTTAACAGCCTGTTCGTATTTAGCCCATTTACGGCCCGCTTACTACTGGCCCATTACGGCCTATCGGAATTAAGCCCAGTAGCTTCATCTGGGCCGTCAAATATGATTCCAGCCGGTTGTAACTTCCGGCCCATGTATGGCCCATGATGTCTTTCGGCCCATATGAGGCCCTTTGTAACTCTCGGCCCATTAAAAGGCCCGACATGAAACTGGCCCATAATAAACAGTGTATCACTTTATACCCATTAACGGCCCATTATTCCGTCGGCCGTTTCCAGCCCGTGTTAACTTTCGGCCTTCTAAGGGCCCATTTATTCTTGGGCTCATTTCTAGAATTCGGTTAGATACGGTCTGTTACTGGCGTGTTCTATTTGTGGGCCAAATACAGCCCGTGGTTACATTCGGCCCGTTTGTGGCCTGTTAACTCGTTGGGCTGTTCTCATAGCATTATCAAATACGGCCTATTAACAGCCCGTTATGGTCCATGAATAGTACGGCCCATGTCTGGCGAAATGATTATACACCTCGTAGAAGGCCCATGGATCCTACGGCCCGTAGAAGACCAATGGATCCTACGGCCCGTAGAAGGCCCATGGATCATACGGCCCGTAGAAAGTCCATGGATCCTACGGCCCGTAAAAGGCCCATGGATCCTACGGCCCGTAGAAAGTCCATGGATCCTACGGCCAATAGAAGACCAATGGATCCTATGGCCCGTAGAAGGCCCATGGATCATACGGCCCGTAGAAATTCCATGGATCCTACGGCCCATAGAAGGCCCACGGATGCTACGTCCCGCGGGAGGCCCATGGTTACAACAGTCCGTGTGTTGCCATGATTATTGTGGCCTAGTTACCAAAACTAGGTTATTGTGGCCACTAAAAAACGCGGAAAAAGAACTGCAGTGACTACAAGCAAACAACTAAACAAGACAATAAGGAAATAAATAAGCAAGCTACTAACTCTAGCCTATTACAGCTATTACACATATTACATCCACTGGGCATCAAAGTTCGCCACCAATGCAAATATAGGGAACAAAGCAGCATATTACATACACTGGCCATCAAAATTGGCCACCAGTGCAAATAAACGCAGCAGCAAAACAAGTCCATAACTGAAACAACTTCAGAAGAGCTCAAGAAACGTTATCCTAGGTATCCACCATGCTGACAATAAGCTTAGCAAGCTTATTAGCTTTATCTGTTGGCCCTAAAATCCTCCAACGCTTCTTTGTTGCACGGAAAGTATGCATCTAAATGCTCCGAGGACTTCTGCAGTCCTTCCGCTTCTTGTCGCAAAGACAGATGATCGATGTCTTTCGACTTGTAGTTGAGACTCAAGAAACCGAACTGATTAGACGGTGAGTTTGAATAGCTTGTGCAAGCGGTAGTGGCGATAACTTCGAGCGTAAACCAAGACAGGACTTTGGGGTTGCCTCACTTGTCTTCAAGATAGTTTTCCTTAGCTGTTTTATTAGCTTTGTTGGAGACCAACAAGGATGTCTCACGATCCTGAACCTTATCGCATTACTTCCTTTATCATTGCTTAATAAGGCACTCTTCCCCAATATTACATCGACATTCTAAAAGAAGAAACAAGCAGACACATAATAGGTTTAGCATGTACTAGTATACGAAACTCATTTAGGTGAACCAGTTCATTAGTAAGGTGGACAAGATTAAACTACCTAGTCTTCTATTGCCAAGTAGTACATTATAAAAGCATCAAACAAACATATATCTATATCCTATGGTCACTGCATTGTCTTGCCAAATCAAAATAGAGACACGGTTCAAATCATATCAGTTCAAGAGAAAGCAGCACTGAAATAATACAAAGCGTGGGAAACTAAACGGCACAACAAGATTTCAGATGGGTACCACGGGTCTACATGTACAACAACACTATTGGCCATGTTATGATGCTAGTAATGTGCATGATATGAGAAGTCAACTGTATACACAATTGAAATTGAAATCAACAGAGCTATTTATAAGAGCAAACCTGTTAAAGAAACATGCGTAAACATACCTGTTGTGCCATTGGAGTTTCCATTGGATAGTTCAATTTAAAAGTAAGTTTGTATGAGTAAATACAGTGATACAAGAGCAAAGCAGTATGCACGATAGCAATGGAATCTTAAATGAGACCAGTTGTTCTTCAGGTTTAAGCACTTGTTCTACATGAACAGAGTACAGTAAGATGCAAGCCTATAGTACTTAAAATAAAATGAGCTCATAGACCTTACCACATTCTTGGTTCAGGACCAGTAAACAACAAGGCATTCCCAGTCATCGTCTAGTAAATGTGTCTCAGGAGAACGTATGGGAATTTGATGAGTTTCTTTGCCATTGAAGTACGTTTTCTTTAGGTAATTCCGATACTGCCACCAAGCATTATTGAAGATAGCAGAGATATTAGCACAGGTTACCTCATCCTGAGTTTCCAAATCGGTCCTTCTCTATAGAGAAAAATGGGAAAATTTGTTGTATTATAACCATCATGGAGGTAGAATGTATGGGACAAAGCAAAGTAATTGCCATGAATAACATTACTTACAGATAACTCTTGGACAAACACCCGCAACTGGCATTTTCCTTCATCTTCAGTATAATATTTCCATGATGGGAAGATACACACATAGGTTTTAACAACATCAAATGTGATAGATGCTAAACTATGAATGGCTGGTTGTGCTTCCTCCACAGGAATAGCTGTACTAACTGGTGGAGTTGGGGTTCGCCATGGTAGTACTGGCACTTTGGGCACCGGAGCTGCCTTACTAACTGCTCTTGTTTGGGAGCTTTGTGGTGGAGATGGTGCTGTGTCAACAGGAACTAGGTTACTATCTGCTTTGGGGTTGGGGTTAGATTGGGTGAAGTTGGTTCTCTGTCCATCATGATGGGGTAAAATCTGCGAGAGTCTGGGTTATGTGTGGTAGGGCTGGTTCTCGTGCATGTACAACCGGGGTGCTATCTCCACCAAGAGGTAGCACTGTTTTATTTGAAGACCGTGTTTCTACTCCGCTAGATACTGCCATCACCCACTCCAATTCAAATGGCTGATAAACAGGAAACATAATTGAATGTACAAACATTGTATGCGAGACAAATGCAATAGATAGTGTGGAAAAAAGAGGGCATTTAATAATTGACATGTATATTGTTTAACTAAAACGGATAGCATGACATAATTTCACATATATGACGTCTATCTAAACTGGATAGCATAGCATAACATAATTCAAAGATATGATGACTAACTAAACAGGATCGCATGACATAATTCACAAACATGTTATCTAAGTAACCAGAATCGCATGATTTAATTCACATATGTGATTTATATGCTAAGCGGAGGGCATTCGCATATATGATCTGTGAACTAAGAACATGGTGTTGAATATTGTGTATATGATGTCTAAACTATGCAATGCAAGACACCATATGCGTGATATGAGCAGTAGAACCGTGTCAAGTTAGAACATACACCTCGATGGAGGAATAGGACTAGTCATCTGTCTCTGAATCCATCTCTGAGGAGCTATCGGGACCCAGCGAGAGATCTGCTTCGACAGGTAGCACTGTCTGCTCTGAAGGCCTTGTTTTCACTCCAGATTTTTCCATCACCCACTCAAATGGCTGATTCATAGGAAGAGTAGTTTAATTTACAAAACATTGTCGACAAATGGAAATTTTAATGAAGAAAAGGATGGGCTAGATATCATTCAAATATATGATGCCTGGTTAAACAGGATGGCATTGCACATTTCACATATATTATGGCTGGCTAAAAGACATGAGGCGCATAATTCCCATATATGATATTGAAACTAAGCAGGTGGCATTCTGAACATGTCTAAACTAAGCGGATGACATATATGATGTCGAAAGTAGGCACTGCAAGGCAACATATGCATGATATGACTAACATTATCATGCCAAGTTAGAGCAAACACCTTGGGGGGTAAATAGGAGTGGTCAGCTGCGTCTCAATCCGCCTCAGAACAGATATCTTCCTCTGGATTACAATCTAGAGAGGGGGGGGTTGCCATTGAACCCACCATGGTGCGATGTCTGCATGACATTGTATTGCCACGCAAAACTATTCTCTTTTTCTCTACATGATCAGCATGACTGTGTACAATATCTAGCATGCATACAAAAGAATATAGTGAGATTATGTAAGGAGAGCATGCAGAAATCTAGAGTAATGGTAACAACCAGTGGATGGATCCAAAAATAAAGATAGCAGGCTGATGATTGCTTTAATTTAATAAAAAATGATGATTTCTTTGCTATTTGTTTCCCACCCAAGATGAACAACATAGGCATACCCTAGGTGAACCAGATATTAGACAAAGATACTATTTATTGCTGCCTCGATATGTGCCCCACAACTAATTTAGAACTCAAGTTGGAACATCAATTTGGACCTGACTTGGAGTCTAAGAGGTGAACAGGACAATAAAGTAGCAGGTAATATTAAGCAATGCATAAATTAAGCAGAAACAAAACAGAGCGACCTCTCTTGTGGACCCGTGTACTCCTCAGGTTCATCTGCTGAGTCGATGATGGTGATGCCATTGCGGTGGGTGTCGGCGGCTAGGAAGGAGATCTGAGGCGACGAAAGACGGTTAGGAGTCGTGATGTCTGGTTTGGTGGATGATTCTGTCAATGGAGCAGCTCAGGTGAGGTGGACGACATCGCAGCAGGAGCAGGACAAACCACACAAAGTTTTCTTTGACACCTACCTATAACTGAAGTAATTCTGTAAGGGCTCATTTGGCTTGCATGATTCTAAAAACGCAGGGATAGGAGGAAAAACACCGGAATAGGATAGGAATGCACATGGGAAACGGAGCATTTGTGAACACAGGATTTCTGTCAACTTGGGTGTTTGGTTCACAGGAAAAGGAGGAGCAGAGGAATGCAAAGAAACATGGCGATAATAAAGTGAAACCATATGAAAGCGTGTACAGTTAGAATGTTATTCTGCCACTAATGCACTTGGTCTTGTTTTCATGCATAGGATTTTGAAAAGTAGGTCCAGATGGATGTTTTGCTACATTCCATTCAACAAAATGCATGAATAATTGAATAGTAGAGTGCCATAGGAAAATTTCCTGTTGCTATGTTTTTCCGTTGAACTACAATAGCCCTAATGGATCGACATGAATGTAGAGTAATAGGTGATGTGACAAGTGTACAACCTCTTTGTTGTAGCCGTGTCGACCTCAGCATCATTGGGTTGGTCGCTGAAGAAGTTGAGGCAGAGGTGGCTGTCGGAGGTCTGGAGGAAGATCTGAGGAATCTGTAGACGGCGTCCAGGGCACTGCTCTGTTGTGATGGATCGTTCTGTCGTTGAAGCAGCGTCGGTGAGCCGTAAGACGTCAAGGCTGAAGCAACACAAGACAGACATTGTTAATCTCAAGTGGGATTCTAATAGCATCTCCAATAGATGATGTAAAATGCATTACCAAAAAGTGATAGATGTAAAATTTACATCACCAAAAACCATCTGACTACAACAGATGAGGTAAAAACTGTTGACTCTGAACTTAACTATCAAAACTGAAAATTACTGTGGAATCTGAATGTTACTGTCGAAACTGAATGCAATGGTACCAGAGAGGCACTTCACATGGCATAGTTTAGGGAGGGCCTGCAGTTCATCTTCAACCTGCACCCCCCTGAGCCGCCAGCCACCACTGGTCGAACCCCGCGCAGCCTCACCGCCCCGAAACAACTCCCCACCGCCGCCTCGCCGCCCCGAAGAAACTCCCCACCGCCGGTCCGCTGCTGCCTCGCCGCCCCGAAACAACTCCCCACCGCTGGTCTGCCGCCGCCTCACCGCCCCAAAACAACTCCCCACCGTTGGTCCACCGCCGCCCCGGCCAACCCTTTAGCCCAACCCCCCGGTCCAAGCTTTTTCTCTGGCGATCCCCACGCTTACCGCCCCACCACCGTGCCCCCACCGCCGGCGAGCAGCACCCCACCCAGAACCCTAAGATAGATAGTGGGGTACCTATTCGTGAACCCCCTCCCCGCTGGTGGTTCTTCCTTACTTGCATCGGGCAGAGCAGCGGCATGGCGGGGAGAACAGCAGCAGCAAGCGAGCGAGCGAGCCGGACAGCAAGCAGCAGATGGCGCTTGGCGATCGAGCGATAGCCGGAGCAACAACAGCAGATCCGGCTGGTATGGACACCGCCACCGAAGGGGCCTCGCACTGGGGAGAGCCGTCGTGGAGATGTCGCCCACGGCACCGACTTCGAGGTAGCCGCTCCATGGGGGTGTGGGATGGAGCACCGTCGGCGCCGGGAGGTCGAGTTAAGGAGAAGGTGTGATGCGATGAGTGTACAACCTCTTTGGTGGCGTCGAGTAGGCCTCGGCTTCGCCCGAGGAGTCAGTGTGACGCCCTCGATTCAATCGTACACTAATCATGCACGCAAATGTGTACGATCAAGATCAAGGACTCACGGGAAGATATCACAACACAACTCTACAAATAAAATAAGTCATACAAGCGTCATAATACAAGCCAGGGGCCTCGAGGGCTCGAATACAAGTGCTCGATCATAGACGAGTCAGCGGAAGCAACAATATCTGAGTATGAGACATAAGTTAAACAAGGTGCCATAAGATGGCTAGCACAAAGCTGGGATCAGATCGAAGAGGAGCGGGCCTCCTGCAGGATCCTCCTAGGTCACTCTGGTCATCGTCGGTGGGCTGCACGTAGTAGTAGGCGCCTCGAGTAGTAGTCGTCATAGGCGGCGGCGTCGCTCTGGGCTCCATCGTCGATTGCAGCAATCGAGTAGAGATAGGGGAAAAGGGGAACAAGGCAACCGTGAGTACTCATCCAAAGTACTGCAAGCAAGGAGCTACACTACATATGCATGGATATATGTTTAAGGGCCATATCGATGGGTATCTTTGCGAGAATGCCGAATAAGAGGGGATAGCTAGTCTTAACGAAGACTAAACGCACGGACAACTGTCTTGCATGCAGACGTAAGAGGACAACGGAAGTCCTCCAAGTAACATCATATAGCAATAATCCTACCCGGCAATCCCTCGCTCATAACCACGGCGGGGCGACCACGGTTGTATCGGCACTTGGAAGGGTGTGTTTTATCAAGTATCCGGTTCTAGTTGTCATAAGCTCAAGGAACAACTCCAAGTCGTCCTGTTATCGAAGATCACGGCTATCCGAATAGATTAACTTCCCTGCGGGGTGCACCATCTTACCCGACGCTTGATCCCATTTGGCGGACACACTTTCCGGGGTCATGCCCGCCGCGTAAGATCAACACGTCGCAGCCCCACCTAAACTGTGAGAGGCCAACACGCGGTCTAAACCTAAGCAGCAGTGCAGGCCCATCATACTGAGCACACCTGCGTTGCGTCTGTGACGAAGCAGACCTAGCCTAACAGCGTTCGGTCAATCCGGCGCGCGCCGCCGTCGTCGTGACGTCTGAAGTGCCGGTGATACCACGGCGCGGGATACCCATAACTACTCCGTGTAGATGGTTAGTGCGTATAAGCTCGTAGCCAACCCAGATCAAATACCAAGACCTCGTTAAGCGTGTTAAGTAACCATGAGCGCCCGAGCAGAGGCAGCCCACCTCTCTCTAAGCGGTCTCAACCTGCCCTGTCGCTCGCCTCAATGATCCACTCATGGGTGCTCCATCGGCCGACCGACTTTAGCCTCACATGTATCATGTATAAGTATATAGTATATACCGTGACCAACTCCCGAGTGATCACGGCCCGATAATATAGCACGCGCGCATGACAAGAAAGTAGGGCCACAGATGAAAGTACTAGCATCCTATACTAAGCATATAGGATTGCGGTAAGGTAACAAAGAAATTACAAGGACAAAGCTATGCAGCAATATAGGAGTATCCGAAAGCAGTAACATGCTATGCTACTCTAATGCAAGCGGTGTAGATAAGAGTAAGCGATATCTGGTGATAAAGGGGGCTTGCTGATTGCTCGGCAGAGAGAGAGGTCGTCAACACCGTAGTCGTCGGCGGGCGGTGCGGCGTCGGTCTCGTAGTCTCTGGGAGAAGAGGGGAAGAAACAATGAATACCAAGTAAGCAGATGCATAGCGATGCATGACATGTCAAGAAGCGATGCTAGGCGTGCCCTAACGTGGTATGAGGGGTCTTGGTTAAGGAAACATCAGGAAAGTATTCCGGGGTTTAAATGTTTTGAGAGGAGAGGCGGGGGAAAGTTGCAGGTTCGATAGGTTAGGGGTGTGTGGCGGACGAGCGGATTGCGTATCGGATTAAATCACGTCGTTACGAGCAACTTTCATGTTGAAAATATTTTAATCGGATTACGGATTAAAAGATATGATTTATAAAAGATTTTATTAATTTCTGAAATTTAATTAATTATTTAATTAATTTCGAAAATGCATTTATGACATCGCATGATGTCATCTTGGCGATCATCGATCAACAAGGTTGGTGAGTCAACCTGACTGTGTGGGTCCCGCATGTCATTCACTAATGACTAATTAACCTAATCAGATTTAATTAACATTACTTAATTAAGTTAATTAATGATTAGGGTTAATTAATTCATAATTAATTAGATTAATTACTTAATTAATTAATTAATTAATTAATTATTTAGTTAATTAGTTTAATTCATTTTTATTTCATTTTTATTCTGTTTTTAATTAAAACGTTCTTTTTGTTTTTTGGGGGGTGGGGCCCCCTGTCAGTGGCCCAAGGCCGTCAGGCGAGTGGGCGTGGCGTCTTGAGCGATGCCGAATGGGCCCGATCGAGGCGATCGAGGCGCGATCGAGGCGGCACGGGGTGCCGAGCCACGAGGGCGGCCGAGGCCCCAGGCGCGCCCGGCAGCGCGCAGCGGCGCCAGGCGAGGGCGACAGCGGGGCAGTAGTTCGGGCAGGGCAGCGCCGTCTTGAAACGAGGGCTCGGTCGGGGCGGCGAGGCGCAAAACAGGGGAAACGAGGGCTCGAGGCGCCGCTAAAGCTGGAGGTCGCCGTCGGAGGAAGGAAAGGGGAGAGGGGCCATGCGGTGGCGAGGCGGTCGGGCCCTGGCGGCGGATCAGCAGGGAAAAGGAGAGAGAGCAGGCGGGTCGCAAGCATGCTGGCGGCCGAGCAGCAGCAGGGCGGTCGGGGCCCGACGATGAAGGGAGAGGAGAGGGGGGGGGTTCGGTCTGGTGGCCGGAGGCCGTCGTCGGCAGGGGGGAAGAGGAGAGCCTCACGAGGGGAGCGGGTCTAAGCGGCGGGCTCGGCCGGGGCAGGGAAGACCGGTGGGGAAGCGGTCGGGGAGGCGCCAGCGACGGGAGTCTGGAGCCGAGCCGGACCAGGCGGTGATCCTTCGGGCTCGGGGCGACGGAGGGAGGAGGAGGCGCTCCAGGCGATGGGGAGGAGGAGAGGGGTTTGGGGCGCGTGGGGGGTGGGGGGCAGCCGAGGTGGGAAGCCTTGGCCAGGGGTGGTTGGTCGGGGATCCTCCGCCCGATCCAGATCAGTCTTGGGAGGAGAGGCGAGGGCGTGGGGGAAGTGGGGGCGGCTAGGGTTAGCAGCGGGGGGGGGGGTAAGTGGCGGTGGTGGGCGTGGGCGGCCGGGGGAAGGGGAATGGGCCAAGTGGGGAGAGGGAGGCTCTTTGGGCAGGGGGTTTCCCCCTTTGATTTATTTTGTTTTCTCTTTTATTATTTTTCCTTTTCTGTTTTAGTTTATTTAAAATGCGAGCCTTTTATAAAATTTGTGCACCCACCAATATTAGGTTAGTTATTTTAGAAAACCCGGAACATTTTAGAATTTGATTTGAAACTTTTGTCGTTTGTTTTAGTTTTGATTTTTGTTTTAGGTCGTTTGAATCAGCGAGAGGTTAATTAACATAACCGGGTGATTCTTGTTGCATAACCATCCGGCGTTACAAATCTCCTCCACTACAAGAAATCTCGTCCGAGATTTAGGAGGTAGGAGGAAAGAGTGCGGATATTCATCTCGTGAAGCGATCCTCGCGTTCCCGGTGGCTTCATCTTGAGTGATTCGACCCTTTGGACTTTGAGAACTTGATCGCCTTCCGGCGTGTGCGGCGTTCAGCAGTCGAGAATGCGGACGGATGCTCCTTATAGGAGAGGTCCTGCTGCAATTCGAGCACTTCGTGGTCCACTGCTCGGATTGGGTCCTTGAAGCAGCGTCGGAGTTGGGACACGTGGAACACATCGTGAACACGAGAAAGGTTCGACGGAAGCTCCAGTTGATAAGCCACTTTTCCGCCTTTCGAGAATAGTGAAAGGGCCAATATAGCGAGGAGCTAACGCCCTTGATCCCGGCGGTGAGCACCCTTCATTGGTGTAGCGAAGATAGGCCTTTTCGCCGAGTTGATAGACCATGTCTTTGTGATAGCGGTCATAATTACTCTTTTAGCGATCGTTGGCAGTCTTGAGATTCTCGCGAATAATGCGGACTTGTTCTTGGCATGTTGGATAATATCCGGACGAAGAGTGGGCGTTCCCGATTTCGACCAGTTCGGAGGGTTCGGCACTTTCGTCCATATAACACCGAAGGGGCCATCTTGAGACTAAGCAGTAGCTATTATTATAAGAGAACTCAGCATACGGAGAGATTCCTCCCATTTCTTGCGAAGGAAGCGACACAAGCTCGAAGCATGTCTTGAGGATTTGGTTGACACGTTCAACTTGCCCTTGAGACTGCGGATGAAAGCGATCTTGAAAGATAAATGAGTCCCCATAGCTTCTTGAAAACTTGCCCGAATCTTGAAGTGAATAAGTTGCCACGGTCCGAACCGATAACGGTGGAATACCATGAAGTGAAACAATTCGGACATATAGGCGTTGCCGGTGGCTAGCGGTGATCGTTTCTTTGACCGCGGAAAATGTGCAACTTTAGAAAGCGGTCAATGGCGACAAGAATAGCATCATTACCTTTCTGCGATTTGGGAAACCCGGTGGCGAAGTCCATTTCAACATGGTCCCATTTCCATTCGGAATAGAGATAGGCTGCGAGTTCCAGCAGGCCTTTGATGTTCTGCTTTGATCTGACGGCAAGCGTCACACTCGAAACATAGCGAGCAATGTCCACGCTTCATATTGGACCACGGAATCTCGGCGAATGTCTTGATACATCTTTGTACTGCCGGGTGGATACATAGAGGCGTATCATGAGCTTCTTTCATAACCTTCGAGTCATATTCAGATTTTCCTTCTACACGGCACCACTAAGCGGCCTTTGAAGTACAAAGGCCATCATCGGCAATAGTGAAGGATGAGGATTTCCTTTCACGATGTCTTGTTTAAGCTTGTAGACTTGAGTCAAATCCTGCATTGTCTTTATGGTGCCCACGAGATCGGGTTCAACAGCCGAGGTATAAAGGAACCACAGGGAACAACATGGAGATTCATCTTTTGGAACTCGGAGAGGGGGCGAGTGCACCGGAGGAACAATATGGAGGTTCAGCTTTCTGAATTCTTCAACAAGTGGGGCTGAACTTGGTGAACTGAAGGTGGTTCTTGATAAGACTTGCGGCTCAAGGCATCAGCCATTACATTAGCCTTGCTGGCGTATAGGAAATACCCAAATCAAAGTCTGCTGCAGTCTCCATCCATCTCTGGCAGCGGAGGTTCAGGTCTGGCTGAGTAAGCAGATACTTCAAACTTTGGTGGTCGGTGAAGATCTACATAGCGATTACCGAGGAGGTAATGTCGCCCTTTGCTTTAGTGCATGAATAGCGGCAGCAAGTTCGAGGTCATGAACTGGGTAGTTCTCCTCGTGAGGCGAAGCTGTCGAGAGGCATAAGCAACCACTTTGCGCTCTTGCATTAGGACACCGCCTAAACCTTGACGAGATGCGTCGCGATAAATGACGAAGTCCTTCTTAGTATCGGGAGGAGCTAGCCTTTGGGGCGGTCGTCGACTTGTCTTTGAGTGCTGGAAACTTTCACGACATTTATCATCCATTGGAATTTGGCGCCCTTATACAGCAGGTTAGTCGGAGGCACGGCAATCTTGGAGAAGTTCTCGGCGAATCGGCGGCAATAGTGGCGAGACCGAGAAAACTTCGACTTATGCGTTCTTGGAGGAGTCAATCGAGAATAGCTTGAACTCTTTCGGGGTTGGCGGCAATACCATCCTTAGAAATGACATGCCCAAGATAGGTTACTTGGGAAGCCGAATTCACATTTGGAGAACTTGGCATAGAGTTGATGCTCTCGTAGCTTTTCCGGCACAAGGCGAAGATGTTCAGCATGTTCTTCTTCATTCTTGGAAAAGATCGGGATATCATCCAGATAAACCACGACGAACTTTTCGAGGTAATCCATGAATATATAGTTCATCGAGAGAGAAGGTAGCTAGAGCATTGGTTAAGCGAAAGACATGACGGTGTACTCGTAAGAACCATAACGAGTCACAAAGCGGTCTTGGGGATATCCTCCTCACGAACACGGATCTGGTGGTAACCCAACCTCAAGTCGAGTTTGAGAACAACGGCGAACCAGCCAATTGATCATAAAGATCATTGATCCGAGGAAGAGGATACTTATTCGAATGGTAGCTTGATTTATGGGACGGTAGTCTTGGACCAATCGGTTTGTCCCATCCTTCTTCTTGACAAAAGAGAAGGTGCTCCCCAAGGTGAGCAACTTGGGCGAATGAAACCGCTTTGAAGAGATTTGTCGATTTCCTCCTTTAGCTCAAGGAGTTCATCGCGGCGGCATCTTGTAGGGACGCTTGGCTATAGGAGTGGTGCACGGTTTCAAGTCGATGGCGAATTCGACAGCTCTAGCGGGGAATCCACGGAAGTTCTTCAGGAAAGGCGTCTTGGAAATGCATAAGCAGCAGGAATGTTTTCAATTCCCTCGAGGGTGCGGCGTTCAATGCATTCAATGCATAGAGCCTTGCCTCGGCATCTTGAACAGACGAGCATTGTAGCTACGATTTCATCGAAGGGTGCAGCAGATGGGCGGTCTTAGTGGCGCAAGCGATTGGCGCCGTATCGCTTTCAACCAATCCATCCCCAAAATGAGGTCGATGTTAGGCGTCTTGAGGATAATGGGGAGGCATAGAATTCCAACCCTTGATTTCCACGGGGCGTCGGCGCCAACCATGGAGGTTTGACATTGTCCCAATGGGGTTTTACCACTACCGAAGAGTTCATCTCTTCACACTTAACGTCGTGCTTGTATGCAAAGTCTTGAGACATGAATGAATGCGATGCTCTGAATCGAATAAAGCAGATCTGGTCTTGAATTTACGAGTGTACCCATCACGATAGCGAGCTGGTCTTGAGCTTCGTTCGGATCAACGTGGTTGGCTGAGCTTGCCCATAAGACTTGCCGGTGTTGTTGCGGTTACGGTTGTTTCCACGGCCAGCTCTTTGGAAGGGCGATTGATTACGGTTCGGTTGCATTCTCTAGCACGGTGCCACGGCTGTCCGCTTTGAAGCATAAGCCATTATTGGGTGTGGGAGCAGGAGCTTGGGGTGGTGGAGCTGGAAGCTTGGCTGCTTAGTTGTAGGCGAGCGAGGTGTAGCATAGTTACGCTTTGAAGCAGGTGCATTGGTTGGTACATGCTGTTGGGAATCCATATCTTGCGCCTGCGAGGGCGGGCTGAAGATGAGCCCGTGTCACGGTTGCGCCTGTTAGAGCTCTGGTATTCCTGCAGACCAGTTTCGACATTGATAGCTTTGTTCACCAAGGTGGTGAAATCAGCAAAGTCGTGCACTAGAAGTGCGAGCTTGATGTCAGCTTGAAGACCGTCGCGGAACTTCTCTTGTCTGCGTGCATCAGTTGCAATATCCTCTTGACATAGCGAGACAAGTCCAGAACTCTCGCGATAAGCTTCGACAGTCTTGTTGCCTTGGGTGAGGTTGCGGAACTCACGCTTCTTCGGTCCATGACCCTTGAGGATGAAGCGGGCACGGAAGGCAACTGGAAGTCGGCGGTGATGAGTGTTCCAAGCGGCAAAATCGCGGTGGCTGTCCCGCCATTGAGCTGTGGGTCCCTTCAGGAAGAAGGAAGCAAAAGTGACATAGCTGGCGGGGGCTACATCGGCAGACTCCATCTCATAGGTGATGTCACGGGCGATCATCGACATCCGATGGCTGAGTTGAGCTGCGGTACCGCCTGGGGTTGAGCGTATGAAATCCTGCGAGTTGTTCCGTTTGGGTCTTTGGTGCATATTGGGGCGAGGAACGAGCCATCATGTTCTCCATGAACTGGCGATTCATCTCGAGCTGTTGGATCATACCAGCCATGTACTCGGCGGTGGTGGGAAGTTGGCCCCACGACCACGACCTGCTGGCCTAACCATCTGCTATTTTATAACAGGGTAGTTCACATTTGAGAAATTAAGCAAGAGGCAGGAATCATTCATGATGAAACATGCATAATGAAAGCGACATGATGGGAACTACATAGTAGTTGGCATATCTTACAAAAGGAATCATGCATAGAGTTCGATACATAGAGTCCGATTACATAGACTACTACATCATAAGCGGCACACGGGCTCATGGCGAATACATCAAATACTAACAAGCAAGTCTACATCAGTCCACGCTGATCTGCGGAGGTAAGCGTAGCCTGAAAGCTGATAGTGCGTCGGTGGATAGTCCTCCACGTCGGTGACACAGGGGCGCGGATACTCTGGTGCTGAATCCGGCGTCCGGTGGCGAGAAAGGGGCCAAGTGCGGAGAGTAGCCTCCACGTCGCCAACCGACACCACAGGGCATCACGGTCTGGCGGGGTAGATCGCGAGCGGCAGCTCTCCGGAGCGGACAAAGGGTGCATCAGCGTCGAGCACGGTAGAGGTCTTGACGGGTGATGTACAACTCGTGGCGAAGAGCCCGGTTAGCTCGATCCAGCCCATCGGCATGCGAGAACAAAGTTACGATGGTGGAAGGGCTCTCTGGTAACGATGGTGTAGGCAGCGGTGTAGTAACCCTCCTCACCAACATCGACGCGATAGCAATGTGCACGAAGGGGAGGTGTCCAACTCTCGATACTCTGCGAAGGCGTGTCGAGCAGCATAAGCGACATCGTGGACTGCCATATCGATAGTCACTCCAACACCATGTGCGGTGTGCGGCCTGATGAGTGGACTCGTACTCCGAGAGTAGAGGTGGGCGATGGCGCGATCTGCTCTGGTTGTAGTCTGGTACTCCTCATAGGCGGTGTACTCGGGGTGCAGCGATAACCCAGATAGGTCATCATCTCGGCTAGCACCGCAGGTGATCCCGAGCACCAATGGCCGTCGTGTGGCGCACGACCTGCCTCGTGGGTTCCATCTGAAAACAAAGGCGTTTCAAAGGAGTCATATGACAGGTGGAAATTGTTCAAATACAATTCCAAAAACAACTAAGGCTATATCCATCTTGGGGTGAATGCGGTCACGGGATCCTAGTGATAGTTAGTAAAATCGTTTAACCCGAGTAGGAGAGAGTTCAGAGTCCCAGAGTAAAGGTCGAGGAGTAAAAGATCGTAATACCACCCGATGGCGGCGTGGGCCGTAAGGCACACATCCAAGTTAGTAAAAGTTTTGCAATGTCTAGACTCGACTTGACCAAGGAGTGTGGAAGGGGATTCCTATAGGCAGTCGGCTCTGATACCAACTTGTGACGCCCTCGATTCAATCGTACACTAATCATGCACGCAAATGTGTATGATCAAGATCAAGACTCACGGGAAGATATCACAACACAACTCTACAAATAAAATAAGTCATACAAGCATCATAATACAAGCCAGGGGCCTCGAGGGCTCGAATACAAGTGCTCGATCATAGGCGAGTCGTGGAAGCAACAATATCTGATACGGACATAAGTTAAACAAGGTGCCATAAGATGGCTAGCACAAAGCGGGATCTGAGATCGAAGAGGAGCAGGCCTCTGCACAGGATCCTCCTAGGTCACTCTGAGTCGTCGTCGTGGGCTCCACGTAGTAGTAGGCGCCTCCAGTAGTAGTCGTCATAGGCGGGCGTCGCTCTGGGCTCCATCGTGCGATTGCAGCAATCGAGTAGAGATAGGGAAAAGGGGAACAAGGCAACCGTGAGTACTCATCCAAAGTACTACTTAAGCAAGGAGCTACACTACATATGCATGGATATATGTTTAAAGGGCCATATCGATGGGTGAACTGCAGAATGCCGAGAATAAGAGGGGATAGCTAGTCTTAACGAAGACTACGCCACGGACAACTGTCTTGCATGATGTAAGAGGACAACGGAAGTCCTCAAGTAACATCATATAGCAATAATCCTACCCGCAATCCCCGCTCATAACCACGGCGAGGCGACCACGGTTATATCGGCACTTGGAAGGGTGTGTTTTATCAAGTATCCGGTTCTAGTTGTCATAAGCTCAAGGTACAACTCCAAGTCGTCCTGTTATCGAAGATCACGGCTATCCGAATAGATTAACTTCCTGCAGGGTGCACCATCTTACCCAAGACGCTTGATCCCATTTGGCGGACACACTTTCCGGGGTCATGCCCGACGCGTAAGATCAACACGTCGCAGCCCCACCTAGGCACTGTGAGAGGCCAACACGCGGTCTAAACCTAAGCGCGCAGTGCAGGGCCCATCGCCTGAAAGCACACCAGACGTTGCGTCTGTGCCGAGCAGACCTAGCCTAACAGCGTTCAGTCCAATCCGTAGCGCCGCTCCGTCGTGACGTCTGAAGTGCCGGTGATACCACGACGCGGGATACCCATAACTACTCCGTGTAGATGGTTAGTGCGTATAAGCTCGTAGCCAACCCAGATCAAATACCAAGACCTCGTTAAGCGTGTTAAGTAACATGACGCCGAGCGAGGCAGGCCCACCTCTCTCCTAAGCGGTCTCAACCTGCCTGTCGCTCGCCTCAATGATCCACTCATGGTGCTCCATCGGCCGACCCGACTTTAGCCTCACATGTATCATGTATAAGTATATAGTATATACCGTGACCAACTCCCGAGTGATCACGGCCCGATAATATAGCACAGCGAGACGGACAAGAAAGTAGGGCCACAGATGAAAGTACTAGCATCCTATACTAAGCATATAGGATTGCGGGTAAGGTAACAACGAAATTACAAGGACAAGGCTATGCAGCGGTATAGGAGTATCAAAGCAGTAACATGCTATGCTACTCTAATGCAAGCGGTGTAGATAAGAGTAAGCGATATCGGTGATCAAGGGGGCTTGCTGGTTGCTCGGCAAGAGAGAGAGGTCGTCAACACCGTAGTCGAGCCCGGCATTGCTGCGTCGGTCTCGTAGTCTACCGGAGAGAAGAGGGGAAGAAACAATGAATACCAAGTAAGCAGATGCATAGCGATGCATGACATGTCAAGAAGCGATGCTAGGCGTGCCCTAACGTGGTATGAGGGGTCTTGGTTAAGAAACATCAGGAAAGTATTCCGGGGTTTCGTGTTTTGAGCGAGAAGGCGGAGGGAAAGTTGCAGGTTCGATAGGTTAGGGGTGTGTGGCGGATGAGCGGACTGCGTATCCGGATTAAATCACGTCGTTCTGAGCAACTTTCATGTTGAAAATATTTTAATCCGGATTACGGATTAAAAGATATGATTTATAAAAGATTTTATTAATTTCTGAAATTTAATTAATTATTTAATTAATTTCGAAAATGCATTTATGACATCGCATGATGTCATCTTTGGCGATCATCGATCAAGCTGGGTTGGTGAGTCAACCCTGACAGTGGGTCCGCATGTCATTCACTAATGACTAATTAACCTAATCAGATTTAATTAACATTACTTAATTAAGTTAATTAATGATTAGGGTTAATTAATTCAGAATTAATTAGATTAATTAATTACTTAATTAAATAATTAATTAATTATTTAGTTAATTAGTTTAATTCATTTTTATTTCATTTTTATTCTGTTTTTAATTAAAACGTTCTTTTTGTTTTTTGGGGGGTGGGGCCCCATGTCAGTGGCCCAAGGCCAAATCAGGCGGTGGGTGGCAGGCGTCAGGCGATGCCGAATGGGCCCGATCGAGGCGATCGAGGCGCGATCGAGGCGGCCGAGGCGCCGAGAGGCTGAGGCAGCGGCCGAGGCCTGGCGCGCGCCGGCCGGCGCGAGCCAGAGGCGAGGCGACGGCGGGCAGTGGTTCGGGCAGGGCAGCGCCCGTCTTGAAACGAGGGCTCGGTCGGCGAGGGCGCGAGCAGAAACGAGGGCTCGGGCGCCGCTAAAGGCGCCGGAGGGGTCGCCGTCGGAGGAAAAGGGGAGAGGGGCCATGCGGTGGCAGGGGCAGTCAGAGGCCCAGCGGCCGGATCCGGCAAGGAAAAGAGAGAGAGAGAACGGGCGCGGTCGCAAGCAGCCATGGCAAGCAGCGGCGACAGGGCAGTCGGACCTGGCAGCGAAGGGAGAGGAGCAGGGGGTTCGGTCTGGTGGCCGGAGCCGTCATCGACGGGAGGGGAGAGAGAGAGCCTCACGGGGAGCGGGTCTAGGCGGCGGCTCGGCGGGGCCGGGAAGACCGGTGGGGAAGCGGTCGGGGAGGCGCCGGCGACGGGAGTCTGGAGGCCGAGCCGGACATGGAGGCGATCGCTTCGGGCTCGGGGCGACGGAGGGAGGATGGGAGGCGCTCAGTGGCGATGGTGAGGAGGAGGGGGTTTGAGGCGCGGTGGGCGGCGGGGGGGCGAGGTGGGGGCCTTGGCGGGGTGGTTGATCGAGGATCCTCCGCCCGATCAGATCGGTCTGGGGAGGAGAGGCGAGGGGCGTGGGGAAGTGGGGCGGCTAGGGTTAGCAGCGGGGGTGGGGGTAAGTGGCGGTGGTGGGCAGTGGGCGCCGGGGGAAGGGGAATGGGCCAAGTGGGGAGAGGGAGGGCTCTTTGGGCAGGGGTTTCCCCCTTTGATTTATTTTTGTTTTCTCTTTTTATTATTTTTCCTTTCTGTTTTTAGTTTATTTAAAAATGCCAGAGCCTTTTATAAAAATTTGTGCACCCCACCAATATTAGGTTAGTTATTTTAGAAAACCCCGGAACATTTTAGAATTTGATTTCGAAACTTTTTGTCGTTTGTTTTAGTTTTGATTTTTGTTTTAGGTCGGTTTCGAATCAACGAGAGGTTAATTAACATAACCGGGGTGATTACTGTTGCATAACCATCCGGGCGTTACAGTCAGTGAGGATGCTGCGGTTCCGGTGGAGCAGGTTAAGGCGGCGTTGTGGGGATGGAGCAGCCGCGATAGACGAGGGGATCGTTGGAGCAGCTCCTTGGAGGTGGAGGACGGGGCGGCTGAACCGGCGGGACGATGGGATGGACGACGTCGTTGGGAAAGAGGCTCCGGTTGGGCAGCAGTGAGGTGGCGGACGGAGGAGGGTGAGGTTTCGCGGCTGGAGCGGAGAGGTTATGGCGGCCAGATTTCGAATGGCGAAAAGGAGGCAATGGGAGGGGGAACCATGACTTAGGGACGCGCTTGTCCAAAATGTAGGGTGTGTTACAAAAGTACCCCCACCTATTTGAACTAGCGGCCCTTTCGGCTCAAGGTTAGAAGGGGCATTTCGCGTGTCGGGATTTGGCAGCTGGAGGGAGTTCTCGCACGCGTTGTAATTTCAGGATAGCAAGGCGCGGGTTGTGAAGGCGCCGGTTTTGGGAGCATGATATCAGAATTTTCGGGATATAACAAGGCGCGGGTTGAATTTTAGGGACAAGCCTAACGTGTAATATTGTACTTGTACGTACCAAACCAATTCGCACTTCCTTCAACGAAAAAAAATGAAAAAAATAAAAACTATTCACACCACACAAAGAGAGAGTCTTGTCTCATTTTACTATACAAATGCTATTCAAAGCTACTCCCTCCTTCCATCTATATAGGTCCTAATGCGTTTTTCGAGGCTAAATTTGACCAACCAAATATTAGAGAGAATAATATATGGCATGCAACTTACACAAAGCACACCGTTAAATTCGTGTGTGAAAGGAGCTTTCAATGATATAATTTTCACATTGTGCATGTCATGTACTATTAATCTTGTCAATAGTCAAAGGTGGTCTTAAAAAACACATTAGGCCCTCTATAGATGAAAGGAGGGAGTATGGATCCATGTTATGTCCAATTAAATTTTTTTCGTTGGCTGTATAATGCATGTAACCTACTCATGCCAACATTTTAGTGCATTCCAAATGTCTATACTACCGCTGCAATTCGAACTGAATTTGAATTCGTTTCTCTGTTTCAATAAGAATCTACAATCATGATTGTTGCCAACTTCAACCATCATTTGTGTATTACCTTAACAACACACTACATGATTACATAGAGATAGATATGAACTATATGTACTATATGAACTCGAATTCAATCTTTTGAATACAATTGATGATGATTCCAAATAATAGTACATTTGATGTACTAACTATATATTAATAATCTAAACCATGTTCCATACGTACACCGTGTTTATCACACAAAGTATAGTGCCCCGCCCCCTACATTATGACAAGTATTTAGCCCAGAGCTGCAAAAGCCACACATTAGCCCAAATTATAATAAATGTTCTACATTATGATATCTTCTTCAAGTATCTGTATCCACTTTTTTATAATGAATTATGATCTATGTTTGTCTTTAACACCTTCACGGTCCTCTTCTCTTTGTAGCTAGCTAGCGCTAATTTTCTATCATGCATGCACATGCCCGCTCCCCTCTCACCCTCCCTCGGCGTCCCCTCCATCGCACACGTTAGTTATTTCTCTTTAGGTCGCTCACCCGCGGTGTGTGTAGGCCCCTCGACTCCTTCTTTCCGGCACACACCGGTCGATATACCTCTCTAGCCAAGTGTGCCTACCACAAACACATACTTCCCTCTTCTCTTCTCACCGTCCATGCCCCTATGTCCATCACGGTTCCACGCAGTGCACACTCCGCCCTCTTTTCATCGATCTCATAGTCGCACACTCCTCCCCCCTCGACATAGTAGGCCTCTCGCACCACCTCCTAGCCGCACCCCTTTCCCCTATCTATCTCTCAGGACCTTATTTGCTTCTAACACATGCATGCATGTATACGTACTGATCTCCCTACATATAGCTAGGTCGACTATAATTCTTTTCCCCACACACCGATAGACTTACCTCACTAGTTATGTCTCTCCCTTTCTTAGACACATGATAGTTGATCATCCTATGTAGTTACGTATGCTTACCACAACCATATCGTCTCCCCTCATAATCCTTGCATACCTCCCGACCCGTCTCTCACATGCACGTGCATAGACAGATAGACATCCCCGCCCTCTCTTATTGATATTGCACTCGTACCCTCCGTTTGTCTAGTAGGCCTCTCCCACCATTTGTGAGACGCCACTCCACCACCAACCCTCCGACACTCTACCTTTGTCTTTCTCCCAACCTTATTCCTCTGCTACACATATCCATGGATGCCGAAGTACGAGGCGAAACTTTTGCTTACAAGCGGTGGACGTGCAGCAGTTCATTGGTGTCAGATTGCCAGAAGTACTATTGTAGTACCACCATTATTGTTCGACTTCCGGAAGAGGCGAAGAGCCAAGCACAAGGCTAGCCATAGTGGGAGTAACATAAGTAGGAGTACCTCCTTTTTTTATTCTAGAAACAACCACACGCGAATATTGGACGGTAGCAACACAGCAACTGAATCAAAAATCAAAACCTTCCCGCCCGGCGCCAACTGACCCCACCGCTCCACATTGATGGCAAGTCAGGGTGACGCGATCTCTCACTGCTTCCGCCGTTCAAGCGGCACGCCGACTGATACGTCTCCAACGTATCTATAATTTTTGATTGTTCCATGCTATTATATTATCCATCTAGGATGTTTTATATGCATTTATATGCTATTTTATATGATTTTTGGGACTAACCTATTAACCTAGAGCCAGTGCGTTTTTGTTTTTTCCTTGTTTTGAGTATCGCAGAAAAGGAAAACCAAACAGAGTCAATTGACCTGAAACTTCACGGAACTTATTTTTGTACGAAGAAGGCCATGGAGTAAAGAGTTGGGCAGAAGAGTCCGGGCTGCCCATGAGGGTGGGGCACGCCTACCCCCAGGCGCGCCTCCCTACCTCATGGACAGCCGGAGACCCCTCTGAATTGTTCTCGGCCAAAACCTCTTTTATATACAGAAACCCCCAGAACATAACCTAGATCGGGAGCTGCACCGCCGCAAGCCTCTGTAGCCACCAAAACCAATGGGACCTGTTAAGCACCACCTGGGAGGAGGATCCTCACCGTGGCCATCTTCATCATCCCAACGTTCTCCATGACGAGGAGGGAGTAGTTCACCCTCGGGGCTGAGGGTATGTACTAGTAGCTATGTGTTTGATCTCTCTCTCTCTCGTGTTCTTGAGGTGTTACGATCTTGATGTATTGCGAGCTTTGCTATTATAGTCCGATCTTATGATGTTTCTCCCCCTCTACTCTCTTGTAATGGATTGAGTTTTCCCTTTGAAGTTATCTTATCGGATTGAGTCTTTAAGGATTTGAGAACACTTGATGTATGTCTTGTATGTGCTTATCTATGGTGACAATGGGATATCACGTGATCTACTTGATGTACATTTCGGTGATCAACTTTGGGGTTCCGTGACCTCGTGAACTTATGCATAGGGGTTGGCACACGTTTTCGTCTTGGCTCTCCGGTAGAAACTTTGGTGCACTCTTTGAAGTACTTTGTGTTGGATTGAATAGATGAATCTGAGATTGTGTGATGCATATCGTATAATCATACCCACTGATACTTGAGGTGACATTGGAGTATCTAGGTGACATTAGGGTTTTGGTTGATTTGTGTCTTATGGTGTTATTCTAGTACAAACTCTATGATAGATCTAACGGAAAGAATAGCTTCGTGTTATTTTACTACGGACTCTTGAATAGATCGATCAGAAATGATAACTTTGAGGTGGTTTCGTACCCTACCATAATCTCTTCGTTTGTTCTCCTCTATTAGTGACTTTGGAGTGACTCTTTGTTGCATGTTGAGGGATAGTTATATGATCCAATTATGTTATTATTGTTGACAGAACTTGCACTAGTGAAAGTATGAACCCTAGGCCTTGTTTCAACGCATTGCAATACCGTTTACGCTCACTTTTGTCATTAGTTACCTTGTTGTTTTATATTTTTAGATTACAAAAACCTATATCTACCATCCATATTGCACTTGTATCACCATCTCTTTGCCGAACTAGTGCACCTATACAATTTACCATTGTATTGGGTGTGTTGGGGACACGAGAGACTCTTTGTTATTTGGTTGCAGGGTTGTTTGAGTGAGACCATCTTCATCTTACGCCTCCCACGGATTGATAAACCTTAGGTCATCCACTTGAGGGAAATTTGCTACTGTCCTACAAACCTCTGCACTTGGAGGCGCAACAACGTCTACAAGAAGATGGTTGTGTAGTAGACATCAAGCTCTTTTCTGGCGCCGTTGCCGGGGAGGTGAGTGCTTGAAGGTATATCTTTAGATCTTGCAATCGAATCTTTTTGTTTCTTGTTTTATCACTAGTTTAGTCTATAAAAGAAAACTACAAAAAAACGGAATTAAGGTTGCCTCATATGCTTCATCTTTTTAATGTCTTTCGTGAAAATGATGGGAAGAAAAATTGTGCTCAAGTACTAGAAGAAGAATTACATAGAATGCTTGGCATAAAATATGTGAATGATGAGAATGATTGCGATGTTGTTAGTATGAATTCTTTGAATACCCATGATGCTAATGATATGCAAAGCCACAAGCTTGGGGATACTATGTTTGATGAAGATGATATGTTTAGTCTCCCAGGTTTTGATGACAATTTTATTATGATGAAAGCATGCCTCCTATTTATGATGATTATATTGATGAAACTGGGTTTGGAAGAGTGTCAACTTTAGGAAGTAATGATCCCACTATTTTGGAGGATGTTGAATATTATTGTGATAATTATGAAAGTGGATTTGGAGAGGTCATGACTTCATTTAGTGATGAATCCACTATTTCGGAAGAGGTTTCAATTGATTATGAGAACAAAGTTGCTATCTATGATGATTATTGTGATGACTTGTATGCTATTAAGAATAATGATAACCATGAAACTTTTCATCATGATTTTAGTTTTCAATTGGATTATGCCTCACATGATAGTTATTTTGTTGAGTTTGCTCCCACTACTATTCATGAGAAGAAATTTGCTTATGTTGAGAGTAATAAAAATTCTATGCTTGTGGCTCATGAAAAGAATGCTTTATGTGATAGTTATATTGTTAAATTCATTCATGATGCTACTGAAAATTATTATGAGAAAGGAACATATGCTTGTAGGAATTGCAATAATATCAAGTTTCCTCTCTATGTGCTTAAAATTTTAAAGTTATGCTTGTTTTGCCTTCCTATGCTAGTTGATTATTGTTCCCATAAGTTGTTTGCTCACAAAATCACTATGCATAGGAAGTGAGTTAGACTTAAATGTGTTAGTAATATGCTTCATGATGCTCTCTTTATGTTCCAATTCTTATCTTTTATGTGAGCATCATTGAAATACCATGCCTAGCTAGGGGCGTTAAACGATAGCGCTTGTTGGGAGGCAACCGTTTTTATTTTTGTTTCTTGCTTTTTTCTCCTGTTTAGTAATAAATAATTCATCTAGACTCTGTTTAGAGTGGTTTTATGTTTTAAATTAGTGTATGTGCCAAGTAGAACCTTTGGAAGACTTGGGTGAAGTCTTTATGATCTTGCTGTAAAAAACAGAAACCTTTGCGCTAACGAGATTAGCTGCCATTTTTTACTGGAGAGTGCTTTTAGGTTGATTCTTTTTAAGATGATTATTATACAAATTACTCAGGTCCACCAATTTATTTCAGAATTTTTGGAGTTCCAGAAGTATACGTTTGATACAGATTACTACAGACTGTTCTGTTTTTGACAGATTCCGTTTTCATTGTGTTGTTTGCTTATTTTGATGAATCTATGAGTAGTATCGGAGGGTATAAACCATACAGAAGTTGGAATACAGTAGATATTACACCCAATATAAATTTAGAATGAGTTCATTACAGTACCTAAGTGGTGATTTATTTTCTTATACTAACGGAGCTTACGAGTTTTCTGTTGAGTTTTGTGTTGTGAAGTTTTCAAGTTTTGGGTAAAGATTCGATGGACTATGGAATAAGGAGTGGAAAGAGCCTAAGCTTGGGGGTGCCCAAGGCACCGCAAGTTAATATTCAAGGACAACCAAGAGCCTAAGCTTGGGGATGCCCCGGAAGGCATCCCCTCTTTCGTCTTCGTTCATCGATAACTTTACTTGGAGCTATATTTTTATTCACCACATGATATGTGTTTTGCTTGGAGCGTCATTTCGTCTTATTTTGTTTTGATTTCTTTTTGAATAAAATACCAAGATCTGAAATTCTAAAATGTTAGAGAGTCTTCACATAGTTACATAATTATTCGACTACTCATTGATACTCACTTATATCTTTCGAAGTAGTTTGTCATTTGCTCTAGTGCTTCACTTATATCTTTTTAGAGCACGTCGGTGGTTTTATTTTGAAGAAATAGATGAACTCTCATGCTTCACTTATATTATTTTGAGATTCCTTTTAGAACAGCATGGTAATTTGCTTTGGTTATAAAACTAGTCCTAATATGATAGGCATCCAAGAGGGATATAACAAAAACTTTCATATAAAGTGCATTGAGTACTATGAGAAGTTTGATTCCTTATGATTGTTTTGAGATATGAAGATGGTGATATTAGAGTCCTGCTAGTGGAGTAGTTGTGAATTTGAGAGATACTTGTGTTAAAGTTTGTGATTCCCGTAGCATGTACGTATGGTGAACCGTTATGTGATGAAGTCGGAACATGATTTATTTTTTGATTGTCTTGCTTATGAGTGGTGGTCGGGGACGATCGATGGCCTTTTCCTACCAATCTATCCCCCTAGGAGCATGCGTGTAGTACTTAGTTTCGATAACTAATAGATTTTTGCAACAAGTATGTAAGTTATTCATGACTAATGTTGAGTTATGGATTATACGTACTCTCACCCTTCCACCATTGCTAGCCTCTCTTGTGCCTCGCAACTTTCGCCGGTACCATACACCCACCATTACCTTCCTCAAAACAGCCACCATACCTACCTATTATGCCATTTCCATAGCCATTCCAAGATATGCCATACAACTTACCACCGTTCCATTTTTTATGACACGCTTCATCATTGTCATATTGCTTTGCATGATCATGTAGTGGACATTGTATTTGTGGCAAGGCCACCATTGATCATTCATACACTTCACTCTTGATTCATTGCATATCCCAGTACACCGCCGGAGGCATTCACATTGAGTCATATTTTTGTTCTAGGTATTGAGTTGTAATTCTTGAGTTGTAAGGAAATAAAAGTGTGATGATCATCATTATTAGAGCATTGTCCCAAGTGAGGAAAGGATGATGGAGACTATGATTCCCCCACAAGTCGAGATGAGATTCCGGACGAAAAATAATAAAAAAAAGAGGCCAAAAAAAGGATAAGGCCCAAAAAAACAAAAAAAATGAGAGAAAAAGATAGAAGGGGCAATGCTACTATCCTTTTACCACACTTGTGCTTCAAAGTAGCACCATGATCTTCATGATAGAGAGTCTCCTATGTTGTCGCTTTCATATACTAGTGGGAATTTTACATTATAGAACTTGGCTTGTATATTCCAATGATGGGCTTCCTCAAATTGCCCTAGGTCTTCGTGAGCAAGCGAGTTGGATGCACACCCACTTAGTTTCTTTTTGAGCTTTCATACACTTATAGCTCTAGTGCATCCGTTGCATGGCAATCCCTACTCACTCACATTGATATCTATTGATGGGCATCTCCATAGCCCGTTGATATGCCTAGTTAATGTGAGACTATCTTCTCCTTTTTGTCTTCTCCACAACCACCATTCTATTCCAACTATAGTGCTATGTCCATGGCTCACGCTCATGTATTGCGTGAAGATTGAAAAGTTTGAGAACATCAAAAGTATGAAACAATTGCTTGGCTTGTCATCGGGGTTGTGCATGGTTTAAATATTTTGTGTGATGAAGATAGAGCATAGCCAGACTATATGATTTTGTAGGGATAGCTTGCTTTGGCCATGTTATTTTGAGAAGACATGATTGCTTTGTTAGTATGCTTGAAGTATTATTGTTTTCAAGTCAATATTAAACTTTTGTTTTCAATCTTATGGATCTGAATATTCTTGCCACAATAAATAAGACAACATTGATAAATATGTTAGGCAGCATTCCACGTCAAAAATTCTGTTTTTATCATTTACCTACTCGAGGACGAGCAGGAATTAAGTTTGGGGATGCTTGATACGTCTCCAACGTATCTATAATTTTTTATTGTGCCATGCTATTATATTATCCATCTAGGATGTTTTATATGCATTTATTTGCTATTTTATATGATTTTTGGGACTAACCTATTAACCTAGAGCCCAGTGCCAGTTTCTGTTTTTTCCTTGTTTTTGAGTATCACAGAAAAGGAAAAACAAACGGAGTCCAATTGACCTGAAACTTCACGGAACTTATTTTTGGACCAGAAGAAGGCCATGGAGTAAAAGAGTTGGGCCATAAGAGTCTCGGGCTTCCCACAAGGGTGGGGGCACGCCCACCCCCCTGGGTACGCCTCCCTGCCTCGTGGATAGCCCGGAGACCCCCGGACTTGTTCTCGATGCCAAAACCTCTTATATATACAGAAACCCCCAGAACATAACCTAGATCGGGAGTTCCGCCGTCGCAAGCCTCTGTAGCCAACAAAAACCAATCGGGACCCTATTAGGCACCTGCTGGGAGGGATCCTCACCGATGGCCATCTTCATCATCCGGCGCTCTCCATGACGAGGAGGGAGTAGTTCACCCTCGGGGCTGAGGGTATGTACCAGTAGCTATGTGTTTGATTTCTCTCTCTCTCTCTCTCTCATGTTCTTGAGGTGTTACGATTTTGATCTATCGCGAGCTTTGCTATTATAGTTGGATCTTATGATGTTTCTCCCCCTCTACTTTGTGTTGGATTGAATAGATGAATCTGAGATTGTGTGATGCATATCGTATAATCGTACCCACGGATACTTGAGGTGACATTGGAGTATCTAGGTGACATTAGGGTTTTGATTGATTTGAGTCTTAAGGTGTTATTCTAGTACGAACTCTATGATAGATCGAACGAAAGAATAGCTTCGTGTTATTTTACTATGAACTCTTGAATAGATCTATCAGAAAGGATAAATTTGAGGTGGTTTCGTACCCTACCATAATCTCTTCATTTGTTCTCCTCTATTAGTGACTTTGTAGTGACTCTTTGTTGCATGTTGAGGGATAGTTATATGATCCAATTATGTTATTATTGTTGAGAGAACTTGCACTTGTGAAAGTATGAACCCTAGGCCTTATTTCAACGCATTGCAATACTGTTTACGCTCACTTTTATCATTAGTTACCTTCCTGTTTTTATATTTTCAGATTACAAAAACCTATATCTACCATCCATATTGCACTTGTATCACCATCTCTTCGCCGAACTAGTGCACCTATACAATTTAACATTGTATTGGGTGTGTTGGGGACACAAGAGACTCGTTGTTATTTGGTTGCAGGGTTGTTTGAGAGAGACCATATTCATCCTACGCCTCCCACAGATTGATAAACCTTAGGTCATCCACTTGAGGGAAATTTGCTACTGTCCTACAAACCTCTGCACTTGGAGGCCCAACAACGTCTACAAGAAGAAGGTTGTGTAGTAGACATCACCGACCGAGGGCACCGTCCGCTGCACGCCCGACCTTTCAGACTACACATACTTTGTGAGACAAAAGGTGGGGCCATTATTAATGATATAGTATTATACTAAAGGGTGACTATTATGCATGAGCTACGTATTAGGTTGGTTCTAGATGATGTGTCAACTTCATATAGCCGGATGTTGGCTATACTATTAACCATGCTCTAAGTGTGGTGTGAGTCAGAAAATTTATTAATCATTAATTAATAAATAACGGATGCCTTAATTACTCAGCCATTTCTGATTCTTTTGGATAGTGGGGCTATTATTGACTTGGACGTGGGGTTTGGGCCAAAGGCCTACTATTATACAGTACTTGGTCTTACTCGCACGACCGACCTGACAAGCTCTACCCTAGTCGTCCCTGTATCATATGGTTTCGCACGGTTCCAGATCTTAGCGCCGCCACGCAATTCTTCTCCATCCCTCCTTCCGGCGTGCACCGCGAGAAGGTACAACAGATCCTCGAACCCCACCTTTCATGATCACATGCGGGAGAGGCGATCAGGTTTTGGGAGCACACTCCTGTGGCGCTACCGATGGCGACTTCCTCAACGGCAGCCTTCTTCCCCGACCTCGGTAACCTCTTCATCAATGACATGAGTGACAACATCAACCACATCGGTTCTGCTCCTGCTGTACAGTATGTGATTCTGTCCTCCTGGTTTAGTCCGCATCATTACTTTGATCTTTGCAATTGTCGTCATGATCTATTTACTGTTGATTAGGATTACATCTCATAGTAAATTGCTCATATATTCAACAATCCGATCCAAAAACCTGATTATAGGCAATTTACTCCGAGTGGTTTTGCTGCGCTTTTGAAGCCGCCTACTTTTAAGGGGGTGCAATATAAAAGGTGGCGCACAAGAGCAGTATATTGGTTTCAGATCATGTCTGCTATGGCGCCACTAAGGGTAAGCTTTGAGGCGATCTTAATCCTACAGCAGGAGGCTTTTGAGAACATGGATACCCTCTTCAAAGCCGCCTGCTGAGTGTTCTTGACGATTCCATTGTGGATTCATATATGTCGTTTGACAGCGGTAAAGACATGTGGGCTGCGCTCGAGGCCACGTTTGGGGCCTCGGCTGGCTAACAGTTATGCGTCATGGAGCAATTCTGTGACTACAAGATGACTGATGAGCGCTCTGTTGTTCAGCAGACTCATGAGATACAGTCACTCGCTAAGGAACTTGAGTACTTCAAGTGTGTGTTGCAGGACAAAGCTTCCACCTCCGTGGAACGATTTTGCTACTTCTCTGAAAAACAAGAGACATGAGTTTTCCGTTTCGGATCTCATTAGCACTCTTCATTTTGAAGATAAGGCGAGAGCAAAAGACACACGTGCTTGGGTCGCTGAGGGAGCTTCTAGTGCCCACATGGTACACGAGAAGAACTTCCAGCCCAACCAGCCCCAAAACAACAAGAACAAATCTCAGGGGAAAGGCAAGTTTGATTCAAAGAACAAGCCGTCACATTCTACCAACTTCAAGAAGAATTCTCATAACGGGAAGGGATACAAACCGCAATTTTGGTAGCACTGCACAAAACTTATATGGCTGCATCTACCTGCTGTCAGCTAACCTCATGGTGCTCCAGGTATTCCTACATTAATACTAGGTACAATCACCACCGCAAGATGAAATAAGCTTATTCATACGTTGACTTGCTGATTGCAGTGCAGAACGATCCTGTCATGTGTGGAGTAGCAACAAGCAGTGCAGCCGAAGGTGGAAATCAACCAAGGACTTATGAAATTATATATAATCTTCCTCAGGTAGGTCAGTATCCCCTTCGTCCAGATGATCATGTTTTGTCATGCCGAGCTATTGACATGTGCTACTATTTTGCAACACCGTTAAGTATAGCTAATGTTTTCCTATCTTTTCAGATTCAAGACAATGAAGATGATTTCAAGGGAACTGCACAATATGGACTCATGTTGAGTCATCTCTATTGCATCATGTGTTTGCTGCAAATGTGTGAGCATCAATTGCAAGATGAGGTAGCTAGCTAGCTGTGGAGTTGCCAACGTGCTCAAAGTGCTCGCAACATTGAGAAGAAACAAGCATGCCCAGGAAATTAAGGAAATTAATGTGTGCGCAGGGAGGCCCTTTGCTCAGAGATGCATCGACCAATTTTCTTTATTTCCACACCTTCTCACAGCTTTGTATTGGTTGTAGTACGGTGAATCATTGAGATGCATAAACATGTTGTTGTTCTTCTGAATGTTAGTATGCATACCGTATCTTCTGAAAGCTTAGTTTAATGTAAATGTTGACTAGCCTGTGAACCTTCACAATCTAGTAAGTTTATTGTAGGTCTGTTTTTTGACACCTCACTTTGCCGCGCTATGCGACCAGTGTGAGTGTCTGCATCCAGTACCACATACTCTAATTTGGTGGATGCCAAGTTAAAAAAGGTTACCGATGAGTAGCCATAAGCAGGAGGCATCTCTTTTTTTCTTTCGAATGGGCAATAAGCTGTAGAGTGTCTCGGGCTTCCTCTAGTGTTAAGGCCCTCCGGTACGAAACACGGGTAGCCGACTGGCCGATACAAAAGCCTATCCATCTTAAAGCCCATTTGTTTTTGTTTATTGCAAGGAGAAGCCCATATTTCTTGAAGAGGGGGCGATCCCAGAAAAACCCTCCTTCCTCCTTGTTTCCACTTATACTACAGCTCGTTGGACTCTCCCGCTTCCGTCGCCCCCCAATTCCCCCCGCTCCCCATCTTCCTCACTCGTCCAGAAAACCCCTGCTCACCTTCTTCCTCACTAGTACAGACAACGCTTGCTCCTCTTCTTCCACTCCTACAGAAAACCCCAGCCCTCCTTCTTCCCCACTCGCACTGCCGCTAGGCTCGTCTCTGGCTACTCTGCTCAAACCCGTGAGCTTGGCGCGACGCCCACAAGGAAAATAGAGTCGGCTGGCCCCAGCTCCAAGAAGATGAGGCTCCCGCCACGGCGACGCCGGTTCTAGATCCGGCACCCGGCAGCGCGGGGAGAAGCGGCGAGCCCCCCTACCCGTATCTGAGGAATCGGTAGAATCTCCGGTGGACCACAGCAGCGATCTCCCGGACATCATCCTTGAGGAGATCATCTCGCATCTCCCCACCAAGGATTGCTGCCGCACACAAGTCCTCTCAACTCAGTGGCGCCCTCTATGGCGCACCGCGCCCATGAATCTTGACTGTCGTCAGATATCTGTCCTTCCTGAATTTGATCTCCTCAAAACCATCGTCTCCTCTCGCCAGCAGGGCCCCGTTCAACGCCTCTGCATCCCGACATGCTACCTGTTGTCCATCCATACCCGGCACGGTGGACGCTTGGCTGACATCCCCTGAATTCGGAAAACTCCAGCAGTTTGAGTTCTACCATTACCACGAAAGTTTCATACCATGAACACGCCAAGAATTTGTGCCCACACCACCGTTGTCCATCCCGTGGTTTTCCTCCTATCTCCACACTGCCACCTTCGCCCGGTGCCATCTACCAGACGATCTGGTACAAATGCTTCGACTCCCACTGCTAAAACAAACTTTCGCTTGTCGTGGTTTATCTATCGGAGGCCTCACTACACAGCATCATCCACTCCAGTTGCCCTTCCCTGGTGCGCTTGCTGATTGTTTTGCGAATAGAAATCCCTATCAGTTGTCTCAAAATAAAGTTGCCTCACCTTAAAAGCATTGGAATTTGTTTTGAAGGACGGCAGCTCATCATCGAAGATGCCCCTTCACTTCAAAGGTTGCTCCTTCATAATTTTTATAGACCTTCGCAAATAACTGTTGTCTCTGCGCCCAAACTAGAGACCTTGGGTGTAATTCGTGATCCGTTTGACGATCACAACAAGTTGGTGTTTGGCTCCACATTTTTTCAGGTACCGTATATTATCATCTACACATTTATAATCATAAGCTGCATTTTTCATTTGTGCGCATAAGTTTTATATCATCTTGGTGTAAACTTTGGGTACTAATATTATGTTATATGCTCAATGAAGAGTTCGTCCATGGATAGCCTATCAATGCTGCTGGATTCTGTCAAGATCTAATATGTTTAGTTTTGATCTGAACGTAATTATTGGCTTGCTGTGATGCTTTCGGTCTCTGGAGAATTTATATATAAAGGTGATGATTTCATGCACATTGAAAGACCGTATATATTGTACTAGAATTAACCGTTCAGTTGTTGCTCTTTTGACATACTCTTTTTTCAGAACTTAACTATTTTCAAATCTTCATGTCTACTTAGGTACTGCAACCACATGGAGAAAAATGTATAACCAATCGGTGGCGTAATAAGCACCAGGATTTTTTCAGTTCTCATGACATTCGTTTGAGGACAATAACGGTGGAAAGATATGCATCCAACCAGGCAAACAGAAGCTTTGTCACATTCTTCCTACTGAATGCGAGGTTACTATTGTCCATGAGGCTTAAGTTTTACAGCAAGAGATTTCTCACGGACGGACATGTTGAACAGCAAAAAAAGAAGTTTCAGGTGGACAAATGGGCTTCTAAACGTTCTCGGCTTTTATTTACAACAAGTTGTAGTCATCCTGAAATATATTTTCTGCACAAGATGTTGATTTTATGGATCAGACTGATCCATTTGTTTGTGACTGCGAAAAAGAGTGGTTGGGTTAGATGTTACTGCCATGTTAAATTTGGGTTTTGTCTAAAAATTTGATGAATAATTAATCCTTGGGCATTTTGTACTGTTTGTCAGCTTAAGTTGCATGTTGTTGCCCTCGTACTCCCCTCCACATACCACTACACTGCTGCATCGTCCACGGCTGTTGTTCATTCCCGTCCGAGGCCTCGCCGTCGTTCTCCGCCTTAGTTCGCTCGTTGTGCCCGCCGCCATCTGGCATTTTCAACATGGTTAACAACCAAGAGGAATCAGGAGATGACTGTACGTGGAGAGGCTGGCAGTAGGGACCCACCAGGGTCATTGCATTACGCAAGCAGGTGCCTCATTATTACAAGCCAAAACATACTACCTCCTAATTATTTGACAACTAGGTCCCATGCCATTGTCAATGTAGTCAATAAACGAGAAAATTACACAACGAGCGGATAACACCAGGGACCCAGCACCTCGCCCAGTTGTTTTTTAGTTTCAAAGATGGAGCTCAACTGCGCGCTTCTAGACCACGCTTACGCTTTTATTTAAGCGCATGATGAGCCCAGTGGATATCTTTTTTTCTTTCTGGAAATGGCTAGCAAGTTCTTTCTTTTTGGAGAATACCAAAACTGAGGCCTACTTGCTTTTCTCAGCCCTGCTAGGCTGCAAATCTTTTAAGACGAGGAGGGATGTAAGTAGTAAGAAATGGGCTTCCCAGAAAATGGGCTATAAGTTGTAAGAAATGGGCTGTAAAATTTTAAACCAAGGCCAACCAGAAATTACATTAAAATATCATTTTTTCTGGATTTCTCTACTCTCTACTCTTATAAAAACCAAAGCCAACTGGCAATTACATTAAAATATCGTCTTTTCTCCCACAAGATAAACTACTCATACAAATGCATCTTCATGTTCCGTGCAACGCACAGGCATCTTGCTAGTTAAGATTTTAAATTTCATTCATTTTTCTGTGGAGAATTGTTTTTTGATTTTTTATATAATTTTTTGAAAATTATTTTTAGCGTGACTCGAAATTTCGTGATTAAAAGAGTTCGGACCCCATCAAAATATGCAAAAATTCTTAGACTTTTTTAGCAGTACCGAGAATATATGGTCTGTAATGCTAATGAAAAGAATATGGGCTTCAAATATCCTTAAGAATTAGAAAATGGGCTGTAAATTATTGAAAATAATGGCAAATGGGCTGTATGCTGTTTTCCACATATTTAGAGGCTAACTTCTGGGCCTACTAGGTTGGCGATGATGTTGTCCTAATTTTTTTTGGCCACGTCATGAGGCTTTGTCAACTTAGTCAACCTGAAGCGTTGATTGTTGGATGTCCATCCAACGGCCGCCGTGCTTCTTCAATCTCTGATCTTCCTACTCCAGCCGCCCAAACCAGCGCTGGCGGGACTGCCTGCTCCCTCCTCCCGTGGCTGGTTGTGTTGCCGCCAGGCCATCCCTCTACCCACTCGCACATCATGTTATTTTCTAGCGACGTCAGCCTCACCCCACAGCCGACCAGTCAGCGCTCGTACTCCCCTCAGTGTGGGCATCCACTGCGGTGGCTTCGCCGGCTCCGGGTCGTTCCCTTCCTGGGCCTCGCCCTCGTCAACATGGTCAACATACAACAGCCATTGGAAGAGGCTGACAGTAGGGGCCCACACAGGGAAATGCCTCCTTATTACACGCAAAATAATGATTCCTCCACGGACAGTGAGACCCACGGAAGAACCTACGTATTTTGCAAAAAAAAACATTCCCCCCGCTGACAGCTCGGACCCGCAAGCTATATCTTCACACTCAAGGAAGTGCCTCCTTATTACGCACAAAAAATGAATATTCCCCTGCTAGCTAGGACCCACCATAGTGTGAGGCTGACTTGTGGGCCTACTAAGTTGACGGAGACGGAGGGCTTTGTCAACTTAGTCAATATGAACGATTCTAGCTCCAGTGATCGTACGATGTCCATCCAACGGCTGTAGTGCTTCTTCAACCTCTGGTCTTCTTGCTCCAGCCGCCCAGAGCAGCACTGGTTGTGCTGCCTGCTCCTGCCTCCCGTGGCTGGCTGTGCTGCCGTGGAGGCCTCACTGCCTCCTACTACTCCCATCGCTGGCCAGGCCCTGCGGCGACGGCAGCCTCACACCACAGCCGAACCATTGAACCCTCGTACTCCTCTCCGCATGGGCTTCCACTGCCGCGTCTTCCCCGGCTCTGCGTCGTCCCCTTCCTAGGCCTCGCCGTCGTCCACCGCCCTGGTGCTCTCGGCGCGGAGTGGTCAACATGGTCAAGGAACGACTTCCATCGGAAGAAATCTTGTACATGGAGAGGCGACAGCTGGGTCCACGACGCATGACAAGGAAGTGCCTCCTTATTGCAGCAAAATAATGATTCCTCCACGACAGCGGGGACCCACGGATGGGCCACCGTATTTCACAAAAAAAATGTTTCCCCCCTGACTGCTGGGACCCACCAGCTACATCTTCGCATGCAAGGAAGTGCATCCATATTACGGGAAAACAATGATTCGCCCCCTGACTGTTGGGACCCACCAGCTACATCTTTGCACGCAAGGAAGTTCCTGACAGTCGCGACCCACCTGGTCGAAGCGTACGTAGCGTTGTTATTCTGGTCGCAAACGTGTACATACATACTAGTCGATGTAGAGGCGCGCGCGTGTGGTAGTAGAGGCGCCCACGTAGCATGTACTGCGTCGTCTGTGACGAGGTGCAAGAAAGAAAATCGCCGCGACGCATTACATCGGCGGGGTCTCGAACGCCTACTCGCGCATATGTACGGCCAAGGCTCGTGTACATGGCTGGGTCGGAACAAAGAAACTACGTCGTCGTCGTGTTCATGGGGAGGCAACGGAATGCGTCGTGTTCATCAGGAGGCAACGAAAAGCATGTTGTTCATCGGGAGCCAACCGGCTTGGACGGAACAGCCGATGGAAACGAGGCCTAGCATACCGCAGAACGGAGGAAACGGCCTTGTGTCCGACTGGCCATGGTGGAAACAGCATCATGTTCATTGGGACGGGTGAGGGAGTCCTGGATTAGGGGGTGTCCGGATAGCCGGACTACCATCATCAGCCGAACTATCATTTGCCGGACTATCATCATCAACCGGACTCCAAGACTATGAAGATACAAGATTGAAGACTTCCCCGTGTCGGATGGGACTTTCCTTGGCGTGGAAGGCAAGCTTGGCGTCTGGATATGTAGATCTCCTACCATTGTAACCGACTCTATGTAACCCTAGCCCTCTCCGGTGTCTATATAAACTGGATGGCTTTAGTCCGTGGGACTACAATCACAACAACCCTTACAATCATACCATAGGCTAGCTTCTAGGGTTTAGCCTCCTTGATCTCGTGGTAGATCCACTCTTGTAAACATCCACAATATCAATATCAATCAAGCGGGGCGTGGGTTTTACCTCCGTCAAGAGGGCCCGAACACAGGTAAACATCGTGTCTCTTGTCTCCTGTTACCATCCGCCTAGACGCACAGATTCGGGACCCCCTACCGAGATCCGCGGTTTGACACCGACATTGGTGCTCTCGTTGAGAGTTCCTCGTATCGTCACCGATAAGGCGCGATGGCCTCTTCAATCGATAACGGCGCAATCACAGGTGGGACCTTTCTCCCGGACAGATCTTACGTATTGGCGGCCGCTGCTGGGCCAACTTCGCAGCCATCTAGAGCGAATCGAAAGCCACGCCCCAGCCGTCGAGTCAGGTTTGGAAGTTTAAACTTCACGGCCGATATCCGCGAGGACTTGATCCTCGATGGATCGAGCCGCAGCCGGCGTGCAGCGCTGTCATGATGGGCATGACCTAACTCGCGCGGGACAGCACCTTGGAGGCCGCACCGGATCCGCTCGACTCATAGTCCGGAGCGATCGCTCGAATCGAGGGCGGATGGCTGGACACCGCCTCGGGAGCCGCAATTCCTCTGGCGATGGGCGAACACTTACCTTATCTCACGTAAAGCCCATGACTCGGTGCGGACTCCTGCGGACTCCGAACCTCCTGCGCCCTGCCCGGTCGAATCCGATTGGCGCCGATCATGGAATTCACCGCTGCGGACATCTTTCGGCTTTTCGCCCTTGGCGATATCATAAATTCATTGAAGCATCTCTCGCTATCCGGAGAGCCTGGCTGAACTACGGCCGGGGCGGTTGGGGCGTGGATGATGAAGAAATTCAGATCCACCACCACCCGCCGTAGCCACCGTCGGCGATTTAACCGACATACTCGACTACTACTCCGAAGACATCGGCGGTATGGGCGGCGATGCGGAGACTCCAGAACCGGTGCCTACGAGGACGCTGGAAGACCACCTCGTCATCGACATATACATGGTGGACACCACGAAGGAAGCGATAACGAGGAACAACGGGGCGGCAGAGGATAATCTCGCCGATAAAGAACCAAAAGCGGCGACATAGGCGCGCCCTAAGTCCGCCTCGATCAAAGCAGCCTTCCTAACGACCCAGCGATAGAGCGAGGGCAAGCCAGCGAGACGCACGAGCAGGGGCGAGCGGATAATCAACCCCTTCACGGAGCAATCAGCGATCCGGCCACAACACGAGCATAGAACATCGCCAAAAACTGCGTCGCCCTTTGCAAGAAGTTTGAAGAAAGCGAAACGAAGCTCAAAACAGTAGAAGACACGCTCGAATGAAGTGGAGCAAAGTATTCAAGACCATGAGACAAATATGGCAGCGGCCATCAAACCAAAACTACCGAAGTGCAAGTTCTTTGCGAATTTGTGAGGAAGCCATCGAGCCTTCACGGTCAAAAATAAAGAGGCCGCTGGCGGATAGGCAACAGATGACAGGCCCAAAGCGACAAGCGGGGCTGCACACAAGCGAATTATAATCTGGTAAAGCGGATGGCCCAACTAGGTCCATATCGGGCCAAAAAGAGGACCCCGAGTAACACACCACGACAAGTGTTGAAGACAGCGGCACACCCAAATATGAGGCGCGCACACCCGCTATGTTTCACCGATGAGGTGCTGGATCATGAATTTCCAGCAGGGTTTAAACCCATAAACATAGAGGCATCTGACGGCATGAGACTTTGAGTGCGGATAGAAGACTACATACTACACATACACATGGCTAGAGGCGATCTCCGCCATAAAATAACTACCCCTCAAGCTCAAAGGGCCAGCTCGGCATTGGCTCAAAAGCCTCCCGAGAAAACTTGTTGGAAGTTGGGAAGAGCTTGAGGGCGCGTTTAAACAAATTTTCAAGGGACTTATGTCCGCCCTCCGGATCTTGACGATCTGAGTCATATAACCCAACAGCCCGGAGAGTCGGTAGCATTCTGGAACAGGTTCCTTACCAAAAGAACCAAATAGTCGATATGCGGGCGGAAGCCTTAGCAGCTTTTAAACACAACGTCAGGAGCGAATGGCTCGCCGACACACTGGCCAAGAGAAGCCAAGAACAATGGCCGCGCTAACAAGCCTCATGGCGCTTTTGCGAGGAGAAGACGGTGGCTAGCAAGATGCAGCACCAGCGACCGAGTACATCGAGATCGAGAGATGGAAGCGGAAAGTCCGCAGCGCAGGAAGGATCAGCGCGGAATAAAGAAAAAAGCCCATAGGGCACAGCGGTCAACGCCGGATTCAAAAGCTCGCGGCGGACAATAAAACACGGCCTCTTAAGGACAAAGAGACGAGCTATCAAATTTAAACAAAATTTTAGATCGGACATGTCAAATCCTGATACCCGGAAGGCACGCAAACCATACCAACGAAATTGCTGGGTTTTAAACAGTCCGGTAGACTTAACGCCCGGACACAAAGGGCTCGTCATAGCGATGACAATGCGAGCCCCACCGGTGAGCACCGAAGTCAAAGGACTT
This sequence comes from Aegilops longissima, assembly GCA_021605205.1. Lineage (NCBI taxonomy): Eukaryota > Viridiplantae > Streptophyta > Magnoliopsida > Poales > Poaceae > Aegilops > Aegilops longissima. The sequence continues at coordinate 465,930,911 of CM038677.1, read as the reverse complement.
TCCCTCGAGAAGTCAAAACAGATAAACTTCGCTTCACGTGATAACACGGAAAGCCAACACGGCACTTTCGCCAAGACAAGTGTCGGACGATCCACCCAGTGGACCAAGGTTGGATGTCAAAACCAATAACTTTCGACCATCTGGATTAGTCCGAAGTATCCCGGGCGCAGGATAGACTGCCACGATATCGGATCCCATAATAGGCGGACTGCAATTAACACGGTATTGATGGGCGGCGGTGACAAACCTGCTATACCGGGCACAATCCGCAAGTGGGGATAGACCCTATTACAATTCGGCATAGCCGCACTTCCTTCAAAGGGTGGCGCCGGGCCCTTAAGCCAGCTATCAAGCACCTTTGGGACGAAGCTCTCGCCCACTTCCATACAATACCACATTCGCGTCTCTTACGCTTCAAATGCCGGTCCACGTGGCATCGTTTCATCAAAGGGTCGCTGAGACCCGAACACGGCTAAACGAGTCCGAAATAAATAAGCTAGGGGCTACCTAGCCGCACCCCTTCACAAGGGTTTGCCCATACAAGCCATAACGAGCTAGCATAGGCTCAGCTTTCTTAATCTATATTTCAATTTTTATGAACTTTCTCGCGATTTCTTTTCCAACCAAGTTCCTCTCTTTTCTGGATGAACAGCGTGCACACCCGTCGAGGATACGGCTGCGGAGAACCAAGTAGCAGGCGTGCAGTAGGGACCCGTTGCAAGGACTCTTTTGGACTAAGACCCTCGTAAACCTTTCTTCTGTCTCTTGTTGCTATAATCCCCTGGTTTTCAGTATAACGAGTGGAGGCTGGCGTTTTGGCATCGGCGCGCCGAAAGAACCTGCCGTGCACGGACACAAGGGGCTTAGGGCTTTGTTTTGCCGCCATTATAAAGACCGAACACCTTCGGAGTGTTCGGCGTCTCGAGTTAGGCCTTATATGCATCAGCTCGAATCATGTCTTTGGTCAAATGTTGGGTTTGCCCGGCTCCTGTGTTTGCTGCCTTCGTTCCGTATCATCGGCTAACGCGGCTCCATGAGAACTCTGCGATTGTGCCCCGATTCGGTGGCGAGCACCTCGATGAAAGCGAAAACTGTCATTGTCATGATACAGCGAGACTGGTCAACCACTCCATTGACCTTGGGAATGTTTAGGATTCCTCCGCTTTGACGAAGGGCCGTTTCGGCCAGGCACATCTGGCGCCCAATTCGAGAGCACGGTGCCCCAGGGGCTATGTCGTAGCCCCACCCTCGAACTCCATGGCTAAGTGAAAGTGATAAAGCATTATAGTCCGGTTGCCTTGTTTGCTACGCTACCACCTCCTTTACTGGACTGAGGCGTCGGATTAAGTGTGAAAGCGCGCTATTTTTGCGAACACCCCGCACCTTGTGCGTGGGGGCTGAACCGACGACGACGCCATCTTTCGGGTTATACATACGTATACATGAGCGGCCGCAAATGAGATATTCTATTACTTGAGCGCACAAGTATAAAGGCGCTTACATCATAAAAATCGTTTTTACATCATATAAGCGTTCATTCGAGCGTAACATTTTTCGAGCACTGCGACTCTATTACACGAGCACCGAGGCAGCACTTCGCCAAAATAGTGCTCGGCGGGTAGCGGTTATTATCCGAACCGAAGTCGCAACAGCGGTGACATCCATCTCATCAATGTGTCTTCACACGGGCGGCGCCATCCGCGCACCCTCTATGCAGGCCGACCGCTTCATCGCCTTGATATGCGGCACCGCCCCAAGAAATTGCTGCAATAAGCCAAAGTAACTCTTGGTGGGGCCTATCCGGCGGATATGGGTCACTATATCCGCCATAGCAAGCCGGACAACCTATTTAGCTCAGCCCACTCAGCCAAGCGATCGGTCGGCGGAAGTGAGCGCTCCGGACTATGGAATTGAGACCAAAACAGCTCTTAGTCTGGTGATCCTTCCGGCGGCGAAAATGCTGGCGGCATCCGCCGCACTTTCGCTGCTAAGTCCATATAAGGGTCCTCCGGACACCACAGTTAGCCCGGTGAGCATATTTTGAATCTGTGAACCTTGGCGCAGCGAAAAGGCTTGCCAGCTACAATCTCCTCGACTGGCGCAGCTCTTCCTTCATAGCCCGCATTGCAGGCGGGCATTCTTAACTTCGGCGGTGGCCTTCGCAGGTCTTCCTGCCCGCTAAGCGCTTCTTCCCAAGAGCCTCATTACGGTCGGTAGCCTCTTTTAACTTCACAGCCATTTCGGCTATCTCTTCCCTGCTCTGGCAGTGTGCGGCCCTTTCGACCGCTAACTCCTCGGCCGCCCTCGAGGCTACCGCATTATTCCTTCTGGCCTGCTCCTTGGCTTGAGCAAGTTCGGCCCGAAGACTCTCCACGGCAGCGGCACTATCTGCATTTCACGCACATATTGTAAGGAGTTGGCTTCGGCTCCCTTACCACGTGACGCGCGATAACACTTACCTTGCGACTCATCAAGTCGCTTTGTTGATCAGCGTGATGTCCGCATCCGCCACATCAAGTTGCCGCTTTAGTTCAGCAACTACATCAGTCCGGCTGGCCCGGACGACCCGCCACCTGCATCGGCACGGCGGAATTTAAACCTGCGATTTTGATCCTCGGCACGCTGTCAATATCGACAACCTACCGAGTCTCGGGGCTACTATCTATCAGGCACATTCTATATGCAAAACTGTTAAAAGGTGTGTCATTTTACGTACCTCAAACCCCGCGATAAACTCGGCGGCCTCATGCAACCCGCCTTGTGACGAAATCCTTTCAATCACCATGCTCATCAATGCATGCTGATCTTACGAGATAGACGCCTTCTCAGCAGATCCTTCACCGTACACGATTGGCGCCCGAACTATCCGGCTTTGCCATACCCGGGGCTCCCTCCGTGGCGACACTTCAGGCTCGTCGCCCTATCCAACGGCGCCCGGACAGGCGTCTCGCTCTCTATCATCTCCGGACGAAGGTCCCTCGAAGACGAGCTCATCTGCGAAGGGCGGAGATCCGAACTACAAGGTAAAAACTTTAGTTATCCTCAGAAGCACAAATAGGGATGTCCCTCATTATAAAACTCCTTTCTTTCTACTTACGGCTCATTAGAGGCTGGCTTATTAAGGAGATTGTGCGGCGGGGCCTCCCGGACGAGGACCCTCCGGCGAATTTCTTCCCCGTTTGAGGCTTTTCCCCAGGTCCTCGGAGGCAGTCCTCTTCTCCCCTTGGTAGGAGGATTCTCGATCCCCTCGTTCAAGAGCCTCCTCGGTGAGGCAAGTAGCTTTCTGCTTTCCCCTTCGCTTTCCTCCGGCGCAACCACAAGCATCCGGACCAGCACGGGATCCGGCGCGGTCTCGGGAAGGGGGCCGGACACCGTATTAATTTTGCTTCCGCTATCCACTCCTGTGTAGAAGGAGATCGGTCGTAAGCGGGTCATCGAAAGGCAAACAAGCGGTATGTCGGACTTGGAACTACTTACTTGAGTATCCGAGGCGATTGCAGCTTAGTCCAGCATCCTCGGTCAATTTGGACGCACCTCTTGCGATCCGAAGAATAAGTTATACATCTCCGAGGGTGTCATACCCATGAAGTGTTGAAGAATCTGTGGGCCCTCAATTGAACTCCCATAGCGGAGAGGGCGGCGTTTGCGAGGGCAGGAGGCGCCTAATTAGCATAACCTGCATCACCACCACCATATCGATCTCCCTCTTTAGGAGATCTCGAATCCGACCCTGCGGTAGGGGCACGTCCTTTGTGGCCCCAGTTGAGCCCTTGGTTGACCCACGATATCAATCGTCGTGGAGGTCCCAGGCGGAATAAAGGCGGCGGCTTTGTCTGCGGCCCCTCGAAGCGGTAATATAGAACCACTCTTGCTGCCACAGGCGAGCTCCTCTTGGAAGGAGCCGGCGGGCCCACGGGCATCGGCCCTCCTACTTATGGCCGCCCGCCACACTCCAAGCAGCGCCCCGATCATCTTGGCGCCACATTGAAAGTCTTGACCACAGGCGAAGTGTGGGGTACGCGGAGGAAGGCTTCGCAGATGACAATAAATGCGGATATATGGAGGATGGACTCTAGAGCCAAGTCGTGGAATTCCAACCCATAGTAAAACATGAGCCCTCTCACAAAAGGATCCATCGGAAGCCTAAACCCCGCGGAGGTGGGAAGCGAAGGCGACATACTCGCGGGCTCGGGGTGGGGATGGCCTGCCCTTCGGCGGGCAACCTGTCGCGAAATCTCGTAAGGCAGTGCTTGGCCTCCCGCAGCTTTAGCACGTCCTCCTCCGTGGCGGAGGAGGGCATCCTGACCCCTGGAGGTCGGAACCGGACATTGTTGAAGGTCAAAGCGCTCGAATCTGGAGCTCAGGGTGCTGGAACTTGGGCGTGGAGAAGATTCGATGGTGGATTAAAGAAAAAAAGCGAGCCTTGGTCCCGTTATAAGAGGAGAATACCAAGAGCCGTCTCCGTGAACGTTGGGACTCGCCCGATAGAGGCGTGGCGAGCAGGCGCGGTTGGATTACCACGCCCGTATTGATGAGAATCCCGGATTAAGGGAAACACGATCTACTGCTCGACAAGGCGTGCCAAGGAAACCGCCGCTAAATCGCTGAGGTGGTAAAGTAAAAAACAATTCAAGTAATGGCTTGGTAGTGGTGTGACGTCATGCCACGGAAAGCGTCGGCAGATTGAACTTCGTGTATATATTATTATTCTCTCTACGGTGGAATGTGGAATTTATTTTGCGAGCGGACACTATCTGGTGTTCACAATCTTCTATCATTTGGAGGAGAACCCGCCTTGCAATGCCAAGCAATATACCGCCGGACTTATCGTCATTGAAGCCTGGTTAGGGAGCTCTTGAGGAGTCTGGATTAGGGGTGTCCGGATAGCGGACTACCATCATCAGCGAACTATCATTTGCGGACTATCATCATCAACGGACTCCAAGACTATGAAGATACAAGATTGAAGACTTCCCCGTGTCCGGATGGGACTTTCCTTGGCGTGGAAGGCAAGCTTGGCGATCTGGATATGTAGATCTCCTACCATTGTAACCGACTCTATGTAACCCTAGCCCTCTCCGGTGTCTATATAAACCAGATGGCTTTAGTCCGTAGGACTACAATCACAACAACCCTTACAATCATACCATAGGCTAGCTTCTAGGGTTTAGCCTCCTTGATCTTGTGGTAGATCCACTCTTGTAAACATCCACAATATCAATATCAATCAAGCGGGGCGTAGGGTTTTACCTCCATCAAGAGGGCCCGAACACAGGTAAACATCGTGTCCCTTGTCTCCTGTTACCATCCTCCTAGCCGCACAGTTCGGGACCCCCTACCGAGATCCGCGGTTTGACACCGACAGCGGTGTGGCGTCCGCATAAAACAGAGAAGCAGACCTCCTATGGTGAAGCAGGTCTGTTGATCGGGAGGGATGTGGCGTACCGCAAAGCGGAGGAAGCCGACTTGTGTTGGGCGCTTCTGATCGAAGCAGGGGTCCTGTTCGCCGGGAGGGTGTGGCGTGCAAAGCAGGACTCCACAGAAGCTATTCATCTCCACCGTCGTTGCCTCCATGGGCTCTGTTCACCCACTGTCGACCTCCTCCGGCCTCCACTGCATTTGTTCATCCACGGGCTCCTGTTCATCCAGCCTCCACCGCGCTCCTCCACAGCTCTTGTTCAACCAGCCCTCTCCACGGGGTCTGTTCAACCACCCCTCCACAGAGCTACTGTTCATCCAGCCCTCCACAGCTCTGTTCAACCAGCCCTCCACCGCTCTTGTTCAACCAGCCCTCCACAGGTCCTGTTCATCCAGCCCTCCACGGGGTCTGTTCATCCACCGGCTCGTCGATCGAGTCTTTGTTCATCCAGTGACAACGACCTCTCTGCCACGGGTCCTATTCATCCAACCCCACGGGAACTGTTCATCAAACCCCCAACAACACTCACTGTTCATCAAGGAAGGAGGCAGCGAGTGTTCGATCGGCTTCGATTAGCAGCGATAGCGAAGAATCACTCGGGTTCGATTAACGACAAGGATCGATCGATCGCTCGGGTTCAGTAACGCGTAGCCTGCAGTGCAATCGCTCGGGTTCAGTTAGAGCCCAATGCCTCGCTCGGGTTCAGTTAGAGTGCAACGCCTCACACACACGCGCGTATGTATGAGAGAAACGCGCATCGCCTGGACCCCGACCACCCACCGTAACCGGGAACTCCCCCGATATTTTCCTCGCCCTTGCTTCTACCACAGTTTTCTCCGTCATGGACATCCCAAAGAATGTCATGCAACTACGTCTCCGGCCCGCCCAGGACGAAAAGCCCATTCTCTGTCATGTTTTTTTCTCATAGAAGTAGGACCCCACCACATCTATGATGATACCTGGTTTTGTCACAATTATCATCATAGAAGTGTCATAAGTATGACAGAAAAAATTCGTTCGGCCCAAAATGTCACGGATCTGTCTTTTTTTTGTAGTGGAAGAATTGGTCTAAGAAACTTGATGATACATTATGGGCTTATAGAACTGCTTATAAAAACCCGTCTAAAATGGTCTATGGAAAAGCATGTCACTTACCTCTTGAACTAGAACATAAGGCATATTGGGCTATTAAAGAGCTCAATTATGAATTCAAACTTGCCGGTGAGAAGAGGTTATTTGATATTAGCTCACTTGATGAATGGAGAACCCAAGCCTATGAGAATGCCAAGTTGTTTAAATAAAAAGTTAAAAGATGGCATGACAAGAGGATACAAAAGCATGAGCTTAATATAGGTGATCATGTTTTGCTATACAACTCTTGTTTAAGATTTTTTGCAGGAAAGCTTCTCTCTAAATGGGAAGGTCCTTACATTATCGAGGAGGTCTATCATTCCGGTGCCATAAAAATCAACAACGCCGAAGGTACAAATCCTAAGGTGGTAAACGGTCAAAGAATAAAACATCATATCTCAGGTACTCCCATAAATGTTGAGACAATATAATTAATACCGTAACACCGGAGGAGTACATAAGGGACACTTTCCAGAATGTTTCAGACTCCGAAAAGGAATAGGTACGTGGTACGGTAAGTAAACCGACTCCAAAACGTTTCCACTAGCATTTTTTCTCCATTTTGGAATATTTAAAAAATTAGGAAAATTAAAATTAGTCTGAAAGTGACACGAGGCCACCACAATGGTGGAGGGCGCGCCCTACCCCCTGTGCGCGCCCCCCTTCCTTGTGGCCACCTCGTGTACCCTCCAGACTCCGTTTTCTTGCACAACACTTCTTATGGTCGGCAAAAAACATTATATAATCTCCTGAAGGTTTTGACCACAGTACCACGATAAAATCCTCTGTTTTCGTTTTGAGTTGTTTCTGCAACAGATTTGGAGCAAGATGTCTTCGCAAGAGTCGGCCGGGGAGACTCGTGTATCTCACCCGACACCTGGCCAGAGAGCATACAACGAAGCTAACCACTTCGAGCAAGCAACGGAGGAAGAGATGGAGGCTGACTTGAAAAGAGTGGATGCCATGGAGGAGGATCAGGAAGTTACCTCTCATCTTCAAGCTGGATTCATGTTGGAGGAACTTTAGAGCTCAGCAATACCAAACTCGGTCATCCCTCCTAATGCTATATTTCTCTCTCTTGAAAAATATGAAAAAGAGTGTTAGTTTTTCTCCCGCAGCTATGAAACATCCTTGGGTAATTGGAGCACTAGCCATCACGGGTAAACTTCGCAAGGAAATAATGGATCTTAAGCAGCAAAATAATAAGCTTGAGCAGGAGAATCACATCTTAAGGGGCATCATCACCCCCGAAGAAAGAGACATAAATACATGGGTATGGGCACTCACCTTGGCAACTGCCAAGCTTGGGGGAGTTGCACCGGTATCGTATCACCATCACATCTTTATCTTTATCGTTTTTCTTAGTTCGATCCTTTTGGTTATATCTTGATCTAGTAGAATAAAGTTTTCAGTATGATCTAGCTTTGAGTTTGGTTTCGATCTGTATCTTTGTAATCGAGTCCTTGAGTTATATACAATAAAGAGTAGTTTTGAGTTGAGGGCTTTGCTATTTTGCTATGATCTTGAGGGAATTAAATAAAAGAAATAAAAAGATCATATATTGATCTTATGGAGAGTAATGACTTCACATATAAAGAGTATGATGAATAAAAGTTGTTGAGAGTTGACAAACATAGTTTCGGTCATTGTTGCAATTAATAGGAAGTAATAAAGAAAGAGAGGCTTCACATATAAATATACTATCTTGGACATCTTTTGTAATTGTGAGCACTCATTAAAATATGACATGCTAAAAATTTGATGTTGGACAAGGAAGACAACATAATGGTTTATGTTTTCTTATATCCGAATAGAAGTTATATTGTCATGGATCATCCAACATGTTGAGCTTGCCTTTCCCCCTCATGCTAGCCAAATTCTTTGCACCAAGTAGAGATACTACTTGTGCTTCCAATCATCCCATAAACCAGTTTTGCCATGAGAGTCCACCATACCTACCTATGGATTGAGTAAGATCCTTCAAGTAAGTTGTCATCGGTGCAAACAATAAAAGCGACGGACTGCATAATAAAGGTCTTTATCACAAGCACCAATATAAAGTGATGTTCTTTTGCATTAAGATTTTGTGCATCCAACCATAAAAGCGCATGAAAACCTCTGCTTTCCTCTGCGAAAGACCTATCTTTTATTTTTATGTTCTACCCTTATACAAGAGTCATAGTGATCATCACCTTTCCTTTTACACTTTTTCCTTTGCACGCACTATGTGGGAGAGATCGGATATATATATATATATATATATATATATATATATATATATATATATATATATATATATATATATATATATATATATATATATATATATATATATATATATATATATATATATATATATATATATATATATATATCCCATCGGATGTAGGTTATCATAAAGTATTATTTTTTACATTACCCTTGAGGTAAAATGTTGGGAGGCGAAACTATAAGCCCCTATCTTTCTCTGTGCCCGATTGAAACTTTGTGCCCATAGGTATCATGTGAGTGTTAGCAATTGTGAAAGATTATATGATAGTTGAGTGTGTGTACTTGCTGAAAAGCTCTTATATTGACTCTTTCCGATGTTATGATAAATTGCAATTGCTTCAATGACTGAGATCATAGTTTGTTAGTTTTCAATGAAGTTTCTGATTCATACTTCACTTGTGAATGAATTGTTACTTTAGCATAAGAAATTATATGACAATATATGTTGTTGTTCTAAAGATGATCATGATGCCCTCATGTCCGTATTTTATTTTATCGACAGCTCTATCTCTAAACATGTGGACATATTTTTCGATTTCGCTTTCGCTTGAGGACAAGCAAGGTCTAAGCTTGGGGAAGTTGATACGTCCATTTTGCACCATGCTTTTATGTCGATATTTATTTTGTTATGGGCTATTATTACACATTATATCACACTAATTATGCCGTTTCTTTCTTATTTAATAAGGTTTACATAAAGAGGGAGAATGCCGGCAGCTGGAATTCTGGACTGGAAAAGGACCAAACATTAGAGACCTATTCTGCACAACTCCAAAAGTCCTGAAACTTCACGGATAAAATTTTAGGAATATATTAAAAATATTGGGCGAAGAAAGTACCAGAGGGGGGTCACCAGCCAGCCACAAGGGTGAAGGGTGCGCCCTACCCCCTTGGCGCGCCCCCTGGCAGGCCCCCAACGCCCATTTTCTGCTATACGGTGTGTTTTGACCTGAAAAAAATCAGAAGGAAGCTTTCGGGACGAAGCGCCGCTGTCTCGAGGCGGAACCTGGGCAGAACCAACCTAGGTGTAACATCCCAATTTTCCTAAATTAGGATGTTAATAGATCATTCATATGCATCTCATATTTTTCCATGCATTATTTGCTTTCCTGGAATATTCGAAACATTATGCAACTGAAGGAAATTTATTGCAGCGGAGATAACATGACTTCTCCCCTGTTTTAAAAATGTTCATAATGTCCAAAATATTATTTCCAGTTCATCTGATATGTTATGGTATTTTTGTTAATCTCCAAAATATTTTATTTGACTGTTTTGTTTCTGTTATGTGTGGCCTATTGCATAAAATGAATTTTCAAAAATTGCATTAGGTGTGGAACTAGTGTTCCTGTAGTTTATATTAGTAGTATATATATTTTACTGTGTGTATATATATTTTGTTTAGGTTTTATTTAGTTGTTTTTATTTTTGTTATTTTAGCTGCTGTGGTTTTGGTTTAAAAAATTGCAGCGCAGCGCCACAGCGCACTGCGGCCCAGACAGCCGCGGCCCACCAAACCCCACCTCCCGCAGCCCAGCACCCCGCTCCGCCGAAGCGGTACGCGCCGCCAGCACCCCAACCCGCTCGCCCTCGCTCTCACCCGCTGACCGGTCGGGCCCACGTCTTTCTTCTCCCAGCTCCGGTCAGACGAACGCGCACAGCCGCACGCGCACCCAATGCCGAACCGGATCGAGCTCGTGCGCCCTGTTGATCCTGTGCGCTTCGGGGACACTGAACGCGAGCAAAGGACCCTATGGAAACCCCGCACCCCCTGTCCCGATCTTCCCCGCCGCCAGAGCCCTGCACCCCTGGAAACGGATCTCGCCAAGGACCTCAACCCGCCGCCATCTTCGCCGGTCGTCCTCGCCATCATCGAACACCACCACCGCCTCCGCCACTCAACGCCGCACCCGTCCACCCCCTCAACTGCGCTGGAGACCCGCCAGAGAAGCTCCACCGCCGACGCCCGAGACCGCCGACGCCCGAGACCGCCGACGTCGTTCCTCTGTTCTGGTGAGCGCACGCGCACAGCGAAGCCGTCAAACAGTCGCCAAGCACCACGTGGCAGTTAGCTACAGGACGCGCACAGGAGTTGGCTACAGGACCAAGCGATTTTTGTTGCTGTTTTTTTAGATTTTCCTCAAATCTTCAAATTGCTATATCTCCTATTCTATATATCCAAATTAGGTGATTCTTTTTCCTACGCACTCCCAATAATCAGCACTTTATCACAGTACAACTTTGCACATGATTGCACTGTTCAACTTTGAATTTGTTTGAATTTGAACTAAACCTTCCAGAGGCCATAGCTCTCAAACCGTTTGTCGGTTTTAGGTGTTTCTTTTTGCGTTATGACCATAGTGAATTAAGGATTTAAACAAATTGAGTAGTAATTAAGGATTTAAGTCACCTCTGGGCAGAATTGGTATTGATGGGTGGTTTCAAGAACATCATGGTTTATACCCTCTGAATGTAAGTGGACGGCCGCCCAGGCTCAAAAAGATCAGACAGACTTAGTGACTAGTAGCTTCCATGCGCAACCACTAGCTAAATGGGCTCTGGCTTAGTTGAGTAGGTTGTGGGATCCTCGCCCAGGTAAGCTAGCAGATGTAGATATGAGTAGGTGTACCGGCTGCCGGGGGTGGAGGTGACTGCTTATGAAAGACTTTGTCTCAATCTTCGGGTTGAGTCTAGTGGGTAAAGTGTGCAAAACTCTGCAGAGTATTAAAAACTAATCATGATTAGCCGTGTCCCCGGTTATGGATAAATTTGAGTGACTATGCCATTACAGTTGTTAGATGATCTTTACAGATGTGACACTTAATAATATTTGTGGAAAAGCTTAATAAAGGGTAGGCTGGAGTTGAATTTTTGCCAACTCAACCTTATCTATATAATTGTAGTAATAAAAGAACTAAATGAAAATTTGACTATTAGGTAGTTATGAGAACAAAATTAGCTTTCTGCAAAAATAAACCCTCAAGCGTTCATTTTGTTATATTATGCATATACATGTAGGTCTGCTTTATTATTACTCCTGTGTAACTTGCCAATACATTCAAAGTATTGACCTATATGGCTGCAATGTCTCATGTTGGAGGATATTCAGACGAAGAGTGAGGTACCGTTAGGGTCGTGAGTCTGCACTCAGCATCGCCAGTGAGCTATGATGGGACTCATCAATATTTCTGCTACTTTTCCACTGTTTGATTGAATAAAGCTATCCATGTGCTATGTAGATTGTTTTATTTTATATACTCTGCATCATACGTTGTAAAAATGATGCACTTGCTTTTCTGGTATTCATCTATACTGTGTGTGCTAGCGAGTTCGTTCCAGGGACTAGCACGGTAAGCACAGAGACACAAATCCTTCGAGGTTTGGTCGTTACACTAGGGCTCCGGCGGATCTGTTCTACCGGGGAAGCATCCCTCCGGGAGGGGGAAATCATCGCCATCGTCATCACCAACGATCCTCTCATCAAGAGGGGGTCAATCTCCATCAACATCTTCACCATCACCATCTCCTCTCAAACCCTAGTTCATCTCTTGTAACCGATCTTTGTCTCAAAACCTCAGATTGGTACCTGTGGGTTGCTTGTAGTGTTGATTACTCCTTGTAGTTGATGCTAGTTCGTTTATTCGGGGGAAGTTTATATTTTCAGATCCTTAATGATAATTAATACTCCTTTGATCTTGATCTTGTGAGTAGTTACGTTTGTTCCTGAGGACATGGTAGAAGTCTTGTTATAAGTAATCATGTGAATTTGGTATTCGTTCGATATTTTGATGAGATGTATGTTGTCTTTCCTCTAGTGGTGTTATGTGAACGTCTACTACATGAAACTTCACCATTATTTGGGCCTAGGGGAAGGCATTGGGAAGTAATAAGTAGATGATGGGTTGCTAGATAGAACCTTAAACCCTAGTTTATGCGTTGCTTCGTAAGGGGCTGATTTGGATCCATATGTTTCATGCTATGGTTAGATTTATCTTAATTCTTCTTTCGTAGTTGCGGATGCTTGTGATAACCCACAAGTATATGGGATCGAAACAGTTTTCGAGGGTAGAGTACTCAACCCAAATTTATAGATTCGACACAAGGGGAGCCAAAGAATATTTGCAAGTATTAGCAGCTGAGTTGTCAATTCAACCACACCTGGAGATTAATTATCTACAGCAAAGTGATCAGTAGCACAGTAATATGATAGTTTTGATAGTAACAGCAAAAGAAATAGTAACGGTAACAGTATAGCCGTGATTTTGTAGCAAGTGCAATAGCAACAATAGCAGTAGTAACTTAGCAAGATCAGTACGTAGGAAAATTGTAGGCATTGGATCGACAATTTGTTGGATGGTATTCATCATGTCACAGTCATAACCTAGAGCGATACGGCACTAGCTCCAGTTCATAAATATAATGTAGGCATGTATTCTATAAATAGTCATACATGCTTATGGAAAGAACTTGCATGACATCTTTTGTCCTACCCTCCCGTGGCAGCGGAGTCCTATTGGAAACTAAGGGATATTAAGGCCTCCTTTTAATAGAGAACTGGAACAAAGCATTAACACACGGTGAATACATGAACTCCTCAAACTACGGTCATCATCGGGAAGTGTCTCGACTATTGAGACTCCGGGTTTGCTGGATCATAACACGTAGTAGCTGACTATAACTTGCAAGACCGGATCTAGAACATAGATATAATGGGCCCAAAATGACAAGCATTAAGCATGACAAAGTCATAGCAACATCAATCTCAGAATATAGTGGATACTAGGGATCAAGCCCTAACAAAACTAACTAGATTACATGATGAATCTCATCCAACTCCTCACCAACCAGCGAGCCTACGAATGAATTCCTCACTCCTAGCAGGGAGCATCATGGAAATGGTGATGGAGAAGGGTTGGTGATGACGAAGATCAAAGATCCCCCTCTCTGGAGCCCCAAACGAACTCCAGATCTAGCCTCCCGATGAAGAACAGGAGACGGCGGTGGCTCTGTCTCGTGTAACGCGATAATTCTTTCTCCCTGATTTTTTCTGGAACATCATCATTAACATTATCACTAGGTTCATGTTCATCACCAGATTGTGTCTCAGCATCAGAAATAGAAATATCATTAGGAGTCTCAGGTGTATCCATAACAGGTTCCCTAGAAGCATGCAAAGTCCTATCAGTTTTCTTTTTCTTTTTATTACTAGGACTAGATGCATCGATATTAATTCTCTGAGAATCTTGCTCAATTTTCTTAGGATGGCCCTCAGGATACAAAGGTTCCTGAGTCATCTTACCACCTCTAGTCATAACCCTAACAGCATTATCATTGTTCTTACTATTCATCTCATTGAGCAAATCATCTTGTGCCTTAAGTACTTGTTCTACCTGAGTTTTAACCATGGAAGCATGCTTACTAATAAGCTTAAGACCATTAATAGTTCTAATCATATAATTACCCAATCAGTCAAGCATGTGAGCATTGCGTTTCAATTTTCTACTAACGTAAGCATTGAAATTTGCTTGTTTAATAATAAAATTATCAAACTCATCCAAGCATTGTCTAGCAGACTTATTGTCGGTGTCAAAACCGGCGGATCTCGGGTAGGGGGTCCCGAACTGTGCGTCTAGGTGGATGGTAACAGGAGACAAGGGACACGATGTTTTTACCCAGGTTCGGGCCCTCTCGATGGAGGTAAAACCCTACTCCTGCTTGATTAATATTGATGATATGGGTAGTACAAGAGTAGAACTACCACGAGATCAGAGAGGCTATACCCTAGAAGCTAGCCTATGGTATGATTGTTGTTCGTCCTACGGACTAAAACTCTCCGATTTATATAGACACCGGAGAGGGCTAGGGTTACACAAAGTCGGTTACAATGGGAGGAGATCTACATATCCGTATCACCAAGCTTGCCTTCCACGCCAAGGAAAGTCCCATCCGGACACAGGACGAAGTCTTCAATCTTGTATCTTCATAGTCCAGGAGTCCGGACGAAGGTTATAGTCCGGCTATTCGGACACCCCCTAATCCAGGACTCCCTCAGTAGCCCCTGAACCAGGCTTCAATGACGATGAGTCCGGCGCGCAGATTGTCTTCAGCATTGCAAGGCGGGTTCTTCTCCAAATTTCGTGTACCTGTTGAATAGTGTCCGGCTTCTCATGAATATTGCGCTCCTTGGCTTCCATGCCCAATAATGGCCATCTTCCACGCGTCAGACAAATGCGAAAAGCCAGAGTGTTTTTACATTTACCCCCCTAGCTGTGTAAGTGAGCTGCCTTTTAAAGAGACGAGGATCTAGATCCAAATCACACCATCTCCCCTTCGCGAGCATTCATCGGAGCGCATCCAACAGAGATCCATTCCATCATGGCCAGTCAACGCAGCTCCTCCTCTCGCCCTCCCAGCCCTCAGCCTGGAGATTGGGAGAGATGCTCCGTCCCTTTGGCGAGCTAGTGATGCTCCAAGCCAAGGGGTTTCTCCCCAGCTTCTGAGGTCCCGGTTGAGCGGGCTTGCCACCTATAATGGTGGAGAGCAAGCGGAGGCGTCCCAATCCCTCAAGGAGAGCAGGTCTGCCTTGTCCCTTATTTGATAAGAGGGCTTGGATTTCCAATTCATCCGTTTCTCCGGGGGCTCTGCAGAGTTCTCAGCCTCGGTTGCACAACCTTCGCCTGCCTCCATATTGCATATTGCGGGCTTCGTAGCCCTTTGCGAGCTGTTCTTGGGCATCGAGGCTCATTTCGCGCTGTGGAAGAAGCTGTTCTGCCTTGTGCCCCGTTCTCAGAAGGGGTCAATATATCAAGTGGGCGGAGCCGAAGTATGGCGCATCGCCGGGACCAGATATCTATCCGAACCCCAAAGAACGCGTCCGAAGACTAGCCTTCAGAATGGTTTTACATAGAAGATGTCCCCCTGCCGGATCCTGTTCGGATCGGCCTCCCCAAGTTTGATAATGCTCCCTTGAAGAAGCGCGTGAGCTGGCGTCCACGGAGCCCTCAGAAGGAAAATGACAAGGACGTTCTTTATCTGATGAGCCAGATAAGGCTGTTAGCTCATTCCGGACTGACCATGATCGAGGTCATGGCCACATGCATTATGCGGGGGGTGCAGCCGCTTTAGTATAGAGGCCACCCCATGTGGGATTTCAACAGGGAGGATGATGCAACCCGCTGCGGCCGTAAGGGGCCGGAATCGGTTGCCGCTCTGACGAACATCTTGTCCGCATTGTACAAGGGAGAAGAGGAGGAATTCCTCCGCGTCAATTCTCGAGGCGGATTTTCTATGTACAATCCTCCAAGCTGGGTAAGCGGACACTTCTTTTTGCTCATCCGTTCCATATTCCCATAGTCAAGTACCTTATCTTGTGATTTCGACGCAGGAATTGCACCGGGTCGTAAAGGATATAAACAACCCTCCTCCACAACCCGAGGATCCGGGCGGTCCCTCGATCCGGCCTCCCAAGAGGATCCGGACATATCCGTGGAGCTGATCGATGGGGTATTTCACCTGGCCGAGCATCGACAATGCCTTGGTGGCTATTACAGACCGATTATCTGGACTGCTCCCGCCTCACAAGTAATCGAGACCGAAGTCCTAATACTTGAAGATGATCCATCCGTGCTTATTTTTATCACCGTATACCAATGGTGTTTGAGGGGAGGATCTCGGCGGAATCCGAACTGCGGCGACTAGCCAACAAGGGACCGCAAAGGCGGGTAGGCTAAAGAGACACGTAGTCGGGTTGAGGCACCGGCGCGATAGTAAAGCGCTGCCTTATTCAATGTATTATTCTTATGATGCATACTAACGCCCGTGCTCTCCTTTTTTAGGAAAAGAGGGCTCGCGGACTATATCCGGAGATTGCCAATCGCGCCTCCACCAGCCGAGCTCCAAAGCCGAGGTCGAAGCGAGGCGAACACGAGGCGTCGTCGGACGCTCCTCCGGCGGAGGATGCGGATAGACTGTCCGCCACCAATTCGAGGTGGAGAGTGCCATGAATCACACGAGCAGCGGACAGTTCTTCATAGCGCTTGTTTCTCCCAAGAGGCATTGGGCGCCTTCAATTCGGGAGATGTGTACCTCTGTGCGCTCAAAATGGTCTAACGAGCCACGGAGGCGGTATGTGAAAGACATCTGGTAACAAAATTTGATAGTTATATATGTCATTAGCCCCGAGACTTGAAGCAGTTAGAATAACTGATTTAAGGATCATTTCTTATCTGAGGATCTTCTGAGAAAAGAATACCCAACTGTCCCGGGAGCTGGAAGAGTGCAAAGCCAAACTTGAGGCCGCACTAGCCGCGACAGGGGAGGCCAAGGAGACCCCCTCTGGTAATATATGCTTCAAAAGATAAGTATGTTGTGAAGTGTGGCGTGTGTGTGAATCTGACAATAACATTGCAGATGGCGTCGGAGTAGATCCGGACAAGCAACAACTCTTGCGCTGGTTAAAGGCCGGCGAGAGCGTGCTTACGAAGGTGAGGCAGGAGAAGAATAATCTCCAAGATGCCAACACCCAGCTGGGCGAGGAACTAAAGGATGTTCATGCCCAGCTATCGGACTCCGTGAAGGAGAATCGGCGGCCGGTAGCGGCATGTTTAGTAAGTGCTTGAGCGAACTTTGAAAAAGAGTTGGCGAGAAGTCGACTAACGAGTTATATGCGTAGGTATGCTCACAGAGTCGTCCTGCGAGGAAATGCCGGTTCTCTGGTGACCTTCTTCTGAGCTCTTACAAGCTGCACGAGCGAGTTGGCGGTGATGAAAAGCGTCGCCAGGCCTTGTGGCCATATGTCTCCATGCCGAAGGCCTTGGAGAGCTTGCGAGAGAGGCTTAAGGGAGGCGGCGGCGCTTCCGATTATGGAAGATATCGGCCTGCCGTCAAGGCACCGAGGAGGCTGGGCCATGGTGAAGACACGGTACATGAAGGCTGACCCAAACCACATGGCGAGGTCGGACTGTGGGGGCGATGGAAAGGAGATTCTGTGAGCTTAGTGTATGGCCAAGTAGAGTTGGCATAAATATTCCCAACAGATGTAAACTAGACAGCCTGTTGGATGGTAATGAAGAGGAATATGCTTAGTCAAATTGACTATGTAATTTAAGATGACATGTAAAATGCCTTCTAGCGGATTGTAGATCGTTTGTCATGGCGGACCTTTTAAGCCGACCTCGGGACCCGATAGTCAGTGTGTCCGAATACCCACTCGGTTATGTAAGAACCGGGGCATGCATGGAGACCAGGCGTAGGGGTCATTAGTGCTTGAACAGACAAGTGCCCAACTAGTTATGTTATATTACATGGTTAGTAGGAAACATCTTCCGGGAGAATAGTTCCGTTAGGGGTTCCTTTCACAGGAGGCATGCCCTAAAGTGCATGTCGGACTGGGAAAAAAGCGAGAAAAAGCATCTGGGGCAGATAAATAAACAAGTGAGAAATCATCTTTAGTTCACCGACCGAATATTCCCTTAAGAACGCTAGCTTTCGGCTTCACCCAGTCTGAGGTACACATCCGGCTGACCCTGCAGTAACAATCGCAGAGGTGCTCCCTTTACCGCCTAGCCGAACAATCGGGAACGTAGGGGTAAGCACAGGAGCCAGGCAACCCAGCTTGGCCAAAACTTAAGTCATATCGATGCATATAAGGTGAATAAAAGGTACATGCGGAAGTGTGACACATGTGTTGGGCATGAAGCCCGTATAAATAAGCTTCTGTTAAAGAAGCCCCCATGTATAATGAGTGCGGATAGCACATCAGTTGTGTACGAACAAGGCGCGAATGAGCCCTTGAGGCTGTAAGGGAAAGGGAAGGAGAAGGAGAAATATAAGACATCTAATGTGTAAAAATAAGCGAGAGGAAGGAGGCGAACACGAGTCCAGCGCTAGGCGTAGAATATTCGGAGGCGGGCTGCATTCCATGGGTTCGGCTCGAGTCGATTATCCGATGCATCTCACGACGATGCGCTCCACGGTCGGGACTTGGTCAATAATAAAGGGACCTTCCCATTTGGGCTTGAGTTTGTCCTTTTCTTGTCCGTGGCGTAGAACTCACTCGCCAACATTGTAAGTTTTGGCCCGTGCTTCTCTGCTTTGATATCTTGAGCCTCTTTGTTGATAGAATCGGAGCGGGCTTTTGCCACGTCACGCTCCTCCTCCAAAGGCGTCAAACTGTCCTGCCGATCGAGTTGGCTTTTCTTTCTTCGTACATGCACACGCGAGGTGAGTCATGAATTATGTCGCAGGGCAGAACCGCCTCTGCGCCGTATACCATAAAGAATGGTGTGTATCCGGTGGTGCGATTTGGCGTGGTCCGCAGCCCCCAGAGTATGGAGTCGAGCTCCTCTACCCAGTGCGTGTTGGATTCCTTGAGGGAACGCACTAATCTGGGTTTGATGCCGCTCATGATTAGACCATTTTCTCGCTCGACCTGACCGTTAGTTTGTGGGTGATAGACTGAAGCATAGTCGAGCTTGATGCCCATGTTTTTGCACCAGAGTTTGACCTCGTCGGCCGTAAAGTTCGTGTTGTTATTAGTGATGATGCTGTGGGGGACGTCGTAATGGTGTACGACCCCTGATATGAAGTCTATCACCGGTCCGGATTCGGCCGTCTTAACAGGCTTGGCCTCTATCCATTTGGTGAATTTATCCACCATGACCAGTAGGTATTTTTGCTTGTGGGTTCCTCCTTTAAGGGGTCTTCGAGTCCGGCCGTGGCGGTATTCGTCCACTTGAAGTGTTCGGTGCGCCGGAGGAGGCGATAAAGAGGTAATGCCTTTTCTCCCAAGCGGGAGATAAAGCGGCTTAGAGCCGCCACACATCCGGTCAATTTTTGTATTTGCTGAGGTCCTTTGGGATATCCAATTGTGATTGCGCTCGGATCTTGGCTGGGTTTGCTTCTATTCCTCTACGGATACTATGAAGCCCAAGAGCTTTCCGGTGATGCGCGAAAACTCATTTTTCGGGTTAAGCTTGATGTCATATGTTGGGAGGTTGTCGAATGTGAGCCTCAAGTCGTCTACTAGGCTTTCGACATGCTTGGTTTTGGCGACCACGTCGTCTACTTATGCCTCCTTTGTTTTGCCGATCTGGTTTGCGGACATGTACGAATCATGCGGCGATATAGTGCGCGGCATTTTGAGCCGAAGGGCATTGTGTTGAAGCGAGAATGGGCGTATGGGGTGATGAATGCCATTGCGACTTGGTGCGGCTCTGCCATCTTAATTTGATGGTGGCGGGAGTATGTCGGGAAACACAATGAATGGTGTCCTGCGGTGGCGTCAATAATTTGATCGATGCGGGGAGGGCAAAGGGATCCTTTGGGCAAGCCTTGTTGAGGTCCTTGAAATCGGCAGCGTGAGGGCGGGATTTGTCCTTCTTTGTTACCATCACCAGGTTTGCTAGCCAGTCCGGATGTTTTATATCTCGATGAATCCGGCCTCCGATGGTTTGGCTAGCTCCTCTCCCATAGCTTGTCTCTTAGGTTCGAGAAGCGCCGAATGGCCTGCTTGGTGGCTTGAATCCTTTAGGATGTTTAGGCTGTGCTTTCGGCCAGCAGCGTGGGATTCTGGCATGTCGAAGGGTGCCGGAAAAAATCCCAATTTTCGTGTAGGAATTCTCGCGGTCGGTGTCTACATCGGGGTTTAATTACGCGATGGAGGCCGTTTTATGGAGTCCGTTGGATGGATTTGGAATTTGACTATTTAAATGCGCGGTTTAAAGGAGGTGGACTTGGATCTTTTATCGAGTATCCGTCGTCCCGATTCACCGTGGAAGCGCGGCGCGATCAGTTCCTCGACGCTAGGGCGGATAGTGCCTCAGCGGCCGGTGTGGCTGTCTTATTTTGGTAGCGAGTGCTATGTCGGGTCACTAGCAAGAGTGATGATACCGTTGGGCGGGCATTTGAGCTTCATGTACCGTAATGGGGCATAGCTTGAAAAATTGTGAATGCCTCTCGCCCTAATAGAGCGTGATACCTGTTGCTGAACGGGGCCACTTGGAACGTGACCTCCTCGGACCTGTAATTGTCCGGCGTGCCGAACACCACATCCAGAGTGATTTTTCCTGTACAGCACGCTTCCTGACTGGGGATTATTCCTCTAAAGGTTGTGCTGCTTCGCTCAATGCGGCTCCGGTCTATTTCCATTTTTCGAAGGGTTTCCTCATAAATGAGGTTCAGTCCGCTGCCACCGTCCATGAGTACCTTGGTAAGGCAAAAGCCGTCCACTATTGGACTGAGGACCAATGCGGCTGGTGCTCGTGCTATTTGGAATTTAGGTTCATCACTGGCATTAAAGGTAATAGCCGTGTCACTCCATGGGTTTATTGTTGCTACTTGGTAGACTTCGGTAAGGCTGCGGAGTGTTCATTTCCGCATATTATTTGATGCAAAGGTCTCGAACACTGTGAATACCGTACTGGTATCCCTGGGGTGGTGCTCTGTGGATTACGGGTTAGAAGCTCTTCGCCGCCGGCCCTGCGGAGTATCAACATGCTCTAAGGCTATGAGTTGGTGTGGCGCCCTCTGTACTATAATTTTGCGAGGTCCATTGAGCCATCCCTCGATGCGGTTCCATGCCCTATAGAGGTTTTTGCTTTTTGGAGTTTAACCAGGTGCTGGCGATAATGCACCCTTTTATTTTGGACTGGGGTTGTATTGGGGCGGATTGTCCCAAAATTTTATTTCGGTTTTCAGCGCTTTCCATCATGCAGTACTTCGTACTATGGATGCCAAGTCAGCGGCGTGTAATTTCCGGCGACTTATGGCGTTGAGGATTCGTTGTCGGTGCAATTATTGCAGAAGAATGAAATCGCATCCTCCTCGCGGCGATCCTTTATCCTGTTCATGACCGGGAGAATCTGGCCCGATAATGGTGTCTTTGTTTCTGCGGGCTCTTGCGAATTTGGGATAGATCGCTTATGTTGGGTGGGCGGGTGGAATTAAATCGGAACCTCTCCCAATCTGAGACTCGAGGCCAAGGGTTTCGAACTTCGGAAGCTTGGGTTCTTGGATGTTGTCAATGAATCTAGCCCGCCGCTGACTTTAGGTTCAGGGGCTTGAGTGATGTCCTCCCCTCGCGGGTATCCGGCTTGGAGGATCGGGAATCGGACATAACTAGTCCTCAAGATAGATGAAGGCTTGCCGCATTGTTCCTCCACTGCTGCAGCGTGATGGGTGACACAGGGAGAGTTAATCTCTGCGGGATCGGGTTTAGGCCCAATCTGATCGTGATGCATGGCGACTCCCGAGGCGGCGTCGCGATCCAAGAGCTCGTTTAAGGAAGAGAGCTCCATCGGATCAACTGCTCGGCGAGTTCGAGTTGGCGTGGAGATTGCTTCGATGACCGAAAGTCACCGTCGGTGGCGGCGAGCGAGCGGTCATAAGAAAACCGCCTAACCGGAGAGCTTGGCCGATAGCCAAAGCTCCTTTAGCAACGATGCCATCTTTAAAGGCGGGATGAGGCATCCTTCACGATGGTGGACGCGAGAGGAACTCTCAATGAAGGCACCAATGTCGGTGTCAAAACCGGCGGATCTCGGGTAGGGGTCCCGAGCTGTGCGTCTAGGCGGATGGTAACAGGAGACAAGGGACACGATGTTTTACCCAGTGTCGGTGTACTAGGTAGGGGTACCCTAGTATCCCGAACTTCGTGCAGACGATTCAGCGCCCACGGCAGGGCTGGCTGATGACCGCCAAGATCCTCGGCGGCTCCTTTGGAGCCATTTAAAACAAAGTAAGCAAGACCCGGCAAGAGGAGCTTGCGGGAAAATACTCGGTAGCGAAGAAACAAGGCCCGGCAAGAGGAGCTTGCGGGAAAGGCAGTGGGCGCCAAGCCCCAAAGCGACAAGGTTCCTGCAGCGGCAAAGCGCTTGCCGGGCGGGCAACCTCTCTTCATCTCCGCTCCAGCTCACCCGCCAGCGTGTCACCACAGGGCTCTCCCAAGCACGCGTGTCGGACGGGCTGTGCAGCCAGCGGGAGCAGCGACAAGCGGCTGACGAGGCTACCATCGTGGCAAGCGGAGGCACACCAGCGGTCCTGTTACCTTTGTTGGGCGGCGAGGCGGGCATTGATGACTCTTGTCCCTTGCCGTCGAGTTAGGTATAGATTACTGTACCTGTACAAGCGGTGTACCAACCTCTGTTTTACTATTTCACCCTTGTCTACTTGTCATATGTGGTGACCCCTTGTGCCTATAAAAGGAGGCCCAAGTGCAACATAGAAAGGGTTCGATCCAGCTCCGGCTTAGTTCATCCTACTCATACGAGGCCACACTCAGGCTAGGTTTTGTAGCTTCCATTGCACCCTAGCAAGAACACAAGATAATCCACAAAGCAGCAGTAGGAGTATTATCTCTCGGAGAGCTCGAAGCTGGGTAAATCCGCTCGTGTGCATCGCCTCGATCCGCTCTTTGTGCAATCTCCGCCCCCCTCCGAACCACAAGGGACCCAGGTCCCGTAGGTTCTCGTGGGATACGATCAGTTCCTCCCCGACATCTTTGGCGCGCCAGGTAGGGGGCGTCGAGGCTGTGTGAACCCGATCCGGCGGTTACGAGCAACTTCATCAACATCTTCGTCGACATGGCGCGAAGAAGAAGCCTTCGGCAGCAGCGAGCCGTCGCGTCGAACCCACCACCACCGGAGCTGTCAGGTGGTGGGGGAAACGCTAGCGGAGGAACCGGCGTCGTCGAGAGAGCCCACAATGCCGCCAGGTCCAAGGACAAGGCAGCGCAGGCGTCGGCGTCCGAATCTGCACCACGTCCTTCACAGGAGGCGCGGGACCGACAGCGTCATGATGCTCGCGGCACCATACACTCGCTAGATCAAGGCCAAGCTGGAGGATCCCGAGGCCCTCGAGACCGCATGCACCCCATCTTTGATGCGAAGCGAACGCGATCGCTTAGGCGGGGCGCTGCTCCTCCCAACTTGGTTAGGAGTCCGAGCACATCCGTTCTTCGCTCAAATGCGCCGTTGCCGCCAACCACACCAGCGGAAGCCTTGGCAAGGCTCGATTACTTCTAGATTACCCTCAACAGCCGATAAGGTCGGCGAATGGAGGCCACAATTCAGAAGTCTCATCGGTTTCGCCAGCAGCGCGTCCCATGACAAGCGAGTGCCGCAGCAGCGTGGCGATAAAGCGCGAGCTGATGGCGGCGAGACTTGCGGGTGCACCCCGTACCTCCCCTTCGAAGGCCAAGATCGCCGACTCGCCGGATCCACCTCGGCAGCGACTCCACGGCGTCGTCGGATCCATGAGCTCGTCGACCAACGCCAAGTTCTTCAAGAACGGCAAGAAGAAGATGCTCGAACCCGTATTGGCGCCGAAGAAGCGCGCGTCAATCCGACCAGCGCGCGGGCCCACTGTTGATATGCATGCGCCCGAAGAACGGTGACTTGCGTGCTGCGGTGGGTTGCCCTGCGTTCACTCGTGAGCTGCGGCAAGTCCGGTGGCCCGACAAGAAAAACTTCAAACCAGATGTCTTTGGAGAAGTATGATGGCAGGACACACCGCCGGAGTTCCTCGGCACCTACACCATCGCGGTGCAAGCTGCGGGGGGACGAGACGACAAGATCCTCGCCAACTACTTTCCCTTGGTGCTCAAGCCAAACGTCAGATCTTGGCTCATGCACTTGCCGGACGGCTCTATTTCTTCCTGCAGCACCTACATGGCCACATTTGCACTAACTTTGTTCACTGCTTGGTTTGACTGAGCTGTTCAAGAAAAAGGAGAAGACCACCAGGTCCGGCAAGAGCTCTGTTGCCCACTCCGGCAAGCGCACCTCTTCGGAGTGCTGCGCTACCGTCGAGGACGCACCATCGAGCTCCACCGGCAAGTGCAACAAGACAATGGCAGCTCCGCCAAAGACCAGAAGGTGCCGCCAAGGAGGGCGGCCTTGGTGGTACCTTTACCATTAGTGCCACGCTTGATCCTAAATAGGAAGGCGAGCTCGTTGCTTTCTGCGGGCGAATGTCGATGTGTTTGCATGGCAACCATCGACATCCCGGTGTTCAGGAAGGTAATTGAGCACCACCTAGCTGTCTACGTCCTCACGTGCGGCCTGTCAAGCAAAAAGTTAGGAAGCGAGCGTTGGGCGCCAAGAGTTCATAGCGAAGAAATCAAAGAAATTAGAAGCGGCGGGGCTTGTCGGAGAGTCCTCCACCCCACGTGGTTGGCCAATCCGGTAGTGATGCGCAAGGCTAATGGGAAATGGAGACTTTGTATTGACTTCTTGATGTTAACAAAGCTTGTCCCAAAGACCCATTTCCCTTGCAGCGTGTCGACCAGATCATTGACTCCACGGCTGGGTGTGATCTGCTTCGTTTCTTGATGCATATTCGAGGATATCATCGATTTTCATGGCGAGAAGAGGATGAAGAAAACCGCATTCATTACACCATGTAGCGCGTCTTGCTTTATACGGATGCCTTTCGGTTTGAAGAATGCTGGTTCAACCTTTGCAAGGGTAGTCCATGATGCCTTTGAACCACAGATACACAGAAATGTAGAAGCCTACATGGATGACATAGTGGTCAAGAGCAAGGACAGAGCGACTCTGGTTCAGGATTTGGATGAAACATTTGCAAATCTGCGCAGGATCAACCTCAAGCTCAACCCCGAGAAGTGCGTGTTTGGAGTCCCTTCCGGCAAGCTTCTCGGGTTCTTTGTGTCTCAGCGGGGAATTGAAGCCAATCGACAAGATCAAGGCCATTGAGCGGATCGAAGCACCAAAGCGCGTCAAGGATGTCAGAAGACTTGCGGTTGCGTGGCTGCTCTCGCGAGTTCATCTCTAAGTCTGCTGAGCAGCGCCTGCCGTTTTCAAAATTTTGAAAAAGCGGGTCAATGAAATGGACTCGAAGCGGAGGCTGTGCTGCAGGACTTGAAGAGATACATCCTCCGCTCCAATACTTATCGCACCTAAGCCACAAGAGAAGTTGCTGCTGTATATAGCGGCGACCAATCAAGTGGTTAGTGTTGCGTTAGTAGCGGAGAGGGAGGCGGATGATGATCCGACAACCGAGGCGATTGCATCCAGCGACGGCGAGGGGCTTCACCGTCAAGCTCTGGTCGACAAGAACAGATCAGCGCAAGATTGCGACAAGATCTGAGAAAAAGATGGTGCAGCGCCCGGTCTACTTTGTCGGTTCCCTTACGCAGGGGCTAGATCAAGGTACTATGGTGTGCAAAAGCTGCTTTTCGGCCTTCTCATGGCCTCAAGAAAGCTGCGCCATTACTTCCAAGCACACGAGATAAGAGTTGTCACTCGCTTTCCGCTGAAGAGGATATTGCAAAATCCGAAGCAGCAGGCAGGATTGTCGGTGGGCCTTTGGAACTGTCAAGCTTTGGTCTCATGTTGAAAGCACTTCAACTATCGAGCAGGGCATTGGCAGAATTCATAGCGAGTGGGCGTACGCAAGATGAAGAGATTCGGAGGCGAGCATCCCGTCAAGGAGGCAAATAAAGAATGGCTGATGTACTTTGGCGGTGCCTTCTCGCTGCAAAGGCGCGGTGCGGCGTCTTGCTTATCGCACCCACGGAGAGCACCTCAAGTACATAGTCGGATGCACTTTCCCAAGGAACAAGCAACAAATAATCTGCGAGTATGAAGGCTTGCTTTCGGTCTCGAGGATTGCGGTGGACCTTGGGATCAAGAAGCTCATTGTCGAGGATTAGCAACTTGTCGTCCGCCAAGTAAATAAAGATTATCGAGTCCGTTGATGGAAGCCTCGTCGATGAAGTGAGGAAGCTGGAAGAGCGCTTTGAAGGCTCGCAAATGGAACCGTTCCAAGAGCACGAGAATGATATAGCTGATGGCCTCTCCAAATGTGCGCATAAGTTACACTGTGGAACCAGGGATTTTGTGCTCAAGCTAACTCAGCCAACCGTAACACCATCAACGGGACGAGCAAGAAAGAAAATTGGTTTCGGCGACTACTTTCCGCGAGCTCTGAAGCCGCCGCCAAGAAGGTCCCTAAAACCAATACAAATATCAGCGAGGAGCGGTATGCTCGGCAAACCATGCAATTTGTATCGTTGAAGCAAGCGCTCCCGACAAGTTTCGCTCCGGCAAGCTTGCCGGGATCATCAACTCGGCGGACCCACGAGTTCTTGCCGCGAAGCTGATGTTCCCTTGATGATGGATGAGCCTTTAGTTCTTGTTGTCGAGCCACAGGCTCCGGCATGGGCACTGACAAATCGTCCATTTCCTTGAGACAGGAGAACTTCCGAAGAGCAAGAAGAAGCGGAAAAAGTAGCCCGGCAGTCAAGTATGTACCAGTTTGTTGACAACATCACATGCGAGAAGAAGGCTCAGCGGTGTGAAATTGAAGTGTATTTGCGGGAAGATGGATGAAGCTGTTGGCGAGAGATACATGGAGGCATATGTGGTCACCACATCGGGCAAAAGCACTTGCGGCAAGGCTTTCCGGCAAGGTTTCTTACGGCGAAGCCCTCCGAGGATGCAAGCGCACAAGTAACCAAGTGTGAAGCGTGCGGTTCCATTCCAAGCAGATACACCAACCAGCTCAAGCTCTCGGGCGATCCCTTTATCCTGGCCCTTTTCGGTGCAGGGGCTCGACATCCTCGGCCCCTTCCCCGAGCTGTCGGGGCTTTGAATACTTATGCGTCGCAATCGACAAGTTCACAAAGTGGCGGAAGTGGAACCGTGAGGAAGGTGGCAGCCGCGTCGGCCGTCAAGTTCTTGAGTCAATTGTTTGCCGTTTTGGGATTCCTAACGGATCATCACCGACAACGGCACACAGTTCACGAGCCGCACCTTCATGCAATCGCCCAAGATCTTGGCGCCAAGATCTGCTTTATACATTGCTCATCCGAGAAGCAGCGGTCAGCGAGAGAGCAAGCGCTGAAGTGCTGCGGGGACTCAAGACCAGAACTTTCGACGGGCTGCGCAAGTGCGGAAGGGCTGGATCGAGGCTGCGGTGGTTCTTTGGTCGATCAGGACAACGCCGTCGAGCCGCGGCGGACACCCTTTGCTCTAGTCTACGGGCGAGGCAGTTCTCCCCACGGAACTTCGTGTGCGGGTCACCTCGAGTGCTCGCTTATGATGAGCTTGAGCAAGAGCAGCTGCGACAAGATGACGCTGCTGCCTCGAGGAAGATCGTCTTGAGGCTCTTTACGAGCTGCTCGTTACTAGCAAGCTTTGCGTCGCTACCATAACCCGCAAAGTTATTGCGAAGCTACGAGGAAGGCGACCTTGTTCTTGGTAGCGTTCAATCCGCCAAGAATTCCAACAAGTTGGCCTTGAAGTGGGAAGGCCCTTATCGGGTGAAAGCGAGTCACTAGGCCCGGCGCTGTCCGCCTTGAGACCGAAGATGGCCTTCGGTGAGCAATTCCTGGAATATAGAGCATCTTCGCAAGTTTTACCTATGAAGTAGCGGTTGCGGAACCCGTTCGGCAACCACCCTTTTATACAAGTCTTGCCGCTGTTGCATGTAATCCTTTTGTACAAAGCCGGCGCGAGACCCGTGCATCGATAAAGCCTATGTGTTGCACACATTTTGTCAATACATGCTTTCATAATCATATATGCATGTGTTTACTAACATCTTGTGCAGCACCGCACCCGATGGCGATAATGAGCCACTAGGCTCCATAACTTTATTTTCTCTTCTTTCTTCTCAAACAAGAAGAAGGTTCATCCACCCACAAGTTAACCGGGGGGGGGGGGAGGAGAAGATAATGGTGTGCGCCGCCAAGCGTCGCGATAATGGTGTGGGCCGCCAAGCGTCGCTCGAGGAACTTTCGCCTTGCCGGAAAATGGACAACAGAAAAGCTAAGTTGCTAAGTTTAAACGACCATTTTAAATTTTTAAGTTATCTTCCTCGAACGATAGTACTTTGTATGGAAAACTTGTGCGCGGAGGAACCAAATCGTGACTGGTCGCGCCCTTACTTTGTTTGAGTCCGCTCAACAACTTAAGTGAGCTGCGGCTAGTCGCGACAAGGTTGCTTGTCGGTGGCGGCCCCTTGACAGGCTGCTGAAGTTCACTTTTCGGCGCTTCATGGCAAGGGTGCTGCACAAGCAAGTTTCCCTGAAAAGCGTAGGGCAGTAACATACAAAGCAAGAAATGGAGTAAAGGAAATAACATTGCATTCGATTGCCTGAGATAGTGTATATTACATAACAACTTGTCGTAGATCTAATAGACTTTTTTCCTAAACATGATCTACAGCGACAAGAGAAAGATAGACTTGGCGGCCTAATCCACGCGGTCGCCATCGAGCCTCTTAACTCCGCTCACCCTGTCCACAATGGGTGCGACAAGGCCTTGGCGCTTCAACATCGGCGGATGGGGCGGGGACTTGAGGGCTTTGGTGAAGTCGGCCTTTGGGTTGCGGAAGGCCACCTTCATCAACACCTTACGGAGAGCCTCGGCACAGACTTGGCGTGATTCCTCCGCCGGCTGCTTGATACCTCTTCCCGGAGCGGCTGGATACCCCATAACACGCCTTTGAAGAATAGGCTGAGCTTGGCGCTGGGTTGGAGGTTCTCGTCGGTGGAATATCCAAGATCTGTCATCCCCAACTCCATCAGCTCATTATGGATGACAGTGGCGGTGTCCACAAAACCTACATCCAATGCATTATGCTGTCTGAAGATTATTCAGGCGGTCACGGCATTCGGCAAACAACTCCTCGGTGGCCTTGATCTTTTCCAGCAGGCCCGTTTCCGCTCCTTGGCGCCGTTCAACGCCTCCGTCAAGGTGGTCAATTTCAGCTCGAGATCCGCCTTGGAGTCCTTGGCGGCATCGAGCTCTTTGATCTTTTCAGCAAAACGACCTTGTAGCTCGCCGAGGTGTAGCGTCCTTCTCACGCTTCGCGCTTCAACCCGGCGACCTCCTCGGCACTCTTACGGAGGTGGACTCCAGCTGAGCCACCCTCGTCTCCAATTCCCTCTTGGCGGCCTCGGCAGCGCGGCAGCATCTTTTGCCTCCTGAAGTGGCCGCCAATCATTTGCTCGCGCGGCGAGATCTTCCTCGGCTGTCGAGATTGATCTTCCGCTGCGCCAGCTCACCTTCTCGGCGGAGAGCTTCGCGGCGGCAAGCCTTTGCTGCTCCTCAACCTCGCCCTTCTCCAAGATGAAGGCCGTGCGCTCCTCAGCAAGCTGCTCCAGCGCCTCTGCTATATCCGGAGAGTCTCTTTGTTGGCGCGTCGGAGCTCTTCCATACGTTCTCCAAATCAGCTCCGCCCTCGCGACAAGCGCCTCCACAGACTCAGTTTGGCTTGCCGGGCGTGGTAGAGCGACAAGCAACCTCCTTAGCAGCTGCTCCTCCTCGGGCTCACTGCTGCTGCTGCTCGGGGCATCAACCAGCGACAGCCCGGCGGGCGAGCAGTTCCGCATCGAAGGTCTCCCCTTGGCGGTGCCTGGAGCTTGATGCCCATGGGAGCTTGATGAAGACACCCTCGCCGGCCTTGGTAGGTGCGGGCTGGGGCTCCTCGAGTGCAGTGCGGCATCGGTGGCGGGGGATCGTGATCGGTGCAGCGCTGGCGCTCCTGCGACCTCCGGGCCGTCGGTCGATCGCCAGATTCCTCCCAGCCTCTGCGCCCGGCAACCTCGGCGACCTCCTCGCCCGGCAGGCCCGTCGGCGCCAGCCTCCTCCTCCATGTTGGCGGCGTCGGCGTTGTCGCCATGGCGTCTTCCTGGCCCGGCCTCGGTCTCCATCAGATCTCCGGCAGATGGATCTGATGGTCGAAGAAAAAAGCACAAATCAGGCAGATGTTGAAGGAAAAGAACAAAGAAGAAAGAACCCAAGGAAATTATCAAACAAGAAAATCACCTGCAGGATCTGTTGCGCGGTCTCCACTACCGGAGGGTCGTCGGCGCTGGTCCTTGTCGGGAAGCTCCTTCGTCGGAGAGGCCTCCCTTGCCGGAGAGCGCTCCCTTGGCGGAGAATTCTCCCTTGGTGGCGTAGTTGAAGCGAGCAGAATTTCGGGAGTGACCTCCGGGGCCTCCTGATGAGGCTGGACCTCAGGAGTAGCCTCCGGTGCTTCATGATGTGGCTGCTCTGCTCCTACAGAATTCAACAAACCAGATATCAGTAACGGAAAAGCACCCAAGCGCGCCTAACCATGAAAAGTAAACCAAACACTTACGCTGGGGGCTGTGCTGGGGGCTGCTTTGTTGAAGGGTTGCCGGGTCCGGCAAGGGAGTTCGAGCGTGCCCCGTCGGCCTGGAAGTCATCTGAGGCGACAACCACGGCGTCTTGGCCCTCTTCGGCGCCCTCTGAGCTAACGTCCTGAAGAAGAAGGTTCAGAGTGGAACCGGTCAGATATAAGATAAAGCAATAAATCGAGAAGATTACAAGAAGCAGCAGCGAGATCTTACTCTTCTTCTTCTTCCTCGGGCTGAGGCGGAAAGATCAAACTCCGCTCCGTGCGACGGATTGGGGAGAAGATTCCCTCGGGCGCTTGGCGGGTGCGGGGCCACGACTCGAAGACCCGTGCCCATCGCCCGTGGCGCGAACAGCGCGCCCTTGGCAGCAGTGCTTGCAGCGGTGGAAGCGCGTCGGGCGGCGGCGGCTGTTGGACCGTATGTTCCCCGCCACTTCTCCGGTCTTAGGAGAGCGTCTCATAAGCGGGGCAGCAAGCTCCTCCTGCGGCAAGCTACTTGGCCGGCGGAGGAGGCGCCCGGCAGGCTCACTTGGGTCGTTAGCCGGGCTCGGTCTGCTCCTCCTCACCGACGAACTCTTCTCGGTCGGCAAGACTTGCCGCCTCGGCCCTCTCTGCCTCCTCGGCAGTGAGCATAAGCGCGCGGGCAGCAGCCTCTGCAGCCTCCTCCAACCTTGTGGCGTCGCGCCATCTCCTGATCGGTGGTGTCGCGGGTGAGCCGCCTCTTCTCGTCGGCGCGGATCGGCACTTCAACCAAGTTGTCGAAGAACTGCTGCACTATGTCATCGGCGGGCTCTGCCAAGTTGGAGCGATCCCATAGGAATCGCCAGCGGCATTATCGCGGATGCTATCAAGCGACGAGTTGTTGCACAAGGGCACAACTCCCTCGCAACATGCACCATCCGGGGTTATCCGCTTGAGCTTGAACAGCTCCCGGACATGCCGTCAAGCTCCAAGGTAGTGAAATTCAATTCAGACACAGGCGCAGCCTCATGATATCCGCCGCGTTCTAGAATTCCCAAGCAGGCCTCCCTTTCTCCTGCAAAGGCGCAATGTGGCGGCGAAGGAAGTCCGCGTAACTGCTCCTACGGTAAGCCCTGCTTGCGGAGGCATAAAATCCTAGTCGTGGCAATCTTCAACTTGTCGTCCTCCGCGCCAAGTTGCTCAGTGTTACCCGCGAACTATGGGGAGTCATCATGAGGCAGTAAAAGGCTGTGGCTCCTCCTCTAAGATCCAGCACCGATCAGCCTCCACTCCTCCCACTTGCTGCGCAACTCCCGTCAAGATCGCTTCCTTCTTGCCGATCCTAGAGGTCCATGCAATTCCTCCGGCAAGCGGCTCTCTCTCTCTCGCGGGGTGAGAAGTAGTGGCGGAAGAGTGCGATGTTTGGGTGGACCCGACAAAGTTCTCGCAGAGATGTGCAGCAGCCATGGTAAGGATGGCGTTGGGGTGAAGTCAAGGAGGCGGAGGCCATATGTGTTCATGACATCGCGAAGAATTGAGAAAAGCGGGCGAGCCCGCACTGCAACAAAATCGCGAAAAAGGGTACCCGATGGAGCGTTAGCGAGATGTGGCGGCGGAGATGACCCTCGTGCTTGGTGCACACGGATCTCCGTCGACGGAAGAGATAGTACAGCTCCGCAACTCCTTCTGTTGGCGAGGGGATCGAAGAGGGCCCGTTCCTTCCGCAGCGCCGCGAGCCGCTGCGCCTCGGCCGATTCCGCCTTTTCCCTTATCGGCCTTGAGCCATAGGGAGTGGTGGTGGAGGAAGCCGGCGGTGTTGGTGGCACCGGTGGCAATGGAGAAGCGGGCGTCGCTCTCTGGGCTCGAGAAGGAAGGGGGGAAGCGGCGGGGTTTCGATGTGACGGCAAGGGCAAGTGGGCGTCCTCCCTGTTCCCCGCTTATAAAGGGGAGAGGGGACAGGCGTTCGATTTTCCCATTAAAAAGCCCCCGATCTCCCCATGGCGCCACGTCCGGTGCGTGCCGTTCGTGGGAGGCGTGGTGGGTCCAAGGCAAATAACGGCGTCATCAAGACCACGCGTGCCCGTGCCTTTATTTTGGGCTCGCCCCATGAGCTTGGCGCCGTGTGTGGCCCGAGCCGGGGGCTCTGCCGGTGTACTAGAGTAGGGTACCCTAGTATCCCGAACTTCGTGCATGGACAGTTGCGGCCTACGGCAGGGCTGGCCTGATGACCGCCAAGATCCTCAGCGGCTCCTTTGGAGCCATTTAAGAACAAAGTAAGCAAGACCCCGGCAAGAGGAGCTTGCTGGGAAGGCCACTCAGGGCGCGAAGGAAACAAGGCCCCGGCAAGAGGAGCTTGCCGGGAAGGCTTGGTGGGCGCCAAGCCCCCAAGCGACAAGGTTCCTGCCGCGGCAAAGGCGCTTGCAGGCGGGCAACCTCTCTTCATCTCCGCTCCAGCTCACCCGTAGCGTGTCACCACGGGATCTCCCAAGCAGCGTGTCGGACGGGCTGTGCAGCCAGCGGGGAGCAGCGACAAGCGGCTGACAGGCTACCATCGTGGCAAGCGGAGGCGCACAGCGGTCCTGTTACCTTTGTTAGGCGGATCGAGGCGGGCATTGATGACTCTTGTCCCTTGCCGTCGAGTTAGGTATAGATTCTGTACCTTTGTACAAAGCGGTGTACCAACCTCTGTTTTTACTATTTCACCCTTGTCTACTTGTCATATGTGGTGACCCCTTGTGCCTATAAAAGGAGGCCCAAGTGCAACATAGAAAGGGTTCGATCCAGCTCCGGCTTAGTTCATCCTACTCATACGAGGCCACACTCAGGCTAGGTTTTGTAGCTTCCATTGCTCCCTAGCAAGAACACAAGATAATCCACAAAGCAGCAGTAGGAGTATTATCTCTCCGGAGAGCTCCGAAGCTGGGTAAATCCGCTCGTGTGCATCGCCTCGATCCGCTCTTTGTGCAATCTCCGCCCCCCTCCGAACCACAAGGGACCCAGGTCTCGTAGGTGCTCATGGGATACGATCAGTTCCTCCCCGACACCAGGTTCGGGCCCTCTCGATGGAGGTAAAACCCTACTCCTTCTTGATTAATATTGATGATATGGGTAGTACAAGAGTAGATCTACCACGTGATCAGAGAGGCTATACCCTAGAAGCTAGCCTATTTTTTGGATGAACCGGCCCGGACCGACATTACGCGTACGCTTACGCGAGACTGGTTCTTCCAACATGCTTCGCACACAGGTGGCTGGCGGGTGTCAGTTTCTCCAACTTTAGTTGAATCGAGTGTGGCTATGCCCGATCCTTGTTGAAGGTTAAAACATCACATACTTGACGAAATATCGTTGTGGTTTTGATGCGTAGGTAAGAACAGTTCTTGCTCAGCCCGTAGCAGCCACGTAAAACTTGCAACAACAAAGTAGATGACGTCTAACTTGTTTTTGCAGGGCATGTTGTGATGTGATATGGTCAAGACATGATGCTAAATTTTATTGTATGAGATGATCATGTTTTGTAACGGAGTTATCGGCAACTGGCAGGAGCCATATGGTTGTCGCTTTATTGTATGAGATGCAATCACCATGTAATTTATTTACTTTATCACTAAACGGTAGCGATAGTCATAGAAGCAATAGTTGGCGAGACGACGACGATGCTACGATGGAGATCAAGGTGTCGCGCCGGTGACGATGGTGATCATGACGGTGCTTTGGAGATGGAGATCAAAGGCACAAGATGATGATGGCCATATCATATCACTTATATTAATTGCATGTGATGTTTATCCTTTATGCGTCTTATTTTTCTTAGATCGACGGTAGCATTATAAGATGATCTCTCACTAAATTTCAAGGTATAAGTGTTCTCCCTGAGTATGCACCATTGCGAAAGTTCATCGTGCCGAGACACCATGTGATGATCGGGTGTGATAAGCTCTACGTTCACATACAACGGGTGCAAGCCAGTTTTGCACACGCAGAATACTCGGGTTAAACTTGACGAGCCTAGCATATGCAAATATGGCCTCGGAACACTGAGACCGAAAGGTCGAGCGTGAATCATATAGTAGATATGATCAACATAGTGATGTTCACCATTGAAAACTACTCCATCTCATGTCATGATCGGACATGGTTTAGTTGATTTGGATCACGTGATCACTTAGATGATTAGAGGGATGTCTATCTAAGTGGGAGTTCTTTAGTAATTTGATTAATTGAACTTTAATTTATCATGAACTTAGTACCTGATAGTATTTTGCATGTCTATGTTAGATGGCCCGTGCTGTTGTTCCATTGAATTTTAATGCATTCCTAGAGAAAGCTAAGTTGAAAGATGATGGTAGCAACTACACGGACTAGGTCCGTAACTTGAGAATTATACTCAATGCTGCACAGAAGAATTGCGTCCTGGAAGCACTGCTAGGTGCCAAACCCGCTGCAGGAGCAACACCAGATGTTATGAACGTCTGGCAGAGCAAAGCTGATGACTACTCGATAGTTTAGTGTGCCATGCTTTATGGCTTAGAACTGTGACTTCAACGACGTTTTGAACATCATGGAGCATATGAGATGTCCCAGGAGTTGAAGTTAATATTTCAAGCAAATGCCCGGATTGAGAGATATGAAGTCACCAATAAGTTCTACAGTTGCAAGATGGAGGAGAATAGTTTTGTCAGTGAACATATACTCAAAATATCTGGGTATAATAATCACTTGATTCAACTGGGAGTTAATCTTCCTAATGATAGTGTCATTGACAAAATTCTTCAATCACTGCCACCAAGCTACAAGAGCTTCGTGATGAACTATAGTATACAAGGGATGGATAAGACAATTCCCGAGCTCTTCGCAGAGACGGCTGCATTCACGTTAAATAGGGCACCATATAAATCCGTTGAGACGACACCTTATGAACTATGGTTTGGCAAGAAACCAAAGTTGTCGTTTCTTAAAGTTTGGGCTGCGATGCTTATGTGAAAAAGCTTCAACTTGATAAGCTCGAACGCAAACCGGAGAAATGTGTCTTCATAGGATACCCAAAGGAGACTGTTGGGTACACCTTCTATCACAGATCCGAAGGCAAGACATTCGTTGCTAAGAATCGATCCTTTCTAGAGAAGGAGTTTCTCTCGAAAGAAGTGAGTGGGAGGAAAGTAGAACTTGATGAGGTAACTGTACCTGCTCCCTTATTGGAAAGTAGTTCATCATAGAAATCGGTTCCCGTGATTCCTACACCTATTAGTGAGGAAGCTAATGATGATGATCATATAACTTCAGATCAAGTTACTACGGAACCTCGTGGGTCAACTAGAGTAAGATCCGCACCAGAGTGGTACAATAATCCTGTTCTTGAGGTCATGTTACTTGACCATGACGAACCTACGAACTACGAGGAAGCAATGATGAGCCCATATTCCGTGAAATGGCTTTGAGGCCATGAAATCTGAGCTGGGATCCATGTATGAGAACAAAGAGTGGACTTTGGTTGACTTGCCCGATGATCGGCAAACCATCGAGAATAAATGGATCTTCAAGAAGAAGACTGACGCTGATGGTAATGTTGCTGTCTACAAAGCTTGACTTGTTGCGAAAGGTTTTCACAAGTTCTAGGAGTTGACTACGATGAGACATTCTCACCCGTAGCGATGCTTAAGTCCGTCCAAATCATGTTAGCAATTGCTGCATTTTATGATTATGAAATTTGGAAAATGGATGTAAAGACTGCATTCCTGAATGGATTTCTGGAAGAAGAGTTGTATATGATGCAACCTGAAGGTTTTATCGATCCAAAGGGTTCTAACAAAGTGTGCAAGCTCCAGCAATCCATTTATGGACTGGTGAAAGCATCTCGGAGTTGGAATAAACGTTTTGACAGTGTGATCAAAGCATATGGTTTTATACAGACTTTTGGAGAAGTCTGTATTTACAAGAAAGTGACTGGGAGCTCTATAGCATTTCTAATATTATATGTGGATGACATATTGTTGATTGGAAATGATATAGAATTTCTGGATATCATAAAAGGATACTTGAATAAGAGTTTTTCAATGAAAGACCTCGGTTCAAGACGCTTAATTGGACTTTCACAGAGCACATACCTTGACAAAGTTTTGAAGAAGTTCAAAATGGATCAAGCAAAGAAAGGGTTCTTGCCTGTGTAACAAGGTGTGATGTTGAGTCAGACTCAATGCCCGACCACTGCAGAAGATAGAGAGAAAATGAAAGGTGTTCCCTATTGAGGGAGTCCCGGATTAGGGGGTGTCCGGATGGCCGGACTACCATCATCGGCCGGACTATCATCGGCCAGACTATCATCATCATCCGGACTCCAAGACTATGAAGATACAAGATTGAAGACTTCTCCCCGTGTCCGGATGGGACTTTCCTTGGCGTGGAAGGCAAGCTTGGCGATACGGATATGTAGATCTCCTACCATTGTAACCGACTCTATGTAACCCTAGCCCTCTCCGGTGTCTATATAAACCGGATGGCTTTAGTCCGTAGGACTACGATCATCAACAACCCTTACAATCATACCATAGGCTAGCTTCTAGGGTTTAGCCTCCTTGATCTCGTGGTAGATCCACTCTTGTAAACATCCACAATATCAATATCAATCGAGCAGGGCGTGGGTTTTACCTCCATCAAGAGGGCCCGAACTGGGTAAAACATCGTGTCCCTTGTCTCCTGTTACCATCCGCCTAGCGCACAGATTCGGGACCCCCTACCGAGATCCGCGGTTTGACACCGACATTGGTGCTTTCATTGAGAGTTCCTCGTGCCGTCACCGATAGGAAGGATGCCTCCTCCGTCTTCAAGGGCGGTATTTTTCGCCAAAGAGCCACGGCGCCGGCCAAACTATCCGGCTAGGTGGTTTTCTTATGACCGCCTGTCCGGCCACCGCTTCTACAATGACCTCTCAAGTCGTCAAAAGCAATTTTCACGTCAGCTCGGAATTCGCGGCGGCTGGATCAATAGAGCTCTCGTCAAGTAAGCGAGCTCTTGGATCGCATCGCCGCCACAGGAGTCGCCACGGACTACAAGCAGATTGGGCTTAAAACCGATCGAGAGATTAACTCTCCCGGGTCACCCTGCGTTGCGGTGGTAGAGGAACAATCTGGCGGCGCTTCTCCTATATTGAAAACTAGTCATGTCGGGCTTCCGAACCCCCATGCGGATTCAGCGGAGGGGCGGACTTGATCAAGCACTGAACTTAAAGTCGGGCATCGGACCAGACTTCGTTGGACAACGTCCAACAATCAAGACTTCAAATTGGAAACTTCTCGGCCTTGAGCCTTGAGATGGGTAGGGTTCGGACTTAATTCCACCCACCCGCCCGGACATATCGATCTATCTCTAATCCGGCAAGAGCCCGCTGAGGCAATTACATCACTCTTGGGCGATTCCTCCTGGTTATGGACAGGATAAAGGACTGCCGAGAGAGAAAGCGCAATCTCAATTTTTGCAATAATTGCGGACGAGGACTCTTGAGCGCCGTCGGCCGTCGTGAAATTACGCCGCCGACTGGCGTCCATAATCTGAAAATCTTGTGCGATGGAGAGTTTCGGACAACGAAAATAATTTTGGGACAATCCGGCCCGAATACAACCCTAGTCCGCAACAAAGGGTGCATTACACTCGGGCACGGATACAAAACCAAAAAGCAAAGACCCCATAAAGGGCGCGGAACCGTACTAGAGGGATGGCTTAGCGGACCTGTAAAATTCACGATCTGAAGGCGCCGTCCCAACACATAACCTTGAGCATGTTGGATATTACGGCAGGTGGCCAAAAGTGGAGAGGAGCTTCTAGCCCGGAAAACCACTCCAACAACATCGATGCAGTATCAACAGTCTTGAGACTTTCGCATCAAATAATATGCGGAAGCGAACAATCCATGGCCTCGCGAAGTCTACCAAGTAGCAACAACCAATCCATGGGCGACACAGCCATCACCTTCAACGCCAGCAGACGAACCTAAATTCGGACAGCCCGAGCTCCGGCCGCATTGGTACTTAGTCCAATAGTGGGCGGACTTCGACTTACAAAAGTCCTCATGGATGGCGGCAGCAGTTAAACCTCATCTCGAGAAACCCTTCAAAAAATGGAAATAGGCTGGAGCCGCATTGGCGAAGCAGCACAACCTTTAGAGGAATAATCCCTAGCAGGAGGGCGCTGCTGAGGAAAAATCACACTCGATGTGGTATTGGCTCACGGACAATTACAGATCCGAAGAAGTCACGTTCCAAGTGGCCCCGTTCAACAGCGGATATCACGCTATACTAGGGCGAGAGGCATTCACAATTTTCAAGCCGTACCCCATTATGGGTACATGAAGCTCAAAATGCTGGGCCGGCGGAATAATCACTCTCGTTAGTGATCCGGACATAGCACTCGGCGCGAAAACAAGACAGCCGCATTAGCCTTAGAGGCACTATCCAAAGCCCTAGCGGCGGAGGAACTCACTGCGCTGCGCTCTACGGTGAATAGGGACGATGTGATACTCGATAAGAGATCCAAGTCCACCTCCTTTAAACCAGCAGATGAAATAGTAAAATTCCAGGTCCACCAGCGGACCCGACAAAGGCGGCCTCCATCGGGCACAATTGAACCACGATGTAGGCGCGCGCTGCGAAATTCGCCGGGAAAATTGGGACATTTTGCTGGCACCCCTCGGATATGCCGGAATCCCCGCAGATTGGCGAACACAGCCTAAACATCCTAAAAGGATTCAAGCCAGTCAAACAGGCCCTTGACGATTTTCGAACCCAAAAGACAGGCAATGGGAGAAGAGCTAGCCAAACTATTAGAAGCGGATTCATCGAGACATCAAGCACCGGATTGGCTAGCAAACCTGGTAATGGTACCAAGAAGGACAAATCCTGGCGCCTATGTGTAGCCGATTTCAAAGACCTAAATAAAGCATGCCCAAAGGATCCCTTCCCCTCCCGCATCGACCAAATCGCCGATGCCACTGCGAACACGATTCATTGTGCTTCACGGGCGCATACTCGGCTATCATCAAATCAAGATGGCGAAGCGGATCAAGCATAGCGGCATTCATTACTCCATATGGACCATTCTGCTTCAACACGATGCCCTTCGGACTTAAAAGCGCCGGCGCAACATATCGGCGCATGATTCGGACATGTCGGCTACCGGATCGGCAAAACAGTAGAGGCATACGTGAGCGGCGTAGTCGTCAAAACTAAACTGCGTCGAAACTCTAGTAGGCGACTTGAGGCTCACATTTGACAACCTCGAGCATATGACATCAAGCTGAATCCGGAAAAATGCGTTTTGGCGTACCATTTGGAAAGCTGCTGGGCTTCATCGTATCCGGTAGAGGAATTGAAGCAAACCCAGCCAAAATCCGAGCTCTGTCACAGCTAGATATCCCAAAGACCTCAA
The DNA here is from genome assembly GCA_021605205.1 of Aegilops longissima. Classification (NCBI taxonomy): domain Eukaryota; kingdom Viridiplantae; phylum Streptophyta; class Magnoliopsida; order Poales; family Poaceae; genus Aegilops; species Aegilops longissima. Next base: position 465,890,584 of record CM038677.1, on the reverse strand, counting down.
GCAAATACAAAAATTATTTGGATGCGTGGCGGCTCTAAGCGCTTTATCTCCGATCTAGGAGAAAAGGCATTACCCTCTATCGCCTCCTTAGGCGCGCCGAACACCAGTGGGCGGATCTGCCACCGCCGGACTCGAAGAAATAAAGGCCATATTGGCAACAAATCCGGTCTGGCTGCGCCCAACCTGGGCGAACCAATGTTGTTATACATCGCAGCTACGCATCAAGTTGTAAGCGCGGTACTCGTCGTCGAGCGAAAGCGAAGGGCATAAATTCCCTCTTCAAAAACCAGTATACTACGTATCCACTATGTTAACCCCTGCAAGTCCGTTACCGCACTATCGAGAAGATAGCATCTGCGGTGTTCATGGCATCCGGAAGCTCGACACTACTTTCAAGAGTGTTCGATAACGATGGCCTCTGAAGTACCACTTAACGACATTATAAACAACACGACGTGACGGGCAGGATTGCAAAATGGGCCATTGAGCTCTTACCATTTGATATATCTTACAAACCTCGTGAGCTATAAAGTCACAAGTTTTGGCTGACTTTGTCGCTGAATGGACGGCCGAACTCCCTAAAGAATCGGCGCATACTCCAATTGGATTATGCACTTGACGGCTCTAAAATGTTAGCGGATTGGGGGCTGGCGTCGTATTGCGTCCCGACCGAGACACAGATCCAATCGTGCCGAGATAATGTACGGACTCCAACAACGCGGCGAATCTGAGGCCCTTTTACATGGTCTCCGGATGGCAATCTCCATGGGCATTCAACGCCTAGAGGTGCGAGGATTCAAACCTCGCAATATCCCAAATAAGCGGAGACTTTGGCGCTAAAGATCCGAAAATGGCAGCATATCATAGCGCTGTCCTAAAAATGTCAGCCGGTTGAAGGACTTGAATTCCATCACGTGGCAGGGATAATAACCAAGCAGCCAACGTCTTGTACGCATTGGCGCAAAAGCAGCGACGCTGTCCCTCTAACATCTTCTGGAGCGGCTCTTCAAGCCATCCGTACTATGGGAAGAAGTCGGAACTAACAAACCGGAACAAGCCGCACCAACGGCGATTCAGCCGATGATATAACACCTTCCGCCCACGACATAATGGCAGTAATTGCCCGTGGACAGAACCATTCCTCGCCTACTTGCTTAGGCAAGAGCTTCCGAAGACCAAAATGAGGCCCGCTGCATTGTCCGCGATCTAAAGCCTACAAGGTCTATGAGGAGAACTTTATAAGAAAAGTACAACGGAGTCCTTCAAAGGTGTATCTCCGAAGAAGAAGGCGAAACCTCTGGCTGAAATTCATGCGGACTAGGCGGACACCACGCCGCAGCTCGGGCCCTTGTAGGAAAGGCATTCCGTGCAGGATTTTCTTGGCCGGCGGCCCGGCGGATCTCGGGACTTAGTCAAAGATCGTCGGTTGTCGGCTCTTTGCTAATCGAGCCATATGCCACCCACCGCCCTCAAAACTATACCCATTACACGGCGTTCGCGGTGCAGGGGCTTGACATGGTTGGACCACTTAAAGGGAACCCACAAGCAAAGGTACCTATTGGTCATGGTGGATAAATTCACCAAATGGATAGAGGCCAAGCCAGTTAAAGCGGCGAGTCCGGACCAGTGATAGACTTTATATCCGGGGTAGTACACGTTATGGTGTCCCCACAGCATCATCACCGATAACGGCACGAACTTCACCGCCGATGAGGTTAAATCATGGTGCAAAATATGGGCATCAAGCTCGATTACGCTTGATCTATCATCCTCAAACCAGCGGTCAAGTGGAGCGAGCAAATGGTCTAATAATGGCGGCATCAAACCCGGACTAGTGCGGTCCCTTACGAAATCGACACGCCTTTGGGTAGAGGAGCTCGACTCCGTACTACGGGGGCTGCGGACAACGCCTAACCGTACTACGGATTCACACCATTTTTATGGTATCTGGCGCGAAGCAGTTTTGCCTGCGACATCATTCATGACTCACCTCGAGTGCGCATATGCGAAGAAAGAAGCCGAGTTGGATCGGCGGGACAGCTTGGACACATTGGAGGAAAAGCGCGGCGTCGCCAAGGCTCGTTCCGCATTCTATCAGCAGGCTCGAAGATATCAAAGCAGAGAAATGCGGGCCAAGACTTACAGCGTTGGCGAACTGGTTCTCGCTGCCGGACAAGAAAAAGGACAAGCTCAAGCCCAAATGGGAAGGCCCCTTCATCATCGATCAAGTCGACGGCGGGCGTACCGTCTATGAAATGCATCGGATAACCGACTCGAGCGAACCCATGGAGCGCAGCCGCCTCAAGCGATTCTATGCCTAGCGCCGGACTAAGAGTTCGTCCCTTTCCCCCATCCAATTTTTTTACTTCAGCTGCCTTTTGTTTATCTTTTCTTCTCAACCCTATTCATCCAAGCCTTAAAGGGCCTACTTGCGCAGCGTTCGCGCGCAATTGATGTGCTATCCGCACTCATTATACACAGGGGCTTCTTTACGGAAGCTTAATTATCGGGCTTCATGCCCGGCACATGTCAAGCCTCCACATGTACCTTTTATTCACCATTATATGCATCGATATGACTTAAGTTTTGGCCAAGCTGGGTTGCTGGCTCTGTGCTTACCCCTCGTTCCCGATTGTTCGGCTAGGAGGTAAAGGAGCACCTCTGCGATTATTCTTGCGGGTCAGCGGATGTGTACCTCGGTGGGTGAAGCGAAAGCTAAGCGTTCTTAAGGGAATATTGGTCGGTGACTTAAAGATGATTTTTATCCACTTATTTATCTGCCCCGGATGTTTTTACGCTTTTTACATGATCCGGACATGCACTTTAGGGCATGCCACCCCAGAGGAAAGGAACCCATAGCGGAACTATTCTCCTGGAAGATGTTTCTTACTACCCATGTAATATAACATAACTAGTTGGGCACTTATGCGATAAAGCAGCGATGACCCCTACGCTGGTCTCCATGCATACCCGGTTGTTTCATAACCGAGAAGGTATTCGGACACACTCCGGACTCTAGGGTCCCGAGGTCGAAGCGAAAAGGTCGGCAAAGACAAGCGATCTACAATCCGGCTAGAAGGCATTTTGTATGTCATTTTATAATACATTGTCAAATCGGTGATTGTATTCTTCCTCAATCCCGTCTAACAGGTTGTCTAATTTACAGTCCTGTTGGGAAAATTTAGCGACCAACTCCACTTGGCGTATACTAAACTCACGAGGATCTCCTTCCCCGGGCCCCACAGTCCGACTTGACCATGTGGTTGGGATCCGCCTTCTTGTACCGCGTCTTTACCATGGCCCGAGGCCTCCACGGCACCTTGGCGGCAGGCGAAATCTTCCATATATGGGCGCTGCCGCCTCCTGCAGCTTCTCCATAAGCTCCCAAGACCCTCGGGTATGGAGAAGGCTGGCCATAACGCTGGATAGCGCCGCTCATAGCCTGCCGAACTCGTTCGATCGGTTGCAACAATTCGGAAGTTGATCACCCGTTATTACGGGCATCTCCTCCATGAGGCGACACTGTGAGCATACCTGCAGACATATTACATCAAATTGACTTCCTCGCCGAACTCTTCTTTTCAAAGGAGTTCGCTCAAGCACTACTATATATGCGCGGCGAAGCCGCTGATTCTCCTTAACGGGCCGACAGCTCGGCCCGAGCGCCTTTCAGCTCTTCTCCAAGCTGGGCATGGGCATCTGGAGCTTGTTCCTTTCATGCTGCACCTTATGCAGCACCCTCTCGTCGGCCTTTAGTTGGCGCAGAAGTTCTTGCCTGTCCGGATCTTGTCCGGCAGCACCTGCAATGTCGTTTTTTAGACTTGCGCAAAGGCCAAATGCTACTTATCTTTCTAAAATAATGCGTTACCAGGAGAGGTCCTTGCGTTTCCTCCTGCGCCAGACAATGCGGCCTCAAGTTGGGCCTTGCACTCTTGCAGCTCCTGAGACAGTTGGGTATTCTTCTCGGTAAGATCCTACGTTTCATATGATCCTTAAATCAGTTTAAATATAACTACTTTAAGTCTCGGGGGCTACTGGCATATATAACTATTAAATTCTCTTACCCGTATGTCTTTTACATACTGCTCCGTGGCTCTGATAAAACTATCTTGAGCAGCACGAAGGTGCGCGTCCCCCGTGTTAAAGGCATTCAACGCCTCGGGGAGAAGCGCAGCGTCACGAAATCTTGTCCGTGGCGCTGTGATTGAGGCACTCTCCACCTCGGACTTGGTGGCGGACAGTCTGTCGGCATCCTCCTCGGAGGAGCGTCCGGCTCGCGCCTTGCGCTCGCCTCCCCCTCGACCAGGTGCGGGAGCCGGCTGGTAGAGGTTGGATTGACAACTTCCACGCGCATGATCCGGCGGGCGCTTTTTCCCTATAAAAGTCATGAGCACTCAAGCGCTTCCTAGGAGCGTTGCTCTAAATACTGAATTGTGAGCTACACCTTTGCGGCGGCGTTTGATCGCGTTGCGCTCCTCTTCCGCCTCTTGGTCGAACTGGCCCTTGTTGGTCAGCCACGGCGGGCTCGGCTTCTCGCCCTAAGGCGCCTCCTGCAGTGCCATCATATCGGTGGTGAAATAAGCAAGGAAGGAATGCGGTGTCGGGGCTTGCCGCAATCACACAGGAAGCGGATATAGTCCGGGATAGTCGGCCGTGATGGCGACTAAAGCATTGTCCATGCTGAGCTGGTGGAACACCCGTCGATTAGCTCCACCTTTATGTCGGATCCTCTTGGAGGCGGATCCGGGATCTCTCTGGATCCTCGGGCTGCGGAGCGGACTTAGCATGCCCTCCACGGTCGGCGCCGTTCTGCGTCGAAAGAAGAACACACTATAAGAAACTTAAGTTTGAAGGCGCAGGTCGGACATGCTGAGTGTTAAACACCCAAGGCGGGGATTATTCATGGAAAACCCATTTAACGGGTTCTTCGAAGAAATCCTCCTTCGCCCCCTTATACAGGCGGACAAGATCGTCACGGATCTTGGCGAATCCGCCCTTCTGCGGCCATGGCGGGTGGCATCGTCCTCCCGTTGAAATCCGACATGGGGTGGCCCTGTATTGTAGTGGCTGCACCCCGCGTAATGCATGTTGCCATGATTCCAATCATGGTCAACCCGGCATGGGCGATAACCTTATTCGGCCCATCAAATAATGGGCGCTCTTGTCTTCCTCCGGATGGGGTTCGCGGGCGCCAACTAAGGCGTTTCTTGAGAGGAGCATTGTTGAACTCCGGAGGCCGATCCGAACAGGGTCCGGCAGCGGGCGTCTTCTATATAAAACCATTCGAAGGCCGGTCTTGAGCGCCTTCTTAGGGGTTCGGATGGATATCCGGTCCGGCAATCGCCATATTTGGCGCCGCCCACTTGATATATGGACCCCTCGTGAGAGCGGGGTACAAGGCAGAACAACCTCTTCCACAACGCGAAGTGGGGCTCGACGCCCAGGAAAAGCTCGCAAAGAGCTACATAACCCGCAATATGCAGGATTGAGGCGGGCGTGAGGTGATGAAGCTGGAGTCCGTAGAACTCCGGGAGCCAGCGAAGGAATGGATGTACAGAAATCCGAGCCCCTTATCAGATAGGGGCGAAGCATACCCGCTCCCTTTGTTGGGATTTGGGGTAACCTCCGCTTGCTTCCCACCTTTGTAGGTGGCCAGCCAGCTCGAACCGGAACCATGAAGGCGGAGGAGATATCCCCCATTTGGAGCTTCACCAGCTCGTTGTGCGGAGCAGAGCATCTCCTCCAATCTCTGGCAAAGGGCGGGAGCGAGAAGAGGAGCAGCGTTGACGGTCCATGATGGAATGGATTCTTGGTCGAAAGCGCTCCGATGAGTATTTGCGAGAGGAAGATGGTGATTTGGATCTGGATTCTTGCCTCCCTTATAGGCAGATTATTCGCACAACTAGGGGTAAAACATAAAATACACCCTGGCCTTCCACATTCGCGACAGCGTGGAAGAAGGCCATTATTGGGCGTGGAAGCCAAGGCGTGCAACATTGATGAGGAAGCTGGACACTATTCGGCGGTATGTAGAACTTGAAGGAGAACCCGCCTTGCAGCGCCGAAGACTACACGCATCTGGACTTATCGTCATTGAAGCCTGGTTCGGGGCTCTTGAGGAGTCCGGATTAGGGGTGTCCGGATGGCGGACTACCATCATCGGCGGACTATCATCATCATCCGGACTCCAAGACTATGAAGATACAAGATTGAAGACTTCTCCCAGTGTCCGGATGGGACTTTCCTTGGCGTGGAAGGCAAGCTTGGCGATACGGATATGTAGATCTCCTACCATTGTAACCGACTCTATGTAAACCTAGCCCTCTCCGGTGTCTATATAAACCGGATGGCTTTAGTCCGTAGGACTATGATCACAACAACCCTTACAATCATACCATAGGCTAGCTTCTAGGGTTTAGCCTCCTTGATCTCGCGGTAGATCCACTCTTGTAAACATCCACAATATCAATATCAATCGAGCGGGGCGTGGGTTTTACCTCCATCAAGAGGGCCCGAACCTGGGTAAAACATCGTGTCCCTTGTCTCCTGTTACCATCCGCCTAGACGCACAGTTCGGGACCCCCTACCCGAGATCCGCCGGTTTTGACACCGACACCTATGCTTCAGCCATAGGCTCTATCATGTATGCAATGCTGTATACCAGACCTGATGTGTGCCTTGCTATTAGTTTAGCAAGGAGGTACCAAAGTAATCTAGGAGTGGATCACTGGACAGCGGTCAAGAACATCCTGAAATACCTGAAAAGGCCTAAGGATATGTTTCTCATTTATGGAGGTGACAAAGAGCTCATCGTAAATGGTTACGTCGATGCAAGCTTTGACACTGATCCGGATGACTCCAAGTCACAAACCAGATACGTATTATATTAAACGATGGAGTTGTCAGTTGGTGCAGTTCTAAGCAAAGCGTCGTGGCGGGATCTATGTGTGAAGCGGAATACATAGCTGCTTCGGAAGCAGCAAATGAAGGAGTCTGGATGAAGGAGTTCATATCCGATCTAGGTGTCATACCTAGTGCATTGGGTCCAATGAAAATCTTTTGTGACAATACTGGTGCAATTTCCTTAGCAAAGGAATCCAGATTTCACAAGAGAACCAAGAACATCAAGAGACACTTCAATTCCATCCGCGATCAAGTCAAGGAGGGAGACATAGAGATTTGCAAGATACATACGGATCTGAATGTTGCAGACCCGTTGACTAAGCCTCTCCCACGAGCAAAACATGATCAGCACCAAGACTCCATGGGTGTTAGAATCATTACTGTGTAATCTAGATTATTGACTCTAGTGCAAGAGGGAGACCGAAGGAAATATGCCCTAGAGGCAATAATAAAGTTGTTATTTATATTTCCCTATGTCATGATAAATGTTTATTATTCATGCTAGAATTGTATTAACGGGAAACTTAGTACATGTGTGAATACATAGACAAACAGAGTGTCACTAGTATGCCTCTACTTGACTAGCTCGTTGAATCAAAGATGGTTATCTTTCCTAACCATAGACATGTCATTTGATTAACGCGATCACATCATTAGAGAATGATGTGATTGACTTGACCCATTCCGGTAGCTTAGCACTTGATCGTTTAGTATGTTGCTATTGCTTTCTTCATGACTTATACATGTTCATATGACTATGAGATTATGCAACTCCCGAATACCGGAGGAACACTTTGTGTGCTACCAAACTCACAACCTAACTAGGTGATTATAAAGGTGCTCTATAGGTGTCTCCCATGGTACTTGTTGAGTTGGCATAGATCGAGATTAGGATTTGTCACTCCGATTGTCGGAGAGGTATCTCTGGGCCCTCTCGGTAATGCACATCACTATAAGCCTTGCAAGCAATGTGACTAATGAGTTAGTTGCGGGATGATGCATTATGGAACGATTAAAGAGACTTGCCGGTAACGAGATTGAACTAGCTACTAAGATACCGACGATTTAATCTCGGGCAAGTAACATACCGATGACAAAGGGAACAACGTATGTTGTTATGCGGTTTGACCGATAAAGATCTTCGTAGAATATATAGGAGCCAATGTGAGCTTCCAGGTTCCGCTATTGGTTATTGACCAGAGACATGTCTCGGTCATGTCTACATAGTTCTCGAACCCGTTTGGTCCGCACGCTTAACGTTCGGTGACGATCGGTATTATGAGTTTATGTGTTTTGATATACCAAAGATAGTTCGGAGTCCCAGATGTGATCACGGACATGATGAGGTGTCTCGAAATGGTCGAGACATAAAGATTGATATATTGGACGACTATATTCGGACACCGGATGAGTTCCGGGGGTCACGGATATTTATCGGAGTGCCGGGGGGTTATCGGAACCCCCGGGGAAGTATTGGACCTTAGTTGGCCTTAGGGGAGAGAGAGGGCAGCAGCCCAGGAGGTGGCGCCCCCCCAAGGGGAGTCCGAATTGGACTTGGGGAGGGGGCGCGGCCCCTCTTTCCCTCTCCCTCTCCCTCTCTTTCCTTCCCCCTTCCTCCTTCCTAGTAGGACTAGGAAAGGATGAATCCTACTCCTACTAGGAGGAGGTTCCTCCTCTCCTTCGGCGCACCAAGGGCCGGCCGGCCTCCCCCCTTGCTCCTTTTTATACAGGGGCAGGGGGCACCCTAAGACACACAAGTTGATTGTTCCAAGCCATGTGCGGTGCCCCCCTCCACCTTAATCCACCTCGATCATATCGTCGTAGTGCTTAGGCGAAGCCATGCGCCGGTAGCTTCATCATCACCGTCATCACGCCGTCGTGCTGACGAAGCTCTCCCTTGAAGCTCTACTGGATCGTGAGTTCGTGGGACGCCACCGAGCTGAACGTGTGCAGATCACGGAGGTGCCGTACGTTCGGTACTAGGATCGGTCGATCGTGAAGACGTACGACTACATCAACCGCGTTGTCATGACGCTTTGCTTTCGGTCTACGAGGGTACGCGGACAACACTCTCCCCTCTCGTTGCTATGCATCACCATGATCTTGCGTGTGCGTAGGAATTTTTTGAAATTACTACGTTCCTCAACAAAACCCACCATATACCTTCCTCAAAACAGCCACCATACCTACCTATTATGGCATTTCCATAGCCATTCCAAGATATATTTCCATGCAACTTTCCACCGTTCCATTTATTATGACACGTTCCATCATTGTTATATTGCTATGCATGATCATGTAGTTGGCATCGTATTTGTGGCAAAGCCACCGTTCATAATTCTTTCATACATGTCACTCTTGACTCACTGGACATCCCGGTACACCACTGAAGGCATTCATATAGAGTCATATTTTGTTCTAAGTATCGAGTTCTAATTCTTGAGTTGTAAGTTAATAAAAGTGTGATGATCTTCATTATTAGAGCATTGTCCCATGTGAGGAAAGGATGATGGAGACTATGATTCCCCCACAAGTCGGGATGAGACTCCGGACGAAAAAAAAGAGGCCAAAAAAATGAGAGAAGGCCCAAATAAAAAAATTGACGAGAGAAAAGAGAGAAGGGACAATGTTACTATCCTTTTACCACACTTGTGCTTCAAAGTAGCACCATGATCTTCATGATAGAGAGTCTCCTATGTTGTCACTTTCATATACTAGTGAGAATTTTTCATTATAAAACTTGGCTTGTATATTCCAATGATGGGCCTCCTCAAATTGCCCTAGGTCTTCGTGAGCAAGCGAATTGGATGCACACCCACTTAGTTTCTTTTTGAGCTTTCATAAACTTATAGCTCTAGTGCATCCGTTGCATGGCATTCCCTACTCACTCACATTGATATCTATTGAGGGGCATCTCCATTGCCCGTTGATACGCCTAGTTGATGTGAGCCTATCTCCCTCTTTTTGTCTTCTGCACAACCACCTTCTATTCCACCTATAGTGCTATGTCCATGGCTCATGCTCATGTATTGCGTGAAAGTTGAAAAAGTTTGAGAACATCAAAAGTATGAAACAATTGCTTGGCTTGTCATCGGGGTTGTGCATGATTTGAATATTTTGTGTGATCAAGATAGAGCATAGCCAGACTATATGATTTTGTAGGGATAAGCTTTCTTTGGCCATGTATTTTGAGAAGACATAATTGCCTTGTTAGTATGCTTGAAGTATTATTGTTTTTATGTCAATGTTAAACTTTTGTTTTGAATCTTACAGATCTGAACATTCATGCCACAATAAACACAATTACATGAATAAATATGTTAGGTAGCATTCCACATCAAAAATTCTGTTTTTATCATTTACCTACTCGAGGACGAGAAGGAATTAAGCTTGGGGATGCTTGATACCTCTCCAATGTATCTATAATTTTTGATTGTTCCATGCTATTATATTATCTGTTTTGGATGTTTTATATGCATTAATATGCTATTTCATATTATTTTTGGGACTAGCCTATTAATCTAGAGCCTAGTGCCTGTTCCTGTTTTATTCCTGTTTTTGAGTTTCGCAGAAGAGGAACACCAAACGGAGTCCAAATGGAATGAAACCTTCGCGATGATTTTTCTTGGACCAAAAGAAAACCAGGAGACTTGCAGATGAAGTTGGAGGAGCCACGAGGCGGCCACAAGGACGGAGGGCGTGCCCAGGGGGTAGGGCGTGCCCCCCACCCTTATGGCCCCTCATGCACCTCCTGACCTAATTCTTTTGCCTATATATTCCCATATATCCCCAAACCACCAGAGGCATCCATGAAAACACTTTTCCACCGCCGCAACCTTCTTTACCCATGAGATCCCATATAGGGACCTTTTCCGGCACCCTGGCGGAGGGGGGTTCGATCACGGAGGGCTTCTACATCAACTCTATTGCCCTTCCAATGAAGCATGAGTAGTTTACCAAGACCTACGGGTCCATAGCTAGTAGCTAGATGGCTTCTTCTCTCTATTTGATTTTCAATACCATGTTCTCATTGATGTTCTTGGAGATCTATTCGATATAATACATTTTTGCGGTGTGTTTGTCGAGATCCGATGAATTGTGGATTTATGATCAACTTATCTATGGATATTATTTGACTCTTCTCTGAATTATTTTATGCATGATTTGATATCTTTGTAATTCTCTTCGAACTATCGGTTTGGTTTGGCCAACTAGATTGGTTTTTCTTGCAATGGGAGAAGTGCTTAGCTTTGGGTTCAATCTTGCGCCAGTGACAGCAAGGCACGTATTGTATTGTTGCCAATGAGGAAAAAAAGATGGGGTTTTCATCATATTGCTTGAGTTAATTCCTCTACATCATGTCATCTTACTTAATGTGTTACTCCGTTCTTTATGAACTTAATACTCTAGATGCATGCTGGATATCGGTCGATGTGTGGAGTAATAGTAGTAGATGAAGAATCATTTCGGTCTACTTGACACGGACGTGAAGCCTATATTCATGATCATTGCCTTAGATATCGTCATAACTTTGCACTTTTCTATCAATTGCTCGGCAGTAATTTGTTCACCCACCGTATTATTTGCTTTATTCAGAGAAGCCTCTAGTGAAACCTATGGCCCCCGAGTCCATTTTCCATCATATAAGTTTCCGATCTACTATTTTGCAATCTTTTACTTTACGATCTATAAACCAAAAATACCAACAATATTTACTTTACCGTTTGTTTACTTTCTTCTATCTCTATCAGATCTCACTTTTGCAAGTAATTGTGAAGGAATTGACAACCCCTTTACTGCGTTGGGTGCAAGTTGTTTGATTGTTGGTGCAGGTATTCGGTGACTTGTGCGTTTTCTCCTACTAGATTGATACCTTGGTTCTCAAACTGAGGGAAATATTTATCTCTACTTTGCTACATCACCCTTTCCTCTTCAACGGAAAAACCAACGCAAGCTCAAGAAGTAGCAACCGGCGGTCCACAAGGGTGGAGGGCGCGCCCCCTGCCTTTTGGGTCCCCTGGACCTCCACCGACCTCAACTCGAACTCCATATATTCACATTCGGGGAGAAAAAAATCAGAGAGAAGGATTCATTGCGGTTTACGATATGGAGCCGCCGCCTCCTCCTGTTCTTCCTCGGGAGGGCAGATCTGGAGTCCGTTTTGGGCTCCGGAGAGGGGACTTCGTCGCCATCGTCATCATCAACCATCCTCCCTGACAAATTTCATGATGCTCACCGCAGTGTGTGAGTAATCCCATCGTAGGCTTGCTGGACGGTGATGGGTTGGATGAGATTTACCATGTAATCAAGTTAGTTTTGTTAGGGTTTGATCCCTAGTATCCACTATGTTCTGAGATTGATGTTGCTATGACTTTGCTATGCTTAATGCTTGTCACTAGCGCCCGAGTGCCATGATTCCAGATCTGAACCTATTATGTTTTCATGAATATATTTGTGTTCTTGATCATATCTTGCAAGTTATAGTCACGTACTACGTGTTATGATCCAGCAACCCCGGAGTGACAATAGTCGGGACACTGACCATAGTTTGTGGAGTTCATGTAGTCACTAAGTGCTAATGCTTTGAGCCAGTTCTCTATTAAAAGGAGGCCTTAATATCCCTTGGTTTCCATTAGGACCCCTCTGCCATGGGAGGGTAGGACAAAAGATGTCATGCAAATTCTTTTCCATAAGCACGTATGACTATATTCGGAATACATGCCTACATTATATTGATGAATTGGAGCTAGTTCTGTGTCACCCTATGTTATAATTGTTGCATGATGAATGCCATCCGACATAATTATCCATCATTGATCCATTGCCTATGAGTTCATTTCATATTGATCTTTGCTAAGTTACTTTTCCGTTGCCACTGTTATGATTGCTACAAAACTGCTACTGTTACTTTTGCCACTGTTACCATTACTTCCATACTAATTTGCTAATAAATATTTTGCTGCAGATATTAAGTCTTTTAGGTGTGGTCGAATTGACAACTCCGCTGCTAATACTTGAGAATATTCTTTGGCCCCCCTTGTGTCGAATCAATAAATTTGGGTTGAATACTCTACTCTCGAAAACTATTGTGATCCCCTATACTTTTGGGTTATCAAGACCATTTTCTGGCGCCGTTGCCGGGGGGCATAGCTCTATTCTCCAAGTCACTTGGGATTTATATCTGTTGAGCACTATGAAGAATCTGAAAGATGAAAGAACCAAGATTTTCCCCTCAACTACGAGGGGAGGTAAGGAACCGTCATCTAGCTTTGCACTTCATCCACCTTCTGTTTTGAGTAAGCTTGCGACACCTACACCTGCTATTGATTCTGATATGTCGCATGTTATTGATGATGCTAGTTCTACTATGCATGATGCTTATGACGATACTGTTTATGTGCTTGATAATATTGTGCCATTAGGTGAATTTCTTGATGACCAACTTGCTAGGGTTAGAGAGAATGAAACTACTGAAACTGATGATGTTATTGAAAATTATGATTCTCCCCCTAGATACGAAGTTCCTATTGTAGTTGAGGGTTATATTATGGATGAAGAAACTGCTAGAGACTTTTTTGCTTGTAATGATAGAGATGATCTTAAGAAACTGTTCGCTAAGCTAAAAGAAAAGTCTTTGAATGCTAGAATGCAATATGACCTAAGTTTGCCCCTTCACCTATCTTTGTTACTGATAAGGATTATGAATTCTCTATCGATCCCGAGTTAATTACTTCGGTTGAATATGATCATTTTTATTGTTATGCATATGAAACTGTTGTGGCACATCTTACTAAATTGAATGATATAGCCACCCTATCTGCTCATGAGGAAAAAATTTGCTACTACCATATTCTTAAGTTGTTTCCTTTCTCATTAAAGGGTGGTGCTAAGTTATGGTTTAATTCTCTTGCTCTTTGTTATGTGCGTAGTCCGTAGGATATGATTTACTACTTCTCTGAAAAATATTTCCCTGCTCATAAGAAACAAGCTGCTTTAAAGGAAATATTTAACTTTGTGCAAATTGAAGAAGAGAGTCTCCCACAAGCTTGGGGGAGGCTTCTCCAATTACTTAACGCTTTGCCTGATCATCCTCTCAAGAAAAATGAAATACTTGATATCTTTTATAATGGACTAACCGATGCTTTCAGAGACCACCTGGACAGTTGTGCTGGTTGTGTTGTTAGGGAACGAACTATTGAGCAAGCTAAATTACTATTGAATAATATATTGAGTAATGATAATTATTGGACACTTCCTGAACCAACTCCTAATCCAACCCTGAAGAAAAGAGCTATTCTATTTCTCAGTCATGAAGATATGCAAAAGGCAAAGAAATCTATGATAGAAAAAGGTATTGAAGCTGAAGATGTTAAGAATTTACCACCTATTGAAGAAATACATGGTCTTGATAACCCAACATAGGTAGTAGAGGTAAATTATCTTTATAGATTTCATGAAGGTGATATTCCTCATAATAAGTGAGGGAGTCCTGGATTAGGGGGTGTCCGGATAGCCGGACTATAACCTTCGGCCGGACTCCTGGAGATTGAAGACTTCGTCTTGTGTCCGGATGGGACTTTCCTTGGCGTGGAAGGCAAGCTTGGCGATACGGATATGTAGATCTCCTCCCATTGTAACCGACTCTGTGTAACCCTAGCCCTCTCCGGTGTCTATATAAACCGGAGGGTTTTAGTCCGTAGGACGAACAACAATCAGTATGAATAGTATCGCCCACAACTCACTTGTGTTCTACTCGTGCATATAACATCTACGCATAAACCTGGCTCTGATGCCACTGTTGGGGAACATAGTAATTTCAAAATTTTCATACGCACACACAAGATCATGGTGATGCATAGCAACGAGAGGGGAGAGTGTTGTCCACATACCCTTGTAGCCCGAAAGCAGAAGCGTCATGACAACGCGGTTGATGTAGTCGTACGTCTTCACGATCGACCGATCCTACTTACCGAACGTACGGCACCTCTGTGATCTGCACACATTCAGCTCGATGACGTCCCATGAACTCACGATCCAATAGAGCTTTGAGGAACAGCTTCATCAGCAGGACGGCGTGATGACTGTGATGATGAAGCTACCGACGCAGGGCTTCGCCTAAGCACTATGACGATATGACCAAGGTGGATTAAGGTGGAGAGGGGCACCGTACACGGCTTGGAACAATCAGCTTGTGTGTCTTAGGGTGCCCCCTACCCCCGTATATAAAGGAGTAAGGGGGGAGGCCGGCCGGCCCTTGGTGCGCCCAAGGAGAGGAGGAATCCTCCTCCAAGTAGGAGTAGGATTCATCCTTTCCTAGTCCTACTAGGAAGGAGGAAGGGGGAAGGAAAGAGGGGCCGTGCCCCCTCCCCTATTCCAATTCAGACTCCCCTTAGGGGGGCACGCCACCTCCTGGGCTGTTGCCCTCTCTCTCCCCTAAGGCCCACTAAGGCCCAATACTTACCCCGGTGGTTCCGATAACCCCCCGTCACTCCGTTAAATATCCGGTGACCCCGGAACTCATCTGGTGTCCGAATATAGTCGTCCAATATATCAATCTTTATGTCTCAACCATTTTGAGACTCCTCTAATGTCCGTGATCACATCCGGGACTCCGAACTATCTTCGGTACATCAAAACACATAAACTCATAATACCGATCATCACCGAACATTAAGCGTGCGGACCCTACGGGTTCAAGAACTATGTGTACATGACCGAGACACGTCTCCGGTCAATAACCAATAGAGGAACCTGGATGCTCATATTGGCTCCTACATATTCTACGAAGATCTTTATCGGTCAAACCGCATAACAACATACGTTGTTCCCTTTGTCAAAGGTATGTTACAAGCCCGAGATTCGATCGTCGGTATCTCAGTACCTAGTTCAATCTCGTTACCGGCAAGTATCTTTACTCATTCCGTAATGCATCATCCCGCAACTAACTCATTAGTCACATGCTTGCAAGGCTTATAGTGATGTGCATTACCAAGAGGGCCCGGAGATACCTCTCCGACAATCGGAGTAACAAATCCTAATCTTGATCTATGCCAACTCAACAAGTACCATTGGAGACACCTGTAGAGCACCTTTATAATCACCCAGTTACGTTGTGACGTTTGGTAGCACACAAACTGTTCCTCCGGTATTCGGGAGTTGCATAATCTCATAATCATAGGAACATGTATAAGTCATGAAGAAAGCAATAGCAACATACTAAATGATCAAGTGCTAAGTTAACGGAATGGGTCAAGTCAATCACATCATTCTCTAATGATGTGATCCCGTTAATCAAATGACAACTCATGTCTATGGTTAGGAAACATAACCATCTTTGATTCAACGAGCTAGTCAAGTAGAGGCATACTAGTGACACTTTGTTTGTCTATGTATTCACACATGTACTAAGTTTCCGGTTAATACAATTCTAGCATGAATAATAAACATTTATCATGACATAAGGAAATATAAATAACAACTTTATTATTGCCTCTAGGGCATATTTCCTTCAGGTTTATGGTACCAGCGAAAGTTGTGCGGCACTAGAGATGCTCGCAATGGTGGAAAGGTGAGAGTGCGTATTATCCATGGACTCAACATTTGTCATAAAGAACTCAGATACTTATTGCAAAAATCTATTAGTTATCAGAACAAAGTACTACGCGCATTCTCCTAGGGGGATAGATTGGTAGGAAAAGACCATCACTCGTCCCCGACCGCCACTCATAAGGAAGACAATCAATAGATAAATCATGCTCCGACTTCATCACATAACAGTTCACCATACGTGCATGCTATGGGAATCACAAACTTTAACACAAGTATTTCTCAAATTCACAATTACTCACTAGCAAGACTCTAATATCACCATCTTTATATCTCAAAACAATCATAAGGAAACAAACTTCTCATAGTATTCAATGCACTTTATATGAAAGTTTTTATTATATCCCTCTTGGATGCCTATCATATTAGGACTAAATTTATAACCAAGGCAAATTACCATGCTGTTTAAAGACTCTCAAAATAATATAAGTGAAGCATGAGAGTTCAACAATTTCTATAAAACAAAACCACCGCCGTGCTCTAAAAAGATATAAGTGAAGCACTAGAGCAAAACAGCCTAGCTCAAAACAATAAATCACGATTCATGCGTGTCTCTCTCAAAAGGTGTGTACAACAAGGATGATTGTGGCAAACTAAAAAGCAAAGACTCAAATCATACAAGACGCTCCAAGCAAAACAAATATCATGTGGTGAATAAAAATATAGCCTCTAGTAAAGTTACCGATAGACGAAGACGAAAGAGGGGATGCCTTCCGGGGCATCTGAAAGGATCGAGAAGTGGTGTCTAGAGGGGGGGTGATTAAACCCTCAACAAGTAAAAGTAGCAGTTTTTAAGTTCTTCAAGTTGAGGTGGGGTTTTAGCACAAGTTTAAGCATTCACAATACATGTCAAGCAAACATGGTAAGAGTATATGAGCAGCGGAAAGTAAAGCATGCAAGTTGCAAGAAAGTAAAGGGATGGGATTGGAGTGTGCAAACGCAATTGGAGAGACGGAGATTTTTGGCGTGGTTCCAATAGGTGGTGCTATCATACATCCATGTTGATGGAGACTTCAACCCACGACGGGTAACGGTTGCGCAAGTCCACGGAGGGCTCCACCCATGAAGGGTCCATGAAGAAGCAACCTTGTCTATCCCACCATGGCCATCGCCCACGAAGGACTTGCCTCACTTGGGTAGATCTTCACGAAGTAGGCGATCTCCTTGCCCATAAAACTCCTTAGTTCAACTCCACAATCTTCACGGAGGCTCCCAAGTGACACCTAACCAATCTAGGAGACACCACTCTCCAAAAGGTAATAGGTGGTGTGTTGATGATGAACTCCTTGCTCTTGTGCTTCAAACGATAGTCTCCCCAACACTCAACTCTCTCTCACAGATTTGGCTATGGTGGAAAGATGATTTGAGTGGAAAGCAACTTGGGGAAGGCTAGAGATCAAGATTCTTGTGGTTGGATTGGAATGTCTTGGTCTCAACACATGAGTAGGTGATTCTCTCTCGAAAAATGAGTAGTTGGACTGTAGACACATTCTGATGGCTCTCTCTTGAATAGAGAAGGGGGTGGAGGGGTATATATAGCCTCCACACAAAATCTAACTGTTACACACATTCGACCCAACTCAGTGAGACCGAATAAGTGAACTCGGTGAGACCGATTCAGTTCAAAATGTGAATGTTAGGATTCTTGGTGGGACCGACATGATCAACTTTGTGGGACCGATGTGCTAGGGTTAGGGCAAAACCATATCTCGGTTTGACTGATTACATAAACTCGGTGAGACCAATTTTAGTAATAAGCAAACAGAGAGTTGATCAAGCAAACTCGATGGGACCGACTGCATATTTCGGTGACACCGAAATAATTAAAAAAGGCAACAGAGAGTTTGCAAGGCCATCTCGGTGAGACCGAGATCCCATCGGTGAGACTGAACTAATTAGGGTTTCTAGTAGTGGCTATGTCAATTGAACTCCGTGGCGCCGGATGAATTAAATCGGTGGGGCCGAGTTTGACTTTAGGTTTAGGACATATTTGTAATAGAGAAAGTGGTTGAGGGCTTTGGAGCATATCACTAAGCACTTTGAGCAAGTAGGTCATTAAGCAACACCTCATCCCCTTTTAATAGTATTGGCTTTCCTATGGACTCAATGTGATCTTGGATCACTAAAGTAGAAATGAAGAGTCATGAGCTTTTGCCAATCTTTGTCCTTAGCATCTTGAAGGGGTTCCACATCCTCTTGTCCATGCCACTCCTTTGTTGAACTCTCTAAAATATACTAGATGAAAATATTAGTCCAACAAGAGATATGTTGACATTAATTACCAAAATCACCCAGGGAGCACTTGTGCTTTCAATCTTGTAACAACCCCAAAATTGGGTTATCGATTTTTGTGCTCTTATTCCTTCCTGGCAATCATTTTCAAAATCTTTTTCCTGAGTTTGCTGGATGACTATGAGAATTCTTGCCATTTTGAACCTTTGCTCATGTCTTTGTAAGTGGGCAAGACCTCATTTGCATCATCTCAAACCCTCTCAAACCCTAATTCCAAAGTTTTGGGATTTGAATGTGGCCTTTGTGATTACCAAGGAGCCATCATTTTCCTTGATCTGTTGATCATTCCATTTGTTCCCAGAGACCCTTCTACCTTTCTGTAACACCCCGGATACAACTTTCCATATTCGTAACTCCGACTCTTGCCCTTTCCGGAGATGTGATTTATTATTTCCTTCGTGGTTGGGTTTTGTCTGTTGTTTTGCATTTTGTTCTTGTCTTGCATTTCATCTCATGGCATCATCTGCATTTCATCCGCATGTTTTTTCAAAACTTGCATCCGTTCGTGTTCCGTCGTTTCTCTCCGTTGTCCGTTCCGAGTCCGGTTACACTTGCACGCGCCCGCGGCACCTCCGTAATATTATTTTATAAGTGGCATAAAAATGTTCTCGGAATGGGTTGCAACTTGTCGTGCGGTCTTATTATAGTGTAGACAGGCCGCCTGCCAAGTTTCATCGCATTCGGAGTTCGTTTGACTGCCCAACCGTTAAATATGTAACCGGGATATAGCCGGTATTTACGTCGGACGTTTCGGTCTCCGGAAACAGATGCCGGGTCGCTCTGTTCCTCTCTCTTCTCAGCCCGAGGCATTCTACACAGCCCACCAACCCTCTCCTAGTTTCCTCCGTTCTCGATCGTCGGATCGTGATCGGAGGCTCAAACCCCACAAAACCCCCTAGAGACTAACCCTAGCCCCTTCCTTATATAAACACCCCCAATGCCATTTTGGGTGCCCCTAGCCTTCCCTACCCTCACCACCAGATCCCCTCGAAAACCGCGCCACCAGCCAGATCCTTCCACCTTTCTCCTCGTTTTCGGCGAGCCCCAGCCCTCCACCGCCACGTGGCGCGTCCCCTGGCAGCGTCGCCGCGCCGGCCGCTGGCCAGCCTCTCCCAGCCTCCACGCGTCCTCCCCACGCCCCCGGCCGCGCAGCTGGAGCCCATAACTGCCCGCCCGGGCCGGATCTGGCCCGATGCCCCTCGCACCCGAGCTCTCGCGACGGAGCGCACCCCTGACGGTCGCGGGCGCTGCCGGACCCCAGCGGCGCGGGCTTTGCCGATAGCGCCCGCCGCCTTGCCTTCCCATCCCTGCCGCCGGTAAGCCTCGCCGCCGCCGCCAGGTCGCGCCGCCCCTTCCGTTTTCCTCCTCTCTCTCCCTGACCCCGCCTCTCTCTCTCTCTCTCGCGCAGGGTCACCGGCCCCCATCGCCGGAGTAGGCCATCTCGTCGCCGAGCTCGTCGCTGGCCTCCGCGCCCTCGGTCTTCGCGGATCCGGATCCCGTCACACCGGATCTCCCATTCCGCCATCCCCGGCCTCCGCCCCTCGCCGGCGCCCTCCCCATCGCCGTTGACACCGGCCGCCGCCGCCTGGCAAGGTCGGGAGGAGCCCGATCTCCTCCCGTTGATTGCAGCGTGGCAGCTTGCCAGCCACCGCTTCCGCCGGCCAGCCCAGCCAGTAGCGCCTCCTGCCGAGCCTCTCCTCCTCCACCGAACGGGCCTCAGCCCATGAGTGAGCACCTCCAGCGCCTCCTGGTTTTTTTTTTCTTCTTCGTTGTTGGGCCAGCCTCAGATTCAGCCCGGTGTGTTTTTTTTTCAGAGCTGCGAATTTAGCTAATTTCCAGAGACTGCAGTTTTGCAGAAAAACCCCTATTCTTCATGCATTTAATAATTAATTAACCGTGCATCGGATTTAAACAAACTTTATATGTAATATGCTCAGAATATTGTGTAGATTAATAATATGTCATTTCCATCCATGTTTAAAATGTTTAGCTTGCTGTTTATTTAACTTTGCTATTATGCCATGTTAAAATGATTTAATTCATAACTAAATAACCGTAACTCAATTAAATGTTCTTTATATGTAAATGGGGTGGAAAATGCCTAGATTAACATGGTCCACTTTATGTTGCTGTTTAACAACTCTAAAATTGTGTTTAGGGCAGATCAGGACCGAATCTAAAATATTGCTCATGAGGATTTTCCGGAATTGTTGTTTCTTATTTCCGGCCTCATTTAAACTTGCCTAAATAGTTAGTTTCATCATGCTCCACCTCTTTCCATGTTTAATAACATTTAATATTGTTGTGTACCTAACCGAGAGAGAACTAAATAAGTGTTGTGGTGTTCCGTCAATGTGCAACTCGTTGCATATTGAGCTCCACTTAACTTGTAGTGTTGTTTGTGCATATTGCCATGCCATGCATTTTTAAACCGGACATGCATCATATTTGTTTGTGCATCATGCCATGTTTATGATTGTGTGTTTACTATGTTGTTTGCTTCTTTCCGGTTTGCTTTTCTCGCTAGCTTCGGTTTCGTTCCGGAGTTGTGAGGATTCATTCGACCTCGCCCGTTTGTCCTCTTCATGGACTTGATCTTCTTCCTTGCGGGATTTCAGGCAAGATGACCATACCCTCGAAATCACTTCTATCTTTGCTTGCTAGATGCTCGCTCTTTTGCTATGCCTATGCTACGATGCCTACCACTTGCTATATCATGCCACCCACATTGCCATGTCAAACCTCTAACCATCATTTCCTAGCAAACCGTTGTTTGGCTATGTTACCGCTTTGCTCAGCCCCTCTTATAGCGTTGTTAGTTGCAGGTGAAGTTGAAGTTTGTTCCTTGTTGGAACATGGAGATGTTGTTCCTTGTTGGAACATGATTACTTGTTGGGATATCACAATATATCTTATTTAATTAATGCATCTATATACTTGGTAAAGGGTGGAAGGCTCGGCCTTATGCCTGGTGTTTTGTTCCACTCTTGCCGCCCTAGTTTCCGTCATATCGGTGTTATGTTCCCGGATTTTTGCGTCCCTAACGCGGTCGGGTGATTTATGGGACCCCTTGACAGTTCGCTTTGAATAAGACTTTTCCAAAGAAGGCCCAACATTGGTTTTACATTTGCCTCTCCTAGCCTTTTTCCCTTGGGAGTCGCGCCTCAAGGGTCATCTTTATTAACCCCGGGCCAATGCTTGTCTAAGTGTTGGTCCAAACTAGAGCCACTGCGGTGCCGCCCGAGGCAACTTGGGGTATCGTCGGTTGCCGACGTAGTGTTCATCGGTCGTGGCTCGAGACGAGATCTGTGCGGCTACTATCGAGGTGTCGACGCGCCGGGAGGTCTTCTTGGACTTGTTTTATTGCTGTGAAATGTCTTGTAGCCGGATTCGAGACTGATCGGTCTTCCGGGAGAAGGTCTATTCTTCGTTGATCGCGAGAGCTTATCATGGGCTAAGTTGGGACACCCTGCAGGGTTTGAACTTTCAAAGCCGTGCCAGCGGTTATGTGGCAGATGGGAATTTGTTAATGTCGGTTGTAGAAAACCGAAGTTGATCTTAACTAAAATACACCAATCGCGTGTGTAACGTGATGGTCTCTTCTCGGCGGAGTCCGGAAGTGAACACGGTGTTGGAGTTATGCTTGACGTAAGTAGTTTCAGGATCACTTCTTGATCATAGTTGTTCGACCGTGCTTTGCCTCCTCTTCTCGCTCTCTTTTGCGTATGTTAGCCACCATATATGCTAGTCGCTTGCTGCAGCTCCACCTCACTACCCTGTCCTACCTTAAGCTTAAATAGTCTTGATCCCACGGGTGTGAGATTGCTGAGTTCCCGTGACTCACAGATACTTCCCAAAACCAGTTTGCAGGTGCCGATGAAACCGTGCAGGTGATGGACCCGAGCTCAAGGAGGAGCTTGATGGAGATCTTGTTCTTTGTGTTGTTTCGTTTTAGTTGATCAGTAGTGGAGCCCAGTTGGGACGATCGGGGATCTGTGTAGCATTTGGGGTAGTCTTCTTTTATTTTGGTTCCGTAGTCGGACCTTGATTGTATCTGTATGATGTAATGTTTTACTCATGTATTGTGTGAAGTGGCGATTGTAAGCCAACTATGTATCTCTTTTCCCTTATGTATTACATGGGTTGTGTGAAGATTACCTCACTTGCGACATTGCTTTCAATGCGGTTATGCCTCTAAGTCGTGCTTCGACACGTGGGAGATATAGCCGCATCGAGGCGTTCAAGTTGGTATCGAGCCTTCCCGACTTAGGAGCCCCTACTTGATTGTTTGTCGACGTTGTTGAGTCTAGAATGGAAAATGTTTTGAGTCTTAGGATTATATATATCGAGAGTAGGATTCTTTTACTCCCAGTCCCTTCGTCGCTCGGTGAGGTATCCCGACGAGAGTTTTGACTTTTCTCTCCTCAAATTTCACTAAAATTTTTTTAGGATCACGTGGGTATCTTGGAATCGTTCCGATGGTTTTGTGACGAGAACATTGTTCTTGGTGCCTCGACATTTAGGGGTTGTGGCGGTGTCCGGGAGTTGAGCTCCGAGGTGTTGTCGTCACAATTTTATCGTTGCAGATTCTGGAATACCGAGTTTTGCCGACATCGAAATCTCTTTTGTGCAGTTGTTGGTGAGATAACCCCGATAGCGATCAAGATGTGGCGAAAAGGGAGTATTGCCATGACTTGTATAACGGATGTTTTTGAAGGTCGAGGTACACGATTTCCGAGGATTTCTTGGTTATGTGTTGACGGATGGATACAATTGGATCTAGGTATTGTTAGTTTGGGTGATATATTTTGTGTCCCTGTATCCCCAACACCAGATTGCATAACCTGAAAGTTTCGGAGTTTATAGGTGGGAATTCTAGTAGCTTACGGGATATTCTTTCCGGCGGATGTATGATTTGAGATTGGGGTTCAACGTCTAGTGGTCCGCCCATTCACGGTCGATTTACAGTGGTCGCGAGACGTCTTAAAGAATCCTTGGCTATGCTGATTCGGGGACGTCTTGTTTGTCATTCGTGACGTCCACTATACGTCGTGTCCGTGTGGGCCCCACCACGAACACTTTGGGCGAAATCTCTATCATGTGTTTGTTCCGGCTTATTCTGCAAGCCATATCCTTTGTTTTTGTTCTGTTTTGTGGTATTCGAGTTGCTTCGAAGTCAAATGTTGAATCCATACCTTTTCCTCAAATGGTGTTCTCATATTTCTATGTGAATACTAATCCTTCTTGATCAATGAGCTTGTCATGTCAATTCTTTTCTCAACCGGTGTGCTTCTCTTCAAGTCGATCCGATCATTCCAACATTCGCAAGATCAATTCTAAGTTTTTTTTCAACGGTGTTCGTTTCATCCGACCCAAGTTGTTTTGATTTCCCGCCCTCCCACCCTTTTTCTTCAAGGACTCAGATTTCTTAATCAAGTATCCATTTTTATTGAGTGAAGTTTCTTCATTCTTTTCCTTTAATGTTTTATCCGGTGATTTCTCATGAAGACGCTAAAGAAGCTTCAACCTTATATTTGGTCCATTCTAATTTTCTTCTCCGTGGATGTAAGTCAAGTTTTCAGTGATGATCGTATTCTTTTGTCATTTCAAATGCTTTCTCATGTCGGTGCATCTCTTAATCATCCACTTCTCGCTATTCAATTGTTCAGGAGTGTTGAAGATATCTCAGAAGATTCTAGTTTCCATTCTCAATTCACTCAAGTTCTTTTGAGGATGCTAGCTCATTCAAGCCATTTAACTCTACCGGTGCAATATCTATTTCAAGCAATTGTTCAACGGTGGTTCTTTTGAGTGGGCCCTAACCCACAGGTCTTTTCCCATGATCTTACCTGACTCTTCGAATTCTCCCGGAGTTGTTCCCAAATTCTTTGCGAAGTTTGACGTAAGTATGAATTATCATCAGTCTTGGTTTTCTCCAAGATCTTTCACATTCTTTTCATTGTTGGTTCAACCTTCCTAATTTTCATTCCGGAGTGCTTCAATAATTCATGGTGATGTTCTCGTCGTCATTCTCGAATTTTGAAGACCGAAGAAGAGCTTCTCTTTAATCTTGCTCCATCCTCTTCAAGATTCATGGTTCTAGCCTCATGCTATCCTCATAATCGTGTTGATTGTGAGATTTATTTTCTTACCATCCGGAGCATTTCATGAGTTGTTTTCCATTTCTTTCCTCCGAAGCCCATCATCTCAGAATTATTCATTCAAGCGTTCAACTCTGGTTTTTCCAAATCTCACCGGTGCATCGTCGAAATATCCTCTAATCAGTTCATGATCTCTTCGTTCTCATGTATCTAAATTTTGTCAAGCATCTTTATTCGGTTTACAATTCCTCCCGATGAATTGTGCCTTTGCTACGTTCATTCTCAATTATTATGGTGGTTTGTTCAAGAGTTCTCTTCCTTCGTTATCATATAGACTCATTCGTTCTTTCCAATCCTACCGGTGAATTGTTGAAGACCTTCCCAAGTTTGCGCCATATCTATCTTATTTTTTCTATGAGAATAAGTAGTATGCCAAATCCGTTGCTTGTCATCAATTTAATTGGTGAAGGATCAGCATAATGTAATTCTTATTTTTGTTTCATCGAGTAAGTTCAATTCCTTATTCCGGAGGATCATCAAAAATTCTTGATTTCATTTGTTCATCTTTCTTTCCGGAGTTCCAAGTTTTCTCGGCTATATCAATTCAAAGCTTCATCTTATCACTGCAAGGCTTCACCTTGTGTTTTCAACTTCTCTTTCTTTCTATCACCCTTTTGGTTACCGGAGTTTATCATGGAGGTTCTACATGGTGCTTCCTCAAGGATTCTTTTCATTCTTCAATTGTTCTTCAAGTTTTCTCTCGGAGTTAAGATCCGCCAAACTATACTCTAAAAATAAACATGGTGCTCAACACATGTTTTGTTTTGAGGAGTTCAAGTATTCTTCTTCTTGCATTCGAAGTGCAATTCTTTCTACCTTATCTCTTGAGATGGTGTTATGTCACTCTTGGCAATTTCCCTTCGTGTTTCATGATTCACATGTTGTCAAGAATGAGGTATTTTAAATCCATCAAATCTCTTCATTGGAGTTGTCTTGGGCTATATTTCACCTAAAGCTTTCCCTAAGGATTGTTACTATTTATGGTGCTTATAAATGACCCAAGTTCTTCATTTGTCCTCCCGGTGAAATAAGTTTCGCGTATCCTTGTTGATATCAATCCAATCGTTTGTTTCCGTTGGTGGCAGAAGCTCACCTCATAATGTGGAGATGTTTCCATAAGCCCACTACAAGCTTATTCATTTCGTTGTTGGTTTTCCAACAACTCCGTTCAATTCTTCTTCGCAAGGGTGCTTGTCCAAGTTCATTTGTGGCAGAAGTTGTCATTTTATCCTCCATTCCTTTATTCCAACGACCTATCTTCAATTTTTCTTCCGGAGGCATTGTAATGTTGCACTCTTCGACCCATCATCTTTCTTTTGTCAAGATCATGTTATTTTCTTGCTTATCCATTTAACCGGAGTATCATGTTTTTCATTCGAGTTCTCTCATCTTATCAAGTTTTGCCTGCTTCCTCAACCGGAGAGCTGTCTGGAATCTTTCTTACCCCTTGTGCCTTTTTTTCAATAGTTCCGGAGGCAGTATGTTGTTGATTTCATCAAGTATCATCCCATCTTCTCAAGTTCATGTTATATTCCTTCCATGTTCAATCGGAGTGCTGCCCAAATTCTTCCTCTCTCATCTTGTTTTAAACGGAGTGGTTTCGAATTCTATCTCGTCCATTAAACTCTTGATTCATGCCTTTTCGACCTTCAAGCCCTCGTAATGTTCCTTGTTCCTCTTTTCTAACGGATTGTTTTCAACCTTGTTCATCTTCGTTGTGTTCTTTCTTTCATTTTGCTCAACCTCTCAAGGTTCATGGTTTCACTCGTTTGTCAAAGAAGCAACTTAGTTTTACATCTCATCTTCCTCGTCCTTTTCCCTCCGGTGCCATCCTAGATCTCGGGACGAGATCCTCTCGTAGTGGTGGAGTGTTGTAACACCCCGGACACAACTTTCCATATTCGTAACTCCGACTCTTGCCCTTTCCGGAGATGTGATTTATTATTTCCTTCGTGGTTGGGTTTTGTCTGTTGTTTTGCATTTTGTTCTTATCTTGCATTTCATCTCATGGCATCATCTGCATTTCATCCGCATGTTTTTTCAAAACTTGCATCCGTTCGTGTTCCGTCGTTTCTCCGTTGTCCGTTCCGAGTCCGGTTACACTTGCACGCGCCCGCGGCACCTCCGTAATATTATTTTATAAGTGGCATAAAAATGTTCTCGGAATGGGTTGCAACTTGTCGTGCGGTCTTATTATAGTGTAGACAGGCCGCCTGCCAAGTTTCATCGCATTCGGAGTTCGTTTGACTGCCCAACCGTTAAATATGTAACCGGGATATAGCCGGTATTTACGTCGGACGTTTCGGTCTCCGGAAACAGATGCCGGGTCGCTCTGTTCCTCTCTCTTCTCAGCCCGAGGCATTCTACACAGCCCACCAACCCCTCTCCTAGTTTCCCCTCCGTTCCTGATCGTCGGATCATGATCGGAGGCTCAAACCCCTCAAACCCCCCTAGAGACTAACCCTAGCCCCCTTCCTTATATAAACACCCCCCAATGCCATTTTGGGTGCCCCTAGCCTTCCCCTACCCTCAGCCGCCGCATCCCCCTCGAAAACCGCGCCACCAGCCAGATCCTTCCACCTTTCTCCTCGTTTTCCGGCGAGCCCCAGCCCTCCACCGCCACGTGGCGCGTCCCCACTGGCCGCGTCGCCGCCAGCCGCCGAAGCCAGCCTCTCCCAGGCCTCCACGCGTCCTCCCCCACGCCTCCCAGCCGCCCGGCCTGCTGGAGCCAGAATCGCCCGCCCGGGCCGGATCTGGGCCGATGCCCCCTCGCACCCGAGCTCTCGACGGAGCGCACCCTGCTGACGGTCGCGGGCGCTGCCGGACCCCAGCGTCGGCGAAGGCCTGCAGCGATAAGCGCCCGCCGCCTTGCCTTCCCATCCCTCGCCCAGTAAGCCTCGCCCGCCGCCGCCAGTCGCGCCGCCCTTCCGCTTTCCTCCTCTCTCTCCTCGACCCCTCTCTCTCTCTCTCTCTCTCTCGCAGGTCACCGCCCCCATCGCGGAGTAGGCCATCTCGTCGCCGAGCTCGTCGCCGGCCTCCGCGCCCTCGGTCTTCGCGGATCCGGATCCCGTCACCGGATCTCCCATTCCGCCATCCCGGCCCTCCCCCGCCGGCGCCTCCCCATCGCCGTTGACGCCGCCGCCGCCGGCAAGGTCGGAGGAGCCCGATTCCTCCCGTTATTGCCCAGCGTGGCAGGCTGGCCACGCGGCCCCTTCGCCCCGGCCAGCCCAAGCGCCTCCTGCCGAGCCTCTCCCTCCTCCACCGAACCGGGCCTCAGCCCATGAGTGAGCACCTCCAGCGCCTCCTGGTTTTTTTTTCTTCTTCGTTGTTGGGCCAGCCTCAGATTCAGCCCGGTGTGTTTTTTTTTCAGAGCTGCGAATTTAGCTAATTTCCAGAGACTGCAGTTTTGCAGAAAAACCCCTATTCTTCATGCATTTAATAATTAATTAACCGTGCATCGGATTTAAACAAACTTTATATGTAATATGCTCAGAATATTGTGTAGATTAATAATATGTCATTTCCATCCATGTTTAAAATGTTTAGCTTGCTGTTTATTTAACTTTGCTATTATGCCATGTTAAAATGATTTAATTCATAACTAAATAACCGTGAATTCGAATTAAATGTTCTTTATATGTAAATGGGGTGGAAAATGCCTAGATTAACATGGTCCACTTTATGTTGCTGTTTAACAACTCTAAAATTGTGTTTAGGGCAGATCAGGACCGAATCTAAAATATTGCTCATGAGGATTTTCCGGAATTGTTGTTTCTTATTTCCGGCCTCATTTAAACTTGCCTAAATAGTTAGTTTCATCATGCTCCACCTCTTGCCATGTTTAATAACATTTAATATTGTTGTGTACCTAACCGAGAGAGAACTAAATAAGTGTTGTGGTGTTCCGTCAATGTGCAACTCGTTGCATATTGAGCTCCACTTAACTTGTAGTGTTGTTTGTGCATATTGCCATGCCATGCATTTTTAAACCGGACATGCATCATATTTGTTTGTGCATCATGCCATGTTTATGATTGTGTGTTTACTATGTTGTTTGCTTCTTTCCGGTTTGCTTTTCTCGCTAGCTTCGGTTTCGTTCGGAGTTGTGAGGATTCATTCGACCTCGCCTGCTTGTCCTCTTCATGGACTTGATCTTCTTCCTTATGGATTTCGGCAAGATGACCATACCCTCGAAATCACTTCTATCTTTGCTTGCTAGATGCTCGCTCTTTTGCTATGCCTATGCTACGATGCCTACCACTTGCTATATCATGCCACCCACATTGCCATGTCAAACCTCTAACCATCATTTCCTAGCAAACCGTTGTTTGGCTATGTTACCGCTTTGCTCAGCCCCTCTTATAGCGTTGTTAGTTGCGGTGAAGTTGAAGTTTGTTCCTTGTTGAACATGGAGATGTTGTTCCTTGTTGGAACATGATTACTTGTTGGGATATCACAATATATCTTATTTAATTAATGCATCTATATACTTGGTAAAGGGTGGAAGGCTCGGCCTTATGCGGTGTTTTGTTCCACTCTTGCCGCCCTAGTTTCCGTCATATCGGTGTTATGTTCCCGGATTTTTGCGTCCCTAACGCGGTCGGGTGATTTATGGGACCCCTTGACAGTTCGCTTTGAATAAGACTTTTCCAGAAGGCCCAACATTGGTTTTACATTTGCCTCCTAGCCTTTTTCCCTTGGGAGTCGCGCTCTCAAGGGTCATCTTTATTTACCCCCCCGGGCCAATGCTTGTCTAAGTGTTGGTCCAAACTAGAGCCACTTGCGGTGCCGCCCCGAGGCAACTTGGGGTATCGTCGGTTTCAGACGTAGTGTTCATCCGGTCGTGGCTCGAGACGAGATCTGCCGCGGCTACTATCGAGGTGTCGGCACGCCGGGAGGTCTTCTTGGACTTGTTTTATTGCTGTGAAATGTCTTGTAGCCGGATTCGAGACTGATCGGTCTTCCCGGGAGAAGGTCTATTCTTCGTTGATCGCGAGAGCTTATCATGGGCTAAGTTGGGACACCCTGCAGGGTTTGAACTTTCAAAGCCGTGCCGCGGTTATGTGGCAGATGGGAATTTGTTAATGTCCGGTTGTAGAAAACCCGAAGTTGATCTTAACTAAAATACACCAACCGCGTGTGTAACCGTGATGGTCTCTTCTCGGCGGAGTCCGGGAAGTGAACACGGTGTTGGAGTTATGCTTGACGTAAGTAGTTTCAGGATCACTTCTTGATCATAGTTGTTCGACCGTGCTTTGCCTCCTCTTCTCGCTCTCTTTTGCGTATGTTAGCCACCATATATGCTAGTCGCTTGCTGCAGCTCCACCTCACTACCCTGTCCTACCTTAAGCTTAAATAGTCTTGATCCCGCGGGTGTGAGATTGCTGAGTTCCCGTGACTCACAGATACTTCCCAAAACCAGTTTGCAGGTGCCGATGAAACCGTGCAGGTGATGGACCCGAGCTCAAGGAGGAGCTTGATGGAGATCTTGTTCTTTGTGTTGTTTCGTTTTAGTTGATCAAGAGTGGAGCCAGTTGGGACGATCGGGATCTGTGTAGCATTTGGGGTAGTCTTCTTTTATTTTGGTTCCGTAGTCGGACCTTGATTGTATCTGTATGATGTAATGTTTTACTCATGTATTGTGTGAAGTGGCGATTGTAAGCCAACTATGTATCTCTTTTCCTTATGTATTACATGGGTTGTGTGAAGATTACCTCACTTGCGACATTGCTTTCAATGCGGTTATGCCTCTAAGTCGTGCTTCGACACGTGGGAGATATAGCCGCATCGAGGCGTTCAAGTTGGTATCGAGCCTTCCCCGACTTAGGAGCCCCCTACTTGATTGTTTGCTGACGTTGTTGAGTCTAGAATGGAAAATGTTTTGAGTCTTAGGATTATATATATCGGAGAGTAGGATTCTTTTTACTCCCCAGTCCTTTCGTCGCTCTGGTGAGGTATCCTGACGTAGAGTTTTGACTTTTCTCTCCTCAAATTTCACTAAAATTTTTTTAGGATCACGTGGGTATCTTGGAATCGTTCCGATGGTTTTGTGACGAGAACATTGTTCTTGGTGCCTCGACATTTAGGGTTGTGGCGGTGTCCGGGAGTTGAGCTCCGAGGTGTTGTCGCCACAATTTTATCGTTGCAGATTCTCGAATACCCGAGTTTTGCCGACATCGAAATCTCTTTTGTGCAGTTGTTGGTGAGATAACCCCGATAGCCCAAAGATTGTGGCGAAAAGGGAGTATTGCCATGACTTGTATAACGGATGTTTTTCAAGGTCGAGGTACACGATTTCCGAGGATTTCTTGGTTATGTGTTGACGGATGGATACAATTGGATCTAGGTATTGTTAGTTTGGGGTGATATATTTTGTGTCCCTCAGATCCCCAACACCAGATTGCATAACCTGAAAGTTTGGGAGTTTATAGGTGGGAATTCTAGTAGCTTAGGATATTCTTTCCGGATGATGTATGATTTGAGATTGGGGTTCAACGTCTAGTGGTCCGCCCATTCACGGTCGATTTACAGTGGTCGCGAGACGTCTTAAAGAATCCTTGGCTATGCTGATTCGGGGACGTCTTGTTTGTCATTCGTGACGTCCACTATACGTCGTGTCCGTGTGGGCCCCACCACGAACACTTTGGGCGAAATCTCTATCATGTGTTTGTTCCGGCTTATTCTGCAAGCCATATCCTTTGTTTTTGTTCTGTTTTGTGGTATTCGAGTTGCTTCAAGTCAAATGTTGAATCCATACCTTTTCCTCAAATGGTGTTCTCATATTTCTATGTGAATACTAATCCTTCTTGATCAATGAGCTTGTCATGTCAATTCTTTTCTCAACCGGTGTGCTTCTCTTCAAGTCGATCCGATCATTCCAACATTCGCAAGATCAATTCTAAGTTTTTTTTCAACGGTGTTCGTTTCATCCGACCCAAGTTGTTTTGATTTCCGCCTCCCACCCTTTTTCTTCAAGGACTCAGATTTCTTAATCAAGTATCCATTTTTATTGAGTGAAGTTTCTTCATTCTTTTCCTTTAATGTTTTATCCGGTGATTTCTCATGAAGACGCTAAAGAAGCTTCAACCTTATATTTGGTCCATTCTAATTTTTCTTCTCCGGTGGATGTAAGTCAAGTTTTCAGTGATGATCGTATTCTTTTTGTCATTTCAAATGCTTTCTCATGTCGGTGCATCTCTTAATCATCCACTTCTCGCTATTCAATTGTTCCGGAGTGTTGAAGATATCTCAGAAGATTCTAGTTTCCATTCTCAATTCACTCAAGTTCTTTTGAGGATGCTAGCTCATTCAAGCCATTTAACTCTACCGGTGCAATATCTATTTCAAGCAATTGTTCAACGGTGGTTCTTTTGAGTGGGCCCTAACCCACAGGTCTTTTCCCATGATCTTACCTGACTCTTCGAATTCTCCCGGAGTTGTTCCCAAATTCTTTGCGAAGTTTGACGTAAGTATGAATTATCATCAGTCTTGGTTTTCTCCAAGATCTTTCACATTCTTTTCATTGTTGGTTCAACCTTCCTAATTTTCATTCCGGAGTGCTTCAATAATTCATGGTGATGTTCTCGTCGTCATTCTCGAATTTTGAAGACCGAAGAAGAGCTTCTCTTTAATCTTGCTCCATCCTCTTCAAGATTCATGGTTCTAGCCTCATGCTATCCTCATAATCGTGTTGATTGTGAGATTTATTTTCTTACCATCTGGAGCATTTCATGAGTTGTTTTCCATTTCTTTCCTCCGAAGCCCATCATCTCAGAATTATTCATTCAAGCGTTCAACTCTGGTTTTTCCAAATCTCACCGGTGCATCGTCGAAATATCCTCTAATCAGTTCATGATCTCTTCGTTCTCATGTATCTAAATTTTGTCAAGCATCTTTATTCGGTTTACAATTCCTCCCGATGAATTGTGCCTTTGCTACGTTCATTCTCAATTATTATGGTGGTTTGTTCAAGAGTTCTCTTCCTTCGTTATCATATAGACTCATTCGTTCTTTCCAATCCTACCGTGAATTGTTGAAGACCTTCCCAAGTTTGCGCCATATCTATCTTATTTTTCTATGAGAATAAGTAGTATGCCAAATCCGTTGCTTGTCATCAATTTAATTGGTGAAGGATCAGCATAATGTAATTCTTATTTTTGTTTCATCGAGTAAGTTCAATTCCTTATTCCGGAGGATCATCAAAAATTCTTGATTTCATTTGTTCATCTTTCTTTCCGGAGTTCCAAGTTTTCTCGGCTATATCAATTCAAAGCTTCATCTTATCACTGCAAGGCTTCACCTTGTGTTTTCAACTTCTCTTTCTTTCTATCACCCTTTTGGTTACCGGAGTTTATCATGGAGGTTCTACATGGTGCTTCCTCAAGGATTCTTTTCATTCTTCAATTGTTCTTCAAGTTTTCTCTCGGAGTTAAGATCCGCCAAACTATACTCTAAAAAATAAACATGGTGCTCAACACATGTTTTGTTTTGAGGAGTTCAAGTATTCTTCTTCTTGCATTACGAAGTGCAATTCTTTCTACCTTATCTCTTGAGATGGTGTTATGTCACTCTTGGCAATTTCCCTTCGTGTTTCATGATTCACATGTTGTCAAGAATGAGGTATTTTAAATCCATCAAATCTCTTCATTGGAGTTGTCTTGGGCTATATTTCACCTAAAGCTTTCCCTAAGGATTGTTACTATTTATGGTGCTTATAAATGACCCAAGTTCTTCATTTGTCCTCCCGGTGAAATAAGTTTCGCGTATCCTTGTTGATATCAATCCAATCGTTTGTTTCCGTTGGTGGCAGAAGCTCACCTCATAATGTGGAGATGTTTCCATAAGCCCACTACAAGCTTATTCATTTCGTTGTTGGTTTTCCAACAACTCCGCTCAATTCTTCTTCGCAAGGGTGCTTGTCCAAGTTCATTTGTGGCAGAAGTTGTCATTTTATCCTCCATTCCTTTATTCCAACGACCTATCTTCAATTTTTCTTCCGGAGGCATTGTAATGTTGCACTCTTCGACCCATCATCTTTCTTTTGTCAAGATCATGTTATTTTCTTGCTTATCCATTTAACCGGAGTATCATGTTTTTCATTCGAGTTCTCTCATCTTATCAAGTTTTGCCTGCTTCCTCAACCGGAGAGCTGTCTGGAATCTTTCTTACCCCTTGTGCCTTTTTTTCAATAGTTCCGGAGGCAGTATGTTGTTGATTTCATCAAGTATCATCCCATCTTCTCAAGTTCATGTTATATTCCTTCCATGTTCAATCGGAGTGCTGCCCAAATTCTTCCTCTCTCATCTTGTTTTAAACGGAGTGGTTTCGAATTCTATCTCGTCCATTAAACTCTTGATTCATGCCTTTTCGACCTTCAAGCCCTCGTAATGTTCCTTGTTCCTCTTTTCTAACGGATTGTTTTCAACCTTGTTCATCTTCGTTGTGTTCTTTCTTTCATTTTGCTCAACCTCTCAAGGTTCATGGTTTCACTCGTTTGTCAAAGAAGCAACTTAGTTTTACATCTCATCTTCCTCGTCCTTTTCCCTCCGGTGCCATCCTAGATCTCGGGACGAGATCCTCTCGTAGTGGTGGAGTGTTGTAACACCCCGGACACAACTTTCCATATTCGTAACTCCGACTCTTGCCCTTTCCGGAGATGTGATTTATTATTTCCTTCGTGGTTGGGTTTTGTCTGTTGTTTTGCATTTTGTTCTTGTCTTGCATTTCATCTCATGGCATCATCTGCATTTCATCCGCATGTTTTTTCAAAACTTGCATCCGTTCGTGTTCCGTCGTTTCTCTCCGTTGTCCGTTCCGAGTCCGGTTACACTTGCACGCGCCCGCGGCACCTCCGTAATATTATTTTATAAGTGGCATAAAAATGTTCTCGGAATGGGTTGCAACTTGTCGTGCGGTCTTATTATAGTGTAGACAGGCCGCCTGCCAAGTTTCATCGCATTCGGAGTTCGTTTGACTGCCCAACCGTTAAATATGTAACCGGGATATAGCCGGTATTTACGTCGGACGTTTCGGTCTCCGGAAACAGATGCCGGGTCGCTCTGTTCCTCTCTCTTCTCAGCCCGAGGCATTCTACACAGCCCACCAACCCCTCTCCTAGTTTCCCCTCCGTTCCTGATCGTCGGATCATGATCGGAGGCTCCGAAACCCCCTCAAAACCCCCCCTAGAGACTAACCCTAGCCCCCTTCCTTATATAAACACCCCCCAATGCCATTTTGGGTGCCCCTAGCCTTCCCCTACCCTCAGCCGCCGCATCCCCCTCGAAAACCGCGCCACCAGCCAGATCCTTCCACCTTTCTCCTCGTTTTCGGCGAGCCCCAGCCCTCCACCGCCACGTGGCGCCCCCC
Organism: Aegilops longissima; assembly: GCA_021605205.1. Lineage (NCBI taxonomy): Eukaryota > Viridiplantae > Streptophyta > Magnoliopsida > Poales > Poaceae > Aegilops > Aegilops longissima. The sequence continues at coordinate 465,855,257 of CM038677.1, read as the reverse complement.
TGGCAGCGTCGCGCCCGCCCGCCGGCCAGCCTCTCCCAGAGCCTCCGCGTCCTCCCCACGCCTCCCGGCCGCCGCCGCCTGCTGGAGCCCAGAACCGCCCGCCCGGCCGGATCTGGCCCGATGCCCCTCGCACCCGAAGCTCTCGACGGAGCGCACCCTGCCGGTCGCCGGGCGCTGCGGACCCCAGCGTCGGCGAAGGCTTTGCCGATAAGCGCCCGCCGCCTTGCCTTCCCATCCCCGCCACGGTAAGCCTCGCCGCCGCCGCCAGTCGCGCCGCCTTCCGTTTTCCTCTCTCTCTCTCCTCGACCCGCCTCTCTCTCTCTCTCTCTCTCTCACAGGTCACCGCCCCCATCGCCGGAGTAGGCCATCTCGTCGCCGAGCCTGTCGCTGGCCTCCGCGCCTCGGTCTTCGCGGATCCGGATCCCGTCACCGGATCTCCCATTCCGCCATCCCGGCCTCCGCCTCGGCGCCCCCCATCGCCGTTGACGCGGCCGCCGCTGGCAAGGTCGGGAGGAGCCCGATCTCCTCCCTGATGCAGCGTGGTCTGGCCATCAAGGCCCCTTCGCCCAGCCAGGCCAGCAAGGCCCTCGCGGAGCCTCTCCCTCCTCCACCGAACCGGGCCTCAGCCCATGAGTGAGCACCTCCAGCGCCTCCCTTTTTTTTTTCTTCTTCGTTGTTGGGCCAGCCTCAGATTCAGCCCGGTGTGTTTTTTTTTCAGAGCTGCGAATTTAGCTAATTTCCAGAGACTGCAGTTTTGCAGAAAAACCCCTATTCTTCATGCATTTAATAATTAATTAACCGTGCATCGGATTTAAACAAACTTTATATGTAATATGCTCAGAATATTGTGTAGATTAATAATATGTCATTTCCATCCATGTTTAAAATGTTTAGCTTGCTGTTTATTTAACTTTGCTATTATGCCATGTTAAAATGATTTAATTCATAACTAAATAACCGTAACTCGGAATTAAATGTTCTTTATATGTAAATGGGGTGGAAAAATGCCTAGATTAACATGGTCCACTTTATGTTGCTGTTTAACAACTCTAAAATTGTGTTTAGGGCAGATCAGGACCGAATCTAAAATATTGCTCATGAGGATTTTCCGGAATTGTTGTTTCTTATTTCCGGCCTCATTTAAACTTGCCTAAATAGTTAGTTTCATCATGCTCCACCTCTTGCCATGTTTAATAACATTTAATATTGTTGTGTACCTAACCGAGAGAGAACTAAATAAGTGTTGTGGTGTTCCGTCAATGTGCAACTCGTTGCATATTGAGCTCCACTTAACTTGTAGTGTTGTTTGTGCATATTGCCATGCCATGCATTTTTAAACCGGACATGCATCATATTTGTTTGTGCATCATGCCATGTTTATGATTGTGTGTTTACTATGTTGTTTGCTTCTTTCCGGTTTGCTTTTCTCGCTAGCTTCGGTTTCGTTCCGGAGTTGTGAGGATTCATTCGACCTCGCCCGCTTGTCCTCTTCATGGACTTGATCTTCTTCCTTTATGGATTTCAGCAAGATGACCATACCTCGAAATCACTTCTATCTTTGCTTGCTAGATGCTCGCTCTTTTGCTATGCCTATGCTACGATGCCTACCACTTGCTATATCATGCCACCCACATTGCCATGTCAAACCTCTAACCATCATTTCCTAGCAAACCGTTGTTTGGCTATGTTACCGCTTTGCTCAGCCCCTCTTATAGCGTTGTTAGTTGCAGGTGAAGTTGAAGTTTGTTCCTTGTTGGAACATGGAGATGTTGTTCCTTGTTGGAACATGATTACTTGTTGGGATATCACAATATATCTTATTTAATTAATGCATCTATATACTTGGTAAAGGGTGGAAGGCTCGGCCTTATGCCTGGTGTTTTGTTCCACTCTTGCCGCCCTAGTTTCCGTCATATCGGTGTTATGTTCCCGGATTTTTGCGTCCCTAACGCGGTCGGGTGATTTATGGGACCCCCTTGACAGTTCGCTTTGAATAAGACTTTTCCAGCAAGGCCCAACATTGGTTTTACATTTGCCTCTCCTAGCCTTTTTTCCCTTGGGAGTCGCGCTCTCAAGGGTCATCTTTATTTAACCCCCGGGCCAATGCTTGTCTAAGTGTTGGTCCAAACTAGAGCCACTTGCGGTGCCGCCCGAGGCAACTTGGGGTATCGTCGGTTGCCGACGTAGTGTTCATCCGGTCGTGGCTCGAGACGAGATACGCTGCTACTATCGTGGTGTCGACACGCCGGAGGTCTTGCTGGACTTGTTTTATTGCTGTGAAATGTCTTGTAGCCGGATTCCGAGACTGATCGGTCTTCCCGGGAGAAGGTCTATTCTTCGTTGATCGCGAGAGCTTATCATGGGCTGTTGGGACACCCTGCAGGGTTTGAACTTTCAAAGCCGTGCCGCGGTTATGTGGCAGATGGGAATTTGTTAATGTCCGGTTGTAGAAAACCCGAAGTTGATCTTAACTAAAATACACCAACGCGTGTGTAACCGTGATGGTCTCTTCTCGCGGAGTCCGGAAGTGAACACGGTGTTGGAGTTATGCTTGACGAAGTAGTTTCAGGATCACTTCTTGATCATAGTTGTTCGACCGTGCTTTGCCTCCTCTTCTCGCTCTCTTTTGCGTATGTTAGCCACCATATATGCTAGTCGCTTGCTGCAGCTCCACCTCACTACCCTGTCCTACCTTAAGCTTAAATAGTCTTGATCCCTGGTGTGAGATTGCTGAGTTCCGTGACTCACAGATACTTCCCAAAACCAGTTTGCGGTGCCGATGAAACCGTGCGGTGATGGACCCGAGCTCAAGGAGGAGCTTGATGGAGATCTTGTTCTTTGTGTTGTTTCGTTTTAGTTGATCAGTAGTGGAGCCCAGTTGGGACGATCGGGGATCTGTGTAGCATTTGGGGTAGTCTTCTTTTATTTTGGTTCCGTAGTCGGACCTTGATTGTATCTGTATGATGTAATGTTTTACTCATGTATTGTGTGAAGTGGCGATTGTAAGCCAACTATGTATCTCTTTTCCCTTATGTATTACATGGGTTGTGTGAAGATTACCTCACTTGCGACATTGCTTTCAATGCGGTTATGCCTCTAAGTCGTGCTTCGACACGTGGGAGATATAGCCGCATCGAGGGCGTTTCACTTTCTGAACCCTGGATATGCAAAAATATTGCTAAGTCCCATGCAATATTTTTGAATTGTGATTTATTCCTTTTCTTGCCTTTCCGAGGAATAAAATCCAAAGGCATAGCTAGCCATCTCCTAAATTCATGAGAATTGTTGGAGTTGATATTTATGCCTAATCCAAGCTCTGGCAAAACTATTGGCCATAATTAAATAAGGAAAATTCCTTTTATTATTTGATGCCAATATTTCATTTCTGCCACTTCCTAAAGGAACTAGTATTTTATAGTAGAGAAAATTCCCACATAAATTGTGGAGCTTGTCCATGCTATATATTCACTATTTCCATCCTAATCTTATGATTCTACAGTTGAAAATTGGGCACATAATCCAATGCATGTTTCTGCCTTCTCTGAAATTTTGCAAAGGAAGTGCATTATTCCTAATTCCAGTTGAGCTGCAATTTTGCAGGGTGATTACGATGGATAAATAACCCATGGATACCAAATATGAGCTCAATCCCTTCATCCTAGCTCCCTATGCAATTTTTAAAGTTTCTGACCAAATTGCAACTTGGTGAAGGAACTACCTTCATGGAGTTTCCAAATGGGATGAAACTTTTCCATATTTGCAAGTATCTCAAATCATTAGCTTTTACCTAAATTCAGTTCATTTCATTGAACTACGTGAGCACATGAGCAATTCTTGTCTTCTGCCCAAATTTTCAATTTGTGAAGCAAGTATATTTTATCTTGCTCCATTATGGCTGAAAATATTCCCAGGCCTTCTCCTATCCATATGATCCACCTCCACAGGAGTTTGGCTCATTTCAGTTAGCCATTTGCCTTGAGGATTTTTCCTAATTTTCTGGACAGAAGAGATGCTTGTGAAACAATTACCAATTTGGCAAGCCCATTTGGTATGATCTTTTTGCAACATCTACATATGACCAAATCATCAAGTTTTGCCAAGTTTTAGCCCAATCCAACACTCCTAGTGAGTGCTCCTTCATCATTTAGTTTCTGGACATAAGTTGGCAGTTGCACTACAACTATGCTATATCTTTGTCCTAATGATCTCCTAACTCCCAAGACCGTAGTCCTTGCTACCCTAAGCCTCCCAGACATCAAGTTTACCCTTTAACCTCTCTGGTTTAATCTCTAGAGTGTGCCAAGTTTGCAACAGCAAACTTGTGAAACTTGGTTCTCTCTGATCCCAGTTCCTCTGGTTGTATCATTGCCATGGTTTTAATGAGGCTTGGAAGGACTACACCGTTGACAAGGTTAGGCATGAAATAGATGGCCAGAGCGTGTGTTGTCGGTGGTGACCACGGGCAATGCCCGCCAAAACGATGGTCTGCGCACTGTTGGCCTCTGCAAATCAGCTCCGGCTGGATTTGGTTCGTCCCCGCATGTCCAGTAGCTCAGCATCATCGTCGCCTTTCCTCTAGACCCCTCTCCCCCACCGTTTTCTTCTACGACGAGCCGTTCCAAAGACCGAACAGTGCTCCCGTGGCCATCGTATTCTTCCTCGCCCCATGTCTTCTTCCTCCCCTCGTCCGCGAGCGTTGCTCGACTCCATGAGCTCCTGCGCATTGTCTGCATCCCCCTCGTCGCCTTCCCGCCGCTTCCCGTGACCTTTTGCCGCACGTGCTCGTCGCCGGAGCGTGGACACATAGCCGCACGTGTGCCACCTCGCCCCCTTCTCGAGCTCTATCTGCAGCTATAAGTAGCCCCGAGCTCCCTCGCAGTCCTCAAACCCCCCTCCGAACCACTAGCTCGAGCTCGAGGAGCTCTCCATCCCCTCCCCATCGCCATGGCCGCCACCTCAGGTTACTCTTGATTCTACCAACCCCGAGCGCCCCTCGCCGTTTCTCCACCACCACTGCATCACCTGACCTCCGACGAGCCTCTCCGTGGCCTCAGCCCCTCCGTTCCCCCACCGGAGCACCCAATTCACCGGCGGCCGAAGCCCATCTCTGCCGCGCGCCCTGCTACTCCCTTCCCAGTACTCCTCGCCAGAAACAAAGGCCACCACCGGATGCGCCTCTCGCTCCTGAGCTCGGGGGTAGGTCGCCCGTCGTCTGCGGCGGCCGGAGCCGCCGGCAGACGCCATCGGGGCGATCCCCTGCCTCAGCCGTTGCGCGGCCGAGGGCGAGGTTGAAGACGCCAGGCTAGGCGGGGCCCTCCCCGCGCGACCCCACCTGTCGGCGACTGAAGGGCCTGGCCCAGCACCACGTCGGATAAGTGGCGGCGCCCCCGCCGCAAAGCCGTTTCCCCGCACTAAAGGCGTATTCCCAGTGAGTGTGTTGCCCTCTTTAGAAAGCGTATTCTAGTCCTTTGTTAGATGAAAATACGTTTTCACTTCTCTGAAGGCGTATTCTTGATGTCTACTACACAACCTTCTTCTTATAGACGTTGTTGGGCCTCCAAGTGCAGAGGTTTGTAGGACAGTAGCAAATTTCCCTCAAGTGGATGACCTAAGGTTTATCAATCCGTGGGAGGCGTAGGATGAAGATGGTCTCTCTCAAACAACCCTGCAACCAAATAACAAAGAGTCTCTTGTGTCCCCAACACACCCAATACAATGCTAAATTGTATAGGTGCACTAGTTCGGCGAAGAGATGGTGATACAAGTGCAATATGGATGGTAGATATAGGTTTTTGTAATCTGAAAATATAAAAACAGCAAGGTAGCAAGTGATAAAAGTGAGCGTAAACGGTATTGCAATGCTAGGAAACAAGGCCTAGGGTTCATACTTTCACTAATGCAAGTTCTCTCAACAATAATAACATAACTGGATCATATAACTATCCCTCAACATGCAACAAAGAGTCACTCCAAAGTCACTAATAGTGGAGAACAAACGAAGAGATGATGGTAGGGTACGAAACCACCTCAAAGTTATTCTTTCCGATCAATCCATTGGGCTATTCCTATAAGTGTCACAAACAGCCCTAGAGTTCGTACTAGAATAACACCTTAAGACACAAATCAACCAAAACCCTAATGTCACCTAGATACTCCAATGTCACCTCAAGTATCCGTGGGTATGATTATACGATATGCATCACACAATCTCAGATTCATCTATTCAACCAACACATAGAATCTCAAAGAGTGCCCCAAAGTTTCTACCAGAGAATCAAGACGAAAACGTGTGCCAACCCCTATGCATAAGTTCATGGGCAGAACCCGCAAGTTGATTACCAAAACATACATCAAGTGAATCACGTGATATCCCATTGTCACCACAGATACGCATGGCAAGACAAACATCAAGTGTTCTCAAATCATTAAAGACTCAATCCGATAAGATTACTTCAAAGGAAAAACTCAATCCATTACAAGAGAGTAGAAGGGGAAAAGAAACATAAGATCCAACTATAATAGCAAAGCTCGTGATACATCAAGATCGTGCCAAATCAAGAACACGAGAGAGAGAGATCAAACACATAGCTACTGGTACATACCCTCAGCCCCGAGGGTGAACTACTCCCTCCTCGTCATGGAGAGCGCTGGAATGATGAAGAGGGCCACCGGTGAGGGATCCCCCCCTCCGGCAGGGTGCCGGAACGGGCTCACGATTGGTTTTTGGTGGCTACAGAGGCTTGCGGCGGCGGAACTCCCGATCTATTATGTTCCCCAATCGTTTTAGGGTATATGGATATATATAGGCGGAAGAAATATGTCAGGGGAGCCACGAGGGGGCCACGGGGGTGGAGGGCGCGCTCTAGGGGGGTGTGCGTGCCCCCTACCTTGTTCCTGACGTGCACTCCAAGTCTATCAGGTTGCTTTCCTTCCAAAAATAACTTCTCCGGAAGGTTTCATTCCGTTTCGACTCCATTTGATAATCCTTTTCTTCGAAACACTGAAACAAGGGAAAAAATAGGAACTGGCACTGGGCTTTGGGTCAATAGGTTAGTCCCAAAAAATAATATAAAAGTGTTTAATAAAGCCCATAAACATACAAAACAGATAATATAATAAGATAAATGATAAAAGAAATAATTTATGAAGTGTGAATGCTAGCAGGTGCATAAGTTTGATCAATGATAATTTCAATCACCTTTTCTAGCATCATTATATGTCATAACAGTAGCTCAATTGATAGAACTTTGCATGATCAAGTAACAAACTATTGACATGTTAAAGTATAGATCATAAACTTTCTTGAAAACTAACAAATCGTGTTATTAGTCATCAAACAATTACAATTCATCTTATTTTCAGGAAGAGTCTATGTCAGATCTTTGATTTAGCAAACTCCACATACTCAACTATCATTTAGTCTTCCATGATTGCTACCACTCAAAGCATATTTTTAGAACAAATAGTATTCGTCGAACGCAGAGAAAGATAGGGGCTTAATGTTTCGCCTCCCAACTTTTTACCTCAAGGGTAATGTCAAAAGTAATAATTCATGCTCAAATATATTTGAATGGCCATATATGCCTAGATCTTTCCATCACATGATGCTTGCCAACTAGAGAGTAGGTTGGAATGAGAAGGAATACTACCGACTCTTGCATAAAAGTAAAAGATAGGCCCTTCGCAGAGGGAAGCAGGGATTTGCAGAGGTGCCTGAGCTCGAAGCAAAAACAGAGATGAAAATAATTTTGAGAGGTATGCTTTCATTGTCAACATAACGACCAAGAGTTCCCAATATCTTCCATACTACATACATTATAGGCGGTTCCCAAACAGAAAGGTAAATATTTTTACTCCCCCTCCACCAACAATCATCAATACATGGCTTTCCCAAAACAACGAGTGCCTCCAACTAACATAAAACCTGGGGGAGTTTTGTTTGCAATTATTTTTTATTTGATTTCGATCTTTTGATCATGGGACTGGGCATCCCAGTTTCCAGCCATTTTCTCGTGAATGATGAGCGGAGTCCACTCATCGTGAGAATAACCCACCTAGCATGGAAGATACTGCTAGCCCCTAGTCGCTACATGAGCGATTCGGGCATACAAAACAGATTATTATATGAAGGTTTAGAGTTTGGCACATGCAAATTTACTTGGAACGGCAGGTAAATACCGCATATAGGTAGGTATGGTGGACACTCATGGAATAAACTTGGTTCAAGGAATTTGGATGCACAAGCAGTATTCCCGCTTAGTACAAATATTTTGGCTAGCAAAGGATTCTAAATAGCAAGCACCACATGTTAGAGGATCCATAACAATATAACTTCTATACAAATATACCCAAGCATAACTCATTATGTTGTCTTCCTTATCCAACTTCAACTAATTTGCTTAGGTTTGAAAATAATTAATGGGGCTCACAATCATAGAAGATGCCCAAGATAGTATATTTATATGTGAAATCTCTCTTCCTTCAATATTTTTTCATGAATTGTTCAAGTGACCAATACAATGTTTGCTAACCTTTAATAAATTTACCACCTCTACTTCTTTATGTGAAGGCATTACTCCCCATGGGAAAGGCATATGAAACATATATAATTTCAGATTTATGACATTCAAATCATTCAACCATTTACTCATAAGATATAAGTGAGGCACACGAGTAGATGACAAACTACTCCAAAAAGATATAAGTGAAGATTCAATGAGTAGTTAAATAATTATGTAGCTATGTGAAGACTCTCTCTCATTTAAGAATTTCAGATCTTGATACTTTATTCAAACAGCAAGCAAAGCTAAAGAAAATAAAATGACTCTCCAAGCAAAACACATATCATGTGGTGAATAAAAATATAGATCCAAGTAAAGTTACCGATGAACGAAGGCGAAAGAGGGGATGCCATCCAGGGCATCCCCAAGCTTAGGCTTTTGGTTGTCCTTGAATATTACCTTGGGATGCCTTGGGCATCCTCAAGCTTAGGCTCTTGCCACTCCTTATTCCGTAGTCCATCGAATCTTTACCCAAAACTTGAAAACTTCACAACACAAAACTCAACAGAAACTCGTAAGCTCCGTTAGCGAAATAAAACAAAACACCACTTCAAGGTACTGTAATGGACTCATTATTTATTTATATTGGTGTTAAACCTAATGTATTCCAACTTCTCTATGGTTTATAAACTATTTTACTAGCCATAGATTCATCAAAATAAGCAAACAACACACGAAAAACAGAATCTGTCAAAAACAGAACAGTCTGTAGTAATCTGTAACTAACGGAAACTTCTGGAACTCCAAATTTTTTACCAAAATAGGAAGACCTATAATTTTTTTTATTGATCTTCTGCAATTGGAATCAATATTTTATCACGTTCTGGTGATTTTTAACAACTGTTTTCATGAACATAAAGTTTCTGGAATTTTCAGCAAGATCAAATAACTATCACACAAGAAGATTCTATAGGTCTTACTTGGCACAAACACTAACTAAAACACAAAACCACATCTAAACAGAAGCTATATGGATTGTTTGTTCCTAAAGAGAACCAAAAATCAATAAATTAAAATAAAATTGGGTTGCCTCCCAACAAGCACTATCGTTTAACGCCCCTAGCTAGGCATGATGATTTCAATGATGCTCGCATAAAAGATAAGAATGGAAACATAAAGAGAGCATCATGAAGAATATGACTAGCACATTTAAGTCTAACCCACTTCCTATGCATAGGGATTTTGTGAGCAAACAACTTATGGGAACAAGAATCAGCTTGCATAGGAAGGCAAAACAAGCATAATTTTAAAACTTTAAGCACATAGAGAGGAAACTTGATATTATTGCAATTCCTACAAGCATATAACCCCCCCCCCCCCCTCATAATAATTTTAAGTAGCATCATGAATGAATTCAACAATATAACCAGCACCTAAAGCATTCTTTTCATGATCTACTTGCATAGAAATTTTACTACTCTCCACATAACCAAAATTCTTCTCATTCGGAATAGTGGGAGTATCATAAGGGGCTTGAATACTATAAATTGTTTCCACATTAAAAGAGTAATGTTCAGAAAAAGGGTAATCATAATCATGACAAGTTTTATAAATATAATCATCACTACTTTTTATAGCATAAGTTTTATCACAATAATCATCATAAGTAGCAACTTTGTTCTCATCATAATCGATTGAAACCTCTTCCAAGATAGTGGAATCATCACTAAATAAAGTCATGACCTCTCCAAATCCACTTTCATCAATATAATAAGATTCAACATCCTCCAAAATAGTGGGATCATTACTTCCTAAAGTTGACACTCTTCCAAATCCACGTACATCAATATAATCATCATAGGTAGAAGGCATGCTATCATCATTATAAATTTGCATATCAAAACTTGGGAGACTAAAAATATCATCTTCATTAAAAGCAGCATCCCCAAGCTTGGGAAAAACATTAATTGCAGCAAATATATTCTCAAAAACATCATCTTCTTCAAACATAGCATCCCCAAGCTTGGGCCTTTTCATATCATAAGCATAATCACTCCCATCATTAATACTATGGATAACACCAATAGTATAGCAATTATAATATTCTTCCAAGCAAGTGCCAAAAAGATTTTCAAGATCATAAGAAGTATCATTATTTTCGCAATCATAATCATCACAACAAGCAATAGGCATAACGAGATCATCATCAAGTGCATCATCTTCCACAATTATTTTTGATTCACTTTCATGGGGCACAACAATAATAGGAGCAACATTATTTGGGAGAGATATCATTTTACCTCTCTTCCTTTTTCTTTTCTTCTTCTTCACCTCATGTGTGGGTTCAATCCTCTTTTTGGAGCTCCTTATTAATGAGATTGGTTGAATAGAAGGCTCCTCCTCGTTACCTGATTCATCATAAGAAATAATAGGAGGATATTGGGAAGTCTCTTCCCTTTCGTTAGCATTCTCTTAATCTTCTATTTGTTTTCTTTTCTTTATGTAATTGGCAATATAAGGATTTTAAATGCAATTCACCGCACAATACTGTTGGAAATATGCCCTAGAGGCAATAATAAATTAGTTATTATTATATTTCCTCGTTCATGATAATCGTTTATTATTCATGCTATAATTGTATTGACCGGAAACAGCAATACATGTGTGGATACATAGACAACACCATGTCCCTAGTAAGCCTCTAGTTGACTAGCTCGTTGATCAATAGATGGTTACGGTTTCCTGACCATGGACATTGGATGTCATTGATAACGGGATCACATCATTAGGAGAATGATGTGATGGACAAGACCCAATCCTAAGCCTAGCACAAAGATCGCGTAGTTCATATGCTAAAGCTTTTCCAATGTCAAGTATCTCTTCCTTAGACCATGAGATCGTGCAATTCTCGGATACCGTAGGAGTACTTTGGGTGTATCAAACGTCACAACGTAACTGGGTGACTATAAAGGTGCACTACAGGTATCTCCGAAAGTGACCATTGGGTTGACACGGATCGAGACTGGGATTTGTCACTCCGTGTAAACGGAGAGGTATCTCTGGGCCCACTCGGTAGGACATCATCATAATGTGCACAGTGTGACCAAGGGGTTGATCACGGGATGATGTGTTACGGAACGAGTAAAGAGACTTGCCGGTAACGAGATTGAACAAGGTATCGGTATACCGACGATCGAATCTCGGGCAAGTACAATACCGCTAGACAAAGGGAATTGTATACGGGATCGATTGAGTCCTTGACATCGTGGTTCATCCGATGAGATCATCGTGGAACATGTGGGAGCCAACATGGGTATCCAGATCCCGCTGTTGGTTATTGACCGGAGAACGTCTCGGTCATGTCTACATGTCTCCGAACCCGTAGGGTCTACACTTAAGGTTCGATGACGCTAGGGTTATATAGGAAGCTTGTATGTGGTTACCGAATGTTGTTCGGAGTCCCGGATGAGATCCCGGACGTCACGAGGAGTTCCGGAATGGTCCGGAGGTAAAGATTTATATATGGGAAGTCCTGTTTTGGTCACCGGAAAAGTTTCGGGCGATATCGGTAATGTACCGGGACCACCGGGAGGGTCCCGGGGGTCCACCAAGTGGGGCCACCAACCCTGAAGGTTGCGTGGGCCAAGTGTGGAGGGGACCAGCCCCTAGGAGGGCTGGTGCGCCCCACAAGGGGCCCAAGGCGCAAGGATGGGTGGGAGGGGCAACCCTAGTCCAGATGGGCCCTAAGGCCCATCTAGTGGCGCCTCCTCTCCCTCCCTCTTGGCCGCCTCCTTGATCCCATCTAGGGCTGGCCGCCCCTAGGGGTGGAAACCCTAGAGGGGCGCAGCCCTCCCTTCCCTATATATATGAGGCCCAGGGGCTGCCCATAACACACGAGAGCCTCCTCTCCAGCGCAGCCCTGCCTCTCCTCCTCCTCCTCTCCCTAGGTGCTTGGCGAAGCCTGCGGGATTGCCACGCCTCCATCACCACCACGCCGTTGTGCTGCTGCTGGATGGAGTCTTCCTCAACCTCTCCTCTCTCCTTGCTGGATCAAGGCGTGGGAGACGCCACCGGCTGTACGTGTGTTGAACGCGGAGGTGCCGTCTGCTCGCACTTGATCATCGGTGATCTGAATCACGACGAGTACGACTCCATCAACCCCGTTCACTTGAACGCTTCCGCTTAGCGATCTACAAGGGTATGTAGATGCACTCTCCTTCCCCTCGTTGCTAGTTTCTCCATAGATAGATCTTGGTGACACGTAGGAAATTTTTTGAATTTCTGCTACGTTCCCCAACAGTGGCATCATGAGCTAGGTCTATTGCGTAGATTCTTTGCACGAGTAGAACACAAAGTAGTTGTGGGTGTTGATGATGTTCAATATGCTTACCGTTAATAGTCCAATCTTGTTTCGACGGTATTGTGGGATGAAGCGGCCCGGACCGACCTTACACGTACTCTTACGTGAGACAGGTTCCACCGACTGACATGCACTTGGTGCATAAGGTGGCTAGCGGTGCCGTCTCTCCCACTTTAGTCGGAACGGATTCGATGAAAAGGGTCCTTATGAAGGGTAAATAGCAATTGGCATATCACGTTGTGGTTTTTGCGTAGGTAAGAAACGTTCTTGCTAGAAACCCATAGCAGCCACGTAAAACATGCAACAACAATTAGAGGACGTCTAACTTGTTTTTGCAGGGTATGCTATGTGATGTGATATGGCCAAAAAGAATGTGATGAATATATGTGATGTATGAGATTGATCATGTTCTTGTAATAGGATTCACGACTTGCATGTCGATGAGTATGACAACCGGCAGGAGCCATAGGAGTTGTCTTTATTTATTGTATGACCTGCGTGTCATTGAACAACGCCATGTAATTACTTTACTTTATTGCTAACCGGTAGCCATAGTAGTAGAAGTAATAAGTTGGCGATACAACTTCATGGAGACACGATGATGGAGATCATGATGATGGAGATCATGGTGTCATGCCGGTGACAATGATGATCATGGAGCCCCGAAGATGGAGATCAAAAGGAGCAATATGATATTAGCCATATCATGTCACTACTATATAATTGCATGTGATGTTTATTATGTTTATGCATCTTGTTTACTTAGAACGACGGTAGTAAATAAGATGATCCCTTACACAAATTTCAAGAAGTGTTCTCCCCTAACTGTGCACCGTTGCTACAGTTCGTCGCTTCTAAGCACCACGTGTTAATCGGGTGTGATGGATTCTTACGTTCACATACAACGGGTGTAAGCAAGATTTACACACGCAGAAACACTTAGGGTTAACTTGACGAGCCTAGCATGTGAAGACATGGCCTCGGAACGCGGAGACCGAAAGGTCGAGCATGAGTCGTATAGTAGATACGATCAACATGAAGATGTTCACCGATGATGACTAGTCCGTCTCACGTGTTGATCGGACACGGCCTAGTTGATTCGGATCATGTAATCACTTAGATAACCGAGAGGATGTCTATCTGAGTGGGAGTTCATAAGATGAACTTAATTATCCTGAACATAGTCAAAAGATCTTTGCAAATTATGTAAAGCTCGCGCTTTAGTTCCTTGTTTAGATATGTTCCTAGAGAAAATATAGTTGAAAGTTGAAAGTAGCGATTATGTGGACAGTAGAAAGCTTATGTCCTTAATGCACCACTCAGTGTGCTGAACCCCAAACGTCGTTTGTGGATGTTGCGAACATCGGACATACACGTTTTGATAACTACGTGATAGTTAAATTAAACGGTTTAGAGTTGAGGCACCAAAGACGTTTCAAACGTCATGAACATATGAGATGTTTCGAGGGCTGAAATTGGGATTTCAGGCTCGTGCCCACGTCAAGAGGTATGAGACCTCCGACGATTTTCTTAGCCTACAAACTAAAGGAGAAAAGCTCAATCGTTGAGCTTGTACTCAGATTGTCTGGATACAACAATCACTTGAATCGAGTGGGAGTTAATCTTCCAGATGAGATAGTGATGTTTCTCCAAAGTCATTGCCACCAAGCTGCTAAGAGCTTCGTGATGAACTATAACATATCAAGGATAGAGATGATGATCCTTGAGGTATTCGCGTTGTTTGACATCGCGAAAGTAGAAATCAAGAAGGAGCATCAATTGTTGATGGTTGGTGAAACCACTAGTTTCAAGAAGGGCAAGGGCTAGAAGGGACACTTCATGAAACGGCAAATCAGTTGCTGCTCCAGTGAAGAAATCCAAGGTTGAACCCAAACCCGAGACTAAGTGCTTCTGTAATAAGGGGAATAGTCACTAGAGCAGAATTACCCTAGATACTTGGTAGATAAGAAGGCAGGCAAGGTCGATAGAAGTATATTTGATATACATTATGTTAATGTGTACTTTACTAGTACTCCTAGTAGCACCAGGGTATTAGATACCGGTTCGGTTGCTAAATGTTAGTAACTCGAAATAAAAGCTACGGAATAAAAGGAGACTAGCTAAAGGTGAGCTGACGATATGTGTTGGAATTGTTTCCAAGGTTGATATGATCAAACATCGCACGCTCCCTCTACCATCAAGATTAGTATTAAACCAGAATAATTATCATATGGTGTTTGCGTTGAGCATAGACATGATTGGATTATGTCTATCGCAATACGGTTATTCATTTAAGGAGAATAATGGTTACTCTGTTTATTCGAATAATACCTTCAATGGTCTTGCACCTAAAGGAATGGTTGATTGAATCTCGATCGTAGTGATACACATTTCCATGCCAAAAGGTATAAGATAGTAATGATAGTATCACTTACTTGTGGCACTGCCATGTAAGTCATATTGGTATAAAATGCATGAAGAAGCTCCATGTTGATGGATCTTTGGACTCACTCGTTTTTGAAAAGTTTGAGACATGCAAACCATGTCTATTGGTGTATACGCATGAAGAAACTCCATGTAGATGGATCGTTTGGACTCACTTGATCTTGAATCACTTGAGATATGCAAATCATACCACATGGGCAAGATGGTGAAAAGCCTCGGTTTGAGAAGATGGAACAAGATAGCAACTTGTTGGAAGTAACACATTTTGATGTGTGCAGTCCAATGAGTCTTTGAGGCATCTGATGAATATCGTTATGTTCTTACTTCACGATGATTCGAGTAGATGTTGAGTATATTTACTTGATGAAACACAAGTCTGAATTATTGAATGGTTCAAGCAATTTCAGAGTGAAGTTGAAGATCATCGTGACAAGAGGATAGAATGTCTATGATATGATCATAGAGATGAATATCTGAGTTACGAGTTTTGGCACACAATTAAGACATTGTGTAAATTGTTTCACAATTAATACCGCCTGGAACACCATAGTGTGATGGTGTGTCCGAACATCATAGTTGCAACCTATTGGATATGGTGCGTACCATGATGTCTCTTATCGAATTACCACTATCGTTCATGGGTTAGGCATTAGAGACAACCGCACTCACTTTAATAGGGCACCACGTAATTCCGTTGAGACGACACCGTTTGGAGAAACCTAAGTTGTCGTTTCTTAAAAGTTTGGGGCTACGACGCTTATGTGAAAAGTTTCATGTTGATAAGCTCGAACCCAAAAGCGGATATAATACATCTTCATAGGACACCCAAAACAGTTGGGTATACCTCCTAATTCAGATCCGAAAGCAATAGGGATTGTTTCTTTAATCGGGTCCTTTCTCGAGGAAAAGTTCGTCTCGGAAAGTTGAGTGGGAGGATGGTGGAGACTTGATGAGGTTATTGAACCGTCACTTCAACTAGTGTGTAGCAGGCACGTGAAGTTGTTCTGTGGCACCTACACCAATTGAAGTGGAAGCTTATGATAGTGATCATGAAGCTTCGGATCAAGTCACTACCGAACCTCGTAGGGTGACAAGGATGCGTACTACTTCAGAGTGATACGCAATCCTGTCTTGAAGGTCATGTTGCTAGACGACAATGAACCTACGAGCTATGGAGAAGCGATGGTGGGCCCAAATTCCGACAAATGGTTAGAAACCATGAAATCCGAGGTAGGATCCATGTATCATAACAAAGCATGGACTTTGGTGGACTTGCCCGATGATCGGCAAGCCATTGAAATAAATGGGTCTTTAAGAAGAAGACGGACATGGACGGTAATGTCACCTTCTATGAAGCTCGACTTGTGGCAAAGAGTTTTTCACAAGTTCAAGGAGTTGACTACGATGAGATTTTCTCATCCGTAGCGATGCTTAAGTCCGTCGGAATCATGTTAGCACAAGCTGCATTTATGAAATCTGGCAGATGGATGTCAAGACGAGTTTCCTTACCAGTTTACGTAAGGAAAGGTTGTATGTGATACAATCGAAAAGTTTTGTCGATCCTAAGGATGCTAAAAGGTATGCTAGCCCAATGATCCTTCTAAGGACTGGAGTAAGCATCTCGGAGTTGGAATGTGCACTTTGATGAGATGATCAAAGTTTTTGGGTTTATACAAAGTTTATGAGAAACTTGTATTTCCAAAGAAGTGAGTGGGAGCACTATAGAATTTTTGATGAGTATATGTTGTTGACATATTGTTGATCAGAAATGATGTAGAATTTCTGGAAAGCATATAGGGTTATTTGAAAGATGTTTTTCAATAGAAAACCTGGATTAAGCTATTTGAACATTGAGCATCGAGATCTATAAGGATAGATCAAAAATGCTTAATAATACTTTCAAATGAGCACATACCTTGACATGATCTTGAAAGTGTTCAAGATGGATCAGTCAAAGAAGGAGTTCTTGCCTGAGATGTAAGGTATGAAGTTAAGAGTTAAAGCTCGACCACGGCATAAAAGAGAGAAAGGATGAAGGTCGTCCCCTATGCTTCGGACATAGGCTCTATAGTATGCTATCTTGTGTACCCGACCGAAGTGTGCCTTGCCATGAGTAAGTCAAGGGGTACAAGAATGATCCAGAATGGATCATTGGACAGCGGTCAAAATTGTCCTTGGAGTAAATAAGGACATGTTTCTCGATTATGGAGGTGATAATGAGTTCGGCGTAAAGGGTTACGTCGATGCAAGCTTTAACACCTATCCGAGTGACTCTGAGAAGCAAACCGGATACGTATAGTAGAGCAACCATTTGGAATAGCTCCAAGTGGAGCGTAGAAGCAGCATTTACAATATGACATAGAGAATTGCGAAGTACATACGGATCTGAAAGGTTCGCACCGTTGACTAAAACCTCTCTCACAAGCAAAACATGATCAAACCCGTAACTCATTGAGACTTAATCACATGGTGATGTGAACTAGTTTAAGACACTAGTAAACTCTTTGGATGTTGGTCACATGGCGATGTGACCTATCAGTGTTAATCACATGGTGATGTGAACTAGATTATTGACTCTAGTGCAAATGGGAGACTGTTGGAAATATGCCCTAGAGGCAATAATAAATTAGTTATTATTATATTTCCTCGTTCATGATAATCGTTTATTATTCATGCTATAATTGTATTGACCGGAAACAGCAATACATGTGTGGATACATAGACAACACCATGTCCCTAGTAAGCCTCTAGTTGACTAGCTCGTTGATCAATAGATGGTTACGGTTTCCGACCATGGACATTGGATGTCATTGATAACGGATCACATCATTAGGAGAATGATGTGATGGACAAGACCCAATCCTAAGCCTAGCACAAAGATCGCGTAGTTCATATGCTAAAGCTTTTCCAATGTCAAGTATCTCTTCCTTAGACCATGAGATCGTGCAATTCCGGATACCGTAGGAGTACTTTGGGTGTATCAAAGCGTCACAACGAATCGGGTGACTATAAAGGTGCACTACGGTATCTCCGAAAGTGACCATTGGGTTGACACGGATCGAGGCGGGATTTGTCACTCCGTGTAAACGGAGAGGTATCTCTGGGCCCACTCGGTAGGACATCATCATAATGTGCAGTGTGACCAAGGGGTTGATCACGGATGATGTGTTACGGAACGAGTAAAGAGACTTGCCGTAACGAGATTGAACAAGGTATCGGTATACCGACGATCGAATCTCGGGCAAGTACAATACCGCTAGACAAAGGGAATTGTATACGGGATCGATTGAGTCCTTGACATCGTGGTTCATCCGATGAGATCATCGTGGAACATGTGGGAGCCAACATGGGTATCCAGATCCGCTGTTGGTTATTGACCGGAGAACGTCTCGGTCATGTCTACATGTCTCCGAACCCGTAGGGTCTACACACTTAAGGTTCGATGACGCTAGGGTTATATAGGAAGCTTGTATGTGGTTACCGAATGTTGTTCGGAGTCCCGGATGAGATCCCGGACGTCACGAGGAGTTCCGGAATGGTCCGGAGGTAAAGATTTATATATGGGAAGTCCTGTTTTGGTCACCGGAAAAGTTTGGCGATATCGGTAATGTCTGGGACCACCGGAGGGTCCGGGGTCCACCAAGTGGGGCCACCAACCCTGAAGGTTGCGTGGGCCAAGTGTGGGAGGGGACCAGCCCCTAGGAGGGCTGGTGCGCCCCCCACAAGGGGCCCAAGGCGCAAGGATGGGTGGGAGGGGGCAAACCCTAGTCCAGATGGGCCCTAAGGCCCATCTAGTGGGCGCCTCCCTCTCCCTCCCCTCTTGGCCGCCTCCCTTGATCCCATCTAGGGCTGGCCGCCCCCCTAGGGGGTGGAAACCCTAGAGGGGGCGCAGCCCTCCCCTTCCCCTATATATATGAGGCCCTGGGGGCTGCCCATAACACACGAGAGCCTCCTCTCCAGCGCAGCCTGCCCTCCTCCTCCTCCTCTCCCTAGGTGCTTGGCGAAGCCCTGCGGGATTGCCACGCTCCTCCATCACCACCACGCCGTTGTGCTGCTGCTGGATGGAGTCTTCCTCAACCTCTCCCTCTCTCCTTGCTGGATCAAGGCGTGGGAGACGTCACCGGGCTGTACGTGTGTTGAACGCGGAGGTGCCGTCCGTTCGGCACTTGATCATCGGTGATCTGAATCACGACGAGTACGACTCCATCAACCCCGTTCACTTGAACGCTTCCGCTTAGCGATCTACAAGGGTACGTAGATGCACTCTCCTTCCCCTCGTTGCTAGTTTCTCCATAGATAGATCTTGGTGACACGTAGGAAATTTTTTGAATTTCTGCTACGTTCCCCAACAAATACATATAAATCTTCTCTAGATCAAAGTCAAGAAATCTATCAAGATTAAACTTTGGAATACCATTAGTTATCGTTTCATTTCCTCATACCCCAAAAGAAGACTAAGCTCTTTATGATGCTCAAGGGTAATCAAATTATCACAATTTTTGGACACGATTCGGTCATGAAACAATTTGCATTGGAGATTTAAATGACCATGTTCATTGCAAAGTTCACAAGGGGCACGAAAAATATTGAATTATTCAGCACAAACATCAAGACCTTCTTGCAACAATTTAGTTTCTAAATACTTATGCCTCTTGCAATATCTATCTTCCTTATTTGGTGTGTACTTGCAAACCCAATGCACTCCACAAAAATTGTCATGTTTATAGGAGGCATTTTCATCATAACTAGTGCAATCATCATTAGTACCATGGATATTCAAGGAGTTCATACTAACAACATTGCAATCGTGCTCATCATTCAAAGATTTAGTGCCAAACATTTTAATGCATTCTTCTTCTAACACTTTGGCACAATTTTCCTTTCCATGATACTCACGAAAGATATTAAAAAGATGAAGCGTATGAGACAAACTCAATTCCATTTTTTTGTAGTTTTGTTTTATAGACTAACTAGTGATAAAACAAGAAACTAAAAGATTCGATTGCAAGATCTAAAGATATACCTTCAAGCACTCACCTACCCAGCAACGGCGCCAGAAAAGAGCTTAGTTGATGGGGTGTGAGTGCCGCTTACCTAGCCTCCCCGGCAACGGCGCCAGAAAAGAGCTTAGTTGACGGGGTGTGAGTGCCACTTACCTAGCCTCCCCGGCAACGGCGCCAGAAAAGAGCTTGATGTCTACTACACAACCTTCTTCTTGTAGACGTTGTTGGGCCTCCAAGTGCAAAGGTTTGTAGGACAGTAGCAAATTTCCCTCAAGTGGATAACCTAAGGTTTATCAATCCGTGGGAGGCGTAGGATGAAGATGGTCTCTCTCAAACAACCCTGCAACCAAATAACAAAGAGTCTCTTGTGTCCCCAACACACCCAATACAATGGTAAATTGTATAGGTGCACTAGTTCGGCGAAGAGATGGTGATACAGGTGCAATATGGATGGTAGATATAGGTTTTTGTAATATGAAAATATAAAAACAGCAAGGTAGCAAGTGATAAAAGTGAGCGTAAACGGTATTGCAATGCTAGGAAACAAGGCCTAGGGTTCATACTTTCTGTAATGCAAGTTCTCTCAACAATAATAACATAAATGGATCATATAACTATCCCTCAACATGCAACAAAGAGTCACTCCAAAGTCACTAATAGCGGAGAACAAACGAAGAGATTATGATAGGGAACGAAACCACCTCAAAGTTATTCTTTCCGATCAATCCATTGGGATATTCCTATAAGTGTCACAAACAGCCCTAGAGTTCATACTAGAATAGCACCTTAAGACACAAATCAACCAAAACCCTAATGTCACCTAGATACTCCAATGTCACCTCAAGTATCTGTGGGTATGATTATACGATATGCATCACACAATCTCAGATTCATCTATTCAACCAACACATAGAACCTCAAAGAGTGCCGCAGAGTTTCTACTGGAGAATCAAGACGAAAACGTGTGCCAACCCCTATGCATAAGTTCATGGGAGGAACCCCCAAGTTGATCACCAAAACATACATCAAGTGAATCACGTGATATCCCATTGTCACCACAGATACGCACGGCAAGACATACATCAAGTGTTCTCAAATCATTAAAGACCCAATCCGATAAGATTACTTCAAAGGGAAAACTCAATTCATTACAGGAGAGTAGAAGGGGAAAAGAAACATAAGATCCAACTATAATAGCAAAGCTCGCGATACATCAAGATCGTGCCAAATCAGGAACACGAGAGAGAGAGAGAGAGATCAAACACATAGCTACTGGTACATACCCTCAGCCCCGAGGGTGAATTACTCCCTCCTCGTCATGGAGAGCTCCGGGATGATGAATATGGCCACCGGTGAGGGATCCCCCTCTCCGGCAGGGTGCCGGAACGGGCTCCCGATTGGTTTTTGGTGGGTACAGAGGCTTGCGGCGGCGGAACTCCCGATCTATTCTGTTCCCCGATCGTTTTAGGGTATATGGATATATATAGGCGGAAGAAATACGTCAGGGGAGCCACGAGGGGCCCACGAGGGTGGAGGGCGCGCCCTAGGGGGGTGGGCGCGCCCCCCTACCTCGTGGCTCCCTCGTTTCTTTCCTGCCGTGCACTCCAAGTCTATCAGGTTGCTTTCCTTCCAAAAATAACTTCTCCGGAAGGTTTCATTCCGTTTTGATATTCCTTTTCTTCGATACATTGAAACAAGGGAGAAAACAGGAACTGGCACTGGGCTCTGGGTCAATAGGTTAGTCCCAAAAAATAATATAAAAGTGTTTAATAAAGCCCATAAACATCCAAAACAGATAATATAAGAGCATGAATACTTCATAAATTATAGATACGTTGGAGACGTATCAATTCTCGGAAAGGCGCTTTCTCTTTTTCAGCTCAGCCGGCCGAAATGCTTATATTGTGAACGTTCACTGTTTAAGCCTCTTTTCTGCCTAAAAAGTGAACAGCCACAACTTTGCAACCGTAACTCCGAATGAGGTGATTCCAACGCTCACGTTCTCTGTTCGTTGAACTCTTTTCGGTGGGTCCATTTTCTTTATGTTTGCACATTCCGAAAATTCCTATTTTTTCCTTGCCCGTAAATAGCCCCCTCCGAGAGAGAACTGTTTCCGGCAAATTTTTCCACGATCGTTCCGCACTTCTTCCCGGAGTATTTATCGACCCCCAGGAAAGCCAACCTCTTATCATGATCCCCGAACTTGCATGTTGACTTTGCTTGCACCTCGTGTGTGTGTTTAGTTGTAGTAGTTTCTTGCCTGTTCTGTCTGCTGTTATTCCAGTCGTGCTATATGTTTTTGTTTTGTGTATTATGTTGACATGCTAGCTGGATGTTGTTGATGATAATATCATGCTTCTGTCTAGTTTGGGTCCATGTTAATAGCATCGTTGTTATGAAGATTCTGTTACACTGATGAGAATGTTAGTACTTGATAGTGTCACGTTTCATATGCTATCACTTTTCACTCAAAAAGCTTGATGTTGTTACTGCACCTGTGTGTTGCATGTTAGTTGTTGCATTCATGTTAAGAATATTCGCATCATGACGGATGATGGAGAAGTTAATAATATGAATTAATAACAAACCCCCTCCGTCATCACTGGGATGTCATAGTGCCACCAAATAGAGCTTTTTCCAGTGCAGCCACATTTGCCTTGGTATGGGAAGGCCCTAACGGTTCAATTGTCATGCCTCTCGCCGGTGCCTCCAAAGAGGGAAGGTTATGGGCACGCGCTACCCTGATCAGGTAGGCGGACATAAACCTTGTGAACCTGAGTTGTTTTGCGTGCTTTGACCCCGTTTGGGACTATTTTTGCCACGACGGTGGTAGTTTTGCCTTTGGTAGGCTGGGTCACCCAGGGCTAAGCTTAGTGGGATGTTGGTCGGAGTGTCCGGGAGAGTGTCATGGCAGTAGATCAGTTTTTTCGGAACGCCATTGGTCCACCCGAATGGGAGTGCGAGGCCATGGGTTATGTGGTGTGGGCAAAGTGCGTTACCTCTGTAGAGTGTGTGTGTTAAATCTATCGATAGCCGCGTCCTCGGTCATGGGCACAAGTTCGTAGTAGGTCACACTATCAGGTCTCAGTCGAAATGGAGGATAAACCTAAAATAACTAAGTTGATGAATAATGTGTAACAAATAATGTGATGACTTGGACTATGAGATAGTCATGAGTAATCACGGTGATGTGTTGATATGATCACGAGACAAGGTCTCGGTAAGTGTTGAACCAAGTGTGGTTCCGTTGGTGATCCGTGATGATCACCGTTTGGTTAGAAGGCAACCCGTTGAACTGAGTATGGTTTCGTTTGTGATTTTTCATGATCATCGTTCGGTTGCGAGGCAACCCGTTGGTAAGAGAGTCCGAAGGACTCGGTGCACAAGTTTGGTTGCATTGCATGAGTAATATATTGTTATTTGCATTTAAAGAACCATGGTAGAACAAGAGATGGTTGCATAAAGTTAACATGTTATGTATGCATTGGATATGATTCGTAGTTTATTTTCAGCATAGTTTCATGATGCCATGCCATGTCTTGATTGCACTTATGCTATGTTTAGATTACGTCATGTTATGATTGATATGATATGCCATGCCATGTGATAACCCACAAATATAGGGGATCAATTGTAGCCTCTTTCGATAAGTAAGAGTGTCGAACCCAACGAGGAGCTAAAGGTAGAACAAATATTCCCTCAAGTTCTATCGACCACCGATACAACTCTACACACGTTTGACGTTCACTTTACCTAAAACAAGTATGAAACTAGAAGTACTTTATAGGTGTTTTTGGATAGGTTTACTAGAAAGTAAAGAGCACGTAAATAAAAGCTAGGGGCTGTTTAGATAAAGACACAACTAAATTAGTTTCAGTAGAGAGCTTTTTGTTATGAGAAAGTTATTTGTCCCTAGGCAATCGATAACTAGACCGGTAGTCATTATTGTAATTTTATTTGAGGGAGAGGCATAAGCTAACATACTTTCTCTACTTGGATCATGTGCACTTATCATTGGAACTCTAGCAAGCATCTACAACTACTAAAGATCATTAAGGTAAAACCCAACCATAGAATTAAAGCATCAAGTCCCCTTTATCCCATATGCAAACAACCTACTTACTCGGGTCAGTGCTTCTGTCACTCATGCCACCCACCATAAGCAAATCATGAACATATTGCAAACCCTACAGCAGGGATCCCTCACGCTTGCACAACACGGAGAGCACCATAGGACAGCACCAATAATAAAACATGCAACTCAAACCAATCTTAATCATCAAATAACCCATAGGACAAAACGGATCTACTCAAACATCATAGGATAGCCATACATCATTGGGAAATAATATATAGCGTTGAGAACCATGTTTAAGTAGAGATTACAACGGGTAAGAGAGAGGTTACACCACTACATAGAGGGGGAAGAGTTGGTGATGATGGCGGTGAAGTTGTTGGTGAAGATTGCGGTGATGATGATGGCCACGGCGGTGTTCCAGCGCCACCGAAAGAGAAGGGGAGAGGGGGCCCCTTCGTCTTCTTCTTCCTTGACCTCCTCCCTAGATGGGAGAAGGGTTTCCCCTCTGGTCCTTGGCCTCCATGGCGTGGGAGGGGCGAGAGCCCCTCCAAGATTGGATCTGTCTCTCTGTTTCTCTCTGTTTCTCTCTGTTTCTGCGTTCTGTTCTGCTGCGCTTTCACCGTTTTGGGTATATATGGAGATCCGTAACTCCGATTGGACTGAAACCTTCGCCGTGATTTTTACCTAAAATTAGCTTTCTTGCGGCCGAAGAAGGGCATCAACCGCCTGACGGGTGGCCCACAAGGGTGGGGGTGCGCCCTCCTGGGGAGGGCGTGGGCCCCTGCCTCGTGGCCACCTCGGACACCGTTTCGCGTTGATCTTTCTCCCAGATTTTCCAAATATTCCAAAAATAAGCTCCGTCCATTTTTATCCCGTTTCGACTCTGTTTGATATGGGGTTTCTGCAAAACATAAAACATGCAACAGACAGGAACTGGCACTGGGCACTGGATCAATATGTTAATCCCAAAAATAATATAAAAAGTTGCCAAAAGTATATGAAAGTTGTAGAATATTGGCATGGAACAATAAAAAATTATAGATACGACGGAGATGTATCAGCATCCCAAGCTTAATTCATGCTCGTCCTCGAGTAGGTAAATGATAAAAAAGATAATTTTTGATGTGGAATGCTAACTAGCATAATCTTGATCATACGTCTAATCATGGCATGAATATTAAGACACGAGTGATTCAAAGCAATAGTCTATCATTTGACATTAAGACAATAATACTTCAAGCATACTAATAAAGCAATCATGTCTTTTCAAAATAACATGGCCAAAGAAAGTTATCCCTACAAAATCATATAGTCTGGCTATGCTCCATCTTCACCACACAAAATATTCAAATCATGCACAACCCCGATGACAAGCCAAGCAATTGTTTCATACTCTTTATGTTCTCAAACCTTTTCAACTTTCACACATTACATGAGCGTGAGCCATGGACATAGCACTATAGGTGGAATAGAATATGATGGTGGAGGAGACAGAAAAGGAGAAGATAGTCTCACATTAACCAGGCGTATCAACGGGCTATGGAGATGCCCATCAATAGATATCAATGTGAGTGAGTAGGGATTGCCATGCAACGGATGCACTAAGAGCTATAAGTATATGAAAGCTCAAACTGAAACTAAGTGGGTGTGCATCCAACTTGCTTGCTCATGAAGACCTCGGGCATTTGAGGAAGCCCATCATCGGAATATACAAGCCAAGTTCTATAATGAAAATTCCCACAAGTATATGAAAGTGATAACTCAAGAGACTGTCTATATGAAGAACATGGTGCCACTCTGAAGCACAAGTGTGGTAAAAGGATAGTAACATTGCCCCTTCTCTCTTTTTCTCTCATTTTTTGGTGGGATTCTTTGGCCTCTTTTTTTATTTGGGATTCTTTGGCCTCTTTTATTTTTTTGTAAAGTCCGGAGTATCATCCCGACTTGTGGGGGAATCATAGTCTCCATCATCCTTTCCTCACTGGGGCAATGCTCTAATAATGATGATCATCACACTTTTATTTACTTACAACTCAATATTACAACTCGATATCTAGAACAAAGATATGACTCTATATGAATGCCTCCGTGATGTACGGGATGTGCAATGATCTAGCATAGCAATGACATCAAAAACGGACAAGCCATGAAAACATCATGCTAGCTATCTTACGATCATGCAAAGCAATATGACAATGAATGCTCAAGTCATGTATATGATGATGATGGAAGTTGCATGGCAATATATCTCGGAATGGCTATGGAAATGCCATGATAGGTAGGTATGGTGGCTGTTTTGAGGAAGGTATATGGTGGGTTTATGGTACCGGCGAAAGTTGCGCGGTACTAGAGAGGCTAGCAATGGTGGAAGGGTGAGAGTGCGTATAATCCATGGACTCAACATTATTCATAAAGAAATCACATACTTATTGCAAAAATCTATTAGTCATTGAAACGAAGTACTACGCGCATGCTCCTAGGGGGATAGAATGGTAGGAAAAGACCATCGCTCATCCCCGACTGCCACTCATAAGGAAGACAATCAATAAATAAATCATGCTCCGACTTCATCACACAACGGTTCACCATACGTGCATGCTACGGGAATCACAAACTTCAACACAAGTATTTCTACAATCCACAACTACCCACTAGCATGACTCGAATATCACCATCTTTATATCCCAAAACTATTGCAAGGAATCAAACATATCATATTCAGCGATCTACAAGTTTATGTAGGATTTTATGACTAACCATGTGAATGACTAGTTCCTGTCATCTCTCTAAATAGATATAAGTGAAGAAAGAGAGTTTAATTCTTTCTACAAAAGATATTCCCACGCTCTAACAAATATAAGTGAAGCAAAAGAGAATTCTACAAATGGCGGTTGTCTATGTAAAGAGAAACAAACAATCCAAACTTCAGATGATATAAGCGAAGCACATGAACCATTCTATAAAGCCAAAATCAAAAGATATAAGTGAAGTGCAAAGAGCATTCTATAAATCAACCAAGGACCATCTCATACCAGCATGTGCATAAAAGAAAATTGAAAACTAAAGCAAAAGACGCTCCAAGATTGCACATATCGCATGAACGAAACGAATCCGAAAACATACCGATACTTGTTGAAGAAAGAGGGGATGCCTTCCGGGGCATCCCCAAGCTTAGACGCTTGAGTCTCCTTGAATATTTACTTGGGGAGCCTTGGTCATCCCCAAGCTTGAGCTCTTGCCTCTCCTTCTTCTCCTCACACCGAGACCTTCTCGATCATCGAACACTTCATCCACACAAAACTTCAACAGAAAACTCGGTAAGATCCGTTAGTATAATAAAGCAAATCACTACTCTAAGTACTGTTGCAAACCAATTCATATTTTTTTTGCATTGTTTCTACTGTAATATAAATTTTTCATGGCTTAATCCACTGATATAAATCGATAGTTTCATCAAAACAAGCAAACTATGGATCAAAAACAGAATCTGTCTAAAACAGAACAGTCTGTATTAATCTGAACATTCAACATACTTCTGATATTTGAACAATTCTGCCAAAATTAGGAAAAATAAAAAAATATAGAAAGACAGTGCAAAAAGAATCAGAACCATTTGACGTTCGGTAAAAATTAAAATCGCGACTACAGCCAAAGTTTACATCTCTGCACCGTACAAACCAACAAGCATTGTAACCATCCTAAAGGCAAACCTTGGCACATTATTTTTATAATACAATGGAATTGTACAAGGGATAATTATTTTGTTGAAAAGTTTCGTAATCAAGATTCACAAAGTTGCCGTGAGCATGAACAAAGTTCAAGGAGCTCTCCCACTTCAACAATGCTTGTCTTTCTCACTTTCGCTTTCCTTTTTGAAAAGTTTTGGGTTCCCCTATTTATTTTTGTTGTTTTTAAACTATATGAAAGCACTCAACAGAAATAAATGACTCTCTAAAACTTCCGGGTTGTCTCCCTGGCAGCGCTTTCTTTAAAGCCATTAAGCTAGGCATATAGTGCTCAAGTAGTGAATCCACCCGGATCCCAAGGTATATCAAAGCCAAGTTTAATTAGCAATGATTTGTAATTTAGTAGTGAGCACAAAGTAACATATGTCATGTAATGACGAAGTTTAACTCTCTTCCTATGCATCGACATGTCATAAAAGAACAATTCATGCACACATAGTAAAGGCCAATGCATAGTATAAACAGTTTCTTGCAATTTTATCGTGTGGGAAACATAGAGAGGTGGAGATATAGTTCCTCTCTCATAATAATTGAAAATAGGAGCAGCAAGCACATGCATATTATATCTATCAAAATCATCATGTGCAACGGTAAAACGCAACCCATCAATGTAATCCTTAATAAGTGCAAACTTCTCCGATATAGTGTAGTTTGGAGAATTCAAAAAGATAATAGGACTATCTTGTGTGGGTGCAATAGCAACAATTTCATGTTTAACATAAGGAACTATAGCAAGTTCATCTCCATAAGCATAATTCATATTGGCATCTTGGCCACAAGCATAGCAAGCATCATCAAAAAGGGATATTTCAAAAGAGTCAACGGGATCCTGGTTAACACGGGATCCAGCGTGGTATCGGGGAGGGGGGCCGGACACCTGATTAGCTTTGCTTTCGCTATCCACTCCTGTTTAAGGGACAACTCATTTAAGGGCAATTTTATGATGAATATACGGATAGCGTGTCCGGGTACAGGGCTACTTACTTGAGTATCCCGGCGATTGCAGCTCAGACCTGCGTCCTCGGTCGAGTCCCGACACATTGCTTGTGATTCGAAGAACAATTTGTACATCTCCATGAGCGTCGCGCCCGTAAAGTGTTGGAGAGCTCGTGGTCCCTCCGGATTAAACTCCCACAGGTGGAGGGCGCGGCGTTTGTAGGGCAAAGTGCGGCGAATCAACATGACCTGCGTCACTACGGCCAGGTTGATGTCTCTTTCCAGGAGATCTTGAATGCGGCCCTGCAACAAGGGCACGTCCCTGGGCGGCCCCAGTCGAGCCCTTTATTGACCCATGGCGCCCCGCCGGGGAGGACCCGAGCGAAAGGCAGGTGGCGCCACCCACTTGGTGCCCCTGGGAGCTGTGATATAGAACCACTCTCGTTGCCATAAGCTGAACTCCTCTTGAAAAGAGCCCTCAGGCCATGGAGCGTCAGCATTCTTGCTTATAACAGCCCCTCTGCACTCCGCTTGCTGCCCCTTGATCATCTTCGGCTCCACTTTGAAGTTCTTAAGCCACAATCTGAAGTGAGGGGTAATGCGGAGGAAGGCTTCGCACACGACAATGAACGATGAGATGTGGAGGATGGACTCCGGATCCAAGTCATGAAATTCCAACCCATAATAAAACATGAGCCCTCTCACGAAGGGGTCCGTCGGGAAGCCTAACTCCCGAAGGAAGTGAGACGCGAACACCACGCTCTCACCAGGCTTGGGAGTGGGAATAACCTGCCCTTGAGCAGGCAGCCTATCTGAAATTCGCCGATTAAGTACTGCATCTCTTAGCTTTAGCATGTCTTCTTCCTAACGTAGGAAGGCATCCACCGGCCTTGAAGGTCGGAACCGGACATCATTGAAGGTCCGAAGCGCCTGAATCTGGAGCTTTGGGTGTTGGAACTCGAGGCGAGGGGCGGATTCGATTGAGATTAAAAGAAAGGAGTAGAGCCTTGGTCTCTTTATAAAGAGGTTGAATACCAAGAGCCTTCCCCATGACCGTTTGGGACTCACCTTCGATAGAGGAGACGTGCCAACAGGCACGATTGGGTTACCCACACCCGTATTGATGAGAATCCCGGAATAAGGGGACACGATCTCTGCTTCAACAAGACGTGCCAAGGAAACCGCCTCACTAAGTGCGCTGAGGTGGGACAGTAAAAACGATTCGAATAAAGGCTTGGTCGTGGTGTGATGTCACGCTGCGAAATACATCAGCAGATTGGATTTGTGTAAATATTATTCTCTCTACGGTGGTATGTGGAAATTATTTTGCAGATCCAGACACTATCGTTGTGTTCAAAATCTTCTACGAATTATTCAGAGGAGGAACCCGCCTTGCAATGTCGAAGACAATCTGCGTGCCGGCCTCATCGTCAATGAAGCCTGGTTAGGGGCTCTTGAGGAGTCTGGATTAGGGGTGTCTGATGGCGGACTATGACCTTTGGCGGACTCTCGGACTATGAATATACAAGATTGAAGACTTCGTCCGTGTCCGGATGGGACTTTCCTTGGCGTGGAAGGCAAGCTTGGCGTCTGGATATGTAGATCTCCTCCCATTGTAACCGACTGTAACCCTAGCCCTCTCCGGTGTCTATATAAACCGGAGAGTTTTAGTCCGTATGACGAACAACAATCATACCATAGGCTAGCTTCTAGGGTTTAGCCTCTCTGATCTCATGGTAGATCTACTCTTGTACTACCCATATCATCAATATTAATCAAGCAGGAGTAGGGTTTTACCTTCATCGAGAGGGCCCGAACCTGGGTAAAAACATCGTGTCCCTTGTCTCATGTTACCATCCGCCTAGACGCACAGTTCGGGACCCCCTACCCGAGATCCACCGGTTTTGACACCGACAGCCCTCCTGTCATGCAGCCAAAGGCAGGTGCAATTAAGGCACCGGAGCTCAGTCCGCAAGGGAGAGGGTGTCATAGTAATCAAATTTCTCGGTCTTGTACGAGTTGACGCGACACATCAAAGCACTGCACTCGATAAAAGTCTTTTTACACATTTCAAATGGGCTACTTCGTATGTAGGAGTAGACATATTCTGCTTCGTATGTAGTCACTTGTTGCAATCTCTAAAAAGACTTATATTTGGAAACGGAGGGAGTACAACGCATGCATGCATGCCGTGACTTTCCTTTTGATACTTGCATGTGTTGATTTGATGCACCTTGCCAAATTTTGGCTATAAATTTAACTAACTAAATTTTCATGCATGTCACAAAAATTACGGGGCTGTTTGGATTGTGACTATGTTTGTCTTATGTTGCCACATTATTTTCCCACACTTGCCACACTTGCCTAACCTGAGTTGCTCAAATTGTTAGACACACTTTGGCTTGCCTAAGGGAATCTTGCCACAATTTTGTGTCTATGACATGTGAGGTTCTTTGCTAATAAAAAAATTCTTGTCTTAGGTGTGGCTAATAAAAAGACTTATATTGAGGAGCGGAGGAGTAGAAAATATAAATAATAATGCATGTTGGGGCAACCCATGTTTCCGCTAATTTTAGCCGTGGGCTTGTTCACAATTTTTAGGGGTGGTTGTTCTTTTAATGGAGGGACTTGTAGTACCAGACTTGAGCGATACAAAGTGCGACTGGCACACCGTAACACCACTTGGAACAAGCGGGTAGCTATCTCAAAAAGCAATCAACAACTAAAAAACTGCGACCTGGCATGTAGTAGTACACAATTTTAAACGATTGTTTTGATGGAGTGAAAAAGGAAAACTACCCCACTACTTATATATACGCCGGAGCCTCCGCGCTTGCTTGCTAGGGTTGCTCTATTCACATACTCTCATCCTCTCCAGATCTAAACAAGATAGGGGTAGTAACACTGTCTTTCTCCCTTCAAAAAACACTGGCTTTCTATCCTCACCGCTAGATACAGATCTGGACGTATCCCCCTCCGCCGGTGAAGGGGAGGAGGGGCAGCGTTTACGCCATCGTCGACAGCGAGGGAGGAGACCCACTGCCGGCCGCACCGTTATCTCTGGCTGAGCACCGGCGCGGGAGGTCCTCCGATCCCTTCGTCATTGCACAGGCGCATCCGCCTCCCCGCCCACCTATCCACATCCCGACGACCTTCAGGTATATCTTCGTTCGAAACCGCCTTAGCTCTACTTCCCCAGCTCGCTACGACGCTGCATGTGCATCATTTTCTACCTCTCAGCCCCTCTTGATCGGATGAACCAACGTCACCTTTTTTTCTTCTTCTATTGTTAGAGGTAAAGCTACTTCATGGAGTCGAATCTTTTACTCCCTCCGTCCGAAAATACTTGTCATTGAAATGGATGTATCTATATGTATTTTAGTTCTAGACACATCCTTTTGATGACAAGTAATTCGAACAGAGGGAGTACTTAATTCAAACAAGAAATAAAGTGGGGTGGGGAATTTAGTATGTACATCGGACTTGGTACAAACAGGAAGGAAAGGGTGAAAGTAGTACAGATTTGGTCATCCAACGGTCTCTTGGTGAAAAAGGAAATATAGGGGTAACACTGTACATAGTGGTATGACCAGGACTAGATTTGCTATCCACACATAGGAGTAGGTGGCTAGAGTGAACAAAATGGGACCAACCCAGATATGTTTCTTGGATGTTTGTTTCTCGGGGCAACAAACTATGAATCACCACTTTATGCCCCTGTTTACGTACATGGTGCTGTATCTGCTGGTGCACCCTTGTCCCATGCCCTTATACCAAATATTTAGGCTCGGTCGGAATAAAGGGCAGAAAACATAGATCTTGATGAAAATAGAGGAATAGGAAAGGAATGTAGGTATAAAACTATGGAACAACGAACCGGAGGAAACTCTCAAGAGAATGTGTTGGATGGACTACTGAAATGTACAAATTTGTTTTTTAGAGTAGCATGCTTGGCAAGTATGAGATGCTATTTGTTTATTCAGCTGCACAGTGACTACTCTTGTACTCACCTCACGTACCACACATAGGTTGATTTTTTATTCCGGCAAACACAGCACAACAACTTTGTCTAACGCATGGCAGCGAGTGCACGCCTCGGCTTCCGCTCAAAAAATGAGCAGCGCATGGATGTTTCTAATCCTATGGAATCAATACTACAGACCAGCTTTCCTATGAAACACTATTCACCTTTCCCGTGTTACGAGCGGTTGGAAGGAAAGAATACCGAGGAATTGTGTTCCTCGAAAATCCTGCACCAAACACATGAACGACGCAGCCTTAGTTGTTCTTAATATAATGTCCTGTTAAAAATGAAGCCATGCCACTGTTTTTCCTGTAATTGTTTGAGACTCGACAAGTTTAGCCAAATGTTTTTGCCTGTAATTGTTTGAGACTCGATTGTTTCCTCTGTGCCTTTTTGTGCAAACAGGATATCAATTCACCAGTTCTTTGTTGTGACCTTTTTCTGCCTTTGCACAAAACTCTTCTTAAAAGAAGTGACTTTTGTGTTGTTTAAGCTGGAATGTCATAATGGAACAGTTGGTTCATTTTGGTGGAACTGCACAAAGGAGATCTGTGTTCCAATCCTCATCATCCATATTGGCGCCATAACCTTCCTTTAGGTAAGAATGATAGTTAATGCATGTGTCAATCTCTATTTTCCGACTGCCATGAGAAAATAATGCTGTTTTTTACTAGTACACTTGTACTCCCTCACTGACAAAACCAACTCTGAATTAGAAGGCCAATCATGTACTTCGTTTCACCAACTGGTGAGGAGAAAGAGAAACAGAGCATGAAGAGGAAGAAGAAGACTAAACAGTGCCAAGGCGATCTTGCTGAAGCCAGAGGCCTCAGTCGAGGCCATTCAAGGGCTCCGGCACCATGTGAGATGATCCTCTAGGGAGCCCTTCCACTTCTGCTGTCTCACTTAATTAATTAGGAGTACTTAAGTACCACTAATTTATTACTGCTAATTTTCCTGTTGGAGTTAAACAAATCTTTAGTAGGACCCTATGCTGAATCATGTACGTGTGAATGTTTGTCTATGGAGGTGAATCGTGTGGTGGAGCAGGGAGGGAACATTATTAGTGTCATGACATAATAGTGCTATTGTTTTGCATGTCAATTTATTGCCATTGGTTCAATGAGGCAATGTTTTGCGTATTGTCCATCATGAATTTGATGCTACTGTTTGAGTAATATTCTAATGTCTTCCTATCCTTTCTCACTAAGATAATGAAGGTTTCATCTTGTTCCTACTTGTGCAAAAAGGGATCATGTGTGATTCCAGTGAGTGCTTTATTTCAGGTTGGTACGGGCACTGGTAAACAAGAGTGATTTCAACCATACATTTGAAGTGCCCAAAAATATATACTATTGTGTGATTCCAGTGAGTGCTTTATTTCAGGTTGGTACGGGCCTAAGGCCTTCATCCATATTAGTTTGCTGTCATCTCTATTTGTATCGTGCTACTGTCATGAGAAACTCCTTTATCTTTGCACTTTTAAGTTTTGCAACCTATGATAAATGGCAATGCTTTGAGTATTGAGTTTAGCTAATTGGCACTGATTAAATAAACTAATACCTCTCTTTAAGCAAGACTACTATGTTGCTAACTTTACCCATTAAGATAATGAGGGCGCTTCTATTTGTTAGTGTATGTTCCATCAACTAGTCCCACTATTACATTAATCTCACTCTCTCAATATATGTGCCAACAGGGACGCTCGATTTTGGTGGAACTGCACAAAAACTTTGGGTGCTTCATTGCCTCGACAGCTTCCGTCCTTTCCTGTCAGTCGCTAATCTCCTCTTGCTTTCTTCCTTTCACATCGGTCGCTTGGCTTATCTCGGCTTCAAATAAAGGAAATAGTAATTGATATGCTACCTCACACAGGTTGGTACTAGTCTTTATCCTGATTATTGTGCCTGTCATATGTATTGGTAATTTGGTATTGTGCCACTGTTTGCCGATTTCATAAAGGAGTAATTTGGAGCTGAACTCGCGGGCAAATCATTACATCGGGTGATTTCGGTAGAACTGCACAAAATGATCGGATGGACAGGTACTTATGTTGCTGCTATGTACTCCAAAGTTCACTCGGACAAGCATCGGTGTTGACAAGAAGTGCCTATATTCGTTCGAGTATCAACGGCGTCAACCAATTGTCAAACTCAAGTATTAGGAGAGTGAGCATAAAAATATTGCTTGGTGCATAGCCCGAAAAAACGATCCAGTCTTTGGTCCCAACTTGTGCCTTTTGGTTATCGGCACATATGGTAGCGAACTATATGGCATGGAGTCTAAAGATTCGAGACAAGTTGGTTGACACGTATATTCATCGGCACTTAATCAGTCTCGCACGCCAAGGATGCTCCATTTCGGTTGAACTGCACAAAAATTTGGGTGGTTCATTTTCTCAACCGCCTCCTTTCTAAATCGCAATGTAGAATTTTGGCGAGATCTGGGACCAAGATGAGCCAGTAAACTAGTTGGATGAAAGTAGTGGCCAAGTTGCTCAAACCTCCCTCGGCATGAGGCCACTATTTGAGGATAAACCTACAAGCAAAGTTCAGATTGTTTGTGCTGCCTCTTATGTACTTGAAAGTTTACTCGTACAAGAACTAATTTTAGCAAGAAGTACCTCCGATTGAACACCATTTAACAGTCTGTACCCTAGGTAATTAAAGTTCGTCCATGGATAATATTGGTTGTGATCTCAATCATTTGGATGCATAAACATACTGAACATGTGTATATATGTATCTTTTTGTGAATTACGTATGAATATTGTTGTGTGATCTATCAATCATTTGGATGCATAGATATGCTGAGCTTGTGTATATATGAATCTTTTGAGTTGTTGATAGTGAATGTTGGCTATGAATATGAACGTGTCCTGTGAACCTGAGTTTGATATGAATGTTTACCTTTCCGTTGTATTTGTGTGTGAACTTGTTAGTATGCCTCTTGTGTGGTAAAAAGCAGGTCTCTTATAAAAGTAATGTTGTGCCCAATTTATGTTTTCCTTCTAACCACATATATATTTATATTATTACTATTATCGTATATTTTATAGAGACTTATATATACATTATAAAAACATCCCACGTGTTATTAACTTATAAAAGTAAATGTTTAACGGAAAATCCTGGTTGTTTTGACTCACGAGCAAGGAAAATCCTAGTGATTGCGTACAAAAGCTTGCGAAGATTTTGAAGGACCAATTTAATAATAACGCGCTCATTTTTATTTTGAGCAATAACTTGCTAATTTCTTAATTTTATATATATATATATATATATATATATATATATATATGTGTGTGTGTGTGTGTGTGTGTGTGTGTGTGTGTGTGTGTGTGTGTGTGTGTGTGTGTGCCTTTCCGGTTTATTCTTTGATATTAATTGCTCCTTCTAACATAACATTATGTATATAACGAGCCCACCTAATACGTGTATTTCAAGTAAGTGCAAATGGTCTGGGATTTCTTAGAAAATATAAATGGGCCTGATTGATGCGAAATTATTGTTCACCCAGCCCAGCAAATGGACTGTACATTCTAGAAAACATGGGTTAAATATATGCCACATTTTTGCAGGCTGACATGTGGGCCAATAGGTCGAAGCCTATGCAGGGCGTTGTCAACTTGGTCAAGAAATGATTGCATCATCCACAGCCATTGGATTTATATCCAACGGCCGGCATGCACCTTCAATCTCTCGTCTTCTTCCTCCAGCGTCGCC
This sequence comes from Aegilops longissima, assembly GCA_021605205.1. Lineage (NCBI taxonomy): Eukaryota > Viridiplantae > Streptophyta > Magnoliopsida > Poales > Poaceae > Aegilops > Aegilops longissima. The sequence goes on along the minus strand of CM038677.1, from coordinate 465,818,439 downwards.
GGGACCGCCTGGTCCGGCCTCCGGCGGCTAGCGGCTCTGCTTAGCACGCATCGCTGCGAAGCGCTACCCCACTGCCGGCCAGGCTATCCCTCCAACCCTCGACACCTCCTGTTATTCTCCACAGACTACAGCCCCACGCTACAACAGAACCAGTTATAAACCTTCTCCTCCTCTCAATCTACAACTCCACTGCCGCGTTTTCCCATCTCCGAGTCGTTCCCGTCCGGGGCCTCGCCGCATTGTCCACCGCCTCGCTGTGTTCGGTGCGGCGTGGTCAACAAACGAGAGTCATCGGAAGAGGACTGTACATGGAGAGCCTGACGGCTGGGACCCACGAGGTCCATGGTCGCACGCAAGGAAAGTTCCTCCTTGTTAAGCTGAAAAAATGTTTCCTCCACCTGACAGCTGGGACCTGCGGCTGTATCTTCGCACGGAAGGAAGTGCCTCCTTGTTTTGCGAAAAATTATTCATCCGTTGACAATTGGGACCCGTCTGTTGGTGACTGACTTGTGGGCCTACTAAGCGGGCGATACGCACGGCTTTGTCAACAATCAACAAATAATTCTAGCAGCTGGACCGTTGGATGTTAATCCAACAGCCGTGCTCCTTCTTCAACCTCTGTTCTTGCTCCCTGTCTCCCGTGGGCGGCATGCTGGCTGTGGTGCCGCGCGACCAACCGATGAAGTTTCCCTCCTCTCCATCTGCGACTCCATTGCCCGTCTTCCCCATCTCGGGTCGTTCCGGTCTAGGTGCGCTTCGCACGGTGTGGTCAACGTGGTCAACAACCGAGAGTCATCGGAAGATGATTGTGACGTGAGAGGTCGACGGTGGGGACACACCACGCCCATGGGCGCATGCATGCAGCGGAACGCGGCGAGGTCAGCGTGGTCAAGGCGACTTCCATCGGAAGTATCTTGTATGTGGAGAGTCTCGGTGGGTCCACGGCGCAGCAAGTAAGTGCTTCCTTATTACGCGGAAAATAATGATTCCTCCAAGCGACAGTTAGGGACCTTGGACAAGCCACCGTATTTTGCGAAAAACGTTTGCCCCGACTGCTGGGACCCACGACCGCCACCGTATTCGCGAAAAAACGTTCCCCATTGTCAGCTCGGACCCACCGGAAGTGCCTCCTTATTACGCACAAAAATGAATACTTCCCCTGCTAGTTGGGACCCACTTTGGTGGGAGGCTGACTTGTGGGCCTACTAAGTTGGCGGGACGAAGGGCTTTGTCAACTTAGTCAATATGAACGATTCTAGCTCGGTGACCGTATGATGTCCATCCAACGGCCGTAGTGCTTCTTCAACCTCTGGTCTTCTTGCTCCGGCCGCCCAAACCAGCGCGGTCGTGCCTCATGCTCCCCGCCTCCGTGGCCGGGTCTGTCTTGCTGCGGAGGCCTCACCGCCCCTACTATTCCCACGGCTGGCGAGGCCTGCGGCGGCAGCAACCTCACACCACAGCCGAACCAGTGAACCCTCGTACTCCTCTCCGCGCGGGCTTCCACTGCCGCGTCTTCCCCGGCTCCGCATCGTCCCCTTCCGGTGGCCCATCAGTAATGAGAAATGGGCTGTACATTTTTAAAACACATCAAACCGGCAATTAGTTTCAAATATATTTTTTTCATTTCGAGATTTTAAATTACATTAATTTTTATGCGTGGAGAATTTGTTGGATTTTATATTGATATACATTTATTTTTAAAATCAGTTTGAATGTGAGTCGAAATTTCGGAATTAAAAATAGTTCGGACCACACCGAAATATGCAAGATTTCGTATAATTTTTTAACCGTGGCCACAATATGGACTGTAATGCTAACAAAAAGAATATGGGATCCAAAAAAAACCTTAAGAATTAGCAAATGGGTTCTAAATTATTAGGAATAATGGCAGATGGCCTGTATGCTGTTTTCCACAGATTTGAGGCTTTCCTAAAAAAAGGTTGATTGAAAAGCAAAGGATTGTTGGATGGCCATCCAACGGACGTCGTCTTCTTCAATCTTTGCTCTTCTGCTCGACCGCTCAAACAAGCGCCCGGCGGGACTGCTGCTCCCTCCTCCCCTGCCGGCGCTGCTGCCACGCAGGCCTCACCTCCCACCGTACTCCCATCGCTGGCCTAGCCATCCCTCTACTCACCCACACTGTTTGTTATTCTCCGGTGACGGCAGACGAACGATAAACCCTCGTGCAGTCGCACTCCCCTCCGCGTGGGAAACAACTGCCAGTCTTCCACGCCTCCGTGTCGTTTCCTTCCTAGGCCTCGCCGTCGTCCACCGCTACGGTGCTCTCGGCGTGGCCTGGTCAACGTGGTCAACGACCGACATGCATCTGAAGTGGATCATGACGTGGAGAGGCCAACAGCTGGGTCCCTGACGCACGCAAGGAAATGCCTCCTTATTACACGCAAAATAATGATTCCTCCACCTGACATCTGGGACCCACCGAAAGGGCCTCTGTATTTCGTGAAAAAAACTTACCGCCGCTGACAGCTCGGACCCACCAGCTATATCTTCGCACGCAAGGAAGTGCCTCCTTATTACGGACAAAAAAAATGAATACTCCACCTGTTAGCTGGGATCCAGTATAGTGGCAGGCTGACTTGTGGGCCTACTAAGTTGACGGGGACGGAGGGCTTTGTCAACTTAGTCAATATGCATGATTCTAGCTCTAGTGACCGTACGATGTCCATCCAACGGCCGTAGTGCTTCTTCAACCTCTGGTCTTCTTGCTCCAGCCGCCCAAACCAGCGCCGGTCGTGCCTCGTGCTCCCATCTCCCGTGGCCGGCTGCGATGCGGCGGAGGCCTCACTGCCCCCTACTACTCCCACCACTGGCCAGGCCATCCCTCTACTCACCCACACCCCCTGTTATTCTGCGGCGACGGCAGCCTCACCCTCGTACTCCTCTTCGCGTGGGCATCCACTGCTGCGTCTTCCCCGGCTCCGCGTCGTCCCCTTCCTAGGCCTCGCCGTCGTCCACCACCGTGGTGCTCTTGGCGCGGCGTGGTCAATGTGGTCAACGACCGACTTCCATCGGAAGAGTACTATGCGTGGAGAGGCTGACAGCTGGGTCCACGGCGGCCGCAAGGAAGTACCTCCTTATTACGCGCAAAATAATTATTCCTCCACCTGACAGCAGGGACCCACTGGACGGGCCACCGTATTTCACGAAAAAACCTTTCCCCCCTGACTGCTGGGACCCACCAGCTACATCTTCGCACACAAGGAAGTGCGTCCGGGAAAAAAAAAACGATTCGCCCCACATTGCTGGGACCCACCAGCTACATCTCCATGAGCAAGGAAGTGCGGCGGTCGGTACCCACTGGTCGAAGCGCACGTGGCGTTGTCATTCTGGTCGCGAACGGTATGCGTACATATATCTTTGGTCGATGTAGAGGCGCGCGCGTAGCATGTACACGCACGCACTGACGCCGTGGTGCAAGAAAGAAAATACGCCGTATGTGTACATCTGGCGGGGTCTCGAACGCCTACTCGGCGCATCGTACATGGCTGGATCGGAACGGAGAAACAATATCGTCGTCGTGTTCATGGGGAGCCAACCGCTGGGTCGAGCGGAATGTGTGGTTGTGTTCATCGGGAGGGCTTGGATGGAACGAGCGATGGAAGCGAGGCTGGCGTACCGCAACGGAGGAAACAGACCTCCTACATTGGAGCGGGTCTGTTGATCGGGAGGGTGTGGCGTCCGCCAAAACGGAGGAAACAGACCTCCTACGGTCGAAGCGGGGTCTGTTGATCGGGGACGGTGTGGCGTACCGCCAAAGCGGACGAAAGCAGACCTCCTACGGTCGAAGCGGGGTCCTGTTGATCGGGAGGGTGTGGCGTGCCGCCAAAAGCATTTAAACGGACCTCCTACGGTAAAGCAGGGGTCTGTTCATCTGGAGGGTGTGGCGTGCCAAAGCAGGACTCCACGGATCTGTTCATCTCCACCGTCGACCTCCTCCAGCCTCCACGGGCTACCGTCGACCTCCTCCAGCCTCCATGGGCTCCTGTTCATCCAGCCTCCACCGTGCACTACTCCACCGGCTACTGTTCAACCACCCCTCCATCGTCTACTGTTCATCCAGCCCTCCACACCACGGGGTCCTATTCAACTACCCCTCCACGGGAACCCCTCCACCATCTACTGTTCATCCAGTCCTCCACACCACGGGGTCCTGTTCAACCACCCCTCCACGAGCACCCCTCGACCGTCTCATTCATCCAGCCCTCCACCACACCACGGGGCCTGTTCATCCAGAGGCAATGCCACCGCTCATTGTTCATCAACCCCCCCATAGCGCTCCACTGTTCATCCAGGCGGCATCGATCGGCTTGATTAGCAATGATGGCGAAGAATCGCTTCGATCGGGTTTAGTTAACAGCCATCGATCGATCGCTCGGGTTCGATAACACGTAACTGCGGTGCAATCGCTCGGGTTGATTAGAGCCCAACGCCTCGCTTCGGGTTGATTAGAGCCAATGCCTCGCTTCGGGTTGATTAGAGCCAATGCCTCGCACACAGCAGCGTACATGTACGAGAAAGCAGCGCATCGCTCGCCCCGGCCTCCCACCGTAACCGGGAACTCCCCTAAATTTTCCTCCCCCTTGCTTCTACCACGGTTTTTTCCGTCATGGACGGCCCAAAGAATGTCATGCAGCCGCGTCTACGGCCCGCCCAGGATGAGAAGCCCATTTTCTATCATGATCTTTTGTCATAGAAGTAGGAGCCCACCACATCTATGATGATACCGGGTTTTGTCACAATTATCGTCATAGAAGTGTCATATGTATGACAAAAAAAAATTGTTCGGCCCAAAATGTCACGGATGTGTCTTTTTTTTGTAGTGCTAGCAATGGGAGCATATGTCTCACCATAGTCCATACCTTCGACTTGAGTGTAGCCTTGGGCGACTAGGCGTGCTTTGTTGCGGGCGACTTGACCATCTTCATCTTGCTTGTTGCAAAACACCAATTTGGTACCAATGATGTTGTGGTTGTTGTCGGGCTTCTCGACCAATGTCCATACTCGATTTCTCTCAAAGTTGTGTAGCTCTTCATGCATAGCGTTAATCCAATCCGGATCTTCCAATGCTTCTTCAACCTTCATAGGTTCAATGCTAGAGATGAATGAGTAATGTTCACAAAAGTTAGCTAAACGAGTTTTAGAGCGAGTGATTCTCCCAGTTTGGATATCATTGCAGATTTTCTCGACGGGATGATCTTTGGCGATTCTTGCTCGAACTCGTGGGAGCTTTGGCTTGGCTCGGGGTGGAACATCTTCTTCATCTTGGCCTTCTTCATTGTTGACGTTGTCATTCTCTTGTCGTGGTGGAGAAGGAAGCTGTTGATGTTCATCTTGGTGTGCTTCCTCATTTTCTTCGTCTTGGTGTGTCCCACTTGTGGATGCTTCCGTATCAATTCTTGGTTCACCTTGTCGTGAGGTAGAAGCTTCCACTTGGACTGAAGAGGTACTCTCCTTCACCTCCGGTGGACGAATCTTGCAAATAGGCAAGTCTTGGATTGCTTCCGAAGGGTCTTTATCTCCTACATCAATTGGCAATTGCTCTACTTGCGAGCCGTTAGATTCATCAAACTTCACATCTACCATCTCTTCAACCTTTCGGGTGAAATTGTTGTAGACACGGTAAGTGTGAGAGTTTGAGCCATAACCAAGTAGGAAACCTTCATGAGATTTAGGAGCAAATTTAGAACGACGATGCTTATCAAGAATGTAGCATTTTGAGCCAAATACTCGAAAGTATCCAACTTGGGGTTTGTAACCGATGAGAAGCTCGTATGCCGTCTTGCCGAGTAGCTTGTGAAGATACAAGCGATTTGTTGCATGACAAGCTGTCTCAACCGCTTCCGCCCAAAAGTGTTTTGGAGTCTTGTACTCATCAAGCATCATTCTTGCCATCTCAATAAGAGTCCGGTTCTTCCTCTAAACGACTCCATTTTGTTGAGGTGTGTACGTAGCCGAGAACTCATGTGAAATCCCCTCTTCGTCAAGAAAGGTATCCACATTTGCGTTCTTGAACTCCGTTCCGTTGTCGCTCCGAACCTTCTTGATCTTCACGTCAAATTGATTTTGGGCCTTCCTAGCAAAGTTTTTGAAGATCTTTTGGACCTGCGATTTGTCATCAAGAAAGAACACCCACGTAAATCTTGAAAAATCATCAACTATGACTAGTCCAAACGAGTTACCACCGAGACTCTTGTAGGCATTTGGACCAAAGAGATCCATATGAAGTAGCTCAAGTGGTCTTCTCGTGGTCATGTTGTTCTTTGCGCGATGACTTCCTCCAACTTGTTTCCCTGCCTGACAAGCACTAGAAAGTCTATCCTTGTCAAATATGACATCTTTTACTCCAAGGATATGATCACCTTTAATAATCTTATCAAGATTTTGCATACCCACATGACCTACCCTTCTATGCCACAGCCAACCCTTAGAAGATTTAGCAATTAAGCAAGTTCTAGGTTGAGCCTTTTTAGTGAAATCAACAATGTAAATATCACCTCTACGTATACCGGTAAAGACCATTTTACGATTGTCTCTATGAAATACTTGGCAATCTACTTCAGCGAATAGGACATTGAAACTGAAATCAGCAAGTCTAGAAACTGAAAGTAAATTGTACCCAAGAGATTCAACGAGCATGACATTTTGTATGGAGCTATCATGTGAGATGGCCACCTTACCGAGGCCAACCACCTTACCCTTTGAGTTATCACCAAAAGTGACATATTTTCGAGGGCCGTCGTTTTCAGCAAGCTCACGGAACATATCTTTATCTCCGGTCATATGATCAGTACATCCACTATCAAGGACCCATTCCTTTCCTCCGGCCATGTAGCCGCGAAGGTTTGCCATAATACCAAAGTGTCTCATCGCATCATCAAGATCATAGTCACTATCATCATCCTAATCAAAGTATCCATGTTCAACATCGTCTTGTGATTGATCAATTACTAGAGAGGGTAATTCATTAGATAAATGATCACTTCTATGGTTATCTTTATGGATTCTAATAGCTTCGGAAATGATATAACATTTCCTATGGCACGCATAAGATTGGTAAGCTCAAATAAACAATCACCAAAGCTAGGATCTCTTGAATTCATTTTACTCAAGGCAATAGACTTATGGAAAATTTCTTCTAATTTTTTCAAGGAATAATTTGGAAATTGTTCCTCAAGAAATCTCCATATGGTATAGGCACATCAAGAGTAGGTAAACTAGCAATCAAATTTTTGGGCAATCCTCTAATGATAAGATTTATGGTTCTAATATTGTTAATCATATCAAGATCCTCTTCGGGTGTAGGATGCAAAGGATCAATATGAGGTGCATAAGGGCTAGTAATGTACTTGTTCAAATGATATTCATTGAAAATCTCAAGAATTTCATTTTTCCACTCATGAAAATATTCTCCATCAAGAATAGGCACTCTACGTCTAAGACTCCCCAAAGTAGACACATCCATCTTCCTCCAAAGGTGTTTAAACCAACACAATGGAGACCAAAGCTCTGATACCAATTAAAAGGATCGAGAAGAGGTGTCTAGAGGGGGGGTGAATAGACTCTAATCAAGAAAAGTTGCAGTTTTTAATTTCCTTTAGTTGATGTGGAGTTTGAGCACAAGTTTAAACATTCACAATACATATCAAGCAAACATGCAAGCATACAAAGAGTATATGAGCAGCAGAAAGTTAAGCATGCAAGTAGCAAGAATGTAAAAGAGATGGGATTGGAGTGTGCAAACACAATTTGGAGACACGGAGATTTTTATCTCTGGTTCCAATAGGTGGTGCTATCATACATCCACGTTGATGGAGACTTCAACCCACGAAGGGTAACGGTTGCGCGAGTCCACGGAGGGCTCCACCCACGAAGGGTCCACGAAGAAGCAACCTTGTCTATCCCACCATGGCCGTCGCCCATGAAGGACTTGCCTCACTAGGGTAGATCTTCACGAAGTAGGCGATCTCCTTGCCCTTACAAACTCCTTGGTTCAACTCCACAATCTTGTCGGAGGCTCCCAAGTGACACCTAGCCAGTCTAGGAGACACCACTCTCCAATAAGTAACAAATGGTGTGTTGATGATGAACTCCTTGCTCTTGTGCTTCAAATGATAGTCTCCCCAACACTCAACTCTCTCTCATAGGATTGGATTTGGTGGAAAGAAGATTTGAGTGGAAAGCAACTTGGGGAAGGCTAGAGATCAAGATTTATGTGGTTGGAATGGAGTATGTTGACCTCAACACAAGTGTAGGTGGTTCTCTCTCAGAAAATATGTATTGGAAGTGTAGGAATGTTCTGATGGCTCTCTCCACGAATGAAGAGTGGGTGGAGGGGTATATATAGCCTCCACACAAAATCTAACCATTACACACATATCACCAAACTCGGTGGGACCGATTCAGAGAACTCGGTCGGACCGATTTGATTCATAATGTGACCGTTAGGCATTTCGGCGGGACCGACTTGATCAACTCGGTGGGACCGATGTGCTAGGGTTAGGGTAAATCCAAAACTCGGTTTGACCGATTACTCAAACTCGGTGGGACCGATTTGGGTAATAAGTGAAACAGAATGTCGGCCAAGCAAACTCGGTGGGGCCGGTTGCAAATCTCGGTGGGACCGAAACTATTGCAACAGACAACAGAGAGACTGCAAGCCCATCTCGGTGAGACCGAGATCCATCAGTGAGACCGAACTGATTAGGGTTTACAGCGTTGGCTATGTCAACTGAACTCGGTGGCTCCGGATGGATAGAATCGGTGGGGCGAGTTGGACTTTTTGGACTAGGACATATGTGGAAGTGAGAAAGTGGTTGAGGGCTTTGGAGCATATCACTAAGCACTTTGAGCAAGCAAGCCATTAAGCAACACCTCATCCCTTCTTAATAGTATTGGCTTTCCTATGGACTCAATGTGATCTTGGATCACTTAAAATAGAAAATGTAGAGTCCTGAGCTTTGAGCTTGAGCCAATCCTTTGTCCTTAGCATTTTAAGGGGTTCCACATCCTCTTGTCCATGCCACTCCATTGTTGAACTTATCTGAAACATACTAGGTAGAAGCATTAGTCCAACAAGAGATATGTTGATATTAATTACCAAAATCACCCAGGGAGCACTTGTGCTTTCAGTTTGGATGCTATGTATTTGGTTGTCTTGCAAGTACATTCAATGTACTGACCTGGCGTGTCATGCCAGTTTTGTAGGTCGTGCCCGAATTGTTCGCTTGCTCCGTCGTGATAGGCCGTAATCTTGCCAGTCCTGTGAGTTGTGGAGCCCAGCCAGAATTGTTATGCTTCCAAACCAAGACTTCCGCTGCCATTTAAATAGCCTCAGGGCTATGCCAGATAATTGTATTCATCAATGATGTAATCATATACACATGCATTTGATGAATATTATTGTACCTGGAATGCTATATCATGGACCTGTCATGCGTCAGGTGTTATCCTGGGCTGACGTGCGAAGGCCCCCTGCTCCATGCGGATCGGGGTGCCACAAATCTCCCCCTTTTTGGTAATAGATGACAACATACATCAAAGCTTTAGATAAAGATATGAAGAATAACAAGTAAAGCTTTGGAAGGACATGTAACATGCATAGGCTCCCCCTACATGTATGCAATCATGTAAAGATAGTATGTAAGAGCATGTGAATGCATAAGCATGTCAGAGAAAGCAATGAGTTACATGTATCTTGGCTATATGCCTCAGAGCAAATGATGTAAATACAGGAAATGTACCTTCATGTTCATCAGTCCCTCTTGCAAACAATATGTACATCAGCAAGGGATCATCATGATCATGAGTGTGATGCATATTCTTACCTTGTGGTCTTGAGATAGCTTTGGAAGAGGTGAACTTGAGAAAACAGGGTTAGATAACACAAGAACACCTACTACACAAAGCAATTTGAGAAAAAACACAAGAGTACCAAGACTGGGATGACATGTAGAGAGTGAATACTTAGTACTCTATATGGATATAGACATGTCCCCAAAGAATAAAGATATGCAATGAATTCCAAAGATTTTCTTCCCTTAGATATGTACTCTTTCTCCCCCTGAATCTGATATAGGATAATTGGAGAAGGTAGGGTCAAAGTAAATCATAACAAAGGAAACATGACATATACTAACATGTCTTTCCCCTCTTAAAGACATGTGACACCTCTCCTCTATCGTTAATAAGCATCTGGAGAAGCTAAGATGTGCTTCCTCTCTTATGTGATAAGCTTTGATGTGCTCACTCTCACCCTTTGACATCAATTTCCAAGAAGGGGTCTTCTGGAGTATGAGTTAAATAGGTTTTGTCGTGGACTTGACACGGCAGATGTCCTAGCGGAAGGACTTAGTCGTGGATCCATGGCAACTAGGTTAGCTTAAAGGGGTTAAAAAGGACAAAGGACACAAAGAGTTTATACTGGCTCGGCCCCTTGCGGTGAAGGTACAGGCCTACTCCAGTTTGGGATTGTATTGCTTGGGTCTCGATTACCAGGGAGCGAATATGCTTGACCTAGTTCTCAATCTCTTGTTTCTTGCCCTAAACCGCCGCCGGGTCGTCCCTTTATATACACAGGTTGACGCCCGGAGGCTCACGGAGTCCCAGCCGGCTCATACACAACGTGTCCGGCTCGGTGACTAACTATGCTTGCCTTACAAAACAATTCATACACATATGGTGGTTCACCCTCTTGGGCCTCAAGTCGCCTCTGGGTCTTGGGCCGTCAACGGGTTTGTACGATCCTCCATATTCATTGGTAAGCCACCAGTAGTATGACCCGGCCCCTCCTGGGCGGTTCATACCCAGATGTTATATTCCCAACATTAGGCCCCAGGTTGATTTGAACTCGTTCATGTCAATCTTCAATACTTGATTTGCCAAAATACTGCACCACTTGTTTGATAAACCGTGCAGTAACCCGCCATGAAGTCAGCTCAAAGAAAACCCAGACAAAGAATAAGGCTACCAAAAGGCCTGCTAAGAAGAAGCCCAATACTGCCTATTTATTCAATTTGGATGATAAAGATGATGATGACGAGTCGGAGGTAGAACTTGACTCCCTTGGCTCATTTTTTATACATCTTATTGCCAATGACTATTATCAGGATGATGCGGAGGCCAGTCGTGCAGATGATGAAGAGGTAATTACTCTTTCCTCCGGCTCAGATCCTCTGCCAACACAGAAAACCGGACAAGCAAGCTAGAAAGTAAGATTTTCTCACCCTTTAGCTCACTTGGATCCCAAATTTATTTTGAAGAAACAACAACATGAAGCTCGCCGCATAACCTGAAACAGCGGTGGTGGAGTTTTATCCTCTGGCTTACCGAACACCCCAGCACCTCGCAAACAGCGACCGGAGGTTTTAAATATTTCTAAATTATTTTATCCCAATGCGGGTCTTTTCCGTCAACCTCTTAACCCGTCCGATTCAAACTATCAGGGAACATCTCGTTCCTCCTCCGGCGACTCAACTGGAACTCAAATTCTAGCCTTCAAAACCATGACTGGGTAAGGGTGTATTGCATGGGTGTATTCCATCACTTGAAACTTCATGCCTGGATGATATGCTAACATCTGTGTATTTCTTATTTTAAGTGGCCAGGACAAACCCAGCAAAAAGGCGAAACTAAACAAGTCGGCTGACAATTCCAACTCTTCTGAGTCGGAAAAACAACAGCCAGAATCCTCACATCCAATTACTAAAGCCACCATTGATGACCCACCACCAGAAGAACACGACATCACCATGGATCAAATAGATGTTAAGCCGGTCCTCTCTAAACCGCCAAGCCCCATCAGGCGCACTGAAGAAAAAAAATGACAATGTCATCATCACCGGGCTTGGTTATACAGCGCCAAGGAAGAATTTTCTACTGCAGATAAAGGAAAATGGAAGGTAGACTTGGAAAGCTATGCTCAGTTCGGCGCCCAAGAGATCCATTTCGGTTATTTGATCCATCTGTATACCAGTCGTGACTTTGAAACTGGCTTGGTCAACTTGATGAAGGAGCATTATGAGGTAATCCAAAAAAATCCTCCCCATAAACATATCTCTAATAGCTGCCAAGTCTACAGAATATGATAGAACTGAATATATTGTAGACTTTTCAATAGTCACAAATAGATGAACATCATCACCAATAGCCCCCAAGGTCCGGCTTAAACTATCAAGTTAAGCCGGGACTTCAATTAGCAATGATCAACTTTGCATCTGTAGCCCCCAAGGGTCGGTTTAAACTATCAAGTTAAGCCGGGACTTCAATTAGCAATGATCAATTTTGCATCTGTAGCCCCCAAGGGTCGGTTTAATCAGTATTGTCAGATCACGGGTTCTGGCAAAACCCTCGAGGTTCGAACACTTGGGTGCACGCGAAGATTTCCTCCGTACCGACCCGCGTCCTAACTAGCTAATATCTCAAGAACGAACTCGACGAACTCGCAACACAAAGGACACAAGATTTATACTGGTGTCGGATTTCGGGTTCCGGCAGACCCTCTAGGTTCGAACTCTGGGTGCGCGCGGAGATCTCGCCCCCTACCTACCTGCACCCCGTCGCCTCGCTAGGATCTAAACTACCAAAGGAACAACACAAGAGACACAAGGTTTATACTGGTTCGGGCCACCATTGTGGTGTAACACCCTACTCCAGTGTGTGGTGTGGTGGATTGCCTCTTGGGCTGATGATGAACAATACAAGGAAGAACAGCCTCGCGAGGGTCTGCTCTTAGCCGGCGCGATGAAATGCTAGGGGGAGTCCAGTCGCTCTCTCTCCTTGGATCCGAGATGATCCTCCACTAGCCTATGGGTGGCTAGTCCTATTTTTAGGCAAAGCCCTGGGCCTCTTCCCAAATATCGAGCGGGAAGGGCGCCAACAATTGTCCATTTTGAAGGGGAACATCTAGTATGCTTATCCTGACTAAAGTTGGTCCTCGCTTTGTCAAAGGTGCAGTGGTGGCCTTGGCTTGGGCTCCACGATGACTTCCTTCCTGCCGTTATGGCGGTCTTGGTCTTGTTGCATCAAGCGGATGCCCTTGCTTGATGCTCTCGCTGCGCTTTCCCCTTTGCACCAAAGGGGAAGCGAGGACATCTGTGCTGGCTGGCGCCCGCTGGCGCCCTTGGTCGTCATGGCTTGCGTCATGGGCACCTCGTGAGGTACCCGCCTTGATCTCTCCGCCTCCTCGCGAGCCGGCTGACGAGGCCGTGCGAGGAAGCTTCATGTCATCCACCCATGAGCCTTGGCCCTCGCGAGGTCTTGAGCTTGTCTTGATGAAGATGGGCCATCTTGGGCCACCCCTTGAGCCACGCCCGCGAGCGCAGGCGAGCAAGTCTGGATACCCCTGTTCCCAGAACGCCGACAGTAGCCCCCGGGCCCAAGGCGCGCCTGGACTTGACTGAGCAGAGAAGCGAAGGGGCAAGTGCGAAGCGCCGCGGGCCCTAACAGCCTGCAGCCTCGGGCGCCGTGTGGCGGTTGATTGGACGTGGTCGGCTCTACTCCCCCACGATGCCTCGGCAACTGCACGAATTGACAAGTCCCTGCATGCAAAGCGGGTCATGATTACCTGCGATCGTGGAGGCCGGCGGTTGGCCTTCCCCGGCTATAAGTACGGGATGGTGCCTGCCCTTCCAGTCCATCCCTTCTTGCTTCTCCTTCTTCTTCATGGCTCCGCCAAAGAGGTTCTCGGCCGCGGAGAAAGAAAAGGCTCGCCAGGTGGAGCCTGACTCTCCCCCGCCAAAGCGCGGTCGAGGCCGTCCTCGCAAGCACCCGTGGCTCCGTGGCGGCTCCCGCGGCCATGGAAGCGATCTCTGCTGCGGCGGCGGGTGTCGAGCTGCGATGCAGGGGCACGCTTCTGATCGTGCGACCCCCTAGGCCACGCTTCCGCTCGGCGGAGGTGCTGCCGGAGTTTGTCGTGTGGTCGGTGGAGCCGACCAGCACCCGGCTCCGGCTTCCCCGCTTCTTCTTAGGTGAACTTCCGGCCGGCGCCCCGGGCGGCCTCTGGCTCCAGGCGGACAGTTGCTGCAGCCGAGCCTCCTGGGCTTCGCTAGAGGTCTCCGCAGCCGGGAGTGTGGCCCTGACCCACGGCTGGCAAACGTTTGCCCGCGCGCGTGGTCTGAGCCGGCGGTGCACCCTGCACTTCAAGTTCGACGGCGATGCCACCCTCTATGTGAGGGTGTTCGGGGAAGATGGTCACCGCGCTGGTTGCTGCCCCGAGGGCGACGACCGCGGCCGTGAGACTAGCCCCGGCGACGATGAAGATGGCAGCACGCGCGTGATTGGCGGCGCCCGGGGTTCGTCGAGCTTTGGCGTCTCTTCTTGGACAGCGGCTCCTCGGTGGTGGCTGACCAGCCCAGCGCCGCAAGGCGCGCTGGAGGGAGGTAGCGGGTCTGCCCGCCATCGCGCCTCGGTGAAGCGTGAGAGGGAGTTCACCTGAGCTCTGGAGGCAGCCCGAGCTCTCGCCGTGAGTTGGTGTCGGGCGAGTCGCACCTGTTTTGTTCTTTTTCCTTTTCCTGCGCAAGGAGAGAGTAGTGTGGGGCCCCGCGGGGGCGTGCTTGGACTATTGCTGTTAATTATCGTACTGTTTCCTCTATTTCGGTATTATGCCTTTGTGCCACATGCCTGCGCGTAGAAATTACTTAGCTCGGGGGGGCCTGTCGTGGCCTTTGCTTCCCGAGGCCGAGGCCTCGTCAAACGCTTCACATCCTGCAAAGGTTAGTCTGGAGAGGTAGCTCCCGGCCTCAGCTGTGGAGGCGACCGACCCAGGTCATGTGTTCGTGTCGCGGTGCCCGTGGGGCATGGAGTGGAGGGGTGCTCCTGTAGTGGACCCGGGTAGGGAAGCCTCAAATGATAAGGGCAGAAAACACTCGCGAGGGTGCCCGCGCTGCTCCCTCGCGAGACTTGCGCGAGAGAAATCGAGGCAGGAGAGCGAAAAGGCAAAGAGTCACAAGCCAAAGACGGCAACAACTTCAATAAAACCTCGAATCGGAATGAACAAGCCAACTGCAGAAAGCAAATGAGAAAAGCCGCGTCCGGCACCTAATCTAGTCTTCGACGTCTTCTCACCAGCGCGGAGCTAAGTGCTTCCACTGGGCGTGGGAGGGAGTCCCAGGGCATGAGGCCGGCGCTCCTGAGACTCAGGGGCGTGTACAACCCCAACTCATTATTACGTGAGAGTGTCACGGGCGGCGAGCTTCACAGGCATTGGCCTTCTTCACAGGCTCCGGGCCTTTCTCAGAAAGATAAACTTCACAGGCTCTGGGCCTTTTCCAAAACGCATCGCTTCACAGGCATTCGCCTTCTTCACAGGCTCTGGGCCTTTTCCAAAACACAGCGCTTCACAGGCATTCGCCTTCTTCACAGGCTCTCGGCCTTTTCCAAAACGCAGCGCTTCACAGGCATTCGCCTTCTTCACAGGCTCCTGGCCTTTTTAGGGGTAAAACCTCCGGAGGTGCTGGATGTTCCATGCGTTCTGGACGGGCACCCCCTCCTGAGTCTCCAAGCACGTGGAGCCGGTCCTGGAAACATGAACAACCTTGAACTGGCCCTCCCACATGGGGGATAGCTTATGTAGTCCTTCCCTGGAGAGAACCCGCCTGAGCACGAGGTCCCCTACCTCGAGAGTCCTGGGGCGGATGTTGCGGCAGTGGTATCGCCGCAACGCTTGTTGGTATCTTGCCGCTCGTAGCGCGGCTTCCTGACGATGCTCCTCCCCCAACACGAGGTCCGTCCCCCGCATGGCGTCCTGCTGCGCTGTAACGCCCCGGATCCGATGCGCCAGGTGTCCGTCAGTTATTCGTCGTTGTTGCCATGTCATTTGCTTGCGTGTTGCTCTGTGCCATGTCATCATCTGCATTTCATATCATGTCATCATGTGTATTTCATTTTCGCATACGTGTTCGTCTCATGCATCCGAGCCTTTTCCCCGTTGTCCGTTTTGCAATCCGGCACTCCTATGTCTCCCGGCGCCCCCTTTTACCTCTTTTCGTGTCCGGGTGTTAAACGGTCTCGGAATGGACCGAGGTTTGTCAAGCGGCATTGGTATAGCACCGGTAGACCGCATGTCAAGTTTCGTGCCATTTGGAGGTAGTTTGGAACTCCAACGGTTAACCGGGTAACCGTAAAGCCCCTCTCTCTTTGCAGCCCAACACCCCTTCCAAAGTGGCCCAAAACCCAGCAAACTCCCCTCCATGCTCTCGGTCGTTCGATCACGATCGCGTGGCCGAAAAGCGCACTCCATTTGGAGTCTCCTAGCTCCCTCTACCTATAAATATGTGTCTCCCCCCGAAATTCGCGGATGATTCCACCCTAACCCTAGCCCCTTCTTCCTCCGCGCGCCGGACATGTCCGCCCGGCGCCGGACACGTCCGCCGCCGTCGCCTCCAGCCAACGGGAAGCCGCCATGTGGCGCTCCCGCCGTCGACCACACCGGCCCGCCCGAGCCCGCCTCCGGCCCTCTGGCCTGTGCGCCCGCCCGCCTGGTCCCGTCGCCCGCCGCTCGGCCTCGCCCGGCCAGCTGAAAGAACCTCTTCGGCCTCGCAAGGCTAGCGCCCGGTTCCTCGCCGCCGGCGTCGCCCGCCGCCCGCGCGCCTGGCCGCTTCGCCTCCTTGCCCCGGCGGCCGCCTCGGCCAGCGCTTTGGCATGGCGGCGGCCGCCAGCCGCCCGCCGCCCGGGCAGTCGCCGCCGCCTCCGCCGCGGCTCCCCGCCCGGTGTCCGCGCCTCGCCGTCCTCCTCCGCTCGGCGGAGCAGGCTTCGCCAGAGCCGTCTCGGCGTCGCCGAGCCGGGTGGATGAGATCCACCGGCCCCCGAACCAAGCAGCGCCCGCTCCGTATCCCTCATCCGCACCACCTCGTCCCGCGTTGACTTTTCCCGGGGTGAGATTTCGCTAAGTCCCAGATCTGCTATATATTTTGCACTGTTCATCGCATCATAACTCTCGCATATTGCTCCGTTTTGTGCGTGTAATATGTCAAATTGTTCGTCTCGACGCGTACATCATTTCATCGCATTGCATCATTTACATTTGAGCTCATCTTGATGCCAGAAATGCTGTTGGAATAGGGCTATGTGATGTTAGTTTGATTCTTATCGAACATGCACTTTTGTCATTTTGCCATGATTGATGTGTGCACCCTATGATCTTGAGTCCTACATGTGTTTTGTAATATGCCATGCCATCTTTACAGGGGTGTATGCCATGTATTTTTGTGATCTCTGTGGTGACTAGCACAAGCATGCAAACTAGGCTTCATGATGTTGCTGATTTCAGCCCTGCTTTTCTTTGATATTTTTATGCCATGTAAACTTGATGCTACCGAGAGATCCATGCTTATTTTGAGATACTTCAGTAAGGATGTTTTGAACATATGGTTATGCTCTATCCATCCTTGCCCTTGTTTGCAATTATGGAGTGCCATAGCTTGAGTCAATCGAGCTCTACTTTTGCTATAAAATGTTTCCTGGCAGGTTGTTTACATGTTATTCAATTTTGCCAAGGTTGTTGTAGTTGATCCGTGTATGCTATGATGTTGTTCTTGCCATGTATAGCTTCTATGCCATGTATTATTACTGTGAGTTGCCTTGCCATGCCATTTATTGCTCTGTGGTGAGTGGTTCAAGCTCACCAACATGCCTACTTATTGTTGTTCCTGCCACGTATGAATCTGTAATATAACTTGCCATGTTTACATGGGTGCCATCGTATCTTCTGATCCTTTTTGGCTAATGGTCAGTAAAGGACTTTTGTTCTATGCATTTAGTAGTATCATGCCATGCCTTTGTTTGACATGATAAGTTCCTGTAACATATTGTTTGACAGCTCTAAACACTGCAATCTGATGTTATTTCTGCTAAAGTCTGAACTGTTATTAATTGCAATCTTGCCATGTGTGTTTGAGCATGTTCTAGTGATTTCTGGAGATAGATCAGTGTTCATGTTTTGTCATGCTTTACCTGTACATCATGTCCATGCCTTTTGTTATCATGTTGAGTTGCTGTAGCATAGTGTTTTGATGCTTGCATTATGCCTAGTTGCTGTTTTGGACAGATTGTTGCTATAACTTGTATTGTGTGTATGTGTTGAACCGTTGCTCCGTTTTGAGTGTGCTCTATATGAAACTTGCTTGATTTTGCTTGTAGTTTCATATTATCATGTTGCATTCATGTTTTGAGGTGTTCGCTTTATGTTTGGGTGCATTTTGCATCAATTCCATGTTTAACTTGTTTTGCTCATATCTTCTAGGCCGTAACTCCGAATCTAATAAACTTTATATGTAACTTGACTAGAATTTCGTGTAGATCATCGTGGTGTATCTTAACTTGCTGTTTAACAACTTGAACATAAGGTTATTCAGATTTCGACCAATTTCGAAATTTGCATATGAGGACTTACCGGAATTGTTAGATGTTGTTCCCGGCCTCATTTAATCTTGCTTTGATGTGTTGCTCTTGTATGCATCATCTCTTGCCATGAGTAGCTTCATGTAGCTTTGTCATGCATCATGCTTGGTTGTGCATCATGCCTTGCTCATATGTGGTGTGTTTATTATGTTGTGTGCTTCTTCTTGTTAGTTCCTGTTTCGTTGCGATCGTGAGGATTCGTTCGTCTATGCTCGGTTCGGCTTCATCCGTTCATCTTCTCATGGACTCGTTCTTCTTCCTTGCGGGATTTCAGGCAAGATGACCGCTACCCTGGATCTCACTACTATCATTGCTATGCTAGTTGCTTCGTTCTATCGCTATGCTGCGCTACCTATCACTTGCTGCTTAAGCCTCCCAAATTGCCATGTCAGCCTCTAACCTTTGTCACCCTTCCTAGCAAACCGTTGTTTGGCTATGTTACCGCTTTGCTCAGCCCTCTTATAGCGTTGTTAGTTGCGGTGAAGATGAAGTTTGTTCCTTGTTGGAACATGGAGATGTTGTTCCTTGTTGGAACATGTTTACTTGTTGGGATATCACAATATATCTTATTTAATTAATGCATCTATATACTTGGTAAAGGGTGGAAGGCTCGGCCTTATGCACGGTGTTTTGTTCCACTCTTGCCGCCCTAGTTTCCGTCATATCGGTATTATGTTCCCGGATTTTGCGTCCCTAACGCGGTCGGGTGATTTATGGGACCCCCTTGACAGTTCGCTTTGAATAAGACTCCAAAGCAAGGCCCAACCTTGGTTTTACATTTGCCTCACCTAGCCCTTTTTCCCTTGGGAGTCGCGCTCTCAAGGGTCATCTTTATTTTACCCCCGGACCAGTGCTTCTCCAAGTCTTGGCCCAAACCAGCGATGTCCGGCGCCCCACAGGCAATCGAGGTCTATGCCAACCCGACGTCTTGCTCATCCGGTGTGCCTGAGACGAGATATGTGCAGCTCCTATCAGGATTTGTCGGCAAATCCGGCGGCTTTGCTGGTCTAGTTTTATTCTTTGTCGAAATGTCTTGTAGCCGGATTCCGAGACTGATCGGGTCTTCCGGGAGAAGGAATATGCTTCGTTGATCGCGAGAGCTTATCATGGGCTAAGTTGGGACACCCTGCAGGGTATAAACTTTCGAGAGCCGTGCCGCGGTTATGTGGCAGATGGGAATTTGTTAATATCCGGTTGTAGTAAACTTGAAGCAAACTCTTCTAAAATACACCAACCGTAATGCGTAATCGTGAGTGTCTCTTTTCGCGGTTGATCGAGAGGAGAACACGGTTTCGGGTTATGTCGGCGTAAGTAGGAGTTCAGGATCACTTCTTGATCATTACTAGTTGACGACCGTTCCTTTGTTTCTCTTCTCGCTCTCATTTGCGTATGTTAGCCACCATATATGCTTAGTCGCTGCTGCAACCTCACCACTTTACCCTTCCTTTCCCTTTAAGCTTTGCTAGTCTTGATACCCATGGTAATGGGATTCTTTGAGTCCTCGTGGCTCCTGATTACTACACCACCGATTGCAGGTACAGGTTTGCGATGATCATGACGCGAGAGCGATGTTTGCTTGTGTTAGAGTTCTCCTTCTACTTCTTCTTGATCGGGGATAGGTTCGGTCGGCAGCTTTGGCTAGCGAGGTGGATGTCGTTTGAGCTTGTTTATGTTCCATCCGTAGTCGGATGTTGATCTCTTGTATATGATGTTGATGTATTCTTGTGGCATTTGTGCCTTTTGTATGTATCCCCATCTATTATGTAATGTTGATGTAATGATATCCACCTTGCAAAAGCGTTTCAATATGCGGGTCTATCCTTGGTGGGACCTTCGAGTTCCTTTTGGATAGGGTCGCATATTGGGGGTGACAAGTTGGTATCAGAGCCTCGACCGACCTTAGGAGCCCCCTTGATTGATCGTGTAGTTTGGCCGTTGTTGAGTCTAGAAGAAAACTGTTTTCAGAGTCTAGTTATATCGGAGAGTAGGAATTCTTTTTACTCCTCTGCCCCTTTGTCGCTCTGGTAAGGAATCTTGACGAAGGTGTTTTGAACTACTCCTCTTCCCCTTCAAATTTTTTCTTTAGGATCACGCAGTTGGTTTTTCGATCGTTGTTCCTCAGCTCTTTTTATCCGGTGCATCTCTCGTCAAGTTGACTCGAGCCTCTTCATCTTTGCAAGTTCAATCCTCAGTTGTTTTTCTTTTCCCACCGCCTCCTTCTTCTTCTCGGAACCGAGTCCGTGAATCGAGTATCCATCCTACTCGTGTGAAGTTTTGCTCTCTCTCCTCAATGATTTCAACCGGTGTTTCCTCTTCAAGATATACGTCGGTTTCCCCTTCCAAGTTGCCTTTGTTTTCCCGCCCTTCCACCCTTCTCTTCTCGGAGTCTGACTCTCTCTCGACCAGCTATCTCATTCGTGCGGAACCTCTTCAGTCTTCACTCAATTATCTCAACCGGTGAATTCTCGTCTGGTTCATCATTGTTCGTCTCGCTTTCTTTTCGGTGTATTTCAACTCAATTTTCTCGGTTCGATCATATTCTTTTCCTCGACTCAAGTGTTCCCTTTGCTCGTTCGCCTCTCGCCATTTTATCATTCCGGAGTTCCAAAGACATCTCAGAAGATTCGTCTATGTTTGAATTAATTCGAGGTTGTCACCTCTTTCAAATATTTCAATTGTTCCGGTGCATCATCTATCTGTTCAACATCCCTTTCCAACGGTGTTCTATTTCAGTGGGCCCTAACCCACAGGTCTTTTCCCAGGATCTTACCTGACTCTTCTAATTTCCGGAGCTATTCTCAAATCCTTTTGAAGTTTGACGTAAGTATGAATTTCATCAGTCAGATGCCTTTTCCAAGATCAATTTCAAATCATTTCATTGTTGCCTCAACCTCTTCGCTTTTCATTCTTCCGGAGTATCTCAGTAATTTTGGTGGTGTTTCTCGTCATCATTTGAAGATTGAAGAGAATTTTCCTCTAAATCTCGTCCGTTCTCCTAGGAGATTCATGGTGCTAGCTCGATGTTACCCTATCTAATTGTTTCTAGTCATGCAAATTCTTTTCATCCATCCGGAGCATTTCAGGAGTTGCTTTCTCTCTCAATCATCCGGAGGCCATCTTTTCGGAAGATTTCTTCATTCTAAGTTTTCAGATTAATTCCCCAATTATTCTATATCCGTGCCCCTTCGTTCGTCTCAATATTCTTCCGGTGCTTCGTTCAAGTGTTCTTTAATCAGATTATGATCTCCTTGTTCTTTTGCATCTAAATCCCCTCTAGCATAATGGTTCTTCTAATTCTTCCCGGTGATTCATTCTCTTTCACCAGTGATTTCCGAATTCTAACGATGGTTCGTTCAAGATTATTTTTCCTTGACTATCATTTTAATTCATTCGTTCTATCCAATCCTACCGGTGGTTCATGAAGACCTTCTCAAGTTTGCGTTATGTCACTTCTCAATCCTTTTTCAAGAAGAATAAGTCGTTTGCAAAATCCATTGCTTGTCATCAATTTAATTTGATGAAGGATAAGCATGCAATAAATCTTATTCTTATTTCACCCAAGTGAGTAATCCCTTCCTTCGGAGTTTGTTCGTAATGAATAAATTGTAGTTCCAAGTGTTTTAATCTTTTCTTTTCCGGAGTTCAATTATTTCCTCGACCATCTCGTCGGAACCTCCGATTAAATCAACGCAAGGCTTTAGTATTATTCTTTCCTCCTTCATTCTAGCTCGTCATCCTTTTGGTACCGGAGTTCTTCATGGTGGTTCTTCATGATTTAATTCATTCTTTAAGAGTTCATCAAGTATCATTCCATCCTCTGAAGCTCGTGTTCTATTCTTTCCATTTTTCAGTCGGAGTGCTGCCTAAATCCTTTCAGTCCTATTCGTTTCTTTTCTCATTCTAACCACTCCGGTTAGAACGAGTGGTTTCGTAGTCTATCTGATTCCGTGAGCTTTTGATTCTCGTCATTCTCGTCGTTCCTCTCTTCTTCTCGAGTGCTCTCGATTCTTTGCCTCTTCTCTCTTGCGTTTCTTGTTTCACCTCATCCCTTTTTCCCTCCCGTCTCGGTCCTAAGATCTCGAGACGAGATCTCTTGTTAGTGGAGGAGTGTCGTAACGCCCCGGATCCGATGCGCCAGGTGTCCGTCAGTTATTCGTCGTTGTTGCCATGTCATTTGCTTGCGTGTTGCGCTTTGCCATGTCATCATCTGCATTTCATATCATGTCATCATGTGTATTTCATTTTCGCATACGTGTTCGTCTCATGCATCCGAGCCTTTTCCCCGTTGTCCGTTTTGCAATCCGGCACTCCTATGTCTCCCGGCGCCCCTTTTACCTCTTTTTCGTATGCGGGTGTTAAGCGGTCTCGGAATGGACCGAGGTTTGTCAAGCGGCCTTGGTATAGCACCGTGAACCGCTGTCAAGTTTCGTGCCATTTGGAGGTTGTTTGGTACTCCAACGGTTAACCGGGTAACCATAAAGCCCCTCTCTCTTTGCAGCCCAACACCCCTTCCAAAGTGGCCCAAAACCCAACAAACTCCCCTCCATGCTCTCGGTCGTTCGATCACGATCGCGTGGCCGAAAAGCGCACTCCATTTGGAGTCTCCTAGCTCCCTCTACCTATAAATATGTGTCTCCTCCCGAAATTCGCGGATGATTCCACCCTAACCCTAGCCCCTTATTCCTCCGCGCGCAGGACATGTCCGCCCGGCGCCGGACACGTCCGCCGCCGTCGCCTCCAGCCAACGGAAGCCACCACGTGGCGCTCCCGCCGTTAGCCGCCGCCCTGCCCCGAGCCCGCCCGCCCTCAGCCCCCGTGCGCCCGCCCGCGGGTCCCGTCTTGGCGCCCGAGCCGCTCGGCCTCGCCGCCCAGCGCCCCGGTTCGCTCGCCCGGCGTCGCCCGCCGCCGCCGCGCCCGCCCTTCGCCTCCTTGCCGCCAGCGCCGCCTCCGGCCAGCGCTTTGCCGCGCCGCCATGCCGCCCCGGCCCCTCGCGGGCCGCCCGCCTTGCCCGCCCGGGCGGTCGCCGCCGCCTCGCCGCGGCTCCCGCGGTGTCCGCGCCTCGCCGCCCTCGCCGTCCTCCTCCGCTCCGGCCGGGCCGAGCTTCGCGGAGCCGTCTCGGCGTCGCCGGAGCCGGGGTGGATGAGATCCAACCGGCCCCTGAACCAAACGCGGCGCCCCGCTCCCGGATCCCCTCATCCCGCACCACCTCGTCCTGCGTTGACTTTTCCCCGGGGTGAGATTCTCGCTTAGTCCCCAGATCTGCTATATATTTTGCACCTGTTCATCGCATCATAACTCTCTGCATATTGCTCCGTTTTGTGCGTGTAATATGTCAAATTGTTCGTCTCGACGAGTACATCATTTCATCGCATTGCATCATTTACATTTGAGCTCATCTTGATGCTCGAAATGCTGTTGGAATAGGGCTATGTGATGTTAGTTTCAGATTCTTATCAGAACATGCACTTTTGTCATTTTTGCCATGATTGATGTGTGCACCCTATGATCTTGAGTCCTACATGTGTTTTGTAATATGCCATGCCATCTTTACAGGGGTGTATGCCATGTATTTTTTGTGATCTCTGTGGTGACTAGCACAAGCATGCAAACTAGGCTTCATGATGTTGCTGATTTCAGCCCTATTGCTCATTTGATATTTTTATGCCATGTAAACTTGATGCTAGAGAGATCCATGCTTATTTTGAGATACTTCAGTAAGGATGTTTTGAACATATGGTTATTCTCTATCCATCCATGCCCTTGTTTGCAATTATGGAGTGCCATAGCTTGAGTCAATCAAGCTCTACTTTTGCTATAAAATGTTTCCTGGCAGGTTGTTTACATGTTATTCAATTTTGCCAAGGTTGTTGTAGTTGATCCGTGTATGCTATGATGTTGTTCTTGCCATGTATAGCTTCTATGTCATGTCTTCTTACTGTGAGTTGCCTTGCCATGCCATTTATTGCTCTGTGGTGAGTGGTTCAAGCTCACCAACATGCCTACTTATTGTTGTTCCTGCCATGTATGAATCTGTAATATAACTTGCCATGTTTACATGGGTGCCATCGTATCTTCTGATCCTTTTTGGCTCATGGTCAGTAAAGGACTTTTGTTCTATACATTTAGTAGTATCATGCCATGCCTTTGTTTGCCATGAGAAGTTCCTGTAACATGTTGTTTGATATCTCTAAACATTGCAATCTGATGTTATTTCTGCTAAAGTCTGAACTGTTATTAATTGCAATCTTGCCATGTGTGTTTGAGCATGTTCTAGTGATTTCTGGAGATAGATCAGTGTTCATGTTTTGTCATTCTTTACCTGTACATCATGTCCATGCCTTTTTTTATCATGTTGAGTTGCTGTAGCATAGTGTTTTGATGCTTGCATTATGCCTAGTTGCTGTTTTGGACAGATTGTTGCTATAACTTGTATTGTGTGTATGTGTTGAAGCGTTTCTCCGTTTTGAGTGTGCTCTATATGAAACTTGCTTGATTTTGCATGTAGTTTCATATTATCATGTTGCATTCATGTTTTGAGGTGTTCGCTTTATGTTTGGGTGCATTTTGCATCAATGCCATGTTTAACTTGTTTTGCTCATATCTTCTCGGCCGTAACTCCGAATCTAATGAACTTTATATGTAACTTGACTAGAATTTCATGTAGATCATCGTGGTGCATCTTAACTTGCTATTTAACAACTTGAACATAAGGTTTATTCAGATCTGGACCAATTTCGAAATTTGCATATGAGGACTTACCGGAATTGTTAGATGTTGTTCCCGGCCTCATTTAATCTTGCTTTGATGTGTTGGACTTGTATGCATCATCTCTTGCCATGAGTAGCTTCATGTAGCTTTGTCATGCATCATGCTTGGTTGTGCATCATGCCTTGCTCATGTGTGGTGTGTTTACTATGTTGTGTGCTTCTTCTTGTTAGTTCCTATTTCGTTGCGATCGTGAGGATTCGTTCGTCTACGCTCGGTTCGGCTTCATCCGTTCATCTTCTTCATGGACTCGTTCTTTTTCCTTGCGGGATTTCAGGCAAGATGACCGCTACCCTGGATCTCACTACTATCATTGCTATGCTAGTTGCTTCGTTCTATCGCTATGCTGCGCTACCTATCACTTGCTGCTTAAGCCTCCCAAATTGCCATGTCAGCCTCTAACCTTTGTCACCCTTCCTAGCAAATCGTTGTTTGGCTATGTTACCGCTTTGCTCAGCCCCTCTTATAGCGTTGTTAGTTGCAGGTGAAGATGAAGTTTGTTCCTTGTTGGAACATGGAGATGTTGTTCCTTGTTGGAACATGTTTACTTGTTGGGATATCACAATATATCTTATTTAATTAATGCATCTATATACTTGGTAAAGGGTGGAAGGCTCGGCCTTATGCCTGGTGTTTTGTTCCCTCTTGCCGCTCTAGTTTCCGTCATATCGGTATTATGTTCCCGGATTTTGCGTCCCTAACGCGGTCGGGTGATTTATGGGACCCCCTTGACAGTTCGCTTTGAATAAGAGTCCTCCAGCAAGGCCCAACCTTGGTTTTACATTTGCCTCACCTAGCCCTTTTCCCTTGGGAGTCGCGCTCTCAAGGGTCATCTTTATTTTACCCCCCGGACGGTGCTTCTCAAGTCTTTGGCCCAAACCAGCGATGTCCGGCGCCCCAGGCAATCAGGGTCTATGCCAACCCGACGTCTTGCTCATCCGGTGTGCCCTGAGACCGAGATATGTGCAGCTCCTATCAGGATTTGTCGGCACATCCGGGCGGCTTTGCTGGTCTAATTTTATTCTTTGTCGAAATGTCTTGTAGCAGGATTCGAGACTGATCGGGTCTTCCGGGAGAAGAATATCCTTCGTTGATCGCGAGATCTTATCATGGGCTAAGTTGGGACACCCTGCGAGGTATAAACTTTCGAGAGCCGTGCCGCGGTTATGTGGCAGATGGGAATTTGTTAATATCCGGTTGTAGTAAACTTGAAGCAAACTCTTCTAAAATACACCAACCGTGTGCGTAACCGTGAGTGTCTCTTTTGGGGTTGATCGAGAGGAGAACACGGTTTACGGGTTATGCTGGCGTAAGTAGGAGTTCAGGATCACTTCTTGATCATTACTAGTTGACGACCGTTCCTTTGTTTCTCTTCTCGCTCTCATTTGCGTATGTTAGCCACCATATATGCTTAGTCGCTGCTGGAACCTCACCACTTTACCCCTTCCTTTCCCTTTAAGCTTTGCTAGTCTTGATACCCATGGTAATGGGATTCTTTGAGTCCTCGTGGCTCACAGATTACTACACCACCAGTTGCAGGTACAGGTTTGCGATGATCATGGCGCGAGAGCGATGTTTGCTTGTGTTGGAGTTCTCTTACGCTTCTTCTTTGATCGGGGATAGGTTCGGTCGGCAGCACTGGGCTAGCGAGTGGATGTCGTTTGAGCTTACGTTTATGTTCCATCCGTAGTCGGATGTTGATCTCTGTATATGATGTTGATGTATTCTTGTGGCATTTGTGCCTTTTGTATGTATCCCCATCTATTATGTAATGTTGATGTAATGATATCCACCTTGCAAAAGCGTTTCAATATGGGTCTATCCTTGGTGGGACCTTGAGTTCCTTTTGGATAGGGTCGCATATTGGGCGTGTTTATCGCCTCATCGAGCGCCGGGACCCGTGCGAACGGCGTCGACCTCGTGAGGGAGGACTGCTTCAGCTCCATAGACCAGGAAGAGCGGGGTCTCGCCAGTCGGCTTGGTCGCAGTTGTGCGGATGGACCACATTACGGACTGAAGCTCATCGTACCAGCCTCTGCCGTAGGCCTCCAGCTTCTTCTTGAATGTCCTGGTTTTGAGGCCCCTCGGGACCTCTGCATTGGCCTGCTCGGCCTGACCGTTGCTCCGCGGGTGTGCTATCGAGGCGTAGCATATCTGTGTCCCAAGGTTAGCGCAATATGTTTTGAAGAGGTTACTGGTGAACTGCGAACCGTTGTCGGTGATGATGCGGTTCGGCACCCGAACCGGCTCACGATGCCCTTGATGAACTTGACCGCGAGAACTGCGGGGATGGTGCGACGGCTTCCACTTCAGCCCACTTGGTGAACTTGTCCACGGCGGCGTAAGTAGCGATAGCCCCTGGCGCCCAGGAAGCGGGCCGGGATATCAGCCCAGGACTGCGAATGGCCCGCGAGAGGGTATAGTTTGCAGACCTCCCGCCGGTGATGGATCGCTTGGCATGGAATTGGCGAGGCCTCGCAAGCCCTCACCAGTTCGGCAGCGTCATTGGCCGCGATGGGCCAATAGAACCCGCTGCGGAGCATGCCAACGAGGGTCGCGATGATGGATGATGCCCACAGTCTCCACTGTGTATATCGCGGCAGTTCCTTCCCTTGCTCCCTGGAGATGCAGCATAGGGACACATCATTTGGTCGCTTCGGTAGAGCTCTCCATCCCTAATGCAGTATGTTGTGGCTTGCCGCGCCACACGCTCCACTTCCTCCTCCTTCTCCGGCAAGGTCCCTTGCATCAGGTAGCTCGGAGTCAGTGATCCAGCACCCCTCCCGAGGCTCCAGCGTCCAAGAGGCAGCGCTCTGAGGCCGGGCCACACACCGGGGCTCCACGAGGTGGTGGTGGGGAGCTCCTCCGAGCTGCATCGTGCTTGACAGCGATGGCGTGGCGAGGGCACAAGGCCGCTCTTGAAGGCGCCAGCTCCTGAGGTAGCCGCTGGATGCCCGTTTGGCGATGTCGTCGGCCTCTTGATTGGTGCCACAGGGCACATCTGCAACTCCGGCCCAGGCTGCTTCTCCATCCTGTGGACTTCTGCGAGTAGGCTTCCATGTGCTCGTCCCTCGGCTCGTATACCTTGTTGGAGAAGTTGCGAGGAGTTGTGAATCACCCTTGATGGTAGGCGCTTCCTCCTAGGGCAGCTGCGGCCTTGGGCCTGCTATCGAGCCTTCATATTCTGCTATGTTGTTGGAGACCTTTTCTCCGTCTTTGGAAGCAGAGCTGCGGCGTGTGAGCTTGTCATGAGTAGGAGATATAAGCCTTTGCTCCATTGCGCCGTGCACGGAGAAACGCCCGTTGAAGTACATGACCCAACCGTCTGGCGCCTCACTTCGGGGAGAGGATCGATCCTCATCAGCCTTGAGGCCGGCGCCTCCGTCCATTCTGCCATGAAATCCATGTCATGCGGCCCCTTGATGATGACTACGGTGTGCTGAATTGAGCTGAAAGCAGCGTGCGATTCGATGTTCCCTCAGCGACTCTTCCGGCTGAGTTGGGGCTCTGAGCACCCTTTCCAAAGGGTATCTTTGAGACAACCTTGATGGGGTGGCCACGAAAATAATGCCGCAGACTTGCGCGAGGCCACCAATAGTGCGAGGAGGAGTTTACGAGGCATGGGGTGCAGCGCCCTCCGTCCCGCAACCTTTGTCTTGACGAAGTACAGGGTGTTCAACGAGGTTAGGAGTCTTTGGTGTCGATGGCGCCCTCGGAGGCTGTGGTGCCTCTGAGGCAGTGGAGCCCCAGTGGCCTGGTCGCCCGAGGAGGGTCTCTTGTCCGAGCACGTTTCCTGCGTGGTGATCCTTCTCGGCTATGGTAGTGATCTCGTGAGTCTTCCTTGATCTGCCGCCTTGACCGGGCAGCTGCCGTGGCTTTGGTCAAGCGCTCCTCCCTAACCGCCACAGGGGCTGCGGTTGGCGGAGTAGGGAGTGGCTGCAAGTGAAACACCGAGGGGTTCTTGAGGCGGGTCCACCATTACGGGAGGGCTGGTTAGAGTACCTCTTGAGATCTTGGAGCATGTCGGCCTCTTGATCCATTCAAAGGGCCTTTTTCTTCATCAATTTGGAAGAAAGGCAGCGCTCGCTCCCCAACTTGGAGATGAAGCGTCCTAGTGCGGTCACGCGCCTAGTGAGCTCTGCATCTCTCGAGGGTCTTTGGCAGGCTCATGTCCTCGACCGCCTTGACCTTTTACAGGTTAGCCTCGATGCCTCGGTGGGACACGAGAAGCCCAAGAGCTTGCAGGGGACCCCAAACACACACTTCTCCGGGTTGAGCCGCATGAGGTTCACTGCGTTGAGGCTCGTGAAGGTTTCGTCCAGGTCTTATATCGGGGTTTTGGCCTCATGAGACTTCACCACAATGTCATCGGCGTAAGCCTCAACATTCTTCCCGAGCTGCGGGCCCAAGGTGATGTGCATCAGCGGCTGAAAGGTCGCTCCTGCATTTCGCAGCCAGGCGGCATGCGTGTGAGTACACTCCACGCAGGGGTCAAGAAGGCCGTCTTTTCCACGTCTTCTACCGCCATCTTGATCTGGTGATAGCCAGAGAAGGCATCCAGAAAGCATAACAGGTCGCACCCGGCGGTGGAATCGACGATCTGATCGACACGGGGGAGCGGGAATGGATCCTGCGGGCAAGCTTTGTTGAGGTTGGTGAAGTCGACACACATGCGTTCCTTCCCCCCTTTCTTTGGCACAACAACAGGGTTGGCCAGCCAATCTGGATATTGGACCTCGCGAATGACCCCTGCAGCTTCCAGTTTGCGGGTCTCTTGGACGATGAAAGCCTGCTTTTCAGTGGACTGCCGTCTCGCTTTACGCTTCGCAGGCGTGCGTTGGGGCGAGCGTTGAGGTGATGCTCGATTACGCCTCTAGGGATCCCTTGGTGATCGAGCTCCCATGCGAACACCTTCTTGTTCCAGCGAGGAACTTGACGAGGCCTCCTCCGGCTCGGGTTCGAGGTTGGCACCCTCGGTGAAGGTGGCGTTGGTGGATCCGTCCTCGTCGACGATGTCTGCTTGGTTTCCGCCTTGTCTGGGTGAACATTGCTTCTTCTTGGCGGCGCGGCCCCCTTGGGCTCGAGGGCATCTGAGCCGGCGGGCTGAGCCGCGCCGATCTTGAAGGCGAGCTTGAGTACCTACGCGCATCCCGGTGTCTCCGGACACGGTGAGGACGCCGTTGCTCCCGGGCATCTTCATGAGGTTGTACGTGGGTGAGTCGCGGCCATGAATCTGGCCAGCGGTGGGTAGCCGAGGATGGCGTTGTATGGGAGGCCGATGGGGGCGGTGTCGAAGTCGATCAGCTCCATGCGGAAGTTGTCGTAGGTGCCGAAGGTTACCGGGAGACGGATCTGCCCCAGGGAACTGGATGAACCGCCCCCGACGCCCAAGAAGGGCTTGCTGGGCTGAAGCCACTCCGGCGGTATGTGGAGGAGGCTGAAGGTTTTGAACGAGAGCACGCCGAGGCCCGCGCCACCGTCGATGAGAGTCCTGGTGACGGCCACCTAGCAGATGGTGGGGGTGCACAGCATTGGGGCGCGCTTGAGCAGGCTGGGTTGGAGGTGTGATCCTCCGAGTGAAGGCGAGATCGGCCCCTGGCGCCGACCGACCGGAGGAGCTCCATCTTGCTTGAGAGCAAGCGATCGGCATCGCGAGCGGCTTGATGTGGCGGTCGAAGGTGGCGCTGCGAGCCGCCGGAGAAGCTGCGACGGCCGGGGTGCGGCGCAGCGTGCTAAGCGAGGAAGTGGTTGCGCAACTCCTCCCAAGAGGCCACGAAGCGGCTGGCGGTGGAGCAACCACATGTGCGGCGCCGGTGAGGGCCATAGGAAGCGATTAGCCATGATCTGTCGTCGCCTCACTGCCGAGGCGGCCTCTCGTCGCCGGCGGAAGGCTAGTGGATCAATCGTGCCGTTATAACGTGGTGGCATCTCGGGTTGAACTTGTTCGCCACCGCACTGTCGCAACGCCGGGCCAAAGCTTCGAGCCACGGCCCCGTATTTGGCCGGTGGGTGGAGAAGCGGCGGCGCTGCTCATCGTAAGCGAGTCGCGATGTCGGCGGAGAGTGGGTCGGCGGAAGGAAAACTCGGCGCACCTACAGCGCGCCAAATGTCGGTTGGGTTCGGCCAGACCCTCTAGGTTCGAACTACTGGGGTGCGTGCGGAGATCTCGCCCCTACCTACCTGCACCCGTCGCCTCGCTAGGATCTAAACTACCAGCGGAACAACACAAGAGACACAAGGTTTATCTTGGTTCGGGCCACCATTGTGGTGTAACACCCTACTCTAGTGTGTGGTGTGGTGGATTGCCTCTTGGGTGATGATGAACAATACAAGGAAGAACAGCCTCGAGTGCGCTCTTAGCGGTGCGATGAACTGCTAGGGGGTTCAGTCGCTCTCTCTCTCCTTGGATCCGAGATGATCCTCCACTACCCTATGGGTGGCTATTCCTATTTATAGGCAAAGGCCCTGGGCCTCTTCCCAAATATCGAGCGGGAAGGCGACAATAATTAGCCATTTGAAGGGAACATCTAATGCGCTTATCTGACTAAGTTGGTCCTCGCTGTCAAAGGCTCTGGTGGTGGCCGGCTTGGGCTCCACGATGACTTCCTTCCTGCCGTTCTGACGGTCTTGGTCTTGTTGCACGAAGCGGATTCCCTTGCTTGATGATCTGCTGCGCTTGCCCCCTTTGCACCAAAGAGGAAGCGAGGACCTGCTGCTTGGCGCCGCTTGGCGCCCTTAGTGCGTCATGGCTTGCGTCATGGGCACCTCATGAGGTACCCTCCTTGATCTCTCCGCCTCCTCGAGCCAGCCTGACGAGGCCGTCCACGAGAAGCTTCACGTCGTCCGCCCATGATCTCAGCCCCTCGCGAGGTCTTGAGCTTATCTTGATGAAGATGGGCGTCTTGGGCCACCCCTTGAGCCACGCCCGAGGCCGCAGGCGAGCAAGTCTGGGTACCCCAGTTCCCAGAACGCTGACAACTGGTTCGGGCCACCATTGTGGTGTAATACCCTACTCCAGTGTGGTGGTGGTGGATTGCCTCTTGGGCGGATGATGAACAGTACAAGGGGAAGAACAGCCTCCTGAGGTTGAGGTGTTCTTGTGCTTGGTGCGTGGCTAAGGATTGGGTGAGATGCCTCTGAATGAGTTATCCCCTACGGTGGTGGCTAGTTCTACTTATATAGGCCCTGGTCCTCTCCCCAAATATTGAGCGGGAAGGGAGCCAACAACGGCCAATTTGAAAGGAGACTGCTAGTACAGCTTATCCTAACAAAAGCGATCTTCGCCTGCAAAGGCTCTGGTGGTGACGCCGCGTTGGGCTCCATGGTGACCGTCGTCTTGCTGTCCTACTGGTCTTGGTCTCGTTGCACCGATATGGAAACCTTTGCTTGATGCCTCGATACTCCGCGCCTGTGCTTGCCCCCTTAGCACTAAAGAGGAAACGAGGACGCTGCGCGCGCTGGCGCCCGCCTGGCACCCACCTGATCATGATCGTCATGGCTCACGTCATGAGAACCTCACGAGGTTTGCCCCGCCTTGATCTCTCCGCCCCTCGCGAGCCTGCCTGGTGAGGCCGCTCTTGAGGAGGTCTTCCGCCATCCGCCTCGCGAGGCTTGGCCCCTCGCGAGGGTCTTGAATGCCTTGTTGATGAAGATGGGCCGTACAGGCCTGCTAGCTAACCATCTTTGTGGGCATGGCGAGCAAGTCTGGGGACCCCGTTCCCGATCGCCCGACATGAGTCCCGGGCCCAAAACACGCTCGGGCTTAACCCGGGCGAAGCCAAAGGTCAAGTAAGGAGCACCGCAGGCCCCAAAAGCATGCGGCCTTGGTCGACACGTGGTGGTTGATTGGATGTGGGCGTCTTCACTTCCCCATGCTGCCTCGGCAACTACCCGACTTGACAAAAGGCTGGCGCGGACAGCGCTTGCCTTCACTGCACCCTTCGCCTTGCTCTAGATCCCCTTTCTTGCTCCTCGCTGTCGAAACCTCCAGATCTGCCCCAACCATGCTCCGCATCTGCGACCAATGGCACGGCGCAAGGTCAAGTCCTCCTCGGATCCGGCTTGGTACGAGCCAGCTCTTGATGCGCCCAACGTCACGGAGAAAAGCCTTGCTGCCACGTGCTTGCGGCGGCGGGGAGGGCAGCGGCGGGGAAGGCAGACTCGGCTTGCCCTCGGCGTGCGAGCACGAGGAAGCACCTTCTTCCCCTTCTTCATGAGCAGCATTGCCGCTGGGTTGGTTCCCTCCTTCTCTGACTTCTTCTATGAGGTCCTCGACCACTACGAGCTGCAGGCGCTGCATCTTCATCCCAACTCCATCCTCCTCTTGTCCATCTTTGCCTACTATTGTGAGGCGTATCTGGGCATGATGCCGTCCGTGGCTCTTCTGCGTTCTTCTTCCTTCGCGTCAGCAAGGGCCACATCTCTGGGTGCGCCAATTTCATCGCATCTGGCAAGGCCAACTCGATCTCGAACACCGGGAAGAAGGTCGACAACCTCCGGGCCAAATGGGTCATGATGACCACCAAGTGCGTCCACCCGCGCTTGGCACTGCCGACGGAGGTGCCCTAGTCTGACAAGGAGTGGTCCCGTGCAGAGCCCACCTACGAGAGAGCGTCATCGGTGTTGGAGCAGATGAAGACCAACTTGAAGCCGGGCAACGCGAAGGCGGCCAAAGTGACGGGGCCATGCTCCTGAGGGAATTCTTGATGCTGCACGTTGCTCCACTTCAGGCGCGTGCATGCCCTTTGTGGAGGCTCGGAGATGAAGAAGACAAGGTTCGCCTGAGGTCGGAGGCCCAGCCTAACGATGAGCTGACAGCTGTCCTGCGCCTCTTGGTTGGGGACAACCAGGAGTACCCGCCGAGCACCTTCGTTCCTTTGTTCCACCGCAAGGACAGGGGAATGTCGTGGCCTCGGGCCGACCTTTAACAGCCAGTGAGGCTGGTGCCGCCCATGCCCTCTAGAGGCCCTGCGGCACTGAAGCCGGTGGAGCTGTCTTCTGACGAGTCCCGTGGCGAGGAAGAAGAGGAGGTGGACTCGGAGGCGACCCCCGAGGAAATGGGGGAGACTTCTCCCTTGATCAAGGCCGATGTCCTCCGTGCCCTGCCAAACAACGCCGAGGTCAACACACGCCAGGAGGTGGGAGAGCTACCCGCCATCCCGACAAGGGGCAGGTCATCGCTGGTCTCTCGAGATGCTGCCTCCGCCTTAACACCGCTTGGAGCTGCCTCTGGCCCCTCAGTTGCACCGTCTTCTGCTCCCGGAGCCCGTGCGCCCTCTCCTCAGGCTCCGAAGCTTTCGGGTTTCAGGCTCCCCAAGCGGAAGGTGGACTATGTCGCGGTGCATCAGTAAGTGCTCCGAGCTTCGTCTTGTTCCTGCTTGTACTTGCTATTTTCTGACGTTTACCCTTGGTTGATCAGGCCAATGCCTTCGGCGAAGAAAAGGAAGGAGGATGCTGCGGCCATGCCCCCTTCTGCGGAGAAAGGAGGCGATAGCACTCACGTCTCCCCAGCCCGGTCGCCCTCGCGAGGCCAAGAGGACCTTCGTCGGGAGGAGACATCCCCCGCGGCCCCGCTAGCTCTAGAAGTGCCAGTGCTCGGTTCAGCTAATGAGGTCCCAAAGGCTCTGGAGCCCTTGATCTCCCAGGTTCTGGTGACAACGCCGCCTCCTCCTCCTGCTGCACCTCTGGCCCCAAGTTCTTCTGCTTCCTCCATCGTCTTGGAGTGTGTCCCTTCAGAGATGGCCCAGCTGCAGGAAGACATCCTGGGTGCGGACCCGCACTGGTAGCCAGGCTCCTGGAGCTAGCCTCTGGCTAGCTTCACTCCGACTCGGCAGTTCGAGCGACATTGAGCCAGGCCGCGACGGCCTCCGAGGAGGAGAAGCGGACCACCGCACAAGCTGCGGCCGATCATGAGGCGGCGCTGAAGGATGCCAAGGCCGCTCGCGACCACTGTCGGGTGCTGGAGGACGAGCTAAAGAGTCTGCGCGACCATCACGCCGAAGAAGCCCATGGCCGCCAGGCGAAGGAGGAGGAGATGAGGGCCCGGGAGGACACCATGAAGGACTGCGACGCAAAGCTGGGGGAGTTAGCGGCGGCTTGGCCGTGGGGCGCGACCAACACGAGGGCTGGAGGCGGAAGGTGAGCGAGGAGGCCGACCTTGATGTCAAGGAAAGGTCTGGCAGAAAACCGCGAGGCCTTGGCTTCTCGAGAAGAGGTCCGCAGCGTGGTGTTGAAGGCGCTTATGGCGACCGACCTCGGATGGTCAAGTTTACGTAGCCGGTGTCATCCCTGGATCGGTAATCTTGACACACACGGTACTCGAAGGATTTATAAGAGTAGCAATCACACACTTATTACATCAAATGTCTCAAAGAGAACTTATTACAATAATATGGCTTAAGGCCATCTAATGCGATAACAGCGGAAGGCTTGGAAAGTAAAGTGAGTCCATCAACTCCAGCGGCATAAGCGAGCTGCACGGCAGCGACCTACAAATCCTTACTCCTCGTCGAAAAGTGCGCAACATAATACGTTGCAGCCGAGAGCAGGTCAGCACATGGAATATCTTGGCAATGTAACACATATAGAGTAATGAAAGAATAAGCTATACTACATGCATATATGGCTGGTGGAAAGCTCTATGGTTACAATTTTTGCGGAAAGCAAGTTTTCCCTATATCAAAGGAATAAATTTTACTTTAACTATCATGGTGGTTGAAACATCATTGAGAAGGTACCCCCAACTCAGATGATCCCAATTAAGGTAATTAACATCCCAGCAATATTAATTTAGAGTGATGAGATACATGTGAATACTCAAGTACTAGATACTCAAATTGTCCATAACGGGGACACGGCTAACCATGATTAGATTGTACACTCTGCAGAGGTTTGCGCACTTTTCCCCACAAGACTCGATCGCCTCCGTTGGTTTCTCGCACTTCATGGTGTTTGAGAGGCGGATGGCCGAGACACAGTCTTTGAAACATTAACTCTCTACTCGGATAGATCATACCAAACCTATAAACCCACTACCTGTGACCTACCTCTTGAGAGCTTCACGTAACTTACTCAACTATGCTAGAGCCCATAATAGCTTGTGGCTGCACACGGAAGTTTTCTAGCATGAATAATCTCAGTTCCTTTGAGCACAGGTGGCGGTCCATAGGAAGATCCACAGGTACCCAGGATTTCAAAAAAACAGACAACCTTTGGGTTCCCCGGTGCCTCAATCCACCCAGATGTGTATTTAAGTTGCCACCTTAAAGTAAACCATTAATTAACAATCTCACATCTGTCGTGAATATCTCTCAAACCCAAACCACGTCTACGAGCATAGCATGGCAATATAAGCATCACGTAGAAGTAATTCCCAAGGTTTGAAAGTAACAGGGCAATAGGTTCCTACCTCATCATCTACTTCCCAACCCACAAATTAATGTCTTCCTACTCATGCAATGGTTGAGGGTTGAAACTAATGCATAAAAACTGGGTATGAAAAGGTATGATCAAGTGTTACTTGCCTTGCTGACGATCCGTAAATCCTAGAGACTCGTAGTAACACGCCGCACTCCGGAATTCTATATAAACAAACAATACATATATAAGCATACAACAAGAATGCACAAGTAAAACTTCAACTGAAAGAGGTTGACGGAGAGTTCAACTTAAGAACTCCGGTTTGCAAAAGAATCAAACCAACGAAACAACGAAACTCAAGCGGCGAAAGAAATATGGTCCGTTTACTAATCTGAACTAGAGTCAAATTTTACAATGACAAAAACTGGTTTGAGTTGATTATTCGGAAGAGGTTTCGATCTGAAACTCCAGGCGCTTGATCGCCTGATTCCGATAAGCAGCGAAAAGATAAACAGGTTTGAAAATTGGATCGAAATCGCGATCGGAATAACCGCGGAATAATCCGAATAAAAGAAAAATGCGAACTGTTAAGCGAGCGAACGTTCGTTAACAGAACAAACAGTGAAGCGCGTTCGTTAAAGCGAGCAGACGAGCAGACGTTCGTTAAATAAATAAACCGGCGAAAATAAACCGTTTTTTAAAAGCGATCTAGGGTTTTAAAAAACGAAGGTTTTCTAAAAAAACCGGTGGCGGGGTCAGTACCTCGGCGTAGCGTCCGTGGCCAG
The DNA here is from genome assembly GCA_021605205.1 of Aegilops longissima. Classification (NCBI taxonomy): domain Eukaryota; kingdom Viridiplantae; phylum Streptophyta; class Magnoliopsida; order Poales; family Poaceae; genus Aegilops; species Aegilops longissima. The sequence continues at coordinate 465,781,117 of CM038677.1, read as the reverse complement.
GCGGCTCAGCGAGTCGAGGGGAGGCGAGGTCGGCGAGGCGGCGGCAATGGCGGCGATGGCAAGCGAGGAGAAGCGGCGGCGGCTGGGAGGCGGCGAGGGGCGGCGGCTCGGTGGTCGGCTCGGTGGGCGGGGTCGGGTGGTGGCGGGTGGTGGCGGAGGAGGCAGCGGCTTATAAAGGGGCGGCGGCGGCTTGGGGAAGGGGTCGCCGGGGTGGAGTCGGCTCGGACTCCCTCGGCGTCCGTGCCTCGCCTGCCTGCGGAGGGGAGGCGGCGCTCGTGGGCGGCTGGCTCGGTGGGCCTTTAGCCCGATCGAGTATGAGATCAGTTCGTTTTTTAAATTATTCATGAAGAAAAATTCCTAGAAAAATAAATAAAATCAAAAATTCCAAAATAAGTTTTCTCCGTCTAAATAAAATATTTAGAACTGGATGAACTTTTCTTGGCCCATAAAATGCAACTTTTTAAAGCGTGCAAATATTTTTCTAGGGCAAATAAAATTAAATAAAATCCCAAAAATGATTTTAACATTTTTCCTCCGTTATTTCAATTATTTTGGAGAAGTCATATTATCTCCCTCATTTATTTTAAACTTGAAATATTTTTCGGAGAAAAAATAATTAAAATCAATATCCTCGACTTTCATTGATTGATAAAATTCAATTGTGAAAATCGAAAATCCCCAACTCTCTCAGGGTCCTTGAGTTGCTTAGGATTTTCGAGGATAGCAAATGAATATGCAATAAAATATGATATGCATGGATGACCTATGTATAACATGCCAAATTGAAAATTTGGGATGTTACAAACCTACCCCTTAAGATGAATCTAGCCCTCGAGATTGGGTTAACTAGAAAATAGGTGCGGATGGTCCTTGCGAATATCATCTTCTCGCTCCCAGTGGCTTCCTCCTCGGTATGGTGACTCCTTGAACTTTGCAAAACTTGATCACCTTGTTGCGAGTGACTCGGCTATCAAACTCCAAAATCTTCTTGGCTTCTCCTCATAAGTTAGATTATCGTTCGGTTTGATCGCCTCCAAAAGTCTTGTATCGTTCAGCGGTATGTCGGCCATCTCAGCATGGCACTTCTTGATTCGATCGTGAAACACATCATGAACTCTGACAGTCCTTGAGTAACTCCAGCTTGTAGGCAACTTCTCCCATTCATTCCAAAACACGATACGGTCCTACAAATCTTGGGGCTAATTTTCCCTTTACTCCAAAGCGTTTTACTCCCCTCGGGGTGATACTCATGAGATATACTCTGTCTCCAATTTCATAGATTACTTCCTTGCGTTTTGAATCTGCGTAACTCTTACATCTAGGCTGAGCAACCTTTAGTCATCTCTAATTAGTTTAACCTTCTCCTCTGAGTCTTTGATCAAGTCTGGTCCAAACAAGCGGCGATCTCAACCTCGTCCCACATCAATGGTGTCCTACATCTGCGTCCATCTGAGCTTGAATGGTGCCATCTTCAAACTTTGGTAGCTGTTGTTGTATGAGAATTCTGCGTCTGGCAAATTGTCATCCCAACTAGATCCATAATCTAGCGCACGGGCTCTCAACATATCCTCAAAATTTGATTGACTCTCTCATGCATCCATCCGTGCATGGGTGGAATCGGTATTAAACTCAATCTGGTTCCCAAAGTGCTGGTGTAGCGATGCCAAAACTTTGAAGTAAAGCTGTGTTCCTCTATCGTCTGATACTCCTTGGGACTCCATGCAAACATACAATCCTGTCATATATATCTTGGCCAACTTTGCACTTGTATAAGTTGTTTTCATTGGGATGAAGTGGGCTACTTTGGTCAACCGATCCACTACTACCCATATTGAATCATATCCGCTTTGGTTACGGGTAATCCGGTGATAAAATCCATGCCAAGTTTGTCCCACTTCCATTCGGGTATTGGCATAGGCTGCTTGATCCTGCTGGCTTTTGATGCTCGGCCTTCACTCTCGGCATACATCTGGCGGCTACATACTCGGCAATATCCTTCTTCATACCAGATCCACGAAGCGTTCCTTCAAGTCCAAATACATCTTGGTGTTTCCGTGGTGAATCGAGTATGGTGAGTCATGAGCCTCTTCAAGTATTAACTTCTTGATCTCCAAATTGTTGGGCACATAAATCCGATCCTCAAACCACAAGGTATCGTGCTCATCCTCGCGAAAACCTTTGGCTTTTCCTTTGCCCATCCTTTCCTTTATCTCAATAATCTCTTTATCCTCCTTACGAGCTTCTCGAATCTTGTCTAACAAGGTCATTGAACCTCCATTGTTGCAAGAAAACCTCTTGGAACAATCTCCAGCTATAGTTCCATAATATCCTCGATAACTCCTTTGGTAGTCCTCTACCATTAAGGGTATTGGCATAACTCTTCCGACTTAAGCGTCGCTACTAGCGTTGGCTTTTCTGGATGATAGTGTAGCTTCATATCGTAATCCTTTATAAGCTCCAGCCATCTCCTCATGCGAGGTTCAACTCATACGTGTGAAAATATACTTCAAACTCTTATGATCCGTGTACACATCTAGCGGTTTCCTATGAGATAATGTCTCAGTCTTCAACGCATGTACTACAGTTGCTAACTCCAAATCATCGTGGCATAGTTTAACTCATGAGGCTTGAGTTGCCGTGAGGCATCTGAAACAACTTTTCCTTCCTGCATAAGAACACATCAAGTCCCAAGCGAGAGGCATCACAATACACTTGAAACTCCTTATGTATATCTGCAAGGTTAGCCTTTGGGGCTGTAGTCAACCGTTTCTTCAACTCTTGAAAACTTGTCTCACAATCCTCATCCATTTGAACTTGGTATCCTTCTTTAGTAACTCTGTCATAGGTTTAGCAATCTTGGAAAAATTCTCAATGAATCTCCGATAATATCCTGCCGGTCCAAAGAAGCTGCGAATCTCGTCGTGAAGTGGGTGCCAACCATTCGATGTTGACTGAATTTCTTGGGATCCTTTGCTATACCCTCTCGATATAACGTGCCCAAGAAATCAACTTCCTTCAACCAAAACTCACACTTGCTGAATTTGGCATATAAGCTGGTGTTCCACGAGTTTCTCAAGAACCAAGCGTAGGTGTTCTGCGTGCTCCTCTTCGTTCTTGAGTAAACCATAATATCATCGATAAACACCACAACAAACTTGTCCAAATACTCCATGAACACTTTGTTCATCATACTCATAAAATAGGCAGGGCGTTGGTCAGTCCAAGCGACATGACCGTATACTCATATAATCCATATCGAGTGGTGAATGCTGTCTTTGGTATATCCTTCTCTCGGATCTTCAAGCGATGGTATCTGATCGTAGATCAATCTTAGAAAACACCTTAGCTCCTTGCAACTGATCAAGCAGATCATTAATCATCGGTAAGGATACTTGTTCTTTATCGTTACTTCATTGAGCTCGGTAATCAACAACCATCCTCGAGGTTTATCCTTCTTCTCCACCAAAATCTTGGTGCTCCCCAAGGTGATGAACTTCTTGAATGTAACCTTTCTCCAATAACTCCTTGATCTGTTTCTTAATTTCCTCCGGATCATTTGCGGGCATCCGATAGGGTCTCTTTGATATTGGCCCGGTACCTGGCATTAGTTCTATCAGAAACTCAATGTCTCGATCCGGTGGCATGCTGGTAACTCTTAGGAAAACATCTGGATAATCCCTCACTCTGGTACTTCCTCTTGCACCACTCCGTGAGGTATTCACTTAGCTCCTCCTAGGCACATGCCTAGATACATATAATCCTTTTTCCCTCTAGGGTGGTAAGATAAATTGACTTGCTAGCACAGTCAATACTTCCTCAAACTTGACATCAATCCATACCTAATATCACATCCAATCCTTGCGACTCCAAGATAATTAGGTCAGACGGAAAAACATGTGTGCCAATGATTAGGGGTAGCTGGGTGCACCATTTGCTAGCCATATACTCTGCTCGGCGAGCTCACTAAAGAGGGGTCCTAAAGTGCAGGTTGGTAACAAACTTATCCACAAATCCCTTGATATGTATGAATGCAATGCACGATGTCGAAAAGAACAATAGCGGTAAATGGTGAACGAAAAACTTACCTATTACGCATCCGGCTGCTCTTCAACTTCCTCACGTTAACGTGGTTCACTTATCCTTTGTTGAATGGATTGGGCTTCTTCCAGCGCTCCATTTCCGTTTCCATTCTTTCCTTGAGGCAGTCATTGGCATAGTGCCTGTCTTCCCTTATAAAGCAAATAACTTGGCTTAAGTCCCTCTTGGCGGGTGTAGCTGGGTTAAGCGATTCGATTATTGTTGACTCGTTTCCATTCCCATTCTTCGCACCATTATCGATCCTCCTCGATATGGTTATGTCCTCCATGGTTATGAACTAGTCCTCCCGAATTCGGGGTTAAGCGTGGTTTCTGGTGAGCTCTGAGTTATACTTCCCTTGTCCATACTTCCTCTTACGATTCTCAATTTCTGCTGCTTTCCTTCAATCATTAGGGCCTTATCTACCAACTCACGGTAGTTGTTGAAAGTTGCCACCATCAGCTGCATACTCATCTCATCATTCAGCCCTTCCATAAACTTCTCTTGCTTGCGGCATCCGTGGCCACATCATCGAGGGCATAGCGTGATAACGCTAAACTCATCCACGTCTTGAGCCCGATGCGGTTCCCTGGCGTAAGTTGCGAAACTCACGCTTCTTTATCTGCATGGCTCCGGTTGAAACATGTGCGTCTGAAAAGCTTGTTGGAACTGGTCCCAAGTGACATTGGTTATAGGAAAAGTAGGCTGTGTAATTCTCCCACCATGCGGCTGCTGGTCCATCAATTGATGTCTTGACAAGCGCACTCTTTCGACATCCGTGCATCCTGCGGTGGTTAACTCCTTCAATCTGGCGTAACCGGTCATACGCAACTATTGGCTTGGTGCTCTTTGGAAAACACCGGCGGTTGTAACCTTAAAAAGCGGGCTAAATTGTCCCTTTGGCGGGTTGTTATTGTTGTTGTTGTTGGCATTGCCCTGGTTACGAACTAGCAGTTGCATCAAGGTATACTGCTGTTGGATCAAGCGAGTGAGCTCGGTGGGAAAGCAAAACCGGGGTCACGTCTCGGAGGCATCTGAGGTTTAGAGGGAGATTAGAAATAGAAAGAGGTCTAGTGAGAAAACACTACCCATATGCACATGAGGCAAAAACACATTTATTCAATCAAACAAACAAGGGCATACAAAACGATCTAGGACTATCGCATAAGTGCTCAACTACTACTAGTTACATGGGGAAAAATACTACTAATATTTGGTGGTCATCTAGAAATTTTGATGTTGGAAGACTCCATAATATCTGCTCGACCGTCTTCATAGTCATCATCGCTTGGATCTGAGTCGGTGTCATCGATGATGATGTAGTTGTATGGATAAGCGGGGTCTTCTTCCTCTTCTTGCTCTTCTTCCTTGGTGCTGGTCCTCCCATGAAGACTCAATCTTCTTGACTAGGTCGTCATTCTTCTCTAGTAGTATCTTGATTTCTTCTTCATATCCATCAGCGGGTAGACTTGAGTTCTTCCTCCAATTCGATGATCTTAGTTTTCGCTTTCTTCAACTCCATCATGTCTGCGCATCTGGTTCTCATGACGTCGAATGTGCTGGTTTAGCTCTGGATGTAGCTGCAATGGATCTATCCTTCTTGGTGCTGATTACTTCCCATTGCTCGTCTCGGCGTCCACATATTTGGTATATGGTGTCTTTAAGCTCCTTATTGTAGACTTCTCCAATCGTCCCATGGTAATGTGAGCTGCCATACTCTTTCCTAAGCTCCATGTGGGTGCATTGAAAACACATACTATGGGCTCCGTGCTTGGTGCAAGCGTCCTTCCGGGGACTAGGGCTTGAATCTTCCAGCATTCTTCTTACGGCAAGGTGGCGTTATGCGTCCGGTGAAGCTTGGTATTCAATATTCAGGTACCTAGTGGCTTCCTTCAAGTGGCATCCAAAGGTGTGTCTTCATCGGTTGGGCAAACTTGTACTTCATCTCCGTCATCCTAAAGAGTGGAAAAATGGAGAGAGGTCAGAAATGAGTAGAGAAGAGTGAACTATGGTTTTTATCTTAGTGGTCGTGTCCTACACTCAGCGTGTGCTCTGATACCATTCTTGTAGCGACCCGACCTCAGATGGTCAAGTCTCTGTGCTTCGGTGTCATCCCTGGATCGGTAATGCTGACACACACAGTACTCGAAGGATTTATAACAGAGTAGCAATCACACACTTACTACATCGAATGTCTCAAAAGAGAACTTATTACAATAATATGGCTTAAGGCCATCTAATGCGATAACAGCGGAAGGCTTGGAAGGTAAAGTGAGTCCATCAACTCCAACGGCATAACTGAGCTGCACGGCAATGACCTACAAATCCGTTGGTTTCTCGCACTTCATGGTGTTTGAGAGACGGATGACCGAGACACAGTCTTTCAGAAACATTAACTCTCTACTCCGGATAGATCATACCAAACCTATAAACCCACTACCTGCTGACCTACCTCTTGAGAGCTTCACGTAACTTACTCAACTATGCTAGAGCCCATAATAGCTTGTGGCTGCACGGAAGTTTTCTAGCATGAATAATCTCAGTTCCTTTGAGCACAGGTGGCGGTCCATAGGAAGATCACACGGGTACCCAGGATTTCAAAAAAAACAGACAACCTTTGGGTTCCCCGGTGCCTCAATCCACCAGGATGTGTATTTAAGTTGCCACCTTAAAGTAAACCATTAATTAACAATCTCACATCTGTCGTGAATATCTCTCAAACCCAAACCCGTCTCTGAGCATAGCATGGCAATATAAGCATCACGTAGAAGTAATTCCCAAGGTTTGAAAATAGCAGGCAATAGGTTCCTACCTCATCATCTACTTCCCAACCCACAAATTAATGACTTCCTAATCATGCAATGGTTGAGGTTGAAACTAATGCATAAAAACTGGGTATGAAAAGGTATGATCAAGTGTTACTTGCCTTGCGACGATCAAGTAAATCCTAGAGACTTCGTAGTAACACGCCGCACTCGGGAATTCTATCGCAAGCAAACAATACATATATAAGCATACAACAAGAATGCAAAACTAAAACTTCAACTGAAAGAGGTTGACGGAGAGTTCAACTTAAGAACTCCGGTTTGCAAAAGAATCAAACCAAGCGAAACAACGAAACTCAAGCGGCGAAAGAAATAAGGTCCGTTTACTAATCTGAACTAGAGTCAAATTTTACAATGACAAAAACTGGTTTGAGTTGATTATTCAGAAGAGGTTTCGATACAAAACTCCAGGCGCTTGAATCGCCTGATTCCGATAAGCAGCGAAAAGATAAACATGTTTGAAAATTGGATCTGAAATCGCGATCGGAATAACCGCGGAATAATCGAATAAAGAAAAAGCGACGAACTGTTAAGCGAGCGAGCGTTCGTTAACAGAACAAACGATGAACGCGTTCGTTAAAGCGAGCAGACGAGCAGACGTTCGTTAAATAAATAAACCGGCGAAAATAAACCGTTTTAAGCGATCTAGGGTTTTAAAAAAACGAAGGTTTTTAAAAAAACCGCGGCGAAGTCGGGTACCTCCGTGGCCAGCGTCCGTGGCGGGCGTCTCCGTGAGTCCGAGGCGGGTCGGGCGGCGGCGGCAGCGGCGGCGGCAGCGAGAAAAGCGGCGGCGCGGGGAGGTGGCGAGGCGGCAGCTCGGCGGCTCGGTAGTCGGCTCCGTGCTGTGATCGGGTGGTGGCGGGTGGTGGCGGAGGCGGGCGGCGGCTTATAAAGGGGGCGGGGCGGCTTGGGAAGGGTCGCCCGGGGTGGAGTCAGCTCGGACTCCCTCGGCGTC